>CM041013.1:8007412-10407412 GCA_022984855.1 Dimocarpus longan
TACCCTTTTTCGTCTATTGGATGTTATTTCGCAGGTATTGGGCTTAAAGAACCGGATTGATCAAAATTAAATGTTAACAAATTTCATGTCATAAGATGTGTAATGAATAGAATGCACAATATATGTATGTAAAAGACATCAAAATTTCCATAGAGATCATTTGATAAGAAAATAGAAAACTAATCTGCTTAGTAAAATAGGTTAGATTTTTATTGGGTAAAAAAGTAAAAATGTTTGAATTTTACAGTAGAGTGAGACATGATTTTTACCAGAATTTGAGACAAGTTTAAATTTTATTGGGTTAAAAAGTTCTAAATTTTTTAAATAATCTCAACCAAACAAACTTAAAAAGAGTATAGTAAAAATATTATTTTATAATGAATAATTCTAAACTTTTCAAATTAGTTATTGTTATGGCGTTTTGGCGATTATGGAAATGGGGTGGAAAATGTCCAACGATAAAGCCTAACATGTTGTTTTATGAGAGGAAGTCCAAGAAACTGGTCAAAATTAATCAACGGTCAAAGGAGGGAATATATGATTGTCTCTTAGCCTGTGTACCCGAGCACACCTGCTTGAATGGCTGATCGTGTAAACTGCTAAGTAATTAATTAGATGTGTGTTTGTTCGCAAGAAGGTTTGACTATGTTAGAGCATAAGACAATCTGGTCGTATTTGAGAAACTGCTTGATAATGTTCTTTAAAGGCTATTAGAGCGATCAGAAGGTCTTCATATCTGTTCGTTAATTGTAGGGGCAGATCCTTTAGTCAAATCTACTCACTAGAGGCGATATCTGACCGCTTGAGTAGTCTGCTTGTTCTGGGTTCTTGTTGAATTTGACCAATTGACCTTCTAGAAGGCCGAATCAATTTAATTCAAGAAAAGAGTCAACTTGCCTATTTTCATACAAATGAAATCACGATATTCTTGGTAATTGTTGCAGATACGGTGGAGATAATCTTGAAAGATATTATCTCAATTAATATAAATTATTTTTTACCTTGTCTGTAAGATTCTTAAGCCAATTTAAATTGTAACATCTCTATTATAAATAGGAGATGAAATTCGTTGTAAAAGAGAGGGTAAGAAATATATGATGTTACTTTGAGAAAATAGAAGTGACAGTCGTGGACGTAGGCTAATACTTTGCCGAACCACGTAAAAATCAGTATGTCCTGTTTGTTTTGATTCTAGTCAATATTGCTCTATTTGTTAATTACAGTCTCGCAGGTATTGGGTTTTAAGAATCGGGTTGACCAAAATTAAGTATCAACATCTTTTGGTGCTAGAAGGAAGGCCTAGTCTGCGATTCTATAATCTTTTCAATAATTCTCTTTTGTTTAGTTGTGATTTGCTAACATGGCTAGGATCAAGACAACTAGGATTGTTGCATCAAAGGCTAACCAATCAGAGGGCCATCAGGCCAAGGTCATACTGCAGGAACTTCCAGTGCGGCTTTGCCTCCACTTCCCCCACATCAGGTTGCAATCGGCAGAGAGGCTATACCAATTTAGCAGTAGCGCCAGGAAGCGTTAGAGAACACGGTGGAGCAATTGGTAGAGGCCATCATAGCTCTGATACAAGCCCAGGTTCAAGAGGTCCCTAGGAATGCAAACCCCCAACACCAGCCAGTGGATGTTGTACCTACCAGAAGAGAAAAGGCTGTTGGAGCAGGAGTATAGCCAGCAAGTTCTGTCCATTCCTCAAATTTACGCTCAAGAAGGGGTAGGTGTCAGGCTTATGAAGAGGAAGTAGCACCTCACCCGCCTAGTCTAAGGATAAGGGTAAGCTAGGATGGCAGCCGCCATTTGGAGGCTGATCGTGGGAATGAGAGAGCTCGTGGACGCAATGAGGGGCATGTGCTCCGAAGAGAGTTGCACCGTGCAAAGAGTTCTCATAGAAGAAACAGGTCACATGAAAGAATGCCTGTTGACCTAGAGATGTCACGAAATCAGTTTTCTGGAGATAGGAAGAGCAGGAGGAATCGGTAGTCCCCTGCAAGGGTCCAACAATTAAAGGCGAGACCTAGGCTCTACGGTTAAGCGAAAGTAAGAGAAGATAGAACCTTTTTCACGAAGGAAGTTGAGATGGAGCTGTTACCATTGAGATTTAAGCTTCCAAGTGTCCCACTCTACAATGGGGATAGTGGTCCATATGACCATCTGGATGCTTTCAATGTTCAGATGGACCTGCAGACATCTGACCCTCTGGTCAAGTGTCGAGTGTTCCCAACTACATTGGGGAATGTGCCGAAGGAATGGCTGAGGAGTTTTCCAGCTCGCAGTATTAATAGCTAGGATGAATGCTAGAGAAAGTTCACTGACCAGTACAAGGCATTGAGAAAACAGCTCGCACCAACTTGCCACCTAGCAACGGTCTTTTAAAAGCGAGATGAGACATTAAAAGACTATATCGCTAGGTTCAGGAGTGAGGTAAACAATGTGGAAAACCCCTTGGATGAAAGTATCCTGACGGCAATTTCAATGGAACTTAGGAAAGATGGGAAGCTCTATGAAAGCATTTATAGGTCCCCTGTAAAAAATCTCGATGAATTTTATGATCGAGCAGCAAAAGAAATTCGCTGGGAAGATACTTTCGGGCAAAGAAAATCTAGCGATCAGAAAAGCGGAGTGAGTTGTTCTCACCAAGGAAGAAAGAGGGGTCAAGGCGAGAGTGAAGAGAGCATTCGTAAGAATCGCTCCAACAATCAGGTAACGAAGCGGGCAAGGAACGAGCCAGCGAGAAAGTCATCCCCATTACGAAATCGCTACCAGAACTACAGTGTCCTGACACACAGACAGGACAGAATATTTGAAGCAGAGAAAAGATGGAAGAATTTTGGGAAGTCTAGTCTTATAAATATCCCGAAAAGGTTTTAGGATTCAAGGAAGTATTGTGCCTACCATAAAGAAAACGGACATTATACTTCTTAATGCAGGGAGCTCAGGGACGTGATAGAGGAACTTATCAGAAGAAGTTGCTTGAGGGAGTATATGGTACGACCACAGAATCAGCATCCCCAGCAAAGATATCAGCCAGCACAGGAACATCCTGATCCGGTTCAGCTACCTGCCCAGCAACAGCCTCAGTAGATAGCCTATCAGGACCATATGTCCACAGTAAGAACCATTTTTACTATTCATGGTGGACTGCACATAGCGGAGACATTAAACAGATCGCAAGAGCGTTACGTGCGAGAGGCCGGTCATATCCTGTTAATAGGGTTTAGTGAGGTAGAGGGGCCAGCTACGAAAGCCAGAATGACTTCGGGTGGCATCGTGTTCAATGAAGAAGATGCTAAAGGAGTACACTAGCCCCATAATGACGTGCTGATTATCAGAGCAAGGATTGGAAATGCAGAAGTGAGGAGGATCATGATGAACACAAGCAGCTTAGTAAATGTTATGTACAGGGGTTTGCTTCGAACAAATGGGCTTAAAGCTCGAGTAGTTAACAGCTTCCCTTGAGCCCCTTTTCTGGTTTACTGGAGATGCAATCGTACTGTTGGGGTAAATCAAACTTCCCCTTGCTGTCGGAGATTCAGATCGACAAGCTACAACAATGGCAGATTTTCTGATCATTGATTGCCCATCAGCATACAATGTTATCCTCGGAAGACCAGCCATGAATGATCTGGACATGGCAATATCAACCAAGACTCTCACTATTAAATTTCCCATGCCAAATGGAGTAGGATATGTGCGTGGAGAGCAGGAATTGGCGAGGAGATGTTACAAAAACGCAATAAAGACGGGGGTCAAAGATAAGAAGATTAACATGGTGACCAAGGAAGAACCGCGACTAGTCAGTGCAACAAGGGTAATCCAGGACCTGGACCCGAGGGAAATAGATGAAGATCGAGCGACAGGCCCTTTAGAAGAGCTAAAAGATATACAAGTCAGTAAGCATAATGCCAAGCGGTGCTTAAAGGTAGAGAAGGATTTACCCCCAGATATTAAGACACAACTCATTGATTTCTTGAAAGAAAACCTAGATGTCTTCGCATGGAATCACGAAGACATGGTGGGGATCAGCCCGGACGTGATGTCACACAAGTTAAACATCAATCCTCACCATCGACCAGTTCGTCAAAAGAGGAGGCCAATGACGAAGGAGCGTTATGAAGCACTCAGGGAAGAGGTAGAAAGACTTCTGGTGAACAAATTTATAAGGGAAGTTTATTACCCGGTCTGGTTAGCTAACCCTGTTCTAGTAAAGAAGAAGAATGAAAAGTGGAAGACTTATATCGACTTCACCGATCTGAATAAGGCATGTCCGAAAGACAGCTTTCCTTTGCCAAGGATTGATCAGCTCATTGATGGTACTGCTAGTCATCAGCTCCTTAGTTTCATGGATGCTTACTTAGGGTATAACCAGATCCCAATGAACCCTAATGATGAGGAGCATACTGCAACTGATCGTGGACTTTATTGCTATAAAGTAATGTCGTTCGAGTTGAAGAATGCTAGAGCAACCTACCAGCAGCTAGTAAACATGACATTTGAAGATCTTATTGACAGAACGATGGAGGTTTATATAGATGATATGTTGGTAAAGTCCAAGCAAGTATGTGAGCATGTGCGCGACTTGGGAAAGATGTTCCAGATCTTGAGAAAGTTTCAAATGAAGTTGAATCCCTTGAAGTGTGCATTTAGAGTGGTCTTAGGCAACTTTCTGCGGTTCATGGTCAACGGTAGGGGAATTGAAGCAAACCCCGAGAAGATTAAAGCCCTGATTGACATGAAATCGCCTACCAAGATCAAAGAAGTGTAGAGTTTGAACGGCCAAGTCGTTGCCCTCAGCAGGTTTATTTCCAGATCGATAGACAAATACATCCCATTTTTTGATGTGTTAAAACAAGCAAAGAACTTTCAGTGGACTGAAGAGTGTGAAACGACTTTTCAACAACTAAAGGAATACATGGGCTAAGCACCCTTGTTGTCTAAGCCAATAAAAGGGGAGAAGCTGATCGTTTATCTAGGGGTTACCCAGTATGCCCTTAGTGCGGCTTTGGTCCAAGAAAAAAACGGGACGCAACGTCCTGTATACTATATTAGTAAAAGGTTGCTTAATGCGGAAACAAGATATGCCCCATGGAAAAACTTGCATACTGTCTGGTGATAGCATCAAGAAAGCTTTGCCCTTATTTCTAGGTCAATACTGCCGAAGTCCGAATCAGGTACCCCTTGAGCTAGGTTCTTCAGAAGCCTGACACATCTGGTCGCTTACTCAAATGGGCTATTAAGCTTGCCCAGTTCGAAATAGAATTCAAGCCCTGGATAGCAATCAAGGGGCAGGTGCTAGCAAATTTTGTGGCCGAGTTCACAGAACTAAGGAATGAAGAACCCGAATCTTCTGAAGGCCCATTCTAGGAACTATGTGTAGATAGATCCTCAAGCTAATAGAAGGTTTGGGCAAAAGTGATGCTGATAAGCCCAGAGGGCCATAGAATTTTATGCGCCTTGAGGTTCGGATTTAAGGCCACCAATAATGAGGCCGAGTCTGAAGCATTGCTAGCAGGATTGAGGTTAGCGAAGGAGGTACGGGCAGAATGAGTAAAGATATACAGTGACTCTCAGCTCGTCGTATGCCAGGTCCAAGAGGAATATCAAGCTTAAGGGTCCAAGATGACCATCTATCTACAAAAGGTCTGGGAGCTCTTGACAGTGTTTGAGAGATATGAGGTGCACCATGTTCCGCGGTCGTAGAACTCTCACATGGACGTATTAGCTCGCTTAGCCACAACAAAAGATACAGATTTCATGGGAGCGGTACTAGTGGAGGTTCTATTAGTCCCAAGCACAGAACCACGATATGAGATTATGGCAATAGTTATGGCGTAAGATTCCTGGATGAATCCTCTTGTGGAATATTTACAAAATGGAAAATTGTTTGAGGATAAGTTAGAGTCTCGTCTTCTTCGAGTGCAAGTAGCCCAATATTATATTTACGACGACAAACTCTACAAAAGATGATTCTTAACTCCACTGTTCAGGTGCATTAATGGCCCGGACTATCAAACCGTTTTGGACGACATACATGCTGGACATTGTGACAATCATGCCGGAGGGCTATCATTGGCTCAAAAAGCTCTTCGGTAGGGGTTTTATTGGTCAACAATGAAGTAGGATGCAATTGAGATAGTCAAGAAGTGTGATAAGTGCCAGAGGTTCGCCAAGGTACCTTAAGCTCTACCAGCTTTCTTGCAACAAATGATCAGTCCATAGCCTTTCGCTATTTGGGGCATGGATCTGATCGGACCACTCCCGACAGCTCGAGGAAGATGCAAGCATGCTATTGTAGCGGTGGATTACTTTACAAAGTGGGCAGAAGCTAAGGAGTTTGCCGAAATATCTACTACCAAAGTCAAGAAGTTTGTTTGGAAAAATATTATTTGTAGGTTTGGAGTTTCTCAGCAGATCATAACAGATAATGGAGCTCAGTTTAGCAGCAAGCAATTTCAAAAGTTTTGCAGGGATATTGGGATCAGAAAGAGTTTTTCGGCTGTAGATCACTAACAAGCAAACGGGCAAGTTGAAGCCGTCAACAAAATTATCAAGCAAAACTTGAAGACCAAACTGGAAGCAAGGAAAGGAGCTTGGGTGGATAAATTGCAAAAGGTGTTGTGGGCTTACAAAACAACTGCTCACAACACCATAGGAGAAACTCCTTTCTCATTAGTGTAAAGGTCAGAAGCACTGGTTCTAGCAGAATATGAGGTTGCTAGTCAGCGTAGAGCAACATTCAGACAAGAGGACAACGACCCAAATTGCTGTCTACCAGTAGAAAGTTGCCAGGTTTTACAATAGGAAAGTCTGTGTTCAAAGATTTAAGCCAGGAGATCTGGTCTGGCTCCTCATTCTACTAGCTACTCGAAAAGCTAGTGATGGAACCCTCGACCCAAATTGGGAAGGCCCTTATATTGTGAAGGGGTAGTCTGGAAAATAGAGCTTATCTCTTGGCTAATGTAAATGGGACAGAAGTCTCCCGAGCATGGAACACCGAGAATCTTCGGCCATACTATGTTTGAATTATCTAGCTCAGATTTTGTTTATTTATTTTGTCTGACTTGTATGGATACAACTATTCTATCAATAAAGTTTCATCTGGTACAGTAATTCTAATCGCATGCATCATGGATCAACATCTGAACAATTTTATTTCTACTCATGCTTTGGAAGGTTTAATTGCTACCTGTGAGAGAGTAGACTCTAGAAGGTACAATTGATACCTGTAAGCAAACGCTCTGGAATATATGATTAACGCTCTAGAATATATGATTACTATCTGTGAGTAGCCGAGCTCTGGAAGGTGTAATCATTATCTGTGAGCTAAGAAATGTCCTGGAAGGTCCCAGTATAGCTTGTGAGCAAGCAAGCTCTAGAAGAAATGATTATGGCCTGTGAACTTATAAAATAATCCTGAAAGATCTGTGTAACCTGTGAGCGAGCAAGCCCTGGAAGGAACATTTGATCTGTGGATTTATATGCTGGGAAGAATGAGCATTACCTATGAGCATGCAAGCTCTGAAAGGTGTGCCTATCACTTCTTATAAGCCTTGGAAGATTCAAATTATTATTAAGCAACTTGTGGGTGCAATATTACAACTTAATCAATATTTGTTTTATACAAGCGGTTTGTCTAGACATTTTGCTGCAACCGAGCAGAGGTAAGGGGTCTTGAAAAGGGTAATTTCAGCGTGTTAACTGAGCTGTCCCCACACTTACTCTGCTCGGCCAAAGGATAGGATAGGCTATTAGCTCGGCTTATGTGATTCAATAAGCGACCAGGAAAAGCTCGTTAACGGCAAAAAGAGAATAAAGACAAACAATGCCAAACTCATAAAATTGAGTAATATTGTTCGCAACATGAATTTGTATTCACTATAATTGAATAAATAAAAAATTCCTAAGTAGTATTATGAGGAATATCCTGCTCGCCCGTGGCTTTAGCCGAAGCTCTACCTTAATCTTCTATAATAAGTGGATGAGAAAAGCTTGAAGAAGGTCCTGCATGAGTTGAAGGAGCATGATCAAAAAGAGAATGGTCTAGGCTTGATTGGGAAGCTGGGATACTGGCCTCTAACTGAGCCTTTTGAGCAGCCCTGTCCGTGTACATTTTCACTTCTTCCACGGCTTCTAGACCAAAGAATGAGACGTCCACATCTGGCCGTTTGAGACCATAAGTTGTATAAAAATAAACTTCTCATTCTTTCCTCCGCTTCCCTAACTAAGGTTTCAATGCAGCTTTATTCCTGGGCGAGTTCTTCTTTAGTAGAGATCACCTCCTACCGCATCGATTCAATAACCATCCTAGCCTCGACTACTCCATGCTCTTACAAGGTTAGCTCCTCCTTCAGTCTCTTGATTTCTTCTTTTTGTTTATTATCCAGGTCTTCAACCATATGAAGCTTCTTCTTCAGATCTTTGCCTTCTTCTTTCACTGAATTGATACAAGCATATCGATATTTCACGACCTTCCTCAGACCTTCCCTTAAATTGTTGGACTTCTCAAGTTTTTCCTCCAGGACATAAACGGTCTTTTGAGATTATTCAGCCGCTTGTTTTAAGAAGTCCGCTTCACCCTGGATCCTATTTTTCTCGTCCTCCAAGGAATTTATGACCGCCTCCATAGTAGCTTTCTCCTCAAGCCAATCCGAGATTTCTGTGAGAAGCTTCATGTAGGCCATAGATGCCTAAAACGAGTTGTTAGTAAGGCAATGAAGAACGAAAAAACAAATAAAAGAGATAGTAATAAATGCAAGGACTTACGAGCAGATTATGGAAGCCCAACTAATTGATTAGCCTCTTACCCTTCATCTTTTCATTATAAAGGGCAGGTTTCTTCATGCTAAGAAATTGTGGCACACGATCCAGGAGATTGTTGTAGTATATTCCCGCATCAAAGTCCTGCTGCTCTTGGACAACAAGCTCTTTCCCTTGTATTTTTTGTGTTTTGAGGGGAGCTCTGCGACCCTCGGTTTTGCAATATCCTTGCCTTTATCGACGCTTTGGGGACGTGGAGCTGGCGAGCTACTGACGGTAGGAGCTGATTGTGAAGCAGCCTTTTTGTGAGCATCCTTGTTCGAAGGCTTTCTCCTTACTAATTTGTGTCTCATAGCGCGAACAAAAGGTGCGGTAGAATCCTTTTAAATAGGTGATCCTATGGGAGCTTTGGCGGTCGTTTAGGAATCTGAACCATCAGCAGCTTGGCCAATTTTCTTTGAATGAGGAGCCTTGCCAAGAAGGGGTTGCTCAAAGTGAAGCTGCACCATTATTGAAGATTGGCATTCTTACAGGTTTGGGATTTCTTTCCCAAATGCCTCAAAAGTGGAGGAAATCTCTTTGTCTTTATGAGCCCCTAGGTCAGAACGCTTGTCAAGTAACTTTTGGTGAGCTAGAAGAGCGAGACCGTGTAGTTGAAGGAGGTGATTAGTTGACGGATGGTCGTCCAAAAGAATTTTCACCTCTGAAAATCTTTTCAGCAAAGCTTACTCCTTGCTGGTCAGGAAAATCTCACTCTTAGCAACGTCTGCATGAAAGTGAATATTAATAACCGTCAGAATGTGAGCAAAATAATAGTAATATATGAACATGCTTATTGGGGGAAGAGCGAAAGAAGAAGTTTTTTAGGTCGGACAAAGAGAGACAAGACGTGTAAAACCAGCGCGTCTTGTAGTCGTCTATGTTGGACTTACCAACCCCCTTTGGAAGGTTTACTTTATAAGGAGAATTTCGAGCCGAAGTATAATAAAATCCATATTTCTTCTCGGATTTAGGGCCTGTGGTGCTCTTAAAAAGGAAAAGATGTTGGATCATTACAGAAGTCGGTGGAGGAAGACCGTTTTTGAGAAAAATTGAGGCAAAAGTAGTAAGATGAGCGTAAGAGTTGGGAGTAAGTTGAAAGAGGGCTAGGTTAAGATCATTTAAAAGGAAGACTAGATAAGGATGGACTAGAAATCCAAAGCCAACTTCTATATGCTAGCGGCTAATAGAAAAGAATCCCTTAGGAGGATAGGTCGCATGTTCATGGGTTTTTGGCACCATTGCTTGACACCCAGAAGGTAAGGAGAAATCCTCAGTAATAGATTCAAGCTCGTTGGGACTAAGAGAAGATTCATGTCTAAAAAAGAGAGTACGAGCAGAGGAAGTGTAGTGCCCGGAAGGGCCTGATGTGGTCTCACCATTCCGAGAGGTCACGTTATCAGTATTTCTAACTTGATCAAGCTCCTCTTCGAAGTCCATATCAGCAACCCCTATTTTATGATTGCGACGACTATAACCGGACATCTACAAAAGCAATAAGGAGATCAGGTTGCGAATAGCATACTAGAATTCAATGTTTAAGGTTATTTCTATTTTTCTAAAGAACAAGTCACGTGTGTAGAGGGCTACTGAGCACAAGGGAGCCCTATTTACAAGCCTAATGGACTACAGAAATTGTCAAACAACCAACAAATTCCCAACTCTACCAGAGTTAGGGTATCAAGTGGTTACAAACAGGGAATGGTATGCATATGTATGACTTAAACAATCAAGCGAGTGTTTAATTTAGGTTCTCCAGCTTTTATCATGCCAAGGATGTAATAGGGACATTCATAAATTACAACAAAATCATATATATATAATCCAACGACGCAAGCACAAATAGTAACTGAAAAGATTGAGAGAAGTCACGAGGGGTTACCTTGAGTGTAGAAGATTTCACTGACAAAGAAGAAGGTGATGCAGGAAAGCAATGGAAGACGAGAGAGAGTTGAAGACAAAGAGACGTCTGTTCTTGAAAATGACTGGTAAAGGAAGAAAATAAAGCGACTGGAAGTTTATATATGGCTATCGTTTTGGAGCCCCAACCGTCAGATTAAGACAACTGTGTAACCGTCATTAATCCAGCAGTGCAGCGCAAAACCCACGATTTTATCATTATGCATAACCAGTGAAGAGACGTGCATTGAATGCGTATTAATTACGCACAACATGTGATGTGCGCTAAACTGACACTCAGAGAAGTGTCACGTGTCGTGGGATAAGTCAGTATTTGAAGAGACGATGGTACACATCCCCCCAAAATTGCTTCAAGAACAAATGTAACACCCTCCACCCGACTTCTGTCAGAATGGATAATCTAGACAGAAGATGTCACTATTCTCTCTGAAATTTGTTTAAACCGTTTATAAAAATTCGGTTATAAAAATTCATTTATTTTTCTAGAAAATTCGACAGAGTTTCCTCTGTTTATTTTTTGAAAATCCAAAATTTAATAAATACACTTCTAAAGTTTCATACATTTCTCAAACTCTCATTCGGATCTTCCGTCCGTCTCCACTTTCACTTCACTATACAAGCATTTATAATCATACACTTAATAAAAATCATATAAATAATTTGATTGTTACTTAAAAGAAATAAATAAATTTATTTACAGAATCACTTTACAACATCGAAATCCTTTCACACCATTTATATGCATTATTAATTACAAAATTTCATGAATACATATTTGCATGTAGCTATATATATATATATATATATACATGCGTATCAACACACGTAAACAATAATGCATGGTGCCCACCAAAAATAATTACCCGAGTGTGAAGTAAGGTAACTCGTGACAATCGCGGCAAATCTCTTCTCTTTAATCTTTATCTACAATGCCCAAATTTCAAACTACGCGTGGTGACTCCAACGCTCTAAGTATTGCTACTTAATAGGTGTATACTTTATTTAAAAGTTATAAAACATTATTATACAACAACATAAACTCACACAATATTCACCGTATATTAACATTTTTTTTTCCAAATATAAATCATAAAGCAATTTTGCACAATTTCTAAACTTTTACAAATAAATTACAAAAAACTTAAATTTACTAACTAATCCACCCGTTAACACCATCAGTGTTATTTCTAATCCTATCAACTCGGATTCCTTTATATTTTTTTCAATGTCTTTCATAAACTCTGACACGATACTATGGATTGGCAGATGGATCTTTTGACATCGCCCACTCGGTGGCTACCCGTCAGAATAAACGGCGTCTCCGGCATCGACCACTTGGTGATTACCCACTGGGTCGCATATCACAATGCATATCACAATCGGATCTCTTAACATCGGCCACTCAGTTGCTACTCGCCAGAATCAATGACATCCCCGGCATCGACCACTCGGTGGCTACTCGTCGAGTCGTATATCATGATCACATATCATAATCAGTTTCGACTTCAGGACCGGACACTCGGTGCCTCTCACAATACATCCGTCGAACGTTGTGTTTCGTATCGTATGCTAATTACCAATCTCCATCTACCAATGCTTAGGTTTACTACTCTGACCCTTCTCAATATTTTTTTTTTTATTTGCTAAAAATTTCATATTTTGACAAATTTTATTTCTACATAATAGTTCCGTTCGAGAAGCAATAATCACCATTTTAGTAACAATTTTTCACACCTATTCAAATTGTCAAAATAAACTTTATAAAACTGTATTTTTCATTTCAATAATCTCATCAAATCTTTTCTGATTTCGATATATGCTCGGTCAAGGCACTGAACTTATCTGTTTCTTTTCATTTTTTTTTTCGTTTCATTTCGAAATCCATTAAAATCATATTTAAGCACATTTCATTACAATTTAGTTGAAGATTTCTACGTATTTAATAATCAAACATAAATTTCAATCACGTAAAATTTTAATTTCATATTTATAACAACTTTTCGAGTTCTTTTAAAACATAAATCTTTATCGTTTCAAATTACTGTTTTACCCATAGTTTTGGCATCAAAGTGTAATAATGCCAATACACTTGAATTTCGAAACTAATATACATTCGGCCTAAGAAGGAGTTTTAAAGTCTTTCTTTTTCATGCATTACTTTATCACATAAAGCATTCAAAAATTATTGATTTAACATATAAATAAGGTTGAAATGACAAAAATACCTATAGGTTATTCCCTAATGTGCATACGGTCTAGAAAACTAAATTATTATTATTATTATATTTTAATTGGGCTTGAGTTTGAGATATCATCTCAAACGCCTATGTACCCATTTCATCATTGGGATCAAAGCCCTCGTAGTTCGACAAACTTTTATTATAATTATCAAAATAATTCACCG
Source organism: Dimocarpus longan (assembly GCA_022984855.1). Classification (NCBI taxonomy): domain Eukaryota; kingdom Viridiplantae; phylum Streptophyta; class Magnoliopsida; order Sapindales; family Sapindaceae; genus Dimocarpus; species Dimocarpus longan. The sequence continues at coordinate 8,020,542 of CM041013.1, forward strand.
TGACATAAAATCATTAATACTAAAATTTTCACACAAACATTAAATCAAATCAATTCAACACATGCAAAACACAAATTATCCATACACTAACATAGGTGTTCATCACTTCATTCACCTGAATTCCTTTCTAGAAATCAACTCAACTTAATATCATATCTCACCTAAACTCATCCAATATTAAAATCCATTTAATCACATAATTATTATTTTTTTTTTCAAATTTAGCACATACTAATATCAGACAAAATCAATCCATTCTCTTCCTTTCAAGCTCACAATTATACCCAAATGCACCAAATAATCATCAATTGCACCACTAAAGTCTTAAAAATCACGATTTAATCTAAATTCATCACATACTATTTTTTTTTATTTGAAAATAAAATCAATCCCATTAAATTTGATTAATCTTACTCATACTAGTTTAATAACACCTTCCAAAAATAAATCCAATTTGACATAAAACATCATCAAAACTATATTACTCATCAAAATCAACTCAACACATAAAAGTGCCTATATTAACCAAACCCATAAAATTAGTTTCAAATAACATCAAAATAAATTTGTTATCACCATACCATGCTCAAACACTTAAACTTTAGTGGAATTTAATTTATCTCTTAACAATTCAACTTCTAATAAACTAGTATACACTTGAACTTGTGCTACATTATTTATTCTCCCATGATTTCTTTTCCAAATCTTATGTTATTTCTATTATTCTCAAGTCTTCATATAATCATTTAAACACTCGAAATCATCCTCCTCCATCCCATACTTTCTTAGGCCGAATGCACCACAACCAATTATATCTATTTCTTCTTTTCATTTTCAATCTTTTAACTTGATAATTTGTTAAACCCTTTTTTTTCTTTTTTCTTTTTCTTTTTTTTTTTGTGTGAGTTCACTTAATTAATTCAAACAAAGTCTTGATCATATAAACTCTAGTTTGACCACAACTTTATCCAACATCTTACTAACAATTTTCTTCAACTTTCCATATCAAACCACACTTAAACCATATGAATTTCCGTGATTCTAAGACTAATTTACTGCACACATTTTTATTGCATTGGAGTTGAAATTTCATCTAGATTTGTAAGCTCTTCTAATCTTCCTAAAGCCCTAACCTTGCTCTAACATAGTTTTGAAGCTTACATCTCATAAAAATCATATAAAACTCACTTGGAACTTTCATCAAGCAACTTACATATAATTCACTTAAAATCACTTGTAAAAGTCTAGGAAATAATATTCATACCATCCACAACTTACTTGCTTTTGTTCAATCTTCTTTCTAGGCTTGTAGGTGACCTTTAGATGACTTGAACTTTATTTAAAATTGCTTGCAATTGAATGAAGATCACTTGCTGCCCCCTGTTCTATTTGCCGACCTGCACTCTGCCTTTCTTCTCAAAATTTTTTTTTTTCTTTTCTTGTTTCGTTTCCTCTGTTTTCACTTGTCGAGCAGAACATATATATATATATATATATATATATATCTTCTGCTTCGTCCTAATCCATGCACGGCCTCTTATCTATTTATTTTATTTTATTTTATTTTTGTTTTAATTTAATTATTTCCTTTTAGTCAACCACCACCACGAAATATATATATACATATTTATTGATTTTATTTTAATGCGCCCACCCAAATTGACTTTTAGTATATATGCAAATTTTTATTTTTTATCCTCATAATCATTTTCCTTTTAACCCCACTTTCTTAATTCCTTTTAAAAATATCTTATAATAAGATATTTATTCACAAACTTCTATACTTCTAAAATTGAAACCGTACCAAATGAATAATAATAAATTAAATTTCAATTAATCTCTTGAATCCAATTAGATTGGGTCTTACAATTCATTACTCCTTATAAAATTTCATCCTCTAAATTTAGGAACCATCTCATATCAAAATACCTTATTTTAAAGTCATTATTTTTATTTAATCATCAATTACCATAATAATTCTATTCTAAATAAATCTCCAATTTTTTCACATACATAAGATCGTATATTCTACACTATAATAATTTATACATGTATAAATCATCATTAACCCAAGTTCTACATTAATCATAATTGTACCCTAATAGAACCTTTCATAAATTTCTTTTTCCATTTAATAATTATAATCATAATAATCATAATAATTCAATATACATCAATGAATAATTAATTACTTTTTTTTTCCATTTTCTTTTCTTTAGTCTCTAATATTAATTTCAAAACCTTTGGATTTGCGAGATCCGCTTTTTAAAAGTTACTATTTATACGAACACTTTTCATCGAAAAATATCATTCATCTGAAAATACTATTCATCAAAATTTTCACTTTCAATGATTTTCAGAATCCGTTTCTCAAAAATCACTATTTACTTCTCACTATTCATCTAAGAATCACATACTATTCATTCCAAAAATACTATTCATCCGGATATATTTTTGTTTCTCTTAAATAGAGAAAATTCGGGGCGTTATGGGCGTTTTGGCGATTATAGAAAGGAGGTGGAAAAAGCCCAAGGCTGAAGCCCAACGTGTTGTTTTATGAGAGGAAGTCTAAGAAACTGGTTAAAATTAGTCAACGGTCAAAGGAGAGATTATATGGTTGTCTCTTAGTCTATGTACCTGAGCACACCTGCTTGAATGGCTGATCGTGTTAACTGCTAAGTAATTAATTGGATGTGTGTTTGTTCGTAAGAAGGCTTGACTGTGTGTTAAAGCATAAGATAATCTGGTCGTGTTTGATAAACTGCTCGATAGTGTTCTTCAAAGGCTATTAAAGCGATCAGGAGGTCTTCATATCTGTTCGTTAGTTGTAGGGGCAGATCCTTTAGTCAAATCTGCTCGCTAGAGGTGATATATGATCGCTTGAGTAGTCTGCTCGTTCTGGGTGCTTGTTGAATTTGACCAATTGACTTTCTAGAAGGCCGAATCAATTCAATTCAGGAAATGAGTCAACTTGCCTATTTTCATGCAAATCAAATCACGATATTCTTGACAATTGTTGCAGATACGATGGAGATAATCTTGAGAGATATTATCTCAATTAATGTAAATTATTTTTTACCTTATCTGTAAGATTCTTAAACCAATTTAAATTGTAACATCTCCACTATAAATAAGGGATGAAATTCATTGTAAAAGAGAGGATAAGAAATATATGTTGTTACTCTGAGAAAATAGAAGTGACAGTCGTAGACGTAGGCCATTACTTTACCGAACCACGTAAAAATCAATGTGTCTTGTTTGTTTTTATTCTAGTCAATATTGCTCTGTTTGTTAATTACGGTCTCGCAGGTATTAAGCTTTAAGAACCGGATTGACCAAAATTAAGTATCAACAGTTATCCAAAATTATTTCTAAATAATATGATATATTAATTATAATTGTAACACCCCTTACCTCGATTTTCCCATCGGATTGAAATTCGAGATGAAGAACGTTACGGTTCCGAACTGAAATTCATTTATTTGAAAATTTCTTACTAAAAGAAATGGAATCACCACTAAAAGTTTTATGATATTAAAAAACTTTAATATTATTTTCTCTTTTATAATTTTAGAAAATCTGGTAGAGTTTTTTCTGTTTTTCTGAAAATCTAAAATTTAATATGTAAAGAAAATGATAACACTTCTATAAAATTCATTTCTCAACTCCAATTTGGACTTCCCGCCTGATTCCAAAAATCACTTCAACACGCAACCAATTAAAATAAATATTTAATCAAAATTCAAAATAAACCATCATAAAACTTTACACTACATACTTATCAAATAATATACATAACTTACAAATATTTTAAAACTTTAATACAAATTGTACTTTACAGACTTCTAAATTTAGAAACTTACACACATACATGATGGTGTCCATGTATATATATACACATGATACAAAATTATTGTTACCTAAAAATTTATGTCGGATGTGACTCGTAGAGTATCTGCAAGGGTTTCGTCTTCGTCTCGGCAACAAGCCCGATTCAATTACCTGCATGCGGTAAATCCAACGCGCTAAGTATTTTTACTTAGCTGGTGTACACTTAATTTAAAGGTCATAAAACTTTATTTCTCCATACAAAAATTTTATGCTTTTTAACATTTTTTTTTAGGGTTCAGAAATATAATAAAACAAAAATTTCACCATATAACAAATTTTTTTTTTTTTTAAAAAAAAAAAACACAAATAATGAAATGCATCAAAATCATATTTCGAGTATGTCTACACAAAGTTCAAATTTTTCAATTTTTAATAATTATTTCATAACTCACTAATAGTTATTAACTAATAAATATATATATAAGAGCATAATTTTTTTTTTTTTACGGTCATTTTGAAATGATTTTCATCAAATCATTTTTTTTACTAAAATTTCACAATTAAATCAATTTACTAATAAATACAAATACAAAATACCTACAATTTGTTATTAATCATATCAATTTCATTTATAAAAATTCTGTTATATCTTGTTATGAAAACACTTTACTATCGATTACACATATCAAATACATAAAAATCATTTTTCCATCCATTTACCTATAAAGTTTATTTTCACATTTACTGATCACTCAAGTTACTATCAATTTCATATGTCAAATACGTAAAAACATTTATTTCTATTCACCTTTACACGATTTTCACCGTATACGTACATTTCTCATTTTTTTTTTCAAAAATTCATAATTAAATCGATTTATTCATAAATATACCTTCAAAATACATATAATTTATTATTGATCACATAAGTTTGATTTGAAAGAAAACTTTGTTTCAAATTTCTATGCAAACACATTACTAATAATCACACCTATCAAACGCGTAACGATCATTTTAAACATATAGTGTTATATATATAAATTTTCCTAAATTCTTAAACTTTTATTAGAATTTCACAAATAAAAATTACGTTATTAATAATTACACATACAAAATACGTAAAAATCAATTCTATCAAAGGCACTTTATTAAAAGTTTCAATTATTTAAATTATATACTTAATATACATACTAATTAATAATTTGATTTGTAAGAATTTTACTAATAATTATTCTTATTAAATACGTAGTAATCATTATTCACATATATATATATCTAAACAATATAACACGATTTCGTTTAATAATTTTTATTTCAATCTTTTTAACACGGTAACTCAATGTCAAGTTTTCAATAATAAAATCAAACAAAATACATAAATAATTAGTTTTTCAAAAACACATACATCAAATATGATTCAAAATAAACTTTAATCACATAACTTTTTCGAAATCCATCAAACACATTTACACTATTATTCTTTCAACTAAATTTCAAATCTTAATCATCATTATATTTTTGAAAACAGTACGTTATCGTCAAATAAAAATTAAAACACACTATATGAATTGTAACAATAATTTCGTAATACATAAAGTAATCATTTAAAAATTATAACCAATCGAAGGGTTCGTAATATAATATCAATTAATAAATCAAAATCGCAACAGTAATCTTTTCAAATATCATTTGTCACACCTAATTACAATATTACCATTTTTCTTTAATTAGAGCCCTTTGTAAAATTCTGTCACGATACCATGGATCGATAACGGGTTTCCTGGCATCGGCCAGACTAAACGGTAACCTCAACAACGGTCGCTCGATGTCTATCCACCGGGTCGAATATCACAATCTGTTTTCGTTTCGGGACCGGGCACTCAATGCCTCTCAAAGTCCGTCATACAACGTTTAAAATCAATTGTAACGGTGCAGTATTGCTAATAATTATTCTATTGACTAGCTAACTATCAATCTCTACTTACCGGTGACTAGTTTTACGCAGACCCTTTTTATTTTTCAAAATTTTCAATTTAAAATGAAACTTTTAATCGCTTAAAATTTTTATTACATATTAAATCAATTCTTCGAATTTCTTTGGGGCACCACTTATGATCGACTCAATTGACTATTTTGCCCCTAATTTTACTATCACATCTTAACACCACATTTATCATATTTTTCATGTTCTAATTAGTCTCAAAAGAGGAAAATCTTAACTTTTTCATTTCAAATTTCAAATCCGTTATACGTATCATTAAAACATGATATAACTAACATAAAAACGAAAGCAAAAAGAAGAAAATACCTCTAAGACACTCTATATTTCAAATTCGGCCATAAGGGGTTTTATTTTGTGAAATCATTTTCGAAACTGTTTTTCATCAAATAAACTCATCCAATTACATACAATTGTCATATAATTAACACTCAGAACCATTAGATATCTCAAAGAATCAAAGTAAACAATTCTCAAAGGGATTTACACATGGATATTAACTTAATACACGTAAATTTTTATTCCAACCATTATTTAATCACAAAAACTATTCCATCAACATTAAATTAACATGTAATTGAAATTCAAATGATCAAAATATCCTAGATTACACTAGAACTCAAATTCGACCTATAAAGGCCAATTTTCGAAAATTTGTTTCCATTTTGTTTTTCATTTCAAAATTCATTTCATAAACATCCAAATAATTCAATAAATATCATTCAAACAATTATATCACATTTCAAACACAAAATTATTAATTTGCAAAGTATTTAGTAAACTAATAAAAGTGACTTTTTAGGGTAAGTGTACACCAATCTTTTTGGGCTTTCCACTAATTTTCTACACATCCAAGGAGAGGTTTTTATGCCTCCCTAGTCTTCCTTAAGCCCTCACATATTCAAACCCTCACCTAGGGTTCAAAATAAATAAATCCCAACAAAGAAATTCACATACAATTGATCAAATACAAAAAGAATTACATTTGTATGTTCTAGAAATTATTTAAATCATTTTTAACCTATACCCATCAAACTAAATCAAAACCCATAAACATACGTCTTTTGACCCCCTTTTTACATGAAATCAAGCTTGGAGAATGGATGAGTTTTGATGAATGTAAAGTTTGAAATTGGTAGGTGATGAAATAAAATGAAAGTTTGAGAGATTGATTAGTTAAATAAACAAAGAAAATGAAAAATAGAAGAAGAGGGAGTCCAAGAGCAGAACAGATATGGCATCGGCAGAATGGGGAGAAGGAACTGAAAACAATTTTGGAAAAAAAAAACAACTTTTTATAGTGACCAACTTTTGTTATTTACACAATTGCCCCAAAATTTATTTTATTTACGAATTGATCCCAAAACTTTTTATTCTTTGCATTTACACCCCTATACACATGCTAACATCTCATTGGAAACTCTTGACACCCACCATTCCACTATCTAATTCAAACTTATCCATAACCTTATTTTATCCATAAATAATTCATTTATAATAATAATAATAATAATAATAAATTCGTTATTCAACCCAAAATTTTATCTCATACAATACAATCCAATTTCACTATCTTAACCTTCCCATTCTGCGACTTATTTGATTTAAATTAGAAAATAATTCGTTACGCGAGAAAAATATTTTCGAAAGAATTAGATTTCGCCTATTACGATTAAAACATTTTACAATCGTACGAATTTCATTAAATTCAAATTTATTCTCATTTAATAAATTAATTATTAAATCAATAAATATTAATCGGACGAAAATAACTATCGGGGCGTTACAATAATATTCATATAAACCATGAAATAATACAAGTTAAATCTTATTTACCATAATATTTGAACATGATTTTGAAACATATATATATTGAGAAGACGAGTATTACTCTTTTATAATTAGACAAAATTTTAAAATATCCCATCATAAAATCTTAAAAACTGTAAAATACTAACTCATGATAGCAACCCATTAGAGTAAACATCTATTCTAGTAATACTCCCGTTGGTGTGCATGATTAGATGGATAAGATTGAATAGGATTATATGAGATTTAATAAGTATTGTAATATGTTTATATAGTTGGGAGTGGATTAGATATGATTGGATGCAATTTAATAAGTATCGTAACGTGTTTGTATATTGGGATTAGATTGGATTTGACATAATTAATTTAATGTTAAATTAAATTATTTTTTTACAAAATTTTTGATTTATTTTAAAATTTATTTAATGTAAATAATAAATAATAAAACTAGAAATTAATTAAATATGATATATTTCTTAATTAACATTACAAGAGTTTACTTTATAAAATTATCTTAAATAATTTTATAATTTTAAGTATATTTAATATTATAATTATTAATTTATTTATATTTATTAAAAATATTAAAAAAAAAACATAAAAACAAATCAAACAAATCCTACATTCGAGCTAACACCTCGTTTTCTAAACCCTTATATGTAACTCTGGCTTCACTCTTGAGCTTGTATTTTGTAACAAATAAATTAAATTCTTTAATATAATAACAATTAGTAGATATGGTTAAGTACTTTACAATAAATATATAAATAAATTAAACTCTTTAATATAATCTTGAGAAGCTAAGGTGGCATGCTTGTAATTAGTACCAATACTCGTTTTCTAAGCCCTTATCTAACAGTAGCTTCACTCTTGAGCTTTAATTTTGTAATAAATAAATTAAACTCTTTAATATAATAACAATAAGTAGGAGTAATTGAATATTTCATAATGTGTGGGTATATAAGTCCCCTCTTGATAAAAATTATCATCTCCTACCTATGACACTGATTATCTGTGTTGCGTTATCAATAATCAATCTTAATTGAATCGATAGTTATCTGATCTGTAAAGTGTCAGTGATATATATATATACATATATATAAAACTTCTATAGTCAGTACCTCTTAATTTTTTAAAGTTAGGACGAATTAATTAAATTCATCCATTATATTCTCTCATCTAAAACAAATTCTTTCTCATATTCAATTCAAATATAATGGATAAATTTAATTGACTTGTTTTAACTTTTTAAAGTTATAAGGTATTAACCACAGAAATTCTATATATATATTAATTCTGTCATCAATATCTTGTAACTTTGAAAATGTTAGGATTAAACAATCTCAATAGTAGATTAAATTTAATGAATAGAAACAGAGAAAACATAAATGAAAATACATAATTATATTATATTAAAGTATTAAAATACCAAGTGTTTGTTAAACTCATCCACTAAAGTGAATTATAAATTAAGAATTTTATTACTCTAATATAATCTAATTTTTTATTTCTATTTTTGTTTTCTTTGCTTCTATTCATTAGATTTAATTTACGAGTGAGAATGTTTGATTTTAGCTTTAGATATACTATTATGAAATTCCAACCTTAAGGTATTTATCTATTATAAAAGGTGATAGAGTCATATATCTGGGTCTGTTTAGGGAGTCTTATCCAAAGAACCCAAAGCAATAAACACCTTACATTTTCATTATATTATTGTCCGTTGGCTTCAATTTAAAACATGCGGTCCCTATAGTGCGTGCTATCAAAATCCCAAAGCATGAAAGCAATAAACACCTTAAATTTTTTTCACTGAATTATTATCCTTTGCGCTTCAATTTCAAAAATAATGAATTATAAATAACTTATGGATGTATTTATGTATTCAAAAATAATGAAATCTATATTTTCTTCAGCCATCTTCTAAAAAGGAAATGCATTTAAAGAAAATGCAATGTAAATTTTTCAATGGCAATATGAATATGTCTATAATGAAGGACTACCTTTTATTCGTATTATTGTTCTTTCTCATTAATCTATGCCATCTCTACCGAGAGACAAATACCGTGTAAAGTTTACTTGATAATATTAATGGATAGGAAGAATCTTCAATGTATACCTTTCACTAATATTTCTATGTGCAATATAGTTTAAAAATAAATAATATTTGATTTCAAGGCATAGGATGTGTAATGAATAGAATGCACACTTTATGTATGTGAAGTACACCAAAATTTCTACACAGAGATCATTTGATAAGAAAATAGAAAACAAATCTGCTTAGTAAAATAGGTTAGATTTTTGTAGGGTAATAAACTAAAAATGTTCAAATTTTACAATAGAGTGAGACATGATTTTTACCAAACTTTGAGATAAGTTTATTTATTTATTTTTGAAATAGACAAGTTTAAATTTTACTGGGTTAAAAAGTGCAAAATTTTCTAAAATTATCTCAACCAAACAAACTCAAAAGGAGTACTGTAAAAGTATTATTTTGTAATGAATAATTTTAGGTTTTTCAAATTATTTGTCCAAAATTATTCCAAGAAATATGACATATAAATTATAACATTCATGTAAATCATGAAACAATATAAGTTGAATCTTATTTATCATATTATTTGAACTATGTTATGGAAAAACAAAAATTAAGAAGATTAGCATTACTCTTTTATAATCAGATGATATTTTAAAATATTCTATCATAAAATCTCAAAAAGGTTATAATACTAACTCATGACAACAAACCACTGGAGTAAACTTCTGTTTTAGTAATACTTTCATTTAGTGCCTAGAATTGGATGAGATATGATTAGATGAAATTAGATATATATGATTAGATGAAATTATATGAGATTTAATAAGTACTACAACTTGTTTAGTATAGTTGGGGTATTGGATTTAACTGATTTAAATAGTTGGAATTAAATTGTAGATATATTAATGTAAGTAATACACAATAAAAATAGAATATAAATTAATTTTAAAAGATTCTACTTTATAAAACTATCTTAAATAAATTTATAATTTTAAATATATTTAATATTATAATTATTAATTTATTTATGTTTATTAAAAAATATTAAAAAAAACATTAAAAAAAAAAAGTTACATCAATTGAGCCGGATTTGCAAAACCCACCAATATTGGCGGGACAATGCAGGATTTATGGGGGAACCCACTTGAACTTGACAAGGGAAGCTTCCCTTCACTTACCAGCCCAAACGCTGGCCTTTGTGGGATGGCCCATGACGAGACTGTTGCGGGTAACACGTGACTGAGTTGACTCTTTGGGACCCGGTACTTGACTCAATAAGCATTTTGTTGACTTGGGTTTCCAAGTGGGTAGCTAAGCCGTGTTCAATTCCTCGAGGCACTCTCCCTCGTTGTTGACTGGAAAAACAACCGGACACTATAATTAAATAAAGGAATTAGAGACATATTTATTAATTAGAAATGAAAATTATAATGAATTTAATTCTACTGAAAAGGAAATTAGGAAAAGTTGATTACTTGGGTGAGAATTAGGGGTTCTCTTTTCAAAGGATATTTAATTTCTGATTTTGTATGTAGTCTACATAATTTAATTTCCGATAATTTTTAGTTAAACATTGAAATTACTAAATGAGAATTAAGTTTTTTACCTTTTAAAATAATCTTTAATTGGTAAACACATTCTAAAATAAGAGTGATTCATAAGACAAAAGATAAAACCCTATAAATTTATTGCTTCATATGTTAAATGTGTTCTTAAATGTACTCTTATAATTAAAGCCTGATAAAAAAATCTACCTTGTTTGAGCGTTGAGTCCTGGCACCACCAACCACAATAAGTTTAATTCTGCAACAGGTTTGTGCAGCACCTCCATTTTTAACTGATGGCAGCTGAATCTAAGTTGACCAAATCCCCCATACGAATACGCAAATCACGGAGGTAAGACAGTAAATAATAAAGCAGCAAATACTCATTCTATCGTCCCGTCAAGTCTACGAAAGCAAGTAAATATTATATTATACATTAATATAGTCACCATGTTTTCATATTTTGAATAACTGATATAACAAATATTTTAATCATTTTCTATCATTTGAAAATATTGATGATATTTTCATTATCTCAATCAATATTCTTATAATTTGGAGTTCAATATTTTTACTGAAATTAAAAATTAATTTTTTTACATGCAATTTGGAGTAAAATTTTACGATGGAACCCGGCATTTTTGTAAATTCAAACCCAACCCAACATTAGACAAATGGAAAGCCCATATCAACCCAAAACTGCAATTGAAATGACCCTCTACAATCCGAAGGATCAAATTGCCCAATATGCCCATGTCTTGTATTTAAGCATTATTTTTTTGTAATTTTTGTATTTATGACTTTTTCCCATTACATATTAAAATAACTGATTGTTTATGTATGGATTGGTGTGATCATTTTATAATATATATAAATAGAGTCTTCCCTTAAGCTTGGATTATCATGTCCATAAATCATAAAATAATGGTATGATCATGTCGATTTTGTTTGTGCTGTGAGATAATAGACCTTCAAATTGTACGTGAAGTTTTGGAAGTAAAAAAAAACCTAACTTTCTATTTTGCATCTGTTTTTTGTAACCCTTTTGTAAGTGTGGCTTGAGCTTATAAATTGTAATCTATAAATTTAGTTCTATAAATTAATATCAAACGCAATTTTTAGTATTGAAAATTTTAATTATATATTTTGTGATTGGTTGTAATCTATAAATTTAGTTCTGTAAATTAATATCAAACGCAATTTTTAGTACCGAAAATTTTAATTACATATTTTGTGATTGGACTAAAATAAAGACTTGTGCAACATGGGTGAACATGGGCGATCATGATGAATGTAGGCAATTGACATATTGTTCAAAATGATTTCTAAGAGGAAAACATGTCCATTGAATAAGAAAACTAATACAGACATATGATTTGGACCAGTACATTGAACCTAATGAAAATCCACTAGAAACTAAAACACATTGTGCGGACAAGATACCAACAAGAAATGATTCAATTTTATGTTGAAGGAGCAACAAACAATATGAGGACCATGAGTGGCACTGTAAGCAAGGAGCCTGCATTAAAGATGATCAGTTTCAGTGGTTAAACTGGTATGGATCACAGCAAATATATTCTACAGAGATGAGAATACAGAGTTGCATTCTCTTGCTAAAGTGGACCTTGCCCTTGAAGATGGCTTAGGTATAATGCTTTGTCCGAGTTATTTCCTAAAGTATTTTCTTTGAAAAAGCTAGCTTCTATCTCCCAATATAAGAAATCTAATTCAATTGTAATGGATAAAGTTAAGAAACGAAGATAATTCTAAAAGCAAAATTTAAGACAAGTCATTGAATGTCATTAGTTGGTTAATCTTTCTTTCATTTATAGTATATAACTTATTGAGAGAAAAAGAAAGTGGAGGGCGAGGTATAGAATCCAACTTCACTTGCCCATGTGAGGATGGATTACACAAAATCTAATCAACAGGATTGGAAGTCACTATAAATATTAAAGCAAATTTTTAATCCCGTCTTATACCCAAACATCTCTCATAACCAACCATCAAATCATAGCCTGAATAGCAGTGTGAAGTGCAAAGTAGAATTTAATTTCTGTGATATGATATTTAAATTAATAATTGAGATATAAATTATCAATCACTGGTGGATCACATTTATTCCCTAGTAATAGTATTCTCTTATAATTTGAGTTGAAGTTCTAAGTCCACCTTCATGGATCCTTATATTAAATAAAGTCATTTATCATTCTAGGCTTAAATTGGCCTAATTTGAAGTATCGATACCAGTAAATTGTCCGATTTTACTAAGCCTTAAGTCATTTGGATTTAGGGCCTGCATTTAGGTGGATTTAGGAGCTCAGACAGTATATTTAGGTGGCTGATGACAAACTTGGTAAATGTTTTAGGGAAACAATGTTCTTTTTGACATTAATTTATTATAAGTCTTAATAAAATAAAATTGCAACAATTTGGAATAGATGCTTGTTGAGGATAAAATATTGTCCAAGAAATTTCTATAATAAGAATTCAATTTGATGCAAGAGGAGGAAAGCAAGTATAATAAAGAAGATTCCCAAAAGAAAAATTTAAAGCAAGAATTTAATTTGGTACTATTAGGATACAAACATTATTGCTCATATTAGCTTAATGTGTTGGTTAAACTTGTTTCAAAAGGAATATGATTGAGAAAATAGCTTTCCAAAAAATCATATAATTTTAGGATTTACATTTCCTGTACAATCATTAGTATATAGATAAGATTGATTAAGTCACAAGTTGATTGTGTAGAGCTTCTATATTGTTGAGTTCTAACACTTCATCCTATAAAATGGTATTGGTGTTATGACAACTCACAACTTAATTTAAATGGCTTAAGATTAAGCAGAAAACCATTTCTACTATTGGCTATGTTTGGCAAAACCAACAATGATAAAATGCAACAAATAATTCTTTTCTGCTTAGTGTGTCTAAAATAGGGTTCTCATCAAATATCCAACATAGCACTAAAGCATCAAAACACCAAAATAATAAATCAATCACAAAGTAAGACAATGAAATAATGGGGTTACAATGGGTTCTCTCTAGAATAACTAGAGGCTTACAATAGCATCAAGAAGAATTAATATTCTTGGCTAAACAACATCACATTCATCATCTAAACAGATGGATTCCAATAGGACAAAAGTTAGGTCTCACCAAGTAGGCATCTCAAGATAACAACATAGAGAGGATAAGTGGAAAATCCAACTAGTAGATTTGTAAAGCTTCTTGGAAGGATTTCTCTCATTGGTTTTTTCACTGAAAATCAGCAGCTGCCCTTTCTTTTCTCTTTGATATGTATATATGTGGCGCACACAAGGCAAATTCTCCATTCACTCTTTTTTTTTTTTTTTCATTATCAGTGGCTTTGGGCTCAAAAGCCCTTATTTGGTCAAGCCCATTATATGACCAGACCCAACAGGTTGCACCATTTGGTATATGCTCTATGCTACTAGTGTTCTTTTTACTTGGTTACTGTTTCCTTTGCTTGGCTCTTTCTATTTGACGATGCTATTTGAGCTTCTTTCATTTTAGTTGATAGAGAAGGTAAAAATATATCATCAAGCCTGAACAAGAAATTTAGAACCAATTTGAGCATTTCACAAGTAAAAAATGACAAAGTAAAATTGGTTAGTTCGTTAACTCACAAAAACAAAATAACGAATGAAAAAACATAATATTTGTGGTTTTAAATTAGGGAGTAGCTTACATGGAATGGTAACGATGATGTCTTGAATTAACAGGCCAAGACAAAAGGGCATATTGAACTTATATTTGAAGTCACTGTTGACACTATATGTTTTTGAGTAGGGAGAATCATTGATTGATTTATTGGCTTTAGAATAGTTCACATAAATAACAATTGATAAAACAGTAAAATATTTGCTCTGCTGATTTCAATATATATATATATATTTGCTTTGCTTCTTATGAGAGAAAAACTTACATGAAATAATGAGTAATCATGTTTACTATTAACAAGGCCAACCATGAAGCTTGTGTGTACCTTATCATAAGATCATCAATGCCACAAAGAGCATGAAGTGTTCATCACAGATGATAAGATCTGTTGCATGAAAAAGCATAGATCAAATGTGTGGTGTAAAATCATTTGACAAAAAATCGGTTCAGCCTAAACAAGAATTTTAGTACCAATTTAAGCATTTGACACAAAACAGTAAAAGAATTTTAATTGCTTATTGTGTTTTAATTCAGTATACACACAAGAAAACAATGGAAGAATATAATACTAGTGTTTTTAGGTCGTAGAGGAACTTACATAGAATGGTGTGTGATCATGTTTGCAATTAACAGAGACAATTGGAAACAAGTGTATGCCACCATTGAACCATCAACGGCACTGTGTGCCAGGAGTGCACTTCAAAGATTATTAAATGTCGCGTTTAAAATATACTGGACCAGGTGTGTGAATCTAACAAGTGCACAAAACTTTAGTCGGTTGCATCAATCAATATAAGTGGCTGCAAATTAATTTAAATAGCATAGATTAGGATGTTACTGCACTGATCTCATTTTTTATCCTTAAAAGATGACAATCATATCGACAAGCTTAAGAAGAATTTGTGAATCTGTTAGGCAGAGAAGCTTAAGATTTAAAATTGACATAAACATGACCAAACTTTTCCAACGCGTGATTAACAACACATCCAGCATTTAAGGAAACAAGCTTGTGTAACAGACCAGCATTTGAATTAGTTTGTTCCTTTTGAAGCATCTTGGCAGTTCATAGCACAGAAGCATTCAAAATGAAGAACCTCCCCAAAGCTTCAACTATTAAGCTTATGTTCGGTATAATTGTGAAATGGCATGCTAAAAGAATTTATTTAAATTTGAACCTTTCTTATATGCAACCGAAAATACATACAACAATTAAACAACTTGCTGCTGGTCATCAACTTTGCATTGATTCGCTTATGATTTAAAACAATTCCTGACAATTATCATATAATTTCAAATGTTGAGAAGCTTGTACACGACATCCCAACAATATTGAGGTCAAAGTTACCTAGATTGTGTTTCTGTCGTCAATCAGATCTTGTCAAGTAGTCAAAATTTCAGAAATGGATCAACAAAAGTTGTCCTCAACCTTCCTTCACAAGGCATCTAGGAAGAAAATTTGCTTCCTCTTAATATGTTCACCTGCATTGAAATTTTATTGATGCACGATGTTAAACCTTCGGCAAAAGGAAGCTTTGTACGTACATGCTCAAAATTATCAACATAGCTTATTAAATATCTAGTAATCAAGAAATACCTTAGCTCATAATATCAAATAAGATTAACATTGCCGCTTGCACGGTTTAGTTAACACATTGTCATTTGACAGTGATTCTCCAACAAAACATCTATGGTATTTCTTGATAGGCATCGTGTGTGTTTGGCAGTTCCATTTAATGCATATGAAAAATAGAAGCAATTATAGCTATAATATTTGAAGAGCTTAGTCATCTTGTTGGTACTGTTTTACCTATTTTAACTATTATATATATAAGAAAACATATTAACTTCAATCTTAAGGGCTAACCGAGTCAAATTCTTTTCTTTGCTTTTCCAAGATAAAAATGGTATTCCAACCAAAGATTAAACCCTGCGATGAGAAAAAACAAAATTTATTCAGGCTTGAATTAATTCCTAGAATATCCAGGAAACTCTCTTCTTCTGGGGACATAATACTGAAACTATGATTGTGCTATCTTCTTCCTCCATCTTCCTTTGGAGACATCTAGTTCTAAGTTGGAATCCCTTAAGAAATCCAACTAACTACTGTTTTCGTTTTCTGTACGCAAAAGTGTAAGACGAACACTTTCAACAACGAGCATCTTATCACTGCCTCTCCCTAGGCAAGATTTTACATGTCTCCCAAATCCGAATCACTGAATTTTTTAATCTTTGAAGTGCATTAATCTTCAATGATAATAACCGCAACCTATGTCATCATCCAAGGAAAATATCTATAAGCAAATTGTTGTGGGTGTTTTTCAGATTACCTAAATGGGCTGGCGGAAGCCCATGAGATTGGTGGCCCCAGCCACTGGACCCATTAAGCAAGACCCAATATATATAGAAGTCCGCAGGCAGATCCCTGGAGTCATCTGCGAAGTCGAGCCCGTTGACCTACTGTAGCGAAGTTGAGGTCGTGTGACAGGCATTCTTGCTGTAGCGACATCGAGTTCGCCATGATAAGTCCGTTGGACTACTAGCGAAGTCAAGATCACTCCATGAGCATTTTTTTTGTGACGAAGTTGAGATCATTAAGACAGTCCAGCCTGCTTATTTCAGCAGTTTCAGTTCATTCTTTGCCTCAGTCCGCCCAAGCCAGCTCTGAACAGCAAGCTAACGTGTCGTGCACGATAAAAAGGGGTTATTTCACCTAATGACAGCTTAATTCTGGGAAATCTCACCTAACCAGCATAGGTTAGCATCCAGCCCCACGTGTTGACAGAGTTGACTTGACAAAAGTCAGAAGCATTAAATGTGATTCAGTAGCATTAATTGTAGTTGATTATGAAATTTTGTCTGATTATTCTCTTTGTAGCTCCTCCTTCTCTATAAATAGGGGGAGACTTTCATTGTAAAGGGGAGAGCGAAATATTTGAGAGAAAATATTACCCCCACTCTGTAGAAATAGAGAGACAGTGGATGTAGGCAGTTCAAAAAAGGTCGAACCACTTTAAAAACTTTGTGTTGATTTGTTCTCCCTTGGCTCTTTTCTTTTGCTATTATCTGGTTTTCTGTTTCAGATCTTCTTACGTTGCGGCATTGGGCTCAAGAATCTGGTTGACTGATTTCCCACGTCAACATTTTGGCGTTAGAATGAGGGCCCAACTGCAATTGGAGGTCTGTAATCACCGTGGCAAAGGGAAGGAATACAAGGAATTCTGATGCGATAAACGGGAGGACAGAGGAGATAGAGCAGTGACGTCGCGCTCAGGTAACGTATACTAGGGCAGGGCCTTCTAATGCAGGTGGAGAAGTTGTACACGCCTTAGCCCGGCGCCAGGAGAGATTAAAGAATACGATGGCGCAGATAGCAAACACCCTAAGAGCACTGACGCGAGGCCATGATCAAAATGTTCCAAGAACGACTGCAATCCCACCTCCTGGGCAAGGAATCGCGGGAGGAGTACCGGTCCAGGAAGGGTCCATCAATTCATCAAATCAGTGACCTGAAGCTTGGAACCCGCGGACTCGAGAAAATGGAGATGCAACTCAGCCTTCAGGGCTAAGAGTAAGGATCAGTCAGGATGGACATAGGTGGGTTAAAAGGAGCAATGGGCAACCACAAGCTTCAGCTTGGGGGAATGAAAACAACTACGATAGCAATAGGAAGATGAAGCTCGCGAACTAGGTCAGAGGCGTGGGGTGCACGACCAGCATTCCCCGATCAGAACGAGCCAAAGAAGTAGAGAGTCCCCCTCAAGGCAGCACGGAGTCCGAGATCCTATAATTGAACAACTCCTAGAAAGAATACAGCAGTTGGAAGTGAGGCTGGAGGCGCAGGAACTAGGGAAACGAAGTGGAGCAAGGAGTCCTTTCATAGTAGAGATAGAGCATGAGCCACTTCCTGTCAGGTTCAAAATCCCCAGCATCCCGCAGTACAATGGAGACTCAGACCCTTATGATCATCTGGATGCTTTCAACGTTCAAATGGATCTACAAACCACCAGTTTGCTGGTGAAGTACTGTGTCTTTCTCGCAACGCTTGGAGACATTCCACGGACGTGGCTCAGAAACCTCCCACCTCGTAGCGTTAGCAGTTGGGAGGAATGTCAACAAAAATTCATCAATCAATATGAAGCCCTGAAAAAGCAGCTTGCTCCGGCCTACCACCTTGCCACCATTTTTCAACTATCTGGTGAGTCCCTAAAAGATTATATTAACAGGTTCAGGAGCGAGGTCAACAACGTGGAAAGCCCGTCTGAGGAAGGAATTTTGACTACAATATCGATCGGGCTCAGAAAGGATGGCAAGCTCTATGAAAGTATCTATAAGTCGCCGGTGAAAACCCTGGCCGACTTCTACGATCAGGCTCATAAGGAGATTAGATGGGAAGAGTCTTTCAGCTTGAAAAAGGTTGTCATCCGAAAGGTGAGGCAAGTAGTCCCCATCAGGGTAAGAAGAAGGATCAGGGCAGTAACAAAGACAAAAGAAATCGCTCTAACAACTAGGTAGCAAAGCGGGCAAGGAAAGAGCCCAGAGGAAATCAATCTCCACCTCGGAATCGATACCGTCATTGCAGCACGTTGTCAGATAGGCAAGATAGAATCTTCTAGACCGAGAAGCTAGAGAAAACTTTAAGCTGGAGGCCAGAAAAGGGGCTTGGGTAGACGAGCTCCCAAAAGTATTGTGGGCCTACCGAACTACAACTCGCAGCTCGACGCAGGAAATGCCTTTCTCGATGGTTTATGGTTGAGAAGCTATGATTCCAGCTGAATTCGAAGTGACAACGCATAGGAGAGCTACGTTCAACCTTGAAGATAATCATCTGCTCCTCGCCTCCAACCTTGACCTCGTCGACGAAGTGCGAGATAAAGCTCAACTGAAATTGGCAGTGTATCAACAGCGAGTTGCCAGGTATTGTAACAAGAAAGTCCATGCCGGTCGTTACGAAGTTGGAGATCTGGTACTACGGCTAATCCTACCTACAGCACGAAATCTTGGAGAAGGCACCTTGGGGCCAAATTGGGAAGGTCCCTACGTCGTTAGGGAAGATTTAGAAAATGGAGCATACCACCTGAACAGCATGAATGGAGCTGAGGTCCCGAGGGTGTGGAACGCTGAGAAGCTTCGTCCATACTTCATGTAATTTAGTTAGTTCGGATCATCTATCTCAAATGTAATGATTTTCTGGCATTACGCCTATATATATATATTTAAGCAAATTTGCTTCACATCTCAAAATTGTTTATCTCCGCTTTATCTCGCTTGCATTGGTCATTGGTTTCAACAAAGCTCTGGAAGGAACGATTGTCTCCTGTGAACTCGACAAAGTTCTGGAAGGAACAATCGTTTCCTGTGAGCTCGCAACGCTCTGGAAGGAAGATTGTCTCCAGTGAACTCGACAAAGTTCTGGAAGGAACAATCGTCTCTTGTGAGCTCGCAACGCTCTGGAAGGAACGATTGTCTCCTGTGAACTCGATAAAGTTCTGGAAGGAACAATCGTCTCCTATGAGCTCGCAACGCTATGGAATGAGCGATTGTCTCCTGTGAACTTGACAAAGTTCTGAAAGGAACAATCGTCTCATGTGAGCTCGCAACGCTCTGGAAGGAACGATTGTCTCCTGTGAACTCGACAAAGTTCTGGAAGGAACAATCGTCTCCTGTGAGCTCGCAACGCTCTGGAAGGAACGATTGTCTCCTGTGAACTCGACAAAGTTCTGGAATGAACAATCGTCTCCTGTGAGCTCGCAACGCTCTGGAAGGAACGATTGTTTCCTGTGAACTTCCCAAGCAATTTGACAAGTCATGTAATCTATAAGTTATACAATTTCATGACCTCAAGGTCGACCATACGTGATTAACATCAAAATTACTATTATGTTTTTACAAGTCATGGAGGCATCCTCATAATTTTCTGAAGACCACATAAAAATATATATATGCACAAAGCTAAAACTAAAAAGCGTTCATAAATCCTCAAACGAGGTCAACGAAGTCAGGATATTACAAACGAAATTATTAAAACCCCTAAGAAGAGGTAAACAGACAAAAATAAAATGAAATTTTTACAGTAAAGGCCTATGCATCTCGACCTGAAGGTCTTGGGGGGTTGAGCTTGAAGAAGCTTAGTCGCCCACTTTCTCTTGAGGAATGTTCTCAGCGACTATAGGAGAGACCTCCTGAGGCTAGCTTTGGTCTCTTTCCTTGGCAGTTCGGGCGTCCTCAGCATAAAACTCCACATCCTTAACTGCCTCTTTGCCAAAGATAGAATAATCTATCTTGGGATGATTCAGCCAAAGGGTGTACATGATATTCTGCTCTGTATCCACCCTTATTTGCTCAGCGTGAGCTTCAGCGGCATCCAACGCCTATTTGAGCTTAGCGATCTCCTGATTGGCCTCTGCGGACTTCTGTTCGTGCTGCTTCACCGTCGTCTCCAGCTCCCTCTCCCAAATGTCCAAGAGGGTCTTAGTAGTTGTGAGCTGAGAATATAGGCTGGCAGAAACGGTCTCATGCCTGCTTTTCTCCTTGGCCATAACGGTTTCAACCTCGAACCGAATAGCCTCGGCAACGTCCAACCTGGACCTAAGATCACCAGCCTCGCCCCTAGCCACGGCGAGCTCATTATAGCGCTCCATCAAAGCCTCCTTAAGCTTTTTGTTGGCGGCCTTGAGTTCATCCTCATGCTCCTCCTTTGCCAGCTCTTCGTCCAGCGCCTTTGCCATTGCCATTGCGGCCTGCAGAACAAAAAATAATAAAAGGAACAAGACTAAGAAAAGCAAAGAGTGTAAGGGAAAGAGGAAGATTTGACCTTAAGCGACTCGCGAGCTACCCAAGAAAATAGGTTCACTCCGTGGTAAGATGGCTGGTCCAGGTATCTAGCTGACTTATCTAAAAAGTTGGGGGCTTGCTCAACTAGGAGATCAAAATATGACGCCCCAAGGATATCCCCAATGGGTTGCTCCGCAGTAGCTTCGTGCGGAGGTTCTCAAGCTACAGATATAACATGTTTCCCTTTCTCTCTTAAGATTTTCTTAGGGGGGAGGGGGGGAAGGCTTGCTGGAGGCATCGTGTTCCTTCCTCTTCGCTACTTGTTGGGCCATGGCTTGTTTGTCCTTCCCCACAGCCACAGTTTCCTTATCCGCAGGGGTTTTCGACTAAGGCACGGGACGTGCGACCATAGGAACTGGTGATTCGACTGTACTGGTGCCCTGGTAACCTTCTTTCGCCGTTGCCTGGGACAAACTTAGAGCAATCGACAACGTCGCAGCAGTACCTCCAGATTGGCGGCATCTTCTCCTCGGAGGCTCAATAAGTTTTAGGGGCGACATCCCAACGGCTTCTTCTGATGTAATCCTAACCTCAGCGCCGCTCGGTGGTGGAGACAATCCTGGCGAACTCGAGCTTGTCGCGACGTCCACTTCGTCAAATGTAGATCTCATGGGCCGATCGCGCCGAGACCCTATGTGCTTGGAGCGAATCAGACTATCTCGAGAGTCGGGGGCGAGTTGATAACGGCGGAGGAGCTCGGCTCTCAGTTTGACGTCGTCCTCGGAAGACTTTTGAGCGGACAGAACCTCGAGGTCTGCTGTTTCCTCCTGAGTCAGGTCAAATGGTTTCGCTTTAAGGTCTGCAAAAGAAGGCGTAAATTAAGTCAAATTTGGTTAAGTGACCACCAATTGTGAGCAGGTCAGAATGCTACTTTACCTGGTTCAGCCTCGAAACTGAAGTTCTCAAGATCTACTAAAGAGGGGCAAGACGCGAAGAACCAATTTATTTTGTAATTTTCTACGTTGGATTTGCCCTTGGCTTCACCCCGTGGCAAAACCTCTCTGTATGGAGACGACGTACGGGGAGAAACATAGTAATACCCATCTCGTGGACACCCTATACCAGTGGCTTTGAAGGTATATAGATGCCTTATGATCCTAGAAGTTGGAAGGGGAAGGCTGTACTTTCTAAAAAAGATGGCCAAGGAAGACAGCTGGGTATATGAGTTGGGAGTCAGCTGAAACGGGGCGAGCCCCAGGTCGTTGAGAAGCTCGACCAAGTAAGAAGGAACTGGGAACCTTAACCCAGCTTCCAGATGTTGTACGCTGACGGCCACGAAGCCCTGGGGAGGGATAGCTGCGTGGTCCCATGGGGAAGGTTCCATAAGGCGGTAACCCCTAGGGAAGTGGTATTCCAGCCCCAGTCCAACGAGGTCCGGATACGATAAATGTGAGGGGTAGTGTTTGAACATGTCATGACCCCTCCTGACGATTGCGGACTCAAAATCCTCGGCCCCTATAGGCTGATTCCCTCTAGGGTTGGCCGGAGTTGCGAACCCCTCAGCGGTTTCTCCGCTTTGCGAGGACGCTTGAGGAATCTCTCTTGTTTGCTCCTCAGAGCTGGAGGTATTATCCTCTCCTACTATGTGCGTTTGGCGTCTGCGACCTGAAGACATTTACAAACGAAAAGGAGCAGTTAGTCCGCAGAACGCAGACCGTGCCTACAAAAGCTAAAGCTCCAAATCTGCTAATGGCTATTTCCTAATCAGCAGGTCACGAATGCCGCACGAGTTACTATTCTAACGACCTCAAGATGTATCTTAATGGCTACCATCTACCTATTCGCGACCTCAAGATCGTTCAAGTTTACAAACAGCAAACAGATGACTGAACAACAAACTGGCAAATCAAACCAGTGGAATTTGAAGAGACACAAACATTCAATCAAGCATTCAAGTAAAGATCAAACCGCATTCAAACATCAGAAAAACCAGACACCCAAACAATAACAAAACACCAGAGAGAAAGCGAAGAAACTGAAAGGAAAGCAGCGATTATGGACTTATCGTTGATCGGAGTCAGAAAAGATGCCTGAGTTACGTGCGCTGTGATATGGAAGCCCAGAACTCGATGATGAATGGAAGAAAAAGAAATGGAGAAGAAGACTGAAGCGTGAAAGTGGCGAGTGGAAAAATGAAAAGACAAATTTTTCACCTTATATACGGGTGCGAAGTCGCATCCCTGATTGGATCCGGTGGCTTACCAACCGTCTCAAATCTGACGGTGAAGCGCGATCCTTGGGACGTGGCCAGCAGGTGCCGTCAGACGAAGAGACGTGCATTAAATGCCCGCTGTAGGCGCTGAGTTCTCGCCTGGGGAGTCGCCACATGTCCGAAGAGAAGAGGAATTTGAAAAATAGAGGAAAGATCAAAAGATATATCCCGTCAAACAGCTTTCACCAGTCCAGTTCGAAGCTTTCAGGCCGTGAAACGACCTAAGAGCTGGGGGGCTAATGTTGTGGGTGTTTTTTGGATTACCTAAATGGGCTGGTGAAAGCCCATGAGATTGGTGGCCCAAGCCACTAGACCCATTAAGCAAGACCCAATATATATAGAAGTCCGCAGGCAGATCCTTGGAGTCATCTGCGAAGTCGAGCCCGTTGACCTGCTGTAGTGAAGTTGAGGTCGTGTGACAAGCATTCTTGCTGTAGAGACGTCGAGTTCACCATGATAAGTCCGTTGGACCACTAGCGAAGTCAAGATCGCTTCATGAGCATTTCTGTTGTGACAAAGTTGAGATCGTTAAGACAGTCCAGCCCGCTTATTTCAACAGTTTCAGTTCGTTCTTTGCCTCAGTCCGCCCAAGCCAGCTCTGAACAGCAAGCTAACGTGTCGTGCACGATAAAAAGTGTTATTTCACCTAATGACAGCTTAATTTTGAGAAATCTCACCTAACCAGCATGGGTTAGCATCCAGCCCCACGTGTTGACAAAGTTGACCTAACAAAAGTTAGAAGCATTAAATGTGATTCAATAGCATTAATTGTAGTTGATTATGAAATTTTGTCTGATTATTCTCTTTGTAGCTCCTCCTTCTCTATAAATAGGGGGAGACTTTCATTATAAAGAGGAGAGCGAAACACTTGAGAGAAAATATTGTCCACATTCTGCAGAAATAGAGAAACAGTGGATATAGGCAGTTCAAAAAAGGCCGAACCACTTTAAAAACTTTGTGTTGATTTGTTCTCCCTTGGCTCTTTTCTTTTGCTATTATCTGGTTTTCTGTTTCAAATCTTCTTACGTTGCGGTATTGGGCTCAAGAATCTGGTTGACTGGTTTTCCACGTCAACACAAATAAAGTAATAGGATGGAGGCCTGCAACATTTACCAAGCAGTAAAAAAATCAAAGATAATTTCTACTCTACCTTCAATTCTGTTATACTATACCAGTGGAAGTTCACGTCAATGCCACTGAAAACAACATCTGGGCAAGTATCTATTGAGGGAAGAAACTTGGAATGTGACAAGTGAGCATGAACAACCTTAGAATAGAAAAAGCCACTTTTGGCCTTTCATGCTTGAAGCATACCAATTATAACTCTATCTCTTCTAGTAACATCATAATGAAATTATTGAACAGGCAATCTTTTTGTTTCATTCTTCCTCTGGACACATCCTAACTGATTCACCTATCAGGCTATGAAATTAGAGTCCCTTGAGAAAGGAAGCCAACTTCTATTATATTTCCTAGCTGGTTCATCTCATGTTGAGGGAGGAGACTTAGGGTGCTACAAATGAGTGTGAACAACCTTTGAACAGGGGAATCCTCTACAGTGCTATCACATTTGAATTCATGGAAGCATACTAATTGAAACTCTACCTCTTCTCATCACATCGGAATGGAAATATTGATTGTATTGAACTTCTCTTTTTCTTTTTGCTTCTTCTTATACTGTAAAATCACAAATATAAAGATAAAGAAATTTATGTCTCCCAAATCTAATATACCTCCCCTTGTAATGTACAACCTAGCAGTTTACAAACAATAGCAAGTACATATCACCAAATCAAAATGTCTAAATTGATTAATAGAGCATTCTTGCGTACCTTTCTTCTCAATGCATCTTGGCACAACAATTTGATTTCTCTTAAAAGGTGGATGTACTGAAAAATGAAAGGCCTTTGAAGACCCAATTCAATTTGAAACGTAATGAAATACCTATGACCAATTAATTAATTTAAAATTAACTTACAGTTCCCAATAAGTGGAAAACATATAAATATAACAAAAACAGTGAAATAAAAAGAAGATAAGAAGAAAGTACCTAGAGTTGGATATATGCTTGTCTAAATCCTTGTAGACTTCAGTGCCCATCTATTTACATGTACTCATCATCAATTCGAATATTAGGGATGTGAGAGATGTCATCCAGTTCTCTTATGTTCCTTTTTTATACAGTTCTGATAAAATAGAACACTAATTTAACTGTAATGCTTGCAACGATGCCATCCGAAGAATCTGCTTTGGCAGTATCTTCAATTTAGGGCAGTTATGAATTGCAAGAAATGAACAAATGGCATGAGTTTTACATTGTGATGTCCAGTCCCAAAATCCCACTCTTCCCATTCCCTCATCTCTAAAAACGTAATATATTTCAAATTGAGGAAAACAATAACTAATGAAGATGAAGTAATGTCATCACTTTCTAATCCCAAAATGTCATTACCCACTCTTTTTACTCCCTTCATCCTTTGTATATGAAGTGATTCAAAGGATGGCAATTTTCCTAATGAAGGCAATTGCTCACACTTGATTTGTTCAACCAGACCTAATCTTCTCAAATTGGTTAATAACATCATCCAATTAGGTAACACCATATTGCCTGCGTAGCTTGATATCATTAACACTTGTAAGTTTGGAGGAGGTTGTAGTGCTTCAAAAATTGCTTCATTGTTTATCGAACTGGACCCACTGAAGTTGAACTCCAATAAACTAATGTTTGTCTTATTTTCAGGTTCTATTATGCTCAGTCTTATTTGTCATATTTCCCAAACTTTTTATTCTAAAAATTCCTTTGAGGTGGTGAAATTTATTTGAACATTCAAGTGAAGATGCTTTGTTCCCATAATTACCCTCACTCACATGGAATTCATTTAATGCTTGAAGACATGTTAAGTTCTCAAGTCCTTTTGGCTTGTATCTTAAAGAACTAGTTAAACCATTTACCAAATCTCATAGGTTGATTAATTTTCTTATCGCCTAAGGTAGTTCCTTAAGATTCTTACAATCAAAATCATTCAAGGTTTGCAAATTATAAAATTCACATAATGTTTTCGATAACATTTCTACCCCTAAATTGTTACCTAAGTCTAGATACCTCAAATGTGTTAGCTTTCCTATCTCTATAGGAAGTTTTTCAAATCTTAGCTCAAATACATGTTTTGCACCACTCATCATATCGAACTTGGTAAGACCGCTCAATGCTAATGCCCTTAAGCATGTATTTTGACCCAATAAATTGAGTAAAACTCCATCAATCGAATGCATGCCTTTACTAAATTTAACGAGAGGCTCCTCAATATTTTGAAATTACAAATGGAGATAGGAAATGAATTATTTTCGTCAACCATTAACAATAATGATGAGCTTTCAAATAAAATAAAATCTTTGCCAATTAGTGCAAAATGTTCATTCTTCATAAGAAATTGAGCAAAGTCATGTTCTATATCATGTATCTTATGTCCTATAATATCATCGATATAATTTTTTATGAATTCTTGGAAGAAGGAACATGTTGTTAAAATGTTAAAATAATCTTCACCTATCATCTCCATCTCCTTAGTATTCTTTCTTTCTAGTTTTAGATAACCTTGAGACATTTGTAACTTAATCAACTCATCTTTATCTAAATGGTAGTCTTTAGGAAAAATGGCACAACGTGAGAAACATCTTTTAATCATAGAAGGTAAATCATTATAACTTGGTGATAGTGGACCAAAAATATCCTTCTTAAACTCTGCAACTATCCATACTTCACTATCTAAGATAATTTTCCATTCATTTCTAGTTCTTTTAAAGTGCAAGAAACTCCCCATAGCCTTTGCTATAAGAGGCAAGCCTTTGCAGTTGCTTACAATTTCTTTACAAACATCTTCTAGTTCAATACACTCCTTATGAGTACAATGACCAACTTTCATTTTCAGACAATGCAAAGTAATTAAACAATGACCAACTTTCATTTTTAGACAATTCCTTCACAAGGATATCAACTAATTTCATCATAAGAGCAATTGTTTTCTTATGTGTGGTGACTACAATCTTACTTCAATTGAGACAATTCTTGAGGCAATTGTAAAATGGTTCCCAATCTTTGTAGTCTTTAGTCTATACATCATCTAATACTAGAAGAAATTTTTCTCTTAAAACAGACTAATGCATTTTTTCTAAAACAAGTTGCAATGAGACTGAACTAGAGCTTCGACCTAGACCTTGAAGTATTAAATTTGTAACTTGTAACTTATTGAAATGGTTTGAGACATAAACCCATATTATTTTTTCAAAATTGTTTTTCACCTTATTATTGTTGTGTGCAAGTTGAGCAAGAGCTATTTTTCCTATTCCCCTCATCCCTACAATTGAGATGATACTAAAGTTTATATGCTCATCACCACTCTCACATAACAAATTGCTCATTAATGCATTTATTTCCTTATCTCGACCACATATTGTGTATTTATCAATGAAGGATGTTGTTTCTGCTCCTCGAGGTTGTTCAACACTCCGAAATATATTAATGTTATAACTCTCTCTATCTCTGGCAATATAATCTAGACTCTTATTTTTTTTTCTTTTATATTTAAGTTGTGTCATGATGCAAAACAATTTGTCTAAAACAAAAGCATGGAGAGGGAAAGAAAGAACATACATTCTTCTTAAGTTTAAGAGCTTTTTGCGCTGTCTTAATTTTCGATTTTAGCTTTGATGTGTTCCACTCATCCTACATGTCTTTGACATCATAGGATACATCTTTTAGCCTATCTAACCAGCCTCTTACACTAGCCTTCTTCACTTGTCTTTGCTTTGCATCAACAAGCACATCTTTCATGGCTTGGAAACTATTTGTCAGCCTTTATACTTCTTTTCTAGCACCCCTTAGTTGCTTAACGTCTTCTTGTATCTGTTGACCAATGCTTGAAGTTAGTTGCCCAAGATAGAGGAAACAATAGCATAAGTGATTAGAGCATAAAAATACAATTTTAATATTAAAATTTTGATTGTGTTTGCCAAAATATGTTATTTAATTAAATATTTTTATTTGATTATTTTTATAAATGTATTTGGTTTGATCATTTAATTTAATGTATTTTATGCTTATAAAATTGATAATTTTGACATAATTTATGGGTACTTATTTTGAGCTTGTGGTGTTTTTCAGAAATAAAATCAAGAGGCCCAAGTTAAAAAACATTAGCTTGAGTGCACAAGGCCCAAATGTTATCACGGTTCATCAGTTAAACATAAATAAAGTGAGACCTTAAATTTATCCAGTCCCAAGCTTCATGGCCTATACACTCCCACCAAAATTTGATTTTCAAATTTGAAAAATGGCCAAGTGATTTGTGGAGCTGATGGAGAATAAAATTTGACTTTCAAATTCAAAAAAGTTGGATCAGATATGGTTAATGGAGTGATTTTTAAGGATGAATTGGAATTTGATTTGTCTCTCAAAATTTGGAAGTAGTAGTAATTTATGGTGATGGATTGAATCAAATTTGTGAACAAGATGGAAAGATTTTAAACAATTTTTTTTATTTAAATTTTGAAATTAAATTTGAATTTTGAAAGCCTTTCTTTTCCATTGAAGTGAAGATTTTATGGAGAGACTTTTTACTTCTATAAATAGGGCATCTAGTAGCACAACAAAGGCAACCAATTTCAGGGAGAAAATCAGTGTTTCATAAAGAAAGTGTTTTGCAAAATTATTTTCATACTTTCTTTGTAGAATGTGTGAAATAATGAGCAAGTTAGACTAAAATTAGAGTGAGGTTGAAGGATGATCTTAATTGTAAAGTTACTATTATTTAAGTTTGTTTATTTTCAAGTTCTTCAATATCTATGTTAAACTCTTTTTTAAGTTTTAATTCAAAAATTATGTTTTGTAGTTTCATATAAATTCAGTTATTATTATTATTATTATTATTATTATTTTTGTAATATGTTGTTTATGTTAAAATTATAGTTTCTAGATTGATAAATTTATAAGTTAATTTTCAACTACAGTATTGTCATTTGATATATTGTCATTTTTAGATAACTTGTAAATTATATCCAAATTTATTCTTAAATATAAAGAGTTTTGCAATTATCATTGTGTTTTTATTTGATCTTTAAATCAATATTTTCCAATTGTTCGTTAATATGAAATGTGCAATTGAGTAGTAATTAAAAATCAAACTTGATGACGATAAAATAAACAATTAAGTGACCTCAAAACCTTGCTATCCTCTCTATTAGTTGTTATATATATATATATATATATATATATATATATATATATATTTAATTCATTCTTCATTTAAATTTTCTCAAGTGATTCTCCCTTTAATTTTTCTCTGTTATTTTTCTTTTGTTAAACCTTATTTGTTTTGAATTTTTCTTGTTATTTACTCCTTCGTGGGATTAATACCTTAAAGTTATACTATGACAACTGCTTAGTCGAAGAGGATATTTTGAGCATAACCAATCAGCCATAATTTTGAGAGATGATAATTTGAATGCTAATGGTAACTAGAGAAACTAAATTTTTAGATATATGTGAAAACTTTGCCATATGCTTCAGATTTATAAATTGGGATAAAGTGGTCCTTGCCTTGAAGATGGCTCAGGTATAATGCTTTGTCCAAGTTATTTCCTAAAGCATTTTCTTTGAAAGAGGTTGCCCTATCTCGAGAATAAGAAATTTGATGCAAGTGTAATGGGATAGAATTAAGAAATAAAGATGATTTTAAAAGCAAATTTAAGATGACAGATGCCATCAATGTTTTTCATTTGATATTAAATAAATATCCGATAATCTTGTATAGACCTCATTAAAACAGGACGTTTCTGATTATAATTAGTATATAATGCTACAATTGTAATTCTAAATGCAACAAAAAAAAAAAAAGAAAATTGCAAATGTTTGATGATGATTAATAAGTATATAGATATTAATATAATTTGGCAAAGTATATGAATTGGCCCGCCCCATGCTCTCACACGTGACGACCATTCGGCCCACTCCACTCTCGGGCCTTGGCCTTCGAGAGATCCCCCACAAGGTTGGTGAGCAGGTACTATCCCTTGGGCTCATAGGGTTTTTATACATTTCCCACACCTCTCTCAAACCGAGCACTTGCCTTTAAATGCATTAGAAAAGTAGAGTGTGTACCATTTAAGGGCAAGTGTTAGGTTTGAGAAGGGTGTAGGAGACGTATAAAAATCCTGTGGGCCAAGGGGACAGTACCTGCTCACCAGCCTTATGGGAGATCCCTCGAGAGCAAATATATACGATAAATTCCTTTGCAACTTCTTTCAATTCTAAGTTCAAACACAAGGAAATCAACCTCTAATTACACCAAAAAATTCAACACATCACTTAATTATTCCACCATGAAAATCAACACTAAAATCAATTACTTACCACTTAATTTTTACTTTCTTTGCTCCAAACTTGCTTTAACAGTTATTTAATGAATTTTTGGCATGAAGAAATGGATAAACCCACTTGATTTTCCTCCCCTAGCTGCCGAATACACCAGCTGCCTCATCCTCAAATTTTTGCTTTCTTTTGCTGTCCAAACTACCCAAAATCTCACCCAATTCTACTTTATATATTATTAAATTGGTTTGACTAAAATGCCCCTCATTAATTCATTATATGGCCATTAAATCCTCTAATCAAATTAACCAAAATTCCTTTAATTTTATCTCTTAGTGATTGATCCATCTAAGGGCAAATTAGTCACTTGACAGTTAAAATATCAAAAATCCTTTTTGGTGCATGCCAACTAATTTTCAATAAGTCAATAATTAATTTTAATTTTGCCACTCTCCCATTGGTTCATTTAGCATGCCTTGGATTTTATTTCTTGCTCAAGTTCTTTCCAAGTGATGCTCACACCAAATCCATGTATTAATTGAGCTTAAAATGATCATTTTGCCCTTAATGTAATTAATTATCATTCACACTCAAATAAATTTCAAAAATATGTCACGATCATCTTATCATCAAATTGACCATATAATACCCTAATAAGATATAAAACATCTCAATCTTATGCTTTAAAAAAAATTCAAATAGGCGGTAAATCACTAATACCCATTATTTCTCAAAAAGGGCACTTTCGTCAATTATTTTCGGATCGCTTAAAACTTATTTGAATGAATTCATTTTTGATCTGTTTAAGTTTCTAATAAATTTAATACCTATTCTAGGACTTCTGTTATTCGAGGTCCATTTTTCAAAAATCACTATTCATATAGAAATTTTCAGTCCGAAAATATTATTCACTCGAAAATATTATTCATTAAAAATTTCACTTTTAATGATTTTCAGGATCCGTTTCTCAAAATCATTATTCACTCGAAATTAATATTTATATGGACGTTTTTCGTTCGGATATACTATTCACCCGAAAAACACTATTCACCGAAAAAATTATTGTTCATGAAAATGAAACATAGGGCTCTACAATATTATTATTATCATTATAATAGAGCTTTGAACAAATAACATATAAATGTTTGGATAAAAATCAAGAAAACAACAAGAGTTAAATATTACTAAAGATAAGGATAGAAAATTAAAATTAATAAAATGATAAATCTACACTTTACTTTTTTAATTAATAAATCTAGGGATATCTGTAAAAAAAAAAAATGAATAAAAATCTTATAAAAAATAAAACTAATAAAATAAGTTGAAAATTTAAAAAAATAAAAAAAAAAATCGAGGAGAGGCACGTGTACCCCTGATGATGCATAGGTCTGCCAATGCTTAGGTGAAATTCTTAAAAAAAATAAAAGTAACAACATCGTCACCATCTCTAAAATACTTACTTATCTTATAATTTTTTTTTTCTATTTTAATAGTAACATATATTAACTTCTATAGTAAGGATTAAACTAGTCAAATTTTTGTCTATCTTTCCAAATTAAAGATCCAAAATGGTATTCCAACTAAAGAATTTAACCCAATAAGACATTTGATGAGGTATAATTCTTCCCACTAAAACTTAATTCTCTTTCATTTTAATCCTAATTATCTAAAAGAAAATAAATCAAACTAATTTAAAAAAAAATAATAACATTAAAGTCTAAAACACAAAAATAATATTCTAAATAGCAATAGGGAAAACAAAGAAATAATATTCTAAATAAGAATAGAAAATCCAAAGACATAAGTCTTGGTGGACGGATTCATCTTAAGTTTTCGTCAGTATTTTATCTTGGCTCTTGCAGACTCCTTTTTTAATAGCTTAATTACTAACAAATTCATTCCAATGTTTCTGATGGACATAGTACAAGCCAATCAATCATCTATATCAACGGTCACAATTCAAACTAAATAACTGTCATCATAACTGAAATTAGAGATACAAAGCATTAACATATGTGATTGATCAATCACACTCGGTAAAGTTTCCAAAAGTTCTTAGCTTTAACATATGTGACAGGAGCTACATCCAGCCATGCAATATATTGGTCAGTTACCTTGTACTGGGAGCCAAATCCATAGCAGGATCCTGGAAAGTCTCCTCAAGTAAAAAGCTTGATCCTCTCCTGTTGCTTGAAGCCATCTTTACAGCCAAACATTCCTTAAGTTCTGCCAGCACATGATTTATGTCCAGTCTTTGCGCTGCATTTGTTAGTACACATGACATGGCTATGTCCACAATTTTCCAGGCAGCAGTGGTGCTAAATTCACCTTGTAACCTTGGATCGATAATGTTTTGAATATCCCCTCTTTTAATTTCAGAAGTAACCTGTTGAAGTATGTGTTTCTTGTTTGCCGGACCTCTGTATAGGGCAGGTTGGCCTGTTATAAGCTCAAACAAAATAATTCCAAAGCTATAGACATCACTTTTCTTGTTTGAGATTCCCTCTGCATAAAATCTGTTTGGTAATAAGAAATATGATTAACTCATAGAAAATACACAAAAGATTAAATTGATAGGACAATATTGAAACTTTACACGCCAGCTCTCAATATTTTATTAATATATGAATTTACTTATTTTATCATGTTCAGACCCAATAACCTACTTTCAATGAGTAGTGCTAAAGCACAAGCCGTTTAGAATTGTACTTGGTCGAGGTTAAGCCATAAAATCCATAACTAGTATAGTGGAACTTCATGTTATATAGTATGATTTCAGGTATCTGGGACAGGTTGGCAACTTGTTTCCAGATTTGCTTTTCCAATGAAGACAGAACAAAATTATCAGCTCGCCTGTATATGCAAGTTAGCAAGGTAAGAAGGAAATCTGGCTGATTATAAGTGAGCTCTCATAAAGCTATTTAAACATATTCTCAATAACTTCAACAATATAACTTAGTACTTACTCAGGATCTAGATATCCAGGTGTGCCAGCAGGGTAAGTTGTGGACTGAGAGTGCCTTCCCTCAGTGACAACTCTTGACAGCCCGAAATCAGCTAACTTTGCTTGCATGTTCTCATTTAGTAAGATGTTAGAAGGCTTCAAATCTCTATGGATTATAGGTGGTTTGCAGCCATTCTGCTGATAATCCAATCCTGTAACTCCAGTTAGCCACTAGTTAACTTACTGTAATGATTCAAAGACTACAAAATAAACAAGAGAAAATCTGCTGCAAACCATGTGCTGCATCTACAGCAATTTGAAGTCTTTCATTCCAGCTGAGCATATTTGAATCAGTCTCTGCAAACAAGACATGACAGCTTCTCTCTTTTAATCAACTTCGAGCTCAAATAATTGTTCAAGTTGAATATACGTTTGTCAAATAGGCTATATGCAGGCTTATGATAATGAAGGAGATGCATAGTTTTTCTTACAAGAAAATATGGATTCATAGGGTAATCAGATAATGACTCCTGGTTTATAACTAGAAAAGTATACCACAATATCTCACATACATATCTGATAAATGTTGTTTTAGGCTTCCATTGACCATATATTCATATACTAGCGCCTTATTCTCACTTTCATTGCAGTAACCAATGAGACAAACCAAGTTCCTATGATGAACAACCATTAAAAGTTGTGCCTGCATTCGAAATGATACTGTTACAACTAGCTGAAAATTTATATCACAGCATATCTTACAAAATTTCAACATTGATGAAAATTTCAAGCAATTGAAAATTTTGGGTGCATTATTTTGTCTAACCTCTGCTTGAAATTCCTTATAACTTAGTCTTGATGATGAAGAAAACACCTTAACAGCAACGTCAGTGTTGTCCTTCAGAGTGCCAAAGTACACTTTTCCAAACCACCCTTCTCCAATGACGGTTTTAAAATTACCAGTGATACTGACAATCTCAAAGTACGTAAAT
Source organism: Dimocarpus longan (assembly GCA_022984855.1). Taxonomy (NCBI): domain Eukaryota; kingdom Viridiplantae; phylum Streptophyta; class Magnoliopsida; order Sapindales; family Sapindaceae; genus Dimocarpus; species Dimocarpus longan. The sequence goes on from CM041013.1 coordinate 8,055,795, forward strand.
GGCCGGTTTTTTGTTGTTAGTTCACTTTCCTTGGATCTAATAGGCATCTCTAGATCAATGAACATGGTCAATGTTTTTTCTTAAAAAAATAAATTTTAGAAACAGATTATCATCATAAATTCATAATCACTCACAGCATGCACAAATCAATTTAGAGCGTGTGTATATAATTCCATTGTACTTTTAGGCCAAATTTTTTAATACAACTTAAGGGTTGTGCCTCCACAATTATAGCATGACATTTCGGCCATGATCAAATGAAGTTTTTGGACACATAACAAAGTAACTGATCTGGTGGATAGTAAGTAAAATTTACAACTTGGTATCCCAGTAATTTGCTCTTATAAGTTTGTTGAAATCCTGCATTGCATGCTACTACAATAAGTTATTCAGCCCCGTAACTTTTTTTTTCCTTACAGTAAAAGCTATGAGTTGAACATTCACAATTTTGGGCTATTACAAGATTCAGTACACATCTATGATTAGATATATTTCTGTATCAACAATAACTGGGACATTATTCTGTTTGATATAAATGTGAAGTAGCTCGAAAATTTACTCTATTAACACCGCCTCTGGTGGGACAAAGTTCTTGTCTTTGTCTAAACTGAAGGACTCGGAAAAAGGTTACTTGGTGGATGATACTTAATACTTTAATCATTGAGGCAGAGGTTACATTGTTTGGATTGGCTCTAACAAAGTCATAAAAATGTCACCACTTCTAGCAACTATTGATTTAGTCAGTGATAATAAATTGGAACTCTGTCCCTTTTGTTTTTCCCTTAGTTGCTCTCCGTCAAACTCAGGTTCTTGTTATTATGAGTAGTTGAAGATTGGATTAATTTTGTCTTTCTGTCCTGGCTTGTTCTTTTATATTTGTGATTAACGCAATTTCATCGTACTTTACTTTAAACTAGTTCTTGTGATTGGAAAATGAAATCTAGACTTCACTATGGTCATATTGTTGTTAAACATGTTTGATTAGAAGGGTCTAGGAAAAGCAAATGAAGATAGGAAAAAAAAATGGTAAGTTGTATAATGTGTCTGCTTGATGGGTCATTGAGCATGAAGAAATGGTTAACTGGATGATTCTTTCCTTCTTCCAATCAACATAATAGGCTACTAATGTATCATCGCTAAGCACGGCATTGTCAATAGTGTTGCCGAAAAGAAACACATTCACACATTTAGAAGGTACACACTTACGTTTGGAAAATATTTTAGGTCGGCCAATTTGGCAATATCAGCTTAATATTTGGAAAGTTGCTACAATTGGGGAATGTTATGTATTTAAATCATTTGGATGCTATGAATGGAATTACTATTAAGCTCTGGAATGATTGGAGTGAAAAACAAGGTTGCTATTTGTAGACCTGAGATACCGTATGATTAAAAATTGTTAATTAAAGCGGAAAAATAAAGAATTTTGCAATTCCAAATCTGGTACATAAACAATTTTCAAACAAATCTGCATCACAGGATGTAGTAAACAAGAAAATGAAAATTTCTAGCTTCAGCTAGAAAATTCTCTCATTGGAACAGAAAGTATTGAAAAATTTGATAATCGACAGAGTCAGAGTTCATGTAAAATACAATTCTGTATGTGGTGGGGTTATTCTTCAAATTACATCCCATAACTATTCATCCATTTCTAGTGGAGGTCATTGGGTATCTACTCAATCACCAAGGTGTTGGAAGTTCAATTCCCACCAAACACATCCTCAGCGGTCACAGTTTGGTCAATCAAATGACAGTTTGCAAATGAAGGTCCCAGCCGTGTTTTCTTCTTCCCCTTTCCCCCTTGTCTGATCTCTGAACTTAAACCCACAAGCAGATGATCTTCTAGGCTGTGTAAATAGCACAGTTCTGAGCGTAAACTTGGCTCCGATTATAGTTTATTTGAACTGCTAGGTCCATAATTTCCCCATCTTTCCCTTTTCTGTTCCCTGTAGGGTCTGTAGGGTGTGCTAGGTTGTGTCAATATAACTGGTGAAGCATATGCTCTCTGACGTGCACAACTTCCTCCCACTATTGGTAAGCTACCCCGATTTTTGTTCAAAGTAGTGGCCTCCAATTCAGTCAGCATCTGGGGATCGCGTTCATAGGATTTAGCATAGGAACTATCCATCAGTTTATTTCCTGCAGAAGGTCTTACAGCCTGAAGCAGAATTTTTGCTTCCATAATCTTGTTCATGTGCATTAAGCAGATTGCCTGTGACAAAATGAATTCCACATGCTTGTTTTCTCCGAAAACAAAAATGAAGTCAATGTAAATTTGGGTGTATGAAGGAACTTACCTGTAATATGGTTCGGCAGTTTCACAATCATTTTGCTGCATATAAGCCGAAGCCAAGTTCCCAAGTATTCTGCATTATTAGATTATCAAAAGTGAGATAAATGTAGTGAAAACATGAAAACTAAGAAACAACAGGTGCAATTTCAGCCTCGTTCAATATTCTGCAGTTGGCGTTTGAGCAATTCAATCTCTTTTTCAATCCTCCCAGACTTTTGCAAGAAAAGAACAATAAAGCAATAACTCTCATTGTGTTGTTCATAGGAGGCCTAAAAAGAAGCTCATAGAAACCAAGAACTAATATTTTTCAATACCAAATACTAAAATTAGTAAAAGGAATAGGAATAGGCTTTACTTTGTAAAGTTCAATCAGGACATTGACAAGAGACTCCCGGGATTCATCAGGGCAGAGATGTCGAAATGATTTGATTGCCTAGATTGCCTCATCTGATCAATCCAGTTGTTTCATCAGGATAGCCATATCTTTCGAGGCACTATCCACATGATCCCCAACATTTATAGCAGCCCAGAACATAAAAATGGCCTTGCCTGGATCTTTGTCTATCAACTGCATTAAAAAGAATTCAAAATCAGAAAATGCAGATAACAAGGACGATATGTCAATGATTTCCACTCAAAATGAAACAAAGATGGTCTTGTTTGCAGAATAATTAGCTCTAGTAATTTTACACTATTATTTTATCTGTTGCAAGCCTAATAAATCATAAAATTCAACAACTCATTCCTTTTTAACAAATATTATGGTCTTGGAGAAATTATTGATGATAGAGCGGGACTGGCTAGGATACAAACAAGCTGGTATCATAGTGGCGGCCAAAGAGTAAAATGTCAGCTGCAACAACTGGTTTCAACCGGTTGCTGCACATTTTAAAGCTTACATCACATAGAAATTATGATCTGTATGAGAAATAAGATGCTAGCAAACTACAATTGTCCAAAACCTCCATCTCCACATCTATCCATACACAAATACATAAAACAAATTAACACATACACCTACTAAATTGTAAATAGAACGTCTTCAACATCAATCATTTAAAGAAATGAAAAAAAAAAATGAAAAAAAAAAAAAAAAAAAAAAAAAAACAGATACAAAGAGACTCACTCAAAATTCAAAACCCAGATATATAATGTTAAAAGAGAGAAATATATCGAAGGCATGGACATAGAAACTGAAGAAGCTGTGGGTTTCTGACCTTGTTTGACAGTCTGACGGATCTTGTTTGACGTTGTTTGCTATGCGAAAGGAGAGTCTCGCTGTTAATGACGCCTACGACTGACACCTTCCTCGTCGGCGCCTCCATTTTCGGTTTTTCTGGTGATATGATAAGGTTTGAAAATGGGTGAATGGGCGATTATAATGTGGCTTCGCTTTTCTTTTCATCTCTTCATCCAGTCCGGTCTGTCATTTCTACTCAATTTTTAGTGAAATCAATCGTTAATTTTTTGCATGTAATTTTACTTTGGAATCTGGAGTTTTTGTAGATTCAAACTCAACCCAACATTTGGCAAATGGAAAGCCCATATCAGCCCAAAACTGAAATTCAAAGGCCCTCCACAACCAGAAGGCCCAATAGGCCCATAACTTCTACATACACTTTTTTTAGCTTTTATATTTAGAACATTTTTCCGATTGTATAGTAAATATGTGATTGTCTATATAGACTCGGATCTCTGGTCCTATAAGATTGGAGAAGACTATCCACATAAAAGTGAAAAAATTACCTATACAAATAGTGTAAAATAAGTAAAACCTGTCACTTTGAGATAAAAGGTTGGTGAGAAAGGTTTAACCACCAAGCCAACTCACTTTTATCTTGTTTATATTGGATTTATGTGATCATTTTAATATAGAAATTGAGTCTTCCTATGGACTTGGATTATCATGCATATATATAATACAATAATGGCATGTTCATGTTGATTTTGTTTGTGTTGTGAGAGAATAGACCTTTAAATTGTCTTTGAAGTTTTGGAGTAATTTTTTCTTTTTTTTTTTAAAAAAAAAACACCAAAGTTTCTATTTTGCATCGATTATTATAACCCTTGTGTAAGTGTGGCTTGAGCTTATAAATTGTAATCTATAAATTTAGTTCTGTAAATTAATATCAAATGCATTTTTTATTACCAAAAATTTCAATTATATAGTGTGATTGGACTAAAATATAGACTTGTGTAGGATGGATGAACATGGACGATCATGATGAATGTAGGCAATGGACATATTGTTCAAAATGATTTCTACGAGGGAAACATGACAATTGAAGAAGAAAACTAATGCATATATATAATTTGGACCAACACATTGAACCTAATGAAAATCCACTAGAAACTAAAACACATTGTACAAACGAGATACCAAAAAGAAATTATTCAATTTTATGTTGAAGGAACAACGATTGCTCTGATTTGACATTTCACATTAGCAACAAACAATACCGGGACAATCAATGTGATTATGAGCAAGGAGCATTAGAGATAATTAGTTTCAGTGCTTAAACTAGTATGGATCACGACAGATATATTCTATAGAGATGAGAAATATAGAGCTGCATTCTCTTGTTAAAGTGGACCTTGCCCTAAAGATGGCTTAGCTATAATGCTTTGTCCAAGTTATTTCCTAAAGCATTTTTTTTAAAAAAAAAAAAAATGCTTGCTTCCATCTCCCAAAATAAGAAATTTGATGCAAATGTTGATAAAGTTAAGAAATGAAGATGATTCTAAAAGCAAAATTTAAGATAAGTCATTGGATGCCATCAGTTGAGTAACCTTTCATTCATTTATAGTATATAACTTACTTGAGAGAAAAGAGAGTACGTTGGAGGGAGAGATACCCAATCCAACCTCACTCGACCTAGTGAGGATGGATTACACAAAATCATATAAACAGAAATAGAAGTGATTGTAAATATTGAAGCAATTTGAATCCTATCTCATGTCCAACCCTCTCTCATAACCAACCGTCAAATCATAACCGGAATGGTAGTGTGAAATGCAAAGTAGGATTTAATTTTTGTGATATGGTAAATAAATTAATAGTTAAGATATAAATTATATAATGAATGACTGATCACATTTTTTCCCTTGATATGGTCTTTCTCTTATAATTTGAGTTGAAGGTCTAAAAACATTTCTAATGCAAAAGTAGATTGTCTTTTAAAAGAAATTGTTATGTTATCAATATCAATGGAATTTGTTTTCTATATGACATAAATATGATTTTTTTTTTTTTTTAATGATGGGAAATGGGAGATTAAATTAATTGAAAACTACCCACACCTTCAACACAGGTGGGATTTGAATATTTGATCTCTTAAGATCAAAAGAGGTGCTCAACCATTCCTCCTAATAGATGATGTGCATAATATTTTTGTTGTGGTGAGATTAAATATGACTTGATAGATAGTCAAATTAAAAAGTGTTCTCGAATGTTTGCTTGTCTAAAGCTTTCATTTAAAATAAACATCTATTTTTTTCGAAAAAATATTATTTTAGTTTTTGTGGTTTCAAAAGATATCAACTTTTTAAAATTCTTTTAGAGCCAGTTTTTTTCATCCCCAACTTTTTCAAAACTCAGCAAAAAAGTCCAAACCGTCAATCAACTCATTGTCAACAGTGAGAGATAGTTTGGACAAGAAGGGTAAAATGATCTTTTTGTGTGAAAGGTTAAGATCGTAATACGTGGATAACTAAGATTTTAAACATATAAAAGAAATTTAAAACAATTAAAAAAATCAAAAAAATTAATTAATTAATTAAAAAATGCAAGAGATATATGGAAGGTGGTTATTAAAATTAATCATGAAAAAAAATTAAGTTATAAGAAAAATGGATTCAAACATCTAAGTTTGAACCCAAAATGTCGAAGATCTAGGTTGCAAATACATACCTTAAAAACTATTTCTTTTTTTTAAAAAAAAAATTAAAACAAGAAAAAGCACTCAGCAAATTCAATTTCATCCACACCTTCCAAATTGATATGGATTAAAATACACCTGGCAACCTCAAATACCAACCCAACAAACATTTGTCAGACCCCAACATTAGCTAGAACATATTCTACTTCAAACTCAGAACCAGAAGGTTATGGGTTCTAGTTTTGGATTCGATTGAACTCAGAACTTGCAATTGGAGGAGAGGAAGGGAAGACAAAGAAAAAAAAAAGAATAGGAGAGGAGAGATTGGAGGAGACAAAGAAGAAGAAAATTAAAAAAAAAAAAAAAAAAAAAAAAAAAAAAACCTCAAATTGAAATCAAGTCATCACCAAATAAATTAAATCGAAATCACCAAAACCCAAATCCAAACATACCAACTCAATTCACGAACCAATATCATCAAACAAACTAAATGAAATCATTAGAACCCAAACCCAAACATCACCATCGCCAACATCATTAAACAAACCAAATTGAAGCGAGAGAGGGAGAGAGGGAAAGAGGTGCAAAAAATAGACCTCCTATGTTCAACTTCGAGTTGTCACCACCATCGACTTAACTGTTAGATTTGGAATCATCATTGACTTTGAACCACCATAACTGACACAACCAAGCCACTCAAATCATCATGATGAGTTGGGTTCGACGCTCTACTTATTGACAATGGCCTCTCCATCATCATCTCCAAGCCCGCTGAATAATTCGATCTGGGTTTAAATCACCCTAATCGTGGGTTGAAGAACCCAGATCATCAAGACAATTTAGATTCAGGACTCTCCTCATTGATGACGACCTTTCCATATGGTGGTTTGTTAATGATAGTGACATCTTTTGTGGTGGTTTGATGATAATTGCGAGTTTTTGGTGGTAGTGATCGGTTGAAACATGGTTTGATAGAGATGATTTATTATTATTATTAATTATTGTTCATTTTTTTAATTAAATAAAAAACTTTTAATTATATATTTATTTGAATGAATTGGACAACACCATACCACAACAACAACCCACCCAAAAAAAAAAAAGATAGAAACACATTTATCATTTTATTGCGCTAAAAACAAATGGTTTAAGATTTTATAATTTTATTTAATTAACCAATTTGCCTTTAGGAATTGTCATGAAAGTTAGTTTTGCATGTAATATTTTTTTTACCATCTATTTTACCCATTGGAATGGAATGAATTTGCAATTCATAAATTAATTAAAAAGAATTCTTAGTTTTTTTTATTAGAAAGGGATGATGGCATGGTTTTGCATCTAACTTTCTCACCTTCATGTTTGTTTCATTGATTTTTTTGTTTCTATTCTTATTTCTTATCCTTTTTCTCCTCTTATTTGTTCATCTACTGCAACACTTTGTTTCATTTTTATAATTTTCTATTCTTATTTTTTACACTTTTTTGTCTTCTTATTTAATGGAAATGTCTTGTAGAAGCATATATCACTTAACACAATGTAATAATGTAAGTATAACTTAAACAGTCAATTACAAATGTTGTTCAATAAAAACATAAAAATATTATATGAAACAAGTATGGCACTGTAGAAATAGTGTGTTTCGCCTAAACACGAACAAAAATATAAGTGCTGTAGCACTTAATACTGCAGAAATAGTGTATCACCTAAACAAGCACTTGCAACAAATACCAGCTAAGACAAAATATAAGTATTGTATCACTAAAAGACAAAAACATGCCCTACATGCATGACTTTTTTTATTAATGAAATATAAGTGTTTCATTAAATGGTTTTTTATGGATTTGATCCAAGACTTTTTTATTATTTTTTTTCTTTTTATGTCAGACGCTGATATAATCTCCCACTATCCTTACCAATTCCGAGGGAAAGATCAAAATGCTTTTCACTAAACAATAATTTACTACACTATAACCAAAGTGAAACGCAAATGGGTCATTTTGTTTTTGAACTGACGGTTGATTTTTTTTTAAAAAAAAAAACTTAAAATCTTAAGGATGAAATGAGCTAATTTTAAAAAGTTTTAAAAAATTAATATTTTACGAAACTTCACAACTAAAATAAAGTTTTTTCATTTTGTTAACACCAGAAGCATGAACACCAGCTCTCCATGTTTCTTGACAAGAACATCAAATCTGGATCGTTTCATCACTTTTATCTTGTCTCATCACCAGAAACATCCCTTATAAAAAAGAGGGTCTTCATGTCGGCGGTGGCAGAGGAGTCAGACTCATTGCAGCGGCGCGCAGGAGTCAGACTTGCATATGAAGAATAGAGGAGAGAGAGTATTAGGAGCATGCATTTGATGGGGGTATTGGTAGGAAGAAAAGTTGCTGGGTCAGGAATCCAACGGACCCTCTGAGGATGGACAATCATGTTGATATCCTATATATATTTTTTTCCACCTCAGCTTGATACTCAATAGAGGTAATTGTATTGGAGGAGTCAATTATTTCACAATATCTATTTATCCTATGTGATATATTAGTTTTCATAATTTATAGGAACGTTGAAAATACTCTAAGTCAACTTGTATGGATCCTTAACAAAAATGAAATGACTTGTCATTTTGAGCTTAAATTGGCCTAATATTGATGTCTATCATCGTATCTATTACTAAACCTTAAGTCATTTGGATTTAGGGCCTATATTTAGGTGAATTTAAGAGCCTAGATAGTATATTTAGGTGGTTGATAACAGATCTGATAAATGTTTTAGGGAAACTAAGTTTTTGTTGACATTAATTTATTATAAATCTTAATTAAAAGAAAAAATGCAACAATTTGGAATAGATGCTTGTTGAGGATAAAGTATGGTCTAAGAAATTTCCATAATAAGAATTTAATATGCAAGAGGAGAAAAGCAAGTAAAGAAGATTCCTATAAGAAAAATGTAAAGCAAGAATTGAATCTGATACTATTATGATACAAATATTATTGCTCATAATTAGCTTAATGTGTTAGTGATACTTGCTTCAGACGGAATATGACTTTGAAATTAACTTTCCAAAAAATCTATGTAATTTTAGGATTTACTACTCTTGTACAATCATTAGTTTATAGATAAGATTGATCAACTTACAAGTTGATTGTGCTGAGCTTCTACATTGTTGAGTTCTAACACTTCTTCCTACTAAATGGTATCGGTGTTATGACTACTCACAACTTAATTTACAGTGACTCAAGATTGAGCAAAAACCCACTTCTATTGTTTGTTGTGTTCGGAAAAACCAACAATGATACAACACATCAAACAAATCTTTTCTCCCCTTAGTGTGTCTAAAATAAAGTTCTCATCAAACATCCAACATAACAATAAATCAACCAAAACACTGAAACACCAAAATAATAAATCAATCACAAAGTGAGACACTAAATTTTTACGTGGAAAACCCAATGTAGGAAAAACTAAGGCGACCATAGTCAACTTCAAAAACTTTTAGTATCTCTAATAAAATAATGGGTTTACAATAGTTCTTTTTAGAATAACTAGAGACTTACAATAGCATTAAGAATAAATATTCTTGGCTAAACAATATCATATTCATTGTCTGAACAAATGGATTCCAACAAGACAAAGGTTAGATCTCACTGAGCAGGCATCTCAAGAAAACACCATAAAGAGGATAATTGGAAAATCCAACTAGTAGATTAGTAGAGCTTCTTGTAAGGATTTCTCTCATTGTTTTTTTTTTTTTTCCACTCAAAATCAACAGCTACCCTTTCTTTTCTTTTTGATATATATGTGCTACACGTGAGGCAAAGTCTCCATTCATTTTTTCTATTTTTTGGTTTTTAGTGGCTTTAGGCTCAAAAGCCCTTATTTGGTCCAATCCCAACTAGACCCAATAGGCTACACTGTTTGGTATATGCTCTACGGCCTACGCTACTAGTGGTCTTTTTACTAAGTTACTATTTCCTATGCTTGGCTCTTCCTATTTAACATTGTTATTTGAGATTCTTTTATTTCATATGACAAAGAATGTTGAAAATATATCATCTTGAACAAGAAATTTAGAACCAATTTAAGCATCTCACTAGTAAAAAATAAAGGAAGTACAATTGCTTATTATGCTAACTCACAAAAACAAGAAAAGAAAAAAAAAATTGTGCTTTTAAATTAGGGAGTAACTTACATGAAATGGTAATGTAAGGCTCGAATCTAATGAATCCAAGAGATTAATTGAGTCTAAATAAAAATTAATAAATGGGTTCAAATTGAGTGTAAGCCCAAGTTGTATAATAATGTTAAATCAATTAGACGAAAACTCAATTGGGTAAATTTGGTGGCTATGTAAAGAATATAAAGGGGGGTCGGACGCTGGAAGGGATGGTGGCCACTGGGTTGGTGTGGGAGGACAAATATATATACATATATATATATATATTTCCCTAATTGCTATTAAGGTTTGAAGCCTTATGTGTGTGTGTGTGTGTGTGTAAAGGTAAGAAGGGGGGGGGGGGGGGGTCGGACGCTGGAAGGGATGGTGGCCACTGGGTTGGTGTGGGAGGACAAATATATATATTTATATATATATTTTTCCCTAATTGCTATTAGGGTTTGAAGCCTTTTATGTGTGTGTGTGTGTATATATATATATATATATTATTCTTCTCTATTCTCAACAACCAATTTTCTCCCTTAAAAACTCTCATGTATCATTCAGAGATTCTTTTCTCCATTAGCAAAGTTAAACCTTCAACTATAGCAAGTTTGAAGTTCAAGATTGACTGTGAAGATTGATTGTGAATCAAATAGATTTATTTTCTTTCTTTCATATTTTAATTTATTAATATTAGGATTTTATGATATGAAAGACTTTCAATATCATATTAGATTTATTCTCTTTCTTTCATATTTTAATTTATTAATGTTAGGATTTTATTGTATGATAGACTTTTAATATCATATTGTTATGTTTGGTGGTTTTTCAAAATAAGATAAAAATTTTATGGATTTCTTATGAAGGAAATAGAGGCTTTTGGAAATTTGCTTCCTAGTAGACCTGTCAGATTTGTTTAATTTTTTTAATAGGCAAATGAATGTATAAAATTATAAAATTTGGTATGAACGATCCTTGGGATATTAGGTTATATTTTGTCAAATTGCATGGTCATATGATTAGTGTGTAATTAATATCACTTGCCTTTGTTTTGCATCAACGAGCACATCTTTCATGGCTTGGAAACTGTTTGTCAGCCTTTGCACTTCTTTGCTGGCACCCCTTGCTTGCTTAACTTCTTCTTGTGTCTGTTGACCAATGCCTGAAGTCAGTTGCCCCAAAACAAAGGAAAACAATAGCATCAGCCATAATTTTAAGAGATGATAATTTGAATGCTAATGGCAACTGGAGAAATTAACTTTTTGGATATATGTGAAAACTTTTTCATATGCTTGAGATTTATATACTGGGTAAAGGGGACCTTGCCCTTGAAGATTGCTTAGGTATAATGCTTTGTCCAAGTTATTTCCTAAATCATTTTTCTTTGAAAAAGCTTGCTTCCATCTCCCAGAATAAGAAATTTGATGCAAGTTTAATCAGATAGAATTAAGAAATGAAGATGATTCTGAAAGCAAATTTAAGACAACAAGTCATTGGATGCAATCAATTTCTTTCATTTAAAGTATGTAACTTAGAAAAATATTATATATATATCCCGTAATCTTGCATAGATCTCATTAAAACAGGACTTTTTTTTATTATGATTAGTATATAATATTACAATTGTAATTCTAAACGCAACACAAAAAAAAAAAAAAAAATGTAAATGTTTGATGATGATTAATTAGTATATAGACATTAATATAATTTGGCAAAGTATATGCTTTGGGAAATAACTTGGATAAAGCCATGCATACCTAAACCAACATTAAAGCAAACTAGTTTTCACTTCGCTTGTTCTTTGAATAAAGTTTTTACATTTAGATGTCTTGAGAAAATTAAAATAATACCAAAAAAATAGTAATTTGAAAATATCAGTAAAGTCTCTACATTCGTGTTACAAATACATGCGAATGTGCAATTGATAAAAAGTTCTTTACACAAATAATTTTTACCAAGATAGTGATCAACATAAAGCAAAATTATAGCAACTGGCAACAAATGATTATCAACAAACTGCCTCAGCAAGGGGAAAAGTGATCATGAAAAACCATAGGAGAAGTTTCAGCTTTATGTCGAAGTAAAACAGAGGTTGCTCTGTTTCAACTTTTCACAGATAGACAACAAAAAATATACCTGGACCTTGATTAAATCAACTAGCAGAATGTTAATCAAGATGTTGAAACAATAAAGTGAAGACATAAACTCAATTAGATATAACATATTCTTAGGCAAAATTCTTAAAAAAAAAATAAAAGTAATAACATCATCACCATCTATGAACTACTTATCTTATGATTTTTTTTTTTTTTAAATTTTAATAGTAATATATATTAATAGTAATATATATTAACTTCTATAGTAAGGACTAAACTAGTCAAATTCTTGCCAATCTTTCCAAATTAAAGATCTAGAAATGTAATCCAACTAAAGAATTTTACCCAGAAAGATGTTTGATGAAGTATACGTCAACTAAAAATTATATGATAAGTATATCGCCCATTGCACACTTCTTGTTTTGTATATTTCTTGTTTTGTATATATCAACAAGAGACAAGAAATATAAATTGCAAAATCGTCTGGCATCAAGCTTGTACAAATCTTACTTATAAAATTAAAACATAATTGATTTTAAGTAATTTTTGTATTTAAACTTTATACAATTATTAATGACTCTTATTATTATTTTTATTATTATAAATCTGAAAGGAATCGAAAAAGAGTTGTTAAGATTTTTAACATTTGAATTAGTTCTTTTTTTTTTTCTTTTTATAATTGAAATACATTAGATTGGTTGTAGAGATTAGAGAGTTAAAAGCTACTGAAATTTATTTTAAAAATTGAACAAATGGATGGATGGAATAAATGGGTCTTGAGAGAGATATTTTGGGTTGCAATAGAATCAGCTGTATAATTATTACTTGCTGGTTCCATATTAATAATTAAGATATAATTTTTTGTATAACACATACCATATGAACATACTTTGTGCCTTGCTTGCTTTAAACCACTGCATCTCCAATTTACTCTTCAAATGTCCAAGTTCACAAAGAACTCTGAAATCCAACCATGGGTTAAATGATGGCTTCAATTTAAAATTAAATTCGATGCAAATTTGATTCAAAATTGTCAGATGAAATTTGATATAGATTAAAAAATTCAAATTTGAAAGTATCATATTTGGACAATTTAAATTCAACCTAATTATCACTATTGATTCAAATTAAAAGCTACACATAGAATATTGCATTGAATGGATTTAATTACATTGAATATAAATATTTTTAGTCAATATATTATTTAACCAAAAATAATTTTTAATAAAAAATTATATATTATTTTAAAAAATTAAAATAATGAGGTAAAAAAAATGAAAAAGAAAATGAAGGTAGAGGTGTCTAATCCAACCTCACCTGCCGAGGTGAGGATGTATTTCATAAAATCTTATAAAAAATATTGGAAATTATATGCCTATTGGAGCAAATCTAGTACAGAAAGTACCAATCATGGGATCCACTTTTTGAATCTCATATCATCCCTCTCTCATGATTAACCATCAAAACATAGCCTAAATGGAAGTGTGAAGCGCGAAGTATGATATAATTTCTGTGACATGGTAGTTGTACTAATAATGGAGATATAAATTATATAATAAAGTGGAAATTACAGGAAATATCCACTTAAAAAACCTCAATTTTGTTTTTAACCCATAAATTTAAAACAATTGTTTTCAGCCCCTCAAACAAACTAATTATATGTTATACCCAAATTATCCATAATGCCCCTACCTATATAAGTGACAGAAAGCGATGGAAAACAGTTTTCCATCACCGACTAAGCCGAAAACCGATCAGTTTTTGAGAGAAACCGAAGGAGACCCAAAAACCGAACGAGACCCTACGCGTTTCCGGCCACAACCGCGACTTTTCCGACTTGCCTAGAGGAGCTACGAGCGCGGCGGACCTGCGTGTTTTTGCCAAGGTCAGTGAAAGGGTTGGGTTGTTTGGTTTTTTTATTTTCATTCGCGATTTGGACATGTTTGTGTAATATGGATGTTGGATAATGAGTATTTGGTTTAGACTAGGTTGGTATTGACTGGGTTTGGCCTGATTTGTGGCTGATATGGCCGATTCCGACCATATGAGCCTCGTCGGCAACGGATCGGTTTTCCATAGGTGTGGAAAACCGAATCGGTTTTCCACACCTGTGTAAAACCGATCATGGAAAACTGATAGGTGTGGAAAACCGATTTTAAATAAGTGTAGAAAACCGAATAGTGAAAAACCGATATGGAAAACCGATGATTAGCTTTCCACATATGAAACACCGATTCGGTTTTTCAGATCTTTAAAAACCCGAATCTCGTCATGCACTTTGGGTTTTTCGAAATGTAATGAATCATATCGGTTTTGTGAGTTCAGTTTTTGAGTTCTGCTCATTTCAGGTGAAAAAGCCGAATCGGTTTTTGAGTTCGGTTTTCCACAAGCAGTGAAACACCGAATCGGTTTTCCACAGGCTGTGAAAAACCATTCGGTGTTTCATTGCTTGTGGAAAACCGATTGTTAATGTAGTGGCAGAATGACTTTTAATCCTGATACTGATCTTATTGTCACTGTTTTTGTGTCCTACAGATGGAGTTCAATTATAAATATAGTTTGCAAACAGTTCCGAATGAAACGAAAGGGATTACACACATTGGTCAGAGGATGGTTAAGAAAATACTTGATATTCTGACTAGAAGGAAGTTGTATGACCGGTTCATAAGAGAATGCCCATTCGGATATATGTTGAGGAATACCAAACATACGGCTGCCGGCTCCGTTCTATTATGGGTTCTCGCTAGAGAAGTAGAGGTGAGTGGACGTAAAGATGAAATGTGGTTTGAAATTGGTGGGAGAATATATAGGTTTGGGAAACAGGAGTTTTTATTGATTACATGACTTCATTTTGGAGGCATAGACCGTGAAATTTTCAATGCAACCCAAAATGACCCGAACAGTCTCCTACAGCGATGGTTCAATGGAGTATTGCCGAATATATCCAACTTTACTCCATTTATTGAGGCAAGAAGTCACTTGGACCGTGAAGGCAAGGATGTAAGACCAAGCCAGCAGCACCTCTACGAACTCCATACACGGATCCTGGGCCGGCGAAAAAGAAAAAAAAATTGTCCAACAACAGGTGAAAGAGGTTGCACAGTCTGTAGATCTAATAGAGGCCGTCTACAATGAATATAAAGCTTCACCACATTTGGACCTTAGGTATGGAAAACAAAGTAGTAATTTCCTACAATCGTAGTTGTTGCCGTACCTTTTACAAATTTGTTTAAATTTTTTATTTTAGACGTGCGGTTGATCGTTGCGGGTGGTGCGTGATACCGGCCACATTGGTGACCCTGGAGGACGAAAACAGTTGGCTGACTAGTGAGCACATCGATGCGTATTTGATGTGCATACGAAACAAGTGGTGGAATGAGGATGAGGATAGAAGATACGCCCTTCATGGCACTTCTTTATTTGTAAGTTATTGGTTGATAATTTCTTTCATTGTATCATCGGAATCAAATAACATTAATAATTTTTTTCCTACAGGGCATTATGACAATGGAGTATAATAACCAATACGTCAAGCAAGGAAAAAGATTTGATCCGGCTATAGCCACTATACCCTCAGAATGGCTGCCATTCGGATGTGGAAAGATTGACGCATCGGTCCTTTGGTGGTGTGTTGACAATGTAAGTGTTGTTTGAAAATATATATTTTTTATTTGATCATTGGAACTAGTTCTACAACACTTACATTGAGAGAAACTATAGGTGCTATTGCCGTGTAGTTTGAATCAACAACACTGGGTCCTCTATCGGGTGTGCTTCAAAGAGAAGAAAATATATGTATATGATTCCCAGGCGTCCATTGACATAGAAGTACGGCTCCAAGCACTGGAGCTGTTGGTGTGTTTTATGCCTATTATGCTTCGCTTTATAGGGTTTTATGAGAGGACTTAATTAGATATGCCAGCTGTAGATGAGCGATGAGAGGTTGAGCGTCTTGATATGTCAGTTGTGCCACGGCAACCCGATGAGTGAGTAAGTTTAAACCAAAATATTTAATTTTTGGGGACTTATTAATTAATATTTAGTTATTATTTAGTTATTTCATCGGTTAATTGACATATAATTATGAAATAGCACGAGTTGTGGAGCATATGTCGTCATGTACGTATGGGACCTTTTGCAGTCCAAGGAAAGTACATGAGAATCAAGACCACGTGATACAGTTGCAAACGCCATCGCATTGAGGGCAGAGCTTGCACGAGATATTTATTCCTTTTCGCGTCCTTTGTATAAAGTAAATAACTTTGGAAAATGGACGATTGATTCTTATGGGGAAGTTGTACTTAAGTAAAATCAATAAACAGTTAATTATCCATTTCTTATTCAATTTCTGACTTCAATTATTTATGTCAATCAATGAAAATTTTAATTTAGTTTTTAATAATTTATTTAATGATGCGATAAGTTATTGGTTTTGAATCAATCAGACTAAATATTTCATCAATTGAAGGCAATGATTTAGTATTTCACACATGAATTCTTTTGAGTATAATAATGAAATCATTGATTTTGAATCAAGCGCAATAAATAGTTAATCAATTGAAATCAATTTCATTCGTTGCAAACACATGAATAATTCCACTTAATGAAGTCATGAAATCAATCGCAATAAATATTTAATAAATGATGAAATAATGAAATCATTGGTTTTGAATCATCCAACACTAAAAGTTTCATCAATCGAAATCAATTCAACTGAAATCATTGGCCTTTAGTTAATCTGAAGAAATATCTAATTAATTTAAATGAATTATTTAGTTTTAAATATTATTATGTAATATCATTATTGTGTAATTTACATATTATTGTGTAATAACATCAATAATAAAATTGATTAAACATTATGTTAATTATTAACACATTACACAAAATTGGGATCACTTGTTGCCCATCCAGAAGAAACATTTTGAAAGCAAAGGTACCGATTTGATTCGGTTTTTCAGATTTCTGGAAAATCGAATCGGTTTTTCAGATTGCTCTGGAAAACCGAATCGGTTTTCAGATGATATGAAAAACCGATGCGATCCTTCAGCTGCCCTGGATAACCGATTCGGTTTTTCAGAAACTCCCAAAAACCGATTCGGTTTTTCAGGGACACCCAAAAACCGATTCGGTTTTTCGGAGATACCAAAAACTGAATCGGTTTTTCTTTGTATGGAAAACCGATTCCGCTAGAAGTGTAATTGTAATAGATTCAAGCAATTGTAACAGATGAATGTGGTGTGCTTACACATTCAAGTAATTGTAACAAATACTAAACTATTAATCCGTTCAACAAAACTAAAAAAAAGATCATTCCGATTATAATAAATCAATTTAACGAAATAAGGTAACTTATACATGCTTCAGAGAGTTCATATTCGATTCCTACTCATTGTTTTCATCATTATCCATTTCTTGATTGGTAGCAGGAAATCGCAGAGGACATCGACGTTGGTTGTGTCCAATCTCATGACACAAGCGGCATCTACGGGACGGTGGGCCATTGTCAATAACAGTTGTGCTCATGCCAGCTTCCGCATCCATTGAACCTGAGCTCATCCCACCCCTGGTAGAAATAGGGGGGTTAGGGCAACGAAGACGGTTGTGCCCCATCTCCCCACATCTTCCACACTTTTTTCTACGACGATCTTCTCCGGCTGAAGGAATCCGAACTTCTTTCGGCCTACCTGGTTGTCTTTTTCCTATGGGTGGTAGTACAACCATGCTTCTAACTTCCCCAGAAACATTCCAGCTGTCTAATTTAGGCACTGGATTGATCGGACTTGCATATGCAGCTTTCAACCATTCTGTGTTGTAATACTGACTGGAAAGTGTATCACAACTGACGCCTTTGAACCTAACAAATTATCAGAAAACCCAAGTTTAAGTGTATAGACATAACATGAAAAGCCGAAAGCAATAACGTCAAAATATCATACCTGGCCACAGTACATACATGAACACATGGCAACTGATCTAAGTTCCACTACTTACATGTACATGTGTGCTCTTCAATATTAACCACCGCATCTCCTTTACTAGGATGCATTACACTGTACGTTAACGGTTCTGTAATGGGATGTACATTACCTTCCGTTGCTAGATTTTTTGCCAACATGATGTGATCGTACGCAGCGGTGGTAACATAAGTTGTCAACTGAGAAGCAGCAATACGTCTATTATTAAACCATCTCTGCAACACATTTCTTATATATTCATGTGCAGTTGTTACTGGCAAACGGCGTGCTTGCATCATGCATTTGTTGAGCGACTCTGCAATATTAGTGGTCATCATTTCATATCTTCTTTTTGGATAATGTGATCGTGACCACCTGCTCACCCCAGCTTTAACCAAAGTTCCATGTGTCCTCAGATGTAACGCTCGCATTTCTTCCAATATTCTATTGCATTCCTCAGTCACATAACAGTATGTTGCATTGTAAAATGCATTTTCCACATCCGAACGCTTTTTACAATGCTGCTTAAGGTTTTGCCATAAGTGAAAAAAACATAACACATATGGAGCTTCTGGAAAAGCTTCTTTCATCCTATTGGATATGCTTTTATGACGATCGGATACAATAAGCAAATCGTCCGACACGCCGATCGCCAATCGTAATTTTCTTAAAAACCACGTCCATGAACAGTCTGACTCTCCGTCAGCAAATCCATAAGCGATGGGATAAATCATCTATTCTCCATCTTTACATGCAGACAAAAAAAATCACCCCTTTATATTCACCTTTCAAATGAGTTGCATCAACAGCAACAACCGGTCTCATATAAGATCGGAAACCCTCAATCGAAGCTCCAAGTGCAACGAACGAATACAAGAACTGGTCGTTTTCATCTGTCTCAATTGCTGTTATTGTGCCCAGGTTTGCTAACTTTAACATCTCAAAGTAGGACGGAAACTGTTGATATGACTCATCCGCTTGTCCATATACAAGTTTCTTTGCATATTGTAAAGCATTCCAAGCTTTGCTATACAAGATTTGAACTCCATACTGCTCTAGCATTTCTCCAATCAATCGATTAGGTGTATACATATCTCTCCCCACCTTTCCTATATACAACTTTCCGATGACAATGACTTTCACACTCTTCATATGTGATTCCATGGCTGTTTGACGACACGTGTGCTCCACCTCATACTTCAACACAAACCACATCGAGCAACCCTTCCTGCATCTGGCACGAACTATAAAGCTACAAGTTTTGTCCTTGCAAGTGGCCTCAAATCGCTCCGTGTCTAAACGTCTAACCCGATATTCAAATTTCGCTTTCAGAGCATATTCTCCAATAGTTATACTCATTTATTCTTTACTATTAAAAAATGCTCCCTTGTATAATGAACCAAGTTGGTAGACGGTTGACATAGCACTTGAAGCAGACTCAATGTCACCCAGTTCAACACCAGGAACAATCCAGTGTGGTTGTAAAGGATTGTTCTGAAATTGTAAACCTGAAAATCTTATTTCTGAAAACCCTTCTTCTTCAGACACATCATCAACTCGAGTTCCCTCGTTATCACTATCTCCAGTTTCCTCAGACTCACTATCCTGTATCCCACCACCATTATCATTTATGTCCCAATCTTCATCATCAGTACCATAATTCATATAGTCATTGTTAACGTCGCAAATTGGACTTTCTGTACATGTAAATTGGGTGCCAGCAGCATCAAGCGGATTATTGCTCCCAATTCCTGAAGTTCGATGAAAATGACTTTTAACCATTAGAGGATTTACAGGTCTTGACGTATCTGCCTCATTGTATCTTCTTTCTGGTATTGAGTTGGTGACAATCGGAAAATCGATACGCCTACTAACCTCAGCTCCACAATCTTTCATAATCTTATCCACATAAATCTCTTTAACATCAATATTTTTTATTGCCATCAAACCAACAACACCAAAATCGGACATGATACGTATCTTTTTAATTTTACCACTTGTCGCACTTTGTAGTAAATAATGTATACGAATATCCCACATTCTTCTATCAATACCAGCCTCTCTGTACACAATATCCACTAATGATGAAAAACTATTATTACTATGAACCCCACACATGATCGACTCACCTCCTACGTAATTACATCCATTCCACTCTCTATCAAAATTGATTACAATTGTTTCTTGAGTCATTCCTGTAACGTTCAAATAAAATAATAAATTAATCTCATTTCAATCGGACAACATTACAAAATACAATCTTATATAATCAAATTAAACACTATATCAAAATTATGCTAATAATTCATTTAACTAGGTTTTTGCTCCACTAAAGTGTTTTCATTGTACACTCTTAATACTCTCCACTCCTATATAATCCGTTAAATAAAAATACAATGAATCTAACAACATATAAAACTGAAATTTTATTTCCAGCATTCCAAACACAAAATATCCATAGTAGTTTTTTAAAAAATCACTAATAATAAACTTCAGTCACTGATTCAAAAACTGGCTTAAAAACCGAATCGGTTTTTCAGTCCCTGAAAAATCGAATCAGTTTTTCACTACCACTGAAATACCGAATCGGTTTTCCAGTGGACTGAAAAACCGAACGGTTTTCCAGTTTTTGATCGGTTTTTAGCCACTGAAAAACCGATCACACAAAAACCGATCGGTTTTTAACGATTTTTTTGTAATCGGTTTTTATTGTTGCAAAACTTCAATATGTGAAAAATTTTCAGCCGTTATTTGCTCTTGAAAAATCGATCGGTATTTTAGTCACTGAAAACCGATTTGAATAGTCAATCAATTTTTCAGGGACTGAAAAACTGATTATTTGTCACGAAAAACCGATTTCATCGTAGCTTATGCAGTTTCCGTCGCATTTCCAGATTTCCAAATCCATCACAACCAATACAATCTTACAGCCCTAAACCATGTAAATATGAACTAAATAACCCAAAAACTAACAAATAAACATATACATTACCTTTGATCACCAATTTCTTCAAGAATCAAATCCTCCAATGGATGAAACTAATGTTGAAAATCCTTCAATGGATATTGTGAGGAAGAAGATGAAGAGAAAATATAGACACTCAAAATCAAATCTCAGAAATCATCAATGGAAAAGTAGGTAGATGACAAATATGGAGGTTTTGGGAGGAAGATGAAGGTTAGTTTGGTAATTTTGGGAGGAAGATGAAGGTTAGTTTGGTAATTTCAATATTGGACATTTGGGTAATATAATTTTAAGGGTAATTTCGTAATCTTAGGTATAGAATAGGAATAATTTGTTTGAGAGGTCAAAAATAAATTTTATTAAATATTGGGGTAAAAACAAAAATTCTCTTTATATTTGGGTAAAATTTATAAATTTCCCTAAAATAAATGGTCTTCTCTTAATGGTGGACCCAGAAATCTATGTGAGGGGGGGTGTTTTTATATATGAAATTTTCTTTGTAATATTTCCTTCAATTGCTAGAAGAATATTATATGAAATAAAAATAATTAAAATACATAATCAGTAAAGAATATGTAATTTTACTCTTTACAAAATTATAAGCAAAATTTTTTACAATAATATTCTTATTACAAGTATAAAAACAAAAGCATACTAATTGTGAGTTGATTGTGCATTAGTTCCATTTTTCTTAGTGAGAGAAATTCAAATTTCATATTACTAAAAAAATAAATAAAAATTTAATTTAGGGATATGTCTTCTCTACAATAATAGTTGTTATTCATATTGTAAATAAATGTATGTAATCAAACTACATATATTTGCCATTAAAGTTACTAATCAAGTTGCATTTATAGTCTTTTATCTAATAAATGTAAATGATTTATAATAAAGTAAAGTAAAATAAAAGATAAAAATAATTATAATTCATATGAGTATTTTTTATTTATGAATTTTATCATATAAAATAGTTTATTTAAAAGAAAAATAAGTCACATCAATAATTGTGAGTAAACTAAGACTTATTAAGACTAAATAACGCCATATAATTTTATTTTTCAGTTCGTATAAACATGATATAGTTTATAATAAAAAATAATTTGAAATGAGTATAATAATTTATAAAGTCTAAATATTTCAAATTTGAAGATCAGTTTATAATAATGAGGGAAAAAGAAAAAGAGAGAGAAAAAAAAATAAGGAACAAAGCAACTATAATGAGTGAATAAAAAAAAACAAATTAAAAAAAAAAAAAAAGATTAATGAGGCACAAGAGATTGAACCTCGGTTTATCCTGGAGAGGGAAAATAAGTACAACCATCAAAGCTATTATACAACTATATGCTTGATTTTCGTAATTTAATTATATAATATATAAATAATTAAAAAACACAAAAAGCAAAATCTTATAGGCATTGGTGGGAATCGAATCTGGGTGACATGAGAGTGGAAGCGTGAAAGTGACCATCAGCATATCAATGTAGCATTGAAATTATTTAATTAAGTTTTTAAAAATTTCAGGGGGGGCACATGTCCCCTCTCGCCTAATGGTGGATCCGTCCCCGCCTTCTCTTATAATTTGAGGGTCTTCTCTTAGTCTTAGTCCACTTGCAAGGATCCTGACACAAAATGAAGTGACTTGTGATTTTGGGCTTCAATGGGTCTAATTTGAAGTATTGATGCCTGTCAATTGTCATAATCTCTGTTAGTGAGCTTTAAGTAATTTGGATTGTGGGTTTTCAGTCAACATATGGGCTTATATAGTTGTAAGGCTCTAATCCAAGTGGACCTAAGAGATTATTTGAGCTCAAATAAGAATTAATAAATAGGCCCAAATTCAGTATAAGCCTAAGTTATATAATAATGTTAACGCAATTGGACAAAAGCCTAATTAGCTAGATGAATTTGGTAGTCATGCAAAAAATAGAAAGAATAAAAAAAAATGATTTGCACTAATGAAGAAAGATAATTTTCCATCCATTAAGCAATTAGTCAAATCAGGACTTAAAATTGAGGAAGTGATTGATGGAAAAAAATGGCAAATATATTTATATATTTTCCCTAATTATTACAATTAAGGTTTGAAGCCAAATTTATATAAAACTTTTCTTTATTCATAGCAACCAACACTCTCCCGAGAAAACATACATAAAGTATTCAAAATTGTAGGCTATCTCTTCGTATCAGCACCGCTATCCAAACATGATTTCTAACAACATCGAAAGGCTTACAATTGATTTTAAGAGGCAATAAAAGTGGGTAGGTTTTCCTTTTATTTCTTTTACTCTCATCTCAAGTTCATGATTTGGTTTCAGGAGTACTGAGACCCATTTTGGTTCCTAGATTTTTTGCACAATGGTGTGTAGGCTATATTTTTGGACTTAGATAACAGCTAAGGTACTACTAGGTTATACTGAACGAAAAAGTATAAAACTTTATATGTGATTAAATTTATATGTCTACTGTTTATATATTAAATTTTATAATTTTTCGATAAACATATTAAGAGATAAAAATTTCGCATTGGACTATGGTCGGAACCAAAATCTGCAAGATGGATTTCTGGTACGTGAGATTTTGACATTTTTGAGCATTCTAATAATGATGGAATGATCTGAAAATTTTTCTATATGTTATTTTAAATGTCTTCTATTAAAATATAATATTTATGATTTTTTTGATAACTATAGAATTTATTAAAATTCCTAGAGTCACATGGGTATATATGGCATACTGTTCCCAAGTCATATGGATAAATGTGATATACCATTACCATTACCATAGGCATTGTGAGACATAAGCTATTGGTTTCTATTTAATAAATATTAATATTAAATGTTTATAGTTATAATATGTATTTATTTTAATTGGTCCAGTTATTGAAAATACAACAAATATTTTATAATTTTCTAATGTGTTATTGAATTCACTTATTGAGTTGATGGTTTATCCCTCGTCTCTACTAATTTTACAAATTACTAGGTTTTATTTCTATTAAGAGACGATTTCAAGTTATTGGTGTCACGTGGTGAAGGATTTCAGTTTTAGAACTATGACTATTTATCTTGCTATAATTTAAGAAGTAATTAAGTTTGTTCATTCATTAGGACATAAATGTAAGCATTGATTTTGAATGATCGTAGATTTGAGATGTTTAAAATGTTAATTGAGATGTTGAGATAGATTTATGTTATTTACGAATAAATTACATTGTGAAATTTAAGTTTTATAAACTATCATTTTACATTCTTTGTATCAGGATTTGAGGTTTTAGAATGGTATATTTAGGTGGTTGATAGCAAACTTGGTAAATGTTTTAGGGAAGCAATTATCATGTTGACATTAATTTATTATAAATCTTAACAAAATAAAATTGCAAAATTAGGAATAGGTGTGGGTTGAGGATAAGTATTGTCCAAGAAATTCCCATAATAGGAGTTTAATTTGATGCAAGATGAGTAAAACAAGTAAACGTAAAGAAGAAAAAAAGATTCCCATAAGTAAAATTTAAGGCAAGAATTTAATTTGGTACTATTAGGATACAAACATTATTGCTCAGAATTAGATTAATGTGTTGGTGATACTTTTTACAGAAGGAATATGACTTCGAAAATAATTTTCTCAAAAATCATATAATTTTAGGATTTATAACTCTTATACAATCATTAGTATATAAATAAGATTAATCAGGTCACAAGTTGGTTATATTGAGCTTCTTTATTGTTGAGTTCTAACCCTTCTTTCTACTAAATGGTATTAGTGTTATGATCACTCATAACTTTATTTATAGTGGCTCAAGATTAAGCAAAAAACTATTTCTATAGTTGGATATGTTGGGAAAACCAAATAATGATAAAACGCAACAAATAAATCTTTTCCTCCTTTATGTGTCTAAAATAGGGTTTTCATCAAATGTCCAACATAACAATAAATCAATCAAAGCACCAAAGCACTAAAATAGTAAATCAATCACAAAGTAAGAGATCAAATTTTTACGTGAAAAACCCAAAGTAGGAAAAACCACGACGACGACTTCAGAAACTTCCATTATCTCCAGTAAAGTAATACAATAGATTTTCTCTAGAATAACTATGGGCCTACAATAGCATCAAGAATATATATTCTTGGCTCAACAACATCATAGAAAGGATGATTGGAAAATTCAACTGGTTGATTTATAGAGCTTCTTGCAAGGATTCTCCAGCGGAAATTAAGGCTAAATTTGATAAAGTTTAGCCACTTGATCTTCAAACATGAAACCCAAAACCCATTTTCCCTTTCTTTCTCTTATTGTTTTTCCCACTCAAAATTAGCAGCTACTCTTTTTTTTTTTTTTTTTTTGATGTACATGGTGCTACACGTGAGGCAAAGTCTTCATTCACTTTTTTTTTCCCCCGTTATGAGTGGCTATGGGCTTAAAATCTCTTATTTGGTCCAAGCCCATTACATGAGCAAACCCAACAAGCTGGACCATTTGAGCTATGCTCCATGCTACTATTGGTCATTTTTACTTGGTTACTATTTCATGTGCTTGGCTCCCCTGATTTGACAATGCTATTTGAGATTCTTTCATTTCAAATGATAGAGAAGGTTGAAAATATATCAGCAATCCTGAACAAGAAATTTAGAACTAATTTAAACATTTCACCAATAAAAAATAAAGAAAATACAATTGTTTATTCTGTTAACTCACAAAAACAAGAAAAGAATAAATAAATAAATATGATATTTGTGGTTTTAAATTAGAGAGTAACTTACATGGAATGGTAACGATGATGTCTTAAATTAACACCAATTACGGAACGTGTGTACATTAGCATAAAACCATCAGTTGCACAGTCTGCAAGAGTGTGTGTTACAGAATATCACATATCATGCTTGAATATTAAGGACCATGTCTGGATCTGCTAGGAGAGCAAAACTTTGGTTGGTTGCAACATTTAATACAAATGACAACAAAATAATTCATATAGCACGGATTATGATGCCACTAGACTGACTTTATTTATCATCTTCAAAAAAAACAATCATATGCATAAGCTAGATGATGAGTTTGTGAACTTGTCAATTTGATCATCGCAAAAACTTAAGATAAAATTGGCATGAACTCAACCAGAATTTTTCAAGACATGGATAACAACACATCCAACACTAAAGGAAACAAAATTGCGTACGAGACCTACATTTGAATTAGCATGTTTCCTAAAGCATCTTGGTGGCCTTTAGCAAAGATATCTTGAGAATGAAGAACCTGTCCATCGCACAGACCTTTGGGATTAAAAATCTGCCCATACCTTCAACAACTAAGCATATGTCTAGTATAACATTTGACATCGTGCTAAAAGAATTAATTTAAATTTAAACCATCATTTTCAACAAATGAAAATGCATACTGCTAATAATACAACTTGTAGCTAGTCATTAGCATCCCATTGATCAAATTTAAGCATTTTCTTGGCACTAGATAACTTATAAGTAGGAGACATTATACGATTGATTTCTTTGTTTTAGTTTTGCACATATAAACAACAATTAATCAAAGAATACAACATTTTCATTGTTTCTAGTTAGAAAGGAACTTACATTGAATGATATTTAATCATGTCGATCTACCATTAACAGGGCAAATTGTGAAGGTTGCATATAACCTGTCATAGGACCATCAGTGTCGGTTTGCATTACAAATAATTAGAATATTAATTTGAAATAACATAAATCAAGTATGTGGTGCAAATTCACTTGACTGAAAATAAAGTAGTAGTAATCAAACACACAGAATGAAACACAATTTGTCAAAAACCTTACAACAAAAAACAGAATCTTTTTGCTTATGAAAGAAAATAAAATCTTTTTGCTATGTAAAAGAATGTATGCATGCAGAACTTTTTACCTGTATCCTTGAGGGAAAAAACCAGATATCCTGGCCAAATCTGCTTGATTACTTCAGTTGCCATGAACCTCGAAACCAACGTGACAACTTAATTTAAAATAATATAGAACATGGATGGAAGATCATATTAGATGGAAATATGCCAATTACCTAGCTCTTATTGAAGGGAATGATCTTGCACTATGCATTTGATTGTTAACTCTTTGCCATCTGTGATACTTGTCCTACTCTTCACTCTCTTGTATTCAACAAAACACTAAAGCCAATTTAATAAGAAATTTATGTGCTTATATATATATATATATACCTATTTCATTCCTCACACACACAAGTATTGAAAAAAGTCAAAATTCCTGAGGTTTTTGACATTAAACTTTTGCTGAAGTTGACAAAAGTTGATCAATTGATATGGTTCTTATTCTATACATATAAAGTGTATATTATAGGGAAGAAAACAATGACACACTATGGTTATAAATGAAAGGTTATCTGAATCAAGAAGCTTTGGATAGAAAAAAATACTAAAAAGGAAAAAGAAAAGACAATAGCAGGACAAACTTGAAAAAGAAAAGAAAATAACAGGACAAGATTTTTAAAGATTTGAATAATCACCGCATACCTTATAACCTCATATTTAATTAGATACCTCATGCCATTTGCTAGCTAGTGTCATTGTTTTTGATTCTTTAAAGAACAAAGTGCATTAAGCTTCAACGAAAAGATCATAAGCTGCCACATACTCTTAGTAAGAGATCTAAAAGTAAAGAAGATGATAAGGCACATGGCTACTTTAAAATTAAAGATATTAACTACTCTACATCAACTTTGTAATACCTTTGAGAGAAGTCCACTCTAATGCCACTCAGAACAATCTGTGGTGAGCCAGTGTGTCTTGAGGGATGACTAGCATCAACAACCTTGGAATAAGCAATACCTCTTCTGGGTTCTCACATTTGAATTCAATCCAAGCATACCTTTTGTTGTTTTGCCTTTTGTGGAAATATCATAATGAAACCGTGATCAATTTAAAGGACAACAAATGTCCAAAACAACATTAGTAAATCTAATCTGATTCTCTTACAATAGGCATACATCAACTGTTGGTTCAGACAATCAGCTCTGCATTACAAATAAGATGCCATCACTATCAGCAAACTATCCCCTCATGAATGAAGGCCCTTACAATGTGTAGAGGCATGCTTTTTACAATGGCTTTTGTGTTTGATGTCATTGATCCCAAGGCTCTCACCCCAATTCCAGATGCATTGATTGCATCTACATCTCAAACGCATCCATTCACCGTGATAGGAGCCCACTGATTCTTATGAGCCAATTGTGCCAAATTCCTTTCAACAAAAGCACACCTTTTGCCTACCAACATCAGCAACTAGCTTAAGTACATTCCCTGTACCAAAAGTTTAGGTTTAGTAATTCTAAAAATTATCATCTTTCTATTGCTTCTTCGAATGCTACAAAACACCACACACAAATATATTTACAACTGCCTGAAATCCATACATGAAAATCTGAAAAATAAATAAGGTATCCCATTGTTTCTAACAACCTTTCATCACATGCATCTGGGATAGACACCATGAACTTTGATTCTTCAATGCCAATTGTTTGATGGTAAGAACACAAAAGCTTTCATAGAAACATACAAAAACAAAAAGAATTAAGAAACAAATAGTAAAAATTCACATATCTAAATATGCTTTAAGGCAGAAAATTATGCAAATAGGATACTTTATTATAGTTACTTACCTAGTTTAATACCACAAGCCATTACCTTTTAATTCACTAGAATATTGTTGTCAGAGTCTTTTGATCGGCATTAATATGAAAATATAACATCTAATTATTTAATAATCTTTAAGGAGAATTTGAAAGAACATAAAGCAATAAAATCAAATATATCATATTTGATGGAATTACCTAATCTTTTTTAATTTTTATTTTTCATTCCAGCCATTATAATCGTTCCATTTCTCACCCCTTGAAGATCCAGGATTTGAGTCTAGCCAAACCAACTTTCTGATTTTTCCATCCATGTAGATGTCAACAATCTTATTCCAAGGAAAATATCTGTAAGCAAAAGAAGTAATAGGAACATGGATTGCAGTTAAAAGATTTGCATTAAAAAAAGTATAGATAATTCTTAGTCAATTTAAGTCTGTTATACCATAACCGAATGGAAGTTAACGTCAATGACACCGATAACTAGATCTGTGTTGAGCTAGTGTATTAACAATGAGCGTCTCCTTTTTAGCTCTTCAAATTTACTTGCCTCCCAAATCCAAAACATATCCTTCTGAGATATATAATCGTAACAATTTATAAACATAGCATAATGTCAAACACCAAAAGCCATGCACTATGACGTATTGAAAGGAAAATATATAATATTAATGATAATGACTACTCTAATTTGACTTTGTTATACCATAATTTGAGAAAAGTCCATGTCGATGCCACGGATAGATCTATGCCAAGCCAGCATCTCATGTTAAAGAACGAGACTTGGAGTGCTACAAGTGAGCATGAACAACCTTAAAACAAGGAAAATCTTCTTCAGTGCTCCTAACTTTAAGAAATATTAAAGTAATACACAAACTTGGCAATTTACAAATAGATAAAATTCACATTAATAACTATATGTCATCAATTCAAAATACCCGATTTAATTAATAAAGTATTCTTCCTTACCTTTCTTCTCAATGCATCTTGGCACGTCAATTTGATTTCCCTTAAAAGGTGGTTGTATAGAAAATCAAAAGGCTTTAAAGACATCAACAAAAATGGAGTCCCTTAAAAGATGCAACTAGTTTAAAGACATTTAAAAATGATCATATTTCTCTTTCTTCTTCTTGCAAAACACCAAGGACAAAGAAATTTAAGATCAATACTTTTAAGAATATGATCATCTTTTGTATGCTTTGAGTTAGAAAATCATATAAATAGGAAATTTAGAGCCTACTTAGCTAATTAATAGCAAATGTCATTACTAAACTTCAACATACATCATATCTAATGGAAACACTAGATAGTTCTTTTTTGTCTATTTTGACAATCATAGTCAATGCATTCCTCGTCTCTTAAAGATCCATAATTAATTCTAATTAAAAGAACTTCTTGATTTTCCATCCTCATAACATACATTCTTCTGAATTTTGATAGATACCTCACTCTTTTATCTCATACATATCCACAAACCACCAAAGTCACTTTGACACGAAATATACATGTTAGCTTTTCAAATTAAATATCTACCTATATAGCATTAGATTTTGATAATCAACAAATATATGTGGATTGTTGCAAAATATCAAAAATCAGAGGGCCAATTACATGGTTCATAATTCATGTACCAACATCAAACATGAACCAAAGATAAACATTGTTTATTAACAAGTGGATATAGTGAAACACGTTCTTGCTTTAAATAGTTGTGAATATAACATTAAAATTAAGCTTCCAAATATGTATTCAATTAAGTCCCAGCTTACAATAAATTTGATTTGGCTTCATATATAAATATCGATAAATTTATGAACAATAAAAATTTGCAAAAAGCGGAGCAGCAAATACCTGCAATTTGACATTTGTTTCAACCATTAGGAAGTTTGATGGCAATCTCTTTGCTTATACACAAACAATAACAATGGCACGCTATGCTTCATCCTGAAAGTCATCAAAATTAAGAAGCTTTTTAATAGAAAAGTCAAAAGAAAACACAAAAGAAGAGGATAACAAATTTGAACGAAATTTGAAATATATTTGAGTAATCAGGACATGCTTATGATAAAAAAAAAAAAAAAATTCATAGGATAGCTAAAGACAATTCATCAACCAATGTCACTTGACTTTGAGTCATTGAAGTGTAAAAATCTTCAATAAAAACATCCACATTCTATGACATGCTCTAAGGTAAATATTTGAAAGTAAAGAAATTAATAAGATCATAGCGGCCCATAATTTTTATATTGCATTAAAGATATTTAAGGTAATTCCTGCTCTATTTCGATTTTGTTATATTATACCTTAAGAAAATTCTATGTCAGTGCTCTTGAAATTCTCTCTCTTCTTGCCTTTTATGTTTAAATACATGAAACTCTACCTCTTCTGGTCACATCAGAATGGAAAGGTTGATTAAGAATTCTTCTTATTTCATTCTTCCTCTAGACATGTCCTGGCCTATTCACTTATCAAGCTATGAAACTGGGGTTCCTTGAGAAATGCAATTCACCATAGTTGCATTCCTACACCCAAAAGTTTAAGATCAATACTTTTAACAATGAACATCTTCTTCTTGCCTTTTCTTATGCAGCGAAACACTTGACAATATGCAAATTAATATTGCCCAATTTCAAAATATTAAGAAGCATGCATCATCAACTAAAAGTAACCATTAACAAATTGAATAAGCATTGTTGCTAACCTTTCTTCTCAATGCATCATGGTATGACAATTTGATTCCCAGATTAATGCAATTTTAAAGTGATGGATGAGAACATAGAAACTTTGTACAGAAGATTAAATGGGTTGCACAGACCAGATTTCGAACAATTTGACATCTACTTTTTGCTGAAGCCTGCAACTGCAAGTAGTGGTACCAATTAATAAAAATGAATATATGGATCAAATACACAAAATTGAAGGTTAACAATAAAGTAAAATGAATATATGAAAAAATCATTCCATCATATAAATAGGACTGCAACGGGTAAGAATTTGTTGCCAATATATTTCTTTTTTGAATCTATTTTATTCATAAAATCCTCAACTTATACATAAGAGGAAACTTAGGATTAATATAAATCAACTCTTTGCACATATATAAATATTAATCAAATACTTATGATCACTAAATCAATATAAAGAAACTTAAAGATTCCAACAAATATAACAAACTGTTGAACGAAAAAACAATGAAGTGAGGGAGGTGAAGAATTTAATACCTGGAGTTGAATGCATATTTGTCTCATCCCTTGGAGAGTTCAAGGGCCACCTCTTTTAGCATACTTTTCATCAATCACGATATAAGGGATGTGAGAGATGTCAGACCAGTGCTCTCCTTCCCCCTTTTCATAGTGAGCCTTTAACATAGGACACCGATTTATACTCAAAACTTGTGGTGGTGCCTGAAGAACCTGATTTGGCAATGCCTTCAATTTGGGGCAGTTTAGAATTTCCAAGGAATGAAGAGAGGGCATGATTGTTATATTATGATGTTCAATCCTAAAATCCCACTCTTCCCATTCCTCCATGTCCCAGAACCAGAGATATTTCAATTTGGGGAAAATAGTAATTGATAAAGATGATATATTGTCACCACTTTCTAATCCCAAAAGTTCATTACCCACTCTTTTTACACTTTTCATCTTTCCTATATGAAATGATTCAAGGGATGGCAATTTTCCCAATGGAGGAAGTTGCTCACACTTGATCCATTCAATTAGAATTAATTTTTTCAAATGAGTAAAAGACTCTGTCCAATTTGGTGACATTGTGTTGCTTGCATACTCTAATATCTCTAACACTTCTAAATTCGGAGGAGGTTGTAAAGCTTCAAGAATTGCTTCATTGTTCACCGAACCCAACCCACGGAAGCCTAATTTCAATTTCAAAATGTTTTTCTTATTTGCTAGATGTAATCTCTGAGCCTCGCTCTCATTTGTCAAATTTCCCAAATCTTTTATACCAAAAACTCCTCTAAGGTGGTGAAATTTATTCAAGCATTCAAGTGAACATGCTTTGCTACCAAAACCACCCTCACTCACATGGAATTCATTTAATGTATGAAGACATGTTAGTTTCTCAATTCCTTTTGGCATGTATTTAAGAGAATGAGTTTGACGATTTTTTAAATGTCTTAGATTGATCAACTTCTCCATCCCTTGAGGTAGTTCCTTAAGTTTAATACAGTAAGAAATATCTAAGGTTTGTAAATTATATAATTCACATAATGTTTTTGGTAACATTTCTAATCCCGAATTATGGCTTAAGTCAAGGTACCTCAAGTGTATTAGTTTCCCTATCTCTTTAGGAATTTTTTCTAATGTTATTGGATATACATAATACCTACCAATTACTACTTCTTCCTTGGTCGTGCCACTCAACGTCAACGCCCTTAAGCATTTATTTTGAGCCAATAACTTTAGTAGGTCTCCATCAATTGAATATGTGCCTAAATTAAATTTAATCAACAGACTCCGTAATTTTTTCATATTACAAATGGAGATAGGAAATAAACTATTTTCATCAACCGTTAACATTAAATTTTGAGCTTTCTCAAATGAAATGTCAATGCTAGATTGTCCAAAATCTTTGTCCATTGCAAAACTTTCAATGTCACCCTTATTGGTAAGAAACTGAGCAAAGTCATGCACTATATCATGCATCTTACATCCCTTAATGTCACCAATATTATCTTTTATGAACTCTTGGAAAAAGGAACGTGTAGCTAGACTACTAAAATAATCCTCACCTATCATCTCCATCTCCTTATTGTTTCTTGCTAATTTTAGATAACCTTGAGCCATCCATAAGTGAATCAACTCTTCTTTACTTAATTGATAGTCCTTTGGAAAAGTGGCACAATATAAGAAACATCTTTTAACCATTGGAGGCAAATCATTATAACTTAATAATAGAGGAGCCATAACATCCTTCTCAAACTCTTCAATTTTCCACATCTCACTATCTAAGATATTTTCCCAATCATTTCTGGTTCTTTTAAAGAGCAAAAGACTCCCTATAGTCTTTGCTGCAAGTGGCAAGCCCTTGCACTTGCTCACAATTGCCTTTCCAACACCTTCTAGTTCACTACACTCCTTACGAGACCTACCATGAAATGCAAAGTGCTTGAACAATGACCAGCTCTCATTTTCAGACAATTCCTTGATGGGAATAACAATTGATTTCAGCATAAAAGCAACTTTCTCCTTACGTGTGCTGACTATAATCTTACTTCCATTGAGACAATTCTTAAGACAATTGTGCAATGACTCCCAATCTTTATAGTCTTCAGTCCACACGTCATCTAATACAAGAAGAAATTTTTTTCCTGTAATAGATTGACGAATATTTTCTAAAATAGTTTGCAGTGTGGTTGAAGTAGAGCTTCGACCTTCTAGACCTTCAAGTATTGCATTGGCAACCCGTAACTTATCAAACTGGTTTGAGACACAAACCCATATTCTTTTTTCAAAGTTGTTTTTCACCTCGCTATTATTGTATGCAAGTTGAGCAAGACTTGTTTTTCCTATTCCTCCCATCCCTACAATTGAGATGATACGGAGGCACTCTTGGTCATCACTGCTCTCACACAACAAGTTGCTCATCAATTCATTCTTCTCATTATCTCGACCACATATCAAATACTCGTCAATGAAAGAGGTGGTTTCTACTCCCTGAGATTGCTCACCACTTGTGATTGTATTAAAAGAATACCTGTCTTTTTCTTTGGCAATTGCATCTAGACTCTTATTGACTTCTTTTAGCTTTAGAGCTATGTCACGGTGCAAAATAACTTGCTTAAAACAGAAGCAAGGAGAAAGAAAAAAGGAACATACCTTCTTCTTAAGAGTAAGAGCATTTTCAGCTCTCTCAATTTGCAGTTTCAGCTTTGAAGTGTTCCACTCATCCAACACGTTTTCCGCATCGTATGATACAACTTTGAGCTTATCTAACCAGCATCTGACACTTGTCTCCTTCACTTGCCTTAGCTCTGCATCAACGAGCACAGCTTGAATGGCTTGGAAATTGCTAGTCAGCCTTTCTACTTCTTTGCTTACACCACGTACTAGTGTAACTTCTTGAATCTGTTGACGAGTGATTGAAGCCAGTTGTTCCAGGACAACGGAAATAATTGCATCGGCCATAGTTGAGAGATGGTGCTTTGAATGATAATTACAACGAACAGGTTGAGTTTTTGGATGTCAAACTGCTGGTATGTACTGCATGTTTTTATACTGGGTTCGGACCAATTATGTTGTTTAATCCCCTGACCTTTTTGTACTAGCATTTTTGCCGTCTACCATTAACAAATAGTCCAAAAAGTGGAATTTCTTAATATGTGAATGACAAAATTGGTGGTAAATAAGGGTGTGACAAGTTGTCCATTGAGTGATTGAAAAGAAAAAAAAATTACAAAGTTGTTTAAAAAAAAAAGAAATTTCTTATATAATAAAAACAACTTATAGGGGAATAGACATCTTTGAAGACCATTTGATCGAATTTGTCTTTTGCACTCATCACATTACTTGACTTTGATGATCAGATTTTTAAGATGGTTAAATTGATAGAATAAATTGTTTGGTTTTGATTTTGAAATTAAATCCAACTAGATCCAATACTGAATTTTTTCTCCTCTAACTGGGAGGAGGCTTGCCTTCCAACTGTACAACTGGGAGAAGATGCCACCAAAAATAAAGCTCACGGTAGCAAATGGTATGACATCTTTTTCAATTGTGAGAAAGAGGAGGCTCACAACCTCCTTCTTAAGGAAGTCTCTGATTTGATATTTTTTTTTTTTAAAAATTATTTTTTTCTTTTATTAATATTTATTGTATGTATTTTATAATAATTTTATTAATTTTTTATTCAAAATATTATTAAATAGTTTAAAATTGATTTTTAATAGTAAGGGTTAAAACACGCTCTTTCTAGTTTAGTAT
Organism: Dimocarpus longan; assembly: GCA_022984855.1. Classification (NCBI taxonomy): domain Eukaryota; kingdom Viridiplantae; phylum Streptophyta; class Magnoliopsida; order Sapindales; family Sapindaceae; genus Dimocarpus; species Dimocarpus longan. The sequence goes on from CM041013.1 coordinate 8,091,711, forward strand.
AAAGATACCTTCTACTTTTTCTAATGAAACGGTTTTCATTTGTTAAAATAGCTTAAAAATCGTGGTGACTGTAATAAATTGAATATTAAGCGTTGATAGGAAAGTTTAAGGTTGTTATTGCATCTAACCTTTTATTAAAAGTATATTTGAAGAATTGTAATAACGTCTCTTAGTATATAAAAAAGAAAAGTCATTTTGTTGCAATAAACGGAGTGAAGGGGACCCGGACAATTTTTTTTTTTTTTAGATAATTGCATAGACTTGAGCTATTGGATGTGAAATTGTTGGCATACGCTGCAATATTATATGTTAATTCAATAAAATTTTGTAATTTATGTATAATATATTTTAAGAATAATAGAAAAGTCATAGTAGCGGTCCCACAGCAATGATCATCACTTCTTCCGCTCTGTAAAAACCAAAAAGCAAGAAAGCAATCAACACGTTACATTTTTCATTGTAGTATAAGCCTGAATTTCAATATAAAAAGACAAAAACCACATGAAGTTAATATTTACTTGCCGGCCAACACATTACACTTCTCAACAACTACAATCATTCATTCACATTTCTATATTTTAATTGAGTTCACATTCAATAATTCATTACAAATAAAGTATGGATGTACATATGTATTCAGACTTTATATATAACGAAACCCCCCTCCTTTTTTTTTTTTATATGTACACATTACAAATAAATATATATTACATTTGTGATGTCCAGATGTATATTATGAGGTGTGATCCAAAATGAACTTCCATAAATTGAAATACAAGGCCTTACACCCAATTAAGAAGGTGTCTCGATCATAATCCATATATAGGTGGGAGGAGTACTTGAACCTTGAAAAGAAGAGGGAAGAGGAGTGTTGTCACCTGCACCACTTACCAGATAGTGAAACCTATATTTTATGTAATCATTTTTTGAAAAACAAATACATTTAGGCTCATTTGATACCTTGAAAATCACATGGGTTTGGGGAGCAAGGGTGAGAGTAAAAAATTATTTTCAAACCCATGTGGATTTCACATTAAAATTCCACTTGTGTGAGATTTATAAATTCATCCATTTTGGTGGGTTTTATAAATCCCAAACAAGTGGGATTTTATTTTTTTTAATATTATATTTTTCTATTGATTTGTGTTTGTATTTATTATTTATATTAAATGTATTTAAACCCATTAGTTGGATATTAAGCGTGAAATGTTAAAAATATATTTTAAGAATTGTAAAAAGTCTTTTAGTATAAAAAGAAATAGTGTTTTAGTAGCCGGGCCGGTCACGTATCAATATACCTTGTCGGTCACGCTACTACGATAATACATCTATCAGAATTTCTGGATTTTGTAAGTACTGTGGGCCATTTGCAGCCCAAGTTTCTAGTCAATTACGAATAGATGCTGCCAGTCACCAACGATAAAACTGCCTTGTATATTTCCTTTGTTAATTTAAGTCACTTTCTCAACATTATTGGTGGACATTGGTCAGCAGATATTTATCTATCACTTTTAATTGCAGTGCTCTTTCTCTCCGTCTCAGTGTCACAACTTGGTACTCTTTGTTATTATTTCTATTCTTATGTTATGTTATATCATCTTTTAATTATCACTATTATAATTTTATTTTAAAAATAAATTACAAATTAACTATTTGATTGAAATTTAATGGGAAAAAAAAAAGTTATTTGATTCAAACATTTTCTCAAATGGAGTTTATAAATTTATTACAATTTGATTATTTGTCATTACTCACTAACCAACTTTAACCGTTTTGGTGGTAAAAAGATAAAAAGACTATTGTCCCCTTTGTGCTTCATATAAATTTTAAAATAAATTAAATAAAAATGATAATAAATATTCATCAGATCTCAATCGTCATTAGATCTCATCTCTACCCATTGCTCCCCGTCTCTCCTATCTCCACCTCACTTGTATCAATCCACCTCACTCTTTTCTCTTTGTTGTCGCCCTTTGCCGCTCTCTTTACTCTCATCTCTCCGTTGTCGATACTTCTTTCTCCTCTCTTCGCCTCTCTCGCTTCAATCCACCTTACTCTTCTTTCTCAGCCATCACTCCTTCTCTCTCCTCTCTTTGCCTCACTTACATCAATCCACCTCACTCTTCTCTCTCTACCATCACTCCCTCTCTCACTAGCAATGCTACGTCGATGATTCCAAAACTTAGAAATTGGCTTTAGGTTTGGGACTATTTCATAGCTTTAGGTTTGTGTCTATTTCATGGCTTTGAGTTTCTGTTTAATTTTGTTTGAATCTGTTATGGTATTTTTGCGATCATAGAAAATAAGCTAGAAAAAAGGCCCAAGAATGAGCCCAGTGTGATATCTTATGAAGAAAAAACCTAAGAGGCTGGTCCATTAGACAAATATCAAATGAGGGAGCATGTGGTCATTTTTTAACTTGTAAATCTGAGCACATCTGATTGCATGACTGATCGTTTTAATTACTATATGGTTGATAGTATTATTTGATCATATGTTTGATCGCGTGGCAACCTGATCGCAAGTTATGATCACTAAACTGATCTGATCGTGGACCAAGAACTGTTCGATAGTATTCTTCAAGAGGCAATCAGAGCGATCAAGAGGCCGTCCGTTGTGTGACCAGATGTCATGATCTTTCCAGAATGCTTGACAAGTCATGGGTTGACTGTTCATCTCTTCATCTGCTCGCTGGGAGTAACATATGATCGCCTGAATAATCTGCTCATTCAAAATGCTAGCTAAATTTGACCAGTTGACCTTCTAGAAGCCTGGAGCGGTTCAGTTAAAGAAGAAGTCTACTTACCTATTTTCATGCAAATCAAATCACGACATTCTTGGCAACCATTGATGATATGATGGAGAGAATCTTGGCAAATATTATCTTAATTAATATATTTTATTTTTTACCTTATCTGTAGGATTCTGAAACCAATTCAAATTGTAACATCCCCATCTATAAATAAGGGATAAAAATTCACTGTAAAGAGAGAACAGTGAAAATATATACCGCTACTCTACAGAAATCAGAATGATAGTCGTGAACGTAGACCATTACTTTGCCGAACCCCGTAAAAATCATTGTGTCCAATCTGTTTTGATCTTAGTCATCCATATTTCTTTTTGTTATTTGCTATTTTGTAGGTATTGGGCTTGAAGAATCAAGTTGACCAGAAAACGGTGTCAACATCTTTGGCGCTAGAAAGAGGGCTCAAACTGCGATTCTACAATCTTTTTTAATACTTCTTTTTTGCTGCAGTTGTGATTTGCTAACATAGCTAGGATCAAGACAACTAGGATTCTTACGTCGGTGGTTGACCAATTAAAGAGTCATCAGGATGACGGTCATGCTATAGGAACTTCCAGTGCAGTTTTACCTCTCCTTCCTCCACATCAGGCTGTCACTGGCGGAGATGCAGTACCAGTTTGGCAGCAGTGCCAGGAAGCGTTAGAGAATACAGTGGCATAGTTGACAGAAGCAATTAGGGCTCTAACATAGGCTCAAGCTCAGGCTCAAGCACAAGCACTCCTTAGGAATGTAGATCCCCAACACCGGCTAATTGAAGAGATGTCAACCCTAAGAGAAGTTGTCAAAGAGAGGACACAGCCAAAAGCTTCAGTCCGCTCCTCAAATTTGCATTCTATGGGAGGCGGACGCCAGGTTCGTGAAGAAATAGCTCCTTACCCACCAAGTTTGATGGTAAGGGTGAGTTAGGATGGGAGCCGCCATGTGTGCATCAAGAAGAATCACACCGAGTAGAAAACTAACGCAGAAAAAATAGGTCACGCGAGAGGATTCCCATTGACCAAGAGAGGTCACACAATCAGCTTTTTAGAGGTAGGGAGAGCAGGAGGAGTCATTTGTCCCCTATAAGAATGATTGAACTATAAGACCCAATGGTGGAAGAATTGATGCAAAAGGTCCAGCAATTAGAGGCGCGACCTGAGCTTTAGGGTCAAGTAGAGTTGTGGGAAGAAAGAACCCCTTTTATAAGAGAGATTGAGATGGAACCATTACCAACGAGGTTCAAGCTCTCCAGTGTCCCACTCTACAACGGAGACAGTGACCCATACGACCATCTTGATGCTTTCAACGTCCAGATGGACTTGTAGACATCTAATCTTCTGGTCAAGTGCTGACTGTTTCCAGCCACGTTGGGGAATATACCAAGAGTATGGCTGAGGAGTCTCTCAATTCACAACATTAATAACTAGGAAGAATGTCAGAGGAAGTTTACCGATCAGTACAACGCACTAAGAAAGCAGTTCGCGCCAACTTGCTACCTAGTGACGTTTTTTCAGAAGCAAAACAAGCCATTAAAAGATTATATTACCAGGTTCAGAAGTGAGGTGAATAATGTGGAGAATCCTTCAGATGAAAGTATCCTAACAGCAATCTGAGCGAGGCTTAGGAAAGATGAGAAGCTCTACAAGAGCATTTATAAGTCCCTTGTAAAGGATCTCGATGAGTTTTACGAGCGAGCAACAAAGGAGATCCACTGGGAAAAAGCTTTTAGATTGAAAAAACCCAACGATCAGAAGAACAGAATGTGTAATTCTCACCAAGGAAGGAAGAGGAGTCAAGGTGGGAACGAAGAGAGCAGTCACAAAAATCGCTCCAACAATTAAGTAGCGAAACGGGCAAGGAATGAGCCTAGAAGAGAGCCACCTCCACCACAAAGTCGTTACCAGAATTATAGTGTCCTGACAGAAAGGTAGGACAAATTTTTTTAAGCAGAGAAGAGATGGAAGAATTTTGGGAGGCCAAGTCCCATAATAAAACCGAGGAAGTATTGTGCCTATCATAATAAAACCAGGCATATACTTCCTAGTGCAAAGAACTCAAGGACACGATAGAAGATTTAATCAGAAGAGGCCGCTTGAGGGAATATGTGGCGCGACCAGATAATCAACATCCCCAGCATAGGCATTAATAAGTGCATCAATGTCCTGATCTAGCTCAACAACCTACCCAATAACAATCTTAGTAAACAACCGATCAGGATCATATGCCCACGGTAAGAACCATTTTTATTATTCATGATGGATCACTCATAGCAGGGATATCAAATAGATCACATGAGCGCTATATACGGGAGGTCTGTCATATTCTGCTGACGGGGCATAACGAGGCAGAAAGACCCTTAAAAAGAGCCAGAATGACTTCAGGTGGCATCATGTTCAGTGAAGAAGATGCTAAAGGTGTACACTGGCCTCATAATGACGCGTTGGTCATCAGGGCAAGGATTGGTAATGCCGAAGTGAGGAGAATCATGATGGACATAAGTAGCTTAATGAATGTGTTGTATAAGAGTTTCTTCAAACAGATGGGCTTGAGGCCCGAGCAGATAACACCATCTCCTAAGCCTCTTTTCTGATTTACTAGGGATGCGGTTGTAATAGGGCAAATCAAACTCCCTCTTTCTGTTGGAAATTCAGATTTACAAGCTATGACGTTGGTTGATTTTTTTATCATTGACTGCCCATCGGCATACAACGTTATCCTCTGAAGACCAGCCATGAATGACCTAAACACGACAGTATCAACCAGAACCCTCACAGTTAAGTTTCTAATGCCAAATGCAGTAGAATTTGTGTAAGGAGAGCAGGAATTGGCGAGGAGATGTTATAGAGATATAGTAAAGGTGGGGGTTAAAGGGAAAAAGCTTAACATGGTGGCCAGGGAGAAGCCACAATCAGTCAGTATAAGGGGGGTAAGCTAGGACCAGAATCCAAGAGAGATAGAAGCAAATCGAGCAACAGGTCTAATGGAAGAGCTCAAGAAGGTGCTAGTCAGTAAGCAAGATGTTGAGCGGTGCTTGAAGGTAGAAAAGGATTTACCTCTAGATGTTAAGGCACAGCTTACTGACTTTTTGAAAGAGAATTTAGATGTCTTCACTTGAAATCACGAAGATATGGTGGGGATTAGTCCAGATGTTATGTCGCACAGATTAAATATCGATCCTTACCATCGGTTAGTCCGTCAAAAGAGGAGGCTAATAACAGAGAAACGTTATGAAGCGCTTAGGGAAAAGATAGAAAAACTCATAGCGAATAGATTCATAAGGGAGGCTCATTACCTAGTCTAAGTAGCAAATCTCGTTATGGTAAAGAAGAAGAATAAGAAGTGAAAAACATGTATCGACTTCACTGATCTGAATAAGGCATGTCCAAAAGATAGTTTCCCTCTGCCAAGGATTGATCAGCTCATCGATAGTATTGATGGTCATTAGCTCCTCAGTTTTATGGACGCTTCTTTAGAGTATAACCAAATCCCAATGAACCCTCACGATGAGGAGCACACTTCATTCGTCACTGATCATGGGCTTTATTGCTACAAAGTGATGTCGTTCGGGTTGAAGAATGCTAGAGCAACCTACCAACAGTTGGTTAATATGATGTTTGAAGATCTTATTAGCAAAACGATTGAGGTATATATGGATGATATGTTGGTAAAGCCTAAGCAAGTATTCGAGCATATACGCGACTTGGGAGAGATGTTTTAGATCTTAAGGAAATACCAAATGAAGCTTAATCTTTTAAAGTGTGCATTTGGAGTGGCTTCGGGCAAATTTCTGGGTTTCATGGTCAACAATAGAGGGATTGAAGTGAACCCTGAGAAAATTAAGGCGTTGATTGACATGAGATCGCCCACCAAGATCAAAGAAGTGCAGAGCTTAAACGACTAGGTCATTGCACTTAGCAGGTTTATATCCAAGTCAACAGACATGTTCATCCTTTTCTTTGATACATTGAAAAAGGCCAGGAACTTTCAATGGACTGAAGAATGTGAAACGACCTTTCAACAACTAAAGGAATATATGGGCTGAGCACCATTGCATTCCAAACTAGTAGAAGGGGAAAAACTAATCGTTTATCTGGGGGTTACTTAGTACACCTTCAACGCTGCCTTAGTTCGTAAAGAAAACAGGACATAACTTCCTATTTATTACATCAGTAAGAGGTTGCTCGATATACCCCTATGGAGAAACTTGCATACTATTTAGTGATGGCATCAAGAAAGCTTCGTCTTTATTTTCAAGCCCACACAATTGAAGTACCGACCAAGTATCCATTAAAGCAGGTTCTTCAGAAACCTGATACCTCGGGTCGCTTACTCAAATGGGAAATTGAGCTCGCCCAATTTGAAATAGAATTTAAGCCTCAGACAACAATAAAATGGCAGATTCTGGCATATTTTGTGGCTGAGTTTACAAGGCCGGCCAATGAAGAAGACGAATCCTCTGAAGGCCTATTTTAGGAGCTTTATGTGGATAGATCTTCTAGCGAGCAAAAAATAAGGGCCAATGTGATGTTGATCAGCCTAGAGAGTCATAGAATTTTGTGCGCCTTAAGGTTCGGTTTCAAAGGCATTAATAATGAGGCCAAATATGAAGCACTGCTAGCAGGGTTAAAATTGATGAGAGAAGTGTGAGCTGAACGAGTAAGAGTTTATAGTGACTCCTAGCTCATGGTATGTCAAGTTCGAGAAGAGTATCAGGCCAAGGGTTCCAAGATGTCCATTTATCTATAAAAGGTTTGAAAGATGCTGGCAATGTTCGAATGGTGTGAAGTGTACCATGTTCCAAGATCTGAAAACTCGCATGCGAATACCTTAGCCCATCTTGCCATAGCAAAAGATGCAGATTTCATAGGGGCTGTATTGGTGGAGTTTTTACCAGTCTCAAGTACAGAACCACGAGATGAGATGATGGCGATAGTTATGGCATAAGATTTCTGGATGAATCCTCTTATTGAATATTTATAGGATGGAAGATTGCCTGAAGACAAGCTAGAGGCACATCGCTTTTAAGCCTGACAGTCCGATACTGCATTTATGATGACAAGCTTTACAAAATAGGGTTCTTAGCTCCATTGTTCAAGTGTATTGATGGTTCAGACTGTCAGACCGTTCTAGAGGACATATATGTGGGACACTATGGCAATCATACTGGGGGGCTATCTTTGGCTTAAAAGGCTCTTCGGTAGGGGTTCTATTAGCCAATAATGAAACAAGATGCTATTGAAATGGTCAAGAAGTGTGATAAGTGCCAGAGATTTGCCAAGATTCCACGAGCTCCACCAACTTTCCTACAACAGATGGTTAGTCCATGGCCTTTCGCCATTTGGGGTATGGATTTGATTGGTCCATTCCCAATAGCTTGATAAAGATGCAAGCATACGATTATGGCAGTGGATTATTTCACAAAATGGACAGAAGCTAAAAAACTCACCGAAATATCTACTATAAAAGTTGAGAAGTTTGTTTGGGAGTACATAATTTGTAGGTTTGGAGTTTCTCAGCCGATCGTGACAGACAATGAAACCCAATTCAGCAGCGAGTAGTTTTAGAAGTTTTGTAAAGATTTGGGAATCACAACGAGCTTTTCAACCGTGGACCACCCGCAAGCCAACGATCAAGTTAAAGCAGTTAACAAGATCATCAAGAAAAACTTGAAGACTAAGCTGGAAGCAAGAAAGGGAGCCTACATTGATGAATTACAGAAGGTGTTGTGGGCTTACAGAATAACTATTTGCAACACCACCGGGGAAACTCCCTTCTCGATGCTGTACGGATCGGAAGCTATGATTCTAACAGAATATGAAGTTACTAGTCAACGCAGGGCAATGTTCAGACAGGGAGATAACGACCAACTGCTCACAACTACCTGGATCTACTTCAGGAAGCAAGGGAAGAAGCTTGAATGACAGTTGCTGTCTAGCAACAAAGGATCGCCAGATTTTATAATAGAAAAGTTCGAGTTCAAAGTTTCAAGTTTGGCGACCTAGTTTTCCGTCTCATCTTACCTACTGCTTGGAAAACCAGTAACAGAACCCTCGGTCCAAACTAAGAAGGCTCTTATGTTGTAAAAGGTTATATGGAAAACGGAGCTTATCATCTGGCCATTATGAATAGGGCGAAGGTCTCATGAGCATGGAATGTAGAGAATCTTCAACCATATTATGTTTGAGTTGTTCATCTGGTTTGTATAATTATTTCATCAATAAAAATTTTTCAGTAGAATTAATCTGATCGCATTTATTATTACTTGCCAAGGTTATTGTTATTATCTCTACTCATGCTTTAGAAGGTTTGATTGCTGTCTGTGAGCGAGTGGACTCTGGAAGGTGTAATTAAAACTTGTAAGCCAATGCTCTGGAATATATGATTACTACCTGTGAGTAGCAGAGCTCTTAAAGGTGTAATCATTATCTGTGAACCAAAGATGTCTTAGAAGGTCCTAGTATTGCCTGTGAGCTAGCGAACTCTGCAAGGCATACTTACGGCCTGTGAGCGAGCAAGCTCTGAAAGGAACATTTAATCTATGGATTTTTTATGTTCCGGAAGGTACCAGCACTACCTATGAGCAGGCAAGCTCTGGAAGGTGTGCTTATTACCTGTGAACTTTTATAAGTTCAAATGATCTAATTATCATATGACCTGTGGGTGTCTATATTGAAATTACAACTTAATTAGTACTTGTTTTATATAAGCAATCAATCCAAATATTTTATTATTATCATATTTGATTAATAGTCAAGAAAACTCGCCATTCAACATCAGCAAGGACAGAGGAAATGAAGATAACTAAGCAAAGAAATAGCATTGCGTCCAAAGTTCAATAAATGAATAACTTGAATTTATTATAGATCAAATAAAAAGAACGAAAATTTCCTAAGTACTGTTAGGAAGAATGTTCTGATAGCTTGTAATTTTTGCTGAAGTTTTGCCTTTATCATCAAGAGCAATTGGCTAAGAGGAGCTTGAAGAAGGTCCTGGATGAGCTGAAGCACTGCCAGAAGAGGGTGCTGGTATTGTCATATTTGAAGGAACCGGACCTTGAGAGATTCCACCTTGTGATGTTGCAGGAGTTGGGCCTTTAGACTGAGTTAGGGGCATCTTAGAAGTAGAAGGGCTTGAGCTTGACTAGGGGACTGGAAGACCAGCCTCTAGTTGGGTCTTTTTTGCAGCTTGGCGAGTAGCCCTCGCTATATACATCTTCACCTCCTCAACGGCTTCTTGCCCAAAAAACGAGATATCTACATCTGGGCGTTTCCACCTTAAGTTATATAAGAACAAACTACCTATCCTGTCTTTTGCTTGTTTGACTAGGGCTTGAGTGCAGTTCTGTTCCCGAGATAGTTCTTCTTTAGTTGAAATTACTTTCTGCTGCATCAGTTTGATATTCTTCTTAGCTTTATCAGCTTCATGCTTGTACGAAGCCAGCTCCTCTTTCTGCCTTTTGTTCTCTTCTTTCAGTTTTTGGTTCTCTTCCTTCGGCTTTTTCTCCAAGTCTTGGGCATTATTCAGCTTCTTATTCAAATCATGACCCTCTTCCTTCAACAAGATAATAGTGCTCTCTCGCTATTTCACAGTGACCTGAAGTTTTTGGTCCAAGTCGTGAGCGGTCTTCTAGGACTTTTTAGCCTCCAGCTTGAAGAACTCCACCTAGCCTTGGATTTTGCTCTTGTCACCCTTCAATGTTTTTATTATCTTCTTCATTAAAGCCTTCTCCTCGGGGTAGTTGGGAATTTCTTTGAGGAGCTTCATGAAAGTAATAGAGGCCTAAAACGAGATGTTAGCAAAGCAAAAAGGACAAGGAAAACAATAAAGTGTATTAGTAATCAAGGAAGCTTACGAGCAGATTGTGGTGACCAAAATAGTTAATCAGCTTCTTGTCCTTCATATCCTTCCTGTAAAGGTCGAGCTTTTTAGGACCTAGGAAATTGGGCGCGCGATCTAGGAAATCATTATAGTATATCCCCGCGTTGAAGTGCTGGATTAATTCTTTAGTTGCAAGTTCTTTCCCCAGTGTTTTTTGGCACTTCGGGGGAGGTTCTACGATCCCTTTGCCTTTATCGACGTTTCGAAGATGCCGAGCAGGTGAACTGCTTGAGGGAGAATCTGATCATGTAGGTGACTCCCTCTGGATATCTTTCCTTGTGAATTTTCTCCCCACTGATTTGAACCTCATGATGCAATTAGAAGGTGCGGCTTTGTATAGACGACTCGGTAGCAGTTTTTGAGGTCGCCTGTGAACCAAGAGCACTTATAGCTTGAGTAGGTTTCTTTGGTGGAGGAGGTGGAAGATCCATAGTTTCTACCACCTGGACATCTTTTTATCGTTAGGAAGGGGCTAGTCAAAGTGAAGCTGAACCATTGGTGTAGATTGATCTGCTTGCGAGCTTAGTGCTTCCTCGATAAATGCTTCAAAAACAGAAGGAATTTCCTTCTTTTTGCGAGCTCTTAGGTCCAAATGTTTATGAAATAGTTTGTACCCGCAGAAAGAGTAAGGTCGTATATCTGGAGGAGGTGTTTTGATAGTGGTTGGTTGTCCAAAGGATTTTTTTACCTCCAAAAATTTCAGTAATAATGCTAATTCCTCACTTTTCAGCCCGATTTCACCCTTGGCCACGTCTGCATAGAAGCGAAAATGATTATTAGTCAGTAGAATATGTGCATAGCTGCAAGATGAAGATATACTCATTAGGGGAAAAGCAAAATGAAAAACATTTTAGATCGGCTAGAGAAAGACAGGACGCATAAAACCATCACGATTTGTAGTCGCCTACATTGGATTTACCAACCCCTTTTAGGAGGTACACTTTATAAGAAAAATTACGGGCTAATGTATAATTGAAACCATCTTGTTTCTCTGATTTGGGCCTGATGGAGCTTTTGAAAAGTAAGAGATGTTGAATCATTGTCGGAGTTAGTAGAGGAAGATTATTTTTAATAAACACTGAGGCTAAAGCATAAGGTGAGCATAGGAATTGGGAGTGAGTTAAAAAGGGGCAAGCTTGAGATCGTTTAAAAGATCGATCAGATAGTAGGGAATCGAAAATCTAAATCCAACTTCTATATGTTGGCGACTAATGGAAATGAACCCCTTAGGGGGATAAGCAGCATGATCGTGAGTTGCCAGCGCCATTGCTTGACACTCGGAATCCTCAGCAATTAATTTGAGCTCATTGGGGCTGAAGGAAGATTCATATATGAAAAAAGAAGTGTGAGCAGGAGAATTATCACGACCCGTAGGTTTTGATACGACCTCACCGCTTTGAGAGGTCGCATTTTCAGTAGTTCTAACTTGAACAAATTCCTCTTCAGAATCCCCGTCAGTAGCCCCCACTTTATGATCGTGACGACTATGACCAAACATCTACAAAATCAATAAGGGGATCAGGTCGTAAATAGTAGACCATAGTACAAAGTTTAAGGCTAATTCTATTTTCTCTAAATATCAAGTCCCGCGTACAGGGGAGGGGGCTGCTGAGTTTGTGGGAGCCCTAGTTGCAAGTCTAATAGGCTGTAAAGGTGATGACCTAACTAAAGTTGGGGTATCAAACGGTTATAATGAAGGAAAAAACAATAATTATTTTTCTGAAAAATATTAATTTTACAGAAAACTGAGTTTTAAAAATTTTTAGAAAACTCAAGAAACTCTAGATTCATAAAACAATGAAATAAAATAATACAAGAAAAAATAAAAATCAGATTTTTACTTTATGTATTGATCTCTGTGGATTGCTCACCACCTAGTCTTCCTTGATATGTCTCTACACCAAGAAACAAGTGAGTAGGCACAATTATATAGAATTGTGCTCACTTTCTATTGATTTATTTTCTAAAAAGAATCAATAATATATTTAAGAGGTGACTATATGATTTTGGTTATATAGAGAATAAAGATACAAATTCTTCTTCTCTGTATTATACTGTAAAAAAACTTATTTTTCTTTCTGTTTCAAAGAATGTACAGTAAAATAAAAAATAACTTCTATTAGAAAAAAAAAAACTATTTCTTTTCTATTTATAGGCAACTATTTAGGGTTTTAATTAATCATAATTAATATTAAACCCCATGTTAATTAAAATTAAACTTTTGCCCCTTATAACATAATTAATTCAAAATTAATTCCTGTTCTTGAAATAGTATGAGTTAAATCTTATTTGCCATATTATTTGAACATGATTTTAAAACATATATATATATATATATATATTGAGAAGACTAGTATTACTCTTTTACAATTAGATAAGATTTTAAAATATCATGTCATAAAATCTTAAAAATTGTACAATATTAACTTGTGATAGAAACCTATTAGAGTAAACTCCTATTCTTGTAATACTCCTGTTTGGTGTGCATGATTAGATGAAATATGATTGGATGGATATGATTGAATATGATTGAATAAGATTTAATAAGTACTGTATCGTGTTTGTATTGTTGGGAGTGGATTAGATAGGATTGAATATAATTTAATTAATAAGTATTGTACGTGTTTGTATAGTTGGGATTGGATTTGATTTAACTAAAATAATTTAATATTAAATTCAATTATTTTTTAAAAAATATTTGAATTATTTTGGAAAATATTTAATGAAATAATAAATTATAAAAATAGAAATTAATTAAATATGAATATTTCAATTAATATTACAAAATTTTACTTTATAAAACTACCTTAAATAATTTTATAATTTTAAATTTATTTAATATTATAATTACTAATTTATTTATAATTATTAAAAAAATTAAAAAAACATAAAAACAAATCCTACATTCGAGCTAACACGTCGTTTTCTAAACCACCCTTATGTAACTTTGCCTTCGTTCTTGAGCTTGTATTTTGTAATAAATAAATTAAATTCTTTAATATAATAACAATTAATAGAAGTGGTTAAATACTTTACAATGAATATAAAAATAAATTAAACTCTTTAATATAATCTGAAGAAGCCAAGGTGGCATGCAAAATCAGTACCAATAATTGTTTTTTGAACCCTTATGTAATTCTAGCTTCACTCTTGAGCTTTAATTTTGTAATAAATAAATTAAACTCTTTAATATAATAACAATTAGTATGAGTAATTGAATACTTCACAATGTGTGGGAATGAATCTCCTCTAGATAAGAATTGTCATCTCCCAACTGTAGAAGTAATTATTTGAGTCACGTTATCAGTAATCAATCTTAACAGACTCGATAGTCATCTGATCCATAAGGTATTAGTGTAATATATTTATATATAATTTCTATAATCAGTAACTCCTAACTTTAAGACGAACTAATCAAATTCATCTATTGCATTTTCTCTCCTATAATAAATTCTCTTTCATATTCAATTCAAAGGCAATGGATGAATTTAATTGATTCGTCATACCTTTACCATATAAGTTTGGTATATTATATATATACGTATAACATATGTATATCTATATATACTAATTCTGTTATCAGTACTTCATAACTTTACTAAAGTTAGAATCAAACAATATTAACCATAAATTAAATCTAATGGAAAGAAACAAAGAAAATAAAAGGGAAATAAATAATTATATTATATTAAAGTACTAAAATACCAAGTGTTTGTTAAATGATCCACTAAAGTGAATTATAAATGAAGAATTTTATTACTCTAATATAATCTAATTTTTTATTTGCATTTCTATTTTCTCTGCTTCTGTCCATTAGATCTAATCTACGATTAAGATTGTTTGATTCTAACTTTTTTAAAGTTAGGAGGTAGTAATCGTAGAATTACTATGTATATATATAGTAATTTTATCATTATTGTCTCATAACTTTAAAAGTTAAAATAAATCAATCAAATTTATTCATTACAGTCTCTCTTATAAAATAATTTCACTCTCATACTTAATTCAAATATAACGAATGAATTTGATTAGTTCGTCCTAACTTTTTAAAGTTAGAAAGCACTTACGGTAAAATCATTATATATATATATATATATATATAGAGAGAGAGAGAGAGAGAGAGAGAGAGAGAGAGAGAGAGAGAGAATGTGTGTGTAACACCCTGAATCCGAACTGGTCTAATAGGTTACATACATATATATATATCTTAATAAAGTTCAGGTAAGGATCAATTAGAAACTTAGATTAAGGAGCCCAAATACAAAGAAATTCAAGTAAACTCAATTAAAAACTAGTATGACTCAATTACTTTCTAAGCATATCTAATTGTTTTTCTAAATACACCCACCTAAGGTCAAACATAGAAAAATGAGGATGTGAAAGAGGTAGAATTGTCTACCATAAAAGAGGAGGAATTGTGGAATTTTTGAAGAGCAATTTATGGAAAAAGAAAGAAATTTCTAGAAAGGATAAAAATGAAAATGAAATGTTATGGAAGGGGCAAGATTGAAAATGCCAAACGACACTTGGTTAGTGTTAACATTCATATCAATCACATATCAATTACTTCCATATTTATGCTATAATTATTGTAATATATTTATGTTACCGTATTTGTGTTATATTGTTTTGTTTCCATTCTTGTAATGTGCCTATAAATAGGCTTTATATTGTAAATTAGATTCATAGTGAAATAATACAATTCCTTTATACTTAACATGGTATCAGAGCGGGTTTAGAAAATTTGTTTTCTAGCCAATCAAACCACAGCAACTACCGCGTCCACCACATTGCACTGTCACCACCACCACCCAAACATCTTCGTCATTCACTGTCACTATCACGATCTAGTTTGCTTCCATTACCTGTGCTGTTCTGTCGCATCCGGTCTGCAATTTTTTATTTTTTTGGTTGTTCTGGTACTGTGTTCTGTTGCCTCTGTCTCGCTATCGATGTTGTTCCGCTGCCATCACATCTGGTCTTTTGGTCTGTTTTGCATCTAGTTCAATCACACTGCCTCTAGTCTGTTTCACATCTCCACCATTATCAACCCGTCGTTGTTCTGCTTGTCTCGCATCTGCCACGCCGTTGTCACCATTGTTCCGCTGCCGCTGCTGCATCACGGCGCTGTACAACCATCATATATCACCGGCTGCAAATCACGCCAGCCTTGCTACTGTCGATTCACCACTGTTGCGTTGCACCATCATCTGTCTCTGCACTGTTGTGGTTGCTGTTCTGCATCACCGTGTGCCACTATCAGTCTTCATAGCAGCATCACCGTGTGCCACTATCAGTCTTCATCCATATCAGTCTTCATAGCAGCAACATCGTGTGCTACTGTTCTGCATCATTTATTTTTTGGTCAGTATCCTCTCCACAGCAGTTTGGTATTGTTTCTCGTTTGCTTGCAAATTTTTTGCTAAGGTCTGTTATTATTTGCAGCTATTGTGTTCTTTAATCTTTGGGCTTTAAGGTGTTAGTTGCTTATTGGGCTCGATTACCCATTTATTCAATTTATTTGGGCTTGCTTCTTTTATTAATTTTTATTATGGAGAATACTTGGAAATTAGACGTGGCTCAGCCCATTCAAATAATTTTAGATAGCCCAAACTATATTTTATGGGCTCAGGCAATGTCTAGTTTTCTCAAAGGCAGGAAATTATGGCGGTATGTTACTGGAGGTTATCAAAAACCCATAAAACTTGACGATGAGACTGATGAGAAATATAATGAACGACTTGATGATTGGGATAGTAAAAATCATCAAATTATCACTTGGATTCGTAACACCTCGATTCAATCAATCAATCTTCAGTTTGGTCGCTTTGACATTGTCCAATCTCTCTGAACTTTCTTGGCTCACAGGTATACTACCTCCAATCTCTCTCATCAATATCATCTATTACGTAATTTGCATCAATTACGACAGGAATCTGGTCAGTCAATTGCTGATTTTCACTCAAAAATGTAATTTCTTTGGGATCAACTGGCACTTTCTGAGCCCACTTGGACTGATAATGGAGATGCTGAAAAATTCAATACTTATAGAGATTATCAGCGCTTAATACAGTTTTTCATGGCTCTCATTGATACTTTTGAGCCCACTCGTGCATCTCTTCTTCATCGTCATCCTTCACCGACTCTTGAGCAGGCTATCTCTGAACTTATTTTCGAAGAGACTCGTCTTGCCACATTGCAGTCTCCTCGTACGGACACTGTACTTGCCACTCATTCTAAGCAATTTGATATCAAGAAATCTCATTGTCATTATTGCAAGCTACCAGGACATGGCGTTCTTCATTGTCTTACTCGACGCTGTAAACATTGCCATAAATATAAATCCGGTCACTACAATGATGATTGTCCACAAAATCCTGCTCATGGAGGGTCTTCAGCCAAATCCAAGGATGTTTCTCTCAAGCATTTTAAGAATAATAAGCAATTTTCTACTGCTATAGCTGATGACAAACAGGGTACTGCTAGTTCTTCTTCCTTTTCGATTAATTATCTTGAATCCATGCTTCATCAAATACTTTCCAAATCTGGTAACTCTTCCATCTCTGCTTCCTCTGTGTTAGCAGGTAATTCCTCTTGGTATTTTGATTCAGCTTGTTGTAATCATATGACCTCTAATCTTACAAATTTTTCTGTCCATTCATCATCTTCTTCTTTACCTATAATTTCTACTGCCAATGGCTCATCCATGCCTGTTCAACATGTAGGTCATATCTCTACAGCTAATTTATCTTTACAAAACACATTTTTCATTCCTAAGCTTACTTTAAATCTTATCTCCGTGGGTCAATTGTGTGAACTTGGTTAGAATTTAATTAGATGGAAAAATGGGTGGTGGAAGAGAAGGCTAAGTGAATGAAATTATGGCCATGAATGAGAATATGTGTGTGTGTGTGTGATTTTATGTGATTTAAAAAGGCAACTTCATCCATTTATTGAGCTTGGTCGAACCCACCCCTAAAGATTTGAAAAAGAAAAACTAAGGGAAAGGGAGAAGAAAGAAGGAAGGAGAAAAAAGAAGAGGGTAAGGAAATCAAGGAAGCTTGGAGAAAGATTTGTGAGAAGAAAATAGTTTTAATTTAGAATCAATTTTCTTAGTTTAGTTCTTATAGATCATAAATAAAGTTTTGATGTTGTTTTAGGTGAAAATGGTTCCAAGGAGAAGACAAGTACAAGTAAGCTTCCCTAGGGTTTGGAAATAAATTAGTGAGTGAATGTTTTCTCTTAACTTGATTTATGAAAGTATTTTTGTTATGATTTAACTTTTATTAATTTTAGAAATCAAATATGTTTTATGATCTATGAATTTTAAAGTATGTTTTAAGATTTTGAAACATGTTTTAAGATTTTAAAGTATGTTTAATGAATTGAGAAAGATGAATTATGTTTAGTATATATGTTATATGATGGATGAATTTAGAATATGTTTTGAAAATTTTAAAGTATACTTAGAATATATAAACTTTAGACTATGTTTTTATAAACTTTAGATTTTATTTTATCAATGTTAAGATGTGATTTATGATTTATGAAGTATGGATTTTTTTTTGAAATTTTAAAGTATACTTTGTAATTTATGGAATTAATATTATGTCTTATGAGTTTAAAGTATACTTTATGGTTTATAAATTAGAAACTATGTTTTTTAGTGATTCTAAAGTATGTTTGATGATATGTAAATTTTACATTATGTGTTGGATTTTCAAAATGTGTTTTACGATTTAATAAAGTAAACTATGTTATATGGTTTCTGAATTAATTAATTGATTTATGAAAATTTATAGCATGTTATATAAATTACATGAGAAATTATGATTTTTGCTTATATATGCATGGATAAGATTTTTTGTTGGAAACTTAATATTTAATATGAAAAGTTTTACAAAATATATTTTGAATTATACTTGGAATTTTACTTGCAAAAATAATTTTAGAACATTTAAATGTACCCTCCCTTTTAACGGTCAAATTAGCATCATGTGAGTAAGGTCGAAATAATCGTCTAACACATGTTAGTGTAGAACTCAGAAGAGTCATTTGGGCTCTGAGAGAAAGTCATTGAGTCGTCTAGTATGTGGATGATATATGTTATCCCTCTCCCTCTGCGTATATGTTGAGTATTTCCATTACGTACGATAGATTTTCTAGATACTAGTTTGGTGTAGATTACAACTATAAAATCATATTTAAAGAAAATTTTTACAAATTATAGACTTTCATATTTTATATGTACAGAACGAGAATTTATAGAATACCAAATTTACAGAAAGAGATTTTCAGAAAAGTTTTACCGATTATAGATTTTCATATTTTATATTATGAAAGTTATAAGATAATTTATACAAAAGTTTATAATTTTACTACGAGATTATCTTTAAATTTAGTTTTATTACTTCAGATATGAAATGTTATGGATCATTGAGAAATATTTATTGTTACCAGAAATATGTTATGTTTTATTTAGAAATGTTTTTGAAAGATTATATCCATTCACTGTTTACAGTTTATAATAATATAATATTTATATTCAATTTTATTTTCGAATATAATTATTTATGAATCATTGAAATTGTTCATTTTTACCAGCGATAATTATTACTTATGTGTTATTTAGAAATATTTTAAAAAATTTATATCCACTTACTGGACGTTAGTGTACACTCTTTAGAAATCCACTTTTCCAGGTGTCTACCGCAGGTTCGTGTACATTATGGCATGTCGTGAGCAGGGCCACATGATGACAAATAGTTAAATTTGTATATATTATTTCTTTATTTACCAAATTTCGTAAATGTACTTCCAAAATAGTTTTACAGATTTATAATCATTTTAAAGATACTTGAAAAATACTTTGTATATCAGTTTATGAGTCCAACACGAGAAATTTAAAGATTTTAGATTTGTTTAATTTATATTTCGATCAAAGTGATTATCAAAATTTTGATGATTATTTAAAAAAAAAATCAATAAATCCATATTTTAATCAAAAAGACCCCAATTTAAGCAACTTTTGTCCTTCTGATAAATCACCGCTTATTTGAAAGTTGCTTTGTCATTATTTCTTATTTTTAAATGATAAATATTCATTGTAAAAATAATACCTCAATTGGTAAATATCAATTGAATCAAATTGATTTACTCTCTCTTTTTACTTAGTGTACTGGTTTTTCAAAAATTGAATTATAAATTTTCTTGGCAACCAATTGTTTTAGCACATACCAACCACGAAACGTGTTTGCACAAACCCCTAAATAGATTACTTGACAGCCGTGCACATCTGTATTATCCGAGACGATGGAATTCAATTCTCACCTAATAAATTTTATAAGTTTATGTTAAAAGTTTTTTCTCCTTAATATTGGAGTGAGAGTCTATCGATTATGGTTCAGAAATTCAGACAATGTAAATATTTATTAATCTCGGCAAGTTTCGACGTACTTCTTATCTATTTGGTATCAACTTTCAAACAAACCAAGATACATGTGTTTTATTTTGTTTAATATTAAATGAATTTACATTTTTAAAAGTATATTAAAAAAATCAAAAATTAATATTTTTAAAACATTACTAAACACATCGGTGTCTCCATGCACGTGTTATTGCATAAATCATAATACTAGTTTCCCCAAAATTGTGCGATGGAAATTATCAAAACTATCACAATCAAATTAGTTAGGTAGGTAGAAACTTGTCAAAATTTCATTTAATATTTGATGATTGCCAATTTGAAATTAAGTTATGTACGTTTCTTATAGTCCACAAACGATCCATCTCATTCAGTTTCTAGACAATCACTTCAAATTTATCAGTTTTTATAATTATTTTCTAGGAAATCACTAAAAATCTATCACTAACTATTTTGGAATTAAAATAGCTGACTTTGACAAGAGATCCATCTTATTCATTTTCTAAGAAATCACTTGAGATCAGTTATTGTTTTGTAATCAACACTTCTTTCACTATATCATGATTGATATGGATGGCAAGTTGTTTAGTCGACTTGTAGTCTACATTAATAAACTATATAGAATGATACATATTATTCAAAACGAAGAACACATATAGACCTTGACATATTTTTAAAAATCTAACTCTAATTTAGTTAAGAATATGTAATACAATTTCTAAACTAGAAAAGCAAATCTGGTTTCCTAGTGTTATTAAAATATCAAATTTTGGTTAAAGAAAATAGAGATTATCTTACACCAACAAATATAGATCATCTTTGATGTGATGGAAAATAAAAACATGTCACTAGTGCTCTAGCTTTCTATTTGTCAAGTTGAAATTACTTTTGTTCTTTAGAAAGTACCAAGTTACCATTTTCCTTCTTATTTTCTTATGTCTCACGCAAAGACTTTGAAATTGATAGTTGTATCTTTGGACTACTAATCCATGTCTAACTACTCTTTAAATCAGTTGTGAAAACTCATGATCTCTACACATTATCAAAAAATCAATTTTAAAATTAGGTTGTGTTATTAAAATTCATTTTCAAAGAAGATATTGTAGGGTATTGTGAATTTAGTTGACAACTTTAAACAATATAATTTAATAGAAATAAATTGGTCTAGTTG
The DNA here is from genome assembly GCA_022984855.1 of Dimocarpus longan. NCBI lineage: Eukaryota > Viridiplantae > Streptophyta > Magnoliopsida > Sapindales > Sapindaceae > Dimocarpus > Dimocarpus longan. The sequence continues at coordinate 8,112,972 of CM041013.1, forward strand.
TAAATTATACATTATATAAATATTTAAGTGGGATGAAACTATAAAAGGAATTTCAAGTTAATATGTTATTGTGAATAAGAGATTGGTCCAATAGTACATTGTTCATATTATATCCTAGAGGTTATCCCCAAACACCGAATTTATTACAATTGTTAAAAAAAAAAAAAAAAAAAAATTGTTATTTCATAATTTTGAGAATATCTTCAATTTCATCAAAAAAAGGGGCCAGCCATACTAACATAAATTTGTCATTTGGGCTGGATTGCAGGCCCAATAGGCGGAAGAGTTGTGCTATTGAAACCCCATGATTCACTTAAAAACACCCAATTTCACCAAAGCCATCACCAAAAATTTTACAATATTATACCTCTTGAACAATATTACAAGTACTTTGAGATACATATCCAGCTTATTTGAAGGAAAAACGTTGTGAAATACATAATGGTAATAATTTAATATTGTATAATTTGGTTATTCAAATTTAATTCGATGCATTTAACGAATTATTCCTAAACACGGTCTTATTTTCATTTGCTATATGCACTCTGTAAACTAAGCATATATAAATTTCTGTAAGGGCCCATTTTTGGACACAGAATCAGCAATGACACTTGAAACATCGGCCTGGTGGTGCAGGTGCGCAGCGCACGCAATGCAGGCAATAGAGTGTTGGAGAATTCTTTCGTCACGTCACTCCATTGACAGCTGCACGGAGCATATATACTAATCAAACTATCATTATTTTTCATATACCTCTATCTATGAAAAATGTATATAGAGGTGTTATCGAGTCACAACTAGGATATATAAATTCCAACATTATACTAATATACAAAATAAAAAAATAATAATAATAGTTCTGGAGAGGCCACAAATTTTTTTCTTTTAATTTTAACGTATCAAATATCATTATTAACTCTGTATAATAATATGATCTCTACTATATTAACTATATCTATTTGTTTTGTATGTCTTAATTAAGACATATATAATCTTTATTATTATTATTATTTTTATTATTTTGAAATATGAATGCAATCAGTTGGGATACCGACAAGATGAATAAGAGCTTTTAACTACCAAACCATAATACAATGGCGTACTCAATATCAGTCTAACCTTCCCTCAAATATAAATATAAATAAATAAATTGTTATGAGTGTTTTGACGATTATGAAAAGAGGTGGAAAAAGCCCAAGGATGGAGCCCAATGTGTTGTTTTGTGGGAGGAAGCCCACGAAATTGGTCAAAGCTAATCAACGGTCAAAGAGGGAATATATGGTTGTCAGTCAGCTTGTGCACCCGAGCACACTTGATTATGTGGTTGATCGTTTTAATCACTAAATAATCAGTTGGATGCATGAAGGTTTGATCGTATGATAAAGCGTAAGACAATTTGGTCGTGTTTAAAAAGACTGCTCGATAAGTGCCCTTTAACGGCTATTAGAGCGATCAAGAGGTCTTCGTATCTATTCGATAGTTGAAGGGGTAGATCCCTTAGTTGAATCTGCTTGTTAGAGGTAACATCTGATCGCTGAGGTAGTCTATTCGCTCTGGGTGTTAGTTGGATTTGACCAATTGATCTTCTAGAACGCCGAATCAATTCAATTTAGAAAATAAGTCAACTTACCTATTTTTATGCAAATCAAATCACGATATTCTTGACAATTATTGCAGATATGGTGGAGATAATCTTAAGAGATATTATCTTAATTAATGTAAATTATTTTTTACCTTATCTGTAAGATTCTTAAACCTATTCGAATTGTAACATCTCCACTATAAATAGGGGATGAAATTCATTGTAAAAGGACAGAGTGAAATATATACTATTACTCTAAGAGAAGAGAAGTGACAGTCGTGGGCCATTATTTCGTCAAACCACGTAAAAATCATTGTGTTATATTTGTTTTTGTTTTGGTCTTGGTCATAATTGTTTCGTCTGTTGTTTGTCGTTTCGCAGGTATTAGGTTTAAAGAACCGGGTTAACTAAAATTAAGTGTCAATATCTTTTGGCGCTAGAGGAAGGGCCCAGACTGTGATTCTATAATCTTTTCAATATTTTTCTTTTGTTTGGTTGTGACTTGCTAATATTGCCAAAATCAAGACAACTAAGATTATTACGTCAGAAGCAGACCAACCGGAGGGCCACCAGGGCCAAGGTCATGTTGCAGGAACTTCTAGTGCAACTTTGCCTCCGCTTCCCCCCCATCAGGCAGCTGCTGACGGAGAGGCTGTACCAGTTTGGCAGCAACGCCAGGAAGCATTAGAGAATACGGTGGTGCAATTGGTAGAGGCCATAAGAGCTCTGACACAAGCCCAGGTTCAGGAGGTCCCCAGGAATGCAGACCCCCAACGTCAGTCAGTGGATGTCATGCCTGCTAGAAGAGAAGAAGCTGGTAGAGCAAGAGTACAGCTGGTAGTTTCTGTTCATTCCTCAAATTTACGCTCAAGAGGAGATGGACGTCAGGCTCATGAAGAGGAAATAGCGTCTCACCCTTCCAACCTAAGGATCACGGTAAGCCAAGATGGTAACCACCGCATGGAGGCTGATCGTGGGAATGAAAGAGCTCATAAGCGCAATGAGGAGCATGTGCATCAAAGAGAGTCGCACCACGCGGAGAGTTCTCATAAAAGAAATAGGTCGCGTGAAAGAATGCCTGTTGACCGAGAGATGTCACGAAATCAATTCTTTGGAGACAGAGACAGTAAGAGGAATCAACGGTCCCCAGCAGGAAGAGTTGAATGACATGACCTAATGGTGCAAGAGCTAATACAAAGGATCCAGCAACTGGAAGCGAGACCTAGGCTCCACGGTCAAGCAAAAGAACGAGAAGATAGAACGCCTTTTATGAGGGAAGTTGAGATGGAGCCATTACCGTCGAGATTCAAGCTCCTAAGTATCCTACTTTATAATGGGGATAGTGACCCATATGACCATCTGGATACTTTCAATATTCAGATGGACCTGCAAACATCCAACTCTCTAGTTAAGTGCCGAGTGTTCCCATCTACATTGGGGAATATGCCAGGGCATGGCTTAGGAATTTTTCAGCTTACAGTATTAACAGCTCGGATAAATGCTAGAGAAAGTTCACCGACCAGTACAAGGCGTTAAGAAAAAAGCTCACGCTAACTTGCCACCTAGCAACGGTCTTTCAGAAGCGAGATAAGACATTAAAAGACTATATTGCTAGGTTCAGGAATGAGATAAACAATGTGGAAAACCCCTCGGATGAAAGTATCTTGACAGCAATTTCAACGGGACTTAAGAAAGATGGGAAGCTTTATGAAAACATTTATAGGTCCTCTGTAAAAAATCTCGGTGAATTTTATGATCCAATAGCAAAAGAGATTCGCTGGGAAGATGTTTTCGAGCAAAAAAAATCCAACGATCAGAAAAACGGAGCGAGCAGTTCTCATCAGAGAGAAAAGAGGGGTCAACGCGAGAGTAAAGAGAGCAATCATAAGAATCGCTTCAGTAATTAGGTAGCGAAGCGATCAAGAAATGAACCTAGGAGAAAGACATCCCCACCGAGGAATCGCTACCAGAATTACAACATCCTGACAGATAGACAGGATAGGATATTTGAAGTAGAGAAAAAACGAAAGAATTTCGGTAAACCTAGTCCCACAAATATCCCGAAGAGATTCCAGGATTCGAGGAAGTATTGTGCCTATTATAGAGAAAACGGATATTATACTTCTCAATGTAGGGCACTCAAGGATGCAATAGAGAAATTTATCAGAAGAGGTCGCTTGAGGGATTATATGGTGCGACTAAAGAATCAACATCCCCAACAAGGGTATCAATCAGCACAGGAGCGTCCTGATCCAGTTCAGCAACCTGCCCAACAAGAACCTCAGCAAATAGCCGATCAGAACCACATACCAATAGTAAGAACCATTTTTACTATTCATGATGGACCGCATATAATAGGGGCATCAAATAGATCACAAGAGCGCTATGTGTGAAAGGTCGGTCATATCCTGTTGACTGGCCACCATGAAGCAGAGGGACTAGCTAAAAAAGCCAGAATGACTTCAAGTGACGTTGTGCACAGTAAAGAAGATGTCAGAGGTGTACACTGGTCCCATAATGACACACTAATTATCAAGGCAAGGATTGGTAATACCGAAGTGAGGAGGATAATGATGGATACAAGCAACTCGATGAATTTAATGTATAGGAGTTGTTTCGAACATATGGGCTTGAGGTCCGAGCAGTTAGCGTCGTCCTCTAAGCCCCTCTTTGGTTTCACTGAAGATTACAATTATGCCGTTGGGGCAGATCAGACTCTCGCTCCCTGTCGGAGATTTAGACTGACAAGCTTCGACAATGGCAGATTTTTTTATTACTGATTGCCCGTCAGTATACAATGTTATCCTCGGAAGATCGGTCATAAACGATCTAGACATAACAGTATCGACCAGGACTCACACAATTAAGTTTCCCATTCCAAATGGGGTAGAATGTGTTCGAGGAGAGTAGGAAATGATGAGAAGATGTTATAACAACGCAGTGAAGGCGGGGATCAAAGGGAAGAAGGTTAGCATGATGACCGAGAAAAAAATACGACCAATCAGTATTACAGGGGTGAGCCAAGACCTAAATCTGAGGGAAATAGATGAAGACCAAACAACAGGCCCCGTTGAAGAGCTAGAAGATATGCAAGTCAGTGAACAGAATGCCAAGCGATGCTTAAAGGTAGGAAAAGATTTACTCTCAGATATTAAGGCATAGCTCATTAATTTCTTGAAAGAAAACCTAGATGTCTTCGCATGGAATCACGAAGGTATGGTGGAGATCAATCCTCACCATAGACCAATTCGTCAAAAGAGAAAGCCGATGACGAAGGAGCGTTATGAAGTGCTTAGGGAAAAGGTAGAAAGACTTCTAACGAATAAATTTATAAGAGAAGTCTATTACCCGGTCTGGATAGCAAACCCTGTTCTGCTAAAGAAGAAGAATAGAAAATGGAGGACTTACATCGACTTCACCGATCTAAATAAGGCGTATCTAAAAGAAAGCTTTCTTTTACCAATGATTGATCAGCTCGTTGATGGTACTGTTGGTCATCAGCTCCTTAGTTTCATGGATGTTTACACAGGATATAACCAGATCCCGATGAACCCTGATAATGAGGAGCATACTTCGTTCGTTACTGATCGTGGATTTTATTGCTATAAAGTGATACCATTTAGGTCGAAGAATGCTAGAGCAACCTACCAACAGCTAGTAAACATGATGTTTGAAGATCTCATCGACAGAATGATGAAGGTTTATGTTGATGACATATTGGTAAAGTTCAAGCGAGCATGCGAACATGTGCGTGACTTGAGAGAGATGTTTCAGATCTTGCAGAAGTTTCAGATGAAGTTGAATCCCTTGAAGTGCACATTTGGAGTGGCTTCGGGCAAGTTCCTAGGATTCATGGTCAACAGTAGGGGAATTAAAGCAAACCCCGAGAAAATTAAAGTCCTGATTAACATGAAATCGCCTATCAAGATCAAGGAAGTGCAGAGTTTAAACAGCCAAGTTGCCGCCCTCAGTAGGTTTATATCCAGATCGACAGACAGATGCATTCCATTCTTTAATGTGTTGAAGAAGGTAAATAACTTTCAGTGGATTGAAGAATGTGAAGCGGCCTTTCAACAATTGAAAAAATAAATAAACCGAGCACCTTTGTTATCTAAGCAAGTGAAAGGGGAGAAACTGATCGTTTATCTAGGAGTTACCCAACACGCTCTTAGTACGGCTTTGGTCTGTGAGGAAAACGAGAAGCAACTTCCTATATACTATTTTAGCAAAAGGTTGCTCGATACGAAAACCAGATATAGACCCATGAAAAAACTTGCATACTGTTTGGTAGTAGCATCAAGGAAGTTCCGCTCTTATTTCCAGGCCCATACCATTGAAGTCCCGACCAGGTACCCTTTAAAACAGGTTATTCAGAAACTTGACACATCTGGTCGCCTACTCAAGTAGGTCATTGAGCTTGCCCAGTTCGAAATAGAATTCAAGCGTCGCACAGCAATCAAGGGGCAGGTGCTAGTAGATTTTGTGGTCGAATTCATAGGACCGGGCAGTGAAGAACTCGAATCTTCTGAAGGCCCATTCTGGGAATTATATGTAGACGGATCCTCAAGCGAGCAGAAGGCTAGGGCAGGAGTGATGCTGATAAGCCTAGAGGGCCATAGAATTTTATGCGCTTTGAGGTTCGGATTTAAAGCCACCAATAATGAGGCTAAGTATGAAGCATTGCTAGTAGGATTGAGGTTAGCCAATGAGGTGTGAGCAGAACGATTAAGGATATATAGCGACTCCCAACTCGTCGTATGTTAGGTCCGAGACAAGTATCAGGCTAAGGGGTCTAAGATGACCATTTATCTATAAAAAGTCTAGGAGCTCTTGACAGTGTTTGAGAGATATAAGGTGCACCAAGTTCCGCAATCATAGAACTCTCACACGGACGTATTAGCTCACTTAGCCACAACAAAAGACACAAACTTCATGGGAGCCGTACTGGTGGAGGTTCTGCCTGCCTCTAGCACAAAACCGCAAGATGAGATGATGACAATAGCTTTGGTGCAAGATTCCTGGATGAATCCTTTGTGGAATATTTACAAAATGAAAAATTGTCTGAAGATAAGTTAGAGTCTCATCATCTTCGAGCACGAGCAGCTCGATATTGTATTTATGATGACAAACTCTACAAAAGAGGATTCTTAGCTCCGCTGCTTAGGTGCATTGATGGCTTGGATTGTCAAACTGTTCTAAATGACATACATGCTAGATATTATGGCAATTATGCCGGGGGGCTATCATTAGCTCAGAAGGCTCTTCGATAGGGGTTTTATTGGCCAACAATAAAGTAGGATGTAATTAAGATAGTTAAGAGGTGTGATAAGTGCCAGAGGTTCACCAAGGTACCTCAAGCTTCATCAGCTTTCTTAAATAGATGGTCAGTCCGTGGCCTTATGCTATTTAGGGCATAGACTTGATCGGACTGCTCCCAATAGCTCGAGGAAGATGTAAGTATGCCATTGTAGCAGTGGATTATTTTACGAAGTGGGTAAAAGCTAAAGAGCTTGCCGAAATATCTACTACCAAAGTCGAGAAGTTTGTCTGGGGAAATATTATTTATAGGTTTGGAGTTTCGCAGCAAATCATGAAGGATAACAGAACTCAGTTCAATAGCGAGCAGTTTCATAAATTTTACAGGGATCTTGAGATCAAGAAGAGCTTTTCAGCAGTAGACCACCCACAAGCAAACGGGCAGATAGAAGCTGTCAATAAAATCATCGAGCAAAACTTGAAAACCAAGCTGGAAGTAAGGAAATGAGTTTGGGTGGATGAATTGTAGAAGGTGTTGTGGGCTTACAAAACCACTACTCGCAACACCACAAGAGAAACTCCTTTCTCATTGGTGTATGGCTCGGAAGCAATTATTCTAGTAGAGTATGAGGTCGCTAGTTAGCACAGGACAACGTTCAGACAGGAGGATAATGACCATCTGCTCGCAGCCAATTTAGATCTGATTGAGGAGGCAAGAGATAAAGTTCAAATGAGGATTATTGTCTACCAGCAAAGAGTTGCCAGGTTTTACAACAAGAAAGTCCGTGTTCGAAAATTTAAGATAGGAGATCTGGTTTTACACCTCATTCTACCAGCTACCCGGAAAGCTAGTGATGGAACCCTCAGCCCAAATTAGGAAGGACCTTATGTTGTGAAGAATAGTCTGGGAAATGGAGCGTACCACTTGACTAACTTAAATGGGGCAAAAGTTCCTCGAACATGGAAAACCGAGAATCTTCAGCCGTATTATGTTTAAATTATTTAGCTTTTATTTTGCTCACTTATTTTTGTTTGGCTTGTATGAATGCAGCTATTACATCAATAAAGATTATTTGACAATTAATTGTTTTATTTCTACTCATGCTTAGGAAGGTTCAATCGTTACTTGTGAGCCAGTAGACTCTGGAAGGTACAATTGATACCTGTAAGCAAATGCTCTGGAAGATATGATTACTACCTGTGAGTAGTCGGGCTCTGAAAGGTGTATTCATCATCTATGAGCTAAAAATGTCATGGAAGGCCTTAGCATTACCTGCGAAGCGAGTAGACTTTAGAAGGAATGCTTATGGCCTGTGAACTCACGAAATAATCATGGAAGATCTACGTAGGCTGTGAGCGAGCAAGCTCTGGAAGGGACATTTGATCTGTGGATTTAGATGCTGGGAAGAATTGGCATAACTTGTGAGTAAGCAAGCTTTGGAAGGTGTGTCCATCACTTATGAATTCTTATCATACAATTTGTGGGCGTTAGAATTACAACTTAACCTATTTTATGCAAGCGGTCTGTCCAGATATTCAACCAAGCAAAGGTAAAGAGCCTTAAAAAGGGTAATTTCAGCATACTAGTTGCCTCCATACCTATTTTGCTTGGCCAATTGATGAAATAAATTACTGTTTCGGCCTATGTGATTTAATAATCAACTAGGAAAAGCACGTAAAAAGACAAGCAATGCCCAAGGTTCATAAAATTGAATAATGTTGTTCATGACATGAATTTATATTTACTACAAATAAACAAATAAAAAATTTCTAAGAAGTACTAGGAGGAATATCCTACTCGCCCGTAGCTTTAGCCGAAGCTCCACCTTCATCTTCTATAACAATTGGCTGGGGAGAGCCAGAGGAATGTCATAAATAAGTTGAAGGGACGCGATCAGAAGGAGGATGTTCTGAATGGGGAGCTGAGAGATTGGCCTCTACCCGAACCTCTTGAGCAGCCCTCTCCGCGTACGATTTCAACTCCTTCATGGCTTCCGGACCAAAGAATGAGACATCCATATCTGGTCGTTTAAGTCATAGGTTGTACAAAAATAAACTCCCCGTTCTTTCCTCCGCTTCTCTAACTAAGGTTTTAGTGTGGCTCTGCTCCAAAGCTAGTCTTTCGTTGAGGGAAATCACCTCCTACCGTATCGATTCAATAACCATCCTAGCCTCGACTGCCCTATACTCACGCAAGACTAGTTCCTTTTTTAGTTGCTTATTTTCCACTTTCAGTTTTTTCTCTGAGCCATGGGAATGATAAAATGCCTTCTTCAACTCATTGATCTCTTATCCTTCGAGACAATAAGTTCATTTTGCACCTTCATAGCCTTGTACAGCGCTAGTCTCTGGTTCAGGGATTTTTTATGTTCTCATTCCAGATTGCGAAAAGGCTCTTGAGATTTTTCAACCTCCAATTTAAGAGAGTTCACTTCATCTTGGACTTTATTCCTTTCGTCCTCCAGAGAATTTACAGTTGCTTCCATAGTAGCTTTCTCCTTGGGCCAATCCGAGATCTCTCTGAGAAGCTTCATGTATGTCATGGATGCTTGGAACGAGTTGTTAGTAAGGCAATAAAGAACGGAAAAGTAAATAAAAGTAATAATAGTAAGTGCGAGGACTTACGAGTAGATTATGAAAACCTAGGTAGTTGATTAGCCTCTCACCCTTCATCTCTTCATTATAAAGGGCAGGTTTCTTAATACCAAGAAATTGAGGCACACGATTCAAGAGATCGCTGTAGTAGATTCCCGCATCAAAGTTCTGGGTTTGCTCTTCGATGACAAGGTCTTTCCCCTGTGTCTTTTGAGGCTTTGAGGGGGAATTTGCGACCCTTGATACTGCAATCCCCTTGCCTTTAGCAACGCTCCGGGGATGAGGAGTTGGTAGGCTACTGGCAGTAGGAGTTGATTGTGAAGCAGCTTCTTTGTGAGCATATTTGTTCAAAGGCTTTCTTCTTACTAATTTATGCCTCATAACGTAAACAGAAGGTGCGTCAGACTCTTTTTGAATAGATGACCCTGTGGAAGCTTCAGCGATCGTTTGGGAATCGGAACCCCTAGCCGTTTGGCTGGATTTCTTTGAATGAGGGGTCTTGCTAGAAAAGGGTTGCTTGAAGTGAAGTCACATAATTGTTGAAGATTGGCTCTCTTGCGGGTTTGAAATTTCCTGCCTAAAGGCCTCAAAAGCAGAAGAAATCTCTTTGTCTTTACGAACTCCTAGGTCAGAACGCTTGTCAAGTAACTTTTGGTGAGCTACAGGAGCAAGACCGTGTAGTTGAAGGAAATGATTAGATGGCGGATGGTCGTCTGAGAGAGTTTTTACCTCTGAAAATTTTTCCAATAAAACTAACTCCTGGTTGGTCAGAGGAATCTCACTCTTGACAATGTCTGCATGAAAATGAATGTTAATAACGAGCGGAATATGAGTAAAATAATTATATGTATATAAATATACTTACTGGGAGAAGAGCAAAAGGAAAAGTTTTTGAGGTCGAACAAAGATAGGCACGACGCGTAGAACCATCGCGACTTGTAGTCACCTACATTGGACTTACCAACCCCTTTTGGAAGGCTTACTTTATAAGGAGAGTTCCAGGCCAAGGTGTAATAAAATCCATCTGTCTTCTCGAATTTAGGGCCCGTGATGCTCTTAAAAAGAAAAAGATGTTGGATCATTGCAGGAGTCGGTGGAGGAAGACTGTTTTTAAGAAAAATTGAGACAAGGGCAATAAGATGAGCGTAGGAGTTAGGAATAAGTTGAAAGGGGGCTAGGTTGAGTCATTTAGAAGGGCGACCAGATAAAGATGGACCGAAAATCTAAAGCCAGCTTCTATGTGCTAACGGCTAGCTTTCACCAATTTCTATAAGGGCCCATTTTTGGACAGAGAATCGGCAATGACACTTGAAACATCGGCCTAGTGGCGTAGGTACACAGCGTAAGCAATGCAGGCAATAAAGTGTTGGAGGATTCTTTTGTCACGTCACTCCATTGACAACTGCACGAAGCATATACACTAATCACACTATCATTATTTTTCATATACCTCTATATATGAAAAATGTATATAGAGGTGTTATCGAGTCACAACTAGGATATATAAATTCTAACATTATACTAATATACAAAATAAAAAAAAATTAATAATAGTTCTGGAGAGGCTACAAATTCTTTTCTTTTAATTTTAATGTATCAAATATCATTATTAACTCTGTATAATAATATAATCTCTACTATATTAACTATATCTATTTGTTTTGTATGCCTTAATTAAGACATATATAATCTTTATTATTTTTTATTATTTTTTTGAAATATGAATGCAATCAGTTGGGATACTGACAAGATGAATAAGAGCTTTTAACTACCAAACCATAATGCAGTGGCGTACTCAATATCTGTCTACCCTTCCCTCAAATATAAATATAAATAAATAAATTGTTATGGGTGTTTTGAAGATTATGGAAAGAGGTGGAAAAAGTCTAAGGATGAAGCCCAATGTGTTGTTTTATGGGAGGAAGCCCACGAAATTGGTCAAAGCTAGTCAACGGTCAAAGAGGGAATATATGGTTGTTAGTCAGCCTGTGCACCCGAGCACACTTGATTATGTGGTTGATTGTTTTAATCACTAAATAATCAGTTGGATGCATGAAGGTTTGACCGTATGATAAAGCGTAAGACAATCTGGTCGTGTTTAAAAAGACTGATCGATAAGTGCCCTTTAACGGCTATTAGAGCGATCAGGAGGTCTTCATATCTATTCGATAGTTGAAGGGGTAGATCCCTTAGTTGAATCTGCTCGTTAGAGGTAACATCTGATCGCTGAGGTAGTCTATTCGTTCTGGGCGTTAGTTGGATTTGACCAATTGACCTTCTAAAAGGCCGAATAAATTCAATTTAGGAAATGAGTCAACTTATCTATTTTCATGCAAATCAAATCACGATATTCTTGGCAATTATTGCAGATATGGTGGAGATAATTTTAAGAGATATTATCTTAATTAATGTAAATTATTTTTTACCTTATTTGTAAGATTTTTAAACCTATTCGAATTGTAACATTTCCACTATAAATAGGGAATGAAATTCATTATAAAAAGACAGAGTGAAATATATACTATTACTCTGAGAGAAGAGAAGTGATAGTCGTGAACGTAGACTATTATTTTACCGAACCACGTAAAAATCATTGTGTTCTTTTTGTTTTGGTCTTGGTCATACTTGTTTTGTCTGTTGTTTGTCGTTTCGTAGGTATTGAGCTTAAAAAACCGGATTGACCAAAATTAAGTATCAACATAAATAAATTTATATATATATATTAAAATTTCATACTTTTCTAATTTTCCTTATGCATAATTTCTTTTTATATTTTTTTCTATGAGTTCTTGGCTTTGCACTATTAATTCTGCTACCTTACATATAAGTTTTTCACATTTAATAATTTAATTTGACATTTATAATGCTCTAAGTAAACAGAGAGATGATCTTTCCCATTTCTGCTCTTGTTCCCAATTGGATAGATCCAGTAGGTAAATAGCAAATGGAAATGCATAGAGAAAAACACACCACATTGCAACACATAATACAACCACATAAAACTTAATATAACAATTATGAGAAAGCATATAACACCATTTATAGCCTCCTACCTCAAAATAATCAGAGCTAAATTCTCGATTCAAGCTTAACATTGAGAATGATTGGATTTTGAATAAGTAATCACTTGGTGAAGCATCCTTCCTGCAACGAACATGAATAAAAACAGGAACCTTCTTAATTAGAGATACTAGGTGTCTGGTAATTAAATATCATTTGTATAACTTTGACTAACAAAACTGTTGAATTTTTAATCTGTTTGTACTTTGTAGTACACATATTAAACGGAAAAGGTTTGCTTCTAAATCAAAAGGTATCGTACAACCATTGTATACCTACTAATTTGGTGGCTGCAGCCATGACCTTATGTCGTGGAGCTCGACCCACATATTAAGTGGGAAAATTGCCACAATTTTGAGGCCGCTAGAGCTCAAACCATATCTCATACTTACAAGGAGGCAAGTGGGGTTGTGCTACTGCACCAATCCATTAAACTCTATTTGGCTCAAATTTCAAACTTACTATTAACATTAGTTTGAGGAGGTAATGTGACCAACCATACATCAAGTGGTAACAATCTACATTCACGTATAAAGAAAGTATCCGAAATTAGGCCATATCCAAGAGACAGAACCAAGGATCCAAGAGTCACTCTTGGAAAACAAGGTTGAAGGGAGTGATTAATCGGATTTAAATCCGAAACGACCCTCTTGATTAAGCAATTAATAAATGGCTTATTACAAAGGTTTATTTATCAGCATATGTCATATTAACATTGGATCTTAATCCTCATTTATATGGGCATTGCTACTATGTAGAATCTATATTGTTAATGTGGTCCTTATGAATCACTAGACTTAAACCCAATGGTCCATATAAATTCCTGGTTTGAAAATAAAAATAAAAAACTAGGAAGACTGAAAGTGACCGCTCCCACTTTCAAATGATAACGATTTGCTTGCTCTTTCATTATTGATAAACACATTCGGAAAGGAAATAAAGAATTATATAAATTAGTAAAGTGATCACCCACCATGATCAAAATAATGAGATAACTGTTGCAGATTTTGCGATTAGGACAATGAAAAGCACAATGGGAATTCTGTATATTACATATAGAGGTGCATGCCAAGAAAAAACATTCAAACAATCAAGATTTTAAAGCTGCAGCTAACCATAATATATGCATATCAAAAACTTGAGTTCACCAAAACACAGCTTAGAAATATAACAAGCAGACATATGTTATAGAGCACCAAAAACCTTATGTTATCAAAAGCTTTGCAAACAAAAAGACAATAGAGATTCCTTGCTCTATGTTATAATATCACGAACAGATTTGTGACTTTGGTAAACACAATCCGATCAGCATGACCTCTGCTTCGATGATTAATGTATCATCCACCAAGAAACCCTGTTTCCTGTCCTTTAGTTTAGCCAATGACATGAACCTACTCCAACCAAAGCCACTGCCATCTGAACGATCATACAGTTGTGAAAATGTAAACAGATGAGTACATTCTTGGCAAGCATAAGGACAGGCAAGAACACAGCTCTCACAATTTAATTATATGGTTGCAAGGAGTAGCGTACAAACATTTATATACACCAAATCTATAATGGGTACAAGAATAGCTAAATTTTGGAATGCAATAGTGTTAATATGTTCACATTGGGACATTCTAACCTCTTGATATTTATGATAAGTCTCACCTTCACATTCATCGTGCTGTTGATTGATTTGACTTTTGACACGCATAACAAATTTTGCAAGTAATTTAGTGCCTGGAGCAACGCTTGAGTGAGACAAACCTAAAAATAATGAAATACTATTGCCTTTGCCCTCTAAACATCCATTAGGGTAGAGCACAATATTCCTGTAATACATAAATCAGTTTGCAATAAAATTTACATATAGCAAGAATTGGTTGACCTAATGAGACAGTCAAAGGCAATTACATATATACCATTTGTAGCATCCGAATGGTTCAGACACATACTTTCCATTATCGAGAGTTGAAAAATTAGTAACTTTCCAAGTGTGATAACCTTTACCAGGCTCTTTCAGCATTGATAAGCAACCCTCTTTAAAAGTTTTTTTAACAACAAAGACCTCCACACCAAAAACACAATCATCATCTAAAAGGTACCCATTTGCAGGATTTGAAAATGTGTTCACATCAATGAACTTTGCAATACCAGATATGGTGTTCATGGCATGATAACGGGTTTCCCATCCATCTGAAGAACATAATGTAACAACTGTGTAAAGAAAATAAATTTACAAACTCAAATTGTACTACAAATCACAATGTTGACTATTAATTGATAGAGTCAATGCATATATGTGTGTGTGTGTGTGAAAGAAAGATTTTACCTCTCTTACTGAAATATTTGTTCTGCAGATGATCGAATACGAAAATATTAGAAATCACATTGACTTCCCACCCAGCAGGTAGAGAAGTTGTCTCCATCAGCTCCAAGTAAATAGAGATATGATCTTTCCCATTTCTGCTCTCGTTCCCAGTTGGGTAGATCCACAGTGTCCTGTAAATAGCAAATTTAAATGCACAGAAAAGACACAGAACACATTGCAACATATAATGCAACTACATAAAAGTTTAGATGACAATTATGAGAAAGCATAGATACCATTTATAGCCCCCTGCCTCAAAAACATCAGAGCTAAATCTCTCGATTGAAGCTTCAGTTAACAATGAAAAAGACTGGATTTTGAACAAGTAATGACTTGGTGGAGCATTCCTTCCTGAAATGAACAAGGATAAAAACAGAAGCAGCCATAATTAGAGATACTAAGTGCGTGGTAGCTATCATCTGTATAGGCTTCACTAACAAACTCTTGAATTTTAAACGTGTTTGTGCTTGTAGTATACATAAATGAAAAAGGCTTGCTTCTAAGAAATGATGGATGTCTAAGCTCGTTAACGAAGTTGTGATAATTTGACAACAAATCAAAAGAAGAGTATACATTTTTATGCATTTAGTTACATACGATACAATGGAAGATATACCTCTTAAAATGGTGGAAGTAGCCATAAGCTTGGCTTCTATGTCAAGCAAATGAGGAGGTGTAGCAGCTTAAGGCAACCGGAGAAAAAATTGGAAGGGCACACACAATAGAACTGGGTTAATTAATATATTAGATTTATAAAGGGCAAATTGCTCAGATCCAAGGTTTGATAAAATTACATAAAAATTATAATATTTGGATAATTCACGCTAATTTTTCTTGATGTTTCAAATTCAACACAAAACTCTCCTATTGTTTATATAAATTATAAAGAGTAATTAATTATTATCTTAAATAATAGGGAGGAAATAAGGATTATTCTTATTTTGTATGAACATTAAAAGAAAATAAAAATATAATTTTAAAATATAAATATATATAATATTGTTAAAACAAATTTGGAGGTTAAAGTTGGAGACCAAAATCAAATTTCGTTTTACTTAGAAAAAAAAAAAAAACAAAATTTGTTGGAAAACGAGACATAACGGGATGTGTAATAAGCGTCCATTCAAGTTCAGTATTTATGACAAATGAAGACAGGCTGTTCACATCCTCCAGTCTCTTTGATTTGATCTGGCCTTGGCCGAATAACCTATTACTTCGGATTGTGTGAACTTTACGTGCTTCAAAAGTTAACTAACCACCATCGAAAAGAAAAAGGATAATGGCAGAGGGTAACGTTGAAATAATGATAAATTTATAAAATTTTAACATATTAGAAATCAGTTTTAGAAGGAAAAAAAATTAACATTTATATGTTATTAAAAACAAAACTTTTAATTAGTGATAAAGTAGTATGTTAATTGATCTTGTGTTTGTACCACAACCGTAAAAAAATATTAATGGGATGAAAGTGCCTGCAGAATTTATTAACCTTATTTAATCTTCTTTTCTCATATTATCAAATGGAAGTTTTATATACTTGTGTTGTATGTGTTAATATAAACAGGTAGCCCAAAAGAGGTTATTAGGTAACTTTTTTTTGGGATATAATTATCTTCATTTATAAAGTAAATATTTGAGTTATATAAATAGTAAGTGATCTCAATAATACACGTAGATTATGCTTAAATTTGAAAATTAGGGATTGTTTGTTTTTTGTTTAAAGATTGAATAATACTGTTAAAGACTAAATAATTATTAAAACTTAAAATTAGAATGATATATTTTTTATTTTGTTTTTTTTATACTTTTGAATATATAGTAATCTTGTTTGTTTTTTAAAGTTAAAATTATCTGAAAACTAGTAATTTGATATTTATATTATTTTAAATTAATTATAATGTAATTTAATTTAATATAATATAAATAATTATAATAAATTATTTAGTAAACACTATAAAATTTTTATGTATATATTAATAATATTTTTATTCATAATTAAAATATAATTAATAAATTATTATAATAAAATAAATTAAATTTATATGAGTTAAATTATACAAAACTCTCTTGAGGTTAAATTTAGTATAGACGTGTATACATTTTATAACACCGTATCCCCTCATTAAATATAATATTTGACATACTACTCTTTTAATGAAATAATCAAAATATCTTTATTTTTATAATTTTTAATTTTAAAATACATTTAAAAATTTAAAAATAAATTAAATAATATTTTTAATTAGATATTCACCGATCATTTTAACATAAAAACAAAAAATATAGACACTAAATGAATTCTTTTTATCATATCTCCATAGTTTATTTTAAGAAGTGCTATGGAGATTAATTTAAAAAAATTTAAAATTTTTAAATACAAAAATTAAAAACTATATATTCATAATTTTCTTTAAGCCGGAAGAACAATAGCGTCCTCCACCCCATCATCCTCCCTAACCCAGAAGCATCCAGCCATCATCATCAAACCAGACTGGACTCTCTCTTCTCTCTCTCTCTCTAAAACCGGACCCATCATCATCGCATCCATCTCTGTTCTTCTCTTTTCTCCATCTCTTTCTCGACACCTCTTTCTATGTCTTATCTCTCTTCTGTCCTGACACCTCTTTCTATGGTAACCAATGAGAGAGACCAAACGAAGATAACGAAGGCGGGAGAATCTCGATCTCGGTCTTGAACTTGAGAGCACCCTGTTTCGATCTAGGATTCAACCGTTTGATGGACACTGGGGTGGTCCCACCATTGATGAACCATTTGTACACGTTGCCATACCCTCCCACTCCGATTATGAACACCTCATCGAAGTTGTTCGTAGCCGCTTTGATCTCTGACAGTGAAAAATAGGTGCAAAGATTGGACAGTAAAAATGAGTTATTTGAACGACGAAGCTTGACAAAACTTCGATGACTGGGATTATAAGTTTACGATTTCTGTTGTGTTTTGTTGATTCTGAAGGGGGCGGCATTGCGGCATTGGGGTGAGGATCAAGATTGGGTCCGGTTTGATTTTTGATAAAGAAAAGAGTCTGGGTTTTTGGTTTTCAAGTTTGATTTTTGAGTTTGATAAAGAAGAAGGAATGGAAGATAAAGAAGACTTTGATTTTGGATTTTTTTTTTTTTTATTTATTTGTGATAGTTTTTGGGCTTGATTTTTTCGGATGACCCTTTCTTTTATTGTTTTAATAACAAAATGCATTTTAACTATATAAAAATAAATTATATTTATATAAATATTATTTTATTGTAATTTATTTATCTAATGAAGTAATTGCACAAAACCTCCCCCAGGTTTGTCAAAAAACAAATGGAAACATATTTACCCTTTAATTACACCAAACCCCCATACCATTAGTCAACTTCCTTCCATTTTAACAGTTGACCAACATTTTCAATGAAATGACTGTTTTATCCTAAAATGATTCCAACTATCTAACTTCACTCAAAGTTCTCCCAAACCCGATCAGATCTCTCTGCCACCAATGTCGCTGCCGACCCCTCTCCCTATCCCCTTCTCTACGGCAACGACTTCGCCATCGTCGATATGCAGCATGGGAAAAAAAAAACTTAAAATTAAAAAAAAAAAAATTCAACAACCATCATCAGTTATTCTTCATCAAGCATCTGAATCCATCTTCAAGTTTACAACCAACTTCAAGTTTACAACGATCTAGATCTAGGTCCAGATCTTCAAGATTTGCCCAAATCTTAAAAAAAAAATATATATATATATCAACACATTTGAATCAATATCATCGACACAACAATATGAACAAATCAACAATAATAATAACAGACAAACACCACGAAATCCAACTGGTGGAGATGGAAGAGAAGGACGGACTGGAGGAACCAGAAGCCAAATCCGTGCGACGGTGGACATGGAAGAGGATGGACTGGAGGAACGAACTGGAGGTGTGCGACGATGGAGACGGACGGACTGGAGGAACGACGGTGGGGCTGTGCGACGATAGAGACGGACGGACGAACGGAACGACGACAATGAAGACGGACGGACGGTTGGAACGACGGTGGGGCTGTGCGACGATGGAGACAGACAGACCGTCGGAACGACGGTGGGGCTGTGCGACAATGGAGACGGACGGACGGAGGAACGATGGTGGAGACGGACGGAGCTGTGTAGAGGAAAAAACTGAAGAAAGAAAAGGAAGAGAGGGAACAGAGAAGAGAGAGAGAGACTGAGAGTGTTGACAGTGAGTGGGAAGTGATGCATTGATCGGTGATAGTGAAAGGGACATAGTGAAAGGACCAAAATGTCCTTCGTTTAGTTCACGGTAACAAAAACCACTGTTAAGCATGGGGGTTCTGTGTAATTAATGGATAACTATATTTTCAGTTATTTTTAGACAAACCTTGGGGGAGTGTTGTGCAATTGACTCTTATCTAATATTAGTAAATTTTTATTAAAATTGACAATAAATGATATAAATATAATTAAAAGATTAAAATATCTTAATTATTTTATTTTAAAAAGTAAAATTATTTAATTTATATTTCGATGAAAATAATTATCAAAATTTTTATGTTTTAAAGAATTTTTAGTAGAATTATAATGATTATTTTAAAAAATTTTCAATACGAGGTGCTCTCGAATTTGAACTCGAATTTGAAATAGGGATCGAGGACGTGTCCTGTCACTAGTGACTCACCAACCTGTACAAACACAGCCAGCAACAGACCAAACCAGGTTGCAAAGCAGTGGTGTGACCAGGTTGCAAGAGTGGTGTGAAGACCAGGTGGTGCGACAGTGCGGACCAGATGGTGCGACAGCGTGAAGATCAGATGTGGC
Organism: Dimocarpus longan; assembly: GCA_022984855.1. Taxonomy (NCBI): domain Eukaryota; kingdom Viridiplantae; phylum Streptophyta; class Magnoliopsida; order Sapindales; family Sapindaceae; genus Dimocarpus; species Dimocarpus longan. The sequence goes on from CM041013.1 coordinate 8,132,645, forward strand.
TGTGATGTTGGCAACTATAGTGTTGATCGGTGATAACAGATGCCAACGGAAGTGAAGTGGTGTTGTGTGATAACAGATGTTGTGCGATGGCAGATGTGGTGGTGCGCGCCAGCGGAACAGACCAGAAAAGTAGGGAGACCAGCAGAACAGATACGACGACAGCAGAACATACCAGAAAACAAGCTGCTGAACAGAGCCACCAGCAGAACAGAGGTGATGGAACGATTTGATTGAAGACGTTCCTTAATGGACCTTTATATTAGAGCTAAAGTGGCTAAAACCAGACTTGGCATATTCCGATGAGTAAAAGAAAAATTATGCCTCTCTATTGCCTTTTGCTCGGGGGATACCATGCAAACATCATTATTAGCTAAATTTCCATGCAAAGTATTTTGTACAATTGGCAGATCTTATCCTAAAATTGGCTCCTGGGTAAGGTGTCAATCACAATAAGCTGTTTCTCATTTAATGCTTCAAGGAAAATCTTGTTCTTTGTTGACATAATTTGTAATTGACCTTACTATAAGTGAAATTGCAACAATTTTGAATAGTAACATATATTAACTTCTATAATAACATATATTAACTTTACAATAAGGACTAAATTAGTGAAATTCTTACCTATCTTTCCAAATTAAAGGTGCAAAATAGTATTTCAATCAAAGAATTTTGCCCTTTAAGATATATCATACCTATATGGTCAACTAAAAATTATACAATAAATATATGAACACACTTATCATTATCTTTATTAGTAAGCCTTCGGATTTAAGGCCTACATTTAGGTGGCTGATAGTACATTTTTTCAAATAAGACAAGAAATTAAGCTACAATCATTGAGATTAGAGTCTATATTTAGGTGGATTTAGGAGCCTACATAGTATATTTAGGTGGTTAATAGCAGATTTGGTAAATGTTTTAGGGAAACAATGTTCTTGTTGACATTGGTTTATTATAAATCTTAATAAAGTAAAATTGTGACAATTTGGAATATGTGCTTGTTGAGGATAAAGTATTGTCCAAGAAATTGCCACAATAAGAACTTAATTTGATGCAAGAGGAAAACAAGTATAGTAAAGAAGATTACCATAAAAAAAAAAAAATTAAGGTAAGAATTTAATTTGGTATTATTAGGATACAAAATTAATTGCTCAGAATTAACTTAATGTGTTGGTGATACTTGCTTCAAAAGGAATATGATTTTGAAAATAACTTTCCAAAAAATTACTTTTAGGATTTAGAGTTCTTGTACAATCATTAGTAAATAGATAAGATCGCTCAAGTCACAAGTTGATTGTAATTTGTGGTGAGCTTCTTCATTGTTGAGTTCTAACATTTACTAAATGGTATTAGTGTTATAACCACTCACAAAAATAGTAAATCAATCATAAAATGAGGTACCAAACTTTTACGTGGAAAACCTAAAGTGAGAAAAACCATGACGATCATAGTCGACTTAAAAAACTTCTAATATCTTCAATAAAACAATGGGTTTACAATAGGTTCTCTCTAGAATAACTAAAGACTTATAATAGCATCAAGAATAAATATTCTTGGTTCAACAACATCATAGTTAATCATTTAAACGGATAGATTCCAAAAGACAAAGGTTAGGTCTCATTAAGTGAGCATCTCAAAATAACACTATAGTGAGGATAACTGGAAAATCCAACCGATAGATTTGGAGGCTTCTTGCAATAATTCTTTAGCTGAAATTTGGGCTAAATTTAACAAAATTTAGCCACTTGATCTTGAAACAAGAAACCCCAAAACCTTCCTTCTCTTTCTTTCTCTCATTATTTTTTTCATAAATGTCTCCATTCACTTTTTTTATCCCTTATTTGCGACTTTAAGCTCAAAAGCCCTTGTTTGATCCAAGCCCATTATATGAGCAAACCTTACAGGCTACATCGTTTGGTCTATGCTATATGCTACTAGCGACTAGTGATCTTTTTACTTGGTTACTATTTCAATTTCTATGCTTGGCTCTCTTTATTTGACAATGCTATTTGAGATTGTTTCATTACAGATGATAGAGAAAATTAAAAATATATCATCAAGCCTGAACAAGAAATTTAGAACCAATTTTTAAGCATTTCACCAGTAAAAAATAAAGACAAAAACAAGAAAGAATTGCTTATTCTGTTAACTCACAAAAACGAAGAAAGAATAAAAAATATATATATATAATATTTGTGGTTTTAAATTAGGAAGTCACTTACATGGAATGGTAATGATGATGTCTCAAATTAACAAGCCAATTGCAAAATGCGTGTACATTGGTTTTGTGGCACAGTGAGCAAGGACGTGTGTTATAGAATATCAGATATCATGCTTGAATATTAAGGACCATGTGTGGATATACCAGGAGAGCAAAACCAATGGTTGGTTGCAACATTTAATATAAATGGCAGCAAAATAATTCATATAGCATGGATTATGATGCCACTCGGCTGACATTATTTATCATCTTCAAAAAAGGACAATCATATGCATAAGCTGAAGAAGAGTTAGTGAATTTGTCAATTTTATAATCATAAAAGCTTAAGATAAAATAGGCATGAACTCAACCAAAATTTCTCAAGACATGTATAACAACACATCCAACACTAAAGGAAGCAAAATTGTGTAGGAGACTTGCATTTGAATTAGCTTGTTTCCTAAAGCTTCTTGGCGGCCTAAAGCGTAGATATCTTGAGAATGAAGAACTTGTCTATTGCATAAACCTTCGGGATGAAAAATCTGCCTATGCCTTCAACAATTAAGCATATGTTTAGTATAACATTTGATGACATCTAAAAGAATTAATTTAAACTTAAACCATCCTTATCAACAAATGAAAATACATACTGTAAATAATACAACTTGCAGCTAGTCATCAGCATCCTATTGATTCACATATGATTGAGGTATCGCTCATTGTTCATTAGCCACACTACTACGACTTCCCATTGGTCACATCCAATCTCATTTTTTAGCCTCTTCACAAGCAGCAAAACCTAACTCAGACAGATAAGAAAATTTACATGTTTAACTTTCCTTGAAATGGTTAAACCAATGTTTAACAATACAATTTTAAACATTGAGAAGCATGTACACAACATTGCAACTACGTTTATTTCAAAAAAAAAAAAAAAAATACATTGCAGCTATGTTATGGTTAAAGTTACCTAAATTGTGCTTTTTGTTATCAATCAAAAGTTGCCAAGTCCATAAAATTTCAATCAATAGAATGTTGTCATTAACCTTTCTTGACAAGGCATCTTGGAACAAAACTTGCTTCCTTTTTAAATGTTCATCTGCATTTAAATTTGATGTCTTGATTTCTTATATTTGACAAAAGTAAGTTTTGTATGGAGATGATTTTAACATTAAGAATACAACATTAGCATTGTTTCTAGTCAGAAGGAAATTTACATGGAATGGTATTTAATTACGTCAACCATTAACAGGGCAAATTGTGAAGGTTATGTATAACTTGTCATAGGTACATCAGTGGCGCTCAAAGCAGGACATGTGCATTATAGATAATTAGATATGTTATTTGAAATAAAAAAAAAAAAAATCAAGCATGTGGTACAAAATCACTTGACAAAAAATAAAGTAGTATTTATCGGATATACAGAATGAAACACAACTTGTCAAAAACCTTATGACAGAAAATAAAATAATGTATTCAAGACCACTTGCATAGTTTGATGTCACATACCGGCATTTGACATTGATTCTTCAAGTAGACAATAGTATCCATTATTCTGATAAGCATTGATCATTGGACAACTCATTCTTCAATGACAAAATCAACTAGCTGGAAATGGAAAAAGGACGCTGTTAATGAAGGGAAAAACAATAATTGTTTTTATTAAAAAATATGAATTTTGCGAAACACCGAGTTTTAAAAATTTTTAGAAAACTCAAAAAACTCTAGATCCATAAAACAATGAAATAAAATAATACCTTATATATTGATCTCTGTGGATTGCTCACCACCTAGTCTTCCTTGATATGTTTCTACACCAAAAAACTAGTGAGTGGGCTTAATTATATAGAATTGTGCTCACTCTCTATTGATTTCTTTTATAAAAAGAATCAACAATATATATTTAAGAGATGAGTATATGTTTTTGATTATACAGAGAAGAAAGATACAGATTTTTCTTCTCTATATTATGCTGTATAAAATTTTTTTTCTTTCTGTTTCAAAGAACGTATAGCAAAACAAAAAACTAACTTCTATTTGAAAAAACAAAACTATTTATTTTCTATTTATAGGCAACTACTTAGGGTTTTAATTAATCATAATTAATGTTAAACCTCATATTAATTAAAATTAAACTTTTACCTTGTATAACATAATTAATTCAAAATTAATTCACGTTATATTTTGAAATTAAACTTGTGACCTTTAATTAATTTATATCAGGTCACTGCTGAGAATCGAATTCAAAACCTCTTATAAATTAATCAAATAATTATTAATTCATAATTAATATTAACTAATTAATTATTAAATAATTTGAATAATCAATATTATTCAAATATTTAGTAAACACAAATTTTTCTACTTACATAACAATTTTAATTAGACGATTCAATTACAATATTCTATATACATGTTTCTTATAGTGAAATGAGCTATCAAGGGGACCCGATGGACCTACAGTTTTGAACTCCAATAATATTTGAATTATTAATTAAACTCTTTAATTAATAATTCATTATTATTAATCTTACAGTTACTCTACTAAAAACCTAAGATTGCACTCTCAAAACTGTAGATGTTTTTATATAATCTGAAATTTTCAATGTCCATTAATTTAATCATTACATATGATTTGACTCTCCACAAATAGTTCATAATTAGAGCTAGGTCAAAATATCTGTTTTACCCCTCTAATTATTTCTTGATCCTTAAGTACCATTGATTCTCTAATGAACAATATATTTATAACAACTTATGAATTTATCTTTCCATTTTTATATGAACGGAAAGTTGAGCGCTCATATTGTTCAAGACCTGAATCAACCCTTAAGGAAACTACTTCTCTACTTCTCGCAAGCAGGAGTGGATTCTACTATCATGTAGAATGTTCTCAGCTACTTACTAAATCATATCCCTAAAGTATGAAGTTATTGACCAGACATCTACATCGATCTCATCTATGTAAATTAAAGGATATAACTCAACAAACAAGAGTCCATAATACACTCAGAATTAAGATCAATTCATATATGATCATCTGGTTGATAAATATAAATTTTTAAGTTTAACGAATATTGATAAGAGACTTATATTTATCGCGGTCCAGTCCTATATAATCTTTATTATATAAGGTGCATCCATTTTCATGTCACTATATGAATAGTCTTGGATAAAACTATCGTACATAATACGAAATGGACCACAACAATAGATTTACCATAAATAAAGTACCCAACTTAGTTTGCTTTTTACGGACTCTTTAGATTACTTATCTCAAACTAAATCCGCTTGCATATAACACTTATATATTTAGTTTGAAATTACATCAGTAATTAAGGATGTTTCTCATAATATATACAATTTTTGTAAAATATATAAATTGAATAAAATGAATATTTTATTATTTATAAAACCGTTTACATTATTATAAGCTCTTAGGGCATAAAACCCAATAGCTAAATATTACATATTCTTAGGAAAATTTCTAGAAGGAAACTCAGTAATAAGATCATCACAAACAATATTTGAAAAGACTTACTTGAGAGATAAGAAGTTTGATGTGCCTTTAGGACCCAATATCTCTCCTTATGATAGATAAGTCTTACAATTATTGAATACGATTTCAAAAATTCAGAACAAAATTAAGATTATGACAAGAAAAAGAAGTAGATATACCTCTTGTTGTGATAGATAAACTGAAGTGCACTTGCCTAGTTTAATGTCATATAAAATGATTTGAAATTGATTTTTTTGAGCCATACAAGATAACAGTAGTGAAGTTATTGATAATCATTAATTTTTCCATAGCAAAATAAGTTGTGGTACACTGTAATACTAAAGAAGAGAAATAGATTCAATTAGCATTCACATATTCATATATAAAAAGTTAAATGGAAACAAACTAATAAAATCATCACACACCATATCTAAAAGGACTAACTTGATCTAATTTTATTCCTTTCAACAAATATACTAATTTACTTTCTGATGCTAATCTAGTCGTTGTAGAATAACATTCCAACTAAATAATTTTGTCCACTTACGTAGCATCGAAAATACAATACCCAATCAAAGATAAAGTAATAAAATATATATTATAAAATTAAGAGATAAAATTAAATAATAACATAATCTAGTGATGTCAAACATTCAAATCAAGCCTAGCAGCTGCAAAAAGATCAAAACTATGTAAAAGGGTGTATGCCTGCAGAACTTTTTACTTGTATCATTGAAGGAAAAAGCCAGGACTGGAAATATCTTCTTGACTACTCCAGCTGCCATGAACCACAAAACCAATGTGACAACTTAATTTGAAATAACATAGAACATGGATAGAAGATCAGATAAGATAGAAATATCCAATTACCTAGTTCTTATTGAAGGAAATAATCCCTTGCACTACGTATTTGATTTTAAACTCTTCGTTGTCTATAATACTGGTCCTACTTTTCACTCTCTTGTATTCAACAGACCACCAAAGCCAATTTGATAAGAAATTTATCCTTTTTTTTTTTAATAAAATATAATTCTAGCAACACTAAATAAAAAAACCAACAAGCACACTTGAAATTATAGACAATTGGATAAGATCTCTACAACCAGTTACCTATTTGATTATCCAGACATGAATCTGGAAAAAAAAAGTCAAAATTCCCCAAGTTTTTGACATTAAGCTTTTGTTGAAGCCTACAAAAGGTGATCAATTTGACATGGTTCTTATTCTATACATATTATATATACACTATAAGGAAGAAAACAATGACACACTATGGTTATAAATGGAAAGTTATCAGAATTAAGAAGATTTGTACAGAAAAATTATGAAAAAGAAAAAAGAAAAGAAAAAGAAAAAGAACAGAAAAGAGGATAAGACTAAAAAAGAAAAGAAAACAACTAGGCAGATTTTCAAAGATTTGAATAATCAAGGCATACCTTATAACATCATATTTAATAAGATACCTCATGCCATTTGCCTAGCTAGTGTCATTAACTTTGATTCTTTAAAGAACAAAGTATATTAAGCCTCACTGAAGATCTATAAGCTGTCACATACTCTTAGTAAGAGATCTGAAAGTAAAGAAGGTGATAAGGAGTATGGCCCACAATCTTTACACTGTATTTAAATTAAAGATAGTTACTACTCTACATCAACTCTGTAATATCTTTAAAGGGACTACACTACGATGCCATTCAGAATGATCTGTGCTGAGCTTGCATCTACTCAAGGAAGACTAGCATAAACAATATTGGAACAAGTAAAACCTCTTCTGGTCCATTTCATAGGATGAGATCCCAAAGCGCTCACCCCAATTCCACATGCATTGATTTCATCTACATCTCTTATCACTACAAGAAATGTGAATATTAGATACCATACATTTGGAGTTGCATAGATATTTGGTTTCTAAATAACGCTTTTCACAATGCTTTTTATTATTCGTCTCTGTAGATATGAATTTTTGTTTGACCACCGGGCATTTGACTTAGGGTGCATTTTGAGACGATATATTTTGTCTTTGAATGAAGCAATCTACTACCATCCCCACTTCGTACCAAACTATTGGTTATATTTTGAGTCCAATTTGGTTTTTGTCTTTGACGGAAGCTTTAAGCAACGAATTTAGCACTCGTCTCCATAGATATGAATTATAAATTCACTATTAGCTTGGGAGAACATTCAGAGATGATATAGTGCATCTCTAAATCTTGTTTTTTACTATGATATTGTAGTTTGTCTCTAAATACTAGTTATCTTTTAAGTCTAACTTAAATTTGGTTTTCAAAGATAGTTTTCGGTAACGCAATTTGATGTTTGTCTCCATATATATATATATATATATATATACATATATATATTTTTCATTTGCTTGAGATATTGAAGACTACACATTTCGTCTCAGTAGCAAGCAGTCTACTATGAAAGCAATTTGGTAGCCAAATCTTATTTTAATGTTGGTGCCACCCCGCCAAAATATTATTCCAATTTTGAATTAATTGAGATGAATATTTGAATTAAAAACCTTGATTCAAAAGTGTCTTTGGAGACAAATATTTTAGTAGCCAAAAACATGGTAAGTTATTCTCTCTTTAGAGACTAAGTTATTGGTCCCAAAAACATAAGAAAATTTAAGGAAGTTAATAATCGGTGAACAACACGAGACACAAGATTATACTAGTTGAATGGTTATATTATTTTCTTTGTCTCTTATACTAAAATATTGGTCTCAATTGAATGACAAATTTTAATATAATAAGAGAATGAGTTGAAAATATAGCTTTTTAAATTCGATTTAATGTAGATGAAAAATAGATTTGCATACTCCTATAAAAATGGTGATGAAACGAATTGATATTACATAACAGATTGATTAAGTAACATATATATATATATATATATATATAATATACACATATATATATTGTAAAAGTCAATGTGTAGTATGGTTACAAAATTTTCACTTTTGGCCCATTAAAACTAATTTATTTGGATTTTCATTTCACTTCTTAAATAATTCGAGTTCCATCAATAAATGAGCACTAAATATGTGTTCTAACTAAGTCATATGCTAGACTTTCTTGATTTACAATTTGAAGAGAATAAGGTGCTTTTATTAATACGCATTTAGGTTTAATTCTATTTTAGAAAATATCATTTATCCGTTTTTAAATCTCATTTGACAAAAGTTATATAGCATATGTTGAGTTTGATTTTTTATTAAAAAAAAAATTGACACTAAGCAAATAAGAGGTTTGCTAACTAAGATTAATCATTACTTTTACAATCTAAATATAAATTATTACTTGCTTGTTACATATTGACTTAGTTACTATATTTTATTGCATTGAATTCAAATGAATGGTAAAAGATTGTTACTCGCATATCATTTGTTTAGAGTGATTTATTATATTTAGAGAAGGCAATTCCACGTACAAACTTGTGAACCTATGGATTTATGCCCATAATTGGAGAGTGTTTGATTTTATTAAATGGATTTGTGGGCAAGTGTTGATTTTGTTAAGTGGGTTCATGGGTGGATTTCGATGTGAAATTCCACACCTTATGCGGGTTTGGATGTGGGTACAGGTGCAAAAAAAATCCACACCTACACTTGTGGACTAGGGAAATTACATACATACACACAAAGCTATATATATGATATTTGTATTTATTTTGAAAAACTATACTCAAAATAATGTATGAGTGTCATTTTTACAAAACCTATCGAAACCTGTTTTCTGTCATCCCTAATGCTTATTACCTAAATTATTAAGTAGATTGGTAATATATTTTAATTAATAATAAATTGTAAAATTGGAAATTAAAAAATGGTATATATATTAATAGAAAAATATTATAAATTAAATAATTATTTACAAATAAATTCGATATCATTGGGAATTATGTATTGAATACTTAAATTATTTTTTCTTAACTTATATTATTAACATAAATTGTTTTTTTATTCATTTTTTTTTTTTACTTAGATTAAATATAAATCGTTTGTTATCATAAATAATATAAAATTAATACTAGAATTAATGTATAGCTAAAAAAATTATACATATTTACATAATATTTTCATGTGTCGGGAGTATTGCCCGCCACTTAGTTTTCCACTATTTTTTCACATCATTTTATTGTCCTAATTAATGTCTATTTGTAAAAAAAGACAAAAACACATTTTAAGTGGATTATTGAGACTATTTGTGGGTTTATTTGTCTCTTCATCTTCTGACTTTGTTCATCTTCTCAAGATCCTTTTCTCTTATCACTTGATACTTAAAAATCTTCAACTTCAACTCTCAAATATAAGCAAGCTCAAGTGGGTTTTAGTAAGACTAAATTTGTAGCAAAGATATGTATTTTAGTTTGATAAAGTTTTGAGGTTTCATTGGACATTTTGTTTTAGGTTGTTAGATGTTTGAGCTTTTTAAAACTTGTTTCAATATTTCTATGGCTGTATGTAACGGTACTGTAATTGAGACTGTAATGAACTGTATGTAATGGTATTTCTGAAATTGAGACTCTAATATGATTTTTTTTTAACTTAAAATAATGGAGAAGAAGATTGATTTTATTGTTTAATATGACTTTGATTTTATTGTTTAATACGACTTCCTGTTATTTAAACGATGAGGCATATAATCTAATGATGGTGCTTGTTGACGTGGGAAACTAGTCAATGAGATTCTTTGAGCCCAATTCTGCAGTGTAAGAAGATCACAAATAAGAAACAGAATAAAAGCAAAAGGAAGAGGCGAAAGAAGAACAGGAAAACACAGGTTTTTAAAGTGGTTCGACCCTTTAAACTGCCTACATCCACTGTTCTCTCTATATTTCTACAGAGTGATGGCAACGTTTTCTCTCAGTGTGTCTCTCCTCGTTTACAATGAAAATCCTCCCCTATTTATAGAGGGGGAGGTGTTATAGCAGAAAATAGTGAAACAAAATAACATGATGATTTACAATTAATGTGTCTGGATTACATTAAATGCTCCTGACATTTGTCAGGTCAACTCTGTCAAAGCGTGGATTTAGACGCTAACCTATGCCGGTTAGGTGAGATTTCCTCAAATTACGCTACCATTAGGTAAAAAACCATTCTTATCGTACAAGACACGTCAGATTATTGTTCTGAACTGGCACTGGGTGAACTGGGTCAAAACGGGCTGAAGCTGTAAAGAATACGGACTGGAACTATGTAAACGGTCTCATCAAACGAACTCAACATCGTTATAGTAGGAAACGATCCTGGCGTTGTCAAGAATACGGACTGGACTTCGCTGAAGGTCCAATAAGGCTTTGTGAACTACGAACTTCTATACTGGGCCTTTCTTACTGGGTCTGCCAGCTTGGGCCACTAAACTTATGGGCTTTTACCAGCCCGCTCAGATAATCTGGAAAATACCCATAATATCAGCCCCCTAGCTCTTAAGGCGTTCTAAGGCCTAGGAGCTCCGAACTGCGCTGGTGAAAGCTATTTGGTGGGATTTGTCTCTTGATCTTTTTCCATCATTTTTCAAATTCCTTTTTTCTCGGACACGTGGCGACTCCCCAGGCGATAACTCAGCACCTACAGCAGGCATTAAATGCACGTCCCTTCAACTGACGACGCATGATGACCACTTTCCAAGGTTTACGCCTCACCGTCAGATTTGAGGCAGTTGGTAAGCCACCAGATCTGATAGTCGGGGATGCGACTTCGCACCCATATATAAAGTGAGGACCCTGTCCTTTCACATTCTATTTGTCACTTTCAAATTTCAGTATTCTTCTCCGTTTTTCCTCTTCCATTCGTCACTTAGTTCTGGGATTTCAGCTCCGCCACGTTCACTCCTCAGGCTACCATCTCCGACTCTGATCAATAGTAAGTTCATAACTGCTATTCTTGCTTTAAAGTTCTTTACAGTTTCTTCACTTTCTCTTGATTTTTGGCATTGTTTGAGTGTTTGGTACTTTTGTTGGCTTGAATGCGGTTTGGTTGTTACTTGAATGCTTGTTCAAATGCCTGCGTTTTTTCATATTCTGCTGGTTTGATCTGACGAGTCGTTACCGTGTCATCTGTTTGCTGTTTGTGAGTTGAGCGATCTTGAGATTGCACATAGGTAGATTGTTAGCTTGTAAGTTTTCAGGATACATCTTAAAGTCGTCATAATACCAACTTTGTGTGGCGTTTGTGACCTGCTGACTAGGAAATAATGATTAGGAGATTTGGAGCTTTAGACTTTGTAGGTACGGTCTGTGTTTTACGGCCTAACCGCTCCCTTTTATTTGTAGATGTCTTCAGGTCGCAGACGCCAAACACACATAATAGAAGAGGATGATACCTCTAGCTCTGAGGAGCAAGTGAGAGAGATTCATTAAGTGCCCTCACAAAGTGGAGAAGCCACTGAGGGGTTCGCAGCTCGGACGAACCCTGGGGGGAACCAGTCTGCTGAGGCTGAAGATCTTAAGGCCGTAGAAATTAGGAAGGTACAGGATATGTTTAAGCATTATCCCACAAAAATATTGCATCAAGATCTCGTAGGATTAGGGCTAGAGTACCACTTCCCCAGGGGTTGTCGCCTGATGGAGCTTTCTCCAGTTGATCACGCGGCCACTCCTCCCAAGGGCTTTGTAGCCATTAGCGTACATCATCTAGAAGCTGGGTTTAGGTTTTCAGTTCCTTCATACCTGATCGAGCTCCTCAACGATCTGGAGCTCGCCCCTTTTCAATTAACCCCCAACTCATATACTCAAATAACTTCCTTAGCCATTTTCTTTCTGAAATACGGTCTTCCCATTCCTTCTCCCAGAATCCTGAAGTACCTTTACACCTTTAAGGGCACCCATGAGATGGGTTTTACTATGTTTCACCCCGTCAATCTCAATATAGGGAGGTTCTGCCACAGGGGGAGGCCAAAGGCAAGTCTAATGTAGGTAATTACAAAATACATTGGTTTTTCGTATCCTATACCTTTTTAGTAAATCTTGAGAACTTCAGCTTTCGAGCTGAACTAGGTAAAGATTCTTCAGACCGTATGTCGTCCTGCTCATAACCAGTTTTCTTTCGAAGAGAGTGACGTCGCTGCTAGCTCAAGTTCATTAGGGTTATCTTCTTCACCTAGTGGTGCTAAGGTCATATCAAAAGAAGCTGCTGAAATGGCACCCCTGAAACTAGTTGATCTTCCGAAGAAGAGAAGTCGCCAGCCTCGAGGCTCAACTACTGATAAACATAATATATATATATTTATTACCCTTAAATATAGATTTATTAGTCTAATTTTGTGTTGAATTTATTCTAATTAATTGTGTTTTTGGTGAAACAGGAATAAAAGAAGATTTGTGTGATGAATGAGGAAAAATTCCAATTTTGATTAAGTCAAAATCCAAGTCAATCAAGGATTCAATTCTTGCCTAAAATTATTTGTCAAACAATTAGGAAATTAGTTGAGACAAGGAAATTGATCAATGAAGGAAAAATCAAATTTGGAAGCAAATCAAGAAAAGAAGAAAAAGGTAGTAGATTTTTAGAAAAAAATCAATGCTCAGTATGTAGTTTATGGAAAGGCCAAAAAACGGTGTCTTACTATTGAGGCAGTTTTTAATTTACAAATTGAGACTAGTGGTAGAATATAAAAGAGAGCTTTGAGACGGCTGAAGAGAAAGAAGATAGCAGCTTTGGTGGAGAAAACGAAGAACAAGAGTATAGTAGAGAGACAAGACAGCAGCCAAAGTTCATATACATCATGCCGGGTTTCAATTTATTCTTTGTTCTTGAATTTTCAATGATTGCTTAATTTTCTTTTCTGAGGTGTAAGATGAAACCTTATTAACTTTGTAATATTTTTGCTATTCAAGTATTATTCTCAATTGTTTTGATCTTTAATGTTTACATAATTCTTAGTTTCATTAATTGATAGAGTAAAATTGTTTCACCTTTAATATCAAGTATTTTTGGTTGTTACGAAATTATTTTATTAATTTGACTTTAGATTGGAAAGGTTTATACATAAGATTTTTGATTATATGTTTTTCATATATTGGATACATGTAATGCTTAGATCTTATTAATTTCAAGTCTTGAAGTAAGAATTACAGAAGATTTATTTTTGAAGCTTAATTAATAAATCCTAAGAAAACAACAGATTGATTTCTAAGTTATTTCTTTAATTTTTGATAATAATATTTTGAATAGTAGAATATTATAAATTGATAATGGTGGATTCTGAACCTCAGATTTCTTGTCTATTGGTTGAAGTTTGCAATTTAATATTGTTTTGTTAATTTAGAATTCTATTTGTTTTAGTTTTAATTAATTCTCAATTTTCAAACATTGTTAACTAGATTAGAATTAAATTTAATTTAGATTTAGATTAATATTTTCTCAATCTCTGTGGGATCGACCTCGTACTTGCATAATTTGTTTTACAATAGATTCGTCGCTTGCGAGTATTTAAAATTTTGCACAACAAGTTTTTGGCGCCGTTGCCGGGGATTGTTTGAAAAATTAGTTTAGTCTAGATTATTTAATTCTTCTACTAGTTTTAATTTAGGATTATTCTAATATATTGCAAAAAAAAAAAAAAATTGTTTTTTTTTTTTACCTTTGTCAGTGTCAGTTTATTTTGGTTTTATTTGTGTTAGTCTATTTGTTTTGTTTTTTTGTTTTTGTTTTTTTTTTGTGTGTTTTTAATTTTATTGTTGGTGTTTTGCTTTTATTTTATTTTATTCAATATTTTGCCAATTATCTTTTTTATTTTTTTTATTATTTTTATTTATTTAGAGACTTATTTTTCTTGGATTGCTTTAGAGACAATTAGAATTAGAGACTTGTGGCTAGGATCTGTGCTAGTTTATGCGTGCTTGGAATCGTGAATTGCATCAACGCTTAACTAGGATAGACATTTCAGATTCAAATATGGCAGAAAACAATGTAGCACCTGTAGGAAACAATGATGTAGTGGAAAATATAGTGCCTATAGAGAAATCTCTTAAAGAATATTTTTCACCAGTTGCAATTAATCATCATTCTTGCATAGAGTTGCCACAAACTAGGGCGACTCACTTTGAGCTTAAACCTTCTGTGATTCAGCTTCTTCCATCATTCCATGGGTTAGAGAGTGAGGACCCTTACCTTCATGTCAAGGAATTCATTGATATATGTTCTACCTTCCGTTTTCAGAATTTTTCAGATGAGTCTGTTAGGCTTAGGATGTTCCCATTTTCTTTAAAAGATAAGGCAAAAGCATGGTTAAATTCACTTGCTCCTAGTTCTATCACTAGTTGGGACCAATTAAATTATAAATTTTTGTCTAAATTTTTTCCCATGTCTAAGACTAATGCCCTTAGGAGAGAAATAGCAGATTTTACTCAAAAAGATGATGAACAATTTTATGTCTGTTGGGAGAGATTTAAAGACTTACTTTTAAGGTGTCCCCACCATGGTTTTGAACCATGGAGACTAGTGCAATACTTCTATAATGGACTAACTATGCCTAGCCGTCAAATGATTGAATCTATGCATGGTGGAAAATTTTTAAGTCTAGGTAGTACTGATGCTAGGCAATTCTTAGAGACTTTGTTTGAAAATTCTCAGCAGTGGGAGTTTTCAAATGAAAGGGAGAAACCTAAAAGAGGGGGATTGTATGAGGTGAGCGATAATCTAGATCTGAAAATTGCATTAGGAAATCTCACTAGGAAAGTAGAGGCCTTAGCTTTAAGTCAATCTATGAATTCAACAATAAGTTCTAGGAATGAGTTGTGTGCTTCATATGTCAATCCAACCCCTACTTTTCAAGAGAGCTATGCTGAACAGGCAAATGCACTCAATTATAAAAATTCATCAGATAGCCCATTCATAGCCACATACAATTCTAATTGGAGGAATCATCCAAATTTTTCATGGAGACAAAATCAGTCTCCAATGGGTTATGGAGGGTAACAAGTTGCTCCTTCTAATCCTTCACATCCTCCTGGTTTTCAGTCTACTCCTAATTTTGCTGCATCTCAAAGGAAACCTTCCTTAAAGGATACAATGCAACAGATGATGCAATCGCAGCAACAATTCATGCAGTCAACCCAACAAGCTATATTGAAACTTGAAACTCAAGTGGGTCAATTAGCCACTGTCATAGGGGAGAGAGAGAAAGGGAAGTTACCTAGTCAACCAGTGCCTAACCCGAAGGGTCAGTTTGAGATAGGTTCTGTTTCTGATAGGAGTCATGATGAAGTCAAATCCATAACCACCCTTAGGTCTGGTAGAGAAATAGATAACCATGTAATTGAGCCTGAGCCTAGGAAATCTAAGGTGAAAAAAGACTCTAGTAATAGCACAGTAGATGATTTACACCCTGATGAGTCATCTAAGAGATTTATAAGTCAAGAGTCAAAAGAGAGTAATGTTCCTTCCATTCCTTATGTTCCTAAGGCCCCTTTTCCACAAAGACTTGTCCCTTTAAAGAAAGGCACACCATATAATGATGTTTTGGAGGTGTTTAAGCAAGTTCGCATAAACATCCCATTTCTTGATGCTATTCAACAAGTGCCTGCCTATGCTAAATTCTTAAAAGATCTTTGCACTGTGAAAAGAAAAACAAATATTCCTAGAACTGCATGTCTGACTGAGCAAATTAGTTCCATAATCCAAATGAAAACTCCTGTCAAGTATAAGGATCCTGGATGTCCTACTATTTCGTGTGTTATAGGTGAGCATGTTATCGATAGAGCCTTACTTGATCTAGGTGCGAGCGTTAATTTATTGTCATATTCTATGTATGTGCAATTAGGATTAGGGGAGTTAAAACCCACTCCTGTGACTCTTCAATTGGCTGATAGGTCTGTTAAAATTTCAAGGGGTATCATAGAGGATGTCTTGATCCATGTTGATAAGTTTTACTTTCCAGTAGATTTTATTGTCATAGATACCCAGCCTGTTGAAAACATTAGTGCTTAGATTCCTGTGATTCTAGGACGACCTTTATTAGCCACCTCCAACGTGATAATTAATTGTCGCAATGGAATCATGAAACTTTCTTTTGGAAACATGACTGTAGAGCTCAATGTGTTTAATGTTAGTCAAAAACCTCAGGATCATGATGATTTATGTGAGGTTAGTTTTATTGAGAGTGCAGTCTATGATTCCTTTAGGCACTTGTCTTGTGAGGACCCATTAGAGAGATGTTTAGCTCATTTTGGCATGAACTTAGATGAGGATAGTATTGTTAGTGAGGTGAATGCTTTATTAGAATCTGTCCCATTACTAGATACTACCAAATGGAAATCCAAAATAGAACCTCTTCCACCTTCTGAGTCTGTACCTCTTCCATCTGTGGAGAAACCACCTAAGTTAGAATTGAAACCTCTTCCTGAGTCATTAAAGTATGTGTTTTTAGGACATTCTGAGACCTTGCCTGTTATCATTGCATCTGATTTAGAAAAAGAACAGGAGGATAAGTTGATTAGTGTACTTAGGGAGCATAGAGAAGCAATCGGTTGGACAATTGCAGACATTAGAGGTATTAGTCCATCTGTGTGCATGCATCGGATTCATTTAGAAGACAATGTTAAACCCACTCGTGAGCCTCAAAGAAGATTAAACCATTACATGAAAGAGGTTGTAAGAGCTGAAACCATTAAACTCTTAGATGTAGGTATCATTTATCCTATCTCTGATAGTTCATGGGTAAGTCCTGTACAGGTAGTACCTAAGAAGTCTGGCATCACGGTAGTTAAGAATGATCATGATGAATTAATTCCTACCCGAATGCAAACCGGGTGGCGTGTTTGTATTGACTACCGTAAGCTTAATGCCACCACTAGGAAAGACCATTTTCCTCTTCCTTTTATTGATCAAATGCTAGAAAGGTTAGCCGGTCATGCATTTTATTGTTTCCTTAATGGTTATTCCGGTTATAACCAAATTCCTATAGCCCCTGAGGATCAAGAGAAAACAACTTTTACCTGTCCTTTTGGCACTTTTGCCTACCGTCATATACCATTTGGGTTGTGCAATGCTCCTGCTACTTTTCAAAGGTGTATGATGAGTATTTTCTCTGACATGGTAGAGCGGTTCCTAGAGGTGCTCATGGATGATTTTTCAGTTTTTGGATCTAGTTTTGATGAGTGTCTACACCACTTAACCTTAGTGTTAGTTAGGTGTAAGGAAAAGAACTTAGTGCTTAATTGGGAAAAGTGTCACTTTATGGTTAGGAAAGGGATAGTTCTTGGGCATGTTATTTCTAATAGTGGTATTGAGGTAGACAAGGCTAAAGTAGACTTGATTTCTAGTCTTCCACCCCCTAGAACAGTTAAAGAGGTTAGGTCATTTTTAGGTCATGCAGGGTTCTATCGTAGGTTCATAAAGGATTTTAGTAAGATTTCTAGGCCTTTGTGTAACTTGCTTGCTAAAGACACCCATTTCAACTTTGATGATGATTGTTTGAGAGCTTTTGAGAAGCTTAAGACCTTTTTGACAACTGCACCTATCATTAGACCACCAGATTGGAGTGTTCCGTTTGAGATTATGTGTGATGCCTCCGATTATGCCATAGGGGCTGTTTTAGGACAACGCATTGATAGACTACCTCATGTGATCTATTATGCCAGTAAGACTCTCAATGATGCACAACTTAATTATTCCACCACAGAAAAAGAGTTGTTAGCAGTGGTTTTTGCATTAGAAAAATTTAGGTCTTATTTGGTTGGGTCTAAAGTAATAGTCTATTCAGATCATGCTGCATTGAAATATCTTTTGTCCAAGAAAGATGCTAAACCTCGTCTAATTAGATGGATCTTGTTGTTACAGGAATTTGATCTTGAGATTAGGGATAAGAAAGGTTTAGAGAATGTTGTCGCTGACCACTTGTCAAGGTTAGTGGTCGAGTCTATAGATGAGCATGTGCCTATTAAAGAGTCATTTCCTGATGAGCAACTCATGCTTGTGTCCCAATTTCCTTGGTATGCTGACATAGTTAACTATCTTGTTATTGGTCAAATGCCTGCACATTGGACTAAACAAGATCGTGTGAAATTTTTAGCCAAGGTTAAGCATTATTTTTGGGATGATCCATATCTATTTAAGTATTATCCTAATCAAATCATTAGAAGATGTGTGTCTAAGAGTGAATAATTAGATGTTTTTTCTTTTTTGTCATGATCATGCTTGTGGAGGTCATTTTAGTTCCAAGAAAACTGCTGCAAAAATTTTACAATGTGGTTTTTATTGGCCAAATTTGTTTAAGGATACTCATGCGTACTGTAGTTCCTGTGAGAGGTGTCAGAAATTAGGAAGTATTACTCATAGAAATATGATGCCTTTACATCCTATTCTTATTGTTGAATTATTTGATGTTTGGGGTATTGATTTTATGGGTCCATTTCCTAATTCTTTTGGCAATTTTTATATTCTTGTTGCTGTGGATTATGTTTCTAAATGGGTGGAAGCAATTTCGTGTAAAACTAATGATCACAAGGTGGTGGTTAAATTTTTGAAAGAAAATATTTTTTCTCGTTTTGGTACACCTCGTGCAATCATTAGTGATAGGGGAAAACATTTTTGTAATCGACCTTTTGAGCAATTAATGAAAAAATATGGTATTACACATAAAGTTGCAACACCATATCATCCACAAACAAGTGGACAAGTTGAGATTTCTAATAGGGAGATTAAAAATATTCTTGAAAAAATGGTTAACCCAACTAGAAAAGATTGGTCTTTGAAATTTTGTGATGCATTGTGGGCTTACCGTACTGCTTTCAAAACCCCTATTGGAATGTCTCCTTATCGACTTGTTTATGGCAAGACATGTCATTTACCTGTGGAGTTGGAACATAGAGCTTATTGGGCCATTAAAAAATTGAATTTTGATCTTGATAATGCAGGTAAGCGCAGGAGGCTACAACTTAATGAGTTGGAAGACCTAAGGAATGATTCTTACGATTGTGCTAAACATTACAAGGATCGAATGAAAGTTTTTCATGATAGAAATATTCTAAGGAAATCTTTTTCACTTGGTCAAAAAGTCTTGTTATATAATTCTCGTTTGCATCTATTTCCTGGCAAGTTGCGTTCTAGATGGTCAGGTCCTTTCATTGTCCGCACTGTTTTTCCTCATGGTGCGATTGAAATTGAGAATCCTAAGAATGGTAATGTATTTAAAGTCAATGGTCAAAGATTGAAACCTTTCTTAGAGTTAAGAAGTCCGGAAGTAGAGGAAATATTATTGAAAGATCCTGTTTATCAGGATTGACCTTCTTTTGAATCTAGACTTACTTTTATTTCTTTTGTTTATTTTTATTTTATTTTTTTTTTAGTATTTGGTTTTCATTAGTGTGATTCATGTTAGTTTTAGTTTTAGTTTTTTATTTTATTTTATTTTATTTTTTTTAATTATTAATGTATTCTAACGTGAATTCTTGATTTATATTATTGTGTTAGATTACATGATGGAGCAAACAAGGTGTGATCTCTTCCTTACTATTTTATATTGTCTTTTTGTTATTTCCTTACATCTTTGGATATTATTTGAGCATTTTTAGATAATAGATAAGGAAACATTGAGGACAATGTCTAAAATAGGTTTGGGGGTGGTGCAAAATGTTTTAATAAACAAAAAAAAAAAAAAATCATTTTTTTTCCCATTAATTTTTTTTCCTCTTTTCTTTTCTTCTTGATTTTGAATTCTGCCCTAATAAGTTGACTAATTACTTTGTGTTTGTTAATGGAGTCTTAATACATGTTTTTGGTTGGATATCTTTACTAGGGAATAGTCATGAACATCTTTGCATGATTTGAGACTTTTGAATATCATGATCTTAGTTAATTGAGTGGATGAATATCATGTTTACATGAATTATGGACTATTAGTGGAGACTACCCTTTGTGAGGATTTGAGTTTTTTAGCGTTTCTTTTAGAGGGATTTATTTGTTTCTACTCCTAAACACTCTTCACTTTATTCTTAATAGATGATCTCTATAGGTTTTGCATTGAATACTAAAGAACAAATCATCATTGTAGATAACATGAGTTACTTTAATTTGAAAATTGATCGACTTCTTAGAAGTGATATAGGTAATTTTTACTCCATAAAAACTTACTTTCTTACTTTGGATTGAGATACATCATAAACCCTTTGAAGCCAAATACTTTAAACCTTTTTCTTTGTTTATCCTTATTAAATGACCTTATTGAGCCTTTAAATTTAGCCATACCTGATAAAGCTTGGGATCATGCTATGTGGTGAAAGAAAAGAAGGGAATTGAAGTGTTAAGATTTATATGATATGTATATAGGCATATGCAGTAAAAGAAGTGTGTTTCTAAATAGCATTGTGAAAAAAAAAAAAAGGAAAAAAATTGTGAGAAGCACAAGTTTTATAATGCCTAGATGTACAAAGGGAGGTGAAAGTAAATGGAAGAAGAAAGTATTGAATTGAAAAAATTTTGTGATAAGAAAGAAAGGAGAAGAGAGAAATTGTGATGAATTAAAGAGAATAAATGAAGTGCTTTGGTATGATCCTAAGTTTTTTTTATTGAACCTGTACCTTAAAATTTTCTACATATCAATTAACCATAGCCCAAATACAACCTCTAATAAAGCCTATTGATCTTCAAGAGGAAGTACAATTTGAGAGTTGAAGTATGTCATCATGCTCTATCTACGTTCTTAGTATTTAATTCCAATCATGAGATCTATTCACTTAAAAGTGCGGTTCTTTTTAACGTCTATATTCATATGTGATGTAATTGACGCTTGCTATGCCTTTACATAACTTCTGTCACATATGATTGCATGAGTGCTTGCCTTAGGATTCTTGAGTGTTATGAGAGATATTTTGTGAGGATTAGAGTCGAGGCGAAATAAGTCCATGACATGTGAATGTGGTGTTTTGAAATAAAATTGCTTTGAGAGTGGTGTGAGATTGTTGATGATTATGTTTTAGATCATTAGTGACTCATCTTTAGTCTTGATACAAGATCATACATGTATGAGATTTCTGTTAATTTGCATTTAGTGAGAGGTTGATGAGTTATGGGTGGAATCTTTTAATGTTTGTGGCTATCGTTGTTGGTAAACCCTCAGGAGACATAACTCCTCCTACTAGGGACACCTAGAGGTTTAAAGGCTTGTGACATACGCTCAATGTCATTGTGTCTACCTACGAAAATTGATTGTGTTTTTATTTTCTGTGTTTTTAGTTTAGGTTGTTTTAAAATTTTTAAGTTTTGCTTGAGGACCAGCAAAATCTAGGTTTGGGGGTATTTGATAAACATAATTTATATATATTTATTACCCTTAAATATAGATTTATTAGTCCAATTTTGTGTTGAATTTATTCTAATTAATTGTGTTTTTGGTGAAACAGGAATAAAAGAAGATTTGTGTGATGAATGAGGAAAAATTCCAATTTTGATTAAGTCAAAATCCAAGTCAATCAAGGATTCAATTCTTGCCTAAAATTATTTGTCAAACAATTAGGAAATTAGTTGAGACAAGGAAATTGATCAATGAAGGAAAAATCAAATTTGGAAGCAAATCAAGAAAAGAAGAAAAAGGTAGTAGATTTTGAGAAAAAAATCAATGCTCAGTATGTAGTTTATGGAAAGGCCAAAAAACGGTGTCTTACTATTGAGACAGTTTTTAATTTACAAATTGAGACTAGTGGTAGAATATAAAAGAGAGCTTTGAGATGGCTGAGGAGAAAGAAGATAGCAGCTTTGGTGGAGAAAACGAAGAACAAGAGTGCAGTAGAGAGACAAGATAGCAGCCAAAATTCATATACATCATGTCGGGTTTCAATTTATTCTTTGTTCTTAAATTTTCAATGATTGCTTAATTTTCTTTTCTGAGGTGTAAGATGAAATCTTATTAACTTTGTAATATTTTTGCTATTCAAGTATTATTCTCAATTGTTTTGATCTTTAATGTTTACATAATTCTTAGTTTCATTAATTGATAGAGTAAAATTGTTTCACCTTTAATATCAAGTATTTTTGGTTGTTACGAAATTATTTTATTAATTTGACTTTGGATTGGAAAGGTTTATACATAAGATTTTTGATTATATGTTTTTCATATATCGGATACATGTAATGCTTAGATCTTATTAATTTCAAGTCTTGAAGTAAGAATTACAGAAGATTTATTTTTGAAGCTTAATTGATAAATCCTAAGAAAACAACATATTGATTTCTAAGTTGTTTCTTTAATTTTTGATAATAATATTTTGAATAGTAAAATATTATAAATTGATAATGGTAGATTCTGAACCTCAGATTTCTTGTCTATTGGTTGAATTTTGCAATTTAATATTGTTTTGTTAATTTAGAATTCTATTTGTTTTAGTTTTAATTAATTCTCAATTTTCAAACATTGTTAACTAGATTAGAATTAAATTTAATTTAGATTTAGATTAATATTTTCTCAATCTCTGTGGGATCGACCTCGTACTTGCATAATCTGTTTTACAATAGATTCGTGCGCTTGCGAGTATTTAAAATTTTGCACAACAACTACAACAGCATCTGCTGCTCCCAGCCCGTCCCTTGTGACTGCAAAGGAAGGTCCCCAGGTCACAAGTATAGTTGAATCACCAATCCTTGAGCTCCATTCAGTAGGCACTCTGTAGGTCGCAAGATCCTCATCTCAATCGAAAGCTTCTACTGATCTAAGTAAGGATACTACTGTTACGGAGAAAGGCAAACAGGTTGCAGCCCGTCAGGGGGTAAAGAGGAAAGAACATGATACCCTTAGCAAGCTCCCTCCTGCTAAGAAGGTTTCGAAAGAGAAGGGGAAACGGGTTACATCCTTCGCTTGGGAATTATCGCCTAGGGCCACTATAGAAGCACCTCCCATGGATCTTCCTAGGGGGTTATATTTTGATATTCTATCTGAGCAAGTTCCAAACCTTTTAGATAAGTCAGCAAAATATCTAGACCAGAAGTCTTGCACCGGTGTGAATCTGCTTTCTTGGGCTATCCGCCAGTCGGTCAAGGTCGAGTTTTCCCCTGTCTTCACTCTTTGTTTTTCTTAACCTCGTTCTTTTTATCATTCTTCTCGTTGCGCAGGCTGCCATGGCACTTATGAAGGCGCTGGATGAAGAGATGGTGAGGGAGGAGCAGGAGGACAGTCTCAAAGTTGCCAATGAAAAGCTTAAGAAGGCAGTGAGGAAGCGCAATAATGAGTTTCTTCCTTTGAAAGAGGAGCTTACCATAGCTAAGGATAGAGCTTAGGATCTCCAGTCTAGATTAGACATCGCTTAGGCGGCCAAATTCGAAGTTGAGACCGTCATGGCGAAATAGAATAGCCTCCATGAGTCTGTTTCTGCCAAGCTTTACTCCCAGCTCGAAAACACTAAGACCATTCTGGATGATCGGGAGAGGGAACTGGAGACCGCTATAAAGGAGAAGGAGCTGGCTATGCAACAATCATGTGAGGCTCCGCAGGAGATCGTCAAACTCAAGGAGGAGATGGTTGCAGCGAAAGCTCGTGCTGAGCAGATAAGGACGGACATAGAGGCAGGGTTCTTGTACACCTTGTGGCTGAAGTATCCCAAAATAGACTACACTATCTTTGACGAGGAGGCAGTCAAAGACGTAGAATTTTATGTTGAGGATGCCCAAGCCGCTAAGGACGGAGACCAAAGCCAGCCTCAAGAGGTCTCGCCCATTGTTGCAGAGAACGTCCCTCGGGGGATCGCAGGTGGACATGTGCCTTCTAGCTGAGCACCTCCAGATCCTCAAGATCGCGATGGCCAAGATGTTTAAGGCCTTCCCTTAAAATTTTTTTTCCCTTCACGATATGTAATTGCTTTACCTCTTTTTGAGGTTTTTAGACTTCTGTAACATTTTGGGACGTCTAAATTGTAATTTTGATTCTTATTTCTAACTTTCAAAACTTTTTGCCATGCGTTAACCTATTGCAGTCTTAAGGAAGTAATGACATCTTTTATGCAATACCGCTAGAATTTTATAGTTATACCAGGCTTTAAAATGGCGACCTAGAGTTCGAAGGAATAGTGAATCCACAAAATCGTAATTTTGTTCAATCATTCCTTTTAGAGCGTCGCGAGCTTACAGGATATGATTGTTCCTTCCAGGATTTTGATGAGTTCACAAGCATCAATCGTTTCTTCTAGAGTGTCGTGAGCTCACAAGATACGATTGTTTCTTTCAGAACTTTGATGAGTTCACAAGCATAAATCATTCTTTCTAGAGCGTTGCGAGCTCACAGGACACAATTGTTTCTTCCAGAGCTTTGATGAGTTCACAAGCATCAATTGTTCCTTCCAAAGCGTCGTGAGCTCACAGGACACGATTGTTTCTTCCAGAACTCATCCTCATATCATATCATAACTGGTGTGAGGTCGTCTTTGACAAATTAAAATAGATTAACTTGAGATGTGAAGCAAAATCTGCTTGGATTGTATTCATATATGGGCATGTTTGCCAGAACATCAGTACATTGAGAAAGATGATTTAAATCAAACAAACTAAACAAAGTATGGAAGAAGTTTTTCAGTATTCCATGCTCTCGGGACCTCAGCTCCATCCATATTGGTCAAGTGGTAGGCTCTATTTTCTAGATTTTCTTTGACGACATAGGGGCCTTCCCAATTTGGTCCCAAAGTGCCTTCGCCAGGGTTGCGTGCTGCGGGTAGAATGAGTCTCAGCATTAGATCTCCAACATTATAGCGCCGGGTATGAACTTTCTTATTGTAATATCTGGCAGTTCGCTGTTGGTAAACTGCTAACTTCATTTGAGCCGCATCTCACACCTCTTCTACGAGGTCAAGATTAGAGGTGAGGAGCTGGTGATTATCTTCGGGGTTAAACGTAGCTCTACGGTGTGTTGTTACCTCAAACTCTACTGGGATCATCACTTCACACCCATAAACCATAGAGAATGGGGTTTCCTGTGTCGTGCTGCGAGTTGTAGTTTGATAGGCCCATAATACTTTTGGCAGCTCATCCACCCATGCCCCTTTTCTGGCCTCCAATTTTGTCTTCAGAATCTGCTTTATGATTTTATTCACCACTTTGACTTGACCATTGGCTTGAGGATGATCGACTACTAAGAAACTTTTTGTGATCCCCAGATCGTTGCAGAAATTGAGGAACTGGGCACTGCTGAATTGAGTTCCGTTGTCTGTTATCACCTGCTGTGGTACCCTAAACCTGTAAATAATATTACTCCACATGAATCTTATTATCTTCGTAGTGGAGATTTCTGCTAACTCCTTGGTTTCTGCCCACTTTGTGAAGTAATCCACAACGACAACAGCATGCTTGCAATTCCCACGAGCAGTAGAAAGGGGTCCAATGAGGTCTATTCCCCAGATCGTAAAAGGCCATGAGCTTGTCATTTGCTGAAGAAGTGCATGTGGATCTCGTGGAACCTTTGCGAATCTCTGACACTTATTACATCTCTTGACTAAGGCAATGACATCTCTCTTCATCGTGGGCCAATAGAATCCTTGCCTCAACGCTCTCTGAGCTAGTGTAAGCCCCCCAGAATGATTCCCATAATGTCCCGAGTGCATATCATTCAGCACCTTTTCACAATCTACCCCGTCGATGCATCGCAAGAGCGGAGCTGAGAATTCTCTTTTATATAGCATATCATCATATATACAATATCGTGCTGCTCATGTCCTCAGCTGACGGGCTTCATTCTTATCCTCAGGAAGCTTTCCACTCTGCAGGTACTCAATCAGCGGACTCATCCACGAGTCTTCTGCTACTACCAGGGCCATCATTGAGTCACCTTCCTGGATACTAGGGACTGGTAGGAGTTCAATAGGCACCGGCTTCAAATCTTCTGCTATTGAGTAGTTGCTAGGCGAGCTAGGGTATCAGCATGCGTGTTTTGAGCTCGCGGGATTCGAGTTACTTCATACTTCTGAAATGCTTTGAGCAGCTCCTGAACTTTTTTAAGGTGTGCAGCCATATTTGATCCTCGAGTTTGATATTCTCCCCTAACCTGGCATACCACGAGCTGGCAATCACTGAAGATTCTGATTTGCTCAGCTCGCATCTCTTTGGCTAATCGCAATCCTGCTAATACTGCTTCGTACTCAACCTCGTTATTAGTTGCCCAGAACCCAAACTTCAAGGAATAGAAAATCTTGTGCCCTTTTGGGCTGATAAGTAGTATGCTTGCTCCAGCTCTTAACTCGCTAGACGAGCCATCAACGTACAACTCCCACATTGGTTTTTCATAAGAAGGTTCGGCTTCCTCCTCTATGGATCCCGTGAATTAGGCAATAAAGTCTGCCAGGGCTTGGGCTTTAATGGCTAGCCTAGGGACATAATCAATATCGAACTGCGCTAGCTCAACCGTTCATTTTAGCAGCCGTCTTGAGGTGTCTGATGTTTGGAAGATTTGTTTCAGGGGATACCGGGTCGGGACTTCGATTTTATGAGCTTGAAAATATGGGCAGAGCTTTCTTGATGTAGTCACCAGGCAATCAGCGAGCTTTTCTATCAGTGAGTATCTCGTTTCTGCGTCGGACAACCTCTTGCTCACATAATATACCGGGAGCTGCGTCCTGCCTTCTTTCCATACTAGAGCTACGTTGAGGGCGTGTTGAGATACCCTCAGGTACAAGATGAGCTTCTCCCCATCAATTAGTTTTGACAAGAGTGGAGCGCGACCCAAATATTCCTTCAACTGTTGGAAAGCTTGTTCACACTGTTCAGTCCACTCGAAGTCCTTCATTTTCTTGAGCATATCGAAGAACGAGATACACTTGTCCATTGCTTTTGAGATAAACCTACTCAGGCTGCGATCTAGCCAGTGAGGCTTTGAGCTTCTTTTATCTTTTCAGGAGATCTCATATTAATCAAGGCTTGGATTCTCTCTAGGTTGGCCTCGATACCTCTATCATTCACCATGAAGCCTAAGAACTTTCTAGAAGCTACCCCGAAATGCACACTTCAGCGGGTTCAGCTTCATTCGATAATCTCTCAGTACCTGAAACATCTTTGCCAGATCATTCACATGGGATTCTGCTCGCCTTGACTTTACCAACATATCATCCATGTATACTTCCATCGTTTTGCCGATCTGCTTCTCAAACATCTTATTAACAAGTCTTTGATAGGTTGCTCCTGCGTTCTTGAGTCCGAAGGGTATGACTTTGTAGCAATACAGACCTCGGTCGGTGATGAACGATGTGTGCTCTTCGTCCTCTGGGTTCATGGGTATCTGATTGTAGCCCGAGTAGGCATCCATGAAACTCAAAAGTTGATGACCTGCAATCGCACCCACCAGCTGGTCAATCTAGGAAGGGGGAAACTATCTTTTAGACATGCTTTGTTTTAAATCTATGAAGTCAATGCACGTTCTCCACTTCCCATTCTTATTTCTTATGAACATAGGGTTGGCAAGCCTTTCTGGATACTGGACTGCCCTGATGAAGTTATTGGCTAGCAGCTTGTCTACTTCTTCCTTGATGGCCTCAGAACGCTCCAGGGTCATGGGTCTACATTCTGGCGAAATGGTTTATAACAGGGTCAATGTTTAATCTATGTGATATAACCTTTAGGTCGATCCCGATCATGTCCTCATGGTTCCATGTAAAGACATCCAAGTTTGCTTTGAGGAAATCAATGAGCTAATTCCTTATGTCTGGTGCTAGATCTCGTCCCAGACTTAAACACCTCCCAGTATCCTTCTCATTGACCTGTATTTGCTCAAGTTCTTCAACTGGCCCCGTTGTCCTGTCCGCATCCACTTCTCGAGGGTCGAGGTCGTGGCTTATCCCCTTTTCACTTGTCTTATGTGGCTTTCCTCCTAACACCATGTTGATCTTTTTACCCGTGACCCCTATTTTTACAGCTTTCACGTAACAGCGCCTCGTCGTGTATTGTTCACCTCCCACAGACCCTACTCCGCTGGGTGTGGGGAATTTGATTATAAAAGCCCTGGTTGAGACAACCATATCCAGATTATTCATTGCAGGTCTCCCAAGGACGACGTTGTATACGGATCGGCCATCGATGATGAGAAAATCTACTAATATAGTCGCTTGGTGAACGAGGTCCCCTATTGAGAGCGAAAGTTTGACTTGGCCCATAGGAATGACGGCCAGCAGCTTGTCTACTTCTTCCTTGATGGCCTCAGAACGCTCCAGGGTCATGGGTCTACGTTCTGGCGAAATGGTTTATAACAGGGGTCAATGTTTAACCTGTGTGACATAACTTTTGGGTCGATCCCGATCATGTCCTCGTGGTTCCATGTAAAGACATCCAAGTTTGCTTTAAGGAAATCAATGAGCTGATTCCTTATGTCTGGTGCTAGATCTCGTCTCAGACTTAAACACCTCCCAGTATCTTTCTCATTGACCTGTATTTGCTCAAGTTCTTCAACTGGCCCTGTTGTCCTGTCCGTATCCACTTCTCGAGGGTCAAGGTCGTGGCTTATCCCCTTTTCACTTGTCTTATGTGGCTTTCCTCCTAACACCATGTTGATCCTTTTGCCCGTGACCCATATTTTTACAGCTTTCACGTAACAGCGCCTTGCCGTGTATTGTTCACCTCCCACAGACCCTACTCCGCTGGGTCTGGAGAATTTGATTATAAAAGCCCTGGTCGAGATAACCATATCCAGATTATTCATTGCAGGTCTCCCAAGGACGACGTTGTATGCGGACCGGCCATCGATGATGAGAAAATCTACTAATGTAGTCGCTTGGTGAACGAGGTCCCCTATTGAGAGCGAAAGTTTGACTTGGCCCATAGGAATGACGGCCAGCAGCTTGTCTACTTCTTCCTTGATGGCCTCAGAATGCTCCAGGGTCATGGGTCTACGTTCTGGCATAATGGTTTATAGCAGGGGTCAATGTTTAACCTATGTGACATAACTTTTGGGTCGATCCCGATCATGTCCTCGTGGTTCCATGTAAAGACATCCAAGTTTGCTTTGAGGAAATCAATGAGCTGATTCCTTATGTCTGGTGCTAGATCTCGTCTCAGACTTAAACACCTCCCAGTATCTTTCTCATTGACCTGTATTTGCTCAAGTTCTTCAATTGGCCCCGTTGTCCTGTCCGCATCCACTTCTCGAGGGTCGAGGTCGTGGCTTATCCCCTTTTCACTTGTCTTACGTGGCTTTCCTCCTAACACCATGTTGATCCTTTTGCCTGTGACCCCTATGATTACAGCTTTCACGTAACAGTGCCTCGCTGTGTATTATTCACCTCCTACAGACCCTACTCCGCTGGGTGTGGGGAATTTGATTATAAAAGCCCTGATCGAGACAACCATATCCAAATTATTCATTGCAGGTCTCCCAAGGACGACATTGTATGCGGACCGACCATCGATGATGAGAAAATCTACTAATGTAGTCGCTTGGTGAACGAGGTCCCCTATTGAGAGCGAAAGTTTGACTTGGCCCATAGGAATGACGGCGTCTCCGGTGAAGCCGTAGAGAGGTTTTGGGGATGGCTTCAGCTGACCGATTCCCAAGCCCAGCTGGTCGTAGCATTCTTTATACATCACATTTGCTGAGCTTCCTATATCTACCATGATCTTCAGGACTTCAGCATTACTGATTCTTGCTCTGATAACGAGGGCATCATTATACGACCAACGTACCTCCCTTGTGTCATCTTTCGTAAAAACGATATCTTCCGATGTCGTCCCTGGCCTTTTTTGCAGGTCTTTCTTGGTCACTCCGCCCAACTATTAGGACGTGATTCGCTTCCTGCACATAACGCTCATGAGACTTATTAGACGACCCTACGATATGGGGACCACCATGAATGGTAAAAATCAATCTTCTATTCCTGGTATTGCTGATTTTGTTGTACGGGCTACTGGTTTTGTAGGGACGCTGACTTTGGGATCTGTCATGGGCAGGCCGCACTACATACTCCTTAAGGCGGCCATTTCTTATAAAGCTTTCGATAGAGTCCTTGAGCTATCTACAGTCGGAGGTATAATGGCCTTTCTCTTTGTGAAAAGCGCAGTACTTGTTGGGATTTCTGAACTTGCTGGGGAAGCCGGTGGCATTCGGTCTTCCAAAATTTTCTCTGTGCTTCTCAATTTGGAAGATTCTATCCTGCTTGTCTGACAAGATACTATAATGGTGGTAGTGCCTTTGAGGTGGAGAACGATTTCTTCTGGGTTCATTTCTAACCCGCTTCGCTACCTGATTATTTGAGCGACCCCTCCGATCTTCGTTGCTGCCATGATCCCTCTTCTTTACTTGATGAGAGTTGATTGCCTCATTTTTTGAGTGATTAGCTTTCTTTAGCCCGAAAGACTCTTCCCACCTGATCTCCTTGTGGGCTCACTCGTAGAACTCGCCCAGGTTTTTAACTGGTGACTTATATATACTTTCATAAAGCTTACCATCTTTCCTAAGCCCAGCTGATATCGTAGTCAGGATCCCCTCATCAGATGGGCTCTCCATATTATTGACGTCACTTCTGAATCTACTAATATAATCTTTTAATGATTCTTTGGAATGCTGAAAAATAGTTGCGAGATGGCAAGCCCGCGCGAGCTGCTTCTTCAATGTTTTGTATTGATTGATGAACTTCTGCTGACATTCCTCCCAACTGCCAATGCTACAAGGTGGGAGGTTTCTGAGTCACGTTCTTGGAATATCACCAAGGGTCGCAAGAAAAACGCGGCATTTGACCAACGAACTAGTAATCTGCAAGTCTATTTGTATATTGAAGGCGTCCAGATGATCATAGGGATCTGAATCTTCGTTGTACTGCGGGATGTTGGGGATTTTAAATTTGACAAGGAGCGATTCTTGTTCTATTTCCACTACAAATGGACTCCTTTCTTCACTTCGCTTCCCCAGCTCCCGAGCTCCGGGTCTCGTTTCCAACTGCTGGACTCTTTCAAGAAGTTGCTCAATTATCGGGTTCTGGGCCTCAGATTGTCCAGCTGGAGACCGTCTACTTCGCTGACTTTCTTTGTTCAGGGAGTGCCGTTCCTGCTTTTCGGGCCTTAGGCTTAGCTCGTTCGTTTTACCTTCTCTGTACGAGCCCCCCTGTCGCTGCCGCGGCTCGTTTTCATTCCTCCGAACTGAAATTCGTGGTCGCTCACGACTCAGATCGACTTGTATTTGCCTGTCACTCTTATTCTCACTCTTAACTAAGAAGGCTAGGTCATATTCTTGTTTTCCCGAACTCATGGAGAACGAGCTCTAGGTCGTCTGTTCGAAGAATGGATGGACCCCTCTTGTAAAGGCACTTCCCTTGCGGCCCTCTGTCTAGTAGGTGGGATCTCCGTTGTTCACTGAGCGGTCTAGACTTGGACTTGAGCCAGCACCCTCAAAGTGTCCGCGATTTGCGCTATTATGTTTTCCAACGCCGCCTGGCGCTGAGTCAAGGCTTGTACGGCATCCCAGCCAGTGGCATCTCGCGTGGGCTATCGCGAAGGGAGAGGGGGTATTACCTGGGCATTCCCATCCACATGTGCGTTCAATGGTCCCGTACCTGTACCTGCTAACTGAGTGCGATGTTGCTAATCATTCTCCTCCATTGTTTCATCTACTGTACCAGAAGTTCTTGTCGCTCTTCCTTTCGCCATATCAATTACAAACAGGAGACTGCAGTTGGGCCCTCCTTCTAACGCCAAAATGTTGACGTGGGAAACTAGTCAATAAGATTCTTTAAGCCCAATGCTACAGTGTAAGAAGATCACAAACAAGAAACAGAATAAAAGTAAAAGAATGAGGCGAAAGAAGAACAGGAAAACACAGGTTTTTAAAGTGGTTCGGCCCTTTAAACTGCCTACGTCCACTGTTCTCTCTATATTTTCGCAAAGTGATGACAATATTTTCTCTCAATGTGTCTCTCCTAGTTTACAATGAAAATCCTCCCCTATTTATAGAGGGGGAGGTGTTATAGCAGAAAATAATAAGACAAAATAGCATGATGATTTACAATTAATGTGTATGGATTACATTAAATGCTCAAGACATTTGTCAAGTCAACTCTATCAAAGCGTGGATTTAGACGCTAACCCATGCCGGTTAGGTGAGATTTCCTCAAATTATGTTGTCATTAGGTGAAATAACCCTTCTTATCGTGCAAGACACATTAGATTATTGTTCTGGACAGGCACTAGGCGAATTGGGTCAAAACGGGCTGAAGTTGTAGAGAATACGGATTAGAACTATATAAACGGTCTCATCAAACGAACTCAACATCGTTACAGTAGGAAACGATCCTGGCGTCGGCAGGAATACGGACTGGACTTCGCTGAAGGTCCAATCAGGCTTTGTG
Source organism: Dimocarpus longan (assembly GCA_022984855.1). Classification (NCBI taxonomy): domain Eukaryota; kingdom Viridiplantae; phylum Streptophyta; class Magnoliopsida; order Sapindales; family Sapindaceae; genus Dimocarpus; species Dimocarpus longan. Next base: position 8,165,584 of record CM041013.1, read on the forward strand.
AACTGCGAACTTCTATACTGGGCCTTTCTTACTGGGTCTGCTAACTTGGGCCACTAAACTCGTGGGCTTTTATGAGCCCACTCAGATAATCTGAAAAATACCTACAACAGTGCTGATGATAGTGGGTCCTTGATTTATATTTGAAAATAATGGCTTTGGTTATGGCTCACACTCTGTTTTGTTGCTTGTTAATGTTTGTAATAGTTGAAAGTTTGTTTTTTATTGATTTGTGTCTCACTCCCATATCTATATGGATGAGTACAAAGACCAAAACTCAAGACTAAAAATTTCTCCAACCTTATCTTATAAATTCAACTTAAGACCAAAACTCAAGTTCTTGCGAAACATCAAAAAAATATGGACATTCTACATAAAATTTATGATACAATCAAGCCAAAAAGGCATCAACATTAATTTAGCAACTAAAGAGAATAAAAAAAATGTATTTTTTAGTTCTTTGTATTCACAATTGATGCACTTGTTTAGTCTTAAACCTAACAAAACTGTGTTTTTAAGTTGTTTGTATCATTGAAATTAATTACTTGTTTATAAATGTCCTGTATTTTAGAGACATTACGATTGATAAAATTGTTTTCTTATTAGACTCTATTTTTTGCATATAATACTTTACACAAGAACTAAAAATAGATAGGAATTGGATTTGGTTGCCAAATGGGTTATCTAGAGAATACAAAAATGGTGTTAGATCTTTTATTGACATTGCTAAAAATCACTTAGATTGCGACAATAAATCTCATTGTCCATGTTGAGATTGTCAAAACACTAGATTACATGATCTAGCAACCATCCAACAACATTTGATTTTGTATGGGTTCTCTTGAAGTTATGGAAGATGGATATTTCATGGAGAATCAGCTGAAAATAATAACAATATTGCAATTGAGGAGACAGATGATGAAGAGGATGATGAATGTATAGAATTATTGAACGATGTATGTGGGCTACCACAGGGGAATGAGGAAATAGGTTTTAGGGAGTCAAGTAACTCAGGAAATACTGGTTTCTATAATTTTGAGACATTATTTGGTGCAGCTAGACAAGAATTATATCCGGGTTGCATAAAGTTTTCAACTGTAACTTTTATAGTGAAATTACTGCATATGCAAGTACTAAATCATTGGAGTAATAAGTTATTAGACATGTTACTTCAATTATTGAAGGAAGCACTTCCTAATGGATCACATATTCCAGATTCACATTATACAACTAGGAAGATGTTAAAATATATTGGATTAGGGTATGAATCACTTCATGCATGTAAATATGATTGTGCTTTATTTTGGAAGGAACATGAAAAAGTAGACAAATGTTCTGTGTGTGGTAAAGATAGGTATAAATTTCATAGTGGAAAAAAAAAAGATTTCACAAAAAATATTGCGTTATTTTCCACTTAGACCTAGACTGCAAAGATTGTTTATGTGTAGATATACAACTTCTGATATGAGGTGGCATAAGGATAAACGTACAGATACGTTGTTAGTTTTAAGGCACCTAGCTGACTCAGAAGCTTGGAAAGACTTTGATAGATAATATCCTTATTTTGCACTGGATCCTCGCAATGTTTGTTTAGGTCTTACTACAAATGGTTTTAATCTATTTAGTAGTATAAGTAATTCATATAATATGTGGCCAGTGGTTCTTGTGCCATATAATTTGCCACCATGGAAATGCATGAAATCTTCATCTTTCATAATGTCACTACTTAGTCCTGGCCCACAAGCACCTAGAAAAGAACATATGTGTACTTACAACCATTGATAGATGAATTAAAAGAGTTTTGGAAGGATGATGTTGAAACTTATGATGTATCTAGTGGACAGACTTTTTATTTGCATGAATGTCTTTTATGGACAGTCAATGACTTTCCTGCATACGGAAATTTATCTGGTTGGAGCACCAAGTGATTGCTTGTCTAGTTTGTAATGGAGAAACATCATCACAACCTTTGAGCAGAAAAATATGCTATATAGGTCATCGTCGGTACTTGTCCCAAAACCATCCTTGGAAATGAAGCAAACAATTTAATGGGAAGGATGAAAAGCAATATGCACCTAAGCTGTTATCTGGTTGTGACATTCTAAAGCAATTAGAACATATCAGACATGTACCATTTGGGAAAAACCCGAATAACGTTGCTCATAAAAGAAAACGCTCTGCTTCTAAATTGAATTGGACTAAGAAAAGTATTTTTTTTTTAGTTGGAGTACTAGTCAAATCTCATAATAAGACATAATCTTGACGTAATGCATATTGAGAAGAATGTATGTGATAATATTCTTGGAACATTGTTGAATCTTGTGGGGAAAACAAAAGATACAATCAAAGCTAGAATGAATTTATAAGATATGAATATTAGACATGAGCTGCATTTGCAAGCTGTTGAAACAAAATTTTTGAAGCCTTCTGCTTGTTATACACTTATAATTGATGAAAAACAAAATATTTGTCAATTTATTAACTCTGTTAAATTCCCTGATGGCTATGCATCAAATATCTCAAGGAATGTGAATGTGAAAGAGGGAAAACTTTCCGGTTTGAAGAGTCATGACTGTCATGTGTTGTTACAAAGAATTCTTCCTATAGTGATATGTCCTTATTTACCGAAAGAAGTTTGCACTGCATTAGTGGAACTATCTTACTTTTTTCAACAGATTTGTGCAAAGACTCTACATGTAGATGATTTAGACAAATTAGAAAAAGAAATTGTTTTGATACTTTGTAAACTTGAAAGGATATTTCCACCTGCATTCTTTGACATTATGGTACATTTGGTTTTGCACTTGCCATTGGAAGCAAAAGTTGTAGGACCAGTGTCATTTCGGTGGATGTATCCCTTTAAAAGGTATTTAGGCACTTTAAAAAAATATGTGAGAAACAAGGCTAGACCAGAGGGTTTGATTACAAATGCATACATTGCAAATGAAGCATTAACGTTTTGTTCAATTTACCTTCGAGGAATTGAAACGAGATTTAATCAAGGTGAAAGAAATGATGATGGAATTCTTAGCCAATCAAATGGTGGGTTATCAATATTTTCCCAAAAAGCTAAACCTTTTGGAGCTTGGCAAATGAAGCATTTACCTTCGGTTGAATTGGAAAAAGCTCATTGGTATATTTTGAATTATAATGTTTGGCAATCAAATTATTTAAACTTTATATTTAAATTAAAAAATAAATTTTTATTAGAAATAAAACTTAAGAATATATTTACTTAAAAAAAAAATTAAGCAAATATAACATAACATATGTTTTTATGTAAGAGAGTTTTTTTATATCACTTTATTGATTACAAATATATATAAATCACAAGAATAATTAAAAAAATAAGAAATAGAAATTAAATCATGATTATACTTTAAGAAATTAGATACGATAAATTAAAATTTATACTTTATAGTTTTAGGATTTATTTATTTGATTTTTAAGTCAAGTTAGATATTAATATTATACTTAAAATGTCTAGAAAGATATTAACATTTCAATAAAAATTCTAAATACATATAATTTATTTTTTATGATATATATTATTATCATTATAATATAGCTTTGAACAAATAACATATAAATGTTTTAATAAAAATCAAGAAAACAATAAGAACTAAATATTAATAACGATAAGGATAGAAAATTAAAATTAATAAAATGATAAATCTATACTTTACTTTTTTAACTAATATATTTAGAGATATCTGTAAAAAAAAAAAAATTAATAAAAATCTTGTAAAAGATAAAACTAATAAAATAATTTGAAAATTTTTAAAAAATCTGAGAGGGGCACGTTTTCCCCTGATGATGCACTAGGTTCGCTAGTGCTTAGGTGAAATTCTTCTAAAAAATAAAAGTAACAACATCATCATCTCTAAAATACTTACTTATCTTATATTTTTTTTTCCTATTTTAATAGTAACATATATTAACTTCTATAGTAAGGACTAAACTAGTCAAATTCTTGCCTATCTTTCCAAATTAAAGATCCAAAATGGTATTTCAACCAAAGAATTTAACCCAATAATATATTTGATAAATTATAAGGAGTAGTTTATTTTTTGGTCTGAAGACTGAACAGTACTGTTGAAAACTGAAGACTGAATATAAGCTCAATATGTTATTCTTGATTATCTTAAGAATGAACAATAAGAATTTAACCCAATAATTCTTATTGCTTTTTATTCTCTTTCCACTAAAACTTAATTCTCTTTTATTTTATTCATGATTATTTGAAAGGAAATAAATCAAACTAATTTAAAAGAAACAACATTAAAGTCTAAAACAAAAAAATAATATTCTAAATAGGAATAGGAAAACAAAAAAATAATATTTTAAATAGGAATAGGAAATCCAAAGACATAAGTCATGGTAGATGGATTCTACTTAGGTTCTCATCATCTTGTCTCGGCTCTCGCAGTCTCCTTTCTTAATAGCTTAATTACTAACAAATTCATTCCAATGTTTATGATGGACATAGTACAAGCCAATCAATCATCCATATCAACAGTCACAATTCAAACTAAATAACTGTCATCATAACTGAAATTAGAAATACAATGCATTAACATATGTGATTAATCAATCACACTCAATAAAGTTTCCAAAAGTTCTTAGCTTTAACATATATGACAGGAGCTACATCCAGCCATGCAATATATTGTTCAGTTACCTTGTACTGGGAGCCAAATCCATAGCAGGATCCTGGACAATCTCTTCAAGTAAAAAGCTTGATCCTGCCGCGTTGCTTGAAGCCATCTCTACAGCCAAACATTCCTTAAGTTCTGCCAGCACATGATTTATGTCTGGTCTTTGCGCTGCAGTTGTGAGTACCCATGACATGGCTATGTCCACAATTTTCCAGGCAGCAGTGGTGCTAAATTCACCTTGTAACCTTGGATCGATAATGTTTTGAATATCCCCTCTTTTGATTTCAGGAGTAACCCGTTGAAGTATGTGTTTCTTGTTTACCGGACCACTGTATAGGGCAGGTTGACCTGTTATAAGCTCAAACAAAATAATCCCGAAGCTATAGACATCACTTTTCTTGTTTGAGATTCCCTCTGCATAAAATCTGTTTGGTAATCAGAAATATGATTAACTCATAAAAATCACACAGAAGATTAAATTGATAGGTGGACCATATTGAAACTTTACACGCCAGCTCTCAATATTTCATTATATATATAAATTTACTTATTTTATCATGTTCAGACTCAATAATTTACTTTCAACGGGTAGTGCTACAACACAAGCTGTTTAGAATTGTACTTGGTGGAGGTTAAGCCATAAAATTCAAAACTATTACAGTGGAACTTCATGTTATAATAGTATGATTTCAGGTACGTGGGATATAGGTTGGCAACTTGTTTCCAGAGTTGCTTTTCCAATGAAGACAGAACAAAATTATCAGTTCGCGTGCATATGTAAGTTAGCAAGGTCAGAAGGAAATCTGGCTGATTATAAGTGAGCTCTCATAAAGCTATTTAAACATATTCTCAATAACTTCAACAATATAACTTAGTACTTACTCAGGATCTAGATATCCAGGTGTGCCAGCAGGGTAAGTTGTGGACTGAGAGTGACTTCCCTCAATGACAATTCTTGATAGCCCGAAATCAGCTAATTTTGCTTGCATGTTCTCATTTAGTAAGATGTTAGAAGGCTTCAAATCTCTGTGGATTATAGGTGGTTTGCAGCCATTATGCAGATAATCCAATCCTGCAACTCCAGTTAACCACTAGTTAACTTACTGTAATGATTCAAAGGCTACAAAATAAACAAGAGAAAATCTACTGCAAACCATGGGCTGCATCTACAGCAATTTGAAGTCTTTCATTCCAGTTGAGCACATTTGAATCTGTCTCTGCAAACAAGACATGATAGCTTCTCTCTTTCAATCAACTTCGAGCCCAAATAATTGTTCAAGTTGCATATACGTTTGTCAAATAGGCTATATGCAGGCTTATGATAATGAAGGAGATGCATAGTTTTTCTTACAAGAAAATATGGATTCATATTATAGGGTAATCAGATAATGACTCCTGGTTTATAACTGGAAAAGTAAACCACAGTATCTTAAATCCATACCTGATAAATGTTGTTTTAGGCTTCCATTAACCATATATTCATACACTAGCGTCTTATTCTCACTTTCATTGCAGTAACCAATGAGACAAACCAAGTTCTTATGATGAACAACCATTAAAAGTTGTGCCTGCATTCAAAATAATACTGCTTCAACTATTATATCGCAGTTTGTCTTACATAATTTAAATATTGATGAAAATTTCAAGAAATTGAAAATTTTTGATGCATTGTTTTGTCTAACCTCTGCTTGAAATTCCTTATAACCTTGTCTTGATGATGAAGAAAGCACCTTAACAGCAACTTCAGTGCCGTCCTTCAGAGTGCCAAAGTACACTTTTCCAAATCCCCCTTCTCCAATGATGGTTTTAAAATTACCAGTGATACTAACAATCTCAAAGTACGTAAATAACTGGTTCTTTGTTGTTAGTTGACTTTCCTTAGATCTATTAGCCATCTCTACATCAATGAGCATGATCAATGTTTTTTCTTGAAAAAATAAATTTTAGAAGCAGATTATCATAATAAATTCATAATCAATCACAACATGCACAAATCAATTTAGAGCATGTGTCTATAATTCCATTGTACTTTTAGGCCAAAATTTTTAATACAACTTAAGGGTTGTGCCTCCACAACTATAGCATGACATTTCGGCCATGATCAAATGAAGTTTTTGCACACATAACAAAGTAACTGATCTGGTGGACAGTAAGAAGAATTTACAACTTGATATATCCCAATAACTTGCTTTTATAAGTTTGTTGAAATCCTGCACTGCATGCTACCACAATAAGTTATTCAGCCCCGTAACTTTCCTTGTTTTCTTGCAATAAAAGCTTTGAGTTGAACTTCCACAATTTAGGGCCATTACAAGGTTCAGTACACATCTATGATCAAATATACTTCTGTATCAACAATAACTGGGACATTATTCTATTTGACATAAATAATTATTACTGTTGTCATGCTGGAATTCATTATTATATTATATATATTTTAACATAATTATAATGTCATTGGAAATCTAATGACTAATGATCAAAAGTTTACTAAAACTCAATATTAAGTACTGGGAGCTAACTTGAAAATTTACTTTATTAACATAAGAGATATTTACTCTCATAGTAAGAGAAAAATACTCCTCACAAATGCTGATAAATACATTAACCATTTAACTATGAGTGGATATACCTAAATTAAGTTATTTTGAAAATATAATTAAATATTTAATCTTATATTGGTTAAATGATGATGTTGCTACAATGTAGTCAGTCAGCATGCCTTACGGGGAGTAGATCAAGGCAGTCTGCTCTGTTGTAGAAATTCATTAGACTACTAAGCATTGCACTATAAATCTGTAAAGCGAAAAAGGAATAATGATAGTACCCTGATTTCTTTTTCTTTTGTAGATAGCCAGGATAGTCATAGAGATCAAGATGACCAGCACAACTGAAGTGGATACTAGTGCTGGAATAATGAACTTTTTCTTTTTCCTTTTATGGCATGCTGACAAACAGAGATCTGGATTTTCTTCCAAACTTGCAACAAATAAACATCATAAAAATTTGTCAGGATTTATACACAAAAGAAGAAAAATAACATATTGGCTGCAAAATTTGAAATACACTTGATTTTTACAATATTTTACACGAAAAGGAACCATTACTTTTAATGAAATGATTTATACTAGCTAGATATAGTGAAGCATTTTCATTAATAAGATTAGAAAACCTCATCAGCAATTTTCCATCCTTGGACTTTCCCACAAGAGCATCAGGAATTGCACCCGTGAGTTTGTTCCCAGTTAAATTACTGCAACTCAAAATAGACCATTTTCAGTTCATACACAGAAACGTCTGACTTGCAATGTGAAAATCGAAGGCCAACTACTTTCAGGATTTTCAAAATAGGTAGAAGTGCTAAAAATCTGTGAAGTCATTGTATGATAAATTTATGTAACAAAAGGAGATCATAACTTAACCGGCAAAATGTGGTCTAACATAGCAATTAAAATATGCAAATTCACAGGTTGATATAAACATATAGTGGCAATGTCAAACTCAAAGGCCAACTACTTACAGAACTTTCAAATTTGGAAGTTGTGCCAAAAATTCTGGTAATGGCCCTGTCAGGTGGTTGTATGATAAATCTCTGTAACAAAAAAGATGGTAACTTACCATACGACCGATTCTATGATTAGAAAAAAGAAAAGAAAACAAAAGAAAAATTCCACAGCCATATAAACACATTTGCCAATGAAGGGGTCTAGTTGCCATTGTAATCTCTAAGGCAGTTGGTTTTCCTGAACCACAATTCAAAAAGTAATTGAATGCAAAGAGTCATTTACCAATCACAACATATAGTCTGTACTTACAAAACAGTTAACGCTTCAAGATTCGAGAGTGAAGTTGCTATTTCTCCTAGCAGTTCGCTTGAACTCAGATTCCTATTAACATTTAACAAAAAAGAATGTGTAAATGGATATGATTGACACTCCATCAAGCTGAAATCAAAATTCAGTCAAACTTCACAAGTTATCTAAATTATTTAGTTTAGTTTCTATATTATACTAATGGATTTCCTCCATGTTCAATGGCTTTCTGTTTTCTCAATGCCACAGTAAATAATACTGATTCAAGTTTTGATCAGTTTGTGAAGAAAGCTTAAGATCTTTTGTTGAGAAACTCACACCGAGATTATCCTTGGAGTATTGCTCTTGCTGCAATTCAAACCATCCCATAAAAAATTTTGCGGGATACATGGATCGCCTTGCCAATTTCTAGTCACCTTGTAAAATTCCTTGATGGCTGTGATAGCATTCACTGTTTGTTCCAATAAAACATTGGAAAGAAACTAGTACCAGAAGAAAATAGAGTCTATGCAAACTACCAAATTCTATTAAAGTCAGAAAAATATAATTTAGATTAACCAAAAGAAACCATCTAGTACAATTGCCTTTTTATTTGTGAATTGCTAAAATGCAGCTGTGATGTTGTTCAATACATTCATTCGTGCCTAGTGATAGGACATTACACAGTTCACAACATCAAAATTCATTTTGTAACGGAATTTCATTAACCCACACGTTAACTTGTGTAGTTAAATGAATGCATACAGTCAATAGGTGAAGCAGTCTTCATGACACAGTAACAACTATTTCGTGTGAAAATCAACAACTACTTAAATGAATATGCATGACATATTGCGGCATTAGGAAATCTATTTTCACTTATGCTTAAGAATTTGTAAATTTTCCAATTTGTTTAGGAATGAGAGTTTCCTATTCAGAACAATGGTAATCTCTTGTATTTAAGTTTTTGAGAGAAAAAAAAAACAGAGAGTCATATTGAGAAATTATGAACCTTCAATTGAAATTATGAACGAATTGGCAGCCAATTGAGTATTGGCATGTGTCATGTACATAGGAATCACATTAAGTGCCAAACAGCCTATAAATCGACTCTTGCATTTTCTACCTTGCGAGCACTTGATTTTGTGTTTGTGATTGTTTATTTTTCAACAAAAAACCTACTGACTCATACGAAACAAACAAGTTAAAAAATGCTATAACAAGACCAAAATTACCAGACTGAATTATGTGGCTCTCAATTTTTAAGTTATGACAAGGACCATCACCAATATCCAAGCTGTCCTACAGAGTATATTCTACTGCACACTCAGATGTATACCACTAAAGCGTATAAAACAGAAGAAAAATACCATCACTAATGTTAGTTGGTGAAAGTGGGAGCTCGACAGACGTATAAACCTCGAAAGCATTAAGAATCGGAGGAAGAGTAGATCCATTTGCAGCAGAAATAGTAAGGCGAATGTTATTGCTAGTAATCAATGTTTGCAAAGTTTTGGTACTTGGCTTTTGATATTCAAGCCTCACAGAGTCAATGAGAATATCACCATTAATATCAATATTCAATATTCTCATCTGGCCTTTCTCAAGGCTGTCAAGGTCTTTGAAGTGAAAGTAAAAGTGACATGATTGAATCTCACCAAGGCCTTCCAGGGTAAAGAAGGGAGTGTATAGTCCCAAGGGAATGTTTAGTCTCAAGGGAATGCTAGCATTTGGTGATGCAGCAGCTGTAAATACTACTTTAGTTGGTACCTTATAGATATCATCAACACTTTGGTTGTATGTGGTCCTCTGAGGAGATTTAACTGGATAATTATAAATAAGGGGATCCCTCCAGCGATCATACACATCATCTGGGTACCTGAAACTGGATCTGAAAAATGTTTGTGGATGGTTCTATCAGTCACTTTACAAATAGGAATAGATAACTAAAAAAAATAGAAATAATCAACTAATATATTTGATAAATTTTATTCATATATGATTTAGTCATGTAAAGATCAATATGACTAAAATACACATTAAGAAATTTATTTACAAGTATTTAATTTTTATATCATTTTCAAAACCGACGTAATGTAAAAATATTTTCATTTTATGCATTAAAAGTAAATAAAAAATTTTACTACTTGAAGTTGCTACCCTTTTACAAAATATCACAATCTTAAACATATATATTTATCATATTTGTAATTCTAGTATATTAGGTACTCAAAATATATTATTTCAGTTATTTTATTAGTAAACCGTTAGTCAAAATAACATATAAGTCAAAATAACATATAACGAGTAGTTTAGCCCTTATAACATAATTATGATTTCAAATTTGTGATGTGCAATTTTAATTAAAAACTGTTTTACATATGTAATATGAAATGATTTAAAATTTTAAAAAAATGAATGCATGTAACTATCCCATTTTATACATACATATGTACAGCATTACAACATTGGTAAAATTTTCTTTAAAAAAAAAAAAAATTCTGTTGAAAATAAAAATAATCATATATAGTTGAATTACCTGGGAATAAACATATTTTCAGCACCAATTACATCATATCTCCCGATACCTAAAAGTGCTCCACTTTGAATTGGATAAATGGAATTGTCTAAAGGCCGTAATTCCAACACAGAGATGTAAGGTATTCCTTGTCCAGTATTTACAAGGCACACATCTGTATAATCTAGTGAAGGAACGTGAATAACCTCATACATATGCATAGGCAAATAAACGGTTCCCAATTTATTTACACCAATATGTAGGTCAAATCTTGGGACTTGGTTTCCTTGGCCATAGGTTCCATACATAAAGACTGCTCTGATCATATATTTATGGTTTGCACCTTGTTTTGGTTTCAGCTTGTAGCAATTCCTTGCACCAAAAGGAAAGCTCCTGAAATTCTGTAGCTGCTGTGAATTGACACTCTCAAAGGGGAAGTTTGAGAATGTCTCGTGATTTTCTCCGGCTTCTATATAATTTGTGTCTGACTCATAAGACAGACCGGTTTTACTGTCTACGTAATTTTCACCAGCCCCACAGTCTATGTTTATGAAACCTGCAAATAGCCATTGATAGAAAAGATATAAAGTTAGACACACCAATAAATACAGTACAGATTATTTCTTGAATTTTAACAAACAAAATATTCATGTTAGGAAATATATATATTATTAATTGAGAAGTAATTGTGACCTTGTTATCTCAGAGACAGTTGAAGACAATTCCTTTCAAATTAATTCAACTGTGACATTCATTTAATCACAAAAAAAATAAAAATAAAATAAAAATAAAAAACCTGTGACATTCACTAATATTTGCACAAATAATCCTATAATATATACACACGAGAGGAAATTAGAAGTCATAGGTGTCATGAAGGGATAATGTATAATGGTTGAGGGTTGCATAGCGTCTTGAAAATTTCAACTTTTCTTCCATTTATAAAACAAGGATTAAACAGACAAAGAAAATACAAAGGATTAAATTTTGTTCAATCCTCAATGCACTTTTGCTCATGCTCCACTCACACACATATATACATTATTGGCTAAGATGTGTGTGTATATGCATGCATGATATACCAAATTCTACAGATTGCTCATGCTCCACACACACAGAGATATATATATATATATTATTGGCTAAAATGTGTGTGTATAGGCATGCATGATATACCAAATTTTACAGAGTAAAAACATTTAAAAAAAAAAAAAAATCTACGGAGTGAAAGGTTTTCTCATTTCTCACCAGAAGTATTTGTTTCCAACTTCCTTTGAGTACGTTCCTCGTCATATGCTCCTGCTAGTTTTGAGTTGCTAAAGGTATTCATTACCAGAAGAACAAAGACCAGCCAAAACATTAGAACGAAAAATGATGGTTGCCCATGAACCATGTTGTGTTTCCAATATTGCTTACAAAATGAGAATGATCAAACTCAAACTCAAGAATTGTAAGTTCAAATGAATTTATAATTAACTGCTGAGAACATTTAAACCTGGTTCTTCAATAATTTGTCAATAACTAATGTGATGTTGGTATGTTTGCTTACCTAACACTCTTAGATTTATAAGGTCTTCTCACTTGCTTTTCAGTTTGTCAAGATTGAAGATTTTTGATGCGCTTATAATAGCCAATATCTCTCACATATCAATTCAGTGGCTCATGTAATCAGAATTAATAAACAATTTTAAAAAATAAAAATGGACAGTAGAATCTTTCTCTTTTTTTGGTACAAGACAAAAGCTTTAAAGCAAAGCTAAACTACTTTGATACTACGAGCCATTGCGAACCAATTTTGTCATGCCACATAACATCTTCCAACTCTTTCGGCATCTCGTCTAACCAATGGCTTCCAAGCGGAAACTTACCAGCTAGGCTTGCTAACATATCTGCTACCTTGTTTGCTTCTCTGTAAACAAGGCAGATGGACACCTCCCACTCCTGGTTCATCATTTTTTTTATACCCTTCACCAATGAAGAGTGGCTGTTAATATCATCACTCCTGTTGGTTATTATATGTATTATGCAAGCACTATCAACTTCCACTTGTAATTTCCTTATACCACTATCCCAAGCATACTGCAACCTCTTAAACAGCCCCCACAATTCCACCTCTGTGATGGAGCAAACTCCAATATTCATCACAAATCCACCCCTTCATCTACCTGTGTGGTCTCGAAGCAACCACCCAACTTTGGCTCTCCCTGTACCCGAGCTAAAAGCCCCATCGGTATTTAACTTAAAGTAGTTGCAATTTGGCGGAGATCAACTTAGCCACTGTTCCTCCCTCTCACTTCGACTTTCCTTACACAAAGTCTAAACTATCGTCGCTACCATGCATCATATATACTATACTATGCCATCAATTCTGCACATTCTGTCATTGAATAAAATCTCATTCCTCCATCTCCAAATTTTCTATATCGCCACTCCAAATAAGATGTCCCAATTTGGATTATCTCTCTCAACCGCTTTGGTCACATTGTGACAAACCCAGTTTTTCAAATCCAGTAAGAAAAACATAGACATATTAGTAGTCGAAACTAGTTACACCCATACCTACCTCGCTACAACACAGTCCCTCAGTGCATAGAGCATATCTTCTGGTGCACACTTGCAAACATCGTAATACTGCTCCTCCAGAACGTGCCTTCTTTGTAACTCAACCTTAGTGCTCAACCTGCCATTTAGAACAAGCCAAATAAAAGTTTTGATACGTTGGGGTCCCTACCATCTCCATGCCACTCTCCAGATCCTATTCTCTTCTTTCCAAATCCTTTGAGTTAGAAACTGATAAGCTGAACTTACCATAAATTTACCCTGCTTTGAGTAAGACCAGAAAATACTATCATCACCCTCATCACTCTTAAGAGGTTTGGTAGCAGCAATTTTAAGGTTGATATCCATTGGTAAATACTGAGAAAAATTCCTCCAGTCCCAGCCCCCTTACACCGTGACATATTCTGCTACACACCTCTCCATCTTGTCCAAAGAAACCTGGTTTTTAGTGTAATAAATCAGAGGCCTCTCTTCCAGAATCCACACATCCAACTAGAAACGGACTCTTTTACCAGTACCAATGGTCCAACGGACCCCTTCTATCACATAGTTCCAAACCCGTCCCACCTGTCTCCATAAATACGAACCAGTAGGTCTTGAGATCATTTTTCGCAAGTTCGTAATATCAACATTATATTTCGAATAAAACTTGCACCTATAGCTTGTTAGGATTTGTAAGAATCTCTCATCCCAACTTTATTAGCAAAGCATCATTCATCGATCACATATGGCAGAGTCCAAGGCCACCCCTCTCATTTGGTTGGCAAACATCCTTCCATTTTACTAGACTCAGCTTTCTACCAGCACTCGACCCTCCCCATATAAATCTCCTGCAAGCCTGATCTATTCTATCACACATCATACCAGAAATTCTTGTTGTTTGCATCTGGTAAATAAGGATAGCTTGCAAAACTATTTTGGTTAAGGTGACTTTCCCAGCTAAAGACAACTGCAAAGCATTCCACCCTGACAACTTTTATTCTATTCTTTCAATTACTTCCTGATAGGTGGATTTGTTAACCCAGTTGTGCAAAAGCTAAGCTCTTAAATATTTCTCAAAATTATTAGTAATGGTAAATCCCATTTTTCGACTAATTCTGTTCCTCTCTCGTGGGCTCCCATTATTGGAGAATAAAATATTAGTCTTGGAAGTACTTACTTTCTTTCTTGAGCTCATGCAAAAATCTTTCAAAGGTTTCATAATCACCTCCGCCTGATTATCTGTAGCTTCAAAAAATAACAATAGATCATCTGTAAAAAATAAATGTGACAAGGGAATACCTTTTCGTCCCATTCGAATTGGTTTTCAAACACCCTCATTAACCATTTTTACAATTCCATGTGCCAGCCGCTCAATACACAAGACAAAAATATATGGAGAGAGAGGATCGCCTTGACGTGACAAGACCCAAACTAGACATTCTCTAGGCACTTGTCTAGAGGGCCCCGCCGGGCACTTCAACGGACTCCCCGAACCCGACTTATCGGATTGGAGAAATTCGGGAAGCGAACCCCTTTACTTTACTTAACCTGTTTACTCGTTTTAGGCTTAAAAATTTTATTTTCTTTTAATATAATTGAAACGGTGTGAATTTTTCGCGTTTGATTGAAAACTAATTTTATAAAAATCGGACAACATAACAGCTGTAAATTTAACATTTCCAAAATCAACCTGTATAAGGAATACACTTCGAACTATTTTGATCACCGTCCAACTTCTTTCAATCTCAAACATGCATTTTTCATTCATTTCACAAACATGCAATTCTTTTACAAACATAATTCACATATGTAATTAACATATAACAACTCATACTTATATGAAATATGTGCCTTGTGCAATATGTGCATATCAAGTGTAATGGTTCATTTATATATACATATCAAAATATGATTTATAATCCGTCAAGTATCTCATGTCAATACTTAATTATTTGATTCAATATATACACATGTACACAATGTCAAAATACATTAACATCCATATATTTCGTCTCATTATTTCCCCCACCTAAAGTTAATCAAAATAATGTCTTTGATGCAAGAGCGTCCGTGCCAACGTCTACTAAAGTATACAAGCTACACAAAACAAAGAGAGGTTAGGCAATATATATATATCAAGGTATAACTCCGTATAGACATTACTTAGAAAATAATCGATTTTATTTTTTCTTTTGAAAACCATTTCTCATAAGACAACCATGTGCAAAGCCACTACGCACGGAATTTGCTACATCGCGACGTAAGGCGAACTTTCTCAACTCTAGGTAACCACAATGCGGAATTTTCTACATCGCCGTTGTAGTGCCAATAGCTTATACTTTACGCAACTACATGTGGAATTTTCTACATCGCATATTGTAGTGCAATTTACTCATCACTTGCAATTAGATACGGAATTTTCTACATCGTATCACATTGCTATCAACTTTGACAACTACGAGCAGAATTTTCTACATCACCGCGTAGTGCCAAGATGCTAATATCACAACATGCACATGGGTCTTAATTCAACTTTACTTTGCTTTACTTTTAAACCTTTTTGCAACTTACTTTCGCCTTCGAATCTCATTTCTAGATTCTAGGCATAACTCATTACTCAACATAAAACTTATGATTTTAGAAAACCATTTTGCAAAACTCTTTGAAACAATATATTTTATCATTGCCATATAAATGGAAATCAACTAGATGTAAGTGAAGTGAAGGACACTTACCTCGATCCCAATGCTCTCAATGCCTCAACGAGCCTCTCGCTTCTCGTCCGCGTGCTCGTCACCTACACATCATAGTCTCGTTATAACTTACTCACTTTCATAGCTAAAACTAATAAAAATAGAGATTCCAATACATTGTAAACTCACTACACCACACTTTCCCAACTCGATTTTTGACTCGACCGAGGCTCTCAAAATTTGATTTCTTTGTAAAAGTCTTACTTCTAGACCCCTAGGATCATCCCCATATGTTTCGTTTGGTCTCCGGAAGCTTAAAACAAAAAAGTCAACTTTTTAACTATACGGTTGACCACGAAAAACAGAATTGAAACCAGCCATGGTTTCACCTCTGTTCCTTTTTCTAGCGTCTCCTTATCATATAACTAAGTCGCCCGTAAAGTTTCGTCGAGAAACTCCATCGTTTGCTATGTCAATCTAGGCAAAACGCCCCATTTTGGGCACTTTTCAAAGCGAGTTTTTACATCGGACAAGCGACGATGGTTTTTCTTTCGTATCTAAGGTTCTTTTACCTAATTATGACCGAATACATCTATTTTGGGCATCAATGAATGCATATGCATCGCTATTACACATCTCGGTTTCTTACGTCCACTATTTTAGCTATAACTTCGTCAATTTTTATCGGATCGATCCCATTCCAATTTCTATGGTTTTATATTATTCCTAAGCATCATTTGAGGTGTAGAACAACCTCAAATAAGCTAGAATAGGTCAGGTCTTACCAGGCCCCCTCTTTCACCTCGGGTTTTTCAATTTGCTTTTATGTTGTTCCTTTTAAATCCTATGCTCTTCCCTTTAAATTTCTAACTTCTCTAAAGACTTTTGTGAAATTAAATATGCATAATTTAAAGCTTAAAAGAATGAAAATACAATGGGATCACACACCCCTTCATTGGCCATGACATTCACACCAAGCACTCATATGTCATTCTTTCAAGTTTTTCATGTTATATTTCCTTCAATCCTTTAATCAACAAGTGATTGATAATGTATTTAGCTCTTTACTCACTTAATTCACAAGTTAGGGTTTTCTCTACATAATTCCTAACTTGTCATTCAAGCCCTCTAACTTATAATTCAAGTCTCCATATCACATACCTATCACTAAAGCATAAATCTACCTCAAAATCCCACCAACAATTTCACAAGAAATAACTCAATCCATCAACATTTTCATACATCCAACTATCATCAAATTTAAAGAAAGTGATGGTAACTTACTTTGTGCTAGCTTGGGTTTTATCCTCCTATCTTGGGTTTGCTTGAAAATGAGACCTAAAACTTCAAAAATGAGTTGTGCAAACTTTTGGTCTTCTTCCTTGGTCTCTCTTCCTTTGGCGTCCCACCTTGCTCTCTCTTTTTCAACTCACGGTTTCTGCAGCTTATTTGTTGTGTTTGTGCTTTTAAAAATTGCTAAGTGTCATATATATAGGTGTGACTTTTATAGAAATGACATTGATGCCCTCTTTTGCTTTTTATTGCCGCCACTCCATTTTTTGTCTAACATGAACTTTTGTTTCACTTTTGCTTCTTGTTTTTGGCGTGAATGGAGGCTTAATTGTCATGCTTCCTTTATTTTATTTATTTTTCTCACTTACTAGGACTAAAATACCCCTACTATTCATGACATGGAGACTTGTCCATCTAAGGGTAATTTGGTAACTCATGAAATTGAAATAATTCTTTAATCATTAGTGCATGACAACTAATTTATGCATATATGTAATTAATATTAACTATGGGATTTGTCACTTATCTTGCTTTCTATTGGTTGAGATAAAGTATCTCCACTTTATCATGTGAGCTCACCTCACATGATTAATAAATAATTCATTCCTAATCGTCTTGTATTCGTACTGGGGTAAGCCAAACGACATCCGACTTGCGATACGAAATTATAATAAACTTCAAATAACACTAAGGGAAACCTATAATTCGACTATAACTCAATTTGAAGATTTTTAATACCATAAAACAATAAGTCTGGATGAGGGCTTACATGACAGACACCCCTTTGAGGGAGGAAGTCGTCTGTAGGCTCGCCATTCCAAAGGATTTGCATCAACAAGGTCGAAGCCCATTCTATGATCATATTTTGCAGATTCTGAGGTATACCAGCTTCCCTGATGGTATCTTGAATAAATCTCCAATCCAATCTATCATAGGCTTTCTCCAAATCCACTTTAATCACCATGAGCTCTTTCTTACCTTTTTTAATCCTCATGGAATGAACAACTTCTTGTGCAATAACGATGTTATCCGTTATTTGTCTACCAAGCACAAAACTTGTTTGATGAGGGCCTATCTAACTAGGCATAAAAAGTTTCAGCCTATTCGCAATGACTTTCGTAATAGTCTTACACATTACCGTGTATAAACTAATAGGTCGAAACATCTTGAGAATATCAGCATTATCATTTTTTGGAATTAATACAAGAACGGTTTGATTAATCTCTGAAGGTATACCTTTCCCTTGAAACACATCTTCTACCAATCTGCACATCGAATTACCCACCGTCTCCCATTGACTTTGATAGAACATGGCATATAAACCATCGATACCTAGCATTTTTAGTAGGGCCATCTGAAACATTGCTTGTTTTTTCTCTTCAAAGCTCACATCAGATGCTAGGCTAGAACGTTCTGCAGCAGTAAGTTGCGAAAAATACCCCTTCAGCAAATAAACAGATACCAATTAGTCATCTACTTCAAATAATTTGGAATAAAACTGAATAACATGCCTTTTAAGCTCTTCCGAATCTGAAACCCAAATACCTCTATCATCACGAAGTACCAAAACTTTGTTCTTCTTTCTTCTTTGAAGCGTTTGGCAATGAAAATAGGTGGTATTGCGGTCTCCTCCCTCAATCCATTCCTTTTTGGATTTTTGATACCAAAAAATTTCTTCTTAAACAAGAACCTCTTCCAACTCCAATCTGAGTTCATATTCTAATCTGGTGAGTCTGCTCGATTTATAATTTTCAAGTGCTCTTTGAATACCTGCAATTCTAGCCAGCAGGTTATGCTTCTTTTTGAACAGATTTCCAAAAACATCCATATTCTAGATTCGAGCTTTTTCAACAAAATGCTTAGCTGCCTTCATGTAATCCAAATTGGGACGCCAAGCTTTCTTAACCATATCTTTAAAATTTTCATTTCGAGTTTAAGAAGCTAAAAACTTGAAAGGCGTACATCAATTTCCTAATTTCTTTGCACCACCAAACTTAATTAAAAGGGGTCTATGATCCGACTGAATTTTTGGAAGATGCACCAATTATGCATTCACAAATTTTACAAACCAATCATCATTGCACACTACTTTATCTAACCGTTCTAGAACAGCCCCTCTCACCCAAGTAAATCGAGGTCCTTTAAATGCCAACTCAACCAGCCCAAAATCATCTAGCCACTTACGAAATTTGCAACAGATACCACTATGTCTATTTGATCCCCCTTTCCTCTCAGAAGCTTGAACAATTGCATTAAAATCACCTCCAATTAACCAAGGACCCGTCACATTTTTTCCTATCCTATCCAATTCCTTCCGTAAGCTATTGCGAATACTCGAATGTGGACTAGCATAAACAATTGTAGCCAACAACATCAGTCCCTTACCATCTTTCATTCGAATATAGAAAAATTGCCAATGATTTTCAAGCACTTTAATATTAATCTCATCTCGCCAAAAAACCCAAATGCCCTCTAAAAATCCCATAGCTTCTATCCTATGGCACCTGTCAAACCCACTTCTATAAATAAAGCTATCTGCTTTGATACCACTAATTCTTGGCTCTAATAAAGCAAACACCACTGGTTTATAAGTCTGAACCATAACTTTAAAAATTCGATGAAATTCATTTGATACTACCCCTTGGCAGTTCCAAACAATCATATTTAAATCCATAAAACAAAGATATTAGAGGTTGCACAAACACCTAATAATTTACATACCAGTTTCAGTAGTTTGTCCTTCTGTCTCCATCGCATCCTTATCTATGATGAAGGCATCACTGTCCGAGGTACTGGATTCTTCATCTTTTTTGATCCCTGGGTTGTAATCTTCATCACTCGACTCGTCACTACACTATTTGGGATTATCATAATCATGCATCAAATCATCATTGTGAACAACATTCTGTTCTAGAGGTTTCCCTTTATCCCGTTTCAGTCGCTCCACCTTATTTTCTCCAGCCTTCTCAAGCCCTATATAACCCATAGGTGTAAGTTCAAGATTTTCAGTAGCTAGATTATTGTTGATAACAACCACCGAGTGCTTTATCCTGTCTAGCTTCATACTCTCTGCCCTCTATTTGGTTCTAGATCCCACTGTGGGTTTGGGGTCTGTTTTATATTATTTTTTGCATGGCTTTGCATGGGCTGAATATCAGCCTTCTCATTAATATTGCTTTCCACTTGACCACGGGTTGGTTGATGGGCTCTAATTTTTTGATGCCTGGACGTGGACGCCACCCCATATTGGAAAGAAGATTGCATAATTGGACCCTTGCTTGATTGCCTAACATTTTGGTTATTCTTTCCCAAATCATCTGTATTCAAATTGGAAAGAATATCAAATCTAGAACCTGCTGCATTTAGTCCTGATTCTTTTTCCAATTGCTCGCCCACTTTGTTGACTTCCTTAACTTGTTTGAACTTTCCTTTTTTGGTAGCTATCATCCATGGTCCAAATCTAGGATTGTCATCCTCTCCTCTGTTTTGCACCTGGTTTTCCGTCATGCCGCTCCGATCTCCATCCGACAATCCCTTTCCAGACTCCATTGTCGCTTTTGTTGAATTAGTCTGCTTATTTAGACAATTGCTAATCATGTAGCCATACAACCCGCAATGGAAGTAGATTTGTGGCAAGTTTTCATAGTCAATCTTCTGTATCCGACCATCCACTAACAACTTCGCACATAGCGATTGTTCCAGGTTGACTTCCATAGAAATTGTCGAAAACTTTCTTCTGGTAGCGCTTTCAGTATTGTAATCAATTCTTAACACTTTCCCCACCAGTTGGCCTAACAATTTTAGCACTTTTTTGTGATAATAATGGAGTGACATCCCTGGTAGTCGTACCCACACCGCCACTTTTTTTATCTTGTCTTCAGAGCTATCAAATTGAAGGGACCAAGACTGCACCGTTAGATAATGCCCGAGTATCGTCCATGGTCCTTGTGTTAACACATATTTCGTATCTTCTGCTTTTTGAAACTTGAGTAGATAATAGTTGTTTTCAAGATCAATCACACTAAATCCTCCTGTCCTGTTCTATAATACATCCAGCCTATTTGTCAGAGCTTTATATCCAATAGACCTACCTAACAACTTGACCATAACTACAGTTTGCCATGGCTTAGCTAGCTGTGATTGTATTGTTGATAAGAACATATAGATGGTATATGTCCAGATTTATCAATCACCACATCCTCCTCTCCCACCTCTAAGTCTATCATATCACTCATTATTTCCACTCCTGAATCCATTTGATCATTCATTAGCTTATCCTTAAATGACATATTGGCTGAGTCATTCTAGCTCCTCTCCTCAACGCGGAATCTAACTTTCTTTGTCGATCTATCATCTGCAATCGGTGGTGTACTCCCTTTTTCTAGGCAGATAGCGCTCATACTTTTTTGGACAGTAGAATCTTTAATTACTATCTAAGTATACAAACTTTTTGTTATAGTACTTTTTTATTATCAAAAAGAATTTATTGAGCAATATAATTTAAAGCAGTTATAGTTACAATTTAAATTTGATCAATTTCTATCAAGTCAGATGATTTTACCCAAGTCACATTAGTTTCTATCCAAAATATATATATTTAACACATAAAAATTTAATTAATTAGTAAATATTCCTTGATATACATTACTACAAAAATGTTAAAAGACATCACTAGCAAGATATCGGTTTATAAAAAACCGATATCATGAAAATTTGAAGATGCCAGTTTATAAAAAACCGATATCTTAAATTTTATGGTTTAAAAAGATATCAATTGTTATAAAAACCCATATGGATTTATTTTACGTTATTACTGCGGTTTTGTTTTTTAAAAAACCCATATCTTAATAGATTTAAAAGTAAAAACATTGTTTTTAAAATAAACTGATATATTTATTAAATTTTACCTCCCTATTTAAAACACACACCACTCAACATTTCACCAAACACCCAGCCCCATTTCACTCGCTCACCAAACTTCATTTCTCACTACTCACCGGTGACAAGCGACGGCCACCACCACCCATAACCAACATGCGACGGCCGACAACATAGACCGACGAGGAGCGACCCAAGACGAGCGATTAGTACCTACTGATGAGTAGAAACTCTCCACGACCCACAACCAACTCTATACGAGCTACCCACGATGAACGATGACCAGCAACGGACGACCGACGAAGGGTGGTGAGGAGCGCCGAGCAGGAAAAAGACCTGAAACTCGGGACCCGATTCAACTCGACACCAGCTGTACCTGATCCGAGAGCAGTTGTACCCGATCCAAGAACATTAAGAACTGGCGAGGAACGGCGAGCAGGAGGGCGACCTGAGACCCCCACGCAATCTCTCCAAATCATCGAAGCCCACGACCCAATTTCAACCCGACCATAGTTAGTTCTTCTCTTTGCAGTTTCGTTTTTGCTTAAAATTTGTTTGTTTTTCGTAGTCGCAACTTTGTTTTTCTTTCATATTGTTTATTGTTTTGAGTTGCTATTTCATAACTGCAAATTTTGTTTTGAGATGTTTGGTTTTTTTGGGTGTTCATGATTTATGTCTGTTAATTGATTAGGTTCTCATTATGTTTATGGATTTGTTTATTTTTTGAGTAATTTATCAAACTTGAAGTTGTTAGAGTGAGAAAAATATAAGTATATTCTTGGTTGCTTTAGTTCTATTTAAAAGTTCTAAGCTTTGTTGTGATTGAGAGAGAGAGAGATGTGTGTTCTAATAGCCCATATGATTACATCTGAGACACATGGCACAGTTTCATGGTCGTTCACTGTTATTTGATTTATAATCATGCCTTGTTAATCTTTTCCATAAATCACAGATGCAGTGCACAATTTCTCTTTGTTTTCCATAGCTACAAATTTTTTTTCAAAAATATTATTTATTTATATTTTTTATATTTTTTAATATTTATTTTATATTAAATAAATATTTATTTTTAATATCCATTATTTATTTTACTTAAATAAATTTTTATGTCCCTGTTTTTCTCAAATAAAAAACCAAAAAATCAAAAATCAAAAATCAAAAAGAAAAAAAATATATAAAGTGTTAGTGTGTTACACATGGCATGTTAGGTGCCACCAGGTTTTTAAAAAATTAAATTATTAATACACAAAAACAGAAATCTTAAGTCAAATATCTTATTACTCTAACAGTCAGCACTCAGCACCCATTTTCTCTCCTTCTTCTCCGATTACTTCCTACACAACAGCCATTTCCTCTCTTTTTTCTCCGATTACTTCCTACACTCTGATTATTGTTCTCTCTCAACCACCTCTTCTTCTTCTCCTCTTCTCCTCTGTTTTCCGTTGCTCTCCGATCCCACATGAGAAAAGTCACCGGAAAGCTCCTACACATGAGAGAGATCACCGGAAATGAAAGCTAAAGTCGCCGGTGAGAAGCGGAGAGTGCAGATTTGAGAGAGAGAGTGTTGATCGATTATGGTTTGAGGGATTTTAGAGTTTTTTTTCTATATATCTGATTTTAGAGTTTTTCAGTTTCGTCGCCGGAAATGAGAGAGCTGCTGCGATTTTCAGTGGAAATGAGAGAGAAATGGCCGGAAAAGAGGAGAAGATCGCCGGTGAGGAGAAGGCAAAGCTGGGTCGCGTGAGAGGGGAGTCGGTCGCCGGAATGAGACTATGAGGGAGCTGCTGCGATTTTCAGTGGAAATGAGAGAGAAATGGTCGGAAAAGAGGAGAAGATCGTCGGTGAGGAGAGGGCGATGCTGGGTCTTGTGAGAGGGGAGTCGGGCGACAGATCTGATATATATCCAACTCTTTTTTTTTTAAATTTTTTTACTTGACCCGACCCGACCGTATAAGTCCATATACGGCCGTATCGGGTCAGTACGGCCGTATACGACCGTACAATACGCCGGAGACGGATTTTGTCATCATCTGTCTCCGATTCGGGCGTACTTATGCGTTTTTGCATCTATACGTCCGTACGGGCGTATATACGCCCGTACCGTACCGTATTTTTGTACAATGGTGTAGATTTGTTATTTAGGAGTAAAAGAATGCAGCAGATGATTAATTAGTCATCTATGCTTCAAGTGGTTAAATGTTGTGAATTTGACATTCACTAATAATTTGGAAACTGTTTGACTGTTCTAGAGAAGTTTTGGACAAAGCTTGAAATCTCTTTGTGACGATTTTAGATTGCCTCACACAGTCACTCACACACCAATCACAATATATTTAATTTAAATATATGTTATTTGATTTCATGGATGTGTGTGTGAGTGACTATGTGAGGGTGTATGATGCTTGTATGTATGAGTGGACTATTGTGGGTGTCGAACTTTGAAGATATTTCGTATTATATCTTTTAATATATGTGGAGTTGCAAACTACAGAGTTGGAAGTCAGTGTGTGTGATTTTTGCATGCACGTTTTATAATTAGAATATTGATTGACTGAATGAACCTTGCATGTATACTTGTAGGTTGGCACTGCTTCAATTGTTGTTGATCATTTGCTTGAACTGTGAAAGATTGGTAAGGAAACATACTTAGCTGACTTGATTAAGAAATTACGAAAAATGCTTTATGTTAGTGCTTTGTTTTGTTATTTTGACATGAAGATCCAATTGATTATTACGGTTGTCTTCTATATCTGTATTCCTTGTTCAGTTTAGAATTGCAATACATGGAATTTTCTTTACAAAATCAAAGAAAATAGTGGTTTTATAACTTCTCCTAGCCTAACTTGCATAAGAGCCAAAAATGCCTTTATTTAAATGACAAACAATCTTCTCTGAATTGAAAAATTTTTAACTTGAATCTGATTGGGTTGGGAGATTTTTAATTCAACCCAACCCGAACCCGTAAGTGTCCATCCTTACCTTATCTTTGGTATAAAATGGGCTATAAATCCAAACACTACACACATTTTCATCCACACACCCACTTAGTGTAACCACTTCATTTTTAAACGTGCCCTCTATACGGAGCCTTCTCTTTCTTTTTCAATCTTAAAATTTGTCTTCATAAAGTATTAATTTTTCTTAAATTTTGGCTTGATGGATTTGTAACTTTGTTGATTTAATGTAGGTTTAGGATGCTTTCATATGATTTTGAACACACATAGATTAGTTATAAATATTATGTTTGAGTGTGTTTTTGTTATGTAAATATCTTGTTAATAACGCGCATATGTCCACCAAGTGGCTTGTCAAATGTGTCATTAAGGTTTTATTTTGATGAGTTAATATTTCTCAATTATTTAACAATGTCTAATAGTTTTTTAAATAGATTGCTTAAAAGGAGAATCATAAAGATATTGACTTTTGCGGTGTTAATACGTTCGAATGGTTGAGTATTTTGTAAATCTAAAAATAAATATTAATTTTAAGATATAGATTTCCTTTTTCGTTTTGGAAATTACTGTATCGAGTAGGTCATTGTGGAGTTATATACTAATTGTATAATTAAATGTTTTATTATTTTAATGGAAATGAGATTCATTTTAGAGTTATGTATTAGTTGCATTATTAAATTTGTGTTATTATTTTAATGGAAAAGAGACTTGTTAAAGTATTTTCAATATTTAAAAATTTATGATTTACAATAAACTAGATGAGAAATATAATTTAGCAACTACATCAAATATAAATGAAATATAAATAAATAATTAAACAAATAAATTGGTTTTAATCATAAATTGATTTCTTTTATTTGCACTAAAAACATTGGTTTTAATATAAAACCGGTGTTTGATAGCTTATATATAACATCAATTTTACATGTAACCGATATATTTTAGAATAATACAAGTCGGTTTATAACCGATGTCTTTGTTGTGTGTTTTTTATATCTCTCAAATAGACAATGGTTATAAAATTAAATAAAACCGATGTAAAGGTTATAAAATAACCGATGTCTCTCAACTATATTGTAGTAGTTATATGGGAATATTAGATACCAATTTAACAAATTTATGTTACAACAATTAACATGGGTGGAATATTAACTACTAGTTTTCAACTGGACCATTTTTTTCAAGCCCCAAAGTATTAGCAAATTAAGACACTGAACTCCAGTAATTGACTGTGAAAGCGAAATAAGCGTATGCAATGATAACTCTGGCGATCAAGTAGCTGGCAGCAATCAGATGGTAGATTAGCCTGCAGCAGCAAGAAGCAGCCAGGTCCAGTGTAGACATGCAAAATTATTGAGGCATGATCCAGTGATGCCAAGAGCGCAAACGAATATGATCAGATGCCCTTCTTGAGTCTTGGAATCAATAGTGATGTCATAGTCTTTTACAATCTCATCATTAGTTAATTATGAATAGATGACTAACTAATGACACGTCACTGTAGTTTTATGTTGTATATAAAGCCTTGTACAGGTTAGTCAGTTAATCTTTCAATGAGATTTTTGACCTATGCAACTTCTATTAATTATTATAATAAATTTGAGGTTTGAGGAGTGAGAGCATACTTGAATTCATAACCTTAAGGATATAAATGTAAAAGCAAAACACTGGATCAGCTTCATCTCATTATAGGCATAGCTTTGCATCACTTTTCTGATTGGATTCTCTATTTCCCATTATTAAAGGAGCGTCAAGTCTCCTTTGATTTTCATCATATCCTTTTTGTTTCGTCAGAAACTTGTTTGATTTCTGCCAACTATAACTGAACCTGGACTTTTTGGTTATTGCCTTGCCAGGTTAATGGCTCAAGCCAAATCATTCATATGTACTAGCTACGACTTATTGGCAAACTTAGAAATATTGTATTATGTAGAAGAGCAGTAGGACAAGCACATCACATTATCTACAATTTCATCCAATGGAGATACTCGATCGTTCGGTGACAATTTGACAGACGTGACAATCTTTTCGGATTAACTTTTTCTTTTTCTAGCCCGATAATGGGGTACTTGACCAATCGAATCTATCATGGATATTGGTCAGATTCATGTTAAACTTGTTCAAGTTCTCTTTAACATAGAGTCCTGAAACTTTACATGATAATTAATATGCACCACCATACAACTAGATTTTCAGGAGACACATATTTGAGAATTTTCATCTTCATTTCTAATTAAGTGGAAAAGTTAAAACTTGATATACTTTTTCCCATTCCATGACAATTATACATATATAAAATCATACTTTTATTTTTTACAAACAAGAGAGAAAATCTTCTGACTGAAATTCAAGCTTCATTTCAACAATTATGCCTCAAAGGATATGCATATATAAAGAGAAAATTTAACTAAAGTTCTAATCCTTCTCTTCTACCTAGATTGAAGACCATATCATCAATTAAATATTTCGACTTCTTACACTTTGCTCTCTGTACGTCGTCCAAGTTTGTTCACTAGTTATTTCCATCTCTACACATGCACTTCCAATTTGTCAATGTAGAGTAGAGAATGTTTATTCAACCAAATAATGTCCCAAGTTGGAGGTGCTACAATGTAGTTTAAAAAACAATGATAGCTAGTGTGACAACTATGACAATTTAACATGACCCAGTCAAGTCATCTTTAACAATCAATTACACCTCCTTCACGGTGTAAACATGACCCAGGTCAAGTCATCTTCGAAATTGGTTACACCTTCTTCACGGTGTAAACATGACCCAGGTCAAGTCATCTTCGAAATTGGTTACACCTTCTTCACGCTATACAGTGGTTTACTTTTAGGTCCATGCATGCGATGGCTGGCTGGCCACATTAGTAAAGTTAATTTCTTTATGATACATACTGTACCTGACAAGCAATTTGACAAACTGTTTTCATTTACTTTTAATCAGACAGTTCAAATCGTACCTCTTTATAAGAGTTACACTCTAGATAATAAGTTACAACATTCCATCATGACTTTTTAATTCAAATAAATTTGAATCTAACCATTGAATCCATATTATAACTTCCACATTTGATCCTCTGGTTTTGGTCACATCATTCCATAAAGGTCACATCTTTGTATAAAATCACATCTTATGATAAAAGTTATATCATTTGATCTTACATTTTGATGAAATTAACAACTTTTATTTGATTAGAGGTGGACATGGTTTGATTCGGTTCGATCTGGTAAAAAATGAACCAAATTGAAAAAATATCGATTTTCAAAATAGAAAATTGAACCGAACCGAGCCGACTTAGATCAATTCAAGCCATATCAGTTTGACTCTTGAAAATGGGTCTATAATTACTTATTAGACTGATGTTATAATTCAATTTTTTATTCAATTGAGCTAATTTTAAAGTTCAATTTTAATTCAATTGGGTTAATATTAAAGTTCAATTTTAATACAATCCAAAGCTTTAAAATATGAGTGATGATGTTTCCACTCCTTAAATATTGTTTGTACACCCCTTTTATACACACACCACTTTAAATATTATTTTAAAAAATTATTATTTACAAGGTTAATTACACTAACATTTTTGAAGTACCTTAAAATTGTATTCAATGACAACTTTAACATTTATTGCACTAACATACCTTGAAAAATGTTGACTACCATAAAAACTAATTATTGACTAACTATTTATTGTGAAAAATCAAAAATGCCCTTAGTATATGTTTTATTATTTTATTTTTAATTATTATATTTTATTTGGAAAAATTGTTATATATATTTATATAATAAAATATTAATAAAACTATATCATAATTATAATTTAGGAGCAAAAATTTCTTTGTGAAATCATTGTTGTTTCTTTGTCGAGGAAAATATTTAGACAAACAAGCAAAACATAATTATTTTAAAGGATCTCTCTAGTCATAATGGCAAAAAGATCACGAGAAGCATTGTGCGATATAAGAAAGATCAATTAGGCTATATGTGGGGTTTGATAAGTATGTTTGATTTCTGCTATGCTTGATCTGCATAAAAATTGATTTCACATAGAAGATATGCAACACATGCAGATGGTAAGAACTCTTCTTATGTGAACTCAGAAAATTCTCTCTATATCACAAACAAAGTTTCTCATTGAGTGGTGATATGATTTGTAATACGTAGATAGTTTTTATTTTGTTAATGTTTAATTTCATTTCAAGAAGTCAATTTTGGAAGCAATTATGCTTATGTTTGGATATGTTTGTTCTGGCCTTATGATAGGCAAGTTATTCTACTTAGATGTGTCGATTTAGAATTTGTATTTGCTTCTCTCATTTGTTAAGTTTTTTCTATCTTATGCAGATGCTAAAATAAAAAATAAAAAATAAGTCTATTGATGTTCAATGAAAATTGAAGTATTGTCAACTTACACAAATTCTTTAATCCTTTCACTCCTGTTATATTTTAAACTTTAGGGCATTATTACCTAAATTATAATTATGATATGATTTTTTATTAAATTTCTGTTATATAAATATATATACATTTTTTTTTCAAAAATATATATAGTAAATAAAAATAAAATAAAATAATATATACTAGGGCTATTTTTGAATTTTCACAATAAATTATTAGTCAGTAGTTAGTTTTAATAATGGTCAAAATTTTTTAGGGTAGGTTAGTGCAATAAACATTAAAATTGTCATTGGATGTAATTTTTAGATATTTGAAGAATATTAATTAATATAATTAATCATGTAATTAATACTATTTCAAAACAACCTTTAATGAAGTGTGTGTACAAAAGGGTTGTACATACAAATATTTAAAGGGTGGAAATATTGCCACTGCAAAATATTTCTTCCCGATCATGGTTAGTAAATCCGTCATCCAAAAAATGTTCAATTTGATCTATGATTACAAATGACATTGACAACTGCTAGGCTAAAAGAACAAATCAATGCCTAATGACTCCGATTCTTCTTTCTACAGTACACGAAACTTCTCCGATTCTTCTTTCTTCAATACTTTCTCCTTTTTCAATTCTCTGAAAAGTCAAAATCTATCCTAATCTTCCAAACAAATGTCATTACATTCAACACCATCCATCAGTGACAACATCAATCATAAAAAACATAGGTCATTAAGTTCCAATTTTCCTCCGCTGCCAGTCCATTATTCAACCAATCCACAAAAATCAAACGTAAAAACAAAATAAAATACGAACAACATTTGTTTGATTCTCAGGAAAATTCTCATATCAATGACCAAAAACAAGTTTCAAACAAAGCTTTGAATTCCTACTGCTGCGTTGCAATCTAACTTAAACCAAATTCAAAATCCCTAGCCAAAAAGTGAAATTGATTAATAAAAATCGGTACAAAAACCTGAAAGAGCTAACTTGTAAAGCCAATTCAGAAAAGCCTCTTACAAGCCCATTGATGAAGTGAGCCTTACTTTTAATGTTCAGGTTGGTTTTTTGGTTTTTTTGATACAAAATCGAACCGAAATCTAAAAATTTGGTTTTTACATAAAAAAAAGAATCAAACTGAATACGAGTTGAAAACTGATATTTTTAGTCCAATTCAATTTGGTTCAAGCCAATTTGGTTCAATTCCAGTTTTTTTTGCCCAATCCAAAATGTCATACATTATTTTGAAAATAATTCCAACAATCCCCTGCCATTTCAAAATCAATGCAATTTTGAAAATGTCTAGCACAGGCTAGGAAATCTTATGCATGAATGAAAGTGTCTCTCAATTGAATCTTTCATTTAGTCAAGGTGGCATTGTAAGCATACTTTGAACCAGTGACCTTATTAGACTAACCGGACATGTTCCATACATAATCTTTCAATAACTCAATTGTTCAAAATCGCTGATCTTTGTGTCTATATCTTGAATTTTCAAGAGCATTTTAGTAACCAGCCAAGTTACGTAGAGTACAGCACCATCCTCGACACTCGTGTGGACATTATAAGAAATGCCCCCGCAAACATTCCATTAGAAAATTTGTTATCAGTCTGTTAAAAGCTAGTAAAATATTGTAGTGCTTGCAATCACAACATATGATGTACTTATCTTTCACTGGTTTGGATGTTCTGGTTTTTCTTTTATCGAATTCCTTAGGCGCTAAAGAAAGGGACTTCTCCTATTTTACATTCAGTGCATGATCACTGTAATTCATTTGTAGGGAAAATAAAGTGATGAAAAAGAAGCACTAATTGAATGACCTCAACAGCACTAATTGGTATCTAAATTACCAAGTTCTTCCAATATTAGTTGCTGAACCATTACAACATAGCTATTTCTTGATCATGAGCAACTAAGCTACAGAATTTCTAAATAGCTATTTTAACATTGATATAGAACCATCTAACCTTGTTTTTGCCAACTGCTATAGTAAAATAGATGTTTATGAGCCCTGAAAATCAAATAACTTTACAGAAATACTGTGTCAAGTCTAATTGGAATACAAAGTACAAACCAGAGTTCTAAATTTAAAGCTAGTTATAGAAACAATAGATGTCAAATTCCTAGAAACATTTAACTTAAATCTCCTATCATAATGGATAGACTGTTTTTTTGTTCAGCGACCTGAAATGAGTATTGAATCAATGGTGGACATGGCTTGCAAAGCAGTGCTTTCGAATAATGAAGAAAATGAAACCACATTATCAGAAGCTTCGTTAGTTGCTGTGAATGCACCAATCACATTGCTATCCGGTGAAATATCTGGAAACATAGCATCACCGTCTAGGTACTGCATCACGTGCCTCATACTAGGCCTCATTGTTGGGTTAGGGTGTGAACAAAACAAGCCTAGTTTCAGAATCAACTCCATTTGCTTCTCTGCGTATATATTTTCCAATCTCGGATCACTAGCATCAAGGATAGATCCTTTTTTCCAGCACTCAATCACACAATCGACCAAATCCAACTCTCCAGACTCTATAGGCCTCCGTCCACAGGCTATTTCAAGCATAAAAACCCCGAAAGCAAACACATCTGTGCCAGTAGTTGCTTTTCTAGTTCTGAGAAGTTCTGGAGCCAGATAACCGACAGTTCCCACCAAGCTAGTAGTTTGAAGATCACTGCCATGATCATAGAGTCTCGCAAGGCCAAAATCTCCTAGTCTTCCATTTTGATCAGCGTCTAAAAGAACATTAGCAGGCTTTATATCTCTATGAAGAACCACTTGCTCCCATTCTTCATGAAGGTAAAGAAGGCCACAAGCTACCCCTCGAAGAATTCTTATTGGCTGAAACCAATTCAGATTTGGTCTCATACTACCATATAAAATTTTGTCAAGGCTACCATTAGGCATGTAATCATATACCAAGATAAGCTCTCCTTTTCGCCTGCAGTAGCCCCGGAGTCGTACCAAGTTCCTATGCCTTAGCTTTCTCATGCTTACAATCTCAGCCACAAACTGCTTCATCCCTTGTCCCGAATGATGAGTGACCCTTTTGATGGCGATTTGTTCATTAGAAGGAAGTACACCTTTATAAACCTTTCCAAAACCGCCTCGCCCTATAACCTCTTTGTCCTTGAAACCTTCCGTTGCTTTGTAGAGAGTCTTGTAAGAGATTCTATGAGGACCGTATTGTCTTTCCCAGTCTTCATATACTTCTGCATATTTCTTCTTCCTCACAAAGTAAACAGCTCCAACAACTACTATAAACATCACCACCACAACTACAACCAAACCAATCATCATTGGATCATGTTTCTTACTCGTTTTTCTTCGTGGGGGAGGTGGAGGAAGCTTTGAAATATCGAGATCTTGTGCTTCTCCACTTCTGCTGAAGCTCCATCCCAGGACATAATGGTCACTCCTACGTATACCGGTAGCTGCAGAGAATCCAACATACATAGAGTCCAAGAAAATCTTAGAAAGATCAATGGATGTAGACAGGAGAGGCCTGCTTGGTTTTGGAAATCTGATCGGAGCTAGTGTCACGTTGAGTAACTTTTCAGCTCCATTGTAGTCAATCCACATCTGCATTGGATCTCCACTTTCTAGCATCAAGCTTTTGTTCTTCCTTTCTCTATCAGAAAAATATGCTGCTGTTGTAGAATCATTGGAAATCACGCTGTTCACATCAATCCCCACATGATTTCCATCAATATCTTCAAAGTCGGGACTGCGTGCAGTATCGAGCTCAACAGCTAAGATGTGATTTGTAGGCTGGCGGTTGGTTGAGAAATTAAAGAGTCCAAGAGATGAACCTGCAGAAGCTCCGGTGAAGTCCAAAGATGGTGAGAAGACAAAAGCCATACCGTTGCCACCAAAATTAGGCATTGATGAAACCAATGCAAACACAAACCGTGTTGAAAAAGAAAGAGATTGAGAATAAGACGTCATATTGAACTTGATCGGATATGGATGGAAACCATGACCACTTTCATGCTCAGAGATGTTAGTTAGTTGCAACAGGCCATTGGGAAGGACTTTTGCTAGTCCATCCAGATGCAGTTTCCTCCCATTGAAACCATTGTAGATAAATCGATTTTCATCTTGTGCAAAGGTTATGGAAATCAAATATAGAGATAAAACTAAACAAAAACAAACTGTTCCAAGAGCTGCAGCCATGGAAGAAAGCATTTAGTAGTATGCTTTTGTAAATTAGAGATGTTTAGGCCTCTTTACCAATATGAGACTCTTGATTTATTAACATTCCAAATCTTTAAGTCTCTAAATCTTTGTTCAGATTCTTTGTATAAAGAATATAATTAATCAAGTTGACCCGTAAACAAAGGGTCAACTTGTGGCCTAAGACATTAACTAAAACAACCAGTTCAAATTTCTGACTATTGATACCTTTTGGCAAGAACTGTAAAAATTTATAACTGCTCATTTTCATGTATAGATATCTTCAGGTCGCAGATGCAAATCATACATAATAGGGGAAGGAGAGGTTTCAGACTTTGATGAGTGTTTGAAGCAGGTGCGAGCTCTATAGAAGGTGACCTCGCAAAGCGAGAGGGTCGCTGAGGGATTCGCTGCTCATGCGGACCTGAGTCGACCCGACAATCTCCTGCGGTTAATCAAGCTGCTGATGCGAAAAGGTGTGAAGAGAGGAGAACTCGCGATATGTTTAAACATCACCCCACAAAAACATCGCATACGGAACTCATGGGAGTGGCTTTAGAGTACCATATCCCAAGAGGTTGTTGCATCATGGCAACTTCTTCTAGCGACCATGCAGTTTATCCTCCTATGGGCTACGTTGCCATCAACCCACACCACTTAGACTCCTGGTTTAGGTTTCTAGTTCCCTCATACCTTGTAGATATTCTTAATGACTTGGACCTTGCCCCGTTTCAGCTTACCTCGAACATCTATGCTCAGATTACTTCTGTAGCTATTCTTTTTAGAAAGAATAACCTTCCTTTTCCTTCCCCCAAAATTCTAAAGTACCTGTTCGCTTTTAAAGCTACTAGCATGGGACAGCCACGAGATGGGCTGTATTACATCTCAGCTCGTGCCCCTAAGTATAAGAGCATTTTGTCTCAGGGCGAGACTAAAGGGAAATCCAATGTGGGTAATTATAAAACACATTGGTTCTACGCCTCTTGCCCTTCCCTGTTCCATCTTAAAAACTTTTGTTTTCGAGCTGAGCCAAGTAAGGGTTCTCAGATCACATCATGGATCACCATAATTCTTGACTGCTTGTTTTATCTTACTAACGATTTTTTTTTTCTTTTAGACGTAAAAACTCGGAGAATCGAGCTTACTCAAAACGATGATAGAGATCTCGAGGTCCTTGCTACATAGAAGTCAGAGAGGGATGAGGTCAGATTATTAGATGAGCTCTTCACACTTACCAACTCGCTCCTTCTCTTGGAGATAAACTTCTCAAGAGCAAGTACATAGGCTCCCGCGGCATCAAAGACATTGAATCGACCTTTGGAGCATGAGACGTAAGTGAAAGCTTCAGTTTGCTAAAACTCTCTTCTAGTGATACTGATGTCGAGATCATCTCGAAAGAGTCTGCAGAGATGGCTAACCTTAGCTCAATGGTTCCTTCGAAAGGAAGGCCTCTTCAGTCTGCGAGCTCGGCTATTGTTGTTTCTATTACTCCTAGTTCATCTGCAGCGGCAATAAAAGAAGGGCCTCAGAATGTTAGTATTGCTGAATCTCCTGCCCCTGTTCCCTTAGAAGATTTTTCTGTGGCTATCCCTTCTGGGAACTCGCAAGCCATCGTACCTGTCCCTCAACCACAAGCTCCTATAGATCCAAACATAGAGGCAGCTACTTCAGCCAAGGGCAAGAAGGTTACTATTAGTTCGTGGGCTAAGAGAAAGGGCCCTGAAACTTCAAGCAAGCCCCATTTTGCTAAGCGGTCTCCAAAAAAAAAGGGGAAGCAAATAGCAGCTTCTTTTCAGAAGGCATTGTCTCAGGTCGCCAGAGAGGTGCAACCGTCCAAAGTTACCATTGAGTTTTGTCTTAACAGCGTTCCTGAAAGAGGTTATTTATACCTCATCTCTAAACAGCTTTCTTCGATTCTCGGTTTCATAGCTAGGAGACTTAAAGACGATAATTTTACTGACATAGACCTACTTACCTGGTCGGTACTCAAATCAGTCAAGGTAAGACTTGCTTGTTCTTATTTATACCTGTTGAATTTCTCTTAACTCTTACTCTTATCTTTTTGGATTCTACAGTTCTCCATGGGAATCATGAAGTCATGGATGATGTGTTCGCCCTAGAGGAGCAATGTGAGAAGCTCAAGGCTGGTAATAAGAAGCTCAAGAAGGCGACGAAGAAACATGATGACAAGCTACTCTCCTTGACGAGTGAGGCCAACAAGGCTAAAAATGTAGCTGGGCTTCTTCAAGCCAAGCTAGATGTTGTTGAGGCTAAGAAAGAGGTTGAGGTCGCTTTGGCAAAAAAGGATAGCCTCCATAAGACAGTCACCTCCAAATTCTACTCCCAGCTTAACAATACCAAAGCTGTACTAAAGGAATACGAGAAAGACTTAGAAGCGGTTTCAAAAGAGAAGAAATTGGTGGTGCAGCGAGCTAAAGTTGCAGAGCAGAAGGCCATAAAGTTAAAGGAAGAGGCCACCTCAGCAAGAAACAAGGTGAAAGCTCGTGTTGGGGAGGCGAGCTCAGAGACTGAGGCAGGATTTTTATACACCTTGTGGAAGGTATATCCCGATCTGGACTTCTCTATCTTTAGTGAGGAGGGAGTCAAGGACATCCAATTCTTCATCAAGGAATCTGAGAAGGTGCAAGGCAAAGCACAGGTTCAAGTCCAGGAAACCTTGACCGAAGAAGGTGCCAAGGATCTACCTGAAGGAGGTGTAAAAGATCAGGCATCCTCTGAATCAATCCCTTAGGAGCCTGTCCCTTAAGCTCCTACTCTCCTTTCGGATGACCTTATAAGCATAGACTGAGCTTCTTTTTTCGCTTTGTAGATTAGGGAACTACTTAGGGCATTTAGAAGGTTCCCTTACTCTTGTACTTGGACAATCGTGATTTCCTTGTTGATTTACCTCGTTAGTAAGGTTTTTTCTTTGTTTGTAAAGACATGGGTATTGATCTTGTTTAAGGTTCTTTTTGAATATTTGCTTTGATATGATATTATTGATTTTGCCATCTTTAAATTCTTGTGAGTTGATAAAATGAAATAAAATGTATGGGCTAGTGATAATAGTACCTAATAAGAACTTGAAAGTTCGTTATCTCTGACGTGTTTTTAGCTTATAAATTATAACATAAGTCTGGTGTAGATTACAATATACTCAATAGATTGTAGCTTGAAGACATTGCAAAATATTGTGCAGATTTGCTAAATAAGATGGAGCTCATCACTATTATGCAATGTATTGCAAGCTAAGATAAATGTAGATTGGATAGAATTTGAATAAAGTCTTACAAGTCAGGATTTTCGACCTATTAAATGCCCATATTAGGTCGCAAAAATAGCTTATAAGCCATATAGATGAGCCTTCGCACATAATTTGGACAAGTTGTTTATTTGCGAATATATATATGCATCTAGGTGGGTTGACGATATTAGTTCACATGGCCTATCAACAGAAGTTTACGATGTTAAGCTCGCGTGGCCTATCAATAGAGGTTGACGATGTTAGCTCATGTGGCCTGCCAACAGAGGTTGACGATGTTAGCTCGCATGGCCCATCAACAGAAGTTGAAGATGTTAAGCTCATACGACCTTTCAACAGAAGTTGATGATGTTAGCTCGTGTGGCCTGCTAACAAATATTGACGATGTTAGCTCACGCGATTTGCCAACAGAGGTTGATGATGTTAGCTCACGTGGCCTATCAACACATGTTGACGATGTTAGCTCATGCGGCTTGTCAATAGGGGTGCAAGCTCATGGACATCGATTCCTTTTTAGCCATAGGGTAGGTGTGGGGTCGGCCAAGAGACCGATATTAAACCCCTTGCCCCTGTAGGATCTCACTCGAGGTGGAACTCTCGATGTCATGGCTTCCATTATCAAGTTAATTTCGCCACGAGCTTGCTTTCTTTTGTATACGACCTTGAAGAAATAAATTGCATCAGTAAAATTCATAGAGAACATGGAACTTTTATTACTTGCAAATAATCATCATCTACAAAATAAAATGAGTGAGCCATAAATTATTGAAAATAAGGCCGCAAATGTTTTACATTCCATGCTTGTGGAACTATTACTCCACTCATACTAGTCAAGTGATATGCTCTATTCCCCAAGTCTTTTTTACGATGTAAGGTCCTTCCCAGTTCGGGTCTAACGTCTCGTCACTAGCTTATGGGCTCCGGATAGAATGAGGCACAGTACGAGATCGTTGGATTTGTAGCTCCAAACTCATACCTTCTTATTATAGTATCTGGCCACCTTTTGCTTATAGATGACAATCCTCATGTAGGCTGCCTCCCTTACTTCGTGGAGAAGGTCCAAGTTTATGGCGAGGAGCTTATCGTTCTCCATCAGATTAAAGCTTGCTCTTCGTTGACTGGTTACCTCTAACTCAACTAGAATCATGGCCTCGGACCCGTAGACCATCAAGAAAGGAGTTTCTCCAGTGGTGTTACGAGTTGTTGTTCTATAAGCCTATAACACCTTCTATAGCTCATCCGCCACGTTCCTTTCTTGGCCTTCAGTCTTATCTTCAAAATCTGCTTTATGATCTTGTTGACAACCTTGACCTAGCCATTTGTTTGGGGATGATCAACTGTCGAAAAGCTCTTTATAATGTCGAGGCTGTTATAAAATCTGATAAACTTCTCGCTACTGAATTGAGTGCCATTGTCGATCATGAGCTATTGGGGGACTCCAAACCTGTAAATGATATTATTCCAGACAAATTTTTCTACCTTTCCAGCAGAGATCTCAGCAAGTTCCTTGGTCTCTACCTACTTAGTGAAGTAATCTATTGCAACGATGGCGTATTTACACCTTTTATGGCTTGTTAGGAGAGACCCTATCAGGTCCATGCCCCAGATCGCGAATGGCCATGGACTAATCATCTGTTAAAGATAGGTAGGTGGAGCTCGTGAGACCCTCGAAAACCTTTGGCAACTATTACATCTTTTTACCAAGTCGACGATATCCTATTTCATTATTGGCCAATAATACCCTTGCTTAATGTTTTCTGGACTAGTAAAAGAACCCCAACGTGATTCCCATAATGACCTACATGAATCTCCATCAGAGCCTTCATGCAATCAGGCTCATCTATACATTTCAATAGCGGAGCTAAGAAGCCTTTGTTATAGAGTACGTCGTCGTAAATGCAATATCTTGTAGTTCGAGTTCGTAGATGATGTGCTTCTAGTTTATCATCTGGTAACTTCCCATTCCGTAATAATCAACTAAGAAGCTCATCCATGAATCTTTTGTTATGGCAATGGTCAGCATTTCAATCTTATGCGCCTAAAAAAGAGGGCGTAACTTTTTGGATGCCATCACAAGATAGTAGGCGAGCTTTTTCATCAAGGTGTACATCGTCTCAGCATCTACCAGCTTCTTACTGATGTAATAAACAGGGAATTGCATCCTGTCCTCTTCTAGGACTAAGGCTACGCTTAAAGCATGCTGAGATACACCGAGATAGACTATCAGAGTTTCCCCTTCTTTTGGTTTTCACAAGAGAGAAGCTCGTCTCATGTACTTCTTCAGCTGTTGGAACGCAACCTCGCATTCTTTTGTCCATTCAAAGCTTTTGGCCTTTTTCAAGACTTCGAAGAATAGAACACATTTATCTGTGGCCTTGGAAATGAATCTGCTAAGGGCAATGACTTGGCCATTCAAGCTTTGTACGTCATTAACCTTTACCGGCGACCTAATATCCAGTAATGTCTTTATTTTCTCTAGGTGGGCCTCGATCCCCCTATTATTCATCATAAAGCCTAGAAATTTACCCGAGGCTACTCCGAAAGCAAATTTGAAAGGGTTGAGCTTTATCTGCTACTTCTTTAAAATTTGGAACATCCCCTCGAAGTCACGAAGATGATCAACGGTTTGCTTAGATTTTACTAACATATTATCGATGTACACTTCCATAGTCTTCACGATCAGATCCTTGAACATCATATTCACTAGCCTCTGATAGGTTACCCTCTGCATTCATCAGTTCGAAGGGCATCACTTTATAGCAATATAGGCTGCGGTCTGTGATAAATGTGGTATGCTCTTCATCTTCAGAGGTAATTGGAATCTGGTTGTACCTTAAGTATGCATCCATGAAACTGAGAAGCTCGTGCCCGGCTATTGCATCTACGAGCTGATTAATTACGAGCAAGGAGAAGCTATCTTTCGGGCAGACCTTATTTAAGTCCGTGAAGTAGATGTAAGTTCTTCATTTCTCGTTCTTCTTCTTTACCGACACGGGATTTGCTACCTAAGTTAGATAGCGAGCTTCTCGGGTAAATTTGTTTCCCAGAGTTTGTCTACTTCTTCCTTTAGGGCACCATAACACTCACGGGTCATCGGCCTCCTCTTTTGGCAAACTAGTTTGTGGTGAGGGTCTATGTTCAGCTTATGAGTCATCACCCTTAGATCAATCTCTACTATATCCTCGTGTTTCCAAGTGAACACATTCAAAATTTACTTTGAGGAAATCAGCTTGCTGGGCTTTTATCTCTGGAGCCAAATTCTTGCCCAGCTTGAGGCACCTTTCAGCGTCCACCCCACTCACTAGCACATCTTCCAACTCTTCTACTAGACCTATGGTCTTGCATGTATCAATCTCCTTAGGGTCTAGATCGTGGCTAACCATAAAAGTACTAATGGCTTGTAACTCATGCCTTGAGACCACTTTCACATTTTTCCCTCGAGCTCTGCATCTGCGTAACAGCGACGAGCTAGCTGCTGCTCGCCTTAAGCACATCTTATCCCATTAGGAGTTAGGAACTTTACAGTCGGGGTTCTGGTGGACGTGACCATGTCCAGATCATTTATCGCGGGCCTTTCCAATACTGTATTATAAGCTGAGGGAGAGTTAATAATCAGTAAGTCCGCTAGCACAGTTGACTGGTTAGCTATATCTCCGAGAGTGAGAGGTAGTCTGATTTGCCCGATAAGAGTGACTGCATCTTCAGTAAGGCCGTATATAGGCTCGAGTTAAGGCTTTAACTATTCATCATTGATCCCCATCCAATCGTAACACTCATTGTACATTACATTTACCGAGCTCCCCATGTCGACCATTATTCTTCTGACCTCTGAGTTCTTAATACAGGCTCAGATTACCATGGCATTATTGTGGGGCCAATGAACATCCCAAGCATCTTTTTCTGTGAAAACAATCTCCTCGGATGCCCTTCTAGCCCTCTTCGTTGGTCCTTCTAGTTCTCTTCGACCTACAAGTTGGATGTGATTAGCCTCACATATATACTGCTCCTGCGATCTGTTTGATGTTCCTACCACATGAGGACCCCATAGATAACGAGGATCGTCCTCATAGCGAGATGCGTGCTCTTGGTCGAGAGTTGGTTGGGCTAGCTACTACTCTTGTTACCGTTGGTGAGGACGCTGCTGCTGGGATGGTCGCCCCACAAATCGCACAACATACTCCCTTAAATGACCTTTTCTTATCAAATCTTCAATGGCATCCTTCAGCGTCTAACAATTAGAGGTGGTGTGCCCTACTTTATGATGATAAGCACAGAATTTGCTCATGTCCTTGCGTCCTTCAGAAGTCTGAATAAGAGCTGGTCTTCCAAAGTTCTCCCTATTCTTTTCAGTTACAAAAATCCTCTCTTGAATATCAGACAGGGTGCTTTATCTATTGTAACAGCCCTGATACTGGGGTCGTTCTCGCCTCTGATTATTCCTCGATCTAAGCCCATATCTGGCCTTCTTTGCAATCTGATTATTATTTCTTTGGTCCCCAAGGCTATTTCCTCCATTGCTCATTTTCTTTTCTTAGTTGGAGCTACCAGCCTCATCTTTCTGATTATTCACCTTCTTGGGGTCAAATGCTTCCTCCCACCTTATTTCTTTTATGACTCGCTCATAAACTTCCTCTAGGTCCTTTATCGGGGACTAATGAATGCTCTCGTATAGCTTTCCGTCCTTTCTTAATCCCATCGAGATAGCTGTCAAGATCCCTTCTTCCGAAGGGCTTTCCATATTATTCACCTTATGCATGAATCTGCTGATATAGTCCTTTAACAATTCACCAGGATGTTGGAAGATGGTAGCGAGGTGGCAAAGTGGCGTGAGCTGTCTCTTTAGCGCCTTATACTGGTTCATAAATTTTTGTTGGCTCTCTTCTCAATTATTGATGCTACGGGATGGGAGGTTTCTGAAATGTCTGCAGAATATCCCCAAGTGTTGCTGAGAAAATGCGACATTTGACAAGCGAGTTGGTGGTCTGCAGGTCCATCTGGATATTGAACGAATATAGGTGATCGAAGGGATCAGAGTCCCCATTATACTGTGGAATGTTTGGAACTTTGAACTTGGGGGGAAGTGGCTCCCTCTCAATCTCCGAGGTGAATGGAGTCCTCTCTTCACTTCTACTCTCATGTTCACAAGCTTCAGGTCGCGATTCAAGCTGCTGGATCTTCTGAAAAAGTTGCTTGACGAGTGGATCCTATCCTTCAACTCGTCTGGCAGTGGATTGCCCAACAGTAGGTTATCTATTCTGCCTACTCAAGAATTGTTAACCTCGTGCCCCATATCTTTTTCTATCTTAAAACCTGGGGGCATAACGACTAGGCTCACGTCCTTGGTCAAGCCTGTCCGACGTAGTTTCCTTAACGAATCACTACGATAATGCCTCTACCCTACTTCATCTCTGTGGGCTGAGACCTGATCATGTCCACGGTCTATCTGCGCCGGTCGGCATTCATTTTGGCTCATCCTTACTCTGAACCTTGAAAGATGAGTTGCACCTTCCCTATTACGAGCTCGCTGAAACCGAGCACTGGACTGCACGCTGGAGGAATGAGTTGACCCCTCTTGAACCGACTCCCTGATGACTCTTTCATTCGAGGCAGAGGCCTCAACATGCTATTGTTGTGGGATATTTCCCCTCATAACTACCTAAGGTGGTCTCTGAGCAGCTTGAAACTAGACTCGAATCAGTGCCCTGACTTCATTGGCTAGTTGTGTCATGGTATTTTCTAACACCTCCTGGCGCTATTGTAAAACCTGTATAACGTCTCCTCCTACAATATTAGGTATAGGTTGATGAGTAGGAATAGGAGGTATACCTTAAGTATTCCCTACC
Source organism: Dimocarpus longan (assembly GCA_022984855.1). Lineage (NCBI taxonomy): Eukaryota > Viridiplantae > Streptophyta > Magnoliopsida > Sapindales > Sapindaceae > Dimocarpus > Dimocarpus longan. The sequence continues at coordinate 8,208,596 of CM041013.1, forward strand.
ATGGGTGCGTTAGACGTTCCTGCACCCATGCAAGCTGTCCCGCCAACAGGCAAAGTGTCTTGCTGTTGTTCTGGGCTTTCAAGTCAGTCAGCATCTGTGTCGGAGCTCTTAGTGATTCTTCCTCTGACCATGATGACTAACGAACAAGCTCTGTATATCGAGAGCAAAGGTGGTGAAACTGTAGATGGGTATTCATTCTAGTGCCAAAATGTCGACGTCAAGAATTAACCAACTAGGTTCTTTTTAGGCTCAAGCTACAGTTTCGATCAAGAGTAGTATAGCAAACAAGTAAAAAACAAAGGAAAAAGGCTAGGGAAGAACAAGATGCACCAGGAATTTTTAAATGGTTCGGCCCAATTGATGTCTACAGCCACTGTTCTCTCTCTTTATATTTCTGCAGAGTAATGGCACTCAAAAATATCTTTTTTACAGTGAATTTCCTCCCCTATTTATAAAGAAATGGGATGTGCTACAGTCATTTATAATAAGACAAAGTGGCAATAAGTCAAAATGAAATGATGGATTATATTCAATGCAGCTGATAATATCAGGTTAATTCTGCCAAAGTATGAGTTTAGACGGCTAACCAATGCTGGTTAGGTGAGATTTTCATAATTTTTGTTGTAATATCTTACAGGATTAGCGTGTACCTTATGTCTTGAGCTGTAATCGGTCTGACAGCTCTAACTGTAGTTGACTTGCACTATGAGAGATATGACAGAAGCGAGCACCTTAGCGAGAAGAATGCCTTATCGAGCTGATGAGCGAATAAGTCTTTATATCGAATTGATCTTCTTCCGGACTGCTTGGTAGAGATGACAAACGAACTGGACGACGATCTGATGAATCAGCAAACAGTCGATCTCATAAGCGGGCTCATAGACGAGGTGATAAAATGAATAGACAATTGACCTCATTAATGGGCTCATACACGAGCTAATAAGCGAACTGGTGAACGAGCACATGCAAAAGCTGATAAACAAATACTTAGATGATCTGATATATGAACAAATGGGCGAACAAATAAGCGAGCATGTTAACAAGTAGACGGACGAACATAGAGACGAGCAAAGAGATTACCAGATTGCTTGGCTTTTTGGGCCTTCGGGTCATTGGGCCCATCCTTTAGACTTTTGATAACCCATTTGGTTTGATCTTAAAAACACCCATAACACCACATAATTTAATTCCCAAAAAATTTTAAGTAAACACTAAAATTACTAAATGAGAAATTTTTTTTTTCTTTATAATAATTTATAATTAGTAAACACTTCCTAAAATAAGAGTAATTCATAAGAGAAAAGATAAAAGCCAATAAATTTATTGCTTCATATGTTAAATGTGTTCTTAAATGTACTCTTACAAGGCCTAAGAAAAAATCTACCTTGTTTGAGCATCAACTACAGGCACCACTAACCATAATAAATTTAATTCTGCAACAAGTTTGTGCAGTGCCTCCATTTTTAACTAATGGCAGCTGAATCAAAGTTGACCAAATCCCTCGTAAGAACAAAGCAGTAAGAACTCATTCTATCCTCCCATCGAGTCTAAGAAAGCAAGCAAGTAAATATTATTATTATACATTAATATAGTCACCATATTTTCATATTTTGAATAACTAATGTAACGAATATTTTAATCATTTCCAATCATTTGAAAATATTGATGATATTTTCATTATCTTAATCAATATTCTTATAATTTAGAGTTCAATATTTTTCCTGAAATTCAAAAATAATTTTTTACATGTAATTTCGACTAAAATTTTGCTATGAAATCCGGGGTTTTTTATGATTCAAACCCAACCCAATATTAGACTAATGGAAGGCTCATATCAACCAAAAACTGAAGTCGAAATGGCCATTTGCAACCAGAATGATGAAATTGCCTAATATGTGTTAGGGTAATGTGCCCTAAGAGCTTGTAATTTGTAAATATTTAAATTAAATAATAAATCAAATATATTTATTTTATTCAATTTATGTGCATTTATGAAATGATTGCTTCATACAAATATCATGTAACATTCATGATTACTTATGTAGTCTCAAACTAAGTATATAAATGTTATATACAAGAGGATTTAGTTTGAAATCAGTAATCTAAAGAGTCCGTAGAAAACAAACAAAACTGAATACTTTGCTTGTGGTAAATCTACAACTGCGGCCCATTTTGTATTTGATACGATGATTCTATCTGGGATCGTTCATGTGGTGACATGAAAATGGAGACACCTTATATAATAGAGATTATATAGGATTGGACCATGATAAAATAAATTTCTTATTAATATCCGTTAAACAAAGAAATTTATATTTATCAACTTGATGATCATATATGGATTGATCTTAATCCTGAGTGTTTTATGAACTCATATTTGTTGAGTCATATCTCTTGATTTATATGGGTGAGACTATTATAGATTTATGGTCAATAAGCTTCGTACTTTGAAGATGTGATTTAATAAGTGACTGGGAACATTCTACATAATAGTGGAATCTACTCCTTCTTGCGAGAAGTAGATGAATAGTTTTCTTAAATGTTAATTTGGGTCTTGAACAATAAGAGCGCTCGACTTTCTATTTGTAAATAAATGGAAAGATAAAATCATAAGTTGTTATGAATATATTGTTCATTAGAGAATCAATGGTATTTAATGGAATAAGATATAATTAGAGAGGTAAAACGAACTTTAATGATCTAGCTCTAATTATGAATAACTCGTGGAGGATCGAACCATATGAAATAATTAAATCAATGGACACTGAAAATTCAAATTGTATAAAACATCTATAATTTTGAGAGTGCAATATTAAGTTTTTAATGGAGTAACTTTAAGATTAATAATAGTGAATTATTTAATTAAAGAGTTTAATTAATAATTCTCATATTATTGGAGCTCAAATTATAGGTTCATTTGGTCCTCTTGCTAGCTCACATGGACCACATAAAGAAACAAATGGAAGAATATAATTGACTGTCCAATTATAAGTGTACATACAATTTTATGAACACGTTCATGAATAATTTAAATAATTTGATTATTTAAATATAAGTAATTATTTAATAGTTGGTAGAGGTTAAAAGTTTAACTTTAAATGGTGTCATTAAATTATATATGATTTAGAATCATTTAATTTAATGAAAAATCTTTTAATTAATAAAAATGGTAATTTAATTTAATTGAAATTAGATTTTATATTAAATTAGATTAAAGAAGTTTTAGTTTAATAGGAATTAGATTCCATATTAAATTAAAAGTAAAGAGTTTTAAACCAATAAGAAATTTGATTCCATATTGAATTTGAATTAAGTTTTTCAATTTAATTAGGAAATTGTATTCCTTATTAAATTAGAAAACTCTAACTTACCATTATAAAAAAAATATATTTTATATTGGCAACAAGATAGAGAATTTTTGGTTACTTGAATCAAAAACTTCTATTAATTAAAAATATCATATTACCCAATCTTAAAAGAAATCAAGAAAATCGTTTTTTTGATTTCTACATAATCTTTTATAAAAAGATTTCGTGATATAATTCTTCGAGATTGTGCTCACACACAGTTTCTTTTGTGAAGAATCATAATAAGGAAAATCGAGTGGTGAAAAATTTGCAAATCAAAAGGGATCAATTCAATTTCATGCAAGATAAGATTCGATCTTATTAATTTAATTATTGAATTGTTATTACTAGCATCGATCGAGCGTGTTTTTATTTAAAAAAATTGTTAAAATACACGTTTTTGTATTAAATTTAAAAATCAATTTTTCCTTCAATATGCCCATAACTTCTATATAAATATTTTTTGTAATTTTTATATTTACGACTTTTTCCCATTATATATCAAAATAACCAATTGTTTATATATGGATTGGAGTGATCATTTTATAATATATATAAATAGACTCTCCAATGGAGTTGTCATATTATTGTGTGATATTATTGTTTAAGTAATAATATGAATTTTAATATCACCTAAAATAGAAAGTATCAATTTATCACTCAATTAATAGTTTGAGTTTCAATATCATCTAAAAGTAGAAAGTTTTAATTTATTCATAATGAATAACACAAAACTCTAAGTTCTGTTTTTCATCTCTTTCTCTTTTATTTTTATTGGAAAATAGGGGATATAAAAATTCATTTTCATAAACCATTTTGATTGAATTTTTTATCTCGACTTTGAAATATCAAGGTAGAATCGTGTTCTCTTCCGTGAAATTATCAAATTGATATATTTTCTTGGTCAAAATGTTGTTTGGATAAATAAAAAATTGAACTTCAAAGTTCATCGTTTGGGAAGAAAGTCTAATAAAAGAATGAAGTTTGGTATATAAATGCATGTATCATAGCTATAAGGTAACTTATCGAGCACAGACTACAGACGTTCTCTCTCACGTACCCCTGGGGGGTTCCAACTTTAGGTGTACTATTACGGAGTTCCAGCCTTAAGGTATTCATCTATTGAAAATGATGATAGAGTTATAAATGTGTGTTTAGAGAGTCTTATCCAAAGAACTCAAAGCAATAAACACCTTTCTTTTTTTCTTTTTTCTTTTTTTTTTAGAATAATAAACACCTTACATTTTGTCATTGTATTATTGTCCTTTAGGCTTCAATTTAAAAATTGTGGTCCCTATAGTGCGTGTAATCAAAATCCCGAAGCAAGAAGGCAATCAACACCTTACATTTTTCATTGAATTATTATCCTTTGCACTTCAATTTCAAAATAAAAGGACAAAACCAAGTGAAGTTTGTTTTGACTTGCCGGCCACAACGCCTACAATCATTCATTCACATTTCTAGATTTTAATTGAGTCCACATTCAATTATAAATTATGTATTCAAAAATAATGAAATCTTTTTCAGAAAAATAATAATAATGAAATCTATTTTTTTTAGTCATTTTCTGAAAAGGAAATACATTTAAAGAAAATGCAATGTTAATTTTTAATGGCAGTATGAACATATCTATAATGGAGGACTACTTTTTCCTTGTATTATTATTCTTTCTCCTTAATCTACGCCACTTTTACAGAGAGACAAATATCGTGTAAAGTTTACTCGCTAATATTAATGGTTAGGAAAAATCTTCAATGTGTACCTTTCACTAATATTTCAGTATGTTCTCTCAAAAAAAAAAAAAATTCAATATGTAATATAGTTTGAAAATAAATATTGTTTAATTTCATGCCATAGGATGATTAATGAATAGAATGCACACCATATGTATGTGAAGTATATCAAAATTTCTATAGAGATCATTTGATAAGAAAATAGAAAACTAATCTGCTTAGTAAAATAGGTTAGATTTTTGTTGGGTTAAAAACTAAAAATAATGTTCAAATTTTACAGTAGAGTGAGACATGATTTTTACCAGAATTTGAGACAAGTTTAAATTTTATTGTTTTAAAAAGTTCTAAATTTTCTTAAATAATCTCAACCAAACAAACTCAAAAAGAGTAATGTAAAATGATCATTTTATAATGAATAATTCTAGGCTTTTCAAGTTAGTTGTCCAAAATTATTCTAAAATAATATGATATATGAATTATAACATCCATATCAATCTTGAAATAATATGAGTTAAATCTTATTTGCCATATTATTTGAACATGATTTTAAAACATATATATATATATTGAGAAGACTAGTATTACACTTTTATAATTAGATAAGATTTTAAAATATCCTGTCATAAAATCTTAAAAACTGTACAATACTAACTTGTGATAGAAACCTATTAGAGTAAACTCCTGTTCTGGTAATACTCCTGTTTGGTGTGCATGATTAGATGAGATATGATTGGATGGATATGATTTAATATGATTGAATGAGATTTAATAAGTACAGTATCGTGTTTGTATTGTTGGGAGTGGATTAGATAGGATTGAATATAATTTAATTAATAAGTATTGTAACGTGTTTGTATAGTTGGGATTGTATTGGATTTAACTAAAATAATTTAATATTAAATTCAATTATTTTTTGAAAAATATTTGAATTATTTTTTAAAATAATTCAATGTAAATAATAAATTATAAAAATAGAAATTAATTAAATATGAATATTTCAATTAATATTACAAAATTTTACTTTATAAAACTACCTTAAATAATTTTATAAATTTAAATTTATTTAATATTATAATTACTAATTTATTTATAATTATTAAAAAATTAAAAAAAAAAACATAAAAACAAATCTTACATTCGAGCTAACACCTCATTTTCTAAACCACCCTTATGTAACTTTGCCTTCGTTCTTGAGCTTGTATTTTGTAATAAATAAATTAAATTCTTTAATATAATAACAATTAGTAGAAGTGGTTAAATACTTTACAATGAATATATAAATAAATTAAACTCTTTAATATTATCTGAAGAAGCCAAGGTGGCATGCAAAATTAGTACCAATAATTGTTTTCTGAATCCTTATGTAATTCTAGCTTCACTCTTGAGCTTTAATTTTGTAATAAATAAATTAAACTCTTTAATATAATAACAATTAGTATGAGTAATTGAATACTTCACAATGTGTGGGAATGAATCTCCTCTAGATAAGAATTGTCATCTCCCAACTGTAGAAGTAATTATTTGAGTCACGTTATCAATAATCAATCTTAACAAACTCGATAGTCATCTGATCCATAAGGTATTAGTGTAATATATTTATATATAATTTCTATAATCAGTACCTCCTAACTTTAAGACGAACTAATCAAATTTATCTATTGTATTTTCTCTCCTATAATAAATTATCTTTCATATTCAATTCAAATGCAATGGATGAATTTAATTGATTCGTCATATTTTTACCATAGAAGTTTGGTATATTATATATATAAGTATAACATATGTATATCTATATATACTAATTCTGTTATCAGTACTTCATAACTTTTTTAAAGTTAGAATCAAACAATGTTAACCATAGATTAAATCTAATGGAAAGAAACAATGAAAATAAAAGTGGAAATAAATAATTATATTATATTAAAGTACTAAAATACCAAGTGTTTGTTAAATGATCCACTAAAGTGCATTATAAATGAAGAATTTTATTACTCTAATATAATCTAATTTTTTATTTGCATTTCTATTTTCTCTGCTTCTGTCCATTAGATCTAATCTACAATTAAGATTATTTGATTCTAACTTTTTTAAAATTAAGAGGAAGTAATCATAGAATTACTATGTATATATATAGTAATTTTACCATTATTGTCTCATAACTTGAAAAGTTAAAATAAATCAATCAAATTCATTCATTACAGTCTCTCTTCTAAAATAATTTTTCTCTCATATTTAATTCAAATATAACGAATGAATTTGATTGGTTCGTTCTAACTTTTTAAAGTTAGAAAGCACTTACAATAAAATCATTATATATATATATAGAGAGAGAGAGAGAGAGAATGTGTGTGTAACACCCCCAATCCGAACTGGTCTAATAGGTTATATATACATATATATATATATATATATCTTAATAAAGTTTAGGTAAGGATCAATTTGAAACTTAGATTAAGGAGCCCAAATAAAAAGAAATTCAAGTAATTAAAAACTAGTATGGCTCAATTACTTTTTAAGCACATCTAATTATTTTTCTAAATACAACCACCTAAAGTCAAACATAGAAAAAGGAGGATGTGAAAGAGGTAGAATTGTCTACCATAAAAGAGGAGGAATTGTGAAATTTTTGAAGAGCAATTTATGGAAAAAGAAAGAAATCTCTAGAAAGGATAAGAATGAAAATGAAATGTTATGGAAGGGGTAAGATTGGAAATGCAAAATGAAACTTGGTTAGAATTTAATTAGATGGAAAAATGGGTGGTGGAAGAGATGGCTAAGTGAATGAAATTATGGCCATGAATGAGAATATATGTGTGTGTGTGTGTGTGTGATTTTATGTGATTTAAAAAGGCAACTTCATCCATTTATTGAGCTTGGTTGAACCCACCCCTAAAGATTTGAAAAAGAAAAACCAAGGGAAAGGGAGAAGAAAGAAGGAAGGAGAAAAAAGAAGGGGGGAAGGAAATCAAGGAAGCTTGGAGAAAGATTTGTGATAAGAAACTAGTTTTAATTTAGAATCAATTTTCTTAGTTTAGTTTCTTATAGATCATAAATAAAGTTTTGATGTTGTTTTAGATGAAAATGGTTCCAAGGAGAAGACAAGTACAAATAAGCTTCCCTAGGGTTTGGAAATAAACTAGTGAGTGAATGTTTTCTCTTAACTTGATTTATGAAAGTATTTTTGTTATGATTTAACTTTTATTAATTTTAGAAATCAAATATGTTTTATGATCTATGAATTTTAAAGTATGTTTTAAGATTTTGAAACACGTTATAAGATTTTAAAGTATGTTTAATGAATTGAGAAAGATGAATTATGTTTAGTATATATGTTGTATGATGGATGAATTTTAGAACATGTTTTGAAAATTTTAAAGTATACTTAGAATATATAAACTTTAGACTATGTTTTTATAAATTTTAGATTTTATTTTATCAATGTTAAGATGTAATTTATGATTTATGAAGTATGGATTTTTTTTTTGAAATTTTAAAGTATATTTTGTAATTTATGGAATTAATATTATGTCTTATGAGTTTAAAGTATACTTTATGGTTTATAAATTAGAAACTATGTCTTTTAGTGATTCTAAAGTATGTTTGATGATATGTAAATTTTACATTATGTGTTGGATTTTCAAAATGTGTTTTACGATTTAATAAAATAAACTATGTTATATGGTTTCTGAATTAATTAATTGATTTATGAAAATTTATAGCATGTTATATAAATTACATGAGAAATTATGATTTTTGCATATATATGCATGGATAAGATTTTTTGTTGGAAACTTAATATTTAATATGAAAAGTTTTACAAAATATATTTGGAATTATACTTGGAATTTTACTTGCAAAAATAATTTTAAAACATTTAAATGTACCCTCCCTTTTAACGGTCAAATTAGCATCATGTGAGTAAGGTCGAGATAATCATCTAACACATGTTAGTGTAGAACTCAGAAGAGTCATTGGGGCTCTGAGAGAAAGTCATTGAGTGGTCTAGTATGTGGATGACAGATATTATCCCTCGCCCTTTGCATATATGTTGAGTATTTTCATTACGTACGATAGATTTTCTAGATACTAGTTTGGTGTAGATTACAACTCTAAAATCATATTTAAAGAAAAGTTTTACAAATTATAGACTTTCATATTTTATATGTACAGAACAGGAATTTATAGAATACAAAATTTACAAAAAGAGATTTTCAAAAAAGTTTTACCGATTATAGATTTTCATATTTTATATTATGAATGTTATAAGGATAATTTATATAAAATTTTATAATTTTACTATGAGATTATATTTAAATTTAGTTTTATTACTTCAGATATGAAATGTTATGGGTCATTGAGAAATATTTATTGTTATCAGAAATATGTTATGTTTTATTTAGAAATGTTTTTGAAAGATGATATCCATTTATTGTTTACAGTTTATAATAATATAAGATTTATATTCAATTTTATTTTGTAATATAATTATTTATGAATCATTGAAATTGTTTATTTTTACCAGCGATAATTATTACTTATGTGTTATTTAGAAATATTTTTAAAAATTTATATCCACTTACTGGATGTTAGTGCATACTCTTTAAAAATCCACTTTTCCAGGTATCCACCGTAAGTTCGTGTACATTATGGCATGTCGTGAGTAGGACCACATGATGATAAATAGTTAAATTTGTGTATATTATTTCTTTATTTACCAAATTTCGTAAGTGTACTTCCAAAATAGTTTTACAGATTTATAATCATTTTAAAGATACTTGAAAAATATTTTATATATTCAGTTTATGGGTCCAACACGAGAAATTTAAAGATTTTAGATTTGTTTAATTTATATTTCGATCAAAGTGATTATCAAAATTTTGATGATTATTTTAAAAAAAATCAATAAATCCAGATTTTAATCAAAAAGACCCCAATTTAAGCACAACTTTTATCCTTCTGATAAATCACCACTTATTTGAAAGTTACTTTGTCATTATTTCTTATTTTCAAATGATAAATATTTATTGTAAAAATAATACCTCAATTGGTAAATATCAATTGAATCAAATTGATTTACTCTCTTTTTTTACTTAGTGTACTGGTTTTTCAAAAATTGAATCATAAATTTTCTTGGCAACCAATTGTTTTAGCCATGTTAAAAATAATATTAACTACATAGATTGTTTTCAATCTAAACACATACCAACTACGAAATGTGTTTGCGCAAACTCCTAAATAAATTACTTGATAGCTGTGCACATCTGTATTCTCCGAGACGATGGGATTCAATTCCCACCTAATAAATTTTATAAGTTTATGTTAAAAGTTTTTTCTCCTTAATGTTGGAGTGAGAGTCTATCGATTATGGTTCAGAAATTCGGACAATGTAAATATTTATTAATCTCGGTAAGTTTCGATATACTTCTTATCTATTTGGTATCAACTTTCAAACAAACCAAGATACGTGTGTTTTATTTTGTTTAATATTAAATGAATTTACATTTTTAAAAGTATATTAAAAAAATAAAAAATTAATATTTTTAAAACATTACTAAACACATCGGTGTCTCCATGCACGTGTTACTGCATAAATCATAATACTATTTTCCCCAAAATTGTGCGATGGAAATTGTCAAAACTATCACAATCAAATTAGTTAGGTAGGTAGAAACTTGTCAAAATTTCATTTAATATTTGATGATTGACAATTTGAAATTAAGTTATGTATGTTTCTTATAGTCCACAAACGATCCATCTCATTCAGTTTCTAGACAATCACTTCAAATTTATCAGTTTTTATAATTATTTTCTAGGAAATCACTAAAAATCTATCACTAACTATTTTGGAATTAAAATAGCTGACTTTGACAAGAGATCCATCTTATTCATTTTCTAAGAAATCACTTGAGATCAGTTATTGTTTTGTAATCAACACTCCTTTCACTATATCATGATTGATATGGATGGCAAGTTGTTTAGTCGACTTGTAGTCTACATTAATAAACTATATAGAATGATACATATTATTCAAAACGAAGAACACATATAGACCTTGACATATTTTTAAAAATCTAACTCTAATTTAGTTAAGAATATGTAATACAATTTCTAAACTAGAAAAGCAAATCTGGTTTCCTAGTGTTATTAAAATATCAAAATTTGGTTAAAGAAAATAGAGATTATCATACACCAACAAATATAGATCATCTTTGATGTGATGGAAAATAAAAACATGTCACTAGTGCTCTAGCTTTCTATTTGTCAAGTGTGAAATTACTTTTGTTCTTTAGAAAGTACCGAGTTTTCATTTTCCTTTTTCTTTTCTTATATCTCACACAAAGACTTTAAAATCGACAGTTGTATCTTTGGACTACTAATCCATGTCTAACTACTTTTTAAATCCGTTGTGAAAACTCATGATCTCTACACATTACAAAAAAATCAATTTTAAAATTTTGTTGTGTATTAAAATTCATTTTTAAAGAAGATATTGTAGGGTATTGTGAATTTAGTTGACAATTTTAAACAATATAATTAAATAGAAATAAATTGGTCTAGTTGTAAATTATACATGATATAAATATTTAAGTGGGATGAAACTATAAATGGAATTTCGAGTTAATATGTTATTGTGAATAAGAGATTAGTCCAATAGTACATTGTTCATATTATATCCTAGAGGTTATCCCCAAACACCGAATTTACTACAATTGTTTAAAAAAAAAAATTGTTATTTCATAATTTTGAGAATATCTTCAATTTCATCAAAAAAAGGGGCCAGCGTCAGCCATGCTAACATAAATTTGTCATTTGGGCTGGATTGCAGGCCCAATAGGCGGAAGAGTTGTGCTATTGAAACCCCATGATTCAGTTAAAAACACCCAATTTCACCAAAGCCATCACCAAAAATTTACAATATTATACCTCTTGAACAATATTACAAGTACTTTGAGACACATATCCAGCTTATTTGAAGGAAAAACGTTGTGAAATACATAATGGTAATAATTTTATATTGTATAATTTTGTTATTCAAATTTAATTCGATGCATTTAACGAATTATTCCTAAACACGGTCTTATTTTCATTTGCTATACGCACTCTTTAAACTAAGCATATATAAATTTCTGTAAGGGCCCATTTTTGGACAGATAATCGGCAATGACACTTGAAACATCGGCCTAGTGGTGCTGGTGCGCAGCGCACGCAATGCAGGCAATAGAGTGTTGGAGGATTCTTTCGTCACGTCACTCCATTGACAGCTGCACGGAGCATATACACTAATCAAACTACCAGTATTTTTCATATACCTCTATATATGAAAATGTATATAGAGGTGTTATCGAGTCACAACTAGGATATATAAATTCCAACATTATACTAATATACAAAATAAATAATAATAATAATAATAATAGTTCTGGAGAGGCCACAAATTCTTTTCTTTTAATTTTAATGTATCAAATGTCATTATTAACTCTATATAATAATATGATCTCTACTATATTAACTATATCTATTTGTCTTCTATGCCTTAATTAAGACATATATAATCTTTATTATTATTTTTTTTATTTTTTTGAAATATGAGTGCAATCAGTTGGGATACCGACAAGATGAATAAGAGCTTTTAACTACTAAACCATAATACAATGGCGTACTCAATATCAGTCTAACATTTCCTCAAATATAAATATAAATAAATAAATAAATTTATATTTATATATATTAAAATTTCATACTTTTCTAATTTTTCTTATACATAATTTCTTTTTAGATTTTTTTTCTATGAGTTCTTGGCTTTGCACTATTAATTCTGCTTCCTTATATATAAGTTTTTCAGATTTAATAATTTAATTTGACATTTGTAATGATTTGAAATAAGAAGTCCTATCAAAGAAAATTATAACAATATATAATTTACGTTGCTTTTATTTTCATAATAACCCGGTTAGAACTTTTTGAATATTACAATATTTGATTAATCTAAAATTTAAGTACATTATTTACTTTATTTTATCTGAATTTCATTGTATTATTGAATTTTTATTTTTCTAAAAAGTCATATTGGTAATGTTTTTAATGTTTTGTTATTATTATTATTATTATTATTTTGTAAAAGTGTCCTCTCATATATATATATATACATACTCTGAAATATTTGTTCAGCAGATTATCAAATACGAAAAATTTAGAAATGACACTGACTTAGACATGACCACGGTTCGGTTCGGTTCCAGTTCTAAACCGACGATTCCGGTTCTGAAAAAGTTAGAACTGGAACCTTAACCGAGATAAAACGGTTCCGGTTCGGTTCTGGAACCGACGGTTTTGTAACGGTTCTGGTTTCGGTTCCAGTTCCGGTTCTATAACGGTTTCGGTTTCAGTTTCGATTCCGGAACCCTTTTTCAAATAAAAATAAAATTTAAAAATTAATATTAAACTATATTTTGATATTAAAAAATAAATTTATATACAAAAGAAATAAGAAATTTAATTATTTGAACTTTGATTGAATTTAAAAATAAATTTACAATTTGAAATTTAAAAATAATAAAATAAGATTTTAAAATTTAAAAATAATAAATTAAGAATTTGAAATTTCAAACAATAAATTTAAATTTATAATTTATAGATATAATTAAAAAAATTAAAGGAAATTAAAATTGAGAATTAAGAGAATATTGAAACTAAGAGTTAAAATTGAGAGAGAGTTGAAATTAATGGAGAGAAAGAGAGTTGAGATTGAAGGAGATAGGTGTGAGAAGAAATTAATAATGAAAAGGGTATTTATAGAGGAAATGGAGGGATTAAAGAGAAATTAAGGGGAGGGGTAAAATGTAAAAGAAATGTGACCAATTGTCACTTTGATTTTTTTTTTTTTTTAAAAAAAAAAGTGATGCGGTTTTTTTTTTTTTTTAAGAACCGGAACCATTGGTTCAAAGCGATTCCAGTTCCATCGGTTCTTTGAACCAGCGGTTCTGATTCCATTATTTAAAGAACCAGAACCGAAATCTTTATTTTGGTTCCGATTCTGAAGACCCAGTTCGGTTCGAACCGAATCGTGATTATGTCTACACTGACTTCCCACCCAGCAGGTAGAGAAGTTGTCTCCACCAGCTCTAAGTAAACAGAGAGATGATCTTTCCCATTTCCGCTCTTGTCCCCAATTGGATAGATCCAGTAGGTAAATAGCAAATGGAAATGCATAGAGAAAAACACACCACATTGCAACACATAATACAACCACATAAAACTTAATTTAACAATTATGAGAAAGCATATGACACCATTTATAGCCTCCTACCTCAAAATAATTAGAGCAAAATTCTCGATTCAAGCTTAACATTGAGAATGATTGGATTTTGAATAAGTAATCACTTGGTGGAGCATCCTTCCTGCAACGAACATGAATAAAAACAAGAACCTTCTTAATTAGAGATATTAGGTGTTTGGTAAATATCATTTGTACAACTTCGACTAACAAAACTGTTGAATTTTTAATCTGTTTGTACTTTATAGTACACATAAACGGAAAAGTTTTGCTTCTAAATTAAAAGCTATCGTACTACCATTGTATACCTACTAATTTGGTGGCTATAGCCATGACCATATGTCGTGGAGCTCGACCCATATATTAAGTGGGAAAATTGCCACAATTTTGAGGCCGCTAGAGCTCGTGCCATATCTCATTCTTACAAGAAGGAGACAAGTGGGATTGTGCTACTGTACCAATCCACTGAGCTCTATTTGGCTCAAATTTTAAACTTACTATTAGCATTAGTTTGAGGAGGTAATGTGACCAACCATACCCCAAGTGGTAACAATCTACATTCACGTATAAAGAAAGTATCCGAAATTAGGCCATATCCACGAGACAGAACCAAGGATCCAACAGTCACTCTTGGAAAAGAAGGTTGAAGGGAGTGAATAATCGGATTTGAATCCGAAATGACTCTCTTGATTAGGCAATTAATAAATGGCTTATTACAAAGGTTTATTTATTAGCATATGTCATATTAACATTGGATCCAAGTCCTTATTTAAATGGGCATTGCTACTATGTAGAATCTATATTGTTAATGTGGTCGTTATGAATTACTAGACTTAAACCCAATGGTCCATATAAATTCCTGGTTTGAAAATAAAAATAAAAAACTAGGAAAACTGAAAGTGACCGGTCCCACTTTCAAATGATAACTATTTGCTTGCTCTTTCATTATTGATAAACACATTTGGAAAGTAAATAAAGAACTATATAAATTAGTAAAGTGATCACCCACCATGATCAAAATAATGAGATAACTGTTGCAGATTTTGCGATTAGGGCAATGAAAAGCACAATGGGAATTCTGTACATTACATATAGAGGTCCATGCCAAGAAAAAAAATTCAAACAATCAAGATTTTAAAGTTGCAGCTAACCATAACATATGCATATCAAAAACCTGAGTTTACCAAAACACAGCTTAGAAAATAACAAGCAGACATATGTTATAGAGCACAAAAAAAACCTTATGTTATCAAAAGCTTTGCAAACAAAAGGACAACAGAGATTCCTTGCTCTATGTTATAATATCACGAACAGATTTATGACTCTGGTAACCACAATCCGATCAGCATGACCTCTGCTTCGATGATTAATGTATCATCCACCAAGAAACCCTGTTTTGCGTCCTTTAGTTTAGCCAATGACATGAACGTCCTCCAACCGAGGTCACTGCCATCTGAAGGATTATACAGTCCTGAAAATGTAAACAGATGAGTACATTCTTGGCAATCATAAGGACAGGCAAGAACACAGCTCTAACAATTTAATTATATGGTTGCAAGGAGTATAGCGTACAAACATTTATATACACCAAATCTATAATGGGTACAAGAATAGCTAAATTTTGGAATGCAATAGTGTTTATATGTTCACATTGGGACATTCTAACCTCTTGATATTTATGATAAGTCTCACCTTCACATTCAACGTGCTGTTGATCGATTTGACTTTTGACACGCAGAACAAATTTTGCAAGTAATTTAGTGCCTGAAGCAACGCTTGAGTGAGACAAACCCAAAAATAATGAAATACTATTGCCTTTGCCCTCTGAATTTCCATTAGGGCAGAGCGTAATATTCCTGCAATACATAAATCAATTTGCAATAAAATTTGCATATAGCAAGAATTGGTTGACCTAATGAGACAGTCAAAGGCAATTGCATATATACCATTTGTAGCATCCGAATGATTCAGACACATACTCTTCATTATCGAGAGTTGAAAAATTAGTAACTTTCCAAGTGTGATAACCTTTATCAGGCTCTTGCAGCATTGATAAGCAACCCTCTTTAAAAGTTCTTTTAACAACAAAGACCTCCACACCAAAAACACAATCATCATCTAAAAGGTACCCATTTGCAGGATTTGAAAATGTGTTCACATCAATGAACTTCGCAATACCAGATATGGTGTTCATGGCATGATAACGGGTTTCCCATCCATCTGAAGCACAGAATGTAACAAATATGTAAAGAAAATAAATTTACTAACTCAAATTGTACTACAAATCACAATGCTGACTATTAATTGAAAGAGTCAATGCATATATGTGCGTGTGAAAAAAAGATTTTACCTCTCTTACTGAAATATTTGTTCTGCAGATGATCGAATACGAAAATATTAGAAATCACATTGACTTCCCACCCAGCAGGTAGAGAAGTTGTCTCCATCAGCTCCAAGCAAGTAGAGATATGATCTTTCCCATTTCTGCTCTTGTTCCCAGTTGGGTAGATCCACAGTGCCCTGTAAATAGCAAATTTAAATTTACAGAAAAAGACAAAACACATTGCAACATATAATGCAACTACATAAAACTTTAGATGACAATTATGAGAAAGCATAGATACCATTTATAGCCCCCTGCCTCAAAAACATCAGAGCTAAATCTCTCGATTGAAGCTTTAGTTAACAATGAGAAAGACTGGATTTTGAACAAGTAATGACTTGGTGGAGCATTCCTTCCTGAAATGAACAAGGATAAAAACAGGAGCAGCCTTAATTAGAGATACTAAGTGCGTGGTAGCTACCATCTGTATAGGTTTAGCTAACAAAACTCTTGAATTTTTAACGTGTTTGCGCTTGTAGTATCAATAAATGAAAAAGGCTTGTTTCTAAGAAATGACGGATGTCTAAGCTCGTTAACAAAGTTGAGATAATTTGACAACAAATCAAAAGAAGAGCATACATTTTAATGCATTTAGTTACATACAATGGAAGATATACCTCTTAAAATGGTGGAAGTAGCCATAAGCTTGGCTTCTGTGTCAAACAAAAGAAGAGGTGTTGCAGCTTAAGACAACTAGAGAGAAAAGTTTAAGGGCACACAGTGGAACTCGGTTAATTAATATATTAGATTTATAAAGGGCAAATTGCTCTAACCCCTCTAAGTTAGGTTTGATAAAATTATATAAAAATGATAATATTTGGATAACTCACACTAACATTCTTTGAGGTTTAAAAAACTTAGTACAAATATTCCCTACTATTAATAAATTCTCATGGTCAATGATCAAAAATATAAAAAGATTAATATACCTCTTAAGTCAAATTTAAAGTCTATATTTTATTTTTTATAAATTTGAAATTAATGTAATAACTATTTTTTAATTTAATTAAAAAAAAAAAAACCTAATCTCCATAGGAGACCAAATCTTGGTCTCCCAAGGAGACCAAAAACAGTTCTCCAGTGATGGAGATTGTCACAATCATTGGAGTCCTCATCTTCATCTCTAATGATGGAGACAACTCAATTGTCAGAGGTTTCTAACAATGAAGACGCGTTGGTCTCCAACGATCGAGACTAAAGGGTGGTTGGAGATGATAGCACCATTTCTATTTTTTTTTTTTTTAAATTTCATGAACTTTATTTATTTTTTTAATTTGGGTGATATTTAGTTTGATGATGATGATTGATTTGGAGATGAAAATGAGAGAGATGATGATTTTGATGAAAACAATATATGGATGATGAAGATCATGAAATGGAAATGAGGAAAATGATGATGGAGGTAGAATATGAAGATTTTTGTTTTTAGGGGTTAAATATTATATTATTATTTGATTAACAACAAATATATCTTTTTGTTTTTTTTTGGGTTTTTAATTAAACTAAAATATATATTAAATTAAAATATTTATAAATTATATCAGTGATCATTTTACCCTTGATAATTTTGACTTAACGGAGGTTGACTAATAATTGACTAACAATAGATGAGGTTTGTACTAAGTTTTTGAAATCTCAAATAGTGAAAGTCTAAGTTACCAAAATATCGTTATTTTTATCTAATTTTGTCAAACCTCAGGAAACTTTGTACAATTTGCCCATTTATAAATAATTTTCACACACTGCAAAATGAAAGGATAAATTACATAAACAGTCCGACCCTTTAGTGTAATTTCATATGTAGGGGTTTTGTTCATAATCACACGTGTGAAATTTTTGCTTAAAAATGTATAACATTTTCTATACAAAATCTTGTTTGTATTATTTAGATAAAAACTTTTGATAAAATTTTAAAAAGTCTACTGGTCTATCTTTGGTTGTTGGCGTCATTGGTTAGGCACTTGTAGCCCTCATACCTCCCATTATATGTGGCATGAGTAAGACACCCATCTGCCAATCCAAATAGTAAGACACCCTCCTGCCAATCCAAATAATAATAATAATAATAATCATAGTTCTCCCACCATTTTATATGGATTGTCATTCCACGTTCATGTGAGTCCCCCCCCCTAATTTCGTATGAGCAGATTCCTCCCATTAAGGAGCAATACCTCGGACTGTACTATTAGTATTCTTATCTTGATTGGTTCCAGTAATCCTCTGACCCGTCTTAGTCCTAAAAAAAAAAAAAAAAAAAATCTACTAGTCTAGTATTATATTTTTCTTTTTAACATGCATTAAAAATCTTGCTATATCGTTTAAATACATTTTTAAGAAATCTATTGGTTTTGTATTATATATATTTTTTCAACATGTATAACTAAATTCCACCGTATGAATAATTTTATTAAATTAAGAAGTTTTATACTACATAATACTAAAATAGATGTCAATGGCTACTGGTGTAATCGGTTTCAGTGCCAACTACCCCTCATGCCTTTGTTGGCCAAAAATAATTGTTTTTTCATCGCTAGGTGTGAGTTATTTTTCATTCTTGGGTGAATCTTTCCTCCGCTTCCATATAGGTTAATCCCTCGTATTTAGAAGTATTATCCCAGATCATGCTATAATAATCTTATCCTAATGGATCTCGATAATTTATTTGATCAGTCCCAGTTCTTATAAAAAAAAATATTAATAATGAAATATATACTTGAGCTCCAAGTAGATTTGATTATGAAAATTAAGTGTTCGTCTCCCCTTTAGATTGAAAGGAGGAGACTTTTATTGACCATCACTCCACGTCTGATCAGATGTGAGACACTGATACAAACAGTCTATTCCATCAGATTAGGGTAAATATGTAAATGTCAAAATGTCCTCTCCATTACTTTATGCGAGGAGACAGGTCCAACAATTTGATATAGGTGATCGATCTCCTCCAAAAAATGGATGAAGGAGCCAGTCTCTTTCTTAAATGAGAATATTGAGATCTATTACTCCGTTATCGATGAGATGATTTCATCCATTTTCATGATTTTTTTTTTTTTTTGGTTGAAAGTATTATTATTACTTTATATAAAGTATAAATATTTATATTATTATTTATTAAAAAGTTTACGTAATGCTTTGTTTTATATAGAGCACTTCGGTTGTCTCAGTAGCGTGCCCAGGTTCAACGCTCACCAGTAACCTAATAAGGTGATAATTTATCACTACTTTACGGGTCATTCTCTCCTATTTTGAGAGTAGATTTTCAGGTTATATACTAAATTGTGATATCTGTAAATCACGGTAATCATCTAATTTGATATCAAAAGTTGTTGTAAATCAAAAAAAAAAAAAAAAACTCTTTGTTTTATATAAAAAATCTTTTGCCCCTCTACCACTAAAAGTTTACTTATAATCCTATATGCATGCAATTACATTAAAATTTAAAGATATTGTGCATGATTTTTCCAGAAACTATGTACATAAAATAACTCTCAAGTGTAATTTTTTTATATAAAAGTTATTAAATTCTAAAGCATTCAATTTTTTTTAATAAAATTTTTTATATCTCTATAAGATAGTTTGTATGGAACATGTAAAAGAAAATAAGAAATATGCTTGTCAAAATATTTTGGAGGTTAAAGTCGGCGACCAAAGCCAGTAGATGTGCTGGTATGGCTAGTTAGTAATATGCTTGTCAATTTATTGGAAAAAACGAGACTAGATAGATCAGCAATATTAATGATGAGCCTTGCAGCCATAACTAAGGATGACCCTAGTAGCAAGCCCTCTTATCGACTCTCCACTTGATCACATTTTCTCTCTCTTGATTATTTATGCAAACAAAACTCACTCTGATATTAATCTGTGAGTCTCTGTCAACTGTCAACACCGTATCTGGTTGACTGGTTGATTTGAGAGTTGGTAATAATTTTTATAATTTTTTTTTTCTTTGGAAGAAAATTGTAATAATCATTTTATCTATTCAAATCTCGTTCATTGTTTGAACTAATACGTACTGTCCATTGTCAAATCATATTAAACAACATTGAAATAACCAATTTCTTTAGGAGCACCCGATTTTTGTTGTTAAGTAAAAAGTAATTTAGATGTTATGATGACTTAAAATTATTTGTATAACAACTTAGCGGTAGATATTATCATGATTCGATTCGGTTTCGATTTTGGTTCCAAATCGACAGTTTCGATTCTGAAAAAACTAGAATCGAAACCTTAACTGAGATAAAACGGTTCAGGTTCGGTTCTGAAACCGACGGTTCTGTAACGATTTTGATTCCCGTTCCGGTTTCGGTTCTATAACGGTTTCGGTTCCAGTTCCGAAACTTTTTTTATAAATAGAAATTTTAAAATTTATAAATATTATAAATTGACAGTTTGAAATTTAAAAATAATAAAATAAGATTTTAAAATTTAAAAATAATAAATTAAAATTTTGAAACTTCAAACAATAAATTGAAAATTATAATTTATAGATATAATTAAAAAAAATAAAGGAAATTAAGATTGAGAATTAAGAGAATAGTGAAACTAAAAGTTAAAATTGAGAGAGAGTTGAGATTAATGGAGAGAGAGAGAGTTGAGATTGAGAAAGATAGGTGTGAGAAGAAATTAAAAATTAGAGGGGTATTTATAAAGAAAATAGAAATGTTAAAAGAGAAATTAAGGGGAGGGAGTGAAATGTAAAAAAAAAAAAGTGACCTTGCAGTTTTTTTTTTTTTTTTGTTAGAATCTGAACTGCCGGTTCAAAGTGATTCCGGTTCCACCAATTCTTTGAACCGGCGATTCCGGTTCCATTAATAAAAGAATCGGAACCGAAACCGTTACAGTAACGATTCTAATTCTGGTTTTGAACCTGAACCGAAACCTTTGTTCTGGTTCCGGTTTCATTGACACGGTTTGGACCGGACAATTCGAACCGAACCGTGGTCATGTTTACTTACTAAGAGTTGTTTTAACATTTTTTTTTTTTTTGAAATAAGATAGCTTTTATAAACCAAAAACAAAGGGGAAGATACAATGAACATTGACATTATTGCAATATATAGCCTCCGAAGAGGACCAGGCTAAAGCTGCCAGATGATGTGCCAATCGGTTACCATTTCTGGGAATGGCCTGACACTTACAAACACCAACAACTTTACATAACGCCTTAATATCATAAATGAGAGAGAAAGCTTCTCCATTAGGGATAACATCAGTATTAACAATAGAAGCCACTCCCATAGCATCAACTTCCAAAAGGTCAACCTTAAGATTCAGAGAAAAAGCATATAATAAACCTTCCCTCAGAGCCAACAACTTACCAATTTCAGCTAAGAAGGAACCTCTCCAAGGTTTGGCTACAACAGCAACAATCCTTCCCTCATGGTCACGAACAGCACACCCTAAGCCAGTTTTAGAAGAATAAGGCCTAATGGCCATATCAGAATTCAGCTTAAGCAGCCCAAAAGGGGGAGGGAACCACGAGATAAGATACTGAACGCTGGGACACTTAGGCTTGACAGAAACTGCTTCATTAGTTTTCTGAAACTCCTCCAACAGATTCAAGGCTTTTTTGACCACTAACCCAGGATCAAATTTACAAAACATAAAGCATTCGGAATTTCTGGCCTTTCAAATGCTCCACATTAACATGTAGACATCTGACAACAGGCTTTTATCAAACAGCTTCCACACTCCAAACAGAATCTGCAGAACATCATTGAAAACTGTTAAGGATATTTCCTTTAGCAAAAAGGTTCCAGACCTGAGAGGCGATCGGACACCAGAAAAGAGCATGGGCAGAATTTTCCTTAGCAAAATTACACAGATTACAGCAACCATCAACTAAAACCTTTCGATGCACTAAATTGGCCTTAGTTGGAAGAGCATTAATACAAGCTCTCCAAGCAAAAATTTTGACTTTTTGGGGAATATTAAGGTTCCAAAGGGATTTCCACCATTTTTGCATCAGTTCAGGAGCTCACGGAAACACTATTAGCATGCATATGTTCCACAGCAACTCTGCAGTCACTCTTCACAGTGAAAGCCCTTTTCTTATCAAAGAACCACCTTCTAAAATCAGGAATCTCTCTGAAACTAAGAGGAATTGAAAGGATCAAATCTCTGTCGAAATGAAGGAAAAACTCATCCAGTTTCTGGTAATTCCATTGTTTGGAAGCAGGATTGATCAGCTATTCAACCAGCATATCATCATTTGAGCTAGGAGAGATCAGCTTGAAAGAGCTTGGTTTTGGGATCCACCAGTATTTAAAGACATTGATATTCTTCCCATTGCCGACTTGCCAAACCCAACCTTTAAGAAGAAGGTCTCTACCCCACAAAAGACTTCTCCAAGCATGTGAACTTCCATTCTTACAATTAACCTGCAAAAAATCAGATTTAGGAAAGTACTTAGCTTTTAGGACTTGAGCAACCAAGGAGGTCTGGTGAATAGCCAATTTCCACGCTTGTTTGGCAAGTAAGGCTTGGTTAAATAAAGATAAATCTTTGAAACCCATGCCTCATGCCACTTTCGACAGGCATAATTTCTCTTAACTCACCTAGCTAATTTTGCGTTTACCATCCTTCTTACCCTACCAGAAATAAGCTGCTAATGATCTTAACTCCTTACAAAGATCAATCGGAAGTTGGAAAATACTCATAATGTAAGTAGGGATAGCTTGCATGACTGCTTTAACTAGGATTTCTTTTCCACCTTGGGAGAAAAGATGACTCTTCCAGCTTTTTAATCTCTCCCACACCTTTTCTTTGATATCCATAAAAGTAGCTTTTTTGTTTCTACCCACAAGGGATGGTAAACCCAAATAACGATTGTGCAAGTTGCCAATTCTAATTCCTAAGCGAGAATGGAGATCATCCTTCTGAGGGGAGAAAAGGTTAGGGCTGAAACAAATAGAGGATTTTTCAAGGTTGATTTGTTGACCCGATCCTCTACCATACACCTCAAGCACCTCCTTTATTAATTTACAGTTAGAGGCTGAGGCTTTACAAAAAAGAATACTATCATTAGCAAACAAAAGATGAATAATAGATAGGCCCAACCTCCCACATTTAACACCCAGCTCTCTGCTCTTCTTTTTCGCCTTCCTGATTCCTTCTAAGAGAGCTTCCGCACAGAGTAAGAAAAGATACAGGGACAGGGGACAACCCTGTCTCAGACCCCTATCAAGCTTAATTCTTCCCACCTCGACTCCATTTAGAAAAAAGGATAAGTTAGACATAGAGATGCAATCCATGATAAGAGTTATCCAATTCTACGAGAACGCCAATCTCCTCATGATTGCCTCCAGAAATTTCCATTCAACTCTGTCATAAGCTTTACTAAGGTCTAATTTGATAGCCATAATACCTCTCTTTTCTTTCCTTCTACCATTAATAGAATGCAGGAGCTCAAAAACAATAAGAATATTGCCGAAGATTTGCCTATTAGGCACAAAAGCAAATTGATTTAATGAAATTAGATTAAGAAGGACTGTCTTTAACCTATTCGCAATCAACTTGGTGATGATTTTATATAAGACTGACGTTAGGCTTATAGGCCTAAAGTCTTTTAGCATCTCTGGATTCTTGCATTTTGGGATCAGTATCACATTTGTGGAGTTGAAAGATCTAATAGAAGACTCACCTCTGAGGATTTTTAAGCAAGCTGTAGTCATCTCACCGCCAACAATATCCCACATTTTTTTGTAGAAAACAACCTGAAACCCATCAAGACTAGGCGCTCGAAACTGACCCAAACTGAATAAGGCAGTTTTGATTTCCTCAACACTAAAGGAGAGGTTCAGAGAGTCACGCTGCCTTTCATTTAGACGGCTTTCAATTCCAGAGATGGCTTTTGAGATTTCTAATGGGGAGGGGAAAGAAGAGGTAAATAATCATTTGAAATAAGAGCAAGTGCCCCTCCCTATGTCTTCAAAAGATTCCAAAATCGATCCATCTTCTTCAACTAATCTGATAATCGTATTCTTCTTTTTTCTAGCATTCACATAAGCGTGGAAAAATTTAGTATTGCGGTCCCCAGCCATTAACTAGTCTGTGCATGCTCTTTAGTGCCAGTACAGTTCCTCTTTAGATAACAGGATTTCTAGCTCCTTCTCCTGATTTTTAATTTCTTGCATAACACCATCTTCAAAAGCACTCTTGTATAAGGATTCTATGAGCTTTTGCTCGGAGATAATCTTTTTTTTAAAGAACCAAAACACTTACTACTCCAATCGGATAACCCTTCCGCACACCTAGTGATTTTAGAAGCAAGAGCCTCTGTTAAGATTGTTCTGTCCGACCTATCCCATATCAATTTAACTCTTTCGAAGCAGTCGTCTGCTTTGAGCTAGAAAGGTTCAAACTTGAAGCTCCTATTTGCCAAATAAACATTCTTAAGCCCTTCGCTAAACTTCAGAATAATAGGTCTGTGATCGGAATTGTTGTAATTCAAATTTTCTACCATCGCATCCAAGAATTCATCCCTCCACTTTGAATCTGCTACAAATCTATCCAAACGCTCTTAAACATTTGCTCCACCATTTCTCCTATTATTCCAGGTGAACCTGGGACTTGAGCATCCCAAATCAGTGAGGTCACAATCCTCTAACACCGACCTCAAGGCAAGCATACTAGACATATCCTTAGCTAGGCCACCTTTCTTCTCATTCCTATTGAGAATCTCATTTAAATCACCTCCAATCAGCCAAGGTAAATTATCCACATTCTTTAATTGCCTTAGTAAAGTCTAAGAATCTCCCCTTTTAGCTTGGCCCGGATTCCCATAGAAACCTAAGAATCTCCAAAATAAACCATCCTCCATTCTAACCTTTGCATCAATATGACCCGACGAAAAGGAAAGGATTGTAACATCAACATTGTTATTCCAAAAAAGACCCAAACCACCGCTTTTACCATCACAGCTAACCAGAAAACCACACTCGAAACCCAACCTCTCTTTTGTATAATTATCAGCCTTTTTATGTAATTTTGTTTCCGATAAGAACACTAGGCTGGGGGAATATTTACGAATAACCCTTTTCAGGGTTGTGAATGCACGGGGATTCCTCAAACCCCATACATTCCAAGTTAGGATTATCATGGCGATCGACGGGCCTAGCAGTCAGGCTCCACCGTTGAAATAGAGTTTAGAAAGTCACATTCATCCCCAATCTTGCATTTTTTATTAAAACCATTATTGCTTTCTTCGAAAGATAACTTCTTGCATTTATCCCTTACTGAATCTAAATTAACTGCTATATCTACCTTCGAGCTATTCCGCATAAGGAAGAGATTGTAGCAATAGGACTTCTCCCCCTTACTCCCATTAAGCGAAACACTATTACTCTTAGATACCTTCTTTCTGACTTGTTTAATTGCCATCAATTTAGCCATTGGACTACTAACCCTCCCCACCAATACAGCTTCTCTTGTCGCCCTTTTCCATTTCTTAGTTACTTTCCTAGCCGGGTTCATATTCATATCGACTACCTCTGATTTATTACATTTAGAAGCTTGACTCAACTTCATCTGATCAACTTGCTGGACATCCATTTCTGACTACCCCTCCTTGTCTACACCGTCCTTGTTCAACTTAATACCCCTTGACTCCACCGACGAATGATGCTTTTTGCCCTCAGCTAAATTGTCGCTAAGGTGGGAAATAACATTAGCAACCTCAGATTCTTTTGACGGTGAAATGGTAACCTTCTCGTATTTGCCATTATCGGGGAATGACAACTACTAAGCCCCTTACACGATCTGTCTGTTGCCTGCTTAGAGGAATTACTATTTTGGTTATGATCGATTGGAAGAACTTTACTGGTACCAACTATCCCCACATCACTTTTAGGTTCCTTCTCATAATTCATGTTTTTATTGTTCGATTTAGGGAGTCCTTTTGGTCCTCGCAAGGACTGTCTCATCTGGTGAGGGCCATCTCTAAAAAAATTTTCCTCCTAAAATGACGCCTTTAGCCACAAACCATATTTTAACGTTTTCCTCTTTTTAGCATCCTTTTTTTCTTCTTCATTCAGACGATCCTTGTTGCTATGACCTATACATCTATAGGTAAAACAAAAATTCTGGTAGTCTCTCATATTTAGGTCTACTCAAATCGTCTCCTTAGATTTGCCTGCATTAATCAACAATCCTCTCCTCAAAGGTTTACTGATATTAATCATAACCCTCACCCTTAAAAATTTCCACATATATTCTTGAGGGTCATCAGAAAGCCCTCTCAATTCTCCAATTTGCCTCGCTAACACTCCCGCCACTACTCTGTTCATGCACATTAAAGGAACATTATGGATTTGAACCCAAAATTTCGCTTTATCAATATCTAACCTGGTCACGTCTCCCACTCCCGAAGGGATAATAAGACTGTTGTCGAAATGCCATGGGCCTCTATTTAGCACTAGGTTGCGTTCCTCTTTCCTCTGAAAATAAAACATGAAAAGATTATGCCCAATAGATTCCACCTCCACTTTTCTGTTAACTCTTTTATTGACCAACACCTTACCTACTAGACAATGGTCCACCTCCTCGAAACCTAGCTCCCGTTCTTCGCCTTCAATTATACATATACAACCTTCCTCCTCTGTGAGAGAGAGCCCTTTACATAGATCTGCTATTTCATCTTCCTCCATTATAGAAAGCAAGCAAGCCAAATGAGCGAAAAAAACCCAAAAGAAGGAAATCCTAGAAACTCCCCCACCGTGCCCGCCCCCCCCCCCCCCCCCCCTCCTGCCTCTGAACTACCAAAGACCACTCTCGAACGGACTTTCTACTTTTATAGTGTTGCACCCCCCCCCCCCCCGCCTCTGAACTACCAAAGACCCACTCTCGAACGAACTTTCTACTTTTATAGTGTTGCCCTAAGAGAAACATGAGAAGACTAATTTTGAGTTGTTTTAACAATTAATTGAGAATTGTTGTATCATAATTAACTATGATGTAATGGCTAACATGCAAATGTTGTAATAGAATAAAAAGAAGTTACCAACATTTTTAACATGTTGTTTGGTTTATACCTATGTCCACTAGACAAAAAGTATGAATTTTGTTTAAATGCTTCTTGCCCATAAAAAAGTTAAAGTATCTTTAAAATATATCCTAAACAAAAATTACAATTTAATTATCCAATGTTAAACTATATTCAACTGGAGCAAATTTTTTAATTTTATTGCAATTAACCCTCATATCATTAACCCATCTTCATTAGACTTAGTCGATTGAAGGGTAAAATTATTTTTTAAAATAAAAATTAATTAATTAATAAAAATCTAATTAGATCTCCAATTATTTTGAAAAAAAAAATTGAAAAACAAATACAATTTAATTAAATGAAACAAAAATTAAAATAAATTAAAAAGTAAACTTTTTCACTCTTCTTCTTCTTCCGCACGACCTCCACTTCTTCTTTTTTTTGCTCGTGACCTCCATTTATTCTTCTTCCCTATCACCGACCTCCTTCCCCATCATCGATCTTCTTCTTCTTCCTCGCGACCTCCACTTCTTCTTCTTCTCCATCATTGACCTCCTCCTCCTCTTCTTCCACTTCTACCATTACCAATCGCCGACCTGTTCTTCTTTCACTTCTATTATCACCACCCAAACCTTCATCCATTGCTCTCCTCATTATCGGTGCTCATCTCTTTCTTTTCCTTCTCTTTCTTCCCTTTTCTCTTGCTTCTCTCTCTTTCCCTAAATAAACTATAATTTTGAATCCCAATTGTGGAGACCTAGAAATGGGTTTCGAAACCCTTTAACTAGGTTTTAACTCAGATGAAGGTTTGAAGGTTCATCTTGGTTTTTATTTTATTTTATTTTTTTTTTCAATTTTTCAATGTTGATTTTTCATTTTTTAATTTGTGGGTTTCATAATTTTTTGATGTTTGGTTTGATGATTGATGATGTTGGTTCTGTCGATTGATGATGATTTTGGTTTTCATTTTTTTTTTCAGTCTCTGGGTTTGATGATTGATGCTGTTGGTTGTTGGGTTTGACGATTGATGATGTTTGGCTACATTGATGCCAGTTGTTTGGGGTGATTTGTAATTGTGGTGGGTGGTAGATGTGGTGGAATTTGGTAAATGAAAGTTGGAATTTGGTTAGAATTTAATAGTATTGATGTTGAAATTTGGTTGTTTAAGCATTTGTGTCAGGACCTGACTGAATTTCCTACTAATGAATCCAGCGGTCCTGCCGGCACCCAACAGTACCCTTCTAGGACCCATCTATTAAGGCCCAAAAGGATACTGTAGAGCGAACCCGTAAACTACTAGTCTTTTTTTGTATAAATCATACTTATTAAAAATCGTGCAATACAAATCACAGTAGATAAGAAATCATACAAACCAAAAATATCGTCATAAAATGCGAAATTGCAAATAACTAAAAGTTGCATGCATTCATAAAAGTACTACAATAATTGTTCATGAATATGAAAATATAGAATTTTCATAACTATGTTTAATATTGAAATCTTTTACATATAAAACTTTAAGTTGCGTTGTCGGTCGAGACCCACCTACTCTTTTCTTGGCACTCTGGTTCCTGGATCACTTGTACCTGCACCTGAGAAGGTTTTGAAATAAAAACAAAATGAGCTATAAAGCCCAGTGAGTGTGCATATATTTATTAAGCTACCTCCCAAAAATATTTTATTTCTTTTGAAAACATTTTTCTTAAAAAAATAAATTTATTTCTAAAATGTTTTCCTTTTTCCAAAATCTGTTTGCAATGGTATGCTAGCTTTCTAAAAGCTCTAATGGCAACTCAATAAAGCTAGAACCACATGAACGGGTAGACCAGCTCCGCTCAGTGTGGAAGTTACGTGATGCAAAGGCTAGCATCGCTCATCGTGACAAAATGTACAAGGACGTCTTGTATACACTTGTGACGAAACTATCATCGCTCACCATATATCAAGAAATATTCCGCTAGTGTAAAGGGTGACAGACTAGATAGACTCGATCCCCCCTGATGTTAGTAAAACTAACCTCCTAACATATGTCATACACTGCGGAATAAACTGATCGGGTCCACTACGTAAAAGGTCTCTATCGTACTAATCTGGGGTCGTCCACTAGATTTGAAAATCCTTTTTAATTCTTTTTTTTTTTATTACTGAAAACTATCTGTTTTCATGCTATAAAATAAATCATATATAATGCATACCATATCTAAATAAATTATTATGTCCTTTTTGCACTAAAGCATAAATTATTTATGAGCTTAAAAGAACGTTTACTAAATAAATAGAAATAAATAAAAAGGAATTTAATTTATTAATTAACTTAAAAGAATTCAAAACATTTTTCACACTCACAACTTGCTTCCAATCACTTCACTTTGCCTTCAGCGCTCTTCTTTAACTTGCTGCTCTACCTACACTTAGCCACAAAAGAAGTCTTAGCTCATGGCTATCTCAAATCAGCTCTTTCATCTATTCTATTCAATTCGCGAGCTCTTGCTCGTTGCCAACACTCTTACGCGAACTCTTTCACGAGCTCCTACCTGAGCTCTTATGCGAGCTCCCTACTCACCCAACTTACTTCGGGTAGAAGGTATTTTCTTACCCTAGCGAGCTCGCTCAGTTTAACGACCTTATTCAGCTCGACTTGACTGAGATCATAATCAGCTCGCTTAAGTTTGCCCTTACTAACTGCTGCCTTGACCTAACTCAGACAGGCACAGGGCAGTTGAGCAATTACCCTACTCGAAAATAACGAGCTTGCTCTTCGGGCTAACTGGGTTGAAGCTAAAGAGCTATAGGTATTTCCCTTCTACTCATCTTCAACGAGCTCTTACGCGATCTCACACGAGCTCATTACTAACTATTTTTCCAACTTACACATATACCAATATTACTACGTTCTGATCACAACACAACAACACATTCAATGACTTCACCCGATCTTACACCTTAGTCGTGACCTCATAGGTCTCACGACTAACTTACTCATTCTAACCCACAAACATACAATTAACAACATAATACTTCAAATCAATTAACTTCCTTAGCTACATTACTTACCAGTTCTTCTTTTTCTCCCACCTTGATTTCCAACTCACTGATGCTTCATTTCTCCCACCAGCTCGCTTGATGCTTCAGGTTTCCCAGATCTGAACAAAATGTCATATCTAACTGAAACACATTTCTTTTAACAAATCCTTTACCCCAACTAACATCATAAATACCCAACTCTTATCAGATCTGGATCCTATATTCACTTCCTTACCTTCAGCAGACTACTCGCCCTTCACACTGGCGAAGATCTGCTCCCAAGCCGGCGACAGCTTCCTCTTTGTTGACGGTGCACTCTCTCTCTCTTCTTCTTCTTCTTCTTCCATCTCTTTCCTCTCGCTCTTTCTCTTTTCACTCGGTCACTTTCTCTTTCCCACGTACACATCACTCACACGTATTTATAGGTGTGGGTTAAGCGCAACATTTACCCTCAAGATTCTGAAAAATTACAATATTCTCACATTCTAGAGAATTCTTTCAAAATATCTGGCATTTCTCTTTTTATACCCCTCGACTTCATAAAATTTATACTTATTTCCAAATTTTCTAAAATATTTTAAATCTTAAAATTTAAAATTTATTATTAAATACATAAAAATTCTTTCATTTATTTCTTCAAAAAGTGTATATTAATACATCATATCTTTCCGTACACCTGAACAGTAATATTCTCGAGAGAGAGTATTACAAAAAAAAAGAGTTAATTTCAGGTAAGGGTGGGGTGGGCATCTCCAACCCAACCCGATAAACCCAACCCAACCCGACTATTTTTTATTGAGTTGGGTTAGGTTAATTCTTAAAAAAAAATAAGATGGGTTGAGTTGGGTTGGGTTGAAAATTAAATTGGGTTGGGTTGGGTCGAAAAATTTTCAACCCAACCCAACCCGAACCCGACAAACGTCTATCCCTAATTCTAAATCTAAGATTTTCTCCTCTTTCTAAAAGAACACTTGCTAGGGATGATGATTAAAGATAACTTTTATGATGAAATAAATATTTTATTTATAATTATTAAATATTTATTTATACTTATTTTATTTGTAATCAAATTGCTAAAACTATAAGAGTTATAGATTAGACCTTTTGTACTTTTATGACAAATTAAATTCAATTCGATCAACCTAACCCAACCTGACTAGTACTGGGTTGGATTAGGTTAGATTGAAGAATTTATTGATTTGTTTATTATGATAATGTTAAATGTGTAATGTTATATATTATTAATATTTTGTTCTTCTATTTATATAGAGATTGGAGTGAGCATACCATTGGATCCATAAAAAATAATGTGAATTGATTATTTTTCATGCTATTAAGATAATTATTTTAAATAAAAACTTTATATTTTACTTACATATGTTTGTTCTTTTATGATTTGCAAAAGTTGAAAACATGTTAGTTAGTTACATTTTGGGTTGATTTACATGTTTTGTTTGATGTTAGATGTGGCATGCAGTTGATACTTTGGAAGCTACCAATTTGACGTAATTTTTTATGGTTTTTTACGCTTGTGAGGACTTTAATAAGCAAACAAGTTGTGTTGACGGACTCTATTAGGATTATTGTCTTAATTTTTATTTTGTTATTTTTGTACCTTTTTGTGGTGAATTAATTTTTTTTTTCCTTTTTTAATTATGTAGTGGCTTAAATTTTTATTTGTATTAAATCTATTATGTAATCAACGAGAATGTTTTACATTTGAACGAGTTGATTAATATGAATGTTTTGTATTTCAACAAGATACCAACCCGATCAACTTAACCTAACCCAACCCGATAATTATTGGGTTGGGTTGGGTTGAACCCACGTTGAGTTGAAGGATTTTCAACCCAACCCAACCCGAACCCGAAAACGCCCACCCCTAATTTCAGGTGAAGATGTTGGAATTTGGTGCATGAAGAACATTTTTTTTTTTTCAAAAAAAAAGCCCAAAAATTTGGCAATATTGATCTTGGATCTTCACTCTCTATGGAGATGGAGATGGAGATGGTGGAGCTCCCAAATGATGATGACTTGTGTTTTATTCTGGGTTTGTATTTCATAGTCGAGCGTTTGATTATGATTTGTGTCCATAATGAAGATTGTTCTTGTTTTTTTTTGTTTTTGTTTTTTGTTTTTCTTTTTTCATCATGGGGATCCAATTCCATTTTTTTAATATTCATCAATTATTATTTTTCATTTTTTAGTTAAATTTATTTTTTTAATTAAAGGGTATTATAGTCTTTATCCTTAATTTTTATTTGGTCAAAGTGGTCTACAGGTCAATTAAGGGCATTTTAGTCATTTAACCATAATTGTACTGTTGACCGTTAACTTCAATGGATATGGATTAACGACAGGTTGGTTATTTACAATAAAATAAAAAGTTTGTTTTGTCTAGATATAACTGGTAGCTAAATTGTAATTTTCTCTATATCCGATACTCAGTATTTCAATCAATTCATTACAATATTCATGTCACATGAATTAAGTAAAAGATATATAATGTATTAGATGTAATTCCAAAGACCTTTTGAGTTTCAAACTCACTTTCAGTCTCTTCATCTTATTTTCAATTTTTTTTTTTTTTTTTTTGGGAACCCAGCCACAGTATCTATAATGGCTGTAAAACTAGAAGATAATTGTATTCTAACCCGATTTTTCAGATGCTTCCACAAAGCGTATAGATTTTAGATTCTTTAACGCATTAAAATTAATGACAGACTAGAGTATGACCCGATTGCAGAATTTTATAATTTTGATCTCTAAATTCATTAAATAAGAATTTATTAACTTTTATAATGTGGTAACATTTACAAGGCATCTAGTCCCAAGGCTTCTAGAGGCTTCATTTTAGGTTACGCTTGGCACATAGATTTAAAATAGAATGGATTGGATTAATAAATTATTGTTTCATGTTTGGTAGAATTTGAAATTAAATTAAAATTATATCATATCATATTTAGTGTAGGTTGAGATTGAATTGAAATAAAATTAATTTAAATATTTTTTAGTATACTTAAAATTAATTTTTTAAAAAAATCTTTAAAAAATTTGAAAAAAAAAATGAATTGCCCGAAACCCCTCTGAGGTTTGTCAAAAAACAAATGAAAACACATTTACCCATTTATTACATCAAACCCTCACGTCGTTAGATTTCCGTCAATTTTAATAGTTGATCAAAATTTTTGGTCAAATGACTCTTTTGCCTATAAATAAAACAAAAAATATACATATTAAAATTATTAAATATAAAATAAAAATTATAAATAAATGGAATAAATTAAAAATATAAAATAAAAATTCATCATCATCACCAAAGTCAACTTCATCTTTTATCTTAAAAATAGATATATACATATGAAAAAAAATAAATTAATCACGATCACCAAAATTGAAAATAAATAAAATAAATTAAAAATCTATAAATAGTATCATCAAAGTCAGCTTCATCTTTTTCTTCTTCTCCTTGCTCATCAACAAAACCTAAAGCTCATAAAAAAAAACCCATTATCACCATCATTAACAAAAACTGCCATCATCACCATCATCAACAAAGCCCAATATCATCATCATTGTCGAACTCCTCCTCTACCCATTCTCTCTCTCTCTCTCTCTCTCTGGAAACTTGGTTTTCCTTCTCTCTCTCTCTCTCTCTCTCTCTCTCTCTCTCTCTCTCTCTCTCTCTCTCTCTCTTTCTGGAAATTTAGTTTTCCTTCATTTTGGGTTGATGTTCATTGACCAAGTTGAAAGCTTCATTTGGGTCGACGAACCCAGATTATTTGGGTCCATATTCATCTGGGTTCGTCGATCCAGATGATGACTTCATCTTCATTTGAGTCGACCCAGATGAACTTCATTTGGGTTGACCCAAATGAACTTCATATAGATCGACATAGATGTAGCGCATGCATTAAAAAAGGGTAAAAAAAAAAATTTCAACGAGCCAAGGTGCAACCTTGGTTCGTTCAAAGTTGAAACTGATTGTTTGTTGACGTTTGTTGATGAAGAATGGAGAACACTGGTTGTTTGTTGATGAAGCTAAAATTGGTCTTTTTTGATGAAAAATTGGCATTTGTTGATGAAGAATGGAGAAGAACAATTGATTGTTTGTTGATGAAGCTGAAACTAGTGTTTGTTGATAAAAAATTGGTGTTTATTACTGTAGAATGGAAAAGGAGAACACTAGTTGCTTTTTGATTTGGTTGTTGAAGTTAATCTTCAAGTTGAAGAAGACGAACTTCAACTTAAAAATTAAAATCTAGGTTCAAAACCTAGATATTCAATCTCACTAGTCTTTTCATTTTTTTAATAATTTTTTAATTTTTATTTTAAATTAATTCATCATTTTTTAAAAATTTTAAAAATTCTTTTTTTATTTTTTATAATTTAAATTATTTTTAATAATTTTAAATTCAAAAAATTAGAAAAAAATTTTGATCGTCCATCTCTTAGATAGATGGTGGAGATACATTTTTAATTTTTTTAAATTCATTTATCTTTAATTTTTATTTTATATTTACTAATTTTAGTTTTTTTTTTTTTTAACTTATTAATGGGTAAAATTGTCGTTTAATCAAAAATTTTGATCAATCATTAATATTCGCAGAAGTCAACTGACGACGTAGAAATTTGATGTAATAAAAGGATAAAAGTGTTTTCATTTGTTTTTGACAAACCTTAAGAGGGTTTCATGTAATTTATTTAAAAAAAAAATGGTGTCTTCAGCGTCATAAACCACCCATTTCGTGAACATCATCAACAATCTAGTTCATCAATATCATCATCTTCCACAACAAAATCATTAACAAAATCAACAACAACATTCATTAATAACGTCAAAACACATATCTTAAAATACAAATTAAAACTTGAACTTTAGAAATATATATATATATATATATATATATTAGAACAAGTGGAATTCTGGTTCTAGGTTCATTAGCTGGTTCTAGGTTCATTGAATC
The DNA here is from genome assembly GCA_022984855.1 of Dimocarpus longan. Lineage (NCBI taxonomy): Eukaryota > Viridiplantae > Streptophyta > Magnoliopsida > Sapindales > Sapindaceae > Dimocarpus > Dimocarpus longan. Next base: position 8,244,305 of record CM041013.1, read on the forward strand.
TAAAACTTGATAACCTCAAACTCAAAATAAAAATAAAAAATAAAAAATTAAAAAAAAAAAAAAAGAGCAAAGAGAGTACTGCTGAGGAAGACGATGACGAAAGTGCAAAAGAGGAAGATGGCGACTGAAGTGCAAAAAAGGAAGATGGTGAAAGGATATGAGGCTTGAACTTAGAGAGAGAAGGTAGAGAGAGAGAGAGAGAGACCCATTTTGTGAATGCCCTAGCTCATTTCTAAATCCATCAAATCCCACCATTTTGGATGGGAATGAGTATTCCCGTGAGAGAGGGATTTGAGAGAGTTTGAGATTAGGTTGAGATCTCACCAATTGTTCTCCAAATGCAAAATTTGAGAGTTTGAAATATTTTGAATCCTAAACCAATCACAAATTCAACGTTCCAAACATAGCCTTATGGTTATATACTTACCCTCTCACATTTGTGATGAGACTTAAGTGACCACTTCCACTTTCCAATGACAAAAAAGAAAAATATGGTAACAATTTGCCTGCTCTTTCATCATCGATTAACACTTCCATAAAATTAATAAAGTGCTGTACTATATATAGTAACGTGGTCACCCAGTATGATCAAAATAAATTGTAGTGAGGATTTGGCAATTAGGACGTGGCCAGGAAATGAAAAGTTCAATGAGAATTCTGCATACTACATACAGAGGTCCATGCCAAGACAAAAATTCAAAGCATATAAAAAACCTACCTAAACAGCTCAGAAAATGACAAGATGTAGACATATATGTTACAATATCACAAACAGATTTACGACTTTCGTAACACTAATCCAATCAGCATGACCTCTACTTCGATGATTAACGTATCATCCACCAAGAAACCCTGTTTCTTTTCCTTTAGTTTAGTCAATGACATACCCCTCATCCAACCAGTGCCATTGCATTTTGAAGGAGTATACAGTCCTGAAAAAGTAAACAGATGAATACATTCTTGGAAAACGTAAGGACAGGCACAAAAACAACTCCAACAATTTAATTATATGGTTGCAAGGAGTACAGCATACAAACACACATGTATATATGTATATACCACATCTATATATAGGTACAAGAATAGCTAAATTTTGAAATGCGAAAGTGTTAGCATGTTCACATCGGGACATTCTAACCTCTTGATATTTGTGATAAGTCTAACCTTGATGCTCGATGTGCTTTAGATTGATTTGGTTTTTGACACGTAGAACAAATTTTGCAAGTAATTTAGTGCCTGGAGCAACGCTTGAGTGAGACAAACCCAAAAATAATGAAATACTATTGCCTTTGCCCTCTAAACATCCAAGGGTAGAGCATAATATTCCTGCAATACATAAATCAATTTGCAATAAAATTTACATATAGCAAGAATTGGTTGACCTAATGAGACAGTCAAAGGCAATTACAAATATACCATTTGTAGCATCCGAATGGTTCAGACACATACTTTTCATTAACTAAAGTTGAAAAATCAGTAACTTTCCAAGTGTGATAACATGTAGCAAGTTCATGCATTATTGACAAGCAATTCTCTTTAGAAGTGCTTTTACCAACAAAGACCTCCACACCAAAAGCACAATTATCATCCAAAAGGTACCCATTTGCAGGATTTGAAAATGTGTTCACGTCAATGAACTTCGCAATACCAGATGTGGTGTTCATAGCATGATAACAGATTTCCCACTCATCTGTAGCACAGAATGTAGCAAACAAGTAAAGAAAAATAAAGTTTCTGACTCAAATTGGTAAATTATCTTTATTACAAATCACAATGTTGACTATTAATTGATAAGAGTCAATAAGCCAATGCCTATACATATATATATATATATATGCTTTTATAATCAGGTATACCTAATTTTAAAAAGTAATAATCAATCAATCAAATTCATCTATTGTATTTGAATTAAATAGGAGAAAGAATACAACGAATGAATTTAATTAATTTGTCCTATCTTTTAAAATCAGATATACCTGATTATAAGAGTCTTATATATATAAATATATATATAGTGAGAGAGAGAGAGGGAGAGAGAAAAAGAAAGAGAATAATTTTATCATTAATGTCTTTTAACTTTAAAAAGTTAAAACCAATCAAATTTATTTATTACATTATCTCTCTTAAAATAAATTATTTCTCCTATTTAATTCAAATATAATAGATGAATTTGATTGATTTGCTCTAACTTTTAAAAGTTAAAAAACACTGATAGTGGAATTATTATATATATATATCTATGAAGTCTTCTATAATATACTTAAGTATCGATACACTTAAATTGATTACATTTTAAAATTATTGATCGTATTTTATTATATCTAATTACAATTAAATAAGTTTGATTACGATTAAATATGATCGATTGTTATAAAAATGATTTTACTCATTTAATTGTAATAAAATATATTAATATATAATTAGATATAATAAAATATAATCAATAATTTTAAAATACAATCACTCTTTTATAATTGTTAACTATATAGATACACAAGTGCACTATAGAATGTGACATATAGACATATATATATATATATATATATGTCACATTCTATGGTGCACTTGTTTTACATATGACTGAATACGAAAAAAAATTAGAAATCACATTGACTTCCTACCCAGCAGGTAGCTCCAAGTAAATAGAGATATGATCTTTCCCATTTCTGCTCTTGTTCGCAGTTGGGTAGATCCACAGTCTCCTGTAAATAGCGAATTTAAATGCAACTACATAAAATTTAATATAACAATTCTGAGAAAGCATATAATACCATTTATAGCCTCCTGCCTCAAAATCATCAGAGCTAAAATTTGCTAAAATTTTCAATTGAAGCTTTAGTTAACAATGAGAATGACTGGATTTTGAACAAGTAATCACTTGGTGGAGCATTCCTTCCTGAAATGAACATGGATAAAAATAGAAACGCCTAAATTAGAGATACTAAGTGCGTGATAGGCACCATCGGTATAGGATTCACTAACAAAACTCTTGAATTTTTAAGCTGTTTGCACTTTGTAGTACACATAAACGAAAAACGTTTGTTTATAAGAAAAGATGGATGTCTTAGCTCGTTAACGAAGTTGTGATAATTTGACAACCGATCAAAAGAAAACGATTATACATTTTTATGCATTTAGTTACATACAGAGCTGCTCACAAGCAATAGATAAAAGATGTACAAGTTGAAAGGGAACATATACCTCTTAGAATGGTGGAAGTATCCATGAAACTTGGCTACTGTGTCAAACAGAAGAAGAGGGCTTTTTTTTTCTTTTTTTTTTTTATCAAAATCGAGAAGAAGAGGTGTTGCAGCCTAGGACAACAGAGCAAAAAACCATGGAATTGTGTTAATTAAGGCAATAGATTTATAAATAATTTTTACACACTGAAAAATAAAAGGATGAAGTGCATAAACAATCATTAATAAACAACCTATCTAAAAAATTTAGGATTAACGGAGTCCTCTCCGGTTTCTAGTGAGAGAAACAGAGTAGAGGGAGAGTGTCCTTAGGGCAGTGGGTCTTTCTTATGGAAAGGGTGGGGTGGTTTTATTCTTCTTCATCGACCTTGGTAGGAGATCTGGGGTAAGGTAGAGACGCTGTGAAAAACAATGGACACAGAGGAGATCGCAAAGTTGTGTAAAACCTTGTCCTTATCGGAGGAGGAGGGAAGGATTTGTAGGATAGAGGGTGAGGATAGGAGGGTGGGGTTTGAAGAAGTGGATCATTGCTTGGTTGGGAAAGTGTTATTGGGGAAGAAAGTAAATAGGGAAGCCTTTAAGGCTGTGATAGAACAAATTGGTGTGCTTATGGAAAGGTGGAAGTGGAGCTTGTGGGGTTCAACACATTTATGTTCTTCTTCGAACAAAAGGAGGTTAGGGCTAGAGTGTGGAATAGGGGACCATGGCATTTCAAACATTGTCTGATAGTGCTGGAGATACCTAGCGGAATGAGGAATATCTCAAAAATAGATTTTAACAAGGTGGATATATGGGTACAAATACATGACATTCCTTTAATGTGTATGAATAGGAGGGTGGCGTCTGTGCTGGCAGGGCAGATAGGGGAGATAGTGGCAATCCCGGACGACCCAAAGGAGTACAGAGGGAAGTATCTGAGAGTAAGAGTGATGATTGATATAAAGAAACCGTTGAGAAGAGGGTTGATAGTGGATCGGGGAGGAGAAGAAGGGGCTTCCTGGGTAACTCTTCATTATGAACGGTTACCAGAATTCTGTTTTTCATGTGGGCGAATAGGGCATGTAAGCAAGGATTGTGATGATGCAAAAGCTAGAGAGGAAGCGAGAAAGGGGGGAGCTCTCAAATTTGGTGCATGGCTAAGGGCAGCACCGTTTGAAGAAAATAGATCTAAAGGAGGTGGTATTTATACTAACCATTTCTCGAGGGTAAAGAAAGTAGATGGAACAGGACTTTTGGGGGAATGGAAAGGGAATCAGGTGGGGACAGAAGGGGACAGTAAAGGCAGTGATACAGATTATAGAAAGCAATTGGGAAATGGTGATAGAAGGGAGCTGGCAAAGGGAAGTGGATATGAGGACAATGGAGTGAAGGGGACCACAAGGAAAGGGGTGGCGGTTGAAGGGGTCCCACTTGGGGAGCCAGGAAGGGGGGAAGGGAGTGACCAAAATGCCTCTAATGGGGAGGGTCCATCTCGGTCTAATAATGAGGGTATAGAAGGGGTAAAGGATCCAGCCAGTGGCATTTTAGTAAAGGAATGGGACTCAGAAATAGAAGAGTTAGTGAGGAGTCACATGGGTGTCAAACAGAGGAAGGAACTAGGGTGGAGGGGGTAGAAGCAATGATTGTGAGTCCGTCTAGAAGCTCTACAAGGAAATGGAAAAGGGTAACAAGGGAACTAAAGTTAGTCGGGAAAGCAAGGAGTCCGATAGGGAAAATTTTGTCGATTAAGGATGGGATTAGGAAAGAAGGGAGGTGTAGTAGTCAGTCGCCGAGTTATCTGAGTAAGTCTCCTAAGGGGATTAAGTTAAAGGGATGCTTAAAGGCAAAGGGAGGAAGAGAGGATGTCCTTGGAATGGATGGAGGGATAGGAGAGTTAGAAAAGAGCAAAAGGAAACTGGAGTTCAACGAAGTTCAGGGGGGTGAGAAGAAGAAGTTGAGAGCTGGGAATGTGGAGAAAGGGGAAGGGGGGAATGCAACGGTGGAGTCTTAGGTCCAGGCCCGCCGAGATCAATGATAGTGTTAGCTTGGAATGTGCGAGGCTTGGGGAATACCCGCACATTCACTGCCCTCAAAAGGGTAATCCGAAAATATTTCCCGGAGGTGGTTTTTGTGTTTGAAACTAAATTATAGGATAATGCTGTAGATAGGATAAAAGTAAGCTGTAGTTTTACGGGAGGTTTTATGGTTAGTTGTTATGGAAAGAGTGGAGGGCTAGGCTTATTCTGGAAGGAAGGAGTGGACATGTCAATTCTATCCTTTTCTGTTGGGCATAGATGCTAGGATTCGTATGGATGATGGTGCCTTTAGAGATTTACTGGCTTTTATGGTAACCCGGATCCGGTTAAGAGGAGTGAGTCGTGGGAACTAGTTAGGAGATTGAAAAATATAGATGATCTACCTTGGTTGTTAGGGGGTGATTTTAATGAGTTGTTGAGTAAAAATGAGAAATGTGGAGGCTCTGAGAAAGGGGTAGGGGGAATGATAAATTTCAGGAAGTTGCTGTCTGACTGTGACTTAACTGATCTAGGTTTTAATGGGCCGAGATTTACATGGACGAATAGAAGGGATGGCAAGTTTAATGTTCAGGAGAGAATTGACCGATTTGTGGCCAATACAAAATGGAGGGATGGGTTTGAGAATGCTTCGGTGGAGAACTTGAATTTTAGTTCCTCCGACCATAGACCAGTGATTTTAAGAATTCAGAAAAGGATAATCCGGAAAGGATTGGGTCGAAGTAACTTCAGGTTTGAACCTTTTTGGTTTAAAGAGGACGACATCCAACCTGTGATTAAGGACTCATGGGAGAGAGCGGGAAGTGCACAAAACGCTCATGACCTGCAGTTAAAGTTGACGGACTGTGCTGGAGTCTGCTTGGAATGGAGTCGCGAGCGATTTGGATCTTTAAGGAGACGGATAGAATCCAAGCAAAGGCTGATTGAAAACTTGTACTGTAAGGCATCGACGGTAGGAGTTATGGAGGAAATTAAGAGGCAAGAGAAGGAGCTGGAGGAATGGCTGGCTAAGGAAGAGCTTTATTGGCGTCAAAGATCGAGAGCGGATTGGTTGATGGCAGGAGACCGGAACACAAGGTTCTTCCATGCCAGGGCTACAGCGAGGAGGAAGAAGAACACTATTTCCAGGTTGATAGGGGAGGATGGTGGAGTGGTGGTTTCTGAGGAGGATATTGGAAGAGTAATGCGTGATTATTTTGGTAAGTTATTTCTGTCTTCTTCTCATTCTTCTGTCTAGACCGAAGTAGCCTGTAGGGGTATTAAGAATGGCCTGAGTGAAGACCAGAAAAGAGACTTGCTGGTACCGTTTAGAGAAGAAGAGATTAAAGAGGCTGTCTTTGCTTGGGCTCGACAAAGGCTCCGGGGCCGGATGGTTTCCAGGCATTATTCTTCCAAAAAATGTGGGATGTGGTAGGAAAGGATGTCACTGCTGTTTGCCTTAAGATCTTAGAGGAAGAAGCTTCCGTTAGAACATTTAACAGCACAAATGTGGTTTTGATCCCCAAGACTAAGAACCCTGAAAGAGTTAAGGACTTCAGACCAATCAGCCTCAGCTCGGTGTTGTATAAGGTGGTTACTAAAGTGTTGGCCCTCAGAATGAAAGCAGTCTTCCCAGGTATGATTTCGGATAACCAGTCAGCTTTTGTTCCAGGGAGGCAGATTTTTGACAATGTCCTAGCCTCTTTTGAAATGATTCATACCATAAACAGGCGTAAAAAAGGAAAGAAAGGTCTGATGGCAATCAAATTGGACCTAAGCAAGGCGTATGACAGGGTGGAGTGGGTCTTCTTGAAGTCGGTTATGCGGAAAATGGGGTTCCCTACAAAGTGGGTTAAGTTGGTAATGGATTGCGTCTCCACATCGGAAATCAATCTTCTTATTAATGGTCAGCCAGCGGGGAGTATCTCTCCTTCTAGGGGTATTAAGCAGGGGTGCCCCTTGTCCCTGTACCTGTTCCTGCTATGTGCCGAAGCTTTCTCAGGAGGGGTGAAGCTCGCTGAAAGGGGAGGGAGAGGACTAGGTATTATGAGTGGCAGATCGGGGCCGATCGTTAGCCACCTTCTCTTCGCTGACGATAGCATTCTCTTTTGTAAGGCCTCGGTGGCTAACTGCCTTCTAATCAAGAAGGTGTTGGGTTCATATAGCAGAGGCTCAGGTCAGCATATAAATATGGAGAAGTCGACGATTTTTTTTAGTGGGAATGTGGATGGCAACCTGAGAAAGGAGATATTCAAGGTTCTGGGCATGGAAAACACTGGTATTCACAGGCAGTACTTGGGGCTTCCTTCCTTGATGGGCAGAAATAGATCCAAAGCTTTCGCTGAGATTGTTAACAGGGTTGGCAGCAAGCTAAAGGGCTGGAAGAGTCACCTCTTCTCGTAAGGGGGGAAAGAGATCCTGATTAAAGCCGTTTTGCAAGCCATTCCAACTTACACGATGAGTATCTTTCGCCTGCCCTTTTCTCTGTGTAAGGAGCTAGTTTCGCTTGCGTCCAGGTTTTGGTGGGGTATGAAGGATGGGAAAAGGAAAGTGAGCTGGGTCAGTTGGGACAGGATGTGTAAGCCGAAGTCGTTAGGAGGTTGGGGTTTAAAGATCTATCACTTTTTAATTAGTCTTTGCTAGCCAAGCAGGCGTGGAGGGTCGTTGTTAATCAGCATTCCCTGGCAGCGCGAGTGTTAAAAGCCAAATACTTTTCGAATAGTGATTTCTTGCAAGCTCCAATGAGGCAAGGCGCGTCTTATGCGTGGAAGAGTCTTTTGTGGGGTAGAGAGCTTCTAAAAAAGGGGTGGATTTGGAAGGTGGGAAATGGGGATGACATAGACATTTTTGAGGACCCGTGGATTCCTAGACCGAGTTCCTTTTCTGTGGTGTCGCCTAGACGAGGAGCTCTCATGAAGGTGGCAGAATTGATAGACCAGGTGAGGCACAAATGGGACATCCAGAAGATCAATGAGGCGTTGCTTCCGGTTGACAGGAACCAAATCCTAGCCATCCCTCTGAGCTGTAGAGACATTAAGGACAGCAGGTGGTGGTTTTTTGATAAATGAGGCCTGTTTTCTATCAAGAGTGGGTATCAGGTAGCTTTTGAGGAGCGGACTAGAGAGGAGGCTTCGTCCAGCGCCTTGGCTGACATTCAGAAGTGGTGGAGGACCCTCTGGAGTTTAAATATTCCTCCCAAGGTTAAGATTTTCATCTGGAGAGCTTGTTAGGAGGCTCTCCTGACGAAGGCGAATCTGTTCGTCAGGAATATTTCTCGAGATGGGGTATGCGAGGGATGCTTGAGGGGGGTTGAGACAGGTTTTCATGCGCTGTTCATTTGTAAAGAAGCAGAGCAGGTTTGGGGTTCCTGTGATGTGCCTATAAGAAGCCTGCTTACTGGAAGTAAAAATACTCTGGACCTGATGTTGGCTGTGCTGAGATTGCATGAGAGGAATCGGATGGAGTGTATGTGCATGGTGATGTGGGGTTTATGGGGGAGGCGTAATTTTAAACTGCATAATTCTGGGGAGATAGGGCCTGAGGACGTTTATGGTAAGGTTTTGGGTCTGTTGGATGAGTATCAGCAGACCAGCAAGGCCCTGTCTCCTATGTCTGTCCAAAAAGGGTGTGCCAAGTCTGTTTGCTGGAGCCCTCATCCAGTTGGGTTGTTGAAGCTTAATTTGGACGTGGCAATCAGGATGGGTAAAGGTTTGGTGGGGCTGGGTGCTGCGGTCAGGGACAATTCGGGAGCTGTCATCTTGGCTGTGGCAAAAGTCTGGCAGGGGTTCTTCTCTCCAGAGGTGGGGAAGCTGTTGGCTGTTAGAGAAGGCTTGAGGGAAGCTGTTGCTGCAGGTTTGACTGTGGATATTGTGGAAGTAGATTCCATTAATGTAGCCTCTGTTCTTAATTCTTGTGATATATTTAGAGGGGCTTCTAGTAGTTTAGTTGATGATAGTAAGGCGTTATGTGGGGAGGTGGGGGTTAGGATCTGTCAAGCCGTCCCTAGGAATGGGAACCGCTTGGCTCATAGGCTCGCCTCTTTGGCCTTGTCCTTTTCGGAGGTAGTGCGTTGGTTCAACATTCATCCTTGTAATATTTTCCCCTTGGGGAGTGGTTTATAATTTGCTCTTTTGAACCTCAAAAAAAAAAAAAAAAAAAAAAAAAAAAAAGTGCATAAACAGTCCGACCCTTTAGAGTAATTCTACGTTTCATTAAAATGTATAAACATTTTTTGTTCCAAATCTTGCTATAAAATTTGGATAAAAAATTTAGATAAATTTTTAAAAAACCTACTAATTTAGTAATATATATATTTAACATATGACTAAATTACCCCATCTGAATAATTTTATTATTTATTTTATTATCTTAAATTAAGAAGCTTTGCTTCAAAAATAATAATGAAATAGATATTGTGGCTCTAATTAGAATTGATCGTGGGAGAATGAAATGTACGTTTCACCTTTGTATTAAAAGGAGGAGACTCTTATTGATCATCACTTCTCATCTAATGAGATGCGTGAGACTGATACGAACAATCTCTTTCATCGTATTAGACAAAATATGCAACTATTAAAATTAAATATCGTCTCCTCGATTGCTTTATGTAATGAGACAGCTCCAAAAATTCAGTAGAGGAGATTGATATTCTCCTCCACTAAATCGATGGAAGAGACAGTTTATTTTTTAAATGATGATGTTATGATTTGTTATTCCATTGTTGATGAAACGATTTCATCTATGCTCATGTGTTTTTTCTTTAAAAAGGTATTGTTATAAAGCGAAAAATTTACCTAAACACCTTGTTTCATATATAAGTTCTTCTGCCCCTACTATCAAAAGTCAACAAAAGAATCTACCATAATCCTATATACATGCAGTTATATTAAAATTTAAAGATATTTTGCATTTACGTAATTTTTTCAAATAATATGTACATAAAATAACTCTCAAAGCGTAATCCTTTTTACATGAAAGTTATTTCTAAAGCATTCAGTTTTTTTAATAATTTTTTTCATGTATCTATAAGATGCCTTTTTTTTTCTTCTTCTTCTTCATTTTTTTTGTTTTTTTGGCCCCTTGAAATGATAAGATTTTTTTTTTTTTTTGTTTTTTGGAGTGATCTCTATAAGATATTTTGTAGGGATAATTCTATTTTTTTTTTCTATAATTTGATGAAATAACTAAAATCCCTCTAGGCTTGAGAAATTGCTGACATCCCTTATTGATTTATAAAATAAATCAAAAGCCCTCATAGTTTATTAAAATATCCCAAAAAAATCCTATCGTCAACTTAGACGTTAAAAGTTAGCATTTAAACATTAATCTAGAATGATAAAACTATCAAAGTAAAATAAAATTTAAAAAAATATTAATATTTAATAAAAAATTAAAAAATATTAATAAAATATAAATAAAATTATGTCCACCCTTCATCATGACATAATTAAAAAAAAAATACATTTAAAGTTCATAAACTCTTCTTTGTCTCTCTGTCTTATTCTCTCGCCCTCGTGGTTTTACTTCTCCTCTTTCTCTTTTTCGACGAACCCAACAACTATCTCTCTCTTTTAGCGATAGATCTACTTCTCTCCTCTCTCTCATTCGGCGATGGAAACCGATCACCCCAAAACTAACTTCTGGGATGGAAACCTAGTTGGATTTTCTAGGTGGGTTCCATCGCCATCAGTGATGGAAATCTTGAAAAACTTAGTTTTGTTTTTTATGGGTTTTTTTTTTTTAGGGGTTTCCATCATTTTGTTGATTTTTTTTTAATGGTTGGAAACTCATGAATTTTCATCGTTCTGTTGTTGTTGGTTTTTTTTTTTAAATAAAAAAAATTATGATGCTGTTATGTTTGATTTTGTTGTAGGTTAGGGTTTGATGATGTTGTTGTTGTTGTCATCGTCATTGCAGGCTGGGTTCAGGTTTTGGGAAAAAGATTTGTGTTTTCATATTCTTCATTGAAGTAGAACAAGATAATGTTAGTGGAGATCCAATTTTTATAGATGACGGAGATTAGATCTCCACTTTTTTTTTCTTTTCTTTTTTTAATTTTATTTCATAAAAAAAATTTAATTAATTTTTTTAATATTTAATTGAAAGGTAGTTTAATCTTTTCACGCACTATCATTATCAAAATATTTTTTTACTAACAGAATTAATAGAATAGGTAAAATAAGATTTATATAAATTATAGAAGGTAATTAGCTATTATCTTAAATAATAGGGAGGAATTTAGGATTATTCTTATTTTGTATGAATATTAAAATAAAATAAAAATATAATTTCAAAATATAAATATATATAATATTGGTAAAACAAATTTGGAGGTTAAAGTTGGAGACTCGGAGACCAAAATCAAAATTTGTTGGAAAACGAGACATGACGGGATGTGAAATAGGCGTCCGTTCAAGTTGAGTATTTATGACAAATGCGTGGTCGCATCAGCTTCCTAAGCTCCAAGTCCGAGACAGGCTGTTCACATCCTCCTGTCTCTTCGATTTGATCTGGCCTTCGCCGAATAGCCTATTACTCGGGATTGTGTGAACTTTGCCGTGCTCCTAAAGTTAACTAAAGGCACCCATGGAAGTAAAAGATTTCTTCACTCTAAGCACCGTCAAAAAGAAAAAGGATAATGGTAGAGGGTAATGTTGAAATAATGATAAATTGATAAGTGATTATTAATTTTAATTAATACCAATAAAATTTTAACATATTAGAAATCAGTTTTAGAAGGAAAAAAATTTAACATTTACATGTTATTAAAAACAAGACTTTTAATTAGTGATAAAATAGTATGTTAATTGATCTTGTGTTTGTACCACAACCGTAAAAAAATATTAATGGGATGAAAGTGCCTGCAGAATTTAATAAGCTTATTTAATCTTCTTTTCTCAGGTTACCAAACCGAAGTTATATAAACTTGTGTTGTATGTGTTAATATAAACAGGTAGCCCAAAAGAGGTTATTAGGTAGTTTTTTTTTGGGATATAATTATCTTCATTTATAAAGTAAATATTTTAGTTATATAAATAATACGTGATCTCGATAGTATACGTAGATTTTGCTTAAATTTTAAAAGTTAGAGATTATTTATTTTTTATTTAAAAATTAAATAATACCGTTGAAGATCAAATAATTATTAAAATCTAAAATTTGAATGACATATTTTTTATTTTATATTTTTAAATATATAGTAATATTATTTATTTTTAAAATTAAAATTATTTAAAAATTAATAATTTAATATTTATATTATTTTATAATTTAATTTAATATAATATAACCAATTATAATAAATTATTTAGTAAACATTACAACACTTTTATATATATTAATAATATTTTTATTTATAATTAAAATATAATTAATTATTATAATAATTTTTTTGAAAATTATATATATAAATAAATTATTATAGTAAAATAAATTAAATTTATATAAATATATAAAATTCTCAGGAGGTTAAATTTAGTATAGACACGTATATATTTATATTTTTATAATATTATATTCCCAGTCAACTACCGTTAAATATAATATTTAGTCAAATAATCAAAATATCTTTATTTTTATAATTTTTAATTTTTAAAATACATTTAAAAATTTTAAAATAAATTAAATAATATTTTTAATTAAATATTCATTATCCATTTTAAGGTAGAGGTGAAGACCAATAAAAAGAAATAAAAAAAAAGTAGTTAGTAAATGAATTCTTTTTATTATATCTCTATTTTTCAGAAGTATGGTAGAGATTGATTTAAAAAAGATTAAAATTTTTAAATATAAAAATTAAAAAATATATATATTAATAATTTTCTTTAAGCTGGAAGAACATCAGCCTCCTCCACCCCATCAGCCTCCCTAACCCAGAAGCATCCAGCCATCATCATCAAACCAGACTGGACTCTCTCTTCTCTCTCTCTCTCTCTCTAAAACCGGACCCATCATCATCGCATCCATCTCTGTTCTTCTCTTTTCTCCATCTCTTTCTCGACGCCTCTTTCTATCTCTTATCTCTCTTCTGTCCTGACACCTCTGTCCTGACACCTCTTTCTATAGTAACCAATGAGAGAGACCAAACGAAGATAACGAAGGCGGGAGAATCTCGATCTCGGTCTTGAACTTGAGAGCACCCTGTTTCGATCTAGGATTCAACCGTTTGATGGCCACTGGGGTGGTCCCACCATTGATGAATCATTTGTACACGTTGCCAAACCCTCCCACTCCGATTATGAACACCTCATCGAAGTTGTTCGTAGCCGCTTTGATCTCTGACAGTGAAAAATAGGTGCAAAGATTGGACAGTAAAAATGAGTTATTTGAACGACGAAGCTTGACAAAACTTCGATGACTGGGATTACAAGTTTACGATTTCTGTTGTGTTTTGTTGATTCTGAAGGGGGCGGCATTGCGGCATTAGGGTGAGGATCAAGATTGGGTCCGGTTTGATTTTTGATAAAGAAAAAGAGTCTGGGTTTTTGGTTTTCAAGTTTGATTTTTGATCTTTGACTCTTTTGAGTTTGATAAAGAAGAAGGAATGGAAGATAAAGAAGAGTTTGATTTTTGATTTTTTTTTTTTCTTTTTTTGATTTGTTGATAGTTTTTGGGCTTGACTTTTTAGATTGAACCTTTTTTTTTTTTTTTTTTTTATAACAAAATACATTTTAACTATTCAAAAATATAATATATTCATATCAATATTGTTTTATTAATTAAAAAATAAAATATATTCATATAAATATTATTTTATTACAATTTATTTATCTAATATTAGGAAATTTTTATTAAAATTGACAATAAATAATATAAATATAACTAAAAGATTAAAATATTTTCAATATTTTTTAAAAAAAATAAAATTATTCAATTTATATTTCGATAATCAATTTCGATGATTATTTTAAAAAAATTTTAGTAGAATTATGATGATTATTTTAAAAAATTTTCAGTACGAGATCCTCCTTAATGTAAAATAGGGGTCGGGCGTGTCCTGGGACTGGTGACTCACCAACGTGTACAAACACAGCCAGCAACAGACCAAACCAGGTTGCAAAGCAGTGGTGTGACCAGGTTGCAAGAGTGGTGTGAAGACCAGGTGGTGCGACAGTGCGGACCAGATGGTGCGACAGCGTGAAGATCAGATGTGGCTGTGATGTTGGCAACTATAGTGTTGATCGGTGATAACAGATGCCAACGGAAGTGAAGCGGTGTTGTGTGATAACAGATGTTGTGCGATGGCAGCTGTGGTGGTGCGCGACAGCGGAACAGACCAGAAAAGTAGGGAGACCAGCAGAACGGATACGACGACAGCGGATCATACCAGAAAACAAGCTGCTGAACAGAGCCAACAGCAGAACAGAGTTGATGGAACGATTTGATTGAAGACGTTCCTTAATGGACCTTTATATTAGAGCTGAAGTGGCTAAAATCAGACTTGGCATATTCCGATGAGTAAAAGAAAAATTATGCCTCTCTGTTGCCTTTTGCTTGGGGGATACCATGCAAACATCATTATTGGCTAAATTTCCATGCAAAATTTTTTGTATGATTGGCAGATCTTATCCTTAAATTGGCTCATGGGAAAGGTGTCAATCACAATAAGCTGTTTCTCATTTAATGCTTCAAGTAAAATTTTGTTCTTTGTTGACATAATTTGTAATTGATCTTACTAAAAATGAAATTGCAACAACTTTGAATAATAACATATATTAACTTCCATAGTAACATGTATTAACTTCTACAGTAAGGACTAAACTAGTCAAATTCTTACCTATATTTCCAAATTAAAGATCCAAAATAGTATTTCAATCAAAGAATTTTGCCCTGTAAGATATATGATAAGTATATGGTCAACTAAAAATTATACAATAAATATATGAACACACTTAAAATGCCTATCATTATCTCTATTAGTAAGCCTTAAGTCATTTGGATTTAAGGCCTACATTTAGATGGCTGATGGTACATTTTTTCAGATACAACAAGAAATTAAGCTATAATCATTCGGATTAGAATCTATATTTAGGTGGATTTAGGAGCCCACATAGTATATTTAGGTGCCTAATAGCAGATTTGGTTAATATTTTAGGAAAACAATGTCCTTGTTGACATTAGTTTATTATAAATCTTAATAAAGTAAAATTGCGACAATTTGGAATATGTGCTTGTTGAGGATAAAGTATTATCCAATAAATCGCCATAATAAGAACTTAATTTGATGCAAGAGGAAAACAAGTACACTAAAGAAGATTCCCATAAGAAAAATTTAAGGTAAGAATTTAATTTGGTACTATTAGGATACAAACATTATTGCTCAAAATTAGCTTAATGTGTTGGTGATACTTGCTTCAGAAGGAATATGATTTTGAAAATAACTTTCCATAAAATCATGTAATTTTAGGATTTAAAGTTCCTTGTACAATCATTAGTATATAGATAAAATTGCTCAAGTCACAAGTTGATTGTAATTTGTGGTGAGCTTCTTCATTGTTGAGTTCTAACACTTCTTCCCACTAAATGGTATTAGTGTTATAACCACTCACAAAAATAGTAAATCAATCATAAAATGAGGTACCAAACTTTTACGTGGAAAACTTAAAGTGAGAAAAACCGTGACAACCGTAGTAGACTTCAAAAACTTCCGATATCTCCAATAAACAATGGGTTTACAATAGGTTCTCTCTAGAATAACTAGAGACTTATAATAGCATCATGAATAAATATTCTTGGTTCAACAACATCATAGTTATCATTTAAACGGATAGATTCCAACAAGCCAAAGGTTAGGTCTCACTAAGTGGGCATCTCAAGATAACACTATAGAGAGGATAACAGGAAAATCCAACCAGTAGATTTGGAAGCTTCTTGCAATAATTCTTCAGTTGAAATTTGGGCTAAATTTGACGAAGTTTAGCCACTTGATCTTGAAACAAGAAACCTTAAAACCCATCTTCTCTTTGTTTCTCTCATTATTTTTTTTCATTCAAATGTCTCCATTCGCTTTTTGTTGTCCCTTATTGGCGGCTTTAAGCTCAAAAGCCCTTGTTTGATCCAAGCCCATTATATGAGCAAACCTAACAGGCTACACCGTTTGGTCTATGCTCTATGCTACTAGCATGGATTATGATGCCACTCGACTGACTTTATTTATCATCTTCAAAAAAGGACAATCATATGCATAATCTAAAGAAGAGTTTGTGAATTTGTCAATTTTATAACTGCAAAAGCTTAAGATAAAACAGGCATGAACTCAACCAAAATTTCTCAAGACATGTATAACAACACATCCAACACTAAAGGAAGCAAAATTGTGTAGGAGACCTGCATTTGAATTAGCTTGTTTCCTAAAGCTTCTTGGCGGCCTAAAGCGTAGATATCTTGAGAATGAAGAACTTGTCCATTGCATAAACCTTCGGGATGAAAAATCTGCCCATGCCTTCAACAAATTAAGCATATGTTTAGTATAACATTTGATGACATCTAAAAGAATTAATTTAAACTTAAACCATCCTTATCAACAAATGAAAATACATACTGCAAATAATACAACTTGTAGCTAGTCATCAGCATCCCATTGATTCACATATGATTGAGGTATCGCTCATTGTTCATCAGCCACACTACTACGACTTCCCATTGGTCATATCCAATCTCATTTTTTAGCCTCTTCTCAAGCAGCAAAACCTAACTCAGATAGATAAGAAAATTTACATGTTTAACTCTCCTTGAAATGGTTAAACCAACAATTAACAATACAATTTTAAACATTGAGAAGCATGTACACAACATTGCAACTACGTTTATTTCAAAAAAATAAAAAAAAAAAAAACACATTGCAGCTATGTTATGGTCAAAGTTACCTAAATTGTGCTTTTTGTTATCAATCAAAAGTTGCCAAGTCTACAAAATTTCAATCAATAGAATGTTGTCATTAACCTTTCTTGACAAGGCATCTTGGAACAAAACTTGCTTCCTTTTTAAATGTTCATCTGCATTTAAATTTGATGTCTTGATTTCTTATATTTGACAAAAGTAAGTTTTGTATGGAGATGATTTTAACATTCAGAATACAACATTAGCATTGTTTCTAGTCAGAAAGAAATTTACATGGAATGGTATTTAATTACGTCAACCATTAACAGGGCAACTTGTGAAGGTTGTGTATAACTTGTCATAGGTACATCAGTGGCGCTCAAAGCTGGACATGCGCATTACAGATAATTAGATATGTTATCTGAAATAAAAAAAAAAAAAAAAATCAAGCATGTGGTACAAAATCACTTGACAAAAAATAAAGTAGTATTTATCGAATATACAGAATGAAACACAACTTGTCAAAAACTATGACAGAAAATAAAATAACGTATTCAAGACCACTTGCATAGTTTGATGTCACATACCAGCATTTGACATTGATTCTTCAAGTAGACACTAGTATCCATTATTCTGATAAGCATTGATCATTGGACAACTCATTCTTCAGTGACAAAATCAACTAGTTGGAAGGGGAAAAGGATGCTGCTAATGAAGGGAAAAACAACAATTGTTTTTATTAAAAAATATGAATTTTACGGGATATCGAGTTTTAAAAATTTTTAGAAAACTCAAGAAACTCTAGATCCATAAAACAATGAAATAAAATAATACAAGAAAAAATAAAAATCAGATTTTTATCTTATGTATTGATCTCTATGGATTGCTCATCACCTAACCTTCATCGATATGTCTCTACATCAAGAAACTAGTGAGTGGACACAATTATATAGAATTGTGCTCACTCTCTATTGATTTTTTTTTTCTAAAAAGAATCAATAATATATATTTAAAAGGTGAGTATATATTTTTTATTATACAGAGAAAAAAGATACAGATTTTTCTTTTCTGTATTATGCTGTAGAAATTTTTTTTTCTTTCTGTTTCAAAAAACGTACAACAAAACCAAAAAATAACTTCTATTAGAAAAAGAAAACTATCTCTTTTCTATTTATAATTACTTAGGGTTTTAATTAATCATAATTAATATTAAACCCAATGTTAATTAAAATTAAACTTTTGCCACATATAACATAATTAATTCAAAATTAATTCACGTTATATTTTGAAATTAAACTTGTGACCTCTAATTAATTCATAATTAATTTATATCAGGTCACTGCTGAGAATCGAATTCAAAACCTCTTATAAATTAATCAAATAATTATTAATTCATAATTCATAATTAACTAATTAATTATTAAATAATTTGAATAATCAATATTATTCAAATACTTAGTGAACACAAATTTTTCTACTTACGTAACAATTTTAATTAAACGATCCAATTACAATATTCTATATATACGTTTCTTATAGTGAAATGAGTTATCAAGGAGACCTGATGGACCTACAGTTTTGAGCTCTAGTAATATCGAAATTATTAATTAAACTCTTTAATTAATAATTCACTATTATTAATCTTAGAATTACTCCACTAAAAACCTAAGATTGCACTCTCAAAACTGTAGATGTTTTTATACAATCTGAAATTTTCAGTGTCCATTGATTTAATCACTACATATGATTTGACCATCTACAAATAGTTCATAATTAGAGCTAGGTCAAAATATCCATTTTACTCCTCTAATTATTTCGTGATCCTTAAGTACCATTGATCCTCTAATAAACAATATATCCATAACAACTTATGAATTTATCTTTCCATTTTCATATGAACGGAAAGTTGAGCGCTTATATTGTTCAAGACCCGAATCAACCCTTAAGGGAACTACTTCTCTACTTCTCGCAAAAAGGAGTGGATTCCACTATCGTGTAGAATGTTCCCAGCTACTTACTAAATCATATCTCCAAAGTACGAAGTTATTGACCGGACATCTACACCGATCTCACCCATGTAAATTAAAGGATATAACTCAATAAACAGGAGTCCATAATACACTCAGGATTAAGATAAATTCATATATAATCATTTGGTTGATAAATATAAATTTCTAAGTTTAACGGATATTGATAAAAGACTTATATTTATCGTGGTCCAGTCCTATATAATATTTATTATATAAGGTGCCTCTATTTTCATGTCACTACATGAATAGTCTCGGCTAAAACTATCGTACCTAATACGAAATGGATCGCAACTGTAGATTTACCACAAATAAAATACCCAACTTAGTTTGTTTTCTATGAAATTTTTAGATTACTTATCTCAAACTAAATCCGCTTGTATATAACACTTATATACTTAGTTTGAAATTACATCAGTAATCAAAGATGTTTCTCATGATATATACAATTTTTGCAAAATATATAAATTGAATAAAATGACTACTTTATTATTTATAAAATCGTTTACATTATTACAAGCTCTTAGGTCACAATACCCAACAGCTAAATATTACATATTCTTAGGAAATTTTCTAGAAGGAAAGTCAGTAATAAGATCATCACAAACAATATTTGAAAAGACTTACTTGAGAGATAAGAAGTTTGATGTGCCTTTAGGACCAATATCTCTCCTTATGATAGATAAGTCTTACAATTATTGAATATGATTTCAAAAATTCAGAACAAAATTAAGATTATGACAAGAAAAAGAAGTAGATATACCTCTTGTTGTGATAGATAAACTGAAGTCCACTTGCCTAGTTTAATGTCATATAAAATGATTTGAAATTGATTTTTTTGAGCCATACAAGATAACAGTATTGAAGTTATTGATAATCATCAATTTTTCCATAGCAAAATGAGTTGTGGTACACTGTAATACTAAAGAAGAGAAATAGATTCAATTAGCATTCACATATTCATATATGAAAAGTTAAATGGAAACAAACTAATAAAATCATCACACACCATATCTAAAAGGACTAACTTGATCTAATTTTATTCCTTTCAACAAATATACTAATTTACTTTCTGATGCTAATCTAGTTGTTGTAGAATAGCATTCCAACTAAATAATTTTGTCCACTTACGTAGCATCGAAAATACAATACCCAATCAAAGATAAAGTAATAAAATATTTATTGTAAAATTAAGAGATAAAATTAAATAATAACATAATCTAGTGATGTCAAACATTCAAATCAAGCCTAGCAGTTGCAAAAAGATCAAAACTATGTAAAAGGGTGTATGCTTGTAGAACTTTTTACTTGTATCATTAAAGGAAAAACCAGGACTGAAAATATCTTCTTGACTACTCCAGCTGCCATGAACCACAAAACCAATGTGACAACTTAATTTGAAATAACATACAACATGGATAGAAGATCAGATAAGATAGAAATATCTGATTACCTAGTTCTTATTGAAGGAAATGATCCCTTGCACTATGTATTTGATTTTAAACTCTTCGTTGTCTATAATATTGGTCCTACTTTTCACTCTCTTGTATTCAACAGACCACCAAAGCCAATTTGATAAGAAATTTATCCTTTTTTTTTTTAATAAAATATAATTCTAGCAACACTAAATAAAAAAAACCAACAAGCACACTTGAAATAATAGACAATTGGATAAGATCTCTACAACCAGTTACCTATTTGATTTTCCAGACACGAATCTAGAAAAAAAAAAAAGGTCAAAATTCCCCAAGTTTTTGACATTAAGCTTTTGTTGAAGCTTACAAAAGGTGATCAATTTGACATGGTTCTTATTCTATACATATATACACTATAAGGAAGAAAACAATGACACACTATGGTTATAAATGGAACGTTATTAGAATTAAGAAGATTTGTATAGAAAAATTATGAAAAAAAAAAGAAAAGAAAAAGAAAAAGAACAGAAAAGAGGATAAGACTGAAAAAGAAAAGAAAACAACTAGGCAGATTTTCAAAGATTTGAATAATCAAGGCATACCTTATAACATCATATTTAATAAGATACCTCATGCCATTTGCCTAGCTAGTGTCATTAACTTTGATTCTTTAAAGAACAAAGTACATTAAGCCTCACTGAAGATCCATAAGCTATCACATACTCTTAGTAAGAGATCTGAAAGTAAAGAAGATGATAAGGAGTATGGCCCACAATCTTTACACTGTATTTAAATTAAAGATAGTTACTACTCTACATCAACTCTATAATACCTTTAAAGGAAGTACACTACGATGCCACTCAGAATGATCTGTGCTGAGCTTGCATCTACTCAGGGAAGACTAGCATAAACAATATTGGAACAAGTAAAACCTCTTCTGGTCCATTTCATAGGATGAGATCCCAAAGCGCTCACCCCAATTCCACATGCATTGATTTCATCTACATCTCTTATCACTACAAGAAATGTGAATATTAGATACCATACATTTGGAGTCGCATAGATATTTGGTTTCTAAATAACGCTTTTCGCAATGCATTTTATTATTCGTCTATGTAGATATGAATTTTTGTTTGACCACCGGGCATTTGACTTAGGGTGCATTTTGAGACGATATATTTTGTCTTTGAATGAAGCAATCTACTACCATCCCCACTTCGTACCAAACTGTTGGTTATATTTGAGTCCAATTTGGTTTTTGTCTTTGACGGAAGCTTTAAGCAACGAATTTAGCACTCGTCTCCATAGATATGAATTATAAATTCACTATTAGCTTGGGAGAACATTCAGAGATGATATAGTGCGTCTCTAAATCTTGTTTTTTACTATGATATTGTAGTTTGTCTCTAAATACTAGTTATCTTTTGAGTCTAACTTAAATTTAGTTTTCAAAGATAGTTTTTAGTAACGCAATTTGATGTTTGTCTCCATATATATACATATATATATATATATATATTTCATTTGCTTGAGATATTGGAGACTACACATTTCGTCTCAGTAGCAAGCAGTCTACTATGAAAGCAATTTGGTAGCCAAATATTATTTTAATGTTGGTGCCACCCCGCCAAAATATTATTCCAATTTTGAATTAATTGAGATGAATATTTGAATTAAAAACCTTGATTTAAAAGTGTCTTTGGAGACAAATATTTTAGTAGCCAAAAACATGGTAAGTTATTCTCTCTTTAGAGACTAAGTTATTGGTCCCAAAAACATAAGAAATTTTAAGGAAGTTAATAATCGGTGAACAATGCGAACACAAGATTAATAATCGAATGGTTATATTACTTTCTTTGTCTCTTATACTAAAATATTGGTCTCAATTTAATGACAAATTTTAATATAATAAGAGAATGAGTTGAAAATATAATTTTTTTAAATTCGATTTAATGTAGATGAAAAATAGATTTGCATACTCCTATAAAAATGGTGATGAAACGAATTGATATTACAAAACTGATTGATTAAGTAATATATATATATATATATATATATTGTAAAAGTCAATGTGTAGAATGGTTACAAAATTTTCACTTTTGGCCCATTAAAACTAATTTATTTGGATTTTCATTTCACTTCTTAAATAATTCGAGTTCCATCAATAAATGGGCACTAAATATGTGTTCTAACTAAGTCATATGCTAGACTTTCTTGATTTACGATTTGAAGAGAATAAGGTGCTTTTATTAATACGCATTTAGGTTTAATTCTATTTTAGAAAATATCATTTATCCGTTTTTAAATCTCATTTGACAAAAGTTATATAGCATATGTTGAGTTTGATTTTTTATTAAAAAAAAAATTGACACTAAGCAAATCAGAGGTTTGCTGACTAAGATTAATCATTACTTTTACAATCTAAATATAAATTATTACTTGCCTGTTACATATTGACTTGGTTACTATATTTTATTGCATTGAATTCAAATGAATGGTAAAAGATTGTTACTCGCATATCATTTGTTTAGAGTGATTTATTATATTTAGAGAAGGCAATTCCACGTACAAACCTGTGAACCTATGGATTTATGCTCATAATTGGAGAGTGTTTGATTTTATTAAATGGATTTGTGGGCAAGTGTTGATTTTGTTAAGTGGGTTCATGGGTGGATTTCGATGTGAAATTCCACACCTTATGCGGGTTTGGGTGTGGGTACAGGTGCAAAAAAAAATCCACACCTACACTTGTGGACCAGGGAAATTACATACATACACACAAAGCTATATGTATGATATTTGTATTTATTTTGATAAACTATACTCAAAATAATATATGAGTGTCATTTTTACAAAACCTATCGAAACCCGTTTTCTGTCATCTCTAATGCTTATCACCTAAATTATTAAGTAGATTGGTAATATATTTTAATTAATAATAAATTATAAAATTGGAAATTAAAAAATGGTATATATATTAATGGAAAAATATTATAAATTAAATATTATTTACAAATAAATTCGATATCATTGGGAATTATGTATTGAATACTTAAATTATTTTTTCTTAACTTATATTATTAATATAAATTTTTTTTATTCATTTTTTTTACTTAGATTAAATATAAATCGTTTGTTATCATAAATAATATAAATTAATACTAGAATTAATGTATAGCTAAAACATTATACATATTTACATAATATTTTCATGTGGCGGGAGTATTGCCCACCACTTAGTTTTCCACCATTTTTTCACATCATTTTATTGTCCTAATTAATGTCTATTTGTAAAAAAAGACAAAAACACCTTTTAAGTGGATTATTGAGACTATTTGTGGGTTTATTTGTCTCTTCATCTTCTGACTTTGTTCATCTTCTCAAGATCCTTTTCTCTTATCACTTGATACTTAAAAATCTTCAACTTCAACTCTCAAATATAAGCAAGCTCAAGTGGGTTTTAGTAAGACTAAAATTGTAGCAAAGATATGTATTTTAGTTTCACTACAAGAAAACTGCTCATCCATACCGGGCAATGCCCGGTATGGATGAGTATCCATACCGGGCAGGCGCCCGGCGTCCTTACCCCCGGTATGGATAATTTAATATCCATACCGGTCGGGTACCCGGTATGGATATAAATTATCCATACCGGTCACGACCCGGTAAGGATAAAGGAATTTCGGTCGCGTGATTCGGGTCGACCCGAACTTATCCATACCGGGCCCACCGGTATGGATAATTAGTATCCATACCGGGTACCCGACCGGTATGGATAGTGAAATCCAAACCGGGTGACGACCCGGTTTCGATAATATAACCATACCGGTTTATGCCCGGTATGGATAATAATTACGCATATTATCCATACCGGGCAGTAGCCCGGTATGGAAAGTATTAAGAAGAAAAAAATTTAATTTTTTTTTAAATGATAAAATTAAATTAAACACATAATATTTGTATTACACAAACACTAAATCCGTGTTACACAAACACATAAGATTTGTTATTTAATAATATATTAACTACATACATTTAAATTACATAATCTAAAGTTTAACGTACATTATAACATGTTATAATAAAATTACAGTATATAAAATGCTAAAATATAATATATTTGACTGGCCAAGCAATCATTGAATTTACTGCATCTTCTAAATTTAGTAGCTCGTTGGTGGGTCGAGGTAACGAAACACAAACCAATACTTTTCTGACGGAAACGCGCCAATAATCTGGACCAAGCTCAAGGTGATGAACTTTAGCAAAGGGATCCCGTGAGTCAATTTCCGCTTCTGCCACCACAATTCCTCTTCCCATCCAATCTAATAATTTGCATTGATTGTTGTTCGATCCACCAACTTGGCTCGAGGAACTCCGAGATATTGACTGTTTATACAAGAATTTAAAAATTTATCGTTATAAAAAAATTTAAATACTTACATATATATATGATATTAAATTGAATTAATAAATAATATAAATGCAATACATATTTTACCTTAGCTGAAGGCTCAGCAAATTGAACACTTTTACTAGATCCCATAGCATTTGAGCCACTTGAATATTGTGTCTACGCAATCATTAAATATCTATTTGTGAGAAATAATTGAGACGAAAAAAAAAACAAAATATATATATATAGACACAATAAGTACCAAAAAATATATGTAAACAAATTATAAATGGTTTGAGTCGTTTACCGGCTGCGCAGGAGGCATACATGCCAATACTTGAGCTTGATCTATGTTTGGCAAATGAGTCACGAGCAAGTTTGTTAAATTAGCAATTGTCTGCTTCATAGTTGCCATCTCATCATCGACATGCCGTTGATATTGTGTAAAATTTTGTTTACCAACCACAAATGCTTGTACAACAGATGGTGTAACACCATGACCCATTCCTCGAACTCTACCTCGATGCTCCTTACCGAAAACTTGTGCGACAGCATCATCTCTAATTGAATGTTGAGTTTCTTGATGTAGTGTCTCAATTTGTGCCTATAAATAATATCACATGATATTAACAATAAATGTTCTATATACATTATATAATACAATAACCACACTAATTGAAAAAAATAAAGTAATTTACTATTTTTTCAGCAGTGTCCGCATTCACTGCGCTTCCATCTTTATGCTTGTGACTAGCTATCCATATGTCAACTCTATCGACTTCGGGATCTTCATTCGCAGCCACTTTTTTCGCTCTCTAACATTGATATTGACATATGAAAAAATATATTTGCATTTTGAAAAATAAAGACACATATACGATAATCATCACAATATATTCTAACTCTTACCAAATCTTCTCGTAGTCGTGCCATTCCTTTACGACTTGAAGTATGTGGGGTACGATTCTTCTTTGACAACTCCCTGAAATGCTTACTCGTATCCTGCAATATTATAACATTCATGGAAAATCCATTAAACGTTAGTATTCATGCCAGATTGAGAATATGAATTTTAAGATTACCGCAAATTCTGGAGACAATCGTTGATTGACAAATACATTCCAATCCTGATCACTAATGTTAGTTGGTTTTAGCATTTCGTATCTTCTGTGTGCATCAGAACCAGGAGGAACGTCTCTTATTTGTTTTGTTATTCTTCCTTTATAGTGTCTCCAACTCTCATTCATGGATTTTAATGTTTGAGCTTTCATGGACTCATCAGCACCAAGTCGTAACTACAAGTATACATTGTATAAAATTAATTAAATATGTTGTAAAATTAATACGTAAAATTCATCTTATAAATACTTGAAACTAGTATATACCTTTATATTCTCCCACACTGTATCTTTTAAAGATTCTGGTATCTTATCCCAGCTGCTGTAGGTTATAGGTATTATCTGAGCTGCAATTGCTCCACACCCTGAACTGTAAATCACTGAATTTTCTCCAACTGGTTGTCCAACTTCATTAATTTGTATCCCTGTGGCTTTGACTTTAGCCATTTTTTCATAATCCAAACGGTTGGGACCTCTTCCTTTTCTTTTCTTATCTCCACTGGAGCTACCTGAAGACTGACCAGTAGATGTTCCTTCAGTCGACATCTGAAAATGTCATGGAAATAACATATATTAGAAGCCATCACGAAATTTCAGTATGAATATATAAAAGTAACTATAAAAAATCAATAAATTTTACGAAAATTTTGACAGAATCTCCCATGTTTTCTGAACTTTACCTAAAATAAATTAAATCCACCTGCAATGTAAAAAACAAAGTAATTTCACGACAGTTTTATTCACATCAGAGACTCTGTCTCTCCACAAACATTAAAACAAAGTCAATACATTTTATGAAAATCATGATAGAATTTCCCCTTCTTTTCGAGCTTACTAAAACAGAAGTTCACCTGCAATGTAAATAACATTTAAACTTGACAACATTTTTAATCACATCAGAGACTCTGTCTCTCCGCACACAACCACACAAACAATATATAATCACAGGTATATAGTTAAAATATGCAAAATGAAATTATATTCATTAACTTTACATGTTTACAATCAATTCCTCACAATCAATCCGAGCATAATTCTCACTATCATCCATACTAGCGTCAAAATCAGACACATCTAATGGTGCACTTTTCATATAAGCATGCTCATCAAACTTCTCTAAATCATGAAAACCTCTCGGAGGTGCTCTTAGAACAACATACCAATTAGAATTATCATTTTCCCTAGAATAAAACACTTGTGTTGCTTGTGAGGCTAAAATGAAAGGATCTCTATCCCATTTATTTCCACGTGCACTAAAATTAACTAGTGTAAACCCATCTTCTTCCCTAACATTACTCGCACTACCCATCCAATCACATCTAAACAATGGAACACGAAATGCAAAAAAATCTAACAAAAGTATTTCCCTTAAAACTCCGTAGTAAACCATCTTCTTGACAACTTGAGTACCGTCTCTTTCATTAGAAACTGTTTCTGCTTCAAGGGAAACTCCACTATCTTGTGTTGTTTTTTCACTACTTTTAATGCAGTATCGTTTCCCATTCACAACGTAGCTTGAATAGCATGTGACTTGCATACTTGGTCCAAGTGCTAGAAACTTTAAAGTTGGGGTCATATCCATGGTACTTGATTCATCATGAACCTGTTTCGAAAGTTACAATTACGATTTTCACCTTATTAGTATTTAAGATAATTAAATTTTATTACTATCGTAAAAGTTAGTACATTCACCTTATTTCTGAACCACGTTGGAAATTCTCTAGTATGAGTCATTTGCAACAAAGTTGGTCTACTTAACAGATTGGGATCTAACTGTTGAAGCTCTTCCAGATGCATGCTAATAATTTGAACTAATATTTACACTATATATAACTCAAAATTAAATTCACTTACTTAATATATTGTTCCACTAATGCACTATTCAATAATATATACATGTGGGCAATGCGTAGCATGTCCGCTGAAATCGTTTTTAATGTCGGTGCAGATGTGGGATGTCCTTCCACGACATTTTGAAACACAATATCTTCATTTCTATTGTGCTTCTCACCAACATCTGCTGCTTGTGGAACATACCTACTACAAAATTGCATGCATTCATCGGCTAAATAACATTCAGCTATGCAACCCTCTGGTCATGCACGATTTCTTACATATCCTTTTAACACCTTCATAAATCTATAAAATGAAAATATAAAAGTAAATGAAATGTAACTATATCATGTACCGTAATTCATATGTGAAGAATAGTGTTAGATTAACCTTTCAAAAGGGTACATCCAACGATATTGAACCGGTCCACATAACCGGGCTTCTCTTGTAAGATGAATTGTAAGATGGACCATTATATCAAAGAAAGAAGGAGGGAAATAACGTTCAAGCATACACATCGTAACTGCAACTTCATCTTCCAATGACTTTAACTTATCTCTATCTAAGACTCTTTGGCAAATTGCATTAAAAAATGAACACAATCGAAATATAGCAATTCGAGGCCCTTTAGGCATGAGACCTCGTATTGCCACTGATAACAGATGTTGCATCAATACATGATAGTCATGGGACTTAAGCCTAACTATCTTGCATTCATTCAATGAAATGCAATTAGATATGTTTGAAGCATAACCGTCAGGCATCTTTAAATTGAACAATCTCTTACAAAATTGTTGTTTTTCTACCTTTGATAGAGTGTGTGGTGCTGCAGGCAAATACAGTTTTTCTCCATCCTCTTTCACATGAAGATCTTGTCTAATCCCAATGTCTTCCAGATCTCTACGAGAATTAACACCATCCTTAGTTTTTCCATGGATGTCCAACAATGTGCCAACCAGACTCTCGCCAATGTTTTTTTCAATGTGCATCACATCTAAATTATGACGCAAGCACAAATCCTATAAAAATTGATGATGGTTAATTTAAGGTAAGACAAAATATAATAGAATAAGTTACATTATATACTGAATTAAAAATCTTACCTCCCAATACGGAAGATCAAAGAATATCGACCTCTTTTTCCATATCGGATGCCCTTTTCTCTTCCTTTTTCCTTTGACTTTCTTTCCCCAATCATTTTCAACTTCTGAACATGCACATCGAACTTGTGTACCATCAGGAATCTCTGGAGGATCATCCATTTCTTCTTTCCCATTAAACCACGATTTCTTCTTTCGCAAAACATGATTTTTTGGAAGAAATCGACGATGACCCATATACACATGTTTACAACTATATTTCAATCTTTGTGAATGTACGTTTAACCCACATGTAGGACAAGCAAATTCACCTTTCACACAACATCCTGCTAAATTTCCATAAGCAGGAAAATCGTTTATAGTCCACATTAAGATAACCTTTAAGTTGAACGTGGACTTAGTAGAGGAATCATACACTTCTACTCCCGAGTGCCATAACTCATTCAAATCTTCGATAAGTGGTTGGAGGTATACATCAATATCATTCCCGGGTTGTTTTTTTCCTGGAATCAGTAATGTTAACATCAAATTTTCTTTCGACATACACTTCCATGGAGGTAGATTGTACGTAACTAACACCACCGGCCAACAACTGTAAGTTGTACTTAGGTTGCTATAAGGATTAAATCCATCCGCAGCTAAGCCCAACCTCAAATTGCGTGCCTCTGCAGCAAAAGATGGCCATTTCCTATCTATAGTCTTCCATGCTTCAGAATCAACGGGATGACGCATCTTTCCATCTAAGCTTGTATGGGTAGAATGCCATTTCAAGTCAGTAGCCATTTCAGTTGATGTAAACATTCTCCTAAACCGTCGTATGATCGGAAAGTATCGAAGTACTTTAGCCGGTACTCCCTTATGAATCTTTTTTGTCACTTCGTTTACTTTCCATCTACAAGCCCCACATTTTGGACATTCTTGATGATGCTCAAATTCCTTTCTAAAAAGACAACAATCATTGATGCATGCATGGATTTTCTCATACCCTAAATTAAACACTTTCAACAACTTTTTTGTTGAGTACAATGATTCCGGTAAAACATTATCTGAGGGCAACATGTCTCGAACTATATGAAGAAGTTCATCAAACCCCTTATTGGATAAACCATATGTAGCTTTATGTTTATATAAAGCTACAGTAGCCGATAATTTTGTGTACTTTGAGCAACCTTCATATAAAGGCGTTTCAACATCTTCTAAAGTAGCAGTCATATCTTCCTCTCTTACTTCAACATCAGATTCAACAGCACAAGGAGTCTCAAGATTTACATCATTATACATTCTAAATGTATTGGAAGTGTTTTCAACAGGTGTAGAAGTTTTCAAAGGTTCTCCATGCATGAACCAAGTTGTATACTGAGGATCCATCCCATTAATAACTAAGTGCTCATACACTATCTTAATGTCATGATACCTCCCATTAAGACATTTTATACAAGGACAAGAGATGAAACCAGAATTTATTGAATGTTTGTTTGCGGCCTCAACAAATTTTTTAGCTCCCTCCCTATATTCTTTCGACACTCTAGAAATTTAAAAACGACAAAAAGAAATTGTTAACAAAATACACCAAGATTAAATTTTATGTTTGAATTTAATGAGTTTAGAATATTAACCTTGAAAATCTTAACCACTCCTTATCCATTTGAAAGCATATAACACTAAAAAACAAACACGTAACAACAATGTGTTAAACTATATTAAATTATTAAATTTCCCGTATATTTACACTATATTCAACAATAAATAAGCAATAACATCTATTTATCAAATTATCCATAATTTTTACCAACATATTCATGAATATATAACTCATAAATAATCAACAATTTACCAACAAATTCATGAATATATAACTCATAAATAATCAACAATTTACCAACAAATTCATGAATATATACACATAGTAAATCACATAATTTACCAACAAATTCATAAATCATATTCAAAAACATTATATATAACTCAAAATCAACCATAAATCATAAATAATCAACAATCACAACTTAAAATTTCAAATTCAATATATTGAAAACAATACTCCCTAATATCAAAGCTGACGAATTCAAGCCATGAACACGAAATTATCGAAGCCTAAGAAAACTCAGTCCATACCTTTTCACCGACGAATTCAAGCGTAAGAGGAGGAAATTATCGAAGCAGACGAGCACTACACCGTTAATCAAAAATCTGCCAAAAAAAATGTAACAGAAATTAAAAATATATATATACCATAGTTGGGTGGCCGGACTGCCGCCCGACCGCCGGCCGGCAGTCCGGCCACCACTTCATGACCATCTGAAGATGAACACGAAGAAGAACAAGAAGAAGAAGACCAGAAGAAGAAGATGTACGTGACGGAAGAAGAAGAAACGGGCAAGAAGAAGAGCAAAGAAGGAGAAGAAGAAGAAAAGGCAACTTACCGGCGGGACGGCGACGGAGGAGCACGGCAAAGAAGTCGGACGACCGGTGGAGCGGCGGCGAGGAGGCAGCAGGGTCGGCAGCGGCGGCTAGGGTTTCTAGAGAGAGAAGATGCGAGAAAGAGATAGAGAGAGAAAGTGAAAGGGGGAAAATGGACGCTTGACGGGAAAAAAAACAGATTATCCATACCGGGCTCGTGCACCGCCCGGTATGGATAATTATTTTAATATCAAATATTTAAACTATTTTTATCCTTACCGGGCGACCGACCCGTCCGGCGTGGATAATTTGAATATCCACGCCGGGCGGGTCGGTCGCCCGGTAAGGATATTTTACATTTTTTTAAAAATATTTTCTAATCCGGGCGGGCGACCCGCCCGGTGTAGATGATCCGAATATCCACACCGGGCACCGGACCCGACCGGCGTCGATAAATTTATCGGATTTTTTATTATACGAATATCATATCTATACCGGGCGGAATGACGCCCGGTATGGATAATCTATTAAGCATACCGGTCGATAATGGCCCGGTATGCTTAATAGATTATCCATACCGGGCGTCATTCCGCCCGGTATGAGTAATCGCCAATAAATTTTTTTCCTTTTTATATTGATTATCCATACCGGGCCTTTAGTGCCCGGTATGGATAGTCCGGCGTTAATGCCGTCTTTTCTTGTAGTGTTTGATAAAGTTTTGAGGTTTCATTGGACATTTTGTTTTAGGTTGTTAGATGTTTGAGCTTTTTAAAACTTGTTTCAATATTTCTATGACTGTATGTAACGATACTGTAATTGAGACTGTAATGAACTGTATGTAATGGTATATATGAAATTGGGACTCTAATATGATTTTTTTTTATCTTAAAAATAATGGAGAAGAAGATTGATTTTATTTTTTAATATGACTTTGATTTTATTGTTTAATATGGCTTCCTATTATTTAAACAATTAGGCATATAATCTAACGATGGTGCTTGTTGATGTGGGAAACTAGTCAACGAGATTCTTTGAGTCCAATTCTGCAGTCTAAGAAGATCACAAATAAGAAACAGAATAAAAGCAAAAGGAAGAGGTGAAAGAAGAACAGGAAAACACAGGTTTTTAAAGTGGTTCGGCCCTTTAAACTGCCTACGTCCACTGTTCTCTCTATATTTCTGCAGAGTGATGGCAACGTTTTCTCTCAGTGTGTCTCTCCTAGTTTACAATGAAAATCCTCCCCTATTTATAGAAGGGGAGGTGTTATAGCAGAAAATAATGAGACAAAATAACATGATGATTTACAATTAATGTGTCTGGATTACATTAAATGCTCTTGACATTTGTCAGGTCAACTCTGTCAAAACATGGATTTAGACACTAACCTATGCCGGTTAGGTGAGATTTCCTCAAATTACGCTGTCATTAGGTGAAATAACCATTCATATCGTGCAAGACACGTCAGATTACTGTTCTGGACTGGCATTGGGCGAACTAGGTCAAAACGGGCTGAAGCTGTAGAGAATACGGACTGGAATTATGTAAACGGTCTCATCAAACGAACTCAACATCGTTATAATAGGAAACGATCCTAACGTTGTCAAGAATGCGGACTAGACTTCGCTAAAGGTTCAATCAAGCCTTGTGAACTGCGAACTTCTATACTTGGGTCTGCCAGCTTGGGCCACTAAACTCATGGGCTTTTACCAGCCCGCTTAGATAATCTAGAAAATACCCACAATATCAGCCCCCGAACTCTTAGGGCGTTCTGCGGTCTAGGAGCTCCGAACCTCGCTGGTGAAAGCCATTCGGCAGGATTTGTCTCTTGATCTTTTTCCATCATTTTTCAAATTCCTTTTTTCTCGGACACGTGGCGACTCCCCAGGCGATAACTCAGCACCTATAGTAGGCATTAAATGCACGTCCCTTCAACTGACGGCGCATGATGACCACTTTCCAAGGTTTTGTGCCTCACCGTCAGATTTGAGGCTGTTGGTAAGCCACCAGATTTGACGGTCGGGGATACGACTTCGCACCCATATATAAAGTGGGGACCCTGTCCTTTCACATTCTACTTGTCACTTTCAAATTTCAGTCTTCTTCTCCGTTTTTCTTCTTCCATTCGTCGCCTGGTTCTGGGATTTCAGCTCCGCCGCGTTCACTCCTCAGGCTACCGTCTCCGACTTCGATCAACAGTAAGTTCATAATTGCTATTCTTGCTTTAAGGTTCTCTTCACTTTCTCTTGATTTTTGGCATTGTTTGAGTGTTTGGTACTTTTGTTGGCTTGATTGCAGTTTGGTTGTTACTTGAATGCTTGTTCAAATGCCTACGTTTTTTCATATTCTGCTGGTTTGATCTGACAAGTCGTTACCCTGTCATCTGTTTGCTGTTTATGAGTTAAGCGATCTTGAGATGCACATAGGTAGATTGTTAGCTTGTAGGTTTTCAGGATACATCTTAAAATCATCATAATACCAGTTTTGTGTAGCGTTTGTGACCTGCTGACTAAGAAATAATGATTAGGAGATTTGGAGCTTTAGACTTTGTAGGTACGGTCTGCGTTTTGTGGCCTAACTGCTCCCTTTTATTTGTAGATGTCTTCAGGTCGTACGCCAAACACACATAATAGGAGAGGATGATACCTCCAGCTTTGAAGAGCAAGTGAGAGAGATTCAGCAAGTGCCCTAGCTAAACAGATAAGCCGTTGAGGGGTTCGCAGCTCGGACGAACCCTGGGGGGAACCAGCCTACTGAGGTTGAAGATCTTGAGGCCGCAGAAATTAGGAAGGCGCAGGATATGTTTAAGCGTTATCCAACAAAAATATCGCATCAAGATCTCGCAGGATTAGGGCTAGAGCACCACTTCCCCAGGGGTTGTCGCCTGATGGAGCTTTCTCCAGTTGATCACGCAGCCACTCCTCCTAAGGGCTTTGTAGCCATTAGCATACAACGTTTAGAAGCTGGGTTTAGGTTTCTAGTTCCTTCATACCTGATCGAGCTCCTCAACGATCTGGGGCTCGCCCCTTTTCAATTAACCCCCAACTCATATACTCAAATAACTTCCTTAGCCATTTTCTTTCTGAAATACGGTCTTCCCTTTCCTTTTCCCAGAATCCTGAAGTATCTTTACGCCTTTAAGGGCACCACTACAGGGCGCCCACGAGATGGGTTTTACTATGTTTCACCCCGTCAATCTCAATATAGGGAGGTTCTGCCACAGGGGGAGGCCAAAAGCAAGTCCAATGTAGGTAATTACAAAATACATTGGTTCTTCGTATCCTGTCCCTTTTTGGTAAATCTTGAGAACTTCAGCTTTCGAGCTGAACCAGGTAAAGATTATTCAGTTCGCATTTCGTCCTGCTCATAACCAGTTTTCTTTTGCACTTGGATTAAACTCAGTTTTTTTTTTTTTTTTTTAAGACCTTAAAGTGAAGAAATTCGATCTAACTCAAGGTGAAACAGTAGATCTCGAGATCCTCTCCGCTCAGAAGACTCACGAGGACAACGTCAAGTTGACAATTGAGCTTCTTCTTCACTTCCAGCTCGTTCCAAATCCGAAAGATATCCTAATCAACTCTAGGTACATATGGTCCCAACGTACTCAACCCGTAAGGTCAGCTTTCGAAGAGAGTGACGTCGCCGCTAGCTCAAGTTCGTTAGGGTTGTCTTCTTCACCTAGTGGCGCCGAGGTCATATCAAAAGAAGCTACTGAAATGGCACCCCTAAAACTAGTTGATCCTCCGAGGAAGAGAAGTCGCTAGCCTGGAGGCTCCACTGCGGCGGCGTCGGCTGCTCCCAGCTCGTCCCAAGCGACGGCAAAGGAAGGTCCCTAGGTCACAAGTACAGTCGAATCGCCAATCCTTGAGGTCCCTTCAGTAGACACTCCGTAGGTCGCAAGATCCGCGTCTCAGTCGAAAGCTTCTACAGATCTAAGCAAGGATGCTGCTGCTGCGGAGAAAGGCAAACAGGCTGCGGCCCGTCAAGGGGTAAAGAGGAAAGACCATGATGCCCCTAGCAAGCCCCCTCCTGTTAAGAAGGTTTCGAAGGAGAAGGGGAAACATGTTGCTTCATCCGCTCTGGAATCATCGCCAAAGGCTACTGCAGAAACACCTCCCATGGATCTTTCTGGGGGGTTATATTTTGACATTCTGTCCGAACAGGTTCCAAACCTTTCAGACAAGTCAGCAAAATATCTGGACCAGAAGTGTTGCACCGGTGTGAATCTGCTTTCTTGGGCTACCCGCCAGTCGGTCAAGGTCGAGTTTTCCTTTCTCTTCACTCTTTGTTTTTCTTAACCTCGTTCTTTTCATCATTCTTCTCGTTGCGCAGGCTACCATGGCACTTGTAAAGGCGTTGGATGAAGAGATGGCGAGGGAAGAGCAAGAGGATAGTCTCAAAGTTGCCAATGAAAAGCTTAAGAAGGCAGTGAGGGAGCGCGATAATGAGCTTCTTCCTTTGAAAGAGGAGCTTGCCATAGCCAAGGATAGAGCTCAGGATCTCCAGTCCAGACTGGACGTCGCTCAGGCAGCCAGATTCGAAGTCGAGACCGTCATGGCGAAACAGAAGAGCCTCCATGAGTCTGTTTCTGCCAAGCTTTACTCCCAGCTCGAAAACACTAAGACCATCTTGGATGATCGGGAGAGGGAACTGGAGACTGCTATAAAGGAGAAGGAGCTGGCTATGCAATAGTCAGGTGAGGCTCAGCAGAAGATCGTCAAACTTAAGGAGGAGGTGGCTGCAGTGGAAGCTCATGCTGAGCAGATAAGGGCGGACATAGAGGCTGGGTTCTTGTACACCTTGTGGCTGAAGTATCCCAAAATAGACTACACTATCTTTGGCGAGGAGGCAGTCAAAGACGTAGAATTTTATGCTGAGGATGCCTAAGCCGCTAAGGACGGAGACCAAAGCCAGCCTTAAGAGGTCTCGCCTATAGTCGCAGAGAACGTCCCTCGGGGGAACGCATGTGGATAGGTGCCTTCAAGCTCAGCACATCCAGATCCTCAAGATCACGATGCCCAGGATGTTTAAGGCCTTCCCTTAAAATTTTTTTTCCCTTCACGATATGTAATTGCTTTACCTCTTTTTAAGCTTTTTAGACTTTTGTAACATTTTGTGATGTCTAAATTGTAATTTTGATTTTTATTTCCAACTTTCAAAACTTTTTGCCATGCGTTAACCTGTTACAGTCTTAAGGAAGTAATGACGTCTTTTATGCAATACCGTCAGAATTTTATAGTTATACCAGGCTTTAAAATGGCGACCTGGAGTTCAAAGGAATAGTAAATCCACAAACTCGTAATTTTGTTCATAATTTATTGAGTTCACAGGCATCAATCGTTCCTTTTAGAGCGTCGCGAGCTCACAGGATACGATTGTTCCTTCCAGGACTTTGATGAGTTCACAGGCATCAATCGTTCCTTCCAGAGCGAGCTCATAGGACACGATTGTTCCTTCCAGAACTTTGATGAGTTCACAGGCATCAATCGTTCTTTCCAGAGCGTCGCGAGCTCACAAGACGTGATTGTTCCTTCTAGAATTTTGATGAGTTCACAGACATCAATCGTTCCTTCTAGAGCATCGCGAACTCACAGGACACGATTGTTCATTCTAGAACTTTGATGAGTTCACAAGCATCAATCGTTCCTTTCAGAGCATCGCGAGCTCACAGGACACGATTGTTCCTTCCAGAACTCGTCCTCATATCATATCATAACTGGTGTAAGGTCGTTTTTGACAAATTAAAATAAATTAACTTGAGATGTGAAGCAAAATTTGCTTGGATTGTATTCATATATGGGCATGTTTGCCATAACATCAGTACATTAAGAAAGATAATTTAAATCAAACAAACTAAACAAAGTATGGACGAAGTTTCTCGGTGTTCCACTCTTGGGACCTCAGCTCCATCCATATTGGTCAAGTGGTAGGCTTCATTTTCCAGATTTTGTTTGACGACGTAAGGGCCTTCCCAATTTGGTCTTAAGGTGCCTTCGTCGGGGTTGCGTGCTGCTGGTAAAATGAGTCTCAACACTAGATCTCCAACATTATAGCGCTGGGTATGAACTTTTTTGTTGTAATATCTGGTAGCTCTCTGCTAGTAAACTGCTAACTTCATCTGAGCCGCATCTCGCACCTCTTCTACGAGGTCAAGATTAGAGGTGAGGAGCTAGTGATTATCTTCGAGGTTGAAAGTAGCTCTACGGTGCGTTGTTACCTCGAACTCTACTGAGATCATCGCTTCGCACTCATAAACCATAGAGAAAGGGGTTTCTTATGTCGTGCTGCGAGCTGTAGTTTGGTAGGCCTATAATACTTTTGGCAACTCATCCACCAATGCCCCATTTCTGGCCTTCAATTTTGTCTTCAAGATCTTCTTTATGATTTTATTCACTACTTTGACTTGACCATTGGCATGAGGATGATTGATTATTGAGAAACTTTTTGCGATCCTCAGATTGCTGCAGAAACTAAGGAACTGGTCACTGTTGAATTGAGTTTCGTTGTCTGTTATCACCTGCTGTGGTATCCCAAACCTGCAAATAATATTACTCCACATGAATCTTATTATCTTCATAGTGGAGATTTCTACTAACTCCTTAGCTTCTACCCACTTCGTGAAGTAATCCACAGCGACAACAACGTGCTTGTAATTCACACGAGCAGTAGGAAAGGGTTCAATAAAGTCCGTTCCCCAGATCGCGAAAGGCCATGAGCTTGTCATTTACTGAAGAAGTGCAAGTGGAGCTCGTGGAACCTTTGCGAATCTCTAACACTTGTCACATCTCTTGACTAGGGCAATGACATCTATCTTCATCGTGGGCCAATAGAATCCTTTCCTCAATGCTCTCTGAGCTAGTGCAAGCCCCTCAGAATGATTCCTACAATGTCTCAAGTGCATATCATTCAGCACATTTTCACAATCTACCTCGTCAATGCATCGCAAGAGCGGAGCTGAGAATCTTCTTTTATACAACATATCATCATTTATACAATATCGTGCTGCTCGTGCCCTTAGTTGACAGACTTCATTCTTATCCTCGGAAAGCTTTCCACTCTGCAAGTATTCAATCAACGGACTCATCCATGAGTCTTCTACTATTACCAGGGCCATCATTGAGTTACCTTCTTGGATACTAGGGACTGGTAAGAGTTCAATAGGCACAGGCTTCAAATCTTCTGCTGCCTGAGTAGTTGATAGGCGAGCTAGGGCATCAGTATGCGTGTTTTGAGCTCGTAGGATTTGAGTTACTTCATACTTCTGAAATGCTTTGAGCAGCTCCTGAACGTTTTTAAGGTATGCAGCTATCTTTGATCCTCGGGTTTGATATTCTCCCCTAACCTGGCATACCACGAGTTGGGAATTGCTGAAGATTTTGATTTGCTCAGATCGTAACTCTTTGGCTAATCGCAATCCTACTAATACTGCTTCATACTCAGCCTCGTTATTAGTTGCCCGGAACCCAAACTTCAAGGAATAGAAAATCTTGTGTCCCTCTGGGCTGATAAGTAGTATGCCTGCTCTAGCTCTCAGCTCGCTAGACTAGCCATCAACGTACAGCTCCCACATTGGTTTTTCAGAAGTTTGGCTTCCTCCTCTATGGATCCCGTGAATTAGGTAATAAAGTTTGCTAGGGCTTAGGTTTTAATGGCTGACCTAGGGACATAATCAATGTCGAACTGCACCAGCTCAACCACCCATTTTAGCAGCCGCCCTGAGGTGTCCGATGTCTGTAAGATTTGTTTCAGGGGATACCGAACGGGGACTTTGATTTTATGAGCTTGAAAATATGGGTGGAGCTTTCTTGATGCAGTCACCAGGCAATCAGTGAGCTTTTCTATCTATGAGTATTTGGTTTCTGCGTCGGACAACCTCTTGCTCACATAATATCCCGGGAGCTGTGTCTTGCATTCTTTCCGTACTAGAGCTGCGCTGAGGGCGTGTTGAGATACCCTCAAGTACAAGATGAACTTCTCCCCATCAACTGGTTTTGACAAGAGTGGAGCGCGACCCAAATATTCCTTCAGCTATTGGAAAGCTTGTTCACACTGTTCAGTCCACTCGAAGTCCTTCACTTTCTTGAGCACATCAAAGAACGGGATACACTTTTCTGTCGCTTTTGAGATAAACCTATTTAGGGTTGCGACCTGGCCAGTGAGACTTTGAGCTTCTTTTATCTTTTCAGGAGATCTCATAGTAATCAAGTCTTGGATTTTCTCTGGGTTGGCCTCGATACCTCTATCATTCACCATAAAGCCTAAGAACTTTCCAGAAGCTACCCCGAATGCACACTTCAATGGGTTCAACTTCACTCGATAATCCTTCAGTACCTGAAACATCTTTGCCAGATTGTTCATATGGGATTATGCTTGCCTTGACTTTACCAGCATATCATCCACGTATACTTCCATCGTTTTGTCAATTTGCTCCTCGAACATTTTATTAACAAGTCTTTGATAGGTTGCTCCTGTGTTCTTGAGTCCGAATGGCATGACTTTGTAGCAATACAGACCTCGATCGGTGATGAACGATGTGTGCTCTTCGTCCTCTGGGCTCATGGGTATCTGATTGTAGTCCGAGTAGGCATCTATGAAACTCAAAAGCTGATGACCCGCAGTCGTATCCACCAGTTGGTCAATTCTGGGAAGGGGGAAACTATCTTTTGGACATGTTTTGTTTAAATCTGTGAAGTCAATGGACGTTTTCCACTTCCCATTCTTCTTTCTTACGAGCACAGGGTTGGCAAACCAAACTGGACACTGGACTACCCTGATGAAGTTATTGGCTAGCAGCTTGTCTACTTCTTCCTTGATGGCCTCAGAACGCTCCCGGGTCATGGGTCTACGTTTCTGGCAAAATGATCTATAACAGCGGTCAATGTTTAACCTGTATGACATAACCTTTGGGTTGATCCCGATCATATCCTCGTGGTTCCATGTGAAGACATCCAAGTTTGCTTTGAGGAAATCGATGAGCTGATTCCTTATGTCTGGTGCTAGATCTCGTCCCAGACTTAAACACCTTTCAGTGTCTTTCTCACTGACTTGTATTTGCTCAAGTTTTTCAACTGGCCCCGTTGTCCTGTCCGTATCCACTTCTCGAGGGTCAAGGTCGTGGCTTATCCCCTTTTCACTTGTCTCACGTGGCTTTCCTCCTAACACCATGTTGATCCTTTTGCTCGTGACCTCTATTTGTATCGCTTTCACGTAATAGCCCTTGCTGTGTATTGTTCACCCTGCACAGACCCTACTCCGCTGGGTGTGGGGAATTTGATCATAAGAGCCTTGGTCGAGATAATCATATCCAGATCATTCATTGCAAGTCTCCCCAGGACGACGTTGTATGCGAACGAGCCATCAATGATGAGAAAATCTGTCAATGTAGTCGCTTGGCGAGCGGGGTCCCCTATTGAGAGTGGAAGTCTGACTTAGCCCATCGGAATGACAGCGTCTCCGGTGAAGTCGTAGAGAGGTTCTGGGGATGGCTTTAGTTGACTGATTCCTAGGCCCAACTAGTCGTAGCATTCTTTATACATCACATTTACTGAGCTTCCTGTATCTACCATGATCCTCAGGACTTCAACATTACTGATTCTTGCTATGATAACGAGGGCATCATTGTGTGACCAACGCACCTCCCTTGCGTCCTCTTTCGTAAAAACGATATCTTCTGAGGTCGTCCTGGCCTTTTTTGCAGGTCCTTCTTGGTCACTCCGCCCAACTATTAGGACGTGATTCGCTTCCCGCACATAACGCTCATGAGACTTATTAGATGACCTTGCGATATGGGGACCACCATGAATGGTAAAGATCGTTTTTACAGTGGGATCGATCTCCTGTTCCTGGTTTTGCTGATTTTGCTGTGCGGGCTGCTGGTTTTGCTGAGGACGCTGACTTTGGGATCTGTCATGGGCAGGCCGCACTACATACTCCTTCAGGCGGCCATTTCTTATTAAGCTTTCGATAGAGTCCTTGAGCTCTCTGTAGTCGAAAGTATAATGTCCTTTCTCTTTGTGAAAAGTATAGCACTTGTTGGGATTTCTGAACTTGCTAAGGAAGCCGGTGGCATTCGATCTTCCAAAATTTTCTCTGTGCTTCTCAGTTTGGAAGATTCTATCTTGCCTGTCTGACAAGATACTATAATGGTGGTAGTGCCTCTGAGGTGGAGAACGATTTCTTCTGGGTTCATTTCTAACCCGCTTCACTACCTGATTATTCGAGTGACCCCTCCGATCTTCGTTACTGCCATGATCCCTCTTCTTTACTTGATAAGAGCTGCTTGCCTCATTTTTCGAGTGATTAGCTTTCTTTAGCCTGAAAGACTCTTCCCACCTGATCTCCTTATGGGCTCGCTCTTAGAACTCGCCCAGGTTTTTCACTGATGACTTATATATACTTTCATAGAGCTTACCATCTTTCTAAGCCTAGCTGATATCGCAGTTAGGATCCCCTCATCAGATGGGCTCTCCACATTATTGACCTCGCTTTCGAATATGCTAATGTAATCCTTTAATGATTCTTCGGAACGCTGAAAAATGGTTGCGAGGTGGCAGGCCCGCATGAGCTGCTTCTTCAATGCTTTGTATTGATTGATGAACTTCTACTGACATTCCTCCCAACTACCAATGCTACGAGGTGGGAGGTTTCTGAGCCACGTTATTGGAATATCACCAAGGGTCGCAAGAAAAACACGGCATTTGACCAGCGAACTGGTAGTCTGCAAGTCCATTTGTATATTGAAGGCGTCCAGATGATCATAGGGATCTGAATCTCCATTGTAATGTGGGATGTTAGGGATTTTAAATCTGACAGGGAGCGATTTTTGTTCTATTTCCACTGCAAAGGGACTTATTTCTTCACTTCGCTTCCCCAGCTCCCGAGCTCCGGGTCTCGTTTCCAACTACTGAACTCTTTCAAGAAATTGCTCAATTATCGGGTTCTAGGCCTCAGATTGTCTAGCCGGAGACCGTTTACTTCGCTGACTTTCCTTGTTCGGGGAGTGTCGTTCCCGTTCTCCGTACCTTTGGCCTAGCTTGTTCGCTTCACCTTCTTTGTATGAGCCCATCTGTCCCTACCACAGCTCATTTTCATTCCTCCGAACTGAAATTCGTGGAGTCTCACGACTTAGCTCGACTTGGATTTGCCCGTCACTTTTTATTCGCACTCTTAACTCAAAAGGCTGGGTCATATTCTCGTTTTATCAAACTCGTGGAGAACGAGCTCCAGGTCGTCTGTTTGAAGAATGGATGGACCCCTCCTGTAGAGGCACTTCCCTTGCGGCCCTCTGTCCAGTAGGTGGGATCTTCGCTGTTTGTTGAGCGGTCTGGACTTGGACTTGAGCCAGCACCCTCAAAGTGTCCGCGATCTGCGCTATTGTGTTTTCCAACGCCTCCTGGCGCTGAGTCAAGGCCTGTACGGTGTCCTAGGCCGTGGCATCTCGCGTGGGCTATCGTGAAGGGAGACAGGGTATTACCTGGGCATTCCCATCCGTATGTGCATTCAACGGTCCCGTACCTGTACCTGCTAATTGAGTCCGACATTGCTAATCATTCTCCTCCATTGTTTCATCTACTGTACCAGAAGTTCTTGTCGCTCTTCCTTTCGCCATATCAGTTACAAACAAGAGACTGCAGTCGGGCTCTCCTTCTAGCGCAAAATATTGACGTGAGAAACTAGTCAATGAAATTCTTTGAGCCCAATGCTGCAGTATAAGAAGATCACAAATAAGAAACAGAATAAAAGCAAAAGAAAGAGGCGAAAGAAGAACAGGAAAAAACAGGTTTTTTAAGTGGTTCGGCCCTTTAAACTGCTTACGTCCACTGTT
Organism: Dimocarpus longan; assembly: GCA_022984855.1. Taxonomy (NCBI): domain Eukaryota; kingdom Viridiplantae; phylum Streptophyta; class Magnoliopsida; order Sapindales; family Sapindaceae; genus Dimocarpus; species Dimocarpus longan. The sequence continues at coordinate 8,287,423 of CM041013.1, forward strand.
TTCTCTATATTTTTGCAGAGTGATGGCAATGTTTTCTCTCAGTGTGTCTCTCCTAGTTTACAATGAAAATCCTCCTCTATTTATAGAGGGGAACGTGTTATAGCAGAAAATAATGAGACAAAATAACATGATGATTTACAATTAATGTGTCTGGATTACATTAAATGCTCCCGACATTTGTCAGGTCAACTTTGTCAAAGCGTGGATTTAAACGCTAACCCATGCCGATTATGTGAAATTTCCTCAAATTACGCTGTCATTAGGTGAAATAACCCTTCTTATCGTGCAAGACACGTCAGATTACTGTTCTGGACTGGCACTGGGCAAACTGAGTCAAAATGGGCTAAAGCTGTAGAGAATACGGACTAGAACTATGTAAACGGTCTCATCAAACGAACTCAACATTGTTACAGTAGGAAACGATCCTGGCGTCGGCAGGAATACGAGTTGGACTTCGTTGAAGGTCCAATCAGGCTTTGTGAACTACGAACTTCTATACTAAGCCTTTCTTACTGGGTCTGCCAGCTTGGGCCACTAAACTCGTGGGCTTTTACCAGCCCGTTCAGATAATTTAGAAAATACCCACAACAGTGCTGATGATAGTGGGTCCTTAATTTATATTTGAAAATAATGGCTTTGGTTATGGCTCACACTCTGTTTTGTTGCTTGTTAATGTTTGTAATAGTTGAAAGTTTGTTTTTTATTAATTTGTGTCTCACTCCCATATCTATATGGATGAGTACAAAGACCAAAACTCAAGACTAAAAATTTCTCCAACCTTATCTTATATATTCAACTTAAGACCAAAACTTAAGTTCTTGCGAAACATAAAAAAAATATGAACATTCTACATAAAATTTATGATACAATCAAGCCAAAAAGGCATCAACATTAATTTAGCAACTAAAGAGAATAAAAAAATAAAAATGTATTTTTTAGTTCTTTGTATTCACAATTGATGCACTTGTTTAGTCCTAAAGCTAACCAAATTGTGTTTTTAAGTTGTTTGTATCATTGAAATTAATTACTTGTTTATAAATGTCCTGTATTTTAGAGACATTACGGTTGATAAAATTGTTTTCTTATTAGACTCTATTTTTTGCATAAAATACTTTACACAGGAACTAAAAATGGATATGAGTTGGATTTGGTTGCCAAATGGGTTATCTAGAGAATACAAAGATGGTGTTAGATCTTTTATTGACATTGCTAAAAATCACTTAGATTGCGACAATAAATCTCATTGTCCATGTTGAGATTGTCAAAACACTAGATTGCATGATCTAACAACCATCCAACAACATTTGATTTTGTATAGGTTCTCTCGAAGTTATGGATGGATATTTCATAGAGAATCAGCTGAAAATAATAACAATATTGCAATTTGAGGAGACAGATGATGAAGAGGATGATGAATGTATAGAATTATTGAACGATGTATGTGGGCTGCCACAGGGGAATGAGGATATGGGTTTTGGGGAGTCAAGTAACTTAGAAAATACTGGTTTCTATAATTTTGAGACATTATTTGGTGCAGCTAGACAAGAATTATATTCGAGTTACATAAAGTTTTCAACTGTAACTTCTATAGTGAAATTACTGCATATTAAAGTACTAAATCATTGGAGTAATAAGTTATTAGACATGTTACTTCAACTATTGAAGGAAGCACTTCCTAATGGCTCACACATTCCAAATTCACATTATACAGCTAGGAAGATGTTACAAGATATTGGATTAGGGTATGAAGCACTTTATGCATGTAAATATGATTATGCTTTATTTTGGAAGGAACATGAGAAAGTAGATAAATGTCTTGTGTGTGGTGAAGATAGGTATAAATTTTATAGTGGAAAAAAAAAAAGATTTCACAAAAAATATTGCGTTATTTTCCACTTAAACCTAGACTGCAAAGATTGTTTATATGTAGACATACAACTTCTGATATGAGATGGCATAAGGATAAACGTATAGATATGTTGTTAGTTTTAAGGCACCCAGCTGACTCAGAAGCTTGGAAAGACTTTGATAGACAATATCCTTATTTTGCAATGGATCCTCGCAATGTTCGTTTAGGTCTTGCTACAAATGGTTTTAATCCATTTGGCATTATAAGTAATTCATATAATATGTGGCTAGTGGTTCTTGTGCCATATAATTTTCCACCATGGAAATGCATGAAATCTTCATCTTTCATAATGTCACTACTTAGTTCTGGGCCATAAGCACCTAGAAAAGAACAGATGTGTACTTACAACCATTGATAGATGAATTAAAAGAGTTTTGGAAGGATGATGTTGAAACTTATGATGTATCTAGTGGACAGACTTTTTGTTTGCATGCATGTCTTTTATGGATAGTCAATGACTTTCCTGCATATGGAAATTTATCTGGTTGGAGCACCAAGTGGTTGCTTGTCTAGTTTGTAATGGAGAAACATCATCACAACCTTTGAGAAGTAAAATATGCTATATAGGTCATCGTCGGTACTTGTCCCAAAACCATCCTTGGAAATGAAGCAAACAATTTAATGGGAAGGATGAAAAGCGATATGCACTTAAGCTGTTATCTGGTTTTGACATTGTAAAGCAATTAAAACATATCAGACATGTACCATTTGGGAAAAACCCGAATAACGTTGCCTGGAAAAGAAAACGCTCTGCTACTGAATTGAATTGGACTAAGAAAAGTATTTTTTTTTTGAGTTGGAGTACTAGTCAAATCTCAAAATAAGACATAATCTTGACGTAATGCATATTGAGAAGAATGTATGTGATAATATTCTTGGAACATTGTTGAATCTTGTGGGGAAAACAAAAGATACAATCAAAGCTAGAATGAATTTACAAGATATGAATATTAGACATGAGCTGCATTTGCAAGCTGTTGGAACAAAATTTTTGAAGCCTTCTGCTTGTTATACACTTACAATTGATGAAAAACAAAATATTTGTCAATTTATTAACTCTGTTAAATTCCCTGATGGCTATGCATCAAATATCTCAAGGAATGTGAATGTGAAAGAGGGAAAACTTTCCGGTTTGAAGAGTCATGACTGTCATGTGTTGTTACAAAGAATTCTTCCCATAGCGATACGTCCCTATTTACCTAAAGAAGTTTGCACAGCATTAGTGGAACTATCTTACTATTTTCAATAGATTTGTGCAAAGACTCTACACATAGATGATTTAGACAAATTAGAAAAAGAAATTGTTTTGATACTTTGTAAACTTGAAAGGATATTTCCACATGCATTCTTTGACATTATGGTACATTTGGTTTTGCACTTGCCATTGGAAGCAAAAGTTGCAGAGCCTATGTCATTTCGGTGGATGTATCCCTTTAAAAGGTATTTAGGCACTTTAAAAAAATATGTGAGAAACAAGGCTAGACCAGAGGGTTCAATTGCAAATGCATACATTGCAAATGAAGCATTAACATTTTGTTCAATGTACATTAAAGGAATTGAAACGAGATTTAATCGAGGTGAAAGAAATGATGATGGAATTCTTAGCCAATCAAATGGTGGGTTATCAATATTTTCCCAAAAAGCTAAACCTTTTGGAGCTTGGCAAATGAAGCATTTACCTTCGGTTGAATTGGAAAAAGCTCATTGGTATATTTTGAACAATTGTGTGGAATTACTTTTTATTTGTGATCATATTATAATGTTTGGCAATCAAATTATTTAAACTTTATATTTAAATTAAAAATTAAATTTTTGTTAGAAATAAAACTTAAGAAAATATTTACTTAAAAAAAAAAAAAAAACTTAAGCAAATATAACATAACATATGTTTTTATGTAAGAGAGTTTTTTTTATATCACTTTATTGATTACAAATATATATAAATCACAAGAATAATTAAAAAATAAGAAATAGAAATTAAATCATGATTATACTTTAAGAAATTAGATACAATAAATTAAAATTTATACTTTATAGTTTTAGGATTTATTTATTTGATTTTTAAGTCAAGTTAGATATTAATATTATACTTAAAATGTCTAGAAAGATATTAATATTTCAATAAAAATTCTAAATACATATAATTTATTTTTTATGATATATATTATTATCATTATAATATAGCTTTGAACAAATAACATATAAATGTTTGAATAAAAATCAAGAAAACAATAAGAATTAAATATCAATAACGATAAGGATAGAAAATTAAAATTAATAAAATGATAAATCTATACTTTACATTTTTAACTAATATATTTAGAGATATCTGTAAAAAAAAAAAAAATTAATAAAAATCTTGTAAAAGATAAAACTAATAAAATAAGTTGAAAATTTTTAAAAAAATCCGAGAGCGGCACGTGTCCCCCTTGATGATGCACTAGGTTCGTCAGTGCTTAGGTGAAATTCTTAAAAAAAATAAAAGTAACAACATTATCTCTAAAATACTTACTTATCTTCTTTTTTTTTCCTATTTTAATAGTAACATATATTAACTTCTATAGTAAGGACTAAACTAGTCAAATTCTTGCCTATCTTTCCAAATTAAATATCCAAAATGGTATTCCAACCAAAGAATTTAACCCAATAAGATATTTGATAAAGTATAAGGAGTAGTTTATTTTTTTGTCTGAAGACTGAACAGTGCTATTGAAAACTGAAGTCTAAATATAAGCTCAATATGTTATTCCTGATTATCTTAAGAATGAACAATACGAATTTAACCAAATAATTTTGATTGCTTTTTATTCTCTTTCCACTAAAACTTAATTCTCTTTTATTTTATTTCTGATTATTTGAAAGGAAATAAATCAAACTAATTTAAAAGAAACAACATTAAAGTCTAAAACAAAAAAAAATAATATTCTAAATAGGAATAGGAAATCCAAAGACGTAAGTCATGGTAGATGGATTCTCCTTAGGTTCTCATCATCTTGTCTTGGCTCTTGTAGACTCCTTTCTTAATAGCTTAATTACTTACAAGTTCATTCCAATGTTTTTGATGGACATAGTACAAGCCAATCAATCATCCATATCAACAGTCACAATTCAAACTAAATAACTGTCATCATAACTGAAATTAGAAATACAATGCATTAACATATGTGATTAATCAATCACACTCAATAAAGTTTCCAAAAGTTCTTAGCTTTAACATATATGACAGGAGCTACATCCAGCCATGCAATATATTGTTCAGTTACCTTGTACTGGGAGCCAAATCCATAGCAGGATCCTGGACAGTCTCTTCAAGTAAAAAACTTGATCCTGTCGCGTTGCTTGAAGCCATCTCTACAGCCAAACATTCCTTAAGTTCTGCCAGCACATGATTTATGTCTGGTCTTTGCGCTGCAGTTGTGAGTACACATGACATGGCTATGTCCACAATTTTCCAGGCAGCAGTGGTGCTAAATTCACCTTGTAACCTTGGATCGATAATGTTTTGAATATCCCCTCTTTTGATTTCAGGAGTAACCCGTTGAAGTATGTGTTTCTTGTTTGTTGGACCACTGTATAGGGCAGGTTGGCCTGTTATAAGCTCAAACAAAATAATCCCGAAGCTATAGACATCACTTTTCTTGTTTGAGATTCCCTCTACATAAAATCTGTTTGGTAATCAGAAATATGATTAACTCATAGAAATCACACAGAAGATTAAATTGATAGGTGGACCATATTGAAACTTTACATGCCAGCTCTGAATATTTCATTATATATATAAATTTACTTATTTTATCATGTTCAGACTCAATAATCTACTTTCAACGAGCAGTGCTACAGCACAAGCTGTTTAGAATTGTACTTGGTGGAGGTTAAGCCATAAAATTCAAAACTGTTACAGTGGAACTTCATGTTATAGTAGTATGATTTCAGGTACGTGGGATATAGGTTGGCAACTTGTTTCCAGAGTTGCTTTTCCAATGAAGACAGAACAAAATTATCAGTTCGCGGGCATATGTAAGTTAGCAAGGGCAGAAGGAAATCTGGCTCATTATAAGTGAGCTCTCATAAAGCTATTTAAACATATTCTCAATAACTTCAACAATGTAACTTAGTACTTACTCAGGATCTAGATATCCAGGTGTGCCAGCAGGGAAAGTTGTGGACTGAGAGTGACTTCCCTCAATGACAATTCTTGACAGCCCGAAATCAGCTAATTTTGCTTGCATGTTCTCATTTAGTAAGATGTTAGAAGGCTTCAAATCTCTGTGGATTATAGGTGGTTTGCAGCCATTATGCAGATAATCCAATCCTGCAACTCCAGTTAACCACTAGTTAACTTACTGTAATGATTCAAAGGCTACAAAATAAACAAGAGAAAATCTGCTGCAAACCATGGGCTGCATCTATAGCAATTTGAAGTCTTTCATTCCAACTGAGCACATTTGAATTTGTCTCTGCAAACAAGACATGATAGCTTCTCTCTTTCAATCAACTTCGAGCCCAAATAATTGTTCAAGTTGCATATACGTTTGTCAAATAGGCTATATGCAGGCTTATGATAATGAAGGAGATGCATAGTTTTCCTTACAAGAAAATATGGATTCATATTATAGGGTAATCAGATAATGACTCCTGGTTTATAACTGGAAAAGTATACCACAGTATCTTAAATCCATACCTGATAAATGTTGTTTTAGGCTTCCATTAACCATATATTCATACACTAGCGCCTTATTCTCACTTTCATTGCAGTAACCAATGAGACAAACCAAGTTCCTATGATGAATAACCATTAAAAGTTGTGCCTGCATTCAAAATAATACTGTTTCAACTATTATATTGCAGTTTGTCTTACATAATTTCAATATTGATGAAAATTTCAAGCAATTGAAAATTTTGGATGCATTGTTTTGTCTAACCTCTGCTTGAAATTCCTTATAACCTTGTCTTGATGATGAAGAAAGCACCTTAACAACAACTTCAGTGCCGTCCTTCAGAGTGCCAAAGTACACTTTTCCAAATCCCCCTTCTCCAATAACGGTTTTAAAATTATCAGTGATACTGACAATCTCAAAGTATGTAAATGACCGGTTCTTTGTTGTTAGTTCACTTTCCTTAGATCTAATAGCCATCTCTACATCAATGAGCATGGTCAATGTTTTTTCTTGAAAAAATAAATTTTAGAAGCAGATTATCATAATAAATTCATAATCAATCACAACATGCACAAATCAATTTAGAGCATGTGTCTATAATTCCATTGTACTTTTAGGCCAAAATTTTTAATACAACTTAAGGGTTGTGCCTCCACAACTATAGCATGACATTTCGACCATGATCAAATGAAGTTTTTGCACACATAACAAAGTAACTGATTTGGTGGACAGTAAGAAGAATTTACAACTTGATATATCCCAATAATTTGCTTTTATAAGTTTGTTGAAATCCTGCACTGCATGCTACCACAATAAGTTATCCAGCCCCGTAACTTTCCTCGTTTTCTTGCAGTAAAAGCTATGAGTTGAACATTCACAATTTAGGGCATTACAAGGTTCAGTACACATCTATGATCAAATATATTTTTGTATCAACAATAATTGGGACATTATTCTATTTGACATAAATAATTATTACTGTTGTCATGCTGGAATTCGTTGTTATATTATATATATTTTAACATAATTATAATGTCATTGGAAATCTAATGACTAATGATCAAAAGTTTACTAAAACTCAATATTAAGTACTGGGAGATAACTTGAAAATTTACTTTATTAACATAAGAGATATTTACTCTCATAGTAAGAAAAAAATACTCCTCACAAATGCTGATAAATACATTTGCCATTTAACTATGAGTGGATATACCTAAATTAAGTTATTTTGAAAATATAATTAAATATTTAATCTTATATTGGTTAAATGATGATGTTGCTACAATGTAGTCAGTCAGCATGCCTTACGGGGAGTAGACCAAGGCAGTCTGCTCTGTTGTAGAAATTCATTAGACTACTAAGCATTGCACTATAAATCTGTAAAGCGAAAAAGAAATAATGATAGTACCCTGATTTCTTTTTCTTTTGTAGATAGCCAGGATAGTTATAGAGATCAAGATGACCAGCACAACTGAAGTGGATACTAGTACTGGAATAATGAACTTTTTCTTTTTCCTTTTATGGCATGCTGACAGACAGAGATCTGGATTTTCTTCCAAACTTGCAACAAATAAACATCATAAAAATTTGTCAGGATATTTACACAAAAGAAAAAAAATAACATATTGGCTGCAAAATTTGAAAAACACTTGATTTTTACAAAATTTTACACGAAAAGGAACCATTACTTTTAATGAAATGATTTATACTAGCTAGATATAGTGAAGCATTTTCATTAATAAGATTAGAAAACCTCATCAGCAATTTTCCATCCTTGGACTTTCCCACAAGAGCATCAGGAATTGCACCCGTGAGTTTGTTCCCAGTTAAATTACTGCAACTCAAAATAGACCATTTTCAGTTCATACACAGAAACGTCTGACTTGCAATGTGAAAATCGAAGGCCAACTACTTTCAGGATTTTCAAAATAGGTAGAAGTGCCAAAAATCTGTGAAGTCATTGTATGATAATTTCTGTAACAAAAGGAGATCATAACTTACTGCAGAACCGGCAAAATGTGGTCTAACATAGCATTTAAAATATTCAAATTCACAGGTTGATATAAACATATAGTTGCAATGTCAAACTCAAAGGCCAACTACTTACAGAACTTTCAAATTTGGAAGTTGTGCCAAAAATTCTGGTAATGGCCCTGTCAAGTGGTTGTATGATAAATCTCTGTAACAAAAAAGATGGTAATTAACTTACCATACGACCGATTCTATAATTATAATAATAAAAAAAAAATTCTATAGCCATATAAACACATTTGCCAATGAAGGGGTCTAGTTGCCATTGTAATCTCTAAGGCAGTTGGTTTTCCTTAACCACAATTTAAAAACTAATTGAATGCTAAGATTTATTTACCAATCACAACATATAGCCTCTACTTAAATAGTTAACGCTTCAAGATTCGAGAGTGAAGTTGCTATTTCTCCTATCAGTTCGCTTGAACTCAGATTCCTATTAACATTTAACAAAAAAGAACGTGTAAATAGATATGATTGGCACTCCATCAAGCTGAAATCAAAATTCAGTCAAACTTCACAAGTTATCTAAATTATTTAGTTTAGTTTCTATATTATACTAATGGATTTCCTCCATTTTCAATGGCTTTCTATTTTCTCAATTGCCATAGTAAATAATACTGATTCAAGTTTTGATCAGTTTGTGAAAAAAGCTTAAGATCTTTTGTTGAGAAACTCACACTGAGATTATCCTTGGAGTATTGCTATTGCTGCAATTCAAACCATCCCATAAAAATTTTTGCGGGATACATGGATCGCCTTGCCAATTTCTGATCACCTTGTAAAATTCCTTGATGGCTGTGATAGCATTCACTGTTTGTTCCAATAAAACATTGGAAAGAAACTAGTAGCAGAAGAAAATAGAGTCTATGCAAACTACCGAATTCTATTAAAGTCAGAAAAATATAATTTAGATTAACCAAAAGAAACCATCTAGTAGAATTGCCTTTTTATTTGTGAATTGCTAAAATGCAGCAGTGATGTTGTTCAATACATTCGTTCGTGCCTAGTGATTGGACATTACACAGTTCACAACATCAAAATTCATTTTGTAAGGGAATTTCAATAACCCACATATTAACTTGTGCAGTTAAATGAATGCATACAATCAATAGGCGAAGCAGTCTTCGTGACACAGTAACAACTATTTCGTGTGAAAATCAACAGCTACTTAAATGAACATGTATAACATATTGAAGCATTAGGAAATCTATTTTCAATTATGCTTAAGAATTCGTAAATTTTCTAAGTTGTTTAGGAATGAGAGTTTCCTATTCAGAACAATGGTAATCTCTTGTATTTAAGTTTTTGAGAGAAACAAACAAAGAGAGTCATATTGAGAAATTATGAACATTCAATTGATAGCCAATTAAGTATTGGTATGTGTCATGTACATAGGAATCACATTAAGTGCCAAACAGCCTATAAATCGACTCTTGTATTTTCTACTTTGCGTGCACTTGATTTTGTGTTTGTGATTGTTTATTTTTCAACAAAAAAACTACTGACTCATACGAAACAAACAAGTTAAAAAATGCTATAACAAGACCAAAATTACCAGACTGAATTATGTGGCTCTCAATTTTTAAGTTATGACAAGGACCATCACCAATATCCAAGCTGTCCTACAGAGTATATTCTACTGCACACTCAGATGTATACCACTAAAGCGTATAAAACAGAAGAAAAATACCATCACTAATGTTAGTTGGTGAAAGTGGGAGCTCGACAGACGTATAAACCTCGAAAGCATTCAGAATCGGAGGAAGAGTAGATCCATTTGCAGCAGAAATAGTAAGGCGGATGTCATTGCTAGTAATCAATGTTTGCACAGATATGGTACTTGGCTTTTGATATTCAAGCCTCATAGAGTCAATGACAATATCACCATTAATATCAATATTCAATATTCTCATCTGGCCTTTCTCAAGGCTGTCAAGGTCTTTGAAGTGAAAGTAAAAGTGACATGATTGAATCTCACCAAGGCCTTCCAGGGTAAAGAAGGGAGTGTATAGTCCCAAGGGAATGTTTAGTCTCAAGGGAATGCTAGCATTTGGTGATGCAGCAGCTGTAAATACTACTTTAGTTGGTACCTTATAGACAGTGGCGGACCCAATGCATAGCCAGCGGGGGCACGTGCCCCCCTGGAATTCTGGAAAAATTTATTAAGATTTATGGCGTGAACATATTCACAAAATGTAGATGTGTGCTGCTGGTTTAAATGTGCACATTTTTCAGCCAATTCCTGTTCGAATCCCCGTAAACTCATTAATATTTTGACAATTTTTTATAACAACGCATTCCCATTATTTTATAATATTTATTTTTCAACCCCCCTTTTTATATACATATACTTTTCAATCCCTTCTTTACATATTTACTTTTTACATTTTATACATATTTGCTCTTCAACCCTCTTTTACACATTTACTTTTTTATATATTTTACTATGATTATTTATTTAAATTAATAATTTTTTGAGTAAATAATAAATTTACGTAGTTTATGTTATTTTTATTTTTATTTATTTTAATGATTTCGTTATGATTTATATTTACTTTGCTTTAATGTTATATATATTTTATTTTATTTAAACTATATTATGTTATTAAACTTTGCTTTGAAAAAATTATATATTTAATATGAGTATACGTGTTTATATTACTTTGTTCATGTGCCCCCTCTAAACAAAATTTCTGGGTCCGCCACTGCTTATAGATATCATCAACACTTTGGTTGTATGTGGTTCTCTGAGGAGATTTAACTGGATAATTATAAATAAGGGGATCCCACCAGCGATCATACACATCATCTGGGTACCTGAAACTAGATCTGAAAAATGTTTGTGGATGGTTCTATCAGTCACTTTACAAATAGGAATAGATAACTAAAAAAAAATAGAAATAATCAACTAATATATTTGATAAATTTTATTCATATATGATTTAGTCATGTAAAAATTAATATGACTAAAATACACATTAAGAAATTTATTTACAAGTATTTAATTTTTATATCATTTTCAAAACCTACGTAATGTAAAAATATTTTCATTTTTTGCATTAAAAGTAAATAAAAAATTTTACTACTTGAAGTTGCTACCCTTTTACAAAATATCACAATCTTAAACATATATATTTATCATATTTGTAATTCTAGTATATTAGGTACTCAAAATATATTATTTCAGTTATTTTATTAGTAAACCGTTAGTCAAAATAACATATAACGAGTAGTTTAGCCCTTATAACATAATTATGACTTCAAATTTGTGATGTGCAATTTTAATTAAAAACTATTTTACATATGTAATATGAAATGATTTAAAATTTAAAAAAATGAATGCATGTAACTATCCCATTTTATACATACATATGTACAGCATTACAACATTGGTAAAATTTTCTTTTAAAAAAAAATAATTCTGTTGAAAATAAAAATAATCATATATAGTTGAATTACCTGGGAATAAACATATTTTCAGCACCAATTACATCATATCTCCCGATACCTAAAAGTGCTCCACTTTGAATTGGATAAATGGAATTGTCTAAAGGCTGTAATTCCAACACAGAGATGTAAGGTATTCCTTGTCCAGTATTTATAAGGCACACATCTATATAATCCAGTGAAGGAACGTGAATAACCTCATACATATGCATAGGCAAATAAACGGTTCCCAATTTATTTACACCAATATGTAGGTCAAATCTTGGGACTTGGTTTACTTGGCCATAGGTTCCATACATAAAGACTGCTCTGATCATATATTTATGGTTTGCACCTTGTTTTGGTTTCAGCTTATAGCAATTCCTTGCACCAAAAGGAAAGCTCCTGAAATTCTGTAGCTGCTGTGAATTGACACTCTCAAAGGGGAAGTTTGAGAATGTCTCGTGATTTTCTCCGGCTTCTATATAATTTGTGTCTGACTCATAAGACAGACCAGTTTTACTGTCTATGTAATTTTCACCAGCCCCACAGTCTATGTTTATGAAACCTGCAAATAGCCATTGATAGAAAAGATATAAAGTTAGACACACCAACAAATACAGTACAAGTTATTTCTTGAATTTTAACAACCAAAATATTCATGTTAGGAAATATATATATTATTAATTGAGAAGTAATTGTTATCTCAGAGACAGTTGAAAACAATTCCTTTCAAATTAATTCAACTGTGACATTCACTTAATCACAAAAATAAATAAATAAATCACAAAAAACCTATGACATTCACTAATATTTGCACAAATAATCCCATAATATATACACACAAGAGGAAATTAGAAGTCATAGGTGTCATGAAGGGATAATGTATAATGGTTGAGGGTTGCATAGCATCTTGAAAATTTCAACTTTTCTTCCATTTATAAAACAAGGATTAAACAGACAAAGAAAATACAAAGGATTAAATTTTCTTCAATCCTCAATGCACTTTTGCTCATGCTCCACTCACACACATATATATATTATTGGCTAAGACGTGTGTGTATATGCATGCATGATATACCAAATTCTACAGATTGCTCATGCTCAACACACACACAGATATATATATATATATATATATATATATATTAATTATTGGTTAAGATGTGTGTGTACATGCATGCATGATATACCAAATTCTACAGAGTAAAAACATTTTTTTTTTTTAAAAAAAAAAAAAAATCTATGGAGCGAAAGGTTTTCTCATTTCTTACCAGAAGTATCTGCTTCCAACTTCCTTTGAGTACGTTCCTCGTCATATGCTCCTGCTAGTTTTGAGTTGCTAAAGGTATTCATTACCAGAAGAACTAAGACCAGCCAAAACATTAGAACGAAAAATGATGGTTGCCCATGAACCATGTTGTGTTTCCAATATTGCTTACAAAATGAGAATGATCAAACTCAAACTCAAACTCAAGACTTGTAAGTTCAAATGAATTTATAATTAACTGTTGAGAACATTTAAACCTGGTTCTTCAATCAGACCTTTGTCAATATCTAATGTGATGTTGGTATATTTGCTTACCTAACACTTTTAGATTTATAAGATCTTATCATTTAGTTTTCAGTTTTTCAAGATTGAAGACTTTTGATGCACTTATTATACAAGTGGTCAATATCTATTATATATCAATTCAGTGGCTCATGTAATATCAAAATTAACAAACAATTTTTTTTTAAAAGAGTCTTTATTTACTATCAAAGTATACAAACTTTTTGTTGCAGTATTTTTTTGTTATCAAAGGAATTTATTGAGCAGTATAATTTAAAGCAGTTATAGTTACAATTTAAATTTGATAATTTTCTATAAAGTCAGATGATTTTACCCAAGTCACATTAGTTTCTATCCAAAATATATATAAATTTAACACATAAAAATTTAATTAATTAATAAATATTCCATTATATATGGGAATATTAGATACCAATTTAGCAAATTTATGTTACAACATGGGTGGAATATTAGCTACTAGTTTTCAACTGGACCATTTTTTCAAGCCCCGGAGTATTAGCAAATTAAGACACTGAACTCAAGTAATTGACCCTGAAAGGGAAATAAGCGTATGCAATGATAACTCTGGCTATCAAGTAGCTGTCAGCAATCAGATGGTAGATTAGCCTGAAGCAGAAAGAAACAGCCAGGTCCAGTGTAGACATGCAAAATTATTGAGGCATGATCCAGTGATGCCAAGACCGTAAAAGACTTACTAATGATTTATTGGCAATACTTGCTACGACTTATTGGCAAACGTAGAATTGTATCATGTAGAGAAGCGTGCAGTAGGACAAGCACATCACATCATCTACAATTTCAACCAATGGAGTTACTCGTTCGGTGAGAATTTGACAGGTATGACAATCTTTTCGGATTAACTTTTTCTTTTTCTAGCCCAATAATGGGGTACTTGAATCTATTATGGATCTTAGTCTGATTCATGTTAAACTTGTTCAAGTTCTCTTTAATATAGAGTCCTGAAACTTTGCATGATAATTAACATGCACCAGCATACAACTGGATTTTCAGAAGATACATATTTGAGAATTTTCATCTTCATTTCTAACTACATGGAAAAGTTAAAACTTAATGTACCTTTTCCCATTCCATGGCAATTATACATACAATCATATTTTTATTTAATTTTTACAAACAAGAAAGAAGAATCTTGTGACCTAAATTCACGCTTCATTTCAACAATTATACCTCTAAGGATATGCATAGATAAAGAGAAATTTTAACTAAAGTTCTAATCCTTCTGTTCTACCTAGATTGAAGACCATATCTTCAATTGAACATTTCGACTTCTTACATTTTGCTCTCTGCGGTCCAAGTTTGTTCACTAGTTATTTCCATCTCTACGCATGCACTTCCAATTTGTCAATGTAGAGTAGAGAATGTTTATTCAACCAAATAATGTCCCAAGTCGGAGGTGCTACAATGTAGTTTAAAAAACAACAATAGCTAGTGTGACAACTATGACACTTTAACATGACCCAGTCAAGTCATCTTTAACAATCAATTACACCTCCTTCACGGTGTAAACATGACCCAGGTCAAGTCATCTTCGAAATTGGTTACACCTTCTTCACGATATACAATGGTTCACTTTTAAGTGCATGCATGCGATGGCTGGCTGGCCACATTAGTAAAGTTAATTTCTTTATGATACATACTGTACCAGGACAAGCAATTTGACAAACTGTTTTCAGGAATTGACTTCAACATTATTATCAGACCAAATGAATACTTTCTGCAATCAAGCCATAATGGATGGTGATGACAAACTTTATTTTCTAGTTTGCGGAAATTAAGCCAAAAGTGACTTAAACTAGATCAATATGGCTCCAGTCGACTGAGCCCTATGATGTAATTTATCGCAAACTGGAAGGGTAATTATAATTCAATTTTCACATTTGTATTACTTGGTAGCAGATTTTAAGTGTCTACGGATGCACAAGCAAGTGATCATGTCATGTAGCATTGATCCTAATGGATGCATGGCGGTGCGTCTCGTTGGACCAAAGACTTCATCCTACCGCTAACATAATTAATCTGCCAAGTTTATCTTGGAAATGTCTAACTCAAGTTTCGAAAGTATTTTCTAGTTTAATTTTACAGGTATAAGATGGCTTTTCCATTCCACGTTTTTGTTTTTCTTTTCTTAATAACGAGGTTACTTCACTAAGCGAGTTTATTGTAGATTAATTCTGATTAGGGCCATGCTAAACATGTTTTTTCTCTCTTTGTTACTGAATCTTGCATAATATGTATAACCAAATTTTCAGGGGATACAAATTTGAGAATTTTCATCTACATTGCAAATAACATGGAAAGAATAAAAATTAACATACCGTGACTGGAAAAGAAATTTTCACAAATAAGACTGAGTGTTCAAGTGCCTAACATATTATCAATATTGATATATAAGTCGAGCAAAGTTTTAATTCAACTAGTATGTTTCTAAGAGTTGCATATATATGATGAGAATTTTAACTATATGTGATCTGATCTTTCTATTCTAGTATTCTACCTAGGCTGAGGGCCCTTTTCGCTTTCAAGATCCACAAGACTCATATCAATTGAATTTATAAACCTCAACACTTTGCTCTCCATCATCTCAGTTTGTTCAGAGCGATTTCCATCTCCAAACATTCATTTGATTCTGTCAAAACATGCCTCATAATTACAACCAAGCCGTAAATTTCCAACTGAGCAAACCAAACCATGAGCTCATAACCGAGCTCTCTGTTCATATTCTCAAGGCATCTTGCTACATCTTGGTGTCACATTCTAAATAAATAGTAAACTCCATTGATAACATGAATTTACTTTGGTTACAAAGTAGTCCCAAATCCTTTGGGTACCTTTACTTGCTCCTAAAGCAATCACAATCTCCTTAGAATGAAAATCCCATCTAAAGCCTGTTTCTGCTCAAACTTAATATCCCAACACCTTCTTAACACACGTGAGACCTCCTTTTGCTACACTGTTTATAGCATTGGATGCCTCTTGAACTAAGATTTTCAACGACATTTTGTTAATTCAAAATGAAAGTCGTTTGGACTACTTTCAAATTAATTAAATTTTATCATAGGAATTCTTGTCACATTTCTAACAAAGATCCTAGTTCGAGCTGTCTTCCACTAATGGTTACAGCTTCTGTAAAATGGTTGATTTTTAAGCTGCGTACAAGTCATGGCTAGTTGGACTAGCTAGGAATATATAAATTGACAAACCTTTTGTTATAATGCGAAGAGATGAACCCGACAACGACTTAGGCTGGGTCAATACAGCTCAAATCCAAATAAATTATATTTGTTACGCAATCTATCATGGAAACTTTTACCAAAACACTCAAAAGGATTTCCCAGTACTTCTTACTTTCCGTAAGGAACTTATCGATGAAGCCAATAATCACTTAGGCTAGGTGAATATATGGCTAAAGTGGACTAAATACTATGAGTTATCACTAAATTGAAGGGTATATGTAATTTCATTTTCATGGGTTTACTTGTTAGCTTTTTTGTTTTAATCTAAAATTGAACAATGTTGAAACATATTAAAAATTTAATAGTAATTAAAATCTGAAATCTGAATAATATATCTGTTTTTTTTTCTTACTTCTGAATGTACTGTAAAATTAATTGTATTTTAAAGTTAAAAATTATCTAAAAACAAGTAATTTAATATACTCTTAACATAATACAAAAAAATAATATTTGATATGAAAATTTATTTAATATAATACAAAAAAAAAAAATATAATATTGATTTATAATTAAAATATGATTAAAAATTATAATAGAATTAATTATATTTTTACATTTAAATAAAAATAATAAAATTATTTATGAGTTGAATTATATTTAAAAGACAACTAAAAAAAGTGAATGTTTAAATTATAAATTAGAATACATTAGTTCAATTTTAAAAAACTTTGGGACGAGAGGTTTTTTTTTTTTTTTTTTTAATTATGTCATATAAATATTAGAAAAAAAATATTTATAATATAAAATTAGGATAAAATTGAAAATATGTTCATTTGGGAATGACAGATTTATAATAGAATATTTTAAATATTATTAAATAATTTACAATAAGTTTTAAAGTTTAGAATTATAATAATTTTTTTCAATTGTTTTAAGTGGTTTGATCATTTAAAATAATAATAATAATAATTTAATTTATTTAATTTAGTATCGTTAAATTTTAAGTGAAAAAAACAAACCGTATGTGTTTATTGTTTGAGAGAATTAACCAATGCATCCCACTGTTAGCATGCCAGGTAGCACAATTCTGATGTGAAAGTTCGGTTTATTCTATCACACCCAAGATTTTTCTGCGCTACAATCTAATTCTATCAATCAGATAAGTAAATTATCCGTGACTTGTGTGGTCTATCATGGAAATTTCTACTTAAGTACTAAAAAGTATTTCCTAAGTAGATTTGACAGGTGTGATCTACATGTAAGTCTAGTCACACGGGCCAACGGAGCTCCTTGTTTGATCCCCTGCCATTTATAATAGAGACATTTTCTAATGGAAATTGACTATTTGACAAGGCTTTTCTGTTTATCCTCGTTCTTTTCTTTTTTTTTTCTTCCCCCTGTTAATGCTTTTACTTCACTAAGTCAGTCCATTGCATATTATGTTTTGGTCCATGCTAAACTTATTCTGTTTCTCTCTGTAACAGAGTCTTGAAACTTGCCCAATATACTCCACCACATGGGCAATTATATTTTTAGGGGATACAAATTTGAGAACTTTCATCTACATTGCTAATAACATGGTAAGATTAGAAATTTATGTACCATTTCTTTGAAATCTTATGATCACATTTTTACAAGCAAGGGAGAAAATTCAAGTGCCTAATACATTATCACTATCGACATCTAAGCGAAGCGAGATTTTATTTCAGCTAATATGCTTCCAAAGAGTTGCATAATAATTTTATTAAAAGAAACATGTTAAGTGCACTTTTTTTTTATTATTTTTTAACTATTATGTTGACGTTTGAAATCAGTCAACAAAGTTCTTCCAAGCTCAACACTGCAGAAACGATTAGCACAACATAAAATAACAAACAACAGGTGTAAAAGAGACAAAGGTAGAATACGAGACAAAGAAGTGTTTAAGTGGTTCGGCTAACTTTGCCTACATCCACTGTTTGTTCTCTCAGTATCTGGACAGAGTAACAGCCAGTTTTTTATAAGTATTTCACTCTTAGGTTGCATTGAAAAGCTTCCCCTATTTATAGAAGGAAAAGTGCTACAGCGATGTACAATGAGTTAAAACAAAATGATTATTACAATTAATGCACCTGACTTAATTTTAATGCAGCCGGATTACATTAAATGTAGCCGGATTGCATTTAATGTAAGAGACAAGTGTAAAATTTATATGACTAACCCATGTGGGTTAGGTATGATTTTCTATAATTTGAACAATAATCTCTGACAAGTTTGGCTTGCAAGACAAGTTACAATATGACTTGGCATGATTCTGGGCGAACTAGAGACTCTGGGTAAACTGGAGTGCAGAAAGATATCGGGTAGTGATTAACGGACTCAGTCAATAATAGCAAGGTTTGGTCTGACATTAAGCGGACTTCACTTTGCTAAATATGCTACGCGGACTCCATGACGCGCCTGGATATGAATATGCTTCACTCCACGCCCGGTTTTGAATGGACCTCATTTCGTACCAGACTCTGAACGGACTCCACGCTGCACCAGACTCTGAACGGACTCCACGCCGCAGGATTGATAAGGAACGTGTCCGTAAACTTCTTCTGATGGGCTGGCCGAAATTGGGCCTAGTTCGATTGGGCCAGTTGTTTGGGCTTTTATCAATCCCACTAAGTATCTCAGAAAATACCCATAACATATTACAATAGATTCGAGATTTAGGAAAGAAAAAATGACTGAAACTCGTCATATTTACGGTGAAAATTTGAGAGATATATCACCAGGCCAGTCTCATTTTAAGGGCACATGTTATGGTTTAAAAAAGTGATTAAAAAATCATATTTACTTTTTTAAAACACCAAAAATTATGTAATAACCTATTCAAAGAACCAATATAAATTATTTATTGAAATTTTGGGTTGTTGACTTGAGCCAAAACACATATCTCTAAAGTTGAGTTGATGATTAGTAACCATGATGCAAGTGCTCAGGTTTTGCACATTTGATTGCAGCATATGTCAACTTTTTTGGAAACATGTATAAAATGAAGCCTCAAATTATGAATTTATTATTCGCAATTTATAGATCTTGTACTGCGTCAACTGCAAATATGAAAGTTTGCACAATAATACGACATCAATGTTTGTTGTAATTACCTAATTATGCTTAGAGAACTTATCTAGTTAGTGCACATTGAGATAAAATTTATGAAAGTATAATTTGGTTTTTAATTTCAGTACTGATTATGAGCTAGTGTTTTATTAGATACATGATTGTTATAAAAGGAAACATTACAAAATAAGCAAAAACAGATTGTACAACACCATAACTATAGAATACAACAACAATATAATAAATTGTAATCAATCATGATTGACAGCAAATTATCCTTGACATGTGTCTTGGATTTTTGCTTTTACTTTCTTTTATTGAGGTTGCATTCATGCTTTGACTTCCTTTGATTGAGGTTGCATTGTTGTATTGATACATTTGCCATTAGTAATGCTTAGACTGATCATGTCCTGCTTTGTGTACTTGACTTCTCCAACATTCAAATTATTCTTTGATTGAGGTTACATTAGTAATGCAAATTATCCTTTGATTCAAAACATTTATGCACTTGCCATTAGCAATACAAATTATCCTATGATCAAAGCTGCATTCAAATACAATCAATTGTAATCAATCATGGCTGACAAGAAATTATCCTTAAAATAGCCTTGGATTTTTTCTTTGACTTCTTTTCATTGGGGCTGCATTGTTGCATTGATACACTTGCCACATTAGTAATGCTTGGATTGATCATGTCCTGCTCGATGCACTTGACTTCTCTAACATTCCCCCTCAAATGAGAGAGAGATAGACTCGCACCAAGTTTGCCTTTGAGATACCAAAATCAAGACACTGTCAATGCCAATCAAGTAAGGTCTTTTTGGAGAACCTTATCATGCACAAAATGAAGATCAATCTCCATGTGTTTTGTGTGTACAAGATAGACCAGATTTGTTGCAAGTGCTCCAGTTCCCATGTTATCACACTAAGCGATAAGACAACAAGGTAAATTGATCCCAATTTTATGCAATGGAGACTTAAACCAACTGATTTCAGTAGCTTAGTATTCCTAAGATCCATACTCAGATTCAGTAATCAATTGGGCCACAACATGCTGCTTTTTGGAAGACAATGAAGTAAGAGAATCACCAAGGAATACACAGTATCGAGAAGTGGAGCATCTATCATCAAGATAGCTTGCCCAATCGACATCTAAAAATCACGATATACAATAATTTACATGAACTTACAACGGATAATTGAAAAAATAAGTTTTATAAAAGGGTGAGTGCTAACGCTTGGTGAGTGGATATAACTTTTAAAAATTAAATAAAATCATTTCCTTTCAATAATTATTAGCATAAAATAATACAATTAATAAAAATAAAATCTCAATTATGCATATTCAATCATATTTGAAAACAATATTGAGATCACATATGTATCATTTCATATCATAATAAACTAAAAACATTTGTATGGATCATTTCTATACATTTATAAAATCTTAATCTACACCAATCTAGTTTTCTGAGACCTGATTATATGTGATGGTGATATTCAATATACATGCAGACCGAGTGATAACATCTGCTCATACACATATTGGGCGACTCTATGAGTCCTAAAACATCTATCATACACGTGTTAGGTGACTCTCTAAGGCTTACACATGTATAACCTACTGACCATTAGAGGGGAGAGTAAAACTTTGGTGTTATGAAAATATTTTATTTTCTTTTCAAATCTTAAACAATTTTCATATGCGAATATATATAACTTTTTCTGAATATACATATAATTCAAAATAATTACTTTTCTCAAAATATAAATAAATATTGCTCCTCAACACATAAAATAATATTACTTAAAATATTCTTAATATTTCATATAATAAATTCAAACTGAAACCATACAATTCTTATCAAAATTTCTAATATATATATATATATATATATGGACATACGAATATGTAATAAATTTTTCATTTCAATTGTAAAATATAATTGATAATCCAATTGTAAATCATAATTCATAATCTATAAACTCAATTAACTAATGATAACATTTACTTTTAATAAATAAAAAGCTTAAATATAAATAAACATGATTCATTCAATTTAATTAAAATAAAACCATCAATTCGCATAACTCCTATGCTTATATCTAGATGTAATATAGGTTCCTGTCTAATTTCTCATAGGCTTGAATCCATCCTAAAATCACGTACTCAATTTAGAATTTATGATAAAATTAACTAATTTTATGAATTTAAGATCTCATTGCACTAAAATCATTTATCTGGATTAATTTGATACCCAAATGTTTTGTTCAAGCGTCTTGAAATTTTCACCTTTTTTTTTATTGTCATTTTTCTCACATCTCACATTCTCAAAAATAATATACTGCTCTAACTTTGTTTGTTCAATCCTTCCCAAATATAATATATCTGTACGACCACCTCAATCAAGTTTTCATTTCTATGCTTCTCTTTCGTCCAATTGCTTTTATATATATATAGGAAATCCAATTCAAAGGAGTTTAGTAAATTCAATAAAAGTTTGACAATCGGGCTACCATTGGACTTACACTTAAATTGGGCCCCTTCTTCGTTGATTTTTTTCTTTTTTTATTTGAGCTTAATTTATTTCTAGGTTTATTAGGATTCCGACATGACAATACCAAATATTTATATTAGAAACCATGCAAGTGTATACGGTCCACAAATAATACATTAGTAAGTAGAATATCGTTCTCATAATAATTGTCAAAATTATTTATGTGTAGTGGAGGTGACTAGATCTATTCAAATTAACTTAATATTAATCGTAACGGCCTTGATTAAATTATCAATGTGAGATCACATTGATCAAATCCATCCAATTCATTTTCAAAGATACCATATGAGCTAGACATTGACAATTAAAGAAAACGTTTCCTACATAATTAGTAATAAAACATATAATATATAAAAATAAATTGACATTGCTTACTGGTATGGGTGGCGCTATTGGTACCACCCACTGTCCTAGAGAGACAGTCCTAGAGAGACAAGGTTCGAGCAATGTGTTTGCCACTAGTTTGTGGGACTTCGTTTTGATTTCTTCCTACTTGTTTGTGGGTCTCTTCCCCAGTTATACGAGAATTTTGTTCTGGACCAATGATAACATTGGAGATACACAACTTTGCTGATAAAACATAAATTAAATCCTTACAATTACAACATGAAACCAATCTGAAGAAATAAATTAAAACACAAAATATACAACTCTCTTATCTTCTAAGTAAATTTATTAATGTTGTTTATGGCTAAGAAAAAACGTAAAAAAAGATGTCACGGTTCTTTCCTTTCTATCATGTTGGGAGTTCACATGTGGGGACCACAAGTTGTGGTAATGAAAACTCAACATATAAAAGACCAAATGGGTAGGTTAAACAACTTTTGTGCTAAGAGAATACAGAGAACAAAGACACGGGGTTTGGATGTATGTGGGGGTCCTGGTGATTGTGCAGAAAACAGTGGCTGCTGTAACTTTTTTCATGTTTACAGTGGAAACATTCTTGCTCAGTGTTTCAGAACTTGGCCGAGTAGGCGAGTTCTTGATAAGTACTCCCAGATAAGCAAACCACTAGATTAGGAGTCTACTCGCGTCAGGTGAGTACTCAGCTGAGTTGGCCGAGTCGGCCAAGTAACGAATTTCCAATATAAGTTTCTATACAGATACTTTACTGCTCCATGCAATCAGATCTCCAAGTAAGCGAGATGAAGAGGAGGCGTGAGGTGCTGGAGAGAGATTGAGTGTGTTTGGGCCATTGGAATTTGAGAGAGAACTGAAAACTAGAGAGAAGCAAAGCTGTGTAATGAAAAACCAGAGAGAACTGAAAACTAGTGGAGATATGTGGAAGATTACCAGCAGCGAGTACCAAGTCACTCTTTCTTTATGTTTTTATCAGTGTTGACAATTAGATTTGGAAGTCTTGGATCAAACTTGGGCTTGATTTTGGTTAGGTAAAAAAAAGCCCAACTTTTGTCTGAGATTTATATATATATATATAGTGTTTTTAAAATGAGAATTTTCTTATTTTAAATATAAAATGTAAGGACAAATTAATCAAATATATCTATTATTTTTGAATTAAATATGAGAGAAAATTTATTTTAGGAGAGAGAATGCAATAAATGAATTTGATTAATTGGTCAAAGTAAGAAAATCCTTATTTTAAAACCATTGTATTTATATATATATTGATATAAACTTTTGTCAAAGATTTGGAATTTGCTTTTGTGTTGGAATTTTTTTAAAAAAAAGATTATCCTTATTATATAGGATTGATTCAGATATATTTGATTACAATTTAATGAGTCAAATAATGATCGATTTCAAAAATAAAAACTAAAAAAGATATGAATAGCGATAATATTTCTCTTATGATTACACTTTTTTACTGAGTTTCAATATGTACTAACTAAAATCACGTGAATAATATCAAATAGTTAGAAAAATAAAAGGGGAAAAATCATGTTAGTCCCTAACTTTTGAAAAGTGTCAATTTTTTAACTATGTTTTCTAAAAAGACGAAATGAACCTTAACTTTTTAGAAAAGTGTCAAATTAGTCTATTTCATCAATCAACTAATGGTTAAACTTAACTGATAGCATATTAAATAGGGATAAATTTGATATTTCTAATTATAATGGAGGAAGATATAAAAGGAAGATAAAATAAGAAAAAAAAAATTATTTAAAACAAATGAGGAAAAAATAAAAAATATCGTTAGATAAAATTATTTAAAAAAAAATCATTTTGTTAAATATGAATATCATCTCAAAGCATATACCAATTATACCATAAATATATGGATCTCAAATATATAATATTATAGACTGAAAAAAATTAATAGATGCAACAAAAATATTAAATAGATGGAGCAAGAGTAGAAACTGTAAACATATTAAAAGCTAGAACAGAAATTTTGAAAAAAAAAAAAGCAAAAATTACAAGCTAAAGTAGAAATTAAAAAAAATAAAAATAAAAAAATCACACCCATGAATAAAAATTTAATGAAAATTTTTAATTGTAAGGGTAAAATGATAATTTTATAATTAATAAATATACATAAGATCTTCAAACAAAGCTACGCCCCAGTCAAAAATTTTCTAAGGGTAAAACTGTAACTTTATGAAAATTATATGCAACTCATTAAGGGTATTTTGATAATTATATATTATTTTAATATTTTACTTTATTTGAGGGTATAATGATCTTTTTATCTATTTTAATAGTGTCCACGATTAAATTAGTCTTTTCACGTTTTTCATTAGGTTTGACCGTTAGTTGACTGATGAAATGAACTAATTTGATACTTTTTCGAAAAGTTAAGGTTCATTTCGTCCTTTTAGAAAACATAGTTAAAAATTTGACACATTCCCAAAAGTTAGGAACTAAAATAATTTTTCCCCAAAATAAAATGAAGATGCCAGACGAGGACAAGATAGTAGATAATTAATTTACTGTATTTGAAACTAATAAAAGTAAAAAAAAAAAAAAAATTACTGATAAATTTAACTATTCAGTGATGGTAACTACAATCAGATTTATTATGCTTAATACAAACACCAATATAGGAGAAAACGTTGATTCTGGTTATGACAAAAAATAATAATAATAAATATGTATGTGATTTTAGTTTTGTTAAATTTAATAAGCTAAGAACTTGTTGATGCTACCGAAATTAAGTAGTACATGTATTACTGCTATTAATTCTTATATATATTGGAGATATATCTATTTACACATTATGTGACTTTAAATATTGTAGTAATATTATTGTATTTTGACTATATGATTCTTTTTTTTTTATAGGTTTGATCAAGATTAACTTTTGGTCAACGAATTGACCGTTGACAGACAGTCAAACCGAGTACTCGCCGAGTAGTCAAGTGCTCGCTACTCATTGGGTTACCGATCAAGTAGCAAATATCGAGTTTTAAAACATTATATGTAGACCATAAAAAATATTAATAATCGAGTCTATTTTGTGCGCAAAATATTTCGTGAACAATTGAATCCTCCACATTCCCACATTGTCATGATCAAGTGAAGAAAATCGTGCTCAGAAGACATTGAAATTACAGTTTCCGATCCAATGGCCAGAATACAAGTGAGAAACTACTGCTGTTGGATGCGAAAGGACCAATGACAATACTTAAACATTTTAATATTTTGTAATTGAAAATATTTTTGATTGTTTCGTGGGACAATACAGGAAAATATTAATGTTTTCTTTTTTTTTTTTTCTTTTTGAAACTGATGCTTTTGTTTTTGTTTGTTAATTTGTTTTAAAGAGAAACTGATGTTTTTGTTGTTTGCTCTTCTTCTCTGTTCTTGATTGTCACAACATTTTGATTGGTAAATGTCTATTGATTGTAGTAGGTTGTTATCTTTTTGGTTACATGCCACTAAAAGTATCGAGTGAAGTTTTGAATTAGGATAAAAAATATCAGGATAAGTTATTTTTAGTACCGTTAACGTTTAGAACTACAGCTCGTCAAAATAATAATAATAATAATAATAAAACAAAAACACAATTCATGAACAAAAGAATATAGATGACCATAGTTTGCTTTCTTTATGTGCAAACTATAGTTTAAATAATATAAGGATGCTAAAATGGTTTTGACTGTTATTTTCTGGATTTAATCTTATGTGTTTCGAGTAGTGTATAAAAACTCGGTAAGTTTTACAGCATTCTCACCGATCAATACTCCGTCGATCTGAGAACCCATAGATAGGAGGTCCTACTCATTAGAGATGAGTACTCGGCCGAGTTGGCCGACCTTGGTAAGCCCAACCATCACAAAACCATCCGAAAATTATCCTAAATACCACAAAAAATTAGACCAAAATCCAATACTCCCAACAAATATTCAACAACCATAAAGAAACAAACCACATAAAAAAGAAAGATTAGAGAAACAAGGAGTGAAACCCTTACACTCATAGTTCGGTGACGACTTGAAGGAAAGAGACAACAACGATAGCTTGAAGGAAGGGACAACATCAATGACATGGAGGGATAGAGAAAGAGACTTAAATCGGTAGAGAAGGAGACTTGAACGGCCGGTTATGCAAAAGAGAGGGAAGAAGACTTAAAAATGGTCGACGACGTTGAAGAGGGATTGGCTTCAAGTTTGGCTTTGGTGACAGTGACAATTCACGATCTCAAAATGGTGATGGCTCACTTTAACAGCGACGATGATGGTGATGTTAGAGGGAGAGAGAGAGAGAGAGAATATAAGGGTTTGAGACTTGAGTTGACTGTGCAATGTGTTTTATACATAGTAAGGATAACTTAGTCATGGCTGTTGACGTTTAAAGAAATATCAGTTTACGCTTTTAGATTTCAAAAATTATAATTTTTCCTTAAACAGTGCTCGCCGAGTACTCATTACTTGCTGGGTCATCGATCGAATAGCGAGTAGTAAGTTTCGGAATCTTGGCTTTGAGTTCATTTTCACATAAAGAATAGTATGTATATCTATGCTAATATCTTTCCATCAAAATATTTTATTCTCCCAAATGCTTCGAAAACAATGTTCAAATAACTGCCAATTACAAGATGATGGGCAATTTTAATCCAATGACATGTGTGCTGGTTTTAGATCAGTCACTACTGTTCCAAAAGCACCACATCTACTACATCGGAATCTGATAACTCAATCGATATATTAAACGAAATATCATTGCTTAATTTCCTACTTGTAAATATTGTTAACAATATTTTGATTTGAGGATTTCATAAGTTGTCCAAATATTTTAATTTCAACATTCCACCTTCCCAATCTAAAGTGGAGATCCTCTTTAAAAAAATAATAATAATTAAAAAAAAAATCTAAAGTGGAGATCCAATGATTTGATTAATCATCATATAAGAGTCTAGTGGAGATATGAAAAGCATAATCAAGCAATAATGCATTTATTTTATTTTAATTTTTTTCATCATAAGATTTAAATAAATATATCTATGGATTAGTCAAACTCTATATCTTACTTAATTCATGCTACCAATCCAACTAATTAGCATAATTCTCACTTAGAAAGATAAATATGTCATAATATTTCATTATTTATAGAAATAAAAAATAAATTGTTAACATAATTCTTACTTAAAAACATAAACTAAAAATAAATTTGTTGTCATGTACGTTCCAATTCAAAATTATAAAAACTTATATAACTACTATCATTGTAAATTACCTCACTCGAAAGCCCATGAATTTTCTCTTCGAATTTCTTCTTCTTCTGGAGTGAAATCATCGGGCGATTTTCCCTTGATAATATCTGCCACCATTTGGCAACAATAATCCAGCAGCAACTCGACGTCGATAAACTTATCACATCATGGAGGTCATCCAGCTGCAGAGCCAGAGCCTCCATGAATTCTGCCTCCCACTTTTTGATCAGCTCCATCTCCTTCTTCTTACCATCTTCATTGTTGTTGCACCATTTGAGAACCATTGAGAGTACCTTTCCATCTTCAGTGCAGCCATCTTCCACCATCTGTTTCACTACTCCTGACTGCACCCACTGTTTCTTTCACTTCGAAGAGCTTCCCATCTGAGGATTTCAGTGTCAAAACCCTGGTGGGGTTGAAAATTCTTTCTGTTGTAGGAAATCTGGAAAATTTGTTTCTCTCGTATATAGAAATATTTTAGCTGTATTTGACACATCAGTTTTGGTAATTTGCAAATTTTCTTTCTCATGAGAGTTTTTCAGAACTCGGACGAATCGAGCGAGTTCTCACCGGCTCGACTTAGATGGGCAAGTGAACCCCCTCGAGATGGGGTCCTCACTAACTACTCAGCCCAACTCGGTCGACTCTGCCTAAGCAAGTACTCTGTTTTAAGTTTCTTCTTCTGTTTTAGGTGCTAGTAGAACAGAGAGAAAAACAAGGGAGATTACAACACTGAGTAAAACATTACACTCTCTCAAAAAAGAAAAAAACAAAGAATACACGCTTAGCAAAAGTTACAGAGATTGAAAAGGTGAGGAATGGGTCATACAAGGGTGAACGCCCATCAGCTTACAGTCAGACAAGGTTGGCAATTTTCTTACACGACATGAAAAGAAGGTTCAAACCCCAACCACTCAGTAGGTTCATCGCTAACTTGTCGCTGGTAGTTAAGAGCAGATGGATGAGAGAGAAGAGTTACAGATTTTGACTTTGAGGCAAAGTTACAAACAAATTAATGTGTCTATGTATATATATATATATATATACACACATACATATTTTAATAAGTTACAAACACATTAATAGGGATTTTGTAACTTTTTCGTGACTTTGAGCTAGACATGACCACGGTTCGGTTCGGTTCGGTTCCAGTTCCGGTTCCGAACCGACGGTTCCGATTCTGAAAAAGCTAGAACCGAAATTTTAACCGAAATAACACGGTTCCGGTTCGGTTCTGAAACGGACAGTTCTATAACGGTTCAGGTTCCGGTTCCAGTTTCGGTTCTATAACGGTTCCGGTTCCGGTTCTGGAACCTTTTTTTAAAATGATAATTTAAAATTTAAAACGTAATATTAAATTATATTTTAAATTAAAAAATAAATTTATACCCAAATCAAATAAAATCCGACCGGATTACCCATTTACCTACCCTCACTGACTCACTCTTCTCTCTCCTCTCTCTGACTCTCTCGTCTAACTCTAATCGTCTTTTTCTTCTAATCTTCTTCGATTCTCTCTCTTCTTCTTCTTTTCTATTTCTCTGTTTTCTTCTCTTTCTCTCTTCTATCTTCTTCTTCTCTTTGTTTTGTTTTTGTTTTCTTCACCGGCCGAACCCAGATCGACGCCGATCTGGGACGCCGATCTGGGTTCTAGGAACCTAGATCGACGTCGATCTGGGTTCCCAGAACCCAGATCGGCGTCTATCTGGGTTTTGGAAACCCAGATCGACGTCTGGGCGAAACCCAGCCGCGCCGATCTGGGTTTCCAAAACCCAGATCGTTCACCCAGACGCCGTCTGGGTTTCCAAAACCCAAATCGACGCCGATCTGGGTTTTGGAAACCCAAATCGGCGTCTGGGGGAAACCCAGACGCCGTCTGGTCTGGTGTTTCCATCTGGGTGTCTGGGTTTCCATCTGGAAACCCAGACGCACGGCCAACTGTTGACTCTTTGTTTTTTTTTTCGTTTTTTTTTAATTTATTTAAGAACCGGAACCGAATCAGAACCGCCGGTTCAAGGCGGTTCCGGTTCCACCGGTTCTTTGAACCTACTGTTCCGGTTCCTTTAAGGTTAGAACCGGAACCGGAACCGCTACAGTGACGGTTCCGATTCGGTTCCAAACCGAAACCAGAACCTTATGTTCTGTTCCGGTTCTACAGTGACGGTTCGGTTCGAACCGCACGGTTCGAACTGAACCGTGGTCATGTCTACTTTGAGCCCAAAAAAAAATGGTTGCTTTGTGCGGTACATATTATAAATAATATTAATGTGTATTATGGATTTCGAAAAAAAAAAAATTAATGCGTATATGAAAAAGTTACAAAACCCCTATTTTAATGTGTTTGTAACTTTAATATGTATTATGAATAATAAGTTACAAACATATTAATACGTATAATGAAAAAGTTATGAATGATATGTGCTAATGATGAACACAAACCTATTAATATGTACCAATAATATGTATGGAAAGGTTTTTTTTTTTTTTTGTTTTTTAATTAAAAAAAAAAAGAAATATCAATTTATGTCCTTAACTTTCAAAAATAATAATTTTTTTTGTTGCTGTCTCACAATTGTTAATGTTTCTATAGGAGATAATTAGGTCCTCAGATTAATATTTTGTGATCATATAATTATTTTTAATTCTATGATTTTTTTTTTTTTTATATCAATTGATTGATCATTGATCGGTGATCAAATTGAGACAAGTACTCACTACTTACAGACATTATAAGTTCTGAAACATTGTTTTTACTGCTCATTGACCATGGATGTTGGCCTTTGGTTAAACCACGTTAAAATCTGTATCTTGTTAGTTATTTGTTTTGTTTTCTAAAGTAGTTCATTTCTTTATATCTGTTCTCTATTTTTGCTACAACAATTAATATCTCTCTCATACATACATATATATTATAAAGTAGGAAAGCAATCATAACGTGTGAAAAAAACTAATCACGGAAGAGTAACTTTTACAAAATATTGACAAAAGGAGGGCCATACTTGTAGTGCCATGGCAACATGATATGAAGCAGGGGTGGAGCCAGGAATTTTGATTAGGAGGGGCCAACTTACAGATAAATATTCAAGTTGATGAAAAAATAAATGTATTAATATTGAAAACTTATTGATAGACTAAATATAGTATCGTTTAAATCTTATACAAAAAAGATATTAAAACTCGAGTTTTATGAATTAAAAGTAAATTCTCGATCTTTTAAGTCTCAAAAATCGTCTATAAGTGGATTGATATAATTTTTGTTTTGTTTTGTTTTTTCTTTTTAATGATTTCCATTTCAACATACATAATCAAAGAGTTTGTATAAAAATCATATTTTATCTTGTTACGAAACCTAATTTTAATAATTTCATGAAATAACAAATATAAATAATACAAATTTTAGGAAAAATATTTATCAATTTAATTCACTTAAAACTAACAAGTCAAAAAGTCTTGATCCGTAAATTAAGCTTAATATTAATAATGCAAAGTATAGGCGTAAAAAATGAAAGCTGAGAACCGTAAATGTGCTTAACATTTTTTAGTGAAAAAAAAAAAAAAGGTTTAAGTATATAGACTAAACTTAGGAATAATATATAATTTAATAGGAAACTAACGTATTGTAAATAGAAAAGTTTGAATTATGTTTCAAAAAAAATAAATGGTTAAATTATTTAAATAGATTATAATATTAAAAAATTAAAAAAAAAAAAGTTTAAAGGAAATAAATAAGAAATATGGAAAAGGATATCTACTTAGGAACTTTCAGCTCCTGTAACCTCTATGTATTTGATGTTATTTAAATAATAATAATAATAAATAATCAACGGGGTCCACTGGCAGTTTGCTCATTATCATATTGAGGCCCACTGGAAGTTTGGCTTTATCCAATGTTGAAAATATCGATATCGACAGAAATATCGGTATTACGATTCGACGAAAATGTCGACGGAGATATCAATAACGATAGAAATTTACGTAAAATTTACGAAAGTACGGAAATTTAGTTAAAAATATAATATTTTTTAATGAAACTTTTGGTAATGTTAAAATAATAATTTCTACAACAAAAAATCATATTATATTTAAAAAAAATCATATTCTATCTAAAAAGTAACAACTAAAAGGTATAAATATGGATATAATATATAAAGGAGATATATGAAAATATAAAAGCTTCAATTAAAACTTTTCAATTAATTTACATCACATAAATCATGCAAATTTTAATACCAAAATGAAGTCCTAGGTGGTTCATACATGGTATAGCTAGCATCTAGATTTATACAATACTAATACCATGACATATAATTTGAATGGTTTTGAATATAATCACGAACATACCATGAATAAGCTTTTTGATTTCTTCCTACCATTTGTCCATAGATAGGAAATTATGTATAAGAATCATTAGAAATCCCAAAACTTTTATGGCCATCATCACTAGACCTTAAACTCATAGATTCAGCATCTGATGTTCGTACAGCGGTATCCACAACTCCTTTGCGGGCTCCATAGCAAGAGATGATATATTCGCTTGGACCTGCAGCTCTACACCCATGGTCTTCATCTTGTGTGCAATGAGTGTATTGTTCTTCACAAGTAAATGGGCTCAATGGCAAACCTGTATCAGTATCATTTCTTTGAGTAAAAGCATAATTATTTCCTCCATCGTCATCATCATCATCATCATTGTCGTCATCATCATCACTATTATCACCATCATCAACACCATTGTCTTTATTATGAATTCCATCAATAGCAATAACTTAGGAGTTTTTGTTTTTAAAATAGAATAGCAATTATGAGATGTTTGAGTTTGACTACAAAATGAAATATAATAATGAGATTCCTGATGAAAATGAGATTCTTCACGTGGGTTGAAAATTTATTTTATTTAGGATTTTGTTGAAAACTAACCTATTTTTTATAATCTATTTGAAAAATAACCTTTATTTTTTAAATCTTTGCACAATATTCTTTTTTTGATGAAAATGCCCTTGACCCATCATTTTTTATCGGTCACTCTTTCTACCAAAACGATCTGGTTGAGAATCTCAATCTCGAGGTTGGGAATCCCAATCTCGAGGTTGGGAATAGGTTGGGATTCCCAACCTCGAAGTTGAGATCCCAACCTACATCCCAACTCTGAAGTTGAAAATCTCAACCTCGAGATTGAGATTCTCAACCTTGATAAAACATTCAAGTTCATATTCTCAACCTTCAGGTTGGGAATCCCAACTTCTAGGTTGGGAATCCCAACTTTAAGTTGGGAGTCCTAATCTTGATTCAAATCCACATTCGGAATCTCAAACTTAGGGTTGGGATTCCCAACCTGGATGTTAAATCAAGATTGGAAATCCCTATGGTTAGGGCTTCCAACATAGAGAATGAGATTCCCAATTTTAAGGTTAGGAATCCTAATAATGATTAAAATTACTATCATTTTATTAAAGGCATTTTTGTCCACCGAATATCTTTTTTATAACAACAAAACAAGAAAGGTTATTTTTGAGTTATCCTTACCAAATAGGTCTTTTTTGCAATTATTCATTTTATTTATTTAATAAAAGTTTAACAAATTCTTATTTGAAAAGTTTAAATTTCACTTTTATTTTATGAAAATTTAACCGATATTTCCAGGATATTTCATGGATATTCTATGGATATTTCCGGAAATTTCCTCGATATTTTGTAAAATTTATACTACAAACTTACAAAAAGGATATTTTACGGAAATATCACGGATATTTCCAGGATATTTTGACGGATAGGAGATTACACCCCCTATCGATATCGATACCCTTGATTTATGGAAATATCGACTGAAATCACGGATATTTTAAACTATGGCTTTATCATGGGTCTAATTGGAAGTTATCGCGTGTATTTCGTAAGACAATAGCATTTCACCTCAAAGACATGCTAAAATTTTATTGGTACAATTCGACTAACAACAAGAGTAGAATGAAATTTGATTGATACAATAACTTCAAAAAAAAAAAATGATTGATACAACTCACGACATTTTCATATTTCGAATAATTGATTTAAAAATATTTTAATCATTTCCGATAATTTGAAAATATTGATGATATTTTAATTATCTGAATTGATATTCTTACAATTTAGAGTTTAGCATTTTTACTAAAAAAAATAATTAATTTTTTGCATGTAATTTCGACTGAAGTTTTACTATGGAATCCAGGGTTTTTATCGATTCAAATCCACCCTAACATTAGACAAATGAAAAGCCCATATCAACCCAAAACTAAAATTGAAGTATTAAATTGAAAAGTGACCATTTTTTGAAGTCCCAATTGAAAAATAATATTTTCCTTTTGTAAATATTTCAAGATTGACTTTTTTTTTGGACGAGAATACCCTTAATTACTCTACCCAATTACCACTGACCCCCCTTTTTGTGCTATCACGATCACTCTTTCTCTACCAAACCTTTTTCTCTCATTCTCTCTCTAAGAATCCTTACCCATTATCACACTTTCTCATTGTCATGCCTTACCATCACACCTCCACCAAACCACCATCCGAATCCTAACATTGAACATTGGAAACCCGACCCACCCACTGGTGTTCGCTTTTTCTCTATCCAATCTTTTCCTCTCATCGTCGCACCTCCTCACCGTTACACCTCACTATCGTACCTCCACCCACTATCGTCCTAATGCTAACATTGAACATTGGAAACTTAACCCACCCATCGTTGTTCACTCTCTCTCTATCTAACCTTTTTCTATCATTATCTCTCTAACAATCCTTAACCCACCACCGTCCGATTCCGAAAAAAAGTCGACCCACCTACCATTGAATTTGCTCTCAGTGTTAACTTACAGCTCTCTTCCATCCACCCACAGTCCATACGTCTCTCCATACAAATCTGAACTTTTAGAAGAAGCAATAAAAAAAAGATAAAAGAATAAGAAGTTGGAGGATGAAGAAGCAACAAGTTGAAGTTGAGTGAGAGTTACGGTAGCCAAACAAAACTCTACAGTAAGAACGCATAACTTGTGGGGTGTTTTTTAACCTTGAAGGTTTTGTGGTTTTAGGTTTTTTGTAGGTTAAGCACTTTAATGTTATTAAGATTATTGACTTTGTGTTTTGAATTTTATAAGTGATTCCATTTGTGGTGTGTCTGATATAGGTATTGTGAACAGTTGATTAAATTTCAACCTATAGGTTTGGTTTTTGTTGGATAATTGATTGGGGCTGTGTTGGCTTATAAATTAGGATATTTGTAATCAATTGTAAACAATCTTAACATTAGGACTTCGATTCCTAATAGAGGCTAAGAATCAGAGCTCGAGTTAAGCTTTACTTGTAACCTCCAGGTTGGGATTCGAAACCTCCAGGTCGACATTTGCAATGTAGGTCGAGAATTTGAGTTGGAGTCGAGGTTTCAGGGTGGGATTCCTAACGTCAATGATGAGATTCCTAACTTAGAGGTAAGGATTCCCAAACTTAAGGTTTGGATTTGTAACCTCTAGGTAGGGAATCCTACCATGTAGATTAGGATTCCTAACATAGGTTAAACATCGCAACAGAAATTGAGCATATTTTTCGAAGTTCAGGCTGAAACCTAACTTTCAAGTTGGGATTCCCAACCTCCATAGTGGGATTTCCAATCTTCAGGTTAAGATTTCCAACCTAAGTTGAACATATTTTCTGAAGTTCTGGTTGAAATCTAACCTCTAGGCTGAGATTCCCAACCTCCATAATGGGATTTTTAACCTCCAATGTAGGATTGCCAACCTTCAGATTTGAATTCCCAACCTAAGTTGAACATATTTTCTGAAGTTCAAGTTAAAACCCAACCTAATCTCTACAGTAGGATTCCTAACCTCCAGATTCAAATTCCTAACCTATATTGAACCTATTTTTCGAAGTTCAAGTTGAAACCTAACCTTCAGGTATGGATTTTCAACCTCTAGGTTAGGATTCTCATCTAAGTTAAACATATTTTATGAAGTTTTGGTTTCAAACCTAACCTCTAATTGGGATTACCAACCTCCATCATAGGAGTTCCAACCTTCAGATTTGAATTCCTAACCTAAGTTGAACATATTTTCTAAAGTTCACGTTTCAAACTCAATCTCCAAATTGGGATTCCCAACCTTCAAGTTGTGATTTATAACCTTCAGGTTAGGATTCCCAACCTAGGTTGAACATATTTTATGAAGTTCAAGTTGCAAACTCAACCTCCAGGTTGGGATTCCAACCTCCACAGTAGGATTCGCAACTTCGAAGTTCGGGTTCCTAATCTAGATTGAACATATTTTCGAAGTTTAGGTTGAGATCCAACCTCCAGGTTGGGATTCCCAACCTTTAAGATAGGATTTCTAATCTCTAAGATAAGATCTCTAATATTGAGGTTAGGATTTCCAACTTAGGTTAAACATATTTTTTGAAGTGAAGGTTGAAACCCAACCTCTTGGTTATGATTTCCAACCTTTAGGTTGTAATTTTCAACCTTTAGATTGAGATCCTCAACCTCCAAGTTCCCAACCTACATAAAATTCCCAACTGGAGTTTAAGTTGAATGCCAACCTCCAGGTTAAGATTCCCAGCGTAGGCTGAAAATCCCAACTAAAGTTTAGGTTAAATCTCAACCTTCAGAGTTATATTCCTAACCTACAGGTTAAGATTCCAACCTATAGGTTAAGAATCCTATCTTGGAGGAAATTATTGCCCCAATTGGAGTCCCAACCTTAGGTTATTGAGAATTTCAGCCTAGGTTGACGTTGAATCTTCACCTCTAGGTTAGGATTGCAAAACCTTTGAGTTGAGATGCCTAGTATAAGGCCAAAGTCTCTCAACTATATTGTCTATTCCCAACCTTCAGGTTAGGAATCTCAACTAAGGTTGAGGTTGAATCTTAACCTTTAGTGTAATTGTTTGTCCCTTCTCTCTTAGGCTTGGGCCAACCAGACTAGGGCTTACCTCCGGATGACTAGGACCAGACCATCTGGCAGGTACTGTCCCCCTACCTTCTGAGGGATTTCTTACGCCTCGCTCACCAGTCAAACCCAAGACCAAAGCCGTATAGTCAATTGGGAAACATGATGAGTACCATTCTTAAATGGTACTCATCATGTTTCCCAATTGACTATACGGCTTTGGTCTTGGGTTTGACTGGTGAGCGAGGCGTAAGAAATCCCTCAGAAGGTAGGGGGACAATACCTGCCAGATGGTCTGGTCCTAGTCATCCGGAGGTAAGCCCTAACTTGGCCGGCCTAAGCTTAAGAGGGAAGGGATGGGCCGTTATATAAAAAGGCACTTTTTGCCTTTTTTATATAACGGCCCGTCTTTTCTCTCTTGGACTTGGGTCGGCTAAGTTAGGGTGGCCCTCGGGCGACTAGGACTTGACCACCTGATAGGTACTGTCCCCCTGCTTTCTGAGGGATTTCTTACGCCTCTCTTACCATTTGAACCCAAGACCAAAGACATATAATCATTTAGGAAGCATGGTGAGTACCAATTGATAAATGTAAAACATGTGAGATGTTCAACAAAAGAATGTTTAATGGTAATGGTAAAGTTTCAAACAAAAGTTTGGACGTCACTTTTAAGAGTGCTTTTTTGGACAATGACAAGGAAATCATCAAACTTGCCTTACTATACTTTTTAGAAATGAAGTTAGTTGGGAATAATCTAAAAAGCCACATTTAAAGAGAGCATATTTGACTGTTAGATGATCTAAATACATTCAACTATTACCCATGGAGTCGTTGCTACTATGAGATGACTTTGAGTGGCATGAAAAAGATTTCAAGAAAATGAGATTAAGGGGTTTTATACCTTCTTAGCCACTTCTGCTTAGCCACCTTCTTTCTGCCTCAGCGACCTCCTCTTTAGCTTGCTACGTCACCTACACTTGGTCGCAAGAGAAACCTTAGCTTAGCTCACAGGTCGCTTATCCCAATCAGCTCTAACATCTTTACTTTACCCGAGCTCGCGAGTTACTTAACTCTATCACTCAGCTCAAGCTGGGAGCTCAAGTTCACACTCAGCTCAACTCATGCGAGCTCCAGCTCACATTCAACGTGCTTATGCAAGCACTAGCTCGCACTTAACTTTATCCACACGAGCTCCTACTTCATTCAACTCAGCTTGTGCGAGCTCACTCAACGTACCTATTATAGCGAGTTGCTACCTTCTCAGAGCTTAGCCTAATTCACGACCTTGTTTAACTCACAACCTCAACCAGCTCGATCTGGCCATAATCACCACCAGCTCACTAAGCTCGTAGCTACTACCTTAGTCCAGCTCGGACAGGCAGTAAGACAGGTGAGCAATTATTCGGCTCACTTATTGAGAGCTTGCGCTTTAGGTCAACTCGACCAGTGCTAAAAAAAGCTACGGGTATTCACCCAGCTCACACCTCGTGAGCTCTTACCACGGATGTGTTCTGAGAGGATCTTCTAAGTCTGCCTTCAGACCGAGAAATAG
This sequence comes from Dimocarpus longan, assembly GCA_022984855.1. Classification (NCBI taxonomy): domain Eukaryota; kingdom Viridiplantae; phylum Streptophyta; class Magnoliopsida; order Sapindales; family Sapindaceae; genus Dimocarpus; species Dimocarpus longan. The sequence goes on from CM041013.1 coordinate 8,325,943, forward strand.
AGTTTGAAATAGATCTGATTTCGAGAACTGAGCCAATTTCTATAGCACCCAACCGAATGGCTCCAGTTGAGCTAAGAGAATTGAAAGTGCAAATGGAGGAATTGCTGGATAAGGGTTTTGTAAGACCCAGCCATTCGCCATGAGGAGCTATAGTATTATTCGTTAAGAAGAAGGATGAGAGCTTAAGATTGTGCATCAACTACAAACAACTGAACAGCGTGACTGTTCGAAATCAGTATCTCCTCTTGAGGATTGACGACCTATTTGATCAATTGCAAGGATCCAGAGTTTATTCAAAGATGGACCTGATGAATAGGATTTTTAAGTATTTAATAGTGAAAAATTAATATTTATGGAATTTTGGAAAAATTTGGAAATAAGTATAAATTATTAAAGATAAGGGACTTAAGAGAAAAATATCATATATTTTGAAAAGAATGGCAAAACTGTAAATAAATGGAAAGGACAAGGACATTAACGAAATAAAGAATTATCTATCCAGAATCTGGTAAAATCATAATTTTCAATAAGATTGAGGGTGAAAAGCGAGCTTTACCCACGCCTATAAATAGGCGTGTGCGTGGTCTATCAGTATAAGAGAGAAAGACATTGAGAGAAGACGAGAGAAAATAGAGAGAAAGAGAGAGAAAGGGGAAGAGCTCTATAGAAAAAGGGAGTAAGTTGCTGCCATTGTTCCTAAGCCGAATTTTTCCGTTTTTAAAAGAGATTGAGCAGCTTATGATAGGAAGCAACTGGTGAGGCCGTTTCAATTTATCATATAAACTTCATTATATTCACTTGCAGGGCTGACAGTAAATACCGGAAAGAGCTCGATAGTGTTTGCAGGCACGGGGCATAGGTTGAAGCGGAAGATTGGCAGGATCCTCGAATTCCCTCTGACTAAGCTACCATTGAAATACTTGGGGGCTTGCCGCTAGTCTCCACAAGGCTTCGGAACTCGGATTGCCGACCTCTCTTGGAAGCAGTTCATCATAGACTTTCGGGCTGGACTGGGAAGCCAAATCTGGTAAGAATCAAGTGGTAAGAGCAAGTTTTCATGGTTGTATTTTAAAGAGAAGTTATCGAGCAGTCCATAAACTGCCTCTGACTTTACTAAGATTTTTGCGTTTAGAGCTCGTGATCTAGAGCTAAAGCAGTAAGCTCGTGGAAATAAGGCTGAAGACTAAGGTAAGTGAAGTAGCTAAGAATAAGTTAATTTGCTGTTATTTATGATTTAGAATAAGTTCGATCGTGGAACCTACTGAGGTCGCGACGTGGGGTTGAGATGAGAGCTGGTGTATGTTGTTGATTAAATGATTGTGAAGTTTTGAGGTTGGAAATATACAAATGCTGGTGTATATGAAATCTGGTGAAAGAGAAGTGTTAATGTTTGTGTATGCGAGCTGGGGTAAGAGCTAACGAGGTGCGAGCTGGGTGAATACCCGTATCCCTTTTCAGCACTAATCGAGTTGACCTAAAGCACAAGCTAGCAAAAAGCGAGCTAAGTAATTGCTCACCTATCTTACTGCCTATCCGAGCTGGACTGAGGCAGTAGCTACAAGCTTAGCGAGCTGGTGTTGATTATGGCCAGGTTGAGTTGGCTAAGATTGTGAGCTGAGCAAGGCCGTGAATCAGGCTGAGCTCTGAGAAGGTAGTAACTCGCTATAATAGGTGTACTGAGCGAGCTCGCATAGGTTGAGCTGAGTGAAGTAAAAGCTCGTATGGAAAAAGCTGGGTGCAAGCTGGAGCTCGTATAAGTAGGTTGAATGCGAGCTGGAGCTCGCATGAGTTGAGCTGAGTGCGCGCTGAAGGTCACAACTCGAGCTGAGTGATAGAGTTAGGTAACTCGCGACCTTGGGTAAAGTAAAGATGTTAGAGCTGATTTGGATAAGCGACCTACGAGCTAAGCTAAGGTTTCTCTTGTGACCAAGTGTAGATGACGTAGCAAGCTAAAAAGGAGGTCGTTGAGGCAGAAAAGAGGTCACTGAGTAAAAGTGAAGCGGATAGGATAGCAAGTTGTGAGTGTGTTAAAATATTTTCATTAAATACTTTTCAGTTATTATGCAAAAACACTTTATACCTTTTATTTTAGTTTAAACATTTATATATATATATATATATTATCATGAAAATAAATAATTTATTTATAGATGGTATGCCTTGATACCTTTTGTTGTACAAAAAGAAAAATAGATTTAAATTATAGCCCGACAGGGATAAAGAGACCTTCTAGATAGACGGGCCGGTATACACCACAATGTATGACAATAGTATTCAGTGGGCTAGTCCTACTAACATTAGGGGGATAGAGTCTGTCATGTCTGTCAATCGCTATGTACACATGTGGGGTATTGTCTCGAGGTACGGTGAGCGATGATAGTTCCGTCTCGTCGTTACAAGATGTCTTTGTAGCTTTTGTCATGATGAACAATGCTAGCCTTTACGCCACGTGAGCCCCCCACATTGATGCGAAGCTGGTCTGGCCGCACATGTGATTTTAGCTTGCTTGGTGGTTTAGTTAAAGCTTTTTAGAAAAGATAGTATAGCATTAAAAGCAAGTTTAGAAAGAAAATATTTTTGGAAGTATTAAATATTTTAGACAAGCTTTTGAAACGAAATAGAAATTTTATAAAAACCTTAAGCTTTTAGAAATAAAATGTATTTTAAAGAAAAACATTTTTGAAATATTTTGGGAGGTAATTTTTAATAAACGTATCACATTCACTAGGCTTATTAGCTCACAATGTTTTTATGTTTTTATTTCAAAAACCTCTCTAGGTGTAGGAACAGGTGATCAAGGTACCAGAGTGCCATATGCAGATTAGGTGAGTCCCGACTGACGACACATCATAGTCTTTTATGTAAATTTTGCAATTTAAATTTAATCATGTAATCTGCATGTTTCCAAATTTATGAATAGATATTGTAACATGTTATTAAATGCATGCATAGTTTAGATAATTACATTTTTATTATGATATTTTAAATTATATGTTTATTTACTGCATACTTGAAATGAAATTTTAAAATGAATAAATTTTATATACTTAGAATTTGAGAAATAGTTACAAGTTCGTTCCACGACACCTTTTTGGGCCTTGTTAGTTAGGCTTCAGAAAGGTTTCATGGGGTGCCCGGTAGGATCGTTGAATTCCAGGTCAAATCCTATCATTATCTCACTCGAAAGCCCATGAATTTTCTTTTTGAATTTCTTCTTCGCCTTCCGGAGTGAAATCATTCTTGATATTAAAAATTTGGCGAATCTCATGGGGTGATTTTCCTTTGATCATATCTGCCACCTTTTGGCAACAACAATCCAGCAGGGCCTTTATGTTCAAATACTTAGTGGCTAACATCACATCATAGAGGTCATCCAGCAGCAGAGCCACAGCCTTCATGAATTTTGCCTTTCACTTTTTGATCAGCTCCATCTCCTTCTCCTTGCCATCTTCATGGTTGTTGCACCATTCGAGAATAATTGAGAGTACCTTGGCAATCACGTTATGGAGTGGAATAGCGCCCTCAATGCAACCATCTTCCACCATTTGTTTCACTAATCATGACTGCACTGCCACTATTTCTTTCACTTGGAGAGCTCTCCATCCAACGATTTTAGCGTCAAAACCCTTGTAGGGTTGACGTCAGCGGAGAATGAAGACGATGAAGTTGACATATATTTTTGAATTAAAAACTAAAAGAGAACGTTGAAAATCATGAAAGCAAGAAGATAGGGAGCATAGGGAGGTTTCTAAAGGATTGAAAGCAAGAAGATAGGAGGAGCAAACTGAATCCAATAATATACATGGATTCGTGGTTTTAAAGGGTTTCTAAATGGAGAAGGAATAAATATGGTTGTTGAGAACAAATTGTGTTCTAATGTGATTTTGCTTCTTCTTTTACTTGTCTAAAAGAATTCGAATTTGAAAAAACAAAATAATTCCTTTTGTTGTAGCAAATCAGCAAAATTTGTTTTTGTTGAAGACCTAAATCTAAACCCAACATTATCCAACCTAGCCCAAACTAATCCTAAAGTGAATTTTAGAAAAAAGCCAAAATAATCTAGAAACAAATCACCGTCGTAACCTGAGATCTAGCCCAAGTGACCCCAAGCACGCCTGCTCAGAATAGTCGAAAATAGACATGACCAATTTGCTCCAAAACTTGAGAGCTTTTATTAATAATTCTCAATATAACTGAATGATGAATTAGAAAATCACTTGACTATTTATAGCCATAATATTCTAATTTTCTAGGATTTATCTAATAGAAAATTCTAATCCTATTTATTCATTACTACCAAAAGATAAAATTAATCCTAATTATCAAATTGATAAACGTAATATCATCTTAAGATAAAGCTAATCTAATTCCTATTTTATCCTATAAAATAAATAAAATATTTGTCTTATAGTAATAAAATATTTATCTCATGAAATAAATAGGATAAAGAAAATATTAATCTAACTTCTAGAACTTCTCCTCCACGATCGGTTCTGCTGCATTGCACACTTAGCATTGCATACTACTAATTGCGCACTTTTTCTCTTTTTCAAGGTCAAATGACGAAAGTTCTCATCATTCCTCCATTCTTTAAGAATACCCTTGCACTCAAGGGTCAACTTCAGAAACCTCTCTGAAATTTCATCATAACCTTCCCACGAAGCTTCTTATATCGACAACCCTTTCCATTGAATCAGCACTTTCCAAATTCTAATCTTCTCACGACCCTTTATCCATTTGGTATCAAAGAGCTTCTTTCAGCTGTAATAATACTCTTCCTTCATCATCAAATGACGGTAGCTCACTCACAATCAAAACCAGGATCCCCAACTCTCTTCTTGAACACAAACACATGAAACATCAGATGCAACTTGGAATTAGCCAAAAGATCCTACTTGTAATCAACTTCTCCAATCCACTCTAACACCTTAAACGGCTCATAAAACCTCTTAAATAACTTCACATTAAATTTCTTCTTTAAAGAATTCTATCGATAGGGTTGTAATTTGAGGTATATATACTCTCTTAGTTCAAAAGTCACATCCCGTCTTCCTTGATCATAATACTTCTTCATTCGTGCTTGACCCTTTTCAAGCTCCTTCTTGACCTAGCACCTCATCCCAAGCCATCAACTATTTCTCAACCTCTTCATTTCGTACCATACTTCTCTCATAAGTACTTAATACTAGTGGTGATCTTCCATAAACCACCTCAAATGGACTTCTATTGATAGCAACATGATGAGTAGTATTATATCAATGCTCAGCCCAAGGAATGAACTCTTTCCACTGCTGCTACTCATCGTAACAATAGTAATGCAAGTACTGCTCCAGTTTCTTGTTCACCAACTCTATTTGACCATTAATTTGTGAATGATGTGAAAAACTCGCCTTTAACTTACTTCCTTGCAAAGTAAAAAGTTCTTGCCAAAATGATCTCATAAAAATTGACCTTTATCCATCGCAATGCTCTCATATCCTTTCCGATATAGGCAATGGTTGTAAAAATCTCATAGGTCACCCCTAATTACACTTCACCTTCTGATGTGTCACACTCAGCCACTAAAGTCTTCATGTTATTCTTAAGTCTTTCCTAGTAGAACAAGTGCTTAATCCTCACATAGGTACGCAACCAGCCAGAGTGACCTCCTTCCTTACTATTATAAAAGTGAACAAGAATATCCTTTCTGAATCCAAGTATTCCAAGTACATATATGTAGGACTTATAATAATGTAACCCATCTTTTAACTTGTACCTTTCAACACCATCTCTCGAATTCTCGAGCCTTTAACAAAGCTATTAAGCTTAGCATCAAGTTTAATAGCCTCTCTGATTTTGTCCCAAATTTGCCACTCAACACTGCTAAGCGCCATTAATTCACAATCATTCTCTCCATATACTATCTATAATATCAAACTACCCATTTTTCTTGACAAGGCATCTACTACCTTATTTTCTTTCCCAAGCCGATAGACGATATCGTACTCAAATCCAATAAGCTTAACCATAAACTTCTATTTTTCAAAGGTTATAATATTTTCTATAATAAATGCCTCAATGATTGTTGATTAGTAACAATAACAAACTTTTGTCCTAATAGGTAAGGCCTCCACATTTTTACACCATGCACTACCGCTAACATTTCTCTTATATACGTATTCTAAGCCTTCTTCTTTAGACCCAAAACCTTGGATATGAATGCTAACGGCCTACCTTCTTACACCAACAACACACTAATGCTATCTCCACTCACATCCATGTAAATCTCAAACTGCTTTTCATAATTAGGCAATGCTAACACTAGAGTTTATGCCATTGCCCTTTTTAAATCATTAAAAGCTTTCTTGGCATCATTGGTCCATTCAAAATTTCCCTTTTTCAACATAACAGTAAGCGATCTAGCAATCAACCCATAGTTTTTAACAAATCTCCTATAATATCTTGTCAACCTTAGAAAACCCTCAAACTCGACACATCTTTTGGCAAAGGCCAATCCACCATAGTCTTAACCTGACAGGAATCTACCTTCATGCTAGCCCCTAAAATTATGTTTTTAAATACTTTAACTCTTCCTATACAACATCACATTTGGACATTTAATAAAGAAATCATACTACTCCAATATCCCTAACACCAACTCCAAATGTTCTAAATGTTCTTCCAAAGATTTTGAGTAAATCAAATATCATCAGAAAATACTAATACAAATTTCCTCAAATAGGGCGTAAAAATAGTATTCATGGCAACTTGAAAAGTAAAATGTGCATTACAGAAACCAAAAGGCACTACTAAGTATTGGTTGTACCCCGAATGCATTTGAAAAGCTGTCATGTGCACATCTTCCTCTTTCATACGATTTGATGATATCCAGCCCATAAGTCTAGCTTTGTAAAAATACTAGCCCAATGCAACTCGTCCAACATCTCATCCATTGTCGAAATTGGAAATTTATCCTTTATTATAGCTTCATTAAGAGCCCAATAATCTGTGCACAATCTCCAAGTCTCATCTTTCTTCCTTACCAACAAAACCAGAGATGAAAACAAACTCATGCTCGGCCTACCCATGATTTAATATCTTTTTCACTTGTCTCTCACACTTTTTTTTTCTGAAATGAGCATATCGATACGAAGGAACATTTATGGGTTTAGACTTATCTTTTAAGGCAATATGATGATCAAAAAACTGAGATGGTGGTAAACTCATAGGCACCTTAAGAACACATTCGTGCATTTCTACTGCCTTATGAACTGACTCGGGTTGCTTCAGTAAATCTTCATGCAACCTTTCATGATTCTTTTTTCCTTTAGCTTCAGTTTGATCACTCCTCAAATTTACAATCCTAAAACAATGGGCACATCATATACATAACTTTTCCATCATTTGGGCTTCACACAGCTTAATCTTTTTGGTTGACAAAGCTATCCAAGAGCATTTCTTACCTCCCAGTTTAAATTCCATGGTCATATTTTCAAAATTAGTGACCACCTTGCCATTCCTTTAAAACCATGCGTTCCCTAAACCACATCTAATCCAACTAGTTATAAGACATGTAGATCAGTAACAATCCTCACCTCATGCACATTCATCGTCACATCATGAACTACTGCCTTGCACATAAGCTTTTCACCATTAGCCACTCTCACATCAAATGGTTCTATCACAACTCCTCCTAATCTAACCTTCTTAATAGTATTGGCATTAACAAAATAGTGTGAGAATCCTAAATCTACCAACATGGATGCCTGAAACTTCCTTATCCATCCCATATGTCTTATCGTAGCAAGTCTTGGTGCTTCTAATATAACATTAAGTGACAACTCGACCTTGCCATCACTTTCTCCTTGATTAGTATCTCGGAGCTCACCATTATCACTAATCTTCACCTCACAGCTAACATCGTCATTCTTGCGATCACTTGGTTTCGCTAACACCAATACTTGACCGAATTTACAACGATGGTCTTTGCCCCATTTTTCTCCACACCTAAAGTATAAGCCCTTCTTTATTCGTTCTTACACTTCCTCACGTGAGAGTTTTCTAACCTCCTTAGTTTTCTCCTTTGAACCCCTTTTAGCAACTTCTCTTCTTTTCCAAGGAACTTTGCTTTGAAAATTCTTAGGAAATCAACTCCCAACAATTTTCTTGGATAGCCTTTTCTCAGAATAATAACTATTAGATAAAATTTCTGTCATCCTCATAGCTTTAGGCAACCTCTGCTGTTGCTTTAACTCAAGCTCTCTGGATAACCATGGTTTCAAACCTTCGATGAATGTGCTAAGCAATGTCTTTTTAGACCATCCTCGCACTATAGTCTGCAATCGATGAATCTGTTCAATGTAGTCTTACACCTTACTCTCTTGTCTCGGTTTAACCAATTGTCCATGGTGATTAACAACTAAAGATGGTCCCCATTGATTTAAAAACTCTTACTCAAACATCTCCATCCTATATGCCTACCATCATGATCATGTTGAGCTTTAATCCAAGGCCATTAGCTATTATCCCTACCATTATGGTACATATAAGCCGTCAAAACTCGATCTTCTCTCGTAACATCATAGACCCTGAAATGTTATTGCACTTTATCCAACAACTCATGCAGACCTCTTTCGTCAAAGTGAGGAAAGTCAACCTTTGATTTCCTTGGTCCTTGATGATGATGCATACCTCTTCTACCTTCATCCTCAAATTCAAATTCATGACCTCAATGATTCTTATGCCTTTCGACCCTAAGTACTTGGCCGTGAAGCCTCTTACCAATTCCTTGTAATTCATCTCCTAAATCCTTATTCTCGGACATATCAATCCCTTATTTTCATGTTGCCTAATAGTCTTAGACGGTTCCTTTTCGTCCATCCATAATACACCTCTAACATCACATTCACCACACCCTCATTGGCTATTACCTCTTACTCGGTTGAAATCTGAGTCGATCTCTTCATGCTCTCCAACTATAGAATCTTCTCCATGTCGTGAAACATATGACCGCAAGACCTCAACATGAGTTCACAGTCCCTCTTCTTGAATTCAAAGTTCCTTTTGCTAAATTCGAGGTTCCTCTTGTTGAGTTCATCCTTGGTAACTATACTCCTTTGGTTTTTTCACAAGGATGGCTCTACAAGTTTCTTTAATAGCACTTAACAATTGCACCACTGAAGTAGATAAATCTTTAGACAAATCATTCACTAACTTTGACAATTTCAATTGGCTCTTTTTTAATGTCTCTAATCTTTGCTGATTGGTTTGTGATGCATTCCTCGCTAAATTAGACGTCTCACCTGGTTCCATCACACAATTGCCTGATACTAGAATAGTGCATTAGTTTGTGAATAATATACGAGGCAATTTTCCAAGAAAGAGATATTAGTCATAATAGATACAATTAAATACCAAGTCTTCCCTAACCAGAACCTTTCCTAGACATACACTTTCACACCACCACATTTATTTCTAGCAACCAAGTACTCTTAATGAAAGCATCAAATTGTTGAGAACTCAAATTTAGATCCAACAAGCAGCCTAAATTTAGAATTGAATAACATAATTACCTAACCTAACCCAAGCTCATTCCAGAGTGAATTCTAGGAAAAAGCAAAAAAAATCTAGAAACAAATCACCATCATGACCTGAATTTTAGCCCAAGCGACCCCAAGCACGTCTGCCCAAAATAACCGAAAATAGACATAGCCAATTTGCTCCAAAAATTGAAAGCTTTTATTAATAATTCTCAACTATAACTGAATGATGAATTATAAAAATCACTTGACTATTTATAGCCATAATTTCCTAATTTTCTAGGATTTATCTAATAGATAATTCTAATCCTATCTAATACTACCAAGAGATAAAATTAATCCTAATTATCTATTTGATAAATGTAATATTATCTTAAGATAAAACTAATCTAATTCCTATTTTATCCTATAAAATAAATAAGATATTTATCTCATGAAATAAATAGATAAAGAAAATCTAATCTAACTTCTAGAACTTCTTCCTCATGATCAGTTTTGCTGCATTGCATATTGCTAACTGCACACTTTTTCTCTTCTTTTGGGTCAAACAACGAACGTTCTCATCAGTTTCTCTTATATATGGAAATATTTTAGCTGTACTAACTTATTGACATATCAATTTTGGAAATTTGCAATTTTTCTTTCTCATACGAGTGTTTCAAAACTCGGACGAATCGATCGAGTTCTCACTGAGTCAACTCACATCTCTTATTGGGAGTTCTCATCGACTAGTCGGCCTAACTTAGTCAAGTCGGCCCAGGTGAGTACTCTATTTTTGGTTTCCTCATTTTTTTTAGGTGCCAATAGAATAGAGACAAAAACTACAGAGATTACAACACATATTAAAACAGTATACTCTCAAAAATAAAAAAAAAAAATTACACGCATAGCAAAAATTATAGAGATTGAGAAGGTAAGGAATGGGTCATACTTTGATGTCTATCATCATCTTTGTTAGTAAGTTGTAAGTCATTTGGATTTAGCGCCTATATTTAGGTGGCAGATAGTATATTTTTCAAATACAACAAGAAGTTAAGCTTTAGTCATTGGTATTTAAGGCCTATATTTAGGTGGTTTAAAAGACTATATAGTATATTTAGGTGGTAGATAGCTGATTTGGTAAATGTTTAAGGGAAACAATGTTATTATTGATATTAATTTATTATAAATCTTAATAAAATAAAATCGCAACAATTTGGAATAGATGCTTATTGAGGATAAAGTATTATCCAAAAAATTCCCATTATAACAATTTAATTTGATGCAAGAGGAGGAAAGCAAGTAAAGAAGATTCTCATAAGAAAAATTTTAAGGCAAGAATTTAATTTAGTAGCATTAGGATACAACATTATTGCTCAGAATTGTCTTAATGTATTAGTAATACTTGCTTTAGAAGGAATATGACTTTGAAAATAACTTTCCAAAAAATATAGGATTAATAGCTCCTATATAGTCACTAGTATATAAATAAGATTGACATAGTCACGAGTTGATTCTATTTAGCTTCTTCGTTGTTGAGTTCTAACACTTTTTCCTACTAAATGGTATTAGTGTTATGACCACTCACAACTTAATTTATAGTGGCTCAAAATTAAGCAAAAACCATTTCTACTAATGGTTATGTTGGGAAAAACCAACAATGATAACAAGCAACAAATAAATCTTTTTCCTTTATGTGTGTGTCTAAAATAAGGTTCTCGTCAAATATCCACCGTAGCAATAAATCAACGAAAGCATCAAGTCACTAAAATAGTAAATCTATCACAAAGTGAGACACCAAATTTTTACATGGAAAACCCAATGTGGGAAAAACCACGGCGACTGTAGTCGACTTAAAAATCTTCCACTATCTCCAATAAAAAATAGGTTTACAATAGGTTCTCTCTAGTCTCTAGAATAACTAAAGGCTTACAATAGCATCAAGAATAAATATTCTTAGCTCAACATCACATTCATTATCTTATCAAAAGGATTCCAACAAGACAAATATTAGGTCCCACCAAGTGGGCAACCCAAGATAACACCATAGAGAGGATAACTGGAAAATGCAACCATTAGATTTATAGAGCTTCTTGCAAAGATTCTGCAGTTGAAATTTGGGCTAAATTCGACAAAGTTTAGCCACTTGATCTTCAAACAGGAAACATCAAAACCCACTTTCTCTTTCTTTCTCTCATTTTCTTTTTCTTCACACAAAATCAGTAGCTTCGGGTTCAACAACCCTTATTTGGTCCAAACCCATTATATGAGCGAACCTAACAAGCTATACCATTTGGTCTATGCTCTAGGCCACCACTGGCCTTTTTACTTGGTTACTATTTACTGTGCTTGGCTCTCTCTATTTAACAATGCTATTTGAGATTCTTTCATTTCAGATGATAAGAGAACGTTGAAAATATATCATCAAACCTAAACAAGAAATTTAGAACCAATTTAAGCATTTCACTCGTAAAACATAAAGGAAGTACAATTGCTTATTCTGTTAACTCACAAAAATAAAATAATAATAATACTAATAGTTGTGGTTTTAAATTAGGCAGTAGCTTATATGGAATGATATGATTCTTAAATTAACATGCCAAGACAAAAAGACATATTGAACTTATACATTAAGTCTCTTTTAACACTATGTTTATAAGCAGGGAGAATCATTGATTGATTTCTTAGCTTTAATATTGTTCACATAAACAACAATTGATAAAACAATACAATATTTCCTATGCTTCTTATGAGAAAAAAACTTACATGAAATAATAAGTAATCATGTTCACTATTAACAAGGCCAACTATGAAGCTTGTGTGTACCTTATCATAAGATCATCAATGCCACAAAGAGCAAGAAGTGTTCATCACAGACGATAAGATCTGTTGCATAAAAAAACATAGGTCAAATATGTGGTGTAAAATCATTTGACAGAAAATCGGTTCAGCTTAAACAAGAATTTTAGGACTAATTTAAGCATTTGACCCACAACAATAAAGGAGTTTTAATTGCTTATTGTGTTTTAACTCAGTACACACACAAGAAAACAACAAAAGAATATATTATCAGTGTTTTTAGGTCATAGAGGAACTTACATCAAACAGTGTGTGATCTTGTTTGTAATTAACAAAGATAATTGGAAAACACGTGTGCTACTATTGAACGATCGACAACATTGTGTGCAAGGAGTGTACTTTAGAGATTACTAGATGTCGTGTTTAAAATATAATGGACCATGTGTGTGGATCTGCCAGGTGCGAAAAACTTTAGTCGGTTGCATCAATCAATTTAAATGGCTGCAAATTAATTTAGATAGCATAGATTAGGATGTTACTATGCTGATCTCACTTTTCATCGTCAAATGATAACAATCATATCAATAAGCTTAAGAAGAATTTGTGAATCTATTAGGTATAGAAGCTTAAGATTTAAAATTGACATAAACATGACCAAACTTTGCCAAAGCATGATTAACAATACATCCAACATTAAATGAAACAAGATTGTGTAACAGACCAGAATTAGAATTAGTTTGTTTCCTGAAGCATCTTGGCAGTTCATAGCACAGAAGCATTCAAAATGAAGAACCTGCCCAAAGCTTCAACTATTAAGCATATGTTTGGTATAGTTGTGAAATATCAAGCTAAAAGAATTTATTTAAATTTAAACCTTTTTTATATACAACTGAAAGTAAATACAACAGTTAAAAACAACTTGCTGCTGGTCATCAGCTTTGAATTGATTCACATATGATTTAAAACAATTCCAAACAATTATCACATAATTTCAAATATTGAGAGGCATGTACACAACATCCCAACAATATTGAGGTCTTTCAGTTACCTAGATTGTGTTTCCGTCGTCAATAAGATGTTGTCAAGTAGTCAAAATTTCAAAAAATTGATCAACATAAGTTGTCCTTAACCCTTCACAAGGCATCTAGGAAGAAAATTTGCTTCCTCTTAATATGTTCATCTGCATTGAAATTTAATTAAAGCAAAATCTTAACCTTTGGCAAAAGGAAGCTTTGTACATGCTCGAAATTATCAACGTAGCTTGTTAAATATCAAGTAATCAAGAAATACCTTATCTCAGAATATCAAATAAGATATACATTGCTGGTTGCACAGTTTAGCTAAAACATTGTGTTTTGAAAGTGATTCTCCAACAAAACATCTAAGAAATTTCTTGACAAGCATTGAGTGCTTGGCAGTTCCATTTAATGCATATGAAAAATAGAAGCAAATTAGCTATCATATATTCCTAAGGAAAATCCTGGAAGGTAAACAAATAATAAGATAATTATACATCGAATTTGAAGAGCTTAGTTAACTTGTTGGTACTATTTTACCTATTTTAACTATTATGTATATAAGAAAACATATTAACTTCAATCTTAAGGACTAACCTGGCCAAATTCTTTCCTTTCCTTTTCCAAGATCAAAATGTTATTCCAACCAAAGAATTAGCCCTGCATGAAAAAAAATATATATAGATTTTTATTACACTATATGGATAAACAAGCATATTTTGATGCCTATGTGCAATTTGATCGAGTTTGCATCTCACACATGTCAACAATCGGAAGCAAGTAAAAGAACATCCCATTTTGCTAATATTAGCAAGAACACATATATACTTGTCCCTAACCTTTCTTCGCAATGCATCCACGCATTACAACTTGCTTTCTCTGGGGAACTATAGTGATTCTCTCATGAAATTTGATTGTCTAGTGTATGAGCAAAATACAGATGCTTGGTACAAAAAAAAAGTAATAAGAAGAAAAAGAAAAATAGACACAACAGAAAAAGATTGTGAAGGATTGAAAGGTCAAAGCATACCCTTCAGCAGAAAGTTAAATAACAAAATCCACAAGCAAGCTGTGACATACTCTTACAGTCTTACTGGAAGATCTGAAAGCAAAGGAAGGAAACTTATTATCACCTGCCATATTTACCATGTCTATGTAATAACAATGTCTTATAACTATTTGCTTTACTTCAACTTGATATGTTAATTCCATTAACCTGAGGGACATCCCCATCAGTGTTGCCAGAGGGAGTAGGGCACCATGTCAGCTTCCACATGCTGATGTTGTAGATTCAAGGTGCTATGTACAAGAACGAAGAACTGGCAAGAGTTTATCATGGGTTCTCAGGCTTGAATTAATTCATAGAATATCCAAGGAAGTCTCTTCTTCTGGGCACGTAATACTAAAACTATGATGGTACTATCTTCTTCCTCCGTCTTCCTTTGAAGACATCAAGCTCTAAGTTGGGATCCCTTGAGAAATCTAACTAGCTAACTGCTGTTTTCATTTTCTGTACCCAAAAGTGTAAAGATCAACACTTTCAACAATGAGCATCTTATCACTGCCTCTTCTTAGGCAAGATTTTTACATGTCTCCCAAATCCAAATCATTGAATCTTTTAATCTAAAATGCATTAGTCTTCAATGATAATTAATAACCGCAGCCTATGACATCATCCAAGGAAAATATCTATTAGCAAATAAAGTAATTGGAATGTGGCCTGCAACATTTACCCAACATTAAAAAAATCAAAGATAATTTCTACTCTACCTTCAATTCTGTCATACCATGGAAGTTCACATCAATTCCATGAAAACAAGATCTGTGCGAGCAAGTGTCTATTGAGGGAAGAGACTTTGAGTGCAACAAGTGAACATGAACAATCTTGGAACAGGAAAAGTCATTTCTGGCCTCTCATGGTAGAATGAATGGAAGCATAACAATTGTAACTGTGTCTCTCCTAGTAACATCAGAATGAAATTACTGATTGTGCAATCCTCTTGTTTCATTCTTCCTATGGACACATCCTAGCAGGTTCACCTATCAGGCTATGAACTCACCTATCAGACTGTGAAATTAGAGTCCCCAGAGAAAGAAAACTAACTTCTGTTGTATTTCCTATACCCAAAAATTTAAGGCGGTTAGTCTAAACAATGAACAACAACATCTTGACTCTTCAATTTACATGCCTCCCAAATCCAAAACACGTCCTATCAAGATATATAATCCTGACATTTTATAAACATAGTATAACTTCAAACAACCAAATTATACATCCTCTACTATGACACACTCCAAGAAAAACATATGAAATTAAAGTCAATCACTACTCTATTTCAACTTTGTCATACCATTCAGAATAGATCTGTGCCAAACGAGTATCTCATGTTAAGAGAGGAGACTTGGGGTGCTACATGTGAGTGTGAACCACCTTGAACAAGGGAATCCTCTTCAATGCTATCTCATTTGAATTCATGGAAGTATACTCATTGAAACTCTGCTTCTTCTCATCACATCAGAATGGAAACATTGATTGCATTGTAACTTTCTTCTTCTTCTTGCTTCTTATGCAATAAAACCCTGAACATAAAGATAAGAAATTTACATGTCTCCCAAATCCAATAAACCTCTCCTTGTAATGCACAAACCTGGTAGTTTACAAATATTAACACATAACCAACTCAAAATACCCAAATTAATTAATAAAGCATTCTTCTTTACCTTTCTTCTCAACACATCTTGGCATAACAATTTGATTTCCCTTTGAAGACCCAATTTGAAGAATGCTCTATTAATTAATTTAAATTAACTTAATCAAATACCTATGACCAATTAATTATAGACTAACTTGATCTAATTTTATTCCTTTCAACAAATATACTAGTTTAATTTCTTGCACTAATCTAGTCTTTGTAGAATAGCATTCCAACTAAATAATTTTGTCCACTTACCCAACACCGAGAATACAATACCCAATCAAAGATAAAGTAATAAAATATATATTCTAAAATTAGGAGATAAAATTAAATAGGGTTAAGTTGAAAAACATCCTTTTGAAAAGTCCAAGTTGAAAACTAAATCCTTTCTAAAAATCTTGCAAAAATGACTCTTTTTGAACAAAAAATTTAGTGATGTCAAACATTCAAATCAAGCCTAGCAGCCAGAAAAAGAGCAATGCTATGTAAAAGGGTGTATGCCTGTAGAACTTTTTACATGTATCCTTGAAGGAAAAACCAGATGGCCTAGAAAAATCTTCTTGACAACTGCAGCTATCATGAACCACAAAACCAATGTGACAACTTAATTTGAAATAACATAGAACATAAATAGAAGACCAGATAAGATGGAAATATGCCAATTATTGAAGGAATAATCCCTAGCACTATGTATTTGATTGTGAACTTTTCGCCGACTATAATACTTGCCCTACTCTTCACTCTCTTGTATTCAACAGACCACCAAAGCCTATTTGATAAGAAATTTAAGTGTTTTTCCTTTTAAAAATATAATTCTAGCAACATTAAATAAAAAAACCAACAAGCACACTTGAAATGATAAGACAATTGATAAGATCTATACAACCAGTTACCTATTTAATTTTCCACACACACAGATCTAGAAAAAAAAAATCAAAATTCCCCAAGCTTTTGACATTAAGCTTTTGCTAAAGCCTACAAAAGGTGATCAATTTGACATGGTTGTTATTCTATACATATCATACACTATAGGGAAGAAAACAATGAGACACTATGGTTATAAATGAAAAGTTATCAGAATCAACAGGTTTTGTACAGAAAAATTATGAAAAAAAAAAGGAAAAAGAAAAAGAATAGAAAACAACATGATAAGATTGAAAAAGAAAACAAAACAACTAGACAGATTGTCAAAGATTTGAATAATCAAGGCATACCTTCCAACATCATATTTAATAAGATACCTCATGCCATTTGCCTAGCTAGTGTCATTGTCTTTGATTCTTTAAAGAACAAAGCACATTAAGCTTCACTGAAAAGATCAATAAGTTGTCACATATTCTTAGTAAGAGATCTGAAAGTAAAGAAGGTGATAAGGAATATGGCCCACAATGTTTACACTGTATTTAAATTAAAGATAGTTACTACTCTACATCAACTCTGTAATACCTTTAAAGGAAGTACACTACGATGTCGCTCAGAATGATCTGTGCTGAGCCAGCAACTACTCAAGGAGGACTAGCATCAACAACATTGGAACAAGTGAAACCTCCTCTAGTCCATTTCATAGGATGAGATCCTAAAGCTCTCACCCCAATTCCACATGCATTAATCTCATCTACATCTCTCATGCATCCATTCACAACGATAGCAGCCCACCCATTGATATGAGCCAACTGTGCCAAAGTCCCTCCAACCAAAGCACACCTCTTGCCTACCTACAACATCAGCTAGCTTCTTTTTCCATCCTTCCTATGGGCACTTCCTGTGATGTTCACTTGACACATGCTGCAAAAGACCAAGCACAATGGTTTTTTACATGCATCTGAAGTCCAAATATGCTAGATATTGAACATTAATAAGGCATCAATTTTTTTTAACCTTTTTCTCACAATGCATCTAGGTAAGGGCATTGATTCACCTTGAAAGACATTTCTCCAATGCAAATCATATCCAAAGATAAGAACATGAAAGCTTTGCATGGAAGAGTTTGAAAAACAAAAAGAATTATGAAGAGTTGTCAAAAATTACTATCTAAATATATTTTGAGGTACAAAAATCATATAACTGGGATACTAAAGGCCATTTACCCAATTTAATATAACATGCCATTACTAGATATTGATTCTTCAAAACATTACTAAATAGGCCACTAAAATATTGTTGTTGGAGTCTTTTGATTGGCACTAATATGAAAATATAATACCTAATGCCTCATAAATCTTAAGAGACAATCTGAAAGAACATAATAAAATCAATATACATCATATCTTATGGAATTACCTGACCTTTTGTTTTTTCTCTACTGCAACGGTCATAATCAATGCATAATTCATTCCTTGCCTCTTAAAGATCCATAATTGATTCTAACCAAAAGAACTTTTCGATTTTCCATCCACAAAGAATTCCTTCTTCTGAAGCACGCCTCACTCTTCTATTCCGTATATCCCATAGACCACCATCGACCAAAAACACTTCGACAAGAAATTTACATGTTAGCTTTTCAAATCAAATATTGACATGTACAACATTTAATAATCAACAAATTACATGTTTTGAATTAATGTGATGTATAAAGGATACATTGGTTATTATATCTAGGGCCAAGTACTTGGTTCATAATTTATGTACAAATGTCAAAAATGAGCTGAAGATAACCATGGTTGCTGAGGATTGGATACAGTGAATTATGTTCCTACTTCAACCAATGGTTAATAATTTTCTTTGGCTTCATCCTTATAGATATTGATATATTTAATGTACTTAAACATGTAGCAAATGCTTGCAAATAGACGTTTGCTGCAACCAATGGAAAATTCAATGACAAGTTCTTTGTTCATATACAAACAATAACATTGGCATGCTATGCTTATGCCTAAAAATTATCAGAATCAAGAAGCTTTAAAAATAAAAATTATGAAAAAACACAAATGATGAAAAAAAGAAATAGAATGGAATTGTCAAAGATTTGAATAATCAAGCCATACCTTATGATAGTATATTTAATAAGACAGCCAAAGTCTCTTCCTTAACTAGTGTCACTTGACTTTAAATCATTGAACTTTTGAATCTTTGAAGTGCATTAATCTTCAATGATAACATCCACAACCTATAACATCATCCAAGGAAAATATCTATAAGCAAATAATAGGATGGTGGCCTGCAACATTTAACCAACATTAAAGGAATCAAAATTAATTTCTACTGTACCTTCAATTCTGTTATACCATACTGATGGAAGTTCACATCAATGCCACTGAAATCAAGATCTGTGTTGAGCAAGTGTCTATTGAGTGAAGAGACTTGGAGTGCAACAAGTGAGCTGAACAACCTCGGAATAGGAAAAACCACTTCTGGCCTCTCATGCTAGAATGCATGAAAGCATACCAATTGGAACTCTGTCCTAGTAAAATCAGAATAAAATGATTAATTGTGAAATGTTCTTGTTTCATTCTTCCTTTAGACACATCTTAGCTGGTTCACCTATCAGCCTATGAAATTAGAGTCCCTTGAGAATGGAAATTATTTTCTGTTGTATTTCCTACACCCAAAAGTTTAAGACCAATAGTCTTAACAATGAATAACAATATCGAGACTCTTTAAATTTACATGCCTCCTAAATCCAAAACACGTACTTTTGAGATAAATATTCCTGACATTTTACAAACATAGTATAACTTCAAACAACGAAAGCACATGTCCTCAACCATGACATATTCCAAGAAAATCATATGAAATTAAAGTCAATGACTACTCTATTTTGACTTCATCATACCATAACTCGAAGAGAGTCCATGTTGATGCCACTCAGAATAGATCAGTGCCCAGCCAGCATCTCATGTTGAGGGAGGAGACTTGGGGTGCTACGAGTGTGAACAACCTTTGAACAGGGGAATCCTCTTCAGTGCTGTCACATTTGAATTCACAAGAGCATACTTATTGAAACTCTACCTCTTCTCATCACATCAGAATGGAAATATTGACTACATTATGCCTCTCTTCTTCTTTTTGCCTTTTCTTATGCAGTAAAACCCTAAACATATAAGATAAGAAATTTACGTGTCTCCCAAATCCAATATACCTCTCCTTGTAATGCACAAACCTGGCAATTTACAAACATTAACAAGTACATATCACCAACTCAAAATACTCAAATTAATTAATATAGCATTCTTCCTTACCTTTCTTCTTAATAGATCTTGGCATGTCAATTTGATTTCCCTTAAAAAGTGGCTATAACAAAAAATGTAAGGCCTTTGAAGACCCAATTTGAAACTTAATCAAATACCTATGACCAATTAATTAATTTAAAATTAACTTATAGTTTCCAATAAGTGGAAAACGTATAAGTAATATAAAAACAGTGAAGGGAAAAGAGGAGGAGAAGAAAGTACCTGGAGTTGGATGTATGCTTGTCTCAATGCCCATCTCTTTGCACGTCCTCACAATCAATTCGTATATTAGGGATGTGAGAGATGTCAGACCAGTTCTCTCCTATTCCCTTTCTATACTTGTCTGATAAAATAGGACACTCTTTTATCTCCAATACTTGCAACGATTCCATCTGAAGAATATGCTTTGGCAGTACCTTTAATTTAGGGCAGTAAAAAATGAGCAAGCGATGAAGAGATGGCATGACTTTTATATTATGATGCACAGTCCCAAAATCCCACTCTTCCCATTCTTCCATCTCTTGAAACCAGAGAGATTTCAAATTAGGAAAAGCAGTAACTAGTGAAGATGAAGTAATGTCATCACTTTTTAATCCTAAAACTTCATTACCCACTCTTTTTACTCTCTTCATCAGATGTATAACAAGTGATTCAAGGGATGGCAATTTTCCCAATGAAGGCAGTTGCTCACACTTGATCCATTCAACTAGATTTAATCTCTTCAAATTGGTTAATAACATTATCCAATTAGGTAACACCACGTTGCCTGTGTAGTCTGATATTGATAACCCTGGTAAGTTTGAAGGAGGTTGTAGTGCTTCAAGAATTGCTTCATCGTTTATCAAATAGGACCCACCAAAGTTCAATTCCAAGAAACTAATGTTTATCTTCTTTTTAATTTCTATTCCATGAGCCTCGCTCTCATTTGTCATATTTCTCAAACCGACTATTTTAAAATGTCCTTGTAGGTGGTGAAATTTATTCAAACATTCAAGTGAAGATGCTTTGTTGCGATAATTACCCTTACTCACATTAAACTGACTTAATGTACGAAGACATGTCAAGTTCTCAAGTCCTTTTGGCATGTATCTTAGAGAACTAGTGAAGCTGTTTACTAAATGTCTTAGGTTGATTAACTTTCCTATCCCCTGAGGTAGTTCCTTAAGATTCCTACAATAAAAAACAACCAAGGTTTGCAAATTATATAATTCACATAATGCTTCCGGTAACATTTCTAACCCAAAATTATAACTTAAGTTAAGATACCTCAAATGTATTAACTTTCCTATCTCTCTTGGAAATGTTTCAATTGTTATCTCATTAACATATTCTATACAAGTAATCATATCAAACTCGAAAATTCCGCTCAATGCTAATGCCCTTAAGCATGTATTTTGCTTTAATAAATTACGCAAGACTCTATTGATCGAATACATGCCTCCATGAAATTTAAAAAAGAGGCTCCTCAATTTTTTGAAATTATAAGGGGAGATAGGAAATGAACTATTTTCATCAATCATAAACATTAAATGATAAACTTTCTCAAATGAAATGTTAATGCTTGATTCTCCAAAACCTTTGTTAATCAGCGCAAGACATTTATTCTTCGTGAGAAATTGAGCAAAATCATGTACTAGATCATGCATCTTACATCCTTTGATAACACCAATATCATCTTTTATGAACTCTTGGAATAAGGAATGTGTCGCTAAAATGTTAAAATATTTTTCACCTATCATCTCCATATTCGTATTTCCTTCTAATTCTAAATAACCTTGGGCCATCCACAACTTAATCAAGTCCTCCTTACGTAATTGGTAATCTTTTGGAAAAATGGCACAATATGAGAAACATCTTTTAACCATATGAGGCAAATTATGATAACTGAGCATCAAAGGACGAAAAATGTCTTTCTCAAACTCTTCAAGTTTCCACAACTCACTATCTAAGATAGTTTTCCATTCATTACTAGTTTTCCTAAAGCGCAGGAGACTCCCCATAGTCTTTGCTGCAAGAGGTAAACCCTTGCACTTACTCACAATTTCTTTACCAACATCTTCTAGTTCTCTACACTCCAATTCAGATCTACCAGAAAATGCTATTGACTTGAACATCAACCAACAATGCTCTTCAGATAACTCCTTAATTGGGATAACATCATTTGATTTCATCATATGAGCAACTGCTTGCTTACGTGTGGTAACCAAAATTCTACTATCGTGAAGACCATTTCTTAAACAATGATGCAATGGTTTCCATTCATCGTAGTCTTCTGTCCACATGTCATCCAATATAAGAAGAAATTTTTTTCCTCTAATGGATTGATAAATCCTTTGTACACAAGATTCCAAATTAACTAAATCAGAGGCTGGCCATTCTAGAGCTACAGCAATTGCTTTAGCAATCCTTAACACATCAAAAGGATCTGATACACATACCCAAATTCTTTTCTCAAAATTCTTCTTTATCTCATCGTTGTTATAAACAAGTTGAGCAAGAGTTGTTTTCCCAATTCCTCCCATCCCTACAAGAGAGATGATATGGATGCCCCTTATTTCATCACTACTCTCACACAACAACTTGCTTACCAAAATATCTTTTTCCTTATCTCGACCATATATCTCAGACTCTTCAATGAACGAGATACTTTCTACTCGTTGAGGTAGTTCAACATTCCTATTTGAAAAATGATACCTATCTTTTTCTTTAGCAATATCATCTAGCCTCTCGGTGACTTCTTTTATTTTAAGAGCTATGTCACGGTGCAAAACAACTTGCTTAAAATTGAAGCAAGAAGAGAGAAAGAAGGAACGTACCTTCTTCTTAAGAGTAAGAGCATTTTCAGCTCTCTCAATTTGCAGTTTCAGCTTTGAAGTGTTCCATTTGTCCAACACGTTTTCTGCATCATAGGATACAACTTTGAGCTTATCTAACCAGAGTCTGACAGTTATCTCCTTCATTTGCCTTAGGTCTGCATCAACGAGCAAAGCTTGAATGGCTTGGAAATTGCTAGTCAGCCTTTCTACTTCTTTGCTTACACCACGTACTAGTGTAACTTCGTCTTGAATCTGTTGACGAGTGATTGAAGCCAATTGTTGCAGGACAACGGAAACAATTGGATGGGCCATAGTTGAGAGATGGTGGTTTGAATGATAATTAGTTGGATGTTAAGCGTGAAATATTAAAAGTATATTTCAAGAAGGAAGAATTGTAAAAAGTCTTTTAAAATGTAGAAAGGAAGAGTGTTTTAGTAGCTAGGCCGGTCCCACATTAATTCATCGTTGATCCTTGGGCCCTGGACAATTTTTTTCTGTTTTGTTTTTTTTAACCGTGTCGCACCTGTCGGTCACACTACTACAATTTTTGGATTTTATAAGAACTGTGGGCCATTTGCAGCCCAAATTTCCATAAATTATTTAGTTTAATATATAACAATTTTTTATAAAATTTTACGCTCTTCTGTGTCACTCTCAATTAAAGAGACAAAAACCATGTCCGTCAATCCCTACTACAATATTATAATATTATATAATAAAATAAATAATATTAAATAGAAAAAATAATTAAGTTCCCGAAAATCAAAAGCAAATTTGGGTGAGATTTAGGAGATTCTTAAATAAATGAAAACAAAAATATTATATGATAATTAAAAAAATAAAATTTTTATTTGAATATAAATAATGAAAGTTACAATTAGAATGTCATGAAAGTTAATAAAAGCACATTTGGTGTTTAATAGGAGTGAAGTTGCTTTTGTTACTAGCTTATCAATTATATCGTATGATAATAATATTGCAAGCAATTAAAATAAGATCAGGTTGAATTAAGTATTATTATGTATGTATGTATGTATGTGTATCATTAATTCAATTATTTAAAAATTCAGGAAACATTGATGGGAATCAAACAAAATAGAACACAACAAGCTACTCGATGAGTCCTCTAGTTGATGAAATCTCAATTTTTGAGATCTGATGAAACAAACTTACAAAAAGGGTTTCTTTATTCAGTAAAGAAAAGCAAAGAGAATCAAAAACTCTAATAATGAGTCCACTAGATAGGTACCGTGTGAAATTATTGTACAGCAAATACAAGGAAAAGCAATAGGAGAAAAGTGACTCTAATGCCAATTTTTCAACATTATTGGTGGACTTTTCTTTTTGACAAAAAAGGAGACTCAATTTGAAAAAATGGCTGAAGGAGAAGGCCATCATGTCCTTCCAAAGATACCCCATGTTTAATATTCAAGTCTCTTTTTCTTATTTCTAATTATATATTTGTTATGTTAATTTTCTGAATTTGAATTTATGTATTGCACTTGATTTGAGGTGTTTCCATGCGTCCATTATTTTAATTTAATATAATATCCCTTCATCATATATATATTTACCCTTTTATTACCCCAAACCTCCACACCATCGGTTAATTTCTGTCAATTTTAACAGTTTAACTAGAATTTTAGGTTAATGATTATAATACCCTCAACACTATAAATTGACCAGATTGCCCATGAATAAGACCAAAAAAAAAATTAAAGAAAAAAATGTCTTTTAATATTTCAAAGTAAAAAATTTAAAAAATTGAAAATTAAAAAAAAAAAAAAATCTTTACCATCCATTTTTGTGATGGACGGTGGATATGAAATAAAGAATTGAAATTAAAAATATATATATATTAAAAAAAAAAAAATTGATCAACATGTTAACGACCCAGAATCATCATCCACCTAAACCAGATCCATTACTCATCAGCAACCCAGACCCACTTCTCTTCTCTCTCTTGTTTCTCTCACTCTCTCTCTCCTCCGTCAGCGATATGCTACTTCCTTCACTGTCGCCGAGGTCGGTTCCACTCTCCTCACTAGTCGAAAGCCTATGGCCATTCTTGCCATCGCTTGTTGTCACGTTCCTTGCCATCGCTACCATTAGAGATAGAGCGATCTACTCTCACTTCTCTTCTCTCTCTTGTTTCTCTCACTCTCTCTTTCCTTCCTCAGCAATCTGCTACTTCCTTCACTGTCGCCACGGTTGGTTCCACACTCATCACCTCTCAAAAGCCTGTGGCCGTGGTTGCCATCGCTTGTCATCACATTCCTTGTCGTCGCTGACATTAGAGATAGAGCGACCTACTCCATTTCCATCTCAAATGAAGCTATTCGGCTTCATCTTAGATGGAGATGGAATTGATCAGCTCCATCCTAGATTTGGATTTTTTTTTAAACATTTAAATTTGTTTTGCACCATCTCAGATTCGACTCCATCTTATCTCCATCTCAAATTTTGATCGGCGATAGAAGCTTTTTTTTTCTTAAATTTTCTTGAAATGTTCTCCCTTTTTTTTGTTTCTATTGAGATTTGATTATGTTGATTTGCTAGTTTTGATGATGTTGATGAAGATGTGTTGATGTACTTGATGATATTGATTCAAATGTGTTGATGAAACTATGTTGATTTTCTAGTTCTTGATGATGTGTTGAATATTTGGGTTTTTACAAGTGATAGTTTTGAAGATAACCCAAATCTCATCAACTTCAATTTTTTTTTTTATATAATTTTTTTTTAAGATGTGGGTAGGTCTTCAAGTAAAAGATCTGAACCTAAATCATCAACTTAAAGATCAACTTAGATCTTCAACTTTGTTTATTTTTTTTTATTTTAAGTTTTCATTTTTTTTTTAAAATCTGAATAGATTTTCAAGTTGAAGATTTAGATTACTCAGATTTTCAACTTAGTCTTTTTTGTCTTATTCATGGGCAATGTAGTCAACTTACAATGTTGAGGTTATTATAGTCATTAGACTAAAATCTAATCAAACTATTAAAGTTGACGAAAGTCAACTAATGGCATAGGGATTTGGTGTAATAAAAGGTTTAATGTGTTGTCATCTGTATTTTGGTAAATCTCAAGGGGTTTCGTACAATTACTTCCTACGACAATCATGCATCCAAATTTCTGGATTTTATAAGTATGGTGGGCCATTTGCAGTCTAGGTTTCCGTGAATTATTTAGTTTAATATGATATTATAATATTATTTATTAAGTAATAATTTTACATTCTTTTATGTCATTTTCAAGTTAAAAGAGACAAAAATGGTGTAAAATTATCATATAGTAAATACAAGGAAAAGCAATATGAGAAAAAGTGACCCGGATGCCAATTTTTCAACGTTCTTGGTGGACATGATCATGATATATTTTTTTTTCCACAAAAAGGAGACTTAATTTAAAAAAATGACAGAAGGAGAAGACCTACATGTCCTTCCAAAGATATCCTCCGTTTAATATCCAAGTTTCAATTGCAAGTCTCTTCTTCTTATTTCTAATTATATATTTGTAAATGTTAATTTTGAATTTTTAATATTCTAAATTTGATTTTATGTATTGCACTTTATTTGAGGTGTTTCCATACATCTATTAATTTAATTTAATACAATATCTCTCGTCATATATACATATAAATATATATATATTCTACACCTGTGAATATGTATTAATAGTAATAGAATTCATCATAATAATTTTATTTTATTTATATTTTACCGATTGTCAATATAAATAATAAATGATCAATTAATAAACAGTAATTAGGCTTGACTCTGAGTGTAGAAGAGAGCTTTTTATAACACAATTTGAAGAAGAATTCATGAACATAGAAATTTTTTAGAAGAAAAATTTTAGATAAATGGGCGATAAGATAAGTTCAGAAGTGGTCTCTCAAAAAGTCAATTAGGAATAGATGTTTCCAGTCATCAATAAAAGAAAGGAAAACTCCTAAAAAACCACCTGAGTTTTGATAGATTATCCATTTCCTCCCATGTCATTACGTTTTTATCCAAAATCACCCATCTGTTACAAAATTGACAGAAAATTTGAACAAATAGTAAAAAGACACTTTTATCACTCAAATTTTTAATTAAAAAAAATAATTATAAAATGATATTTTAAAATAAAAATTTTTTAAAAATAAAAAAAAATGGAGATCCAGATTTTAGATCTACACAGCCATTACATCATCACATCATTCAGACTCGCAACCATGATCATACCAACAACCATCACAATAAATTGGTACACCCACAACCATCAACAATAAATTAGTAAACCCACACTGAACAATAATCTATTAATAAATCCACAAAGATTGAAAATAAAATCATCAAACATCATCAAGCACCAAATCTTTAACTAGGTTCATCTGAGTTTGAACCCAGTAACCCAGTTGAAGGTTCAACTGAACCCAGATGAACCCTCATCTGGGTTCAAACTCACAGGAGGATTCGTCTGGAACCCTCATCTAGGTTCGAAGCGAGATGAGGGTTCATCTCATCTGGGTTCGAACCTAGAAGAGACGAACCCAGTCGTCTGGGTTTGAACCCAGAACCCTCAACTGGGTTCAAACCCAGTTGTTTGGGTTCGATCCTAATCTGAAAAGAAAAAAGAGATGAGAGGAGAGAAGGCGACGGCGACGGCGCCAGAGAGAGAGAGATGAAGAGGAGGCAACGAGGGAGACATTGGTGGTGGATGTTTGGTGGAGGCGACGACAAGCGACGGAACCTGAGCA
Organism: Dimocarpus longan; assembly: GCA_022984855.1. Classification (NCBI taxonomy): domain Eukaryota; kingdom Viridiplantae; phylum Streptophyta; class Magnoliopsida; order Sapindales; family Sapindaceae; genus Dimocarpus; species Dimocarpus longan. Next base: position 8,353,680 of record CM041013.1, read on the forward strand.
GTGAGGTTAGAGAGAGAAAGAGAGACTGGTGAAGTTAGAGAGAGAGACAACGGTGAGGTTAGAGAGGGAAAGTGGTGAGTGACTAAAAAAAAATTATTTTTATTTAAATTTTTTATTTTTTTAAATAAAAATATCTTTATTTTTTATATTTTTATATTTAATTTTTCATATTTTAATTAATTTATATATATTTTTAACTTTTTTCGTATTTTTGCTTTTACCCCTGAAGTCAAATGGTCAACCTTATCCATCTAAAGGAATCTGTTACTGTCAAAGATATTATCGTTTTTTCATACGCCTTTAGAAGTATTTTAGATGTTTAATTAAAAGTTAGGTGATAATTTGGATAAAAACAAAATCATATAGGGACGAATGAATAATCTATCAAAAGTGAGGGCGTTTTTTGGGATTATCCCTAAAAGAAACAGTATTGTATATTTTCTTTGTTAATTAAAGTCACTTTTTCAACATTACAGACATATGTTCATGATTGATAACGACATCTTTGTGGAAAATAAACTAAATTTAATAATTAATAATTTTTTTATTTTGAAAATTTAGTTAATAATTGTTTTGGTCAGCAGATATTTACGTATCCATTTCAATTGCAGAGTTCTATTTCTATTTTTTCACACCTCGCCACTTTATTACTATTTCTATTTTTTTACTACTTTATTACTATTTCTATTTTTTTTTTTTAATAATTGTTGCAATGATGTATCACTTCTTCGACTTTTCATTGTATTATAATCCTTTGGGCTGCAATTTCAATATAAAAAGACAAAAACCGCGGGTAGTTTATATTTACTTGTCGGCCTACACGTTACACTTTTCAACAACTACAATCATTCATTCACATTTTACATTTTAATTGCGTTCACATTCAATTATTCTTTACAAATAAAATAGGAATGTTTATATGTGCTCAGACTTTAAATATAATGATTTTTTGTAAGTACACGTTATAAGTATAGATGTACATTTGGGACCTTTAGACATATACTCTAAGATACGATTCGAAATAAACTCTTATAAATAGGGAGAAAAGACCTCACACACACGCGAGAATATACCTCAAACATAACTCACACATAGATGAGAGAGTGCACCAACCTTGCACTTTAAATAGAGGAAAGGGAAATGGTGTCAAGCGACTTACTAGAGAGTGAAACCTATATTTTACTTAGTCATTTTTTGAAAAATAAATACATTTAGGCCAATTTGGGTACCTTGCAAATCACATCGGTTTGGGTGCAAAAATGAAAGGAAATTTTTTTTTCAAACTCATTAAATTTCACTTGTATGAGATTTGTAAATTCATTTTGGTGGGTATTGCAAATCCCAAAAAAGTGGGATTTTATTTTTTTAATATTATATTTTTCAATTAATTTGTATTATATTTATTATTTATATTAAATATAGTTAAACTTATTAATAGTATATTAAGCGTGAAATATTAAAAGTATATACTAAGAATTATAAAAAGTCTTTTAGCGTAAAAGGATGAGTGTTTTAGCAACCGGGCCGGTCCCCTATCCATGGGGGTTTAATTGAAAATTGACTCTTTTTCATGTCCATTTTGAAAAATAACCCCCTTTTTTTTTTTTCAGTATGATTTTTTTGGATAAAAATGCCCTTAATTAATGTAGCCAATTACCACTGACCCACATCTTTTGCATGTTATAGTCACTCTCTCTCTACCAAACTTATCACTCTTTCTTTACCAAACCTTTTCTGTCATTCTCTCTATAGGATTCCTAACCCACCGTCGTATCACCTCTCCATCAGATCTCACCATCGTACCTTCACCCACCACTAACTAAAACCACCGAAATACATTGGAAACTCGACCTACCCATAGGTGTTCACTCTATCTCTAGCCAACCTTTTTCTATCACCGTCGCACCTCACTGATTCTTAACCTCCACCCAGCATCATCTGAATGCCAACATTGAACATTGGAAACTCGACCCACCTACCATCGTTCACTTTATCTCTATCTAACCTGTTTCTATCATTCTCTTTGTAAGAAATCCTAACCCACCATCGACCTCATATCTCCTCCACCCATCACTATTCGTTTTCGAACAAAAGACGACCCACCCATAGTCAAATCTGTTCTTAGTGTGGGCTCTCAGTTCTCCTCTACCCACCGACAGTTCGTACGTCTCTTCATTACGAATTCGAAACTATCAAAAGTAACAAGAAAAAAAAATATGGAAAAAGAAGGAAGAAGTTAAAAGAAGAAAAGACACAAAGTTGAAGGAAGAAGAAGCAACAAGTTGAAGCTGAGTGAGAGCTATAACAGCCAAACAAAAACTCCACTGTAAAAACACATTGCTTGCGGGGTGTTTTCATTCAAGTAGGTTTTGTGGTTATAGGTTAAACACTTTTATGTTGTTTAAGATTATTGACTTTGTGTTTTGAATTTTGTAAATGAATGATTCGTGGTGTTGTTTATGGGTATTGTAAATAGTTGATTGAATTTCAAGCTATGAGTTTGGTATTTGTTGGATAATTAATTAGGGTTGTGTTGGTTTACAAATTGAGATATTTGTAATCAGTTGTAAACCCAACAATTCCAACATTGGACTGGTAGGTTGAACATATTTTTTGAACTTCAGCTTGAAATCCAACCTCCAAGTTGGGAATCCCAACCTGGTTGGGATTCCCTATCTTTAGGGTGTGATTCCCAAGTTATAGGTTGGGATTCCCAACCTCCAATTTAAGCTTCCCAACTTGCTGCCTGGGATTCCCAACCTTGGAGGTAGGGATTTTTCAACCTCTATATTGTGATTCCAAATTGAAATTTCCAATCTCTAGGTTAGGATTCCAACCTTCAGGTTGGGATTCCTAATCTCTAAATTGGGAAATCCAAACCATTTCTCAACTTGGATGGTAGGATCCCAACCTCGAGGATAGGAATCCCAACCTGAGGTTAGGATTTCCATCTTTTAGGTTGGGATTCCTAGCCTTTAGGTTGGAATTCCCATCCTCCAAGTTAGGATTCAGGTTGGGAATCTCAATCTTTAGGTTGACATTCCAAACTTTACAGTTGGGAATCGTTTACCTCACTGTTGAAAGCAAACTTTGAGGTCGAATTCTCAATCTCTAGGTTTACAAGCCACTGGTTGAGAATCTCAACTTAGAGGGTTTTTTTATTGGTATTTATCTTTGTTAGGGTTTTGGTTATGGATATGGCTTTCTGAATTGATTCCTTTATATATGCATTGATTTAGTGAATTTTGGACTTGTTTAGTGTTGTTTTCAGGTATCGTTGATGCTAACAAAATTGCATGAGTTTTATTAGTTCTTTTGTATGCATAGAAATTGTACCGGTATAATATATGTTATATTAGAGTTGAATTATTAAATGTGACAAACAATTTTTAAAGGATTCTTTTATAATTGTAGGTCATTGTGCAGATGGATTCTCCAATTACTTACAAGATTATAGACTCCTAGTATTTTAGTTCGAAAGTTACATGCTTCTCTAAGTTAGGAGCCATAAAAGTTATAGTTGAAAAGTTAAGTAATGTGCAATTGGAGATGTTCAAGAGCTCTTACTTTGGTAAGCTCTTTCAGATGAATGAGCTTAAGTTCATCGGGCAGTTAGTGAATAGCTTGCTTCTCTAATAAGTGGAATGTGATGATTTGGACGAGCTTTGGTTTGCACTTTCGAATGGCACTGTGATTCAGTTCTCTATGCAAGAATTTGCCATCGTTATAGGGCTAGATTGTGGGCTATACCCAAAAGAGGACTCAGCTCATGAATGTACATCCCGTGAGATGTTCAATTCGAATGTTTAATGGTAGTGGCAAAGTTTCGAACAAACGATTGGACGTCACTTTTAGGGGTGCTTCTTCAGATAATGACAAGGACATCATCAAACTTCCCTTATTATACTTCTTAGAGATTGTATTACTTGGGAAGGATCCGAAGAATCATATTCAAAGGAAGCATATTCAACTGTTGGATGATATGAATGCATTCAATAATGTCCCACTAGGTCATCACTGTTACGAGATGACTTTGCACGACATGAAAAATGATTTCAAGAAAATGGTTGCGAACGTGGACAAAACGAAATAAAGGGCACAAGTACAAAATAGATGCTACCTTCTATTCTTTATTTGGTTTCCTATATGTATTTCAAGTACATGTCTTTTATTTGTTGATGTTGCTTCCTAACGGTTGCTTCTTTTGGCAATGTGGTTTGATGTTTCTTTTGTGCACTTGCAGAAATGGGCATGTGAAGCAATTCTAACCATGGGCTAGAAATTGCACTTATATCTAGCAATTTGCTGTCCTGTATCCTGAGTTGGAGTTTTACTGCAGTCCCTAAATCAGGAAAAATAGTTACTTGTTGCATCGATTTGATGTATGTAAATATATGACAAATTTGAATACACGTCCTACATTCTAGTTGATGTTTTTATACATTTATTTTTCATGTGATTATAGCTTCAAGCTGACCTTACGTTGGAGCCAACGACTGTAGAGGGAAAGGAGGATTATTACAGATATTTCATAAGGAATGAGGAGGGTCCAGCCTAGGTGTCTTCTGACAGTGTCGCCTTTGATAGTGTTGCCACTAGTAAGAATGAGAACATTGACAAGTCCACTGCTACTGCATTTTTGAAGATGTAGCCTTCTGAAAGACGACTGTATAGTCAAGTACGATTGTTGTTAGCTTTTTTTGAGGCTATTTGACATGTAGTTAGAGTATACAATGTCACCTTAATGTATAAACTTGTCTATAGGCTACCAAAGATAGGGGTAATGTTGATATTGATCAAATACAAGCCATCCAAAAACAATTGGAGCAGTTTAAGGAGGCAACAGCCAAATTACTACAACACACAAACAAGAACCTAAAAGCCACAAAGATAAAGGTATAGGAAACACATGATCTCCTGTAGGAAACAAACAAGAAGGTTGATATGATTATTTACTTTTTATTTAGAAATAATGTTGTTCCTACACAACAGAACCCACATACATTGAAGGTACACTCCACAGATTGGTCATGGCATGTTTGAACTTTGCTTTACAGGAGATCAATAACCTAAATCATGAAATAAACAGAGATAGTACTGGGGTGGAAGGATCATTGCCAGTTATGGTCGATAAGAGTGCAGAAGCCACACATGAGAAAGTGGACATTTTCGGTGACAAAATGATGTTTAACCCTATCGTGCCACCTTAAGCAATTATTGGCTTGCCTTCCATGGGTTTGAATGCAAGTGTGAAGATGAGACCACAAACCAAATTTTTTCTAAGAAAGCGAGACTAGGGTCTACAAATGACCTCCCTTTTTACACAGTTGAAAGTTGGAGCTAAAAATTGGACGCAAACATTGTTGCCTAATCTGGTAGTGAGGAGTGGAGAAGTTAGACCTGTGAAAGTAGACAGTTTCAGGGGGAAAATGATTTTGAGCCCTATCCTGCCACGACAACCAATACTAGGGTTAGCTTTGCTAGGTTTGGACATAAGGTTTGAAGATCATATCAGAAACGAAATTTTTCAAGAGAAAACGTAAAAAAGGTCTACAAATTTCCTCTTCATTTCAACAATTCGAAGTTCTACCAAGAAAGTGCACTAAATTTGAACCATTTCCTAAATCGTCCGATACTGAGATTAACACATTTAAAACATGGCGGGATGAACATGTACCCAACGAGTTGTATGTTTCTGTCATTCTTACTTTCCTTTATATATGTATATGGTTCTTACGTAACAAGATGTGACTCACTTGTATGTCACTGTAGATCTATAGTTCGATTGCCAACAGGAGACTGTAATCAGTAGTGGTTTAAGGAATTGTCCACTACCAATGTCTAGTTGACTGATTTGGTACATATAAACAATATGGAAAGTAATTTATGTCATACATATATATGGTAGCATAAACGTATGCATTTTCCCTGTTTTCAACATATAGATGCTACTTTCTCCTTTATTCGATAGAAGTCGATGAGGTCCCCCACTAGCAAGATTGAAGCATTCACAACGACTGATATTTTGTTTAGGGTTTCGGTTAAAGTAAACTAAGTGTTCAAGTAAGAAACAATTTTTCGTTACTAATTCAATTATTTGTTTGAATATATGTAGCAACACTTGCTAAGTAAATGAGAGCTTTATACCAAGAAAAAATCAATTTGGGCTGACGATGGCATCTACCTAAGATACGCAGGAGGGGAGGTAGCTGATAGTACAAACACAACGAGGGAGGTAGCCTCTCATCCTTGGGCAAGACTTACGATGGTATCATATTTAATTTGTTACTTTGAAGTTGTCATTTTAACTATTATGTTATATAATGTGATTGAATTGTGGTTGTGTTCTGCTTGTGGTGTCGGTAGTTATACATGTCATTGAATTATAGGGGTGTACATTGGGTCCTTATGAAAGTACGCTTCAATGAATGAACCATAACCCTGTTTGACTCACTAGACATGTACGTACGCAATTACAAATAGTTTTTGCTGCCTATAGCAATACTATTGTCATTGCTCCTTCAGAAGACTGATTACTATAGGAAACATATGTACATGACTCCAAACTGGCATGGAAAGGAGGGATGGACCCTGTCACGATGCGACGACATGCCACAACAAGCAGTAGGGTAAGAACTGTACCATATATAGCAGTTTCCATTATTGCAATTATATTTACATCATGTGCTAATTAGTACGTTGTCTTCTTTTATGTAGTAGTGGTGATTGTGGGATTTTTGTAATCAAGTTGGTGAAACACATGGTGACCGATATGTCGATGGACTCATTCGACAAATCACACATACCAGATTTTCGGAAGCAACTAGCTCTCGACCTCTAGAAATGGTCTCGTTAGTTGTGGGAGGGTAATATTTTTATGGTTCTTAGTCCACTGTAAATTTGATGTGCTTGTAACTTTGACAATATATTGTTACAATCGAACTTAGTCAGTCATAATGTTCTTTCTTTACGTGATGTTGATCAGGTTAGTGATTCAGTGACTTGAGTTGTGTCAAACTGATTCTGCCAAGCTGACTTTGGATGAATTCTTGAGCAAAGTCAAACTAGTATTTCCAAGTCTTAGGAACACTTTGATAGTGCAGCTTGTATCCTTCAAAAAGGTAAGATAATTGCACTAACTGGTTGCATAAACAATAAAGTATTTGTATCTTGGTGCCTTTTCATTTGTACAAAGGGTGTTGAGTATAGTTATATCCTATGCCCCTGTTAACATATATTGTTTCTCCATGATTGGTCAGGCCACCTCATCTGTACTTACATCTACTCTTTGTAGCACTTTCTTTCTCCTTTATGCTGGCTTCACAATGTCTTCTTACTTTAGAATCTGTTGTAATCTCACTTCAGATATTCCTTGGTAAGTTGGAGTGAAATAGTTCAAGTACAAACAAATAACTAATCCAGGGGATCCTTCATGTCTTGCACAGCACACATGGAATTTCCTCCTAGAAGCAATTAAAGCATACTGGAATAATGAAAGTCTTGAGAACAAAGTAAAACAATCTATATACCATATTATGTAACTCTTGGTATTTTAAACATAATATTTGTAACTCAATGCACTACGTATGTATGCAATCAAGGATAAATTGTTCAGAAGATTGTGGGATTTTTTAATGAATACAGTGTGTCCACCACTGATCGTATGGATGAGCTTGCCTACTTTATCTTGCCTCAGGTGCATGCTATTCACAATTGTGAATTTGCATAGGATTGTCAGTTTCACTTTAAAATTGATTGGGGTATTTTTATCATTTTCTCTTAATCTCACTTGAAAACTAGTAGTTGTAAATCTTAAAAGTGACTTTTGTCAACATCATTAAGATAGCTATACCTTTTTTACTCGGGAAAGATTAGGATAATTCAGTTGGAGTACACAGATGCAAATGAGTTCTTTCTTTAAGCTGCTAGGAAAGCTCCTATTGCAACCCTTAGTTTTTGAGTTCAATGCAACATGTGGGCAATCATTGTTCGTTTACTACTAGGAGAAATTCTTGAGAGGATTATTTTCATGCAGAAAGGCATGGAAAAGGCTTTGAGGCCATATTTTGAGCTGACAAATGTAAGTTTCAATTTATTTTACTTTAACCATTGATTTTAATTCTTCAGTTAACAGCATGACTAAATATATATCGTTATTCAAATTTGGCTTGACTACAAAAATAAGGTAAAATTACTTGTGTTGTGCCTATATGCCTTAAATATAGTAATTACAATTTGGTTATATGAATATTTTTTCATGTTTTCTTAAGAATTTCCATGTCGGTTGAACTTGGTTTGTGTGAGTGCTGATGTTTTCCCCTTCCTCCATAATTAGTTTAAGTGTTTAACCCATAATTAACTTTGCTACTGCTAGAAGATGGCATCTTGAAATTAAATCATTCTCTCATCAGTTGATTTGAATTAATCTAACCTCATAGGAGTAATTATTTTCAGGCTGCACAATGAGGAATTGGAGCTCTTTAGATCTGTTGCCGAGAAGTTTTCAAGTATTTTTAGTGCAGACAGAACCAACAATTTCATTGTTAGGCTGCTTCATAATGTCATAAGGAGTGGACTACGGAACATCAACATATCTTATTCTTGCATTTCACTAGTTGATGTTGCTAAGAAGCCGAGGTTGGACTCTGCTAATCTTGTTGCAAAAGGTGAAACTATAGTTGCCAAGGCAATCCAAGATGGTGCAATCAATGCAGCAGTGGATCATGTAAATGGTTGGATGGTGTCGAAGGAGACAGGAGACATCTATTCCACAATTGAGCCTCAAATTGCATTCCACTTTAGAATTGCTTTGTAAACATCAATGATAAGGAGTTCTAAACAAAAATACCAAAACTCAAATGCATTCAATCACTTTTATTTGGTTTGTGGAATGTTTTCATAGAGCTATAAATCTACTTTTCGTGCTTTTGTTGGCTATCATCAGTCTGATAGATAGCTCCTAGCTTTCAAGTTTATGTCATAGGTCTTCTATATTAAGACCTAAGCAACAATTGGCATACTGTTATGTGCTTAATTTCTTGTATTACTCAGCTCTGACTCTGCCCTGTGATGTTAAGGTTATTCTACTTGCAATTGTATTTTGTGATCATTTGATGCATCAATGGTATTACTTCCATTTCATGATGAGTTGATTTTAGATAACTAAATTTCATCAACCAAGTTTCAAAATGACCATTTCTGCTTTTATTTTGTTTAAAGAACAAACTTATCAATCTAGTCTTAGTCATGCAATTGATTTCATTGAATAAATGATGATCGAATAGTTAAAAGCGAACAAAATCATCTAAACAATGTATGTACATGTAGTCATTCAAAATTTGTGCTCATAAACTGTACAAGTGATGTTGGAAACTTAAAAAGTAATGATAAGATGGAAGAACAAGAGTAAATTCTTTTCATAACAAAACGAGAAATATCCTAATCACTTGCTCAATATTTGATACAACTCAAATTTCGACTTCCTGATAAAGGGCATAAATGATATAGTATATGTTCAATTCCTAGGTGAAGATGCGAAAACAAAAATAGCAATGGTAATGAATACAAGAAAAGATTTGAAAGGCTTAATCTAAGAGCATTCAACCAACTGAACTCAATCCAAATGATTTGGCAATGGTGCTTACTCTTTCGGCAAAAGTTTTGGATATAATCTTTTTACGGGGCAAGTGAAATGGGTTTGAAACTACATCCACATCATCAGCATGGAACCTCCTGAAGCACTGTAGAATCATTCATTGAAATATTAGGGTATGTGCAAGTCAGATTCCATACCAAAGTTTCATTGTCTTCTGCAGATATACAAAAGAGTGCACAGTAAGGCATATGTATGCAAACAATATGGTTGCCGTTCTATCTATATTCACATGATAAGATGCCACATAACTTGTCAAACACACAATGCAGTTTGTAACCAACACTAAAACATCACTAGGGTTTCTCAATTGCATAACACAAAATGTCAACTACATCTGACATGATGAGATCAATATTTCAATTCATGTTACAATTAAAAAACAAACCAATTAGATAAAGGAGAAAACAAAGAATGAAAAACACATGCACTTACACTTTATATTATGATAATGGAATTGATGTCTTACAGTTTTATCTATCAGTTATCGATTTCAGTGCAGCAACTTATCAAACTAGAATTGGTGGCCTACACTTTTGTCTATTGTGACCTAAGCCACCACATCTACTGCACTTTGGTTGCTACTTATCTTCACATTTCGAAGGTTTTCTTTTTGTAGTAGGTCGTCCACGAGGCTTATGACCTTGAGGTGGTAGGATAACAAGAACTTCAACATGTTTAGGTAAAATCCAGTCATTTTTAGATCCAACCGGATGAATGGAAGCCGCATATGCTATTGCTAATGTTTCCCTACAATAGTAAGGCGTACAGTAGTCGTAACAAGATAGATGATGACTAGTACAGACTACTAATGAATGTGCATATAGCAGTTAGTCCACCTGAAATTTTTTGCAATCACAAGTCTTATTCTGTAAGTTCATAATCGAGTTCAAATGTTCCTCAATGACAAGGTACATATCTATATCAACAAGATGTATAGGATAAGAACAAGCTTTCTTCATCCTTTGTTGTAGCTTGCTTTCAACCCATCTTGTCATTGGCATAAACATTTTTGCAACTGCCTCACGCCTTTCCTAAAACCATCTTTGAAGTATGCCACGTATATGCTCTATTAACTTCATGATTGGTAGTTCTCGTGCCTATTTCAAAATGGCATTCAAACACTCTACAATGTTTGTTGTCGTAATGGAATATCTTCTAACATCAAACTGACATCTAACCCATTTGGTAGGTTCTGCAAGAAACAAATACTTAGCCACCTTAACATTAACTTCTGCGATTAGGGACATAACTTTATTAAACACTGAAACTTGGTATACTTTGGCAACCTTATAAAACAAATGATGCACATCACTACCTTTACAACTGGCCTTCATGTTTTGACCGAGGTGATACATACATATTCCATGCAATGCCCCTGGAAACGAATGTGTAATAGCTGTTGCTATATTTATGTTTCGATCAGAAATGAACACTAGATCATCAACTTCTCCAATACTACCATGCAACTTTGTCATAAACCAAACCCATGCATTATCATTTTCTGAATCACCAATGCCAAAAGCTAATGAGTACACTTGGTTATTTCCATCCATGCAAGTTGTAATAAACAGGGTACCTTTATACTTGGACTTCAGGAAAGTTCCATCAACAGCTATAACAGGCCGAATGGAAGATCTAAATCCACCAATATAACCTCCTAATGCCATGAAAAAGTACTTGAATCGATTTAAAGTATCACATTCAATATTAGTTATCGTCTTTGAATTTTTCATTTCCAACATTACACAATGCAATGAAAGCATACTATATGACTGTTCAGATGATCCCGTAGCTCATGTCATAACAACCCCTCTAGCTCTTCATTCTTTATTATAACTACAAGTCATCCCATACATTTTTTTCATGTCCTGAACTATGTCACTTAGACGTAACACTAAGAAGCACCCTCATACTTCCATTTGATACAATGAGAAATCATTTTACTCATTTCTTGCGGATGGCAAAGGACGAGCGAATTAAGAGAACATGTGTGATTTGGAAGGTACTTTCACACGTGAAAAGCTTTTAACCCTACAAATTTTATTGCACGTAGCCACCACTTGTAACCTTTCTGCACACAAGCCAAAACCAATAAATCTTTAGCAGACTTCTTCATTCTTATATTGAATTGTCTACCAACAGCTAGTATTCTTATCTTCGGTTGTAGCTCTTCCTTATTAGAGAATATATCACCAGGCCGAACATCTTTAACACTGTTAAACACACTATGTCGTTGGAACATAGCAATCCCATTCAACTATTTCTAATTTCAACTTCTTCTCATTCGAATTTTCAACCCTATCAATTGGTGATACCTCCGTAGATGCTAATGGAGATGTACAAATATTTATAACTTCGGTACCAGCTTGATCAAATATGTCATCTGTATAGTTATCAACCCCGATCACATCTTCATCGCTCATTGTGGATTCTACACAAACCTGAAATTAACTACCCACAGATTTTTCTACAGTAACTTTTACTCCATTTTTTTTAACACATTCTTCCTCACCTACTAACAAGGCAACTATCGAGTCACATTTACGTTCCACTATAATGCATAATGGATTCCTCTTCATTACATCATTGACTTCTATGATAAAGAATTCAACATCACTATCATTCACCACTTCAATTGGTGGGGCAACATCACATATTTTATATTTGAACTTCATCATAATTGCAAATTCAGCAACTTTGATATCAAGTGCACGACATACACTATTGTGTAATTCTTGGAACGATGAATTCTTCAATAATAAAAGACCTTTGGTCTTGCCACCTTCGTACATAATGTTTCCTCCCTTATTAATCCATTCACCATCAAATTGAATTGTGATTCGAATTTTATCCATGTCATTCAACCTATCAAATTAGGTCAATAATGTGGTCAATACATATCCAAACATTGATTTCTCCTACTTTGCGATAAACAAGCACTATTACTCTTACAATCTGTCAAATAAGGTAGCATATAATTTAATTGTTTTTTGATAGTAAGTGCATTTATTTCAACAAAAACAAGTACTTGTACACATTTCATGACAATTTTATTATTTCATATCAAATGCTATACAACTCATTATATCGATAGGTAACACTCAAACTACCAAATATTGAATAAACACCATAAATGTATAACAACAACATGAAAATCTAAAAATATAACAAAATATTAGAATTTATCATATTAAACACATTTATAAATGATATACAAAACACATTCTAAACTCGTTCAACAAAAAGAATCTCTTATTCTCGACATTGGGATTCAACCTATCCTCCAATTCGGATTTTCATCCGAAGTTAGGAATTTTAACCTACAGGTTAGGAATCCTAACCTTCCCAACCTCGAGTCCTAACCTCCCAACCTCAAGGTTGAGATTCCCACCCCTGGGATTGAAAATCCCAACCCCAAGGTTGGGATTCCCAACCTTAAAGTTGGAAATGGGTTGGGATTCCCAATCCCAAGGTTGGGACTCCTAACCTTGGTTAGGATTCCCATCTTGGGGATTCCTTCCAGGTTAAGAATCCCAACTTGTAGGTTGGGATTTTTAATTTAGAGTTTGGAATTCTTAATTGTAGTCGGGATTCTCGACTTATATTACAAATATCTATTTGGACGTTCAGAATCCCAACTTTGACATTAAGACTCTATCTTAACCTAAGCTCCGATTCTTAGCCTCCATTACGAATCTCACCCTCAATGTTGCAATTGATTTCAGCTTATTATAAAAATCCCAAGTTGTAAACTGACACAGCCCCGATCAATTATCCAATAAAAATTCATATGTTCAGATTCAATCTACTGTTCATAATACCCATATCAGACATGACGAATGAAATCATTCACAAAATTCAAAGCACAACGTCAATAAATTTAACAACCACATCAAAGTATTTACGCTACAAAAAACCCACTATGAACAACATTATAGTTTGTTTCTCCATTTAAGATGCATTCTAATTATACCCACAACGCCACACACAAATTACACCACACAACCATAATCCACTTTCAATACCCTAACCTCAATTCACATTACCATATTCGGATACCCATACCAAGTAAAACAAGTCAAATTAACTTACCACCAACAGACAAAAAGAAAGGCAGCTATGGCGCAGTTCTTACACAATCCAAAAGTGACACTCCTCCTTTTGTTGGGTATGTGAAGACACAAGATAGGTTGGGTGTGGGAAGTGAGAAGAGAGTTAGATGTCGAAAGTAAGATGCGAGAGTGAGGTGCGAGAAGTGACAAAATGGAGGGCTATTTTGGGGCGACATACTGCTGCACAATAAACACTTTCAACTTAAGAAATGTGGCTCCTATTTTATTAAGGGCATTTTTTTTTCCATTCAGGATCTTTTTTGTAAGAATGAAAAAAAGGGTTATTATTGAAGTTGACTTCTCTAAATGGGTATTTTGTACATTTTCCCTATCAATAAACCACGTGAAGGAAGAGTTTTTTAATGCATTGTTGTTCTTTGGGCTCAATTTTTTTTCTTTTTTTTTTAACCGTGTGGGTCACACTACTACAATTTTTGATTTTATAAGTACTGTCGGCCATTTGTAGCCTAAGTTTCCATAAATTATTTAGTTTAATATATAACAATTTTTCGTAAAATTTTACGTTCTTTTGTGTCACTCTCAAATTAAAAAGACTAAAACCGTGTCCATCAACCCCTACTATAATATTATAATATTATATAATAAAATAAATAATATTAAATAGAAAAAATAATAAAGTTCCCAAAAATTAAAAGGAAATTTGGTAGAGATTTAGGAGATTCTTAAATAAATGAAAACAAAAAATATTATATGATAAATCATGTCGTTTATGGTGTTAAAAAAATAAAATTTTTATTTGAATGTATATAATGAAAGTTACAATTAGAAATTTATGAAAGTTACAATTAGGGGATATTATTCATGATTAGTAAGTATACATTTGGTGTTTAATAGAAGTGAATTAGCTTCTATTATTAGTTTATCAAATATATTAGATGACAATAATATTGCAAGTAACATATCAAATTCTCATCAGTGACAGAGGTGGTTCACAGTAGAGAAAACTAGCATTACTCTTTTATAATTAGATTAAAATATCCCATCATAAAATCTCAAAAACTATAAAATACTAACTCGTGATAGCAACCCATTAGAGCAAACTTATGTTCTAGTAATACTTCTGTTTAGTGTGCACGATTAGATGAGATATGATTAGATTAGATTGGATAAATAGGATTTGATAAGTTTTAATAAGTATTATAACGTGTTTGTATAGTTGACAGTGGATTGGATAAGATTTAATAAGTATTGTAACTTGTTTGTATAGTTAAGATTGAATTTGATTTGATTAAATTAAGTTAATATTAAATTAAATTAAATTAAATTATTTAAAAATATTTTAATTATTTTAATATATTTAATGTAAATAATAAATGAGAAAAATAGAAATTAATTAAACATGATATATTTTTAAATTAATATTACAATATTTTACTTTATAAAACTATCTTAAATAAATTTATAATTTTAAGTATATTTAATATTATAATTATTAATTTATTTATATTTATTAAAAAACATAAAAACAAATCCTGCATTCGAGCTAACACCTCGTTTTCTTAACCCTTATGTAACTCTGGCTTCGCTCTTGAGCTTGTATTTTGTAATAAATAAATTAAACTCTTTAATATAATGACAATTAGTATGAGTTTTTGAGTACTTATATAAATAAATTAAACTTTTTAATATAATCACAAGAAGCCAAGGTTGTATGCATGTAGTTAGTACTAATAATCGTGTTCTAAATCCTTATGTAACTCTAGCTTCACTCTTGAGCTTTAATTTTGTAATAAATAAATTAAACCCTTTAATATAATAACAATTAGTATGAGTGGTTGAATACTTCATAATGTTTCGATGTAAGTCTTTTCTTTGTATAAGTCGTCATCTCCTGATTGTGAGAGTTGTCATCCGAGTTTTATCAATGATCAATGTTAACAGGTCCCGACAGTCATCTGATCCATAAGGTGTTAGTGTTATATATGTGTTCGTGTTATACATATATATTCAGAGAGAGAGAGAAAGAGAGAAAATTATAATTTACCTATCCAAAAAAATAAATGCATGCAAAGTAAAGTTTTGGTTTTGTACAATTAACCCCCTACCATTAAGGAATCTCTTTTAGAATTAACAGTAGTGGAAAAGTGGCAAAAATACCGAAATGCGGCAAAAATATCGAAATGCATTTGGATAAATCTTTTGACCTAGTCGACTTAACAAAAAATTTAAAAAAAATAAATAAATAATTATAAAAAATAAAAATATAAAATTTTAAAAATTAATTTTAAAAATAATTAAAAATTGGAAAAAAAAAAGAGATCCAATTTGAAGACTAGATCTCCATAACCAAAAAAAAAAAAGATAAAAAAATTCATCTGCAACCCATCTTTAACCTCAAAATCATCGATCATCTTTAACCATAGAAATTGAAAAACAAAATCATAAAAAATTGAAAAAAAAAATCAGAAATCAGGATGAGGTAAAGGTGGTTGACAGGCCCGAATTTCCACTTTCGGAGCTCCTATGATCTCGTGGGGCACCCACGAAACCCTTCTCGACTCTAATTAATAAGGCCAAAAGAAATTTGTGGAGTAAGCTCTTAAACTTAAATCATTTCATTAGTATATAAATTATCAATTATAGAATTTTCTTTTTTCCATAATTTAGGCTTTTAAAAAATATTTTAACAGCACAACGGTTGTTTTTCAAGGTTTCCCATAAATTCAAATCACCTGAAAAAAAAAAAACAATTCAATAACACTTCAATATTTCAAACAACATTCTCCACTACAATGTTGGACCTACGGTCCATTTCAAAATCATCACCTAACCACAATAGATCTATTTCAACAAAAATCTTTTCAAATTTGAAAACACAATTTCATGCATAAAATGAAAAACATTTATATATATCCCAAATATTTACATTATATATATAAAGGCATAAAATCTCTTCATTTAAATAAATACATTATATCACCACAACCGTGATAAAATTCATAAAATTCTTTACAATCAAAACTATGTACATATGTCAATTTTCAATTGAATTAAAATATGCAAAGTGTGATTTCATAGAATATCATCCATGGTCAGCCCACCTAATCTAAGATGGGAGAGCGAGCACCTTGATCACTAATTCCTGTACCTTGGGAGGTTTTCATAAAACATAAAACAAAGAGTGGAGAGCTAAAGGAGCTCAGTAAGTAGTAAGATTTTTCTATTAAAATAATTTCTTTCAAAATACTTCCCAAAAACACATTAAAAGAAATGATTCTATTTCTTAACATTTTCGTAATTAAAATCATAAACTTTAGTAAATTTATGGGCAATCTTAAAACCTGGGCTCATACATAAAAACATAGTAATATTTCAACTATTGCATAATTTAAAATTTTCCTTTCGTTGCTAACATCGCACCAATAGAAACCAGAGAAATCATTATAACGTGGTCACGTGGCGATTCAATTAGCACCGCTCATCGTGACGATATACATGAGACATCTCACAAACACGCAGCAAAATTTTTTGTATCGCATTCGTAAGTGAGATAATACTCCACATATGTAGAGGGCGACACGACTCGACCGACTGACTCAATCCCCTCGATATTAGTGACACGCCCTCCCAACACTTGTCATACACATATGGGGTATACCGGTCAGGTCTAAATCTTAATCCATAACATGTATATGGGGTAGGCTATTGGCATTTGAAAACATTTTATTTTCTATATAATTCAAAACTGAATTACTGAATTCCTTTATTCCATAAACTTGAAAATATGAAACATGTCGCATAAAAAAAATCACTAAAACATAAGCATCATCGTTTCAAACCTTCATACATAAAACATTTCTCTTTCAATCAAATATGTGAAATATCCATAAACTAATATTTTCAAAGGAAAATCACTTTGAATTTCAAAATGTATTATCAACAACATGGATGCTTGGCAAAATATGTATTTAACAATTCATAAAATATATTTTCACTCACATGACCCACAGGTTACTAGTTTGTCCTTTAATTAATCTCCCTTGATTCTTTTGTTTGCTTTTCACCTACAATACACATCTTAGATTAGAATTCATCACATACTTAATTAAAATTAGCATTTATTCACTTAAGACACCATGTCCACCCTAAACCATAAAATGAGTATAAACTAATATATTTATCATCGTATTCATTTCCTTCCATTTTCTTAATTTAAGTTTACTTAATCACATGTATAAATTCACAACAAAATAATTAAAGAACCATTTGAACACCAACATGCTCTTTTAGCCAAATTGACATAGTAACCAAACACAAACTTTTTCTTTTCATTTTATTGATACACATTAACATAAAATCATGTCAGATATCATGTAATTACATCAAAACACCAAAATCAATTCAAATACACACCAAGCATAACTTGGTCGAATATACACCATAGCTATCCAATATTGTTTTTCCACTTTCATGATTATCAACCACATCAAATCCATTCCATTATCAACCTAATGCCCTAAAACCAATTTAATTTAAGTTTACTTAAAAAATTGCTTAAAACCCTAAACTCACCTTACTAGTTTACTTGTTACACCACTTCCTTTGTATCTCCTTTCAATTCTAAGCTTAAATAGAAACTAATCAACCTCTAATCACACCTAAAAATCCACAAACACGTCCTTTTATCATTCCACCATGAAAAACCATCAAAATATTTTAAAAACCCAACTACATACCTATTTCTCCTCACTTTCTTGCTCAATTTTTGTTCTAACACCTTACTTGTTGAAGTTTGATAAATTTTGGCATGAAAGATTAGATCGAACTCTTTTGTTTTCCTCTTCCCTTACTGACCAAATGCTTCTCCCATGCTCCAAAATTCACTTTCTTTCTTTTCCCATCACAATCCCTCTAGTAATCTCATGAAAAATCAACTTTATATAGTGTTCAACTTATTTGACCAAAATGCCCCTCACCTAATCTCCAAATGACCATCAAATTCTTGAATTAGTTTTACCAAAATGTCTTTAATTATAACTCATAGCAATTTATCTATTTAAGGGCAAATTAGTCACTTGATCATTAAAGTATTAATAACTTTTGGTGCATGCCAACTAATTATTCTTTAATTTAGTTTGATGTGTCACTCTGCAATTGGTTAATTTTACATGACATGGATTGTACTTCTTATTCAATTTCTTTCCATGTGATGCTTACACCAATTCCATATATACTTGAAGTTGAAATGATCATTTTGCTCTTAATGCATGTAATTATCAGTCATACATAAATAAATTCTAAAAATAATTCATGGTCATTCTACCATCAAATTGACAATGTAATACTCTAATTAAGTATCCTATCTCTCAATCTCATGCTTTAAAAAAATTTTAAATAGGCGAAAAATCATCAATACCTATTATTCTATGAAAAGGGTATTTTCGTCCATTAAATTTTGGACCGTTAAAAACGTATTCAAATAAACTTATTTTCGACCCGTTCCAGATTCTAATAACTCTAATACCTATTCCAAGACTTCTGATGTTTGAGGTCCATTTTTCGAAAATCATTATTTCCATGAATGCTTTTCACCCGAAAATACTATTTATTAAAAAATTAGTTTTCGAAAAATAAAACTCTGGAGTTTACAATTTCACCCCCTCTAAAAAAAATTTCATCCTCCAAATTTTAAAACTTATATAATTTAAACAAACACACCGGTCCCAAATAAACGAGGATACTGCGTACGCATCTACTCTTCATGTTCCCATGTAGCTTCTTCCATTGCATGATTCCTCAATCGAACCTTAACCAATGAAATAACTTTGTTACGCAAAACTTGTTCTCTACGATCGAGGATTCGAACTGGCTACGCTTCCTACGTCAAGTTTTCCTTTAACTCTACTAGTTGTTCTCTCAATACATGTGAAGGATCCGCTACATATTTATGAAGTATGGAAACATGGAATATGTCATGGATCTTGGCTAATTCTGGTGGCAGCTTTAGACGATATGCCACTTCTCCAATCTTTTCAATAACTTCATACAGCTCAATATATCATGGACTCAATTTCTCATGCTTCCCAAATCTTAACAACCCTTTCCACGATGATATTTTGAGGAACACCCAATCACCTACTTGAAATTTTAGGTCTCTTAATCGGTTATCTGCATAACTCTTCTATCGGTTATTAGCTATCTTTAGCTTGTCCCTGATAGTTTTAACTTTTTCTTAAGTAATTTGGACAGGTTCAGGACCTATTAATTTTCTCTCGCCTACCTCATCCCAGCACACTGGAGTTCTGTATTTTCTTCCATAAAGGGCCTCATAAGGCGCCATGTCAATGCTAGTCTGATAATTATTACTGTATGCGAACTCTATCGGAGGTAGGTGTATGTTCCACCTTCCTTTGAATTCCAGTACGCAAGCTCTAAACATATCTTTCAATGTCTAAATGGTGTGTTCTAATTGGCCGTCCGTCTGTGGATGGAACGTTGTACTGAAATTTAGTCTGATGTCTAGAGCTTTTTGTAAGCTGGGCCAAAATTTGGAAGTGAATCTGGGGTCCCTGTCTGACATTATGGAAACGGGTGTACCATGCAACCGCATGATCTCATTCACGTATAACTGGTCCAATTTCTCTAATGAATCATTGTTTTTGATTGGTAGGAAATGGGTGGATTTCGTCAATCTATCCACAATCACCCATATCACGTCGTGGCCACTCTAACTATGTGGAAATCCTACCATGAAATCTATTGTAATCTTCTCCCATTTCCATTCAGGGATGGGAAGTGACTGTAACAGTCCTACTGGTTTCTGATGTTCAGCTTTTATCTGTTGGCAGGTCAAACATCTAGAGACAAATTCTGCTATATCTTTCTTCATACCCTTCCACTAGTAATGTTCTTTCAGGATGTGGTACATGTTAATACTCCCCGGATGCATAGCATAAGTTGATGAATGCGCCTCTTCCATGATCTCTTTCTTCAATTTGCCTACATCCGGTACACACAGTCTTTTACCCAAAACTAGTATCCCATCATCATTCAGCGAGAAGTCTTTTCGTGGGTCAGATTTTATCTTACTTTTCAATTCAACTAGGTAGGGATCTTGAAGTTGTAGTCTTCTTATCCTATCCACCAAAATAGGGTGAACGTGGAACGCAGTCAACAACGCCCCCGAATCTGCGATCCCTAATTGCACCCCTAATGATCTCAACTCCACTAACAAAGAAAGATATACAGCCTTCATGTGTACGATTGAAAGTATTGGCTTATTGCTTAAAGCATCTGCAACCACATTCGCCTTTTCGAGATGGTACTCAATGGTGTAGTCATAATCTTTAATGAGCTCTATTAATCTCTTCTGTCTTATATTCAGTTCCTTCTGAGTAAACAGATATTGTAGGCTCTTGTAGTCTGTAAAGATTCGGCAAGAGACTCCATATAGATAATGCCTTCGTATCCTCAAAGCAAACACCACAGTTGTAAGTTCCAAGTCATGTGTTGGGTAATTTTGTTCATGTTTCTTTAGTTGTTTAAAAGCATATGCAATCACCTTATCATGTTACATTAACACACAACCTAGACCTTGCCTAGAATCATCACTGAACACCGTGAAACCGTTCATTCCTATTGGAACTATAAATACAAGAGCCGAGGTCAATCTTTTCTTTAATTCATCGAAACTTTGCTGATAGGCGTTTGACCACACGAACTTTTCTTCTTTTCGGGTTAGTTTGGTCAATGGAATAGCTATCTTGAAAAATCCTTCTACAAACTTCCTATAATAGCCAACTAAACCCAGGATACTTCTGATTTCTGACATATTGGTGGGTGGTCTCTAGTTCACTATCGTCTCTATTTTCTGAGAATCTACGAAGATTCCTTCCGCTGAAATTACATGCCCCAAAAATGCCACTTGATTTAGCCAAAATTGACATTTATTTAACGTGGTGTACAACTGGTGCTCCTTTAAAGTTTGCAGCACCATTCTAAGGTACTCTATATGTTCCTCCCGACTGCCTGGTCCGACTGCCTAAGTACACCAATATACCATCTATGAATACGATAGGGCCGAAAAACCCTACTCATCAAATCCATGAATACTACAGGGGCATTGGTCACTCCGAAAGACATGACCAAGAATTCATAATGCATGTAATGCATTCTAAAGGCAGTATTGGGAACATCCTCCCTATGAATCTTTAATTGATGGTAGCCGAACCGTAAATCAATCTTGGAGAACACTCTAGATCCTTGAAATTGAGCAAATAGGTCATCTATTCTTGGAAGCGGGTACTGATTGTGCAAGGTTACATTGTTTGGTTATCTATAATCAATACATAATCTCATGCTTCTATCTTTCTTCTTCACGAATAACATCGGTGCTTCCCAAGGCGAGGCACTTGGCATAACAAAACCCTTGTTTACTAACTCCTCCATCTATACATTCAATTATTTCAACTCTAAAGGAGTTATTCTATAGGGTGCTTTAGAAATTGGTTGTGTTTCGAGAACCGGTTCTTTCTTAAATTCAATCTCCCGGTCGGGTGGTAAACCAGAAAGATCCTTCAGGAACACATCGGGGAAGTCCCTAACCACAGGGATATTTTCCAACTTCACTCCATCCTCTCTCGCTTCTATTGCGTAGACTAGATACCCCTGATGCGATTTCCAAAGCATTTTGGTTGCCATTATTACATTAATCAGACTATTAGGAAGCATTTTTCGTACTCTATGGAAAACCACATCAGGCTCCCCCTCTCTAACAAATTTAACTTTCTTATGGAAGCAATCCACTGTGGCGTGATGCCTGAATAACCAATACATCCCTAAGATCACATCAAAATCCTGGATGTCTAGCAAAATCAAGTCCGTAGGAAACTTTTGACCCTCTATGACTGTGTAACTGCCTATGTACACCTTTCTTGCTAAGAGTGTATCCCCTATAGGAATCGACACTCTCATGCTACAAGCCAAGGGCTCTAGTTTCTAACTAGCAGTGTCAACAAAATATATGGAAACAAATGAATGGATAGCTCTTAGCTCAATCAATGTGTATGCACCACAACCAAACACTTTAACAGTACTTGTCACTACTTCAGAAGTTGTATCCACCTCCTATGGTGTCATCGCGAATATTCTGGCCTATATATAGGGTTTACTTGACTAACCCCTGGATGGCACACCCTTACCAGTACCTCCACCGGAATGGTCGAAACTGGTAGGCCCTCTAACCTACGAACCCTTCCGATTTGGTCATCGACCTCTACTCGTTTACCCTAGTGATGCGGTGTAGGTCTTTGATTTATTAGTGGAATTCGCATATGGGCAAGCTTTCACGAAATGGCATTCTTGTCCACATCTGAAACATCTGGTGCTATCTTTGAAGCATTCACCCGTGTGATTCTTCCCGTATTTCTTACACACGAGTCGGCTCTACCAACTCTCTCTGGTGCTTCTGGACTCGACTGGTGGGTTCACCGAGCTTTGACGTGATTGTACCCCGTGACTCGACTTCCGACTGTCTGACTCGATTGACTTCTCTCCACTCCTCGTGAACTTGCTGGGTCCCCTGGAATAACTACCCAACCAACCATATTTTTGAGTTGGTTTTCTCGGTCTGGGGAGCCTATACACTCTTCTCCATCCTAATTACTACCTCTACTAACTCGCCATACTGAGGATGCGTCATTGTCGACACGTAGGCCCTAATTTTAGGGTCTAGGCCTATTATAAATCTCTTGATCTTCTATTCTTCATTGTCTGCAATGTAAGAGACCATCCTGACTAGTTTTGAAAACTTCTTCTCATATTCTATTACTGACAACGCACCCTACTCTAGTTTGAAAAATTCTACAACCTTGGCATCTTGGTAACTTTTGGGGTAAAATTTATCCATGAATTCCTTCTTGAACAACTCCCACAACACACCTCTTGGACTTCACCTTTGTAGTGATCTCCACCAGTCTTTGGCTCTGTCTTTTAATAGGAAGGCAGAGAAAGTGACCATCTGATATTCTGAATACCCCATCGCCTAGAAAATCTCTTCATTCGTCTCAAACCAAGAAAAGGCATGCTCGAGGTCACCGGTCCCATCATATGACTTAGCGCCCAATTTACGAGCGCTTTCGATCGAAACCCTCGTGTCTCGCCGCTGGTGGATCGTCGTTGCCAATGTTTGAGCAATCTGTTCGATGTTTACGTTCCCTCCTGCTAGCTCTACAGGCTGGGAAGGTCCTATGCGGTTTTGATTTGTAGGGATGTTGACAGATTTGTCAACGTGTTCCTGTGCGGGTGCAGGTGCGGGTGCCTCTGCGGTTGCCCTTCTCGTGACTAGGTGGCCTCGACAATGCATGATTCTGTGAAGTTCAATCACAAATGAGGTCATGCTATGAATAATATAATGAAAATAAAAATAACATCGAGAAATTCATACGATTATGAAAAACTCATGCGATTACGAAAAAATTATTCAACAAAACAAATATTTAAATATCTTCAAATTTTAATTTCAAAATCACCCAAAACCGGGCTCTGATACCACTCTGACAGGACTCCCCCCGAATTTCCTCTTTTGAAGCTTCGATGATCTCGCCGAGCACCCCACGAAACCCTTCTGGACTCTAACTAGTAAGGCCAAAAAAACTCCGTGGAGCAAGCCTTTAAACTTAAATCATTTCATAAGTATATGAATTATCAATCATAGAATTTTCTTTGTTCCATAATTTAGGATTTAAAAAAAACTTTTAACAGCACAACAGCTATTTTTCAAGGTTTCCCATAAATTCAAATCATCTGAAAAAAAATAATTCAATAACACTTCAATATTTTAAATAACATTCTCCACTACAATGTTGGACCTTCGGTCCATCTCAAAACCATCACCTCGCCACAATAGATTTATTTCAACAAAATATTTTCAAATTTGAAAACACAATTTCATGCATAAAATCAAAAACATATATATATATATATCCCAAATATTTACATTGTATATATATAAAGGCATCAAATCACTTCATTTAAATAAATACATCATATCACCACAACCGTGGTAAAATTCATAAAATTCTTTACAATCAAAACTATGTACATATGTTAGTTTTCAATTAAATTAAAATATGCAAAGTGTGACTTCACATAACATTATCCATGGCCAGCCCATCTAATCTCAGGTAGGAGAGCGAGCACCTTGATCACTGTTTCTTGCACCTTGAGAGATTTTCATAAAACATAAAACAAAAAGTGGTGAGCTAAAGGAGCTCAGTGAATAGTAATATTTTTCTATTAAAATCATTTCTTTCAAAATATCTCCTAAAAACACTTTAAAAGAAATGATTCATTTTATTAATATTTTCGTAATCAAAATCATAAACTTTAGTAAATTTATGGGCAATCTTGAAACCTGAGTTCATGCATAAAAACATGGTAATATTTCAATTATTACATAACTTAAAATTTTCCTTCTCTTGCCAAAACAGCATCAATGGAACCCAGAGAAGTCATCATAACGTGGTCACGTGGCGATTCGATTAGCGCCGCTCATCGTGACAACATACATGAGACATCTCACAAACACACAACGGAATTTTTTGTATTGCATATGTGAATGAGATAATACCACATTTGTAGAGGACGACACGACTCGATCGATCGACTCAATCCCCCCGATGTTAGTAACACGCCCTTCCAACACTTGTCATACACATATGAGGTATACTGATTGAGTCTAAATCTTAATCTATAACATGTAACATAGGGTAGGCCATTGACGTTTGAAAACATTTTTTTTTTCATATAATTCAAAACCGAACTCCTTCATTCAATAAACTTGAAAATATGAAATATATCGCATAAAAAAAATCACTAAAACATAAGCATCATCGTTTCAAACCTTTCATGTATAAAACATTTATCTTTCAAGCAAACACGTGAAATATCCATAAACTAATATTCTCAAAGGAAATTTACTTTCAATTTCAAAATGTATTATCAACAATATAGTTGCTCTAAAATGACAAAATATGCATTTAACAATTCATAAAATATATTTTCACTCACATGGCCCACATGTTACTAGTTTGTCCTTCAATTAATCTCCCTCGATTCTTTTGCTTATTTTTCACCTATAATACGCATCCTAGATTAAAATTAATCACCTGCTTAATTAAAATTAGCATTTATTCACCCATTTTCACTTAAGACACTATGTCCACCCTAAACTACAAAATGGGTATAAACTAATACATTCATCATCACATTCGTTTCCTTTCATTTTCTTAATACAAGTTTACTTAATCGCATGCATAAATTCATAAAAACATATCAAAATAATTAAAGAACCATTTGAACACCAACAAGCTCTTTTAGCCGAATTGACATAGCAACTAAGCACAAACTTTTTCTTTTTATTCTATTGATACACATCAACATAAAATCATGCCATCATGTAATTACATCAAAGCACCAAAATCAATTCAAATACACACCAACTATAACTTGGCCGAATATACACCATAGCCATCCAATATTGTTTTTCCACTTTCATGATCATCAACCATATCAAATCCATTCCATTATCAACCTAATGTCCTAAACCCAATTTAATTCAAGTTTACTTGAAAAATTGCTTAAAACCCTAAACTCACCTTATTAGTTTACCAAACCAAAGTTTGCAACACTCGGTCAACCATTTGCAAAGAAATCAAGAGAGCTTCTTGAGAGATTGAGAAAGAGAAACCGAGAGATCGTGAGAGAGAGAGCTCGTGAGATCAAGAGAGTACAGGCAAAATCGAGACCATCACCAAGCTTGGACCAAGAGCTCGTGCATGCAAGAAGAAGTGGGACCAGACCGTGAAATGGAAGTGCAGCAAAGAGGAGTCTCGGTGATTGAAAGCTGTCGTGAGCTATCCAAGCGCAGACCGAGTTAAAGCACCGTCCTTTCTCCTTCCCATTTGATCTTCATCAAGTTGGAAGTTAAGTCTTGAAGACCCAATAGCTGGTGCATGTTTTAAATGCTGATTATGAGTGGTTTTAGCTCACACATGCAGGGAGGTGAAGAAGAGTGAGCTGCTACCGTGAGTGAGATCCAAGTGGACCGAACCAAAACAACCCTTTTTCTCCTCCATTTTCAGTTTTCATCAATCTTGTAAGTGAATCCTTGAAATCCAGCAGCTTGCATGTAGATTATAATGATGTTTTTATGAGATTTTAAGGCTTGCATGTTGTTGTTGGATTGAAGGAAGCTCAGTTGTGAGGGAGAGTCAAAATCAGTTGCATTCAAGTTGGTTATAGGTTGTTTTTGAGATCTGGACAGCCATAAGGTAAGCTAATGTTAGTGTGATGTTTTTTTTGTGATTTAAATGCTTGAGTTGATGAAAGAAATTGAGGTTTAAGGGCCAGTATAGGTTCAGTCAAGCATAGGATGGTGGACAGCCCTCCGCAAGTAAATTTTTGAAAGTTTCGATTGGTTTTCGTAAGGTAAGTTGTATTTTTATGAGCGTTGTTTCATTGAAAAATGTTTATGTTGAGTTATGGATGATATTTGAAAATATTATGATTAGGGTTTAGGATATAGAACCTTGTTAGTGCGAAGGTTCGTGCGAATGTGTTTCGTTATGATTGCGGATGAATTTCGATGTTGAGATTGTTGTGTAAAATTCGTTATAAGGGCTGTTATAGTGAGATATATGGGCTGTTATGTTGCGTTGTTAATTTCAAGTTCGTCGTCGTGTAAAATGATACACAATTGTGTGTGTTAATGTATAGAAAAGTTGTTCGGACATTGAAAAATCGTTTCCGAGCGATTCGGATAAGTTTTTCACGAATGCGAATGTGATTTGGTTTGCGATTTTCGTGTCGAATGTGAAATTGTACATGATGTTAACAAGCTACCATGTTGTGTGATTACGTTCATTAAAGTGTTAAATATTGATGTTAGGATGGATTGAAATATATTAAAATTAATCGGATAGTTTTCGTTGCATTTTCGGAGTTGAAACGGAAATTAAATAAACATGTAGTGTGCTGCCATGATTTTTATGATGGTGTTTTGAAGTGTTTGAATCTCCGTTTTCCATTATTTGAGTGAAGTTATAAGTAATATTGACAATAAGTTTAATTGGAAACGAAATAATCGCGCAAAGCATTAAAAATGATAGTTCTCGATAAATTGTAGAAAGTGTGTTAGTTTTACATTATTCGTTTAGATTCGAATATTCTTTTTGCTGAATCCATTTGAGTGTGATTTTGATAATATTGTTTGAGAATGAACGATGTTATTGTTGATTTCGAAATAATCCAAAAGCTAGTGAAATTCCCGTGTGATTTAAGTTTAGTATTTACGCGAGCCATGTTTTAATGAAAATATCGATCGAAACCAATTGTAGGTGAACCGGCAAGTGGACGAGATCCGTAACGAGAGTGCTATTAAGTTAATTAGAAGCAAGTTGTGAGTGTGGATTTTATAAAAAGTTTCCATGCATTTTACAATATGAATGCGATTTTATTATATTTCATACAATGCATGCATAGCTTTAAATGATTTATATTATGAATGTATATATATTCTTCAAGTAAAGTAAATTGGTAAGTTTAAATAATATACATACATAGAAATATTATTTGCAAAAGTTATATGCATATTATCGAGATTTTTTTTTTTATATATATGCCTTTGGTTTATTCTAGCCCTTAGTTATACCCAGTCGAAGTATTTCATACGTGTATAGCAAGTTGGGGTGAGTTACTAACTTCGGGGGGATAGAGTCTGTCAGTCGCCCTCTGCACTTATGGGATAGTGTAGATCTGCCTGATGTTGGAGGGAATTGCGATCCCAAAGTTGTTTCCACATCTGCGACTACACATGGTGAGTGTTCCTCTAATCCTAGTGGCGTGTTTTCGCACTATCATGAAGAATAAGTTTCCTTAGGTTGCTAAATCGGCTAGTAAGAAAACGAGACACATCGATAGACGTAATTTTAAGAAAAATAAGAAAAGTATTTATGAAAAGTTTGTTAAAATATCTTTCGCATTTTAAAACGAGTTTTACAGTTTTCAGAAAAGTAAAGTAATAATTTTTCCAACCTATTTTGGGAGGAATATTATCTTGAGCAAAAGTATAATTTATATTAAATTATCGACTCATTGAGTTATTTTCATCATTATTTTTCCTGTTTTATTAAAATCCTCTCCAAGTGCAAGTTCGAGCAACGTAGCAGAAGTATCTCCGTCGAACGTACAAGTGAGTTAGAGACGCGACCACGTTGCACTAGTTTTAATCAAGTTATCATGTACTGCATTTATTATCGTTTCAGACTGATCAAGTATTGTAAATATTGTTTTGGATAATGGATTTTATGATAAAGGTCATGCATGATGTTTCAAGATTTTAATTAAATTGATTTTCATATCATTGAATTTTTAAGCATATGGTGAATGATTGTGCATTTGAAAAAGGGCTTGAGGCTCACTAGTTTGAAAAAATCTATTGAATGAAATTATACAGTTTCTGTGAAATTTTTACAGAGTGAAAATTTAAGAAAACCAGCCGTTGTATTGCCGGATTTTCGTAAAAATCTATTTTCATAAAGTTATTTTCAACGAACGAAATTCCTACTCATTTTCAAAACTAAAAGACTTTCAAACATTTTCAGATAAGAAAGAGGTTTAGCTCCATAGGAACTTTTCAACCGGAGCATATCTCAATTGGAAAGCCACCGTAGAGTACCGGGCAGGTCGCCTAGATAGTATAGTTAGAAAAGGGCTTGTCAACGTTGGTATCAGAGCCGAGATTTTAAATGCATTACATAATTTTCGAGCATTTTCATAGTATTTCTCAAACATCATACATTTTATAACTGATTATCTGGTTCAAGTGCAGTAAGTCATGCATCGCGTCGGTCGTCCGTGTAAACTGAGAGCTGCAGATGATGCTCCACCTCCTGCTCCAAAAATAGGGGAGCAAGTAAATGAATCAGTAAATGATCCTCAGTCAGGGGTTCCAGTTGAGCCGCCGGCGGTAGAGCCTAAATCGAATCCGATTGAGAGATTAGCCCAGGTTATTCAAGGACTGAGGCTACGTGTACCAGGCACCACTTTAAAGAGGGCAAGGAAATTAGGTGCCAATGCATTTGATGGAACAGGTGGCCCAGAGGTTGCAACAAAATGGTTAGACAATACTAAGAGGGTATTGGAACAAATGGAGTGCACTGATCCCCAAAAGGTGTCTATTGCTTCATTTTTACTACGAGCATCAGCTAGAGATTGGTGGGATTCTATTAAGTGAAGAACAACTGATAAAGTTACATGGGAAAAATTCAAAGAAGATTTTAATGAGAAATTCTACCTAAGGGCGTATAAGGACGCCAAGATTGAGGGGTTTTATAGTCTAGTTCTGGGCACCATGTTAGTGGAAGAATATTAAAGGAAGTTTACCGAGCTGTCTCGAGTAGCACCGTTTATAGTGAGTGTCGAGGTGAACAAGTGCCATAAGTTCGTACAAGGCCTGAATCCGAAGATCAAGGCATATGTGGTAGCCGCAGAGCACAGAGAGTATGGGCGGCTAGTGGAGGCAACCTTGAGAGTAGAGATGACTACATCAGGTGACAGAGAGCAGGTACAGAAATCAAAGTGCAGTCAGGGGTTAGGTTGGTATTCAGGAGGCTCTAGTAAGGCTCTCAAAACTGGAAGCAAATCTAGATGGTCAGGTAGCAAGTAGCGGACTTAGGGAGTCGCGTCCAGTCAGAGTTCTGTCAGACCTCCATCAGGGCCCTAGAGCAGGGGTGATACTCAGAGCAGACTAAAGCCATATAAGAAATGCAGCAGGATACACCGAGGAGAGTGTCATATGGGTATCACTAGATGCTATCATTGTGGTAAAAAGGGACATTTTATGAAGGATTACCCTAGATAGCAATAGGAGTTAGTGGGTCGAGACAGTCTACTTAGGGATAGTCTAACGCAGGTCAGACGCAGGATAAAAGAGGTCCACAGATGAGAGGACTAGGGACTACAGTTCAATCTGGAGAGGTGTTGGTAGAGGTTTTTCACCTAGAGGTCAGTCAAGGAGGCCCCATACTCAGGCCCGGGTGTTTGCGGTAACGCAGCAAGAAGTTGAGGCTACACCAGAGGTGGTGACAGGTACTGTAATAATTTTTAATTCTGATGCTCATGTTTTAATAGACCCTGGTGCTACGCACTTTTTTGTTTTGAGAGATTTTGCCAGACAAGTCAATATGAAGTTAGAACCCTTAGAGTGTGATATGGTAGTAGCTACTCCCGCCGGAGATTCTTTAGTAGCAAAGAGTGTTTGCGGAGATTGTGACATTATGCTTGGGGGTAGATCATTTTCAGTCAGTTTGATGTTGTTGGATATATGTGACATTATGTTGGGCATGGATTGGTTAGCTACGGCATCATGCCGTGGTGGATTGTTTTCAGAAAGAAGTCAAGTTTAGTTCATTGGGAGAGCCAGATGTAGTATTCCGAGGGGAGCGTAGAATGCTTCCATCCCGTATCATATTAGCCGTGATCGCCAGAAGGATGCTAAAGAAACAATGTGTGGGTTATTTGGCTTATGTGATAGATTCGACCAAGAGGGAAACTCAATTAGAGAATATTCCTGTGGTTGCAGAGTTTTCTGACGTGTTTCCAGAAGATCTTCCAAGTTTACCTTCAGATAGGGATATAGAATTCAAGATTAATCTGATTCTGGGAACAGCACCAATTTTCAGAGCACGGTACATAATGGCACCCACAGAGTTGAAGGAACTGAAGGTTTAGTTGGAAGAATTAGTAGATAAGGGTTTTGTCAGATCCAGTATATCTCCTTGGGGAGCACCAATGCTCTTTGTTAAAAAGAAAGATAGAAGTATGAGATTGTGTATTGATTACCGGGAATTGAATAAGGTGACTATTCGAAATCAATACCCTGTACCGAGGATCGATGACTTGTTTGATCAATTACAGAGAGTAAGGGTGTTTTCTAAAATAGATTTGACATTAGGGTATCACCAGTTAAAGATCAGAGGAGACGATATTCCTAAGACTACCTTCCGGACGCATTATGGACATTATAAATTCTTGGTTATACCTTTCGGGCTAACCAATGCTTCAGCAGCATTCATGGCATTGATGAATCGGGTGTTCCATGAATTTTTAGATAAGTTTGTTATAGTGTTCATTGATGACATTTTGGTGTATTCTAGCAATAAGGAAGAACATGTTGAGCATCTGAGATTAGTTTTGCAGATGTTAAAAAAGCAGCAATTGTATGCCAAGTTCAGCAAGTGTTAATTCTGGTTGAATGAAGTTTCATTTTTGGGCCATGTGGTTTTAGCTGATGGGATTAGTGTTGATCATCAGAAGATCGAAGCGATTGTGAATTGGAAACCACCTACAACCGTAACTAAAGTACGAAGTTTCTTAGGACTGGCAGGATATTACAGAAAATTTGTTGAGGGATTTTCCAGTATTGCCATCCCATTGACGAAGCTCACCAGAAAAGAAGTGAAGTTTGAGTGGTCAGAAGCCTGTCAGAGAAGTTTTGATGAATTGAAGACAAAATTGACCACAACTCCCGTACTTACTCTTCCTTCCGGAAATGAAGGCTTTGTGGTGTACAGTGATGCTTCGAGGTAGGGTTTGGGTTGTGTTCTGATGCAAGACGGAAAGGTGATAGCTTATGCTTCAAGGCAATTAAAGAAGCACGAGCAAAATTATCCAACCCATGATCTAGAGTTGGCTGCAGTAGTGTTTGCACTCAGGATCTGAAGGCATTACCTGTGTGGAGTTCAATGTCAGATATTTACATATCACAAGAGCCTTCAATATTTGTTTACCTAGAAAAAGTTGAACATGAGATAGAGGAGATGGTTGGAGCTGATCAAGGATTATTATTACACCATAGAGTACCATCCCGAGAAAGCAAATGTAGTAGCCAACGCATAGAGTAGGAGACCCACCAGCTTGGTAGCTCATTTAAGAGCTGGGTATTTTCCATTGTTAGTAGAGATGAGATCTTTGGGAGTTAACTTGGAAGGGGTAGATTCGTGTGAATTATTAGCTACAATTCAGATTCGATCGGTACTTGTAGATAAAATTCGAGAGTTACAAATTTAGGATCCTTAATTAAATAAGATCAGATAGGAAATAGAGTCAGGTCAACAGGGAGACTTCTCAGTCAAGGATGATGGTACGTTAAGGATGAGACAGAGGTTGTGTGTTCCAAATGTGGAGGAACTCAAGAAAGAAATTTTAGATGAAGCTCACTCCTCAGCATATTTTATGCATCCGGGAAGTACGAAAATGTATCATACCTTGAAAGAGCATTATTGATGGAAAGGTATGAAGAGGGAGATAGCTGAAATTGTATCAAAATGCTTAATTTATCAGCAGGTAAAATCTGAGCACCAGAGGCTAGTAGGACTTCTTCAGCCACTCTCCATCCCGGAGTGGAAATGGGAGCATATTACAATGGACTTTATGGTAGGATTTCCTTGGAGTCGAAATGGTTATGATAGTATCTGGGTAATAGTGGATTGATTTATGAAGTCAGCTCATTTCCTACCTATCCAAAGTACATATTCCCTGGATAGATTGGCAAAATTATATGTTGATGAGATCGTGAGATTGCATAGGGCTCCAATGTCAATCGTATCGGATAGAGATTCGAGATTTACATCCCGATTTTGGTCTAGTCTACAAAAAGCTTGGGTACTCAATTACATTTCAGTACAACATTTCATCCGTAGACAGATGGATAGTCTGAACGTACTATTCAGACTTAGAGGACATGCTCAGGTCTTGTGTGATAGAGTTTGAAGGAAGTTGGGATACTCATCTATCGTTAATCGAGTTTGCCTATAATAATAGTTATCAGGTTGGTATCGGCATGGCACCGTATGAAGCACTTTATGGAAGACGGTGTAGGACGTCAGTATGTTGGGATTAGATGGACGAGAGAAAGTTAGTTGGGCCCGAGCTTGTGCAGATGACTACAGATAAGATCAAAGTTATTCGGGACAATTTGAAGATATCCTAGGATCGACAAAAAAGTTACGCAGATAAGCGTAGGAAGGATTTAGAGTTCCAGGTTGGGGATAAGGTATTTCTATGGATATCACCATGGAAAGGAATAATTCAGTTTGGGAAGCGTGGTAAGTTAAGTCCTCGATATATCGGTCCTTATGAAGTGATTGGCAGAGTATGTGAGGTAGCATATCGACTTGAGCTACCAGCAGAACTTTCCAGAATCCATAATGTATTCCATGTCTCGATGCTCCGCAAGTATATAGCAGATCCTTCGCATGTGTTGTCAAAGCAGCCAATGGAACTTAAGGAGAACCTATCTTATGAGGAGACCCTAGTTCAGATTCTTGACAAGAGAGATCAGGTTCTTCGCAGCAAAGTCATTCCGTTGGTAAAAGTATTGTGGAGGAATCATGCAGTAGAGGAAGCCAAGTGGGAGCACGAAAAGCCGATGCGTAGTCAGTATCCGTATCTTTTTGAAGCAAGTAAGTATATTTAGTTATTCGAGCTAAGAATTTTATAATTCAAGATTTTTATTTAAGTATGTTTGATGGATTCAAATGTTAAAATGCATTGCATGAGAATTATGTATTAGATTAACATTGGTGACAGCTTGATTGTTAAAGTGAGAATCTTTATCCAGTAAAGAAATTGTGTAAATTTCGAGGACGAAATTTTTATAAGGAGGGGTGAATTGTAAAACCCAAAACCTCGTTCGTTGGAAAATGAATTATTTTCCATGAATTGTGTTTTCGATCGGAAAAATATTTTTCTTCGATTTCGATCATTTGGAATAGTTTTAGAAAAGAAATAGTAAAATAATTTCGAGTACGTGGAGACGAATTCGAAATTTAAAATAATTCTAAAGGAGAAATCAAGTCATAAGCAGATTTCCCGGATGGACGAAAATGAATTAGATTTCGAAAGCGGAATGGAAAGCAAGTGGCAAGTGAATGCACACGTGTCGCGCATGCAAAGAATGAGCAAGACAAGTGTTAGTTATGCAAAGTGAATAAGGGACACATGTCATGAGGAAGCAAATAAAATATATATCAAATTGAAAAAAGCAAAACATTAAAAAACCAAAGTTTGCAACACTCGGTCAACCATTTGCAAAGAAACCGAGAGAGCTTCTTGAGAGATTAAGAGACCGAGAGATCGTGAGAGAGAGACCTTATGAGATCGAGAGAGTGCAGGCAAAACCGAGACCATCACCAAGCTTGGACCAAGAGCTCGTGCATGCAAGAAGAAGTGGGACCAGACCGTGAAGTGGAAGTGCAGCAAGGAGGAGTCTCGGTGATTGTAAGCCACCATGAGCTATCCAAGTGCAGACCGAATTGAAGCACCGTCCTTTCTCCTTCCCATTTGATCTTCATCAAGTTGGAAGGTAAGTCTTGAAGACTCAACAGCTGGTGCATGTTTTAGATGCTGATTATGAGTCGTTTTAGCTCACACATGCAGGGAGGTGAAGAAGAGTGAGCTGTTGCCATCAGTGAGATCCAAGTGGACCGAACCAGAACAGCCCCCTTTCTCCTCCATTTTTAGTTTTCATCAATCTTGTAAGTGAATCCTTGAAATCCAGCAGCTTGTATGTAGATTACAGTGATGTTTTTATGAGATTTTAAGACTTACATATTGTTGTTGGATTGAAGGAAGCTCGGTTGTGAGGGAGAGTCAAAATCAACTGCATTCAAGTTGGTTATAGGTTGTTTTTGAGATCTAGACAACCATAAGGTAAGCTAATGTTAGTGTGATATTTTTTTTGTGATTTAAATGCTTGAGTTGATGAAAGAAATTGAGGTTTAAGGACTGGTATAGGTTTAGTCAAGCATAGGATAATGGACAACCATCCGCAAGTAAATTTTTTAAATTTTCGATTGGTTTTCGTGAAGTTTTATTTTTATGAACATTGTTTCATTGGAAAATGTTTATGTTGTGTTATGGATGATATTTGATAATGTTATGATTGAGTTTTAGGATTTAGAATCTCGTTGGTGCGAAGGTTCTTGCGAATGTGTTTCGTTATGATTGCAGATGAATTTCGATGTTGAGATTATTGTGTAAAATTCATTGTAGGGGCTGTTATAGTGAGATTTATAGGCTATTATGTTGCGTTGTTAATTTCAAGTTCTTCGTCATGTAAAATGATACTTAATTGTGTGTGTTAATGTATCGAAAAGTTGTTCGGACATTGAAAAATCGTTTTCAAGCGATTCGGATAAGTTTTCCGCGAATGCGAATGTGATTTGGTTTGCGATTTTTGTGTCAAATGTGAAATTGTACATGATGTTAACAAGCTGCCATGTTGTGTGATTACGTTCATTAAAGTATTAAATGTTGACGTTAGGATGGATTGAAATATATTACAATTAATCGGATAATTTTCGTTGCGCGCAATTATATTAAATCGTTGATTTTCGGAGTTGAAACGGAAAATGAATAAACATGTAGTATGCTGGCATGATTTTCATGATGGTGTTTTGAAGTGTTTGAATCTTCGTTTTCCATGATTTGAGTGAAGTTATAAGTAGTATTGAAGATAAGTTTAATTGGAAACAAATTAACCGCACAAAGCGTTAAAAATGATAGTTCTCGATAAATTGTAGAAAGTGCGTTAGTTTTACATTATTCGTCTAGATTCGAATATTCTTTTTGTTGAATCCATTTGAGTGTGATTTCGATGATATTGTTTGAGAATGAATGATTTTATTGTTGGTTTCGAAATAGTCCAAAAGCTAGCGAAATTCTCGTGTGATTTAAGTTTAGTATTTACGCGAGCCATGTTTTAATGGAAATCTCGATCGAAACCAATTATAAGTGAACCGGCGAGTGGATGAGATCCGTAGCGAGAGTGGTGTTAAGTTAATTGGAAGCAAATTGTGAGTGTGGATTTTATAAAAAGTTTCCATTCATTTTATTTTATGAATGCAATTTTATTATATTTCATACAATACATGTATAGCTTTAAATGATTTATATTATGAATGTATATATATTCTTCAAGTAAAGTTAATTAGTAAGTTTAAATGATATACATGCATAAAAATATTATTTGCGAAAGTTATATGCATATTACCGAGATTTTTTTTTTATATATATGTCTTTGGTTTACCCTAGCCCTTAGTTATACCTGGCCGAAATATTTCATACGTGTATGGCAAGTTGGGGGGAGTTACTAACTTTGGGGGGATCGAGTCTGTCAATTACCCTCTGCACATATGAGATAGTATAGATCTGTCTGATGTTAGAGGAATCGAGATTGCAGAGTTGTTTCCACATCTACGATTACACATGGTGAGAGTTCCCCTAATCCTAGTAGTGTGTTTTCGCACCGTCATGAATGATAAGTGTCCTTGGGTTGCCAAATAGGCTAGTAAGAAAACGAGAAACGTCGATAGACATAAGTTTTAAAAAAATAAGAAAATTATTTAAGAAAAGTTTGTTAAAATATCTTTCGCATTTTAAAACAAGTTTTACAGTTTTCAGAAAAGTAAAGTAAGTAATAGTTTTTCCAACCTATTTTGGGAGGAATATTATCTTGAGTAAAAGTATAGTTTATATTAAATTACCCACTCACTGAGTTATTTTCATAATTATTTTTCCTGTTTTATTAAAATCCTCCCCAGGTGTAGGTTCGAGCAACGCAGCAGAAGCATCTCCGTCGGACATATAGGCTAGCTAGAGACGTGACCACGCTGCACTAGTTTTAATCAAGTTATCATGTACTGCATTTACTATCGTTTTCAAACTCATCAAGTATTGTAAATATTGTTTTGGATAATGGATTTTATGGTAAATAACATACATGATGTTTTAAGATTTTAACTAAGTTGATTTTCATATCATTGAATTTTTAAGCATATGGTGAATGATTGTATATTTGAAAAAGGGTCTGAGGCCCATTAGTTTGAGAAAATCTATTGAATGAAATTATACAGGTTCTGTGAAATTTTTACAGGGTGGAAATTTAAGAAAAACAGCCGTTGTGCTGTTGGATTTTCATGAAAATCTATTTTCATAAAGTTATTTTCGATAAACGAAATTCCTACTCATTTTCAGAACTAAAAGAGTTTCAAGCATTTTCAGATAAGAAAGAGGCTTAACTCCACGGGAACTTTCCAGCCGGAACAGATCTCGACTGGAAAGCCACCTTGGGGTGTCGAGCAGGTCGCCTAACTAGTATAGTTAGAAAGGGGCCTATCAACTTAGGACCTCCAGTCCCCTTTTTTCAAATTCTATTTTCACACAAGTAGCATCATGTAAAATATATAAAGTAAACTAACTTTCATATAAAAACGTGACTGTAACGTATATTTATATCATTTGTAGACTCAAAAACAAAACATGAACAAAACTAACGGAAAATCAAATATTTTATAACATTAAAGTATAAGTAAATCCATGCATAACAAGATGCCATGAAATACAAAATACATAGACAATATCAAAATACGATTTTCCATATATCATTTGATCGAGTGGCCCACCTCTTCCTGATTGGAGATTTCCTTCGAGACCTAACGGTTATCTGAAAAATGCTTTTAAAATATAAAAAATGTGAGCACTAACAGCCAGTGAGTAGATATAACTTTAAAAAAAAACTAAATAAATTATCTCAATAATAGCCAACATAACATAAAGCTGGTAAGAAAAATAAATCTCAATTATCTATATTCAAACATATTAAAACCAATGTTGAAATCAGATATGTATCATTTCGTATCATAAGATAATTAATTCAATAAAATTTTGTACTTTATTTAAAATACATTTTAAGAATAATAGAAAAGTCATAGTAGCAGTCCCACAGCGATTGTGCATCACTTCTTCAACTTAATAAAAACTAGAACGCAAGAAAGGAATAAACACGGTCCATTTTTCATTGTATTATAATCCTTTGGGCTTCAATTTCAATATAAAAAGACAAAAGCAGCGTGAAGTTTACATTACTTGTCGGCCAACACATTACACTTTTCAACGACTACAACCATTCAATCACATTTCAAGATTTGAATTGAGTCCACGTTCAATTATTCATTATAAATAAATTATTGTTAATTATACGACTTATATATGTAACATACAAAACTAATTGATGAAACAAAGGGTGTAAGGCCTCAATTTAATTGGATCCAAAAAATTAATTAAAAATTAATTTATTGTTATTAATTTAATTCGGTTCAAATTTTAGAAATAAAGAAGTTTGTGGAAAAATATCCCATTGAAGAATATTTTTAGGGAAATTAAGAAAATTGGATTAAAAGAAAAAAGGTTATTGGGTAGAAAATAAAAATTTACATATGTTGGAAACATTCATACGGTGGGTGAGGATTTTTTTAAAATAATAATACATGTAATAAATAAATGAATATATATAAAAGATAGTGGTGGAGTCCATTGAAATAAAAAATATATAATTGTTAGTGTAGTAGGCCATTTGAAGAATATATATATATATATATATATATATATATATTAGTAGATGGTGTTGAAAAAGAAAAATAATAAAATAATAGAAAAAAATATAAAAGAAAAACAAAGAAGAGGCGGTGAATGAGAAAAAGATAAGGATGAAATAATAAAATAATAGAAAAAAATATAAAAGAAAAACAAAGAAGAGGCGGTGAATGAGAAAAAGATAAGGATGGAATGTGTATATATATATATATATATATATATATATATATATATATGAGTGTGTGTGTTCACATTCAGCAAAAACACAAAACAAAGAAAAAGAAAACAAAAGAAAAAAAAAAAAAGCTGTCGAACAGCTAGAAGAAGGGAAAATAAATGAAGAAAAAAAAAAGAAAGATAAGCCGAGAAGAGGAAAGGGAGAAAGAAAAGAAAAGAAAAATATTTTAAGTGTCCAATTATCTAAATAAGTAAGTTCATTTTAATAGAATTTAGATTCCAGAAAATTAGTTTATTTTTTTATAAGTTTTAAATTAAGTTTATGTGATTTTAGGATGAATTCAGGATGATGAGAAAATCATAAAGGAATTCGTTTTATATCCAAAAATCAGCAAAAGATTATGTGAATTGATAGTTTTATTTTTATTAAATTGATTGAGTTATATTTATTTATCTTTCAAATTTTATTATTTATTTCAAGTAAATAAACTATTGAGTTAATTGATTTTATAGATTATAAATTATATTTCATTGTTGAAATAAAATTTTATTATAAGTCCATATGTATATACTTACCAAAAATTCCAGTAAGAATTTTATGTTTTCAATTTGAGTTATTATTAGAAACATTTTATAATGTTGTAAATAATATGATTTTATGTTTTGAAAAAGAATATTGATTTCATTTTTGAGAAAATTATTTATTTAAAAATATATAGATATTCGAAAAAAATTTGAGAAAAGAAAAATAAAATGTTTTCAGAAAACCAAGGTTGTATCCTCTCCTCTAACGGTCAAGCTGGCTTTATGTGAGTAAGTTTGAAAGAGTCACTCATCACATGTATGACAGATGTCTAGAGCTATTGAGTCACCTAGCACATGTATGACAGATGTTATTCCCCCGCTCTACATGTGTGTTGAGTATCTTCATCACGTATAACAAATTTTCTCAAGTACTAGTTAGTGTAGATTTCCATATTACAATTATTATATACTGAGTTTGATTAACACAGATGAAAATTTACAGAATACCAGATTTACAGAAAGAGATTCCAAAAAAGATTTACAGATTTAGAATGATTTCTTAGTTTGCAGAGAAATTTTATATAAATAATAGTTTCAAAATATATTTTATCGAAGATATAATGATGATTTATACATAATTATAGTTTTCTTTTTAAATGAAAATTATTATTTATTATTAGAAATATATTATGTTTTATTTAGAAATATTTTTAGAAAAGTTACATCCACTCACTGAGCGCTAGCTCTCACTCTTTTATAAATTCATTTTTTCAAGTATTTACCACAGGTTCGTACAGATTATTGCATATCGTGAGAAGGGTCGCATAATGATAAACAGTTGCATTTGTGTATATTATTTCTTTATTTACCAGATTTCGTAAATGTATTTCCAAAAATAGTTTTACAGATGAATTATCATTTTACATATATTTTATAAATATTTTATATATTCAGTATATGGTCCAGCATGAGAAATTATAAAGATTTTAGATTTATTTAATTTATATTTCGATCAAAGTGACTATAAAAATTACGATGATTATTTTAAAGGATTTTTAGTAAATCCAGATTTTAATCAGAAAGTCCACAATTTTTACGGGATCTTCTCGGACTTAAGATAGGAGTAAGGTTGGGTGCCGTCAAAGCGGACGGACAGATAAGCCTGAATTCAAAGTACAATCTACTAACCCATTGAGGGGGATACAGATAAGTCAGAGGTGCGAGAGCAGTATCCCTATGATATGGTACGATATTGTAAAGGCATTTTTGAGATTAGGATTTTAATATAAATAACTATTGTAATCCTATTGAAAGTTTAGTAAAAGTTGTTCAGCCAAACGAAAGTAGACATATAACATTGCTGAACCATTATAATTCTCAGTGTTTTATTTCTTTGTCTTATTTTATTATTGCATCTCTATTATACAACAATTATGGATGAACATATGTGTTCAGATTTCAGAGATAATGAAACTTATCTTCATCTTTATTTATATTTATATTTTTTGATAAGTACATATTATAAGTATGGATGTATTATATCCGAGACCTCTTAATATATACTCTAAAGTATGGTCTGAAAGAAACTCCTATAAGCTAGGAGGAGGAGCCTACACACAAGTGGGAATGTGCCTCAAACATAACCTATACATAGATGGGAGGAGTGCTCGAACTTTGTACTTTAAGTAGAGGCAAGGGAACAACTGCACCACTCATTAGAAAGCAAGACCTATATTTTATTTAGTCACTTTTGAGGAAAAAAAAAAAACCTTTAAGCCCATTTGGTACCTCGGAAATCATATAGGTTTGGGAGCAAGGGTGAAAGAGAAAAATTTTTTCAAACCCATGTGGTTTCACATTAAAACTCCACTTGTATGAAATTTGCAAATCCATCCATTTTAGTGGATTTCGAAAATCCCAAACAAGTGGGATTTTTTTTTTTTTTTTTTGTATTATTATATCTTTAATTAATTTATATTTTTATTTGTTATTTGTTATGGGTAATTTAGCAATCAAGCCGATTAGGCCAGAGGGGATCTACAGTGTGGGCCTGACGGCCTAAGGACTCACCAATCTGTCCTTGTTTATAATCGCCTTCCTGAAAATATATCTGTTTATTGAACTGACTCTCCTTTCTGTTCGTAACCCAAGTCCCCTGCCGATCCTCATTCTACTCGCGAATAATATTGGTTGCCCGATTAGCGATATGTTGGTTGTACTGCATACAATTACGATCAGTTCTGTTCACTCAGGTTGATCACTGTATCTGTTCGCTTAGGCTAGTCGTTGTTTCTGTTCGTTTGAGCTAATCGCTATGCTTACCCGCCTAGGCTACCTGTTATGCTTGCTCGCCAAATCTATTCACTTAAGTTGTTCGCCGAAAGGTGATCGGTAGAGTCATTCAGCTCAGGTCTGTTCGTTTGAAATGTTTCTCCTTATCATTCCGTAGTTTCTGAGCATGCTCATAAGCTCGCTCGTTGGCAGGGTTATTCGCCTAATATTACAGTTGGTCACGGGAATATCAATTCATGATCCATCTCCCAAACCCTCCAAGTATCTGTTCCGTCAGAAACTCATCTGTTGGCCAGCTCAACTGAATATTCTGTCCGCTGGGAAGCCTATCTCAACCTTGACTCTTAAATCGGGAGTCAACAAAAGCCAAAGACACTATGTAAGATGCAGCTCAAAGCATGCCACGCACGCCATCCCTACCAGAGATTACAACCAAGATTTCGATGGCCTCTCATGACCCGTACAGAGTAACCACCTAAAATCGCTCTCGGTCAAACCTCAGAAGTGATAGTTTCGGTCGCATTTAATGTATTTTCGGACGCATTTAATGCACTATCAGTCGTATTGAATGAAATCCCGACGCATTAAATGCAGTTCATCATTGTAATTTCAATTTGCTGTATGCTTTTGTCTTATTCTATTTTATTGTAGCACCTCCCATTTCTCTATAAATAATGGGGGATTTCCATTGTAAAACGGTTACAATCTTTTAAGGGCCGTTATTCTACTAAAATAGTGAGAGAGTGAATAATGGACGTAGGCATCTAATTGAGCCGAACCACTCTAAAATCTTCTGGTGTTTCTTGCTCCTCGCCTCTGATCTCTTCTTTTTGTTTCCTTTTACTTTGCACATTCCATATCAACTATCCGAAACTGCGGATTGGGCCCAAAACAAACCTCGTTAACTAGGGATTTAAATCTGGACGTCAACATTTTTGGTGCTAGAAGGAGGGGCTCCATCTTCAATTTCACCACCTTTTCTTTTTAGCTTGTAAAGCTCGCTCTTTATTCGTCATGGTCAGATGGAGGATTCCTAGGAACTTTAACATAACGGATAACCACCCTGAAGCTTCAGACCGACAACGACATACCATGTCTACTGGAGGGCTACTTAATGCTGGTGTAGGGACATCCAGTGTACCCATGGCAAGAGATGCTCAAGGTATACCTCATCTTCCTACTCGCCAACCTG
Organism: Dimocarpus longan; assembly: GCA_022984855.1. NCBI lineage: Eukaryota > Viridiplantae > Streptophyta > Magnoliopsida > Sapindales > Sapindaceae > Dimocarpus > Dimocarpus longan. The sequence continues at coordinate 8,397,088 of CM041013.1, forward strand.
TGCCTAATACTGTAGGGGGAGATACTATACAGGTGTTGCAACGACGACAAGAGATGTTAGAAAACACAGTCGCATAGCTGGTCAATGAAGTCAGGACTTTGATTCGAACCCAAGCCCAGTCTCCTCAGGGACCCTCCCAGGCCACTCAAGGGAGGGATGCTCCCTTAAGAAGGCGTGCTGAAGACCCTGGCACGAACGGGAGGGACGTTAGAGAGTCAGAACGAGAAGGATCAGTTCACTCTTCTAGCATGCATTCTAGTGCTCGGCTGCCTCGGGCTCGTGGTGAACATCAGCCAGGATAAGCTGACTGCGGCCATGATCAAATCCCGGCCCGCTGAGATAGGATAGGGTCGGGACCCAATAATAGAGGACTGGGGGCTCGAGACCATAGATCCCCGAGCAGGCAGGACAGACAATCTGTCATCAAGAGAACCGAAATACAAGGTCCGTTAATTGAAGAATTCCTTTAGAGGGCCCGACAACTTGAGGTATAACTCGGAGTGCAGGAACAAAGAGGCCAAACTAGGGAGAGGACCCCATTTGCTTCAGAAGTTGAATTAGAACTGCTCCCTCCAAGGTTTAAGGTCCCCAATATCCCTCAGTATAAGGGGGATTCTGACCCCTATGACCATCTGGATGTTATTAACATTCAGATGGATCTCCAGACGACCAGCCCACTCGTAAAATGTAGTATGTTCCCGGCTATGCTCGAAGACATCCTTCGGACATGGTTCAGGAACCTTCCCCCCCGTAGCATCAACAATTGGGAAGAATGTCAGCAGAAATTCCTGAATCACTATAAGGTGTTGAAGAGGCAGCTCGCGCCACCATGTCATCTTGCTACCATTTACCAACGTCCCGGTGAGTTGTTGAGGGATTCTATCAACAGGTTTAGGCGTGAAGTGATAAATATGGAGAATCCAACAGACGATGGGGTACTGACGGCTATCTCGTCAGGTTTGAGAAAAGATGGAAAGTTATACGAGAGCATCCACAAATCCCTAGTGAAGGATTTAGGGGAATTCTACGAGCGGGCAGAAAAAAAAATCCGATGGAAAGAAGCAACCAACCCTAAAAAAGTTAGTTCCCAGAAGGATGAAGCTGGTAGTTTCGGTCAGGGGAGGAAGAGGAGCAATGGAGGAAACAACCTTGGAAACCGAAGAGACAGTAATCAGATCGCAAAGAAAGCTAGGAACTGACCCAGACCAGGGGATAACTGGGGACGGGCGCGACCACGATATCAAGGCCGTTACAATACGTACATACCTTGTCTGATACCCAAATAGAATCTTCGCGACCGAGAAGAACAGGGAGAATATCGGGTGACCAGCTCCCATTCAGACCCCTGTAGGGCGAAGAGATAGGAACAAGTTTTGTGCCTATCACAACGAAGTGAGGCATAATACCTCAGACTGTTGAGCGCTCAAAGATGCTATTGAAGAGATGATCAGAAACGGTCGTCTAAGGGATTATGTTATGAGACCCCCAAGGCGACCATCCCAATAGCAGCGTCCCCATCAGCGCTCACAGAACCCGTCCACCTAAACTCAGCCAGAGCCTGACTTTACCCAAGGGTCTTCAATCAGAACAATTCTTACCATCCATGGGGGTCTTTCGAAAGTGGGAGAGTCCAATAGATCCCAAGAACGATTTGTGCGCGAAGCGAGGCGTGTCCAGCCTGCAAGACAGAGAGAGTTAGAGAGACTTACAAAGAAAGCCAGAAGAGTGTCAGAGGACATTGTGTTCACAGATGAAGATGTCTGGGATGTTCGCCTCCCTATAACAACGCATTGGTAATTCGGGCACGTATTGATAACTCGGTGGTTAATAGGATAACGATTGACACGGGGAGTTCAGTAAATGTGATGTATAGGGGATGCTATGATCAAATGGGAACTGGAGACGAGCAACTCAAGCCATCCCCCGAGCCTCTATATGGGTTCACTGGAGACTCAGTCATTCCTGTTGGACAGATAAAATTACCCCTGACCCTTGGAGACGCCGCCCACCAGTCTACAATGTTAGCAGATTTTCTCATCATCAATTCTTCGTCTGCGTACAACGTGGTGTTGGGAAGACCCACCATGAATGACCTCGACATGGTCACCTCCACCAGGGCTCTCACAGTAAAATTTCCAACTCCCAATGGGGTAGGATGTGTGCGGGGAGAGCAGTCTCTAGCTCATCACTGCTATGTGGACACAATAAGAAGATAAGTCCGGGAAAATAAGGTGGATGTGACCTTGGAGCGTGAGCTTCAGACGATCACTTATTCAGGGATCAACCACGACTTGGATCCTAGGGAATTCGATACATACCAAAGTACAGGTCCGATGGAAGAGCTTGAAGACATCCAGGTTAGTGAAGTAGATGTAACGAGATATCTTAAGCTAGGTAAGAACTTGATCCTGGAAGTAAAGGCTCAATTGACATGTTGTCTTAGAGCAAATTTAGATGTGTTCGCCTGGAACCATGGAGATATGGTGGGGATCGATCCGAATGTGATGACTCATAAGCTAAACATCAGTCCTCACCGCAAGCCGGTCTATCAGAAAAGGAGGCAAATGAACCGGGAGCGTTGCGAAGCTCTAAAGGAAGAAGTAGACAAGCTCCTGGTCAGTAAGTTCATTCGAGAAGTCTAGTACCCAGCTAACCCGTATTAGTAAAAAAGAAGAACTGGAAATGGAAGAACTATAGACTTCACGGATCTGAACAAAGCTTATCCGAAAGACAGCTTCCCACTACCCAGAGTCGATCAGTTAGTGGACGCAACGTCAGGGCACGAGCTCCTTAGCTTCATGGATGCTTACTCAAGATATAACCATATCCCTATGGATCCTAAAGATGAGGAATGCACATCGTTCACTACAAACTGAGAATTATATTGCTATAAGGTAATGCCCTTTGGACTGAAATATGCAGGGGCGACTTATCAAAGGCTGGTGAACAGGATGTTTGAAAATCTAATTGGAAAAACCATGGAGGTGTACATAGATGACATGCTCATGAAGTCCGAGCAAGCTACTGATCACATCCAATACCTCAAAAGAATGTTTCAGATCTTAAGGAGATACCGGATGAAACTCAACCCCCTCAAATATGCTTTTGGAGTCTCCTTAGATAAATTTCTAGGCTTTATAGTGAATAACATGGGGATTGAAGCCAACCTAGAGAAGATCCAGGCCCTGCTAGACATGAGGTCACCAACCAGCGTAAAGGAGATACAGAGTTTGAACGGGCAAATAGCTGCCCTGAGCAAGTTCGTGTCTAAAGCCTCCGATAAATATGCTCCATTCTTTGAGGTACTGAAAAAGGCCAAGAACTTCAAGTGGACAGAAGAGTGCAAGGTTGCGCTCCTACAATTGAAAAAGTATATGGGGTGAGCCCCGCTGCTGACCAAGCCAAAGGAAGGGGAAACTCTGACAGTCTCCCTAGGGGTATCCCAACGCGCCCTGAGTGCAGCTTTGACAATAGAAGAAGGAAATGGAGCATAAGTCCCGGTTTACTATGTTAGCAAAAAGTTGGTAGAAGCCAAAAAACGATATACCCCAATGGAGCTGCTCGCTTACTGCCTGGTGATGGCATTCAGGAAACTACGCCCTTACTTCCAAGCGCATAAGATTGAAGTCCTAACAAAATATCCGTTAAAGCAAATCCTCCAGAAACTATATACCTCCGATCGACTCATCAAATGGGCCATCGAGATTGCCCAGTTCAATATTGAATTCAAACCAAGACCAGCAATCAAGAGACAGACATTGGCAGACTTTATTATTGAGTTTACTGGATCTATGGACGATAAGGCTGAACCTTCTGAAGGTCCGTATTGGGAGTTGTTTGTAGATGGGTCCTCTTGTGAAAGGAGCACGAGAGCTAGAATTCTGCTAATAAGCCCAGATGGGAGTAAGTTCCTCTGTGCACTCAAGTTTGGTTTTAGAGTGACTAATAACGAGGCAGAATATGAAGCACTGTTAGCAGGACTTCGCTTGGCTAAGAAGATGCAGGTCGAACGGCTTAGGATATTCAGTGATTCACAGTTGATGGTCTGTCACATAAGGGGTGAATACCAAGCTAGAAGGTCGAAAATGACAGTTTATCTACAGAAAGTCCAAGAGTTACTGGGAGCTTTCGACAAATTCAAGTTGAATCAAATTATGCGCGCCCAAAATTCCCACGCAGAATCATGGGCTCGCCTAACGACCGCTTAGGACACAGATTTCGTCGAAAATGTACTCGTAGAATTCCTGCCAAAACTAAGCATCAAATCTGGCATAGAGATGATGACTTTGACAGTGGCAGCAGATTCATGGATGAACTTGCTGGTCAGTTACCTGTAAGAAGGAAAACTACTAGAGGATAAGATGGAGGCCTGCTGCCTGCGCATAAGGGCAGCAAGGTATTGTATGGTGATGTTCTTAAAACGGGGCCTCTCAGCCCCTTACTCAGGTGTATCGATGAGTCGGATTGCACTGCGTTGATGAGGGACATTTATGAGGGACATTGTGGTAACCATGCTGAGGGACTATCCTTAGCCTAGAAGACACTCAAACAAGGATTCTATTGGCCAACCATGAAGCAGGATGCCATCGACATGGTAAGGAAATGTGACAAATGTCAAAGATTCTTCAAAGTTCCCCAAGTACCACCAGCCTATCTCTGGCAGATGATCAGTCCGTGGCCCTTCGCTATCTGGGGCATGGACCTGATCGAGCCTCTCCCAGTAGGCTGAGCGAGATTCAAGTACGTCATTGTAGAGGTTGACTATTTCACGAAATAGGTGGAGGCAAAAGAGCTGGCCGAAATCTCCACGACGAAGGTTGAGAAGTTCGTGTGGGACAACATTATTTGCAGGTTCAGTATCCCCTAGCAACTCGTGACAGACAACGGGACTCAGTTCACAAGCGAGCAGTTCTTGGAATTCTGTAGCAGCCTCGGCATTGTTGAGAGCTTCTCAATAGTAGACCATCCGTAAGCTAACGGTCAGGTGGAGGCAATCAATAAGATCATTAAGCAATTCTGAAGACCAGGCTTGAAGCTAGAAAAGGAGCATGGATAGACGAATTGTAGAAGGTGTTGTGGGCCTACCGTACAACTACTCGCAACACCACAAGGGAGACCCCGTTCTCAATGGTTTATGGGTCCGAAGTCCTGATCCTTGGGAGTTTGAGGTTTTCAGTCAGCGAAGAGCGAATTTAAACCCCGAAGAAAACGACCAGCTCTTGGTTGCTAGCTTTGACCTGCTTGAAGAGTCTAAGGAAACAGCTCATCTTAGAGCAGCCGTTTACCAGCAGAGGATGGTGAAGCACTACAACAAGACGATCCGAGTACACCAGTTCAAGCCAGGTGACCTCGTACTACGGGAAGTTCTACTCGGTGTTTGCAAAACCAATGAAAGAGTATTAAGACCTAATTGGAAAGGGGCCTACATGATCCATGAAGATTTGAAGAATAGAGCTTACCACCTGACAGACATGAGCGGAACAATGCTTGCAAGGGCATGGAACGCTACTCACTTGAGGCCTTACTATACATAATTACTGTAATCTTATTGGAATTTTGTTATTTCTGTAGAGCTAATAATGTACAAATATAATAAAAGCTACCCATCTATTATTATGAATTACCACTAGCACAAAATGCTCATGTGTGTTCTTATATATGAGGTACACGACAAGGAAAGGCAAGGAGCCAGCTTAAAGCTCAAATATTTGCTAGCCTTGTAGGGATAAGTGTTTGAATATCGGTGGATACCGACCCCATACCTGCCCTACGGGGATAAGGGGTTGAATATCGGTGGATACCGACTCCACACCTACCCTACAAGGTAAGAGGGGTTAAAGCGGCCACGAACCTGCGCACTTAATAGCCGCTCGTTGATTGGCCTCCCCCTCTATAAATTGCTCTACACACGCCACAACCTGGTGCATTGTGCATGAACAGAATAGAAGCTTGATCACCGTAGTGCTCAGCCCTAAACTCACTGTAAATGCTCAGGTTACGATTTTGTGAGTGCAGCTGAGACCTAAAACTCCATAACTCTCGTTGTAAATGCTCAGGCTTTGGCATTGTGAGCGTAGCTTGAAAGGTTCAACAGGTTGTATAGCTCAGGTATCGACCCTGTGAGCACAGTCGGCTGTAAATGCTCAGGTTTAACCTTGTGAGCGCAGTCAGCTGTATAGGCTCGGGCCCCTATCTTTCGAGCACAACCTCTACCAGTTTTGGTAACGACCAAAAAGGTCTGCGAACAGCATCACATATTCACTATCTGGTTTTGTCTCGACTCATTTCACTTTATCAATATTATCTTATGTTATATATGATATAGCTGCACAATAGTGCAAGCTGGTCCACTTATTAATTAGTTAATATTTACAAGCAAACCAATTGATTTGTTGTCTTTAATGAAATGATGTTTGTTTAGCAAGAGGAGTTGAGTTATTGGTTTACTCGCTGGAGTTCCTTTTTGCTCTCTAGGCTATGATTCGCATTAAAGGCTAGCTATTGAAAAACCTCAAGGTACATTCACAACCCAGAGAATTATTTTCCTTATTTTTTCTCTCCGAAGATGCTTATATGGGCGATCAAACTCCTTATTTATTCAATTCGTTGCTTATTCTATTATGTATACCTATTCGCAATCCATTCTGACAATACAGATGAACCTCGAAAAGTAACAAAGCAAGCTCGATAGGAATCTCATATAGATTAAAAGACAGGAGTAAAGCACTATATAATTAAATGAAAAAAATGACAACCGCGTCAACATTTAAACATAAGCTCTATCAATATGGAGGACAGATGTTATATTTAGCTATTTTAAAAAGCTTCAGAAGAACTTACAGGAGTGCTCATGGGATCTTTCTCACTAGGGGCCCCTTGTGAAGGTGATCCCTATCCTCCGCCGGGCACCACCTTCTGAGGACTCGAGGAAGAACCGCCCTAGACTTGAGGGGCATCGATTTGAGCAGTTGGAGGGGCAGAGCCCTTCTTAGGAGCAGTAGGAATAATCCCCGTCTAAACAAGCTTTGCGGTCTTTGTCTAGGCTTTTTTGGTAGCGAAAGCTGCATACTTTTTCATCTCCTCTACCGCGTCTTTCCCATAATAAGAGACGTCTAGCTTAGGATAGTTCTTCCATAGCGTGTGCAGGAAGTTGTTGCTCATCTTCTCAATCACCTCCCACCGAGCCTGCTCGACCTGGGTTTCAGATTGACTAAGCAATTCTCTAGCACGAGTAAGATTGCCCCTTACTATGTTCAAGTCCTACATCGCTGACTCGGCTTTCTTCTCGACATCCATAGCCCATCTCTTCTGCAAGATGGCCTCCTATGTAACCCTATCTACGTCCTCAGTGGCCTATTTGAACAAGGAGGCAGTGATGTCAATGAGCCAAGGACTCCTCCACCTCTTAGAGTTTCTGCTTGAGCTTACGAGCAGTTTTTAATTTCTGCTCAAACTCGCGAACAGTTTTCTTGGTAGCATCGAATTCCTCTCTGATCTTCTTATTTTCTACTTCCAACCTCCTGTTCGTCTCTTCGAATGAAGCTTTATCCCTTGCCAGATCGAGGAAGTCCCGACGCATTCTCATTAACGCTAATGAAGTCTGAAAAGAAAGTATATCGGCAATAGGTATGAACATAATATGTAATTACAAAGTGAAGAACATGGTCTATTAGCACATTGTGGCACGCGGCATAGGCAACCTGTTAGTTGCTGCGAACATGTTTTTGGTAGACGTCTCGTTTGTCGGATCCTAGCAATTCTGGCAGCTGATCTAATAGGTCATTAAAATATTCTCCCGCATCAGCCTCCTGGACCTGTTCCTCATCAGCCCCTCCTATCATAGGCGCCTTGCCCTTGGACTTCTGATGTTTAATTGGAGGCTCCATGGCCTCTTTTCCTTTGTCTCCAGCCCCTGAGGGCCTTGTTGACTCATCTCTAGGAATTGAAATTCCCTTGCTAGTCATATCCTTTAGTGGGGGTATATACTTCACGGTTTTCTTCCCCACGATCTTGTATTTCATTCCCTACTTTTTAGTAGACGAGGTGACCCCTGTTTGCGATGGTTCTGTTGCCTTTGTTGAGTGCCCCTTCGAACCAGTTATCTCTACTTCAAGCTCCTCCGTTTCGGCCACTAGCAAAGATGAGGGAGAATACATCTCAAGGTGCACCATGGTTTTAGGCTTCTTTGGAACCGGGGCAGAAACACCTTCGTCAGGTCCTCTGAAGACAAAAGGGACCTCTTGGCTCTTTCGCACTCCAACGTCCAAGGCTAGACTGAGGGGTTTGACTCTAATTCCAGGTGCGAGCCCGTAATCCCTCAAGAAGTAGTTTGCTAAGAAATAATCGTTCGCAGGATCCTTCACCTCAGAAAATCTCTCAAGTGCCTTTGACTCCTTGTTCAAGAGATTGATTGAGCCCTTTTTAAAAGCTGCGCATAAGGGGAAGAAATGTCAGTAATAATGGGAAATGATAATGTATACATGTATGCAAGAGCAGCGAGCAGTAGCATGCTCACCAGGATTGAGGGTGAAGTCAAAATTGGTAAGTTTCAGTAAGGATAAACAGGACACATAAAACCAGTGGGATTTATAATCCCCTACATTCGATCTGCCAACCTTCTGTGGCAGGAACGTCTTGTAGGGCGAGTTGCGAGCAGCCATATAATAAATGTCATCCCGTTTTTTGGCTTTAAGGCTGGTAGTGGACTTAAAGAAGAAAAAATTTTGGATTATGTTCGAGGTCAGTGGCGGAAGGCCGTTTTTGAGAAAGATATAGGCTAGAGTCGTCACTTGGCCATAAGAATTTGGTGTAAGTTGGAAAGGAGCTATTTTCGGGTCATTCAACAGGTCGATCAGCTACTAGGGAACCGAAAACCTAAATCCTAAGTCCACATGCTGACGGTTGATCGCTGTAAACCCTTCAAGAGGGGACGCCACATGATCGTGATAGGCAGGGTCCATGATGCGACATCCAGAAGGAAAACCGTACGTTTTGGCTATGGTCCTGAGCTCCTCAAGAGTAACAGAAGAGTGGTGTTGGTAAAAGGACTCGCTAGCGAGAGCTTCTTCTCGCCTAGAGAAACTCGGTACATCCCCGCCGCCCTGGGTAGTTGAGCTCATAGAATCTCTGCCCCGCTGAGAAGAACCCTCCTCAAAGCCCTCTTCGCTGGACATGACTCGTTGGTATCGGCGTCCACGACGTGACATCTACAAAAGAAGTAGCTAATTAGGCCACTGACAGCCAACCAGACCCAAGAAGCAAAGAGAACCTAAATCTAATGTCTCTAAGCGTCAAGTTGTGCGCCTAGGAAGCCAGTCAAGGGCAAGAAGGGCCTCATTTGATAAATTTCCCCCCAAGCTAAAAGAGAAGAAAGGAAGAAGAGGAAGAGGGAAGTAGGTAAAACTATTTCGTAGATATCTCAGGCCCAGCCGAACCAGAGATGGCACGGAAACGCTCCGCCCATGTTGGCCCAGACTCTTAGAAAAAGAGTGCCATGTAAAAAAAAAAATGGAAGAAGAGAGAGAGAGAGAGAGAGAGAAGAAACCTTACCTTGAATGCAATGATGACCGGTGGCTTCGATCAAGGATTGACGAACGGGAGTATGAAATTGGAAAAGAAAACAAACAACGAGGGAGTTTCTGATTTTTGAAAATGTCAGAAGAAAAGAAAATGGGGCATCACCCTCCTTAAAAAACAGTTAAGCCCCAACCGTTGGATCGAGACAATTGTGTAACCACCCCTAATCGGATAATGTGGTGCGATTCCCAGGATTTTACCATCATGCAACATGTCAATTGAGAGACGTGCATTAAATTCACACTGCTCGTGGTGTGACTTGTAACCGTTGCCTGGGAGGCTCCACGTGGCCTAGAGATAAAGCGAAATTTAAAAGGTGGCGTAACTGTTCCCACCCAAGTTGCTCGTCAATGGGTTTATAGCTGCTGGTCCCCTGTAAGGCACCAAGAGCTAGAGGGCTTATGTTATGGGTAATTTAGGGATCAGGCCGATTAGGCCAGAGGGGATCTACAATGTGGGCCCGACGGTCCAAGGGCTCAGCAATTTGTCCTTCTTTATAATTGCCTTCCTGACAACATATCTGTTCGTTAAACTAACTCTCCTTTCTGTTTGTAACCCAAGTCCCCTGCTGATCGTCATTCTACTCACAAATAATGTTGGTTGCCTGATCAGCGATATGTTCATTGTACTGCATACAATTACGATCAGTTCTGTTTGCTCATGTTGATCATCATATCTATTCGCTCAGGCTAGTTGTTGTTTTTGTTCGCTTGAGCTAATCGCTATCCTTGCCGGCCTAGGTTGCCTGTTATGCCTGCTTACCAAATCTGTTCGATTAAGTTGTTCGTCGAAAGGTGATCGACAGAGTCATTCGGCTCAGGTCTGTTCGTTCGGAATGTTTCTCCTTATCGTTCGGTAGTTTCTGAGCATGCTCATAAGCCCACTCGTTTGCAGGGTTATTCGCCTAATATTACAGCCGGTCACGGGAATATCAATTCATTATTCGTCTCCCGAACCCTCCAAGTATCTGTTCTGTTAGAAGCTCATCTGTTCGCCAGCTCAACTGAATATTCTATCCGCTGGGAAGCCCATCTCAGCCTTGATTCTCGAATCGCGAGTCAACAAAATCCGAAGACACCAATTAAGATGCAGCTCAAATCGTGCCACGCACGCCATCCCTGCCAGAGATTACAACCAAGATTTCGATGGCCTCCTATGACCCGTACAGAGTAACCGCCTGAAATGGCTCTCGATTAGACCTCAGAAGTGACAGTTTCGACCGCATTTAATGCAATGTCAGCCGCATTGAATGAAATCCCGGCGCATTAAATACAGTTCATCATTATAATTTTAGTTTACTGTATACTTTTGTCTTATTCTATTTTACTGTAACACCTCCCCTTTCTTTATAAATAGGGGAGGATTTTCATTGTAAAACGGTTATAATCTTTTAAGGGCCGTTATTATATTAAAATAGTGAGAGAGTGAACAGTAAACGTAGGCATCTAATTGGGCCGAACCACTCTAAAATCTTCTGGTGTTTCTTGCTCCTCGCCTCTGATCTCTTCTTTTTGTTTCCTTTTACTTTGCACATTCCATATCAACTACCCGAAACTGCAGCTTGAGCCCAAAACGAATCTCGTTGACTAGGGATCCAAATCTGGACGTCAATATTATTTATATTAAATTATTTAAAAATTAATTCACCACTTGTTTCAAGAAAAAGAGAAAAAAAAATCATTACATATTATTTAATAATCAATTTATTATAATATTAAATTAATTTAATCCAATTTAATTAAATTCCAATTATGCTGAGGTTTTTAAAATGGTTAAATTGGTAGCGTAAATTAAAGTTGGTTTTAATTTTGAAATAAAATCCAACTAGATTTGGGTACTGAATTTTTCTCATCTTTCACCAATTTGATGCCCTCTTTCAATGAGGGTAGGCCATAATGCCTCCTCCATTGCATTAATGGAGGAAGCATCACGGTCTTCTGTAATTGAGAAGAGATTTTCCTTTTAACGGTACAATTGGGAGGAGGCACCACCAAAAATGAAGCCCACCATAGCAAATGGAGGAGGTATGACACCTTTTCAATTGTGAGATAGAGAAGGCTCACGACCTCCTCTGCTAGGAAGCCTCTAGAACCCTCTTTGAATTCTATTTTTTTTAATTTGGTTTTTTATCTTTATTAATAATTATTATATGCATTTTATAATAATTTTATTAATTTTTTATTCAAAATATTGCTAAATAGTTTAAAATTGATTTTTAAGAATCAGGGTTAAAAACACTCTTTCCAATTTAGTATCGAGGTATTTTTTACTTTTTCTAATCAAACGGTTGTAATTTGTTAAATAGCTCAAAATCAGGGTATTTAACTCAATTAAATTAATTAGTTGGACATTAAGATTGAAATATTAAAAGTATATTTTGAAAATTGTAAAAAAGTCTTTTAGGAGAAAAAAGAAGAGTTTTCGAGGCCGGTCCCGTTATCAATAAAGCATGTGAATGGGCTTCTTTTTTTGATGCATTGTTGTTCAACTTGTTCTCTGGGGCCTGACTAATTTTTTTTCTGTATTTTTTTAACGGTGTCGGTCACACCTACTACCACCACGCATCAAATTTTCTGGATTTGATAAGCACTTTTGACCATGTGCAGCCCAAGTTTCCATAAATTATTTAGTTTAATATAATATTATAATATTATTTATTAAAAATCATTTATTTTAATATATAATAATTTTTTATAAAATTTTTCGTTCTCCTATCACTTTCAAATTAAAGAGAAAACAACCGTATCAGTCAACACTTACTATAATATTATAATATTATATAATAAAATAAACAATATTAAATAGTAAAAATAATAACATTTCTGCAAATCATAAGTAAATTTAGTAGAGATTTAGGAGATTCTTAAGCTGAAAAGAAAAAGAAATTTTTATTTGAATGTATGTAATGAAAGTTACAATTAGAATTAGATTTTTTTATAGATACCTTACGTTTATATATAAATATGTCCTATCTTGTGATATAATAAATAATTAATATGATATGTAAGTAAATGAATTGTTTCAAACAAATTATAAAATTAGATATATTTAATGTAAAGAAGATGAATGAATTGAAAAACAAAAATTAAATGAGAAGAAATAATGAAAATTCATAGGAAGAAAAAAAATAAGAAACAAAATATATCTTATTAATTGTAAATAATGATTATTTTAAATTGTGTCTTTTATTTTGCATACATTATAAACTATTATTATTATTATTATTATATCATAAGTTGTTATATTCGATAGTTTCTATTTCTTTTTTTTTTTTCTTAAACGGACACTAAATGAGTTAGAGATTTAGTGAAGTTAGACACTATATACTCAATTTAAAGATATACATAAGTTATAAACAATATGAGAGATAAGTACATCAAATATTATTTATGAGATCTGAATATTTTTTATCATCAATGAAAGACAATTATTGCCCTCACAAATAAGAAAAGAAATTAGTCATGCAAGCGATGTACTTTTTGGAAATTGAATTCCTAAGATGTTAATAAATGAGAAGAAAACTGATCATTTACATTAAACAAAGTTAATGATGATAAAGACTTATAAATAATATGAAAAATTTGAGTAGAATTATTATTATGACCTGCTACGCCAACCTAATTCAAATTGTTAGAGATATTATAAAATATAAACTCCAGCAACCCAATGAAAGTTGTGAGGGATAATAAAATATTAGTTCCGATTTCCATAAGGTTAGTGAATTGTAAAATATGAACATACTTTGTCCCTTGCGTTGCGCCAAACCATTGCAACTCCAACGTACACTTTCTTTTCATAGTGAATTATGAAATCTGACTTTGTGTTATATGATTGGTTCAAAATAAAATTCGATCCAAATTTGGTTTAGAATTATTGAATTTGATTCACATCCAAAAATCCAAAACATTAGAAAATGTCAGATTAAAATATTGTACCATTATTTCAGAATACTAAGCTTATCCCGAGCAATAATGTTCATGCCCTAATAGCACCAAATTCAACTCTTGACATAAATTTTACTTCTGGAAATCTTCTTTTCCTCTCTACATTACTCACTTCTCCTCTTGCATCAGAATCTTATTATGGGAATTTCGTAGACTATTTTTTTATCCTCAACAAGCACCTACCAGATTTTGAAATTTCAGTTTATTAAAATTTATTATATATTTATGTCAACAAGAACAATATTTTCCTAACTCATTTATCGAGTCTGGTATCAGCCTCTGTAATTATACTGTTAGGCTCATAAAGCCCATATATTGATTAATAGCCACGATCCAAATGACCTAAGGCTTACTAATAGAGATGATGACAGGCAAGACTGCTTCAAATTAGGCCCATTACACCCAAAGCGAAAATCACTTCATTTTGGGTATGGATCCATGGGGTCGACTACTAAACTTCATAGCCTTTACTGGTCGCATGCATACTCTAATGATTAACTTCACTTATCTTTGTACCAAGCTACTAATAAAGAGTGACAATATTTCCCCTCAAAACTTGTTTGTACACCCCTTTTACCATAAAAAATTTAAAATTTTTCTAGTTTATTTTTAAACCCCACTCAATACCCAAAATAATAATTTTTTTCTTAATTTTATTATATAATTTTTTTTTATAAGTACTAGACATGACCACGGTTCGGTTTGGTTCCGGTTCCTGTTCCAAATTGACGGTTCCGATTCTGAAAAAACTAGAACCAAAACCTTAACCGAGATAAAACGGTTCCAGTTCGGTTCTGGAACCGACGGTTCTGTAATGGTTCTGGTTTCTGTTCCGGTTTCGGTTCTATAACAGTTTCGGTTCCGGTTTCGAAACCTTTTTTTAAATAAAAATAAAAATTAAAAATTAATATTAAACTATATTTTGATATTAAAAAAATAAATCTATACACAAAAGAAATAAGAAATTTAATTATTTGAACTTTGATTGAATTTAAAAGTAAATTGACAATTTGAAATTTAAAAATAATAAAATAAGATTTTGAAATTAAAAATAATAAATTAAGAATTTGAAACTTCAAACAATAAATTGAAAATTATAATTTATAGGTATAATTAAAAAAAATTAAAGGAAATTAAGATTGAGAATTAAGAGAATATTGAAACTAAAAGTTAAAATTGAGAGAGAGTTGAGATTAATGGAGAGAAAGAGAGTTGAGATTGAGGGAGATAGGTGTGAAAAGAAATTAAGAATGTGAAGGGTATTTATAGAGAAAAGGGAGAGATTAAAAGAGAAATTAAGGGGAGGGGGTAAAATGTAAAAAAAAAGGTGACCATTTATTTATTTATTTATTTTTAAAAGTGATGCAATTTTGTTTTGTTTGTTAGAACCGGAACCGTCGATTCAAAGCGGTTCCAGTTCCACCGGTTCTTTGAACCGACGATTCCGATTCCATTATTTAAAGAACCGAAATTGAAACTTTTATTCTAGTTCTGATTCTGAAGACACGGTTCGGTTCGAACCGAACCGTGGTCATGTCTAATAAGTACACACCACTTATATCTATTTTATTATTGATTTAATTTTACAATTCTCTCCCTTCTTCTTCCTTGTCAACCCTCTAAGATGTCATTTTTCTCTACTTCTTCAATCACAATGTCCTCAAACACATGCCACCTTTGACTCCTCTTTGGCATCATAACATCCTCATCATCATCATCTTCTTCTTTTTCTTGTTTCTCTCCCACGAAAAATGAAGCTTGAACCAGCTTTTTCAACCTTGAATAGTATGCTCCTTGGTAAAAGAATATAGCTGCTGATCTTATTGTAAAACTCTTTGCTTGGTGGATATGTTGGCTTGAAGAGATAAGCTTGGCTCACTAGCACAGTTTTTGCACCTTTAGGGCTCGAAATCATCACGCACATCCTAGGATGTGTGTTTTGAATATATCTCCATACCCAGTGGCGGACCTAGAAACCAGTGTGAGGGGGGGCACTTTTATATATGAAATTTTTTTTATAATATTTTCTTCAATTGCTAGAAGAACATTATATAAAATAAAAATAGTTAAAATATATAACCAGTAGAGAATATGTAATTTTACCTCTTGCAAAATTAAAAATAAAATTTCTTACAATAATATTCTTAATACAAGTATAAAAATAAAAGCATATTAATTGTGAGTTGATTGTGCATTAGCTTTATTTTTCTTAGTATAAGAAGTTCAAATTTCATATTATTAAATAAATAAATAAAAACTTAATATAAAGATATATTTCTCTATAATGATAGTTGTTATTCAGATTGCAAATAAATGTATGTAATCAAACTACATATATTTATTACTAAAGTTACTAATCAACCTGCATTTATAGTCTTTTATTTAATAAATATAAGTAATTTATAATAAAGTAAAGTAAAATAAAAATAAAAAATAAAAATAATTATAATTCATATGAATATTTTTATTTATGAATTTTATCATATAAAATAATTTATTTTTAAAAAATAAGTCGCGATAATAATCATGAGTAAACTAAGACGTCTTAAGATTAAATAACCCAATATACTTTATTCTTTAGTTCGTATAAACATGATATAATTTGTAATAAAAAAAATTTGAAATGAGTATAATAATTTATAAAGTCTAAATATTTAAAATTTGAAGATCAGTTTGTAATAATAAATAGAAAAAAAAAAGAGAGAGAAAAAAAAAAAAAAACAAAGCAACTATAATAAATGAATAAAAAAATTAAAAAAACAAATAAAAAAACAAACACATTAAAGAGGCAACAGGTATTGAACCTGTTTGCTCCTGTTAAAGAAAGGGAAGCGCAACCATTAAAGCCATTAGGCAGCTGTGCTTGATTTTTGCAATCCATTTATATAATATATAAATAATTAAAAAAGAGAAAAAGCAAAATCTTCAACTAGCGGATAGGAGATTCGAACCAGTGATACGTAAGAGAAAGAAGCGTGATAACAACCAACAACACCAAGCTTGGGATGTGAAATATTATGGCATTAAAATTATTTAATTAAATTTTCAGAAATTTCAGGGGGGGCACGTGCCCCCCCTGGCCCAACGGTGGGTCCGCCCCTGTCCATACCTATAACCAAAATAAATAAATAAATAAATATAAAGGTTTTTCAAGTGGGAGAATCTAGACATACCTAGGTGTAGTTTTTGTTGGAAAAATTGTTCAAGTGTAAAGAAAAAAGAGAAGTAACAGGTTATCCATTTAAAAAAAAGGTCGATGTCTTTTAAAAATAATACATTTTTTGGGAAAAGACATATTTGTTAAATAGACACGTCTATTTAAAATAAAAGTCTGTGTCTTTTGGAAACAATACACTATTTGGAAAAGATATGTTGAAAAGAAAAACAATACACCTTTTTGAAAAAGATATGTTGAAAAGGTGACAATGTGCCTATAAAAATTGAAAAAAAAAAAAATAGACAAATCAATTAAATTTTTCTTGAAGCTTTTTGTCTTAGTTGTTTCCAGAAATACTGTATTCAAATTCCTTGGAGGATTTTCACTAGTGCTTTAGTATAAATTCTCTCTGAGGCTTGTCATATCCTAGAAATTATTTGCAAGATTAATTCCTTGTAAGCAAGAGAATTTTAAAAATAGAATATAAGAGGTGTACAAACAATTTTTGGTATTAATCAATAATAATATAGGTATAAATGAGGTGTAAATATAAAATTAGAATATAATAAAATTAAGAAAAAAATGGTATTGTTGGTATTAATTGGAGTTTAAAAACAAATTAAAAAAAAAATTAAATTTTTTATGGTAAAAGGGTGTACAAACAATTTTTGAAGGGTGGAAATATAGCCACTCATTAATAAATGTCTGGTCACATCAGCTTTCCAAGCTCCAAGTTCTCTTGAGTCCAAGACTCACTGTTCACATTCTATAGTCTCTTATAAAGGAAAATTTTACATTAAATTATCCCACAACAGATGTGTTGCGACAGAATAATGGAAAGAGTAAGAGAAAAAGAAAATGCCAACGAGAAGAGTAAGAGAAAATAAAATGACATAATTTCATTAGTCTGTCGCGCCACATCAACCGTAAGACAATCTCATGAAAAATTTTCTCCTTTTCTACTTGGTCTAAGGTTCACCTAATGACCTATTTTGTGGGATTGTGTGGACTTTACATTGCCCCTAAAGTTTACTATGCAAGTAAAAAATTTATTTGCATTCAGTAGTTTCAGAAATAAAAAGGATATAATGTTAGGCGACATTGTTGAAATAATAGTGGATTTATAAGAAATGATTGATATTTCAATTAATACTAATATATATATATTTTTAACACGTTAGAATCAAATTTAGAAGAAAAACCAAAAATAGATTAACAGTTTTGTTTTATTAAATACAAATCTTTTAATTAGTGATAAAATAATATATTAATTCATCTTGTGCTTGTACCACAACTACAAAAAAAATAGTTATGCGATGAAGACGCTTGGAAAATTCAATAAGCCTATTTAATTTTCTTTTTTAGGTTATCAATGCTATATAAACTTGTATTACATATGTTAATATAGCTCTACCGACCATGCATCGCAAAAGATATTAGTAGTAGGTAGTTTTCTGCTTTTATTAGGGAGTAATTATCTTCATTAATAAAGTAAATATTGGATTGTATAAATAGTAAGTGATTTAAATAAGTTCTTATAAATTTTACTTAAATTTGAAAGTTAAAAGGTTGTAAGTAAAATTTAAGAAGATAGTATTAAATTCTAATGCACTTTCATTGGTTATGTCATTGATGAGTTTGGCTTAAGGAGCAAGCTCGACTCAAAGTCCAAGGAAATGTGCTTTCGTTGGTTATGTCATTGATGAGTTTGGCTATTGATTTTGGGATTTTGAAAATCGAAAAATCATCAGAAACAGGGATGTCATTTTCAATAAGAAAGCAATTTACAAGGATAGATTATTTGCAGAATCTACCAACATAAAAATTGAAGTTGAAAAGAAGGAGTTTGTTGACTTTGAGGAGAACTCTAAGAAGGAAATGCAATCAGGGACCTACAGAGTCCTAGAAATGAAGTCTCTCAAGGAGAACCACACACTTCTATTGTATAAGTGAGGTGCTCCTTTAGAACTCTTACACAGATGCAATGCTATTCACCTTCTTTGTATAATTTACTATTGATTGACAATAGAGAATCGAAGTGTTATGTTGAAGCAGTTCAGGTTGAAGATTCAATTAAATTGGAGTCTACCATAAAAAATGAGATGAACTCACTAATGTCAAATCAGACTTGGGAACTGACTGAACTATTAGAAGAGAAGCAAGCTTTACATAACAAATGGGTTTTCAGGATCAAGAAAAGCATAATGGAAGCAAACATTACAAAGTTAGGCTAATGGTCAAAGGTTTTTAGCAGAAAGCAAGCATCTACTATACTGAGATTTTCTCTCCAGTAGTGAAACTGATAATGATCACGTTGGTGCTAAAAATGATAGTTACAAAGAATTTGTATCTTGAAAAATTAGATGTAAAGACAACATTTCTTCAAGGCGATTTGAAAGAATAAATTTATATGAAGCAACCAGAAGACTTCATGGTAACAGGTAAAGAAAGCATTATGTGCAAGCTGAAGAAGAGTCTTTATAGTCTGAAACGACTCCAAGATAGTGGTACAAAATAATAGCTTCATGGATAGCAGCAGTTTCACAAGATGTTAAGCAAATCATTGTTGTCATATTAAGTTGTTTGACAATAACTTTATCATCTTGCTTTTGTATGTAGATGATATGCTCATTACAGGTTCTGATATGCAAAAGATAAATAATTTAAAGTAAGAATTATCAAAGCAGTTTGTAATGAAAGATCTTGGCGCTATGAAGTACATTGTTAAAATGAGGATTACAAGAGACAGAGTAGTAGGAACTTTGATGTTGTCACAAGCAAAGTATGTCAATATAGTACTCTCTAGATTTAACATGTAAAATGCTAAACTAGTTAGCACTTCTTTAATTGCCAATTTCAAACTTTCCAAGGATAATTCATCAAAGATTGAGGAAGAATGTGATCACATGAAGAAGGTTCCTTATACCTTAGCTATTAGAAGTCCGACGTATACCATGGTTTGTACCAGACTAGATATTGCATAAGCAGTAGGAGTGGTAAGCAAGTACACGAAAAATCCTGGCAAGATGCACTGGAAAACAGTTAAATAGATTCTTTGATATCTATGAAGTACCACAAAAATGGCACTCTGATTTAGAAGTAGGGATATGAAACTAGAAGACTTTGCTAATGTTGACTTAGCTAGAGATGTCGACAATAGAAAGAGCATTATTAGGTATATGTATACTCTTGGAGTAACTGTGGTGAGTTGGGTTTGTCAACTACAAAAAGTTGTAGCTTTGTCCACTACCAAGGCAAAATATATTGTAGTTACAAAAACCAGTAAAGAGATGATTTGATTTCAGGGTTTCTTGGAAGAACTAAGAAAGAAATAAAAGGATAATGTTCTTTATTCTGATAGTTAGAGTACAATCTAGTTAGAAAAGAATTATTATTCTCTCATGAGTAATTGGGATTTGGGTTGTAAGATTTTGAATGTTTGTAAACACTTGTTATTTTTCTCCGTATAGTGAATATCTACAACAACTTCATGGACATAGCCTATTTTGGGTGAATTATGTAAATTTTGTATGTCTTTTTTTTTTTTCCGCATTATTTTATCATTTCATTAATCTAGTGTTTTGAAATGTTTATTTCCGAACACGCCCCAAATTTAACCTATATCAAGCTAGACTAATATTAAATTTGATTATTCAATTTGATTATTAAATTTGATTATTAAAAAAGATACACAATTTTGTTAATAAAACATAGACTAAATCCTTACAATTTCATCATGAAACCAATATGAAGAAATAATTAAAACACAAAATACACAAGGCTCTTATCTTCTAAGCGAAATTTGTTAATGTTATTTATGGTTGAGAAAAAAAGAAAAAAGGATGTCACATTCTTTTTCTTTCTATCATCTTGGAAGTTCATATGTGGGGCTCTTTTAAAGCCCACATGTTGATAGGAGAAAAAACAAACACAAACAAATTACACAGCGGAAATTTTTCTCCCCCTGAATGAATCTTATGAAAACCACTAAGTAATGTACAAATCCACCATAATATAAATACCACTAAAGATTAAATAATGAGCAATTAAATCATCACTACATGCACAAATAACACAAGCCAATTTTTATGTGGAAAACCTCCCCAGTGGGAGGAGTAAAAACTACGGGACCGTAGTCCACGCAAAAATCTTCACTAATAATCAAATATGAGAGTAACAAACTGTTTTAACATCAAATAGGAACTAAAACTAAGCAACAATTATCTAGGTTTTCTAATAACATAAATTTAAGTTTAAATAATAAGTGAAGAGAAAAACATAAACTCAACAGAATGTTCTGGACTGCGTCACTCTTCACTGGGAGATCAAACTCCGATATGTCATAATCTAGAAGTTAGAATCACGGGTACTGAGTATACTGTCCAAATTTGAGGTCGATTCAATGGTGAATAAAAGAGATATTGGTCTTACAAAACTACTGCGCTGATAGTGCAGGAAAAACTTGATAGCTCTATTACAAGCTGTATATCTCACAAACGACAACTCTGTTTCCGATCTCTACGGTAAAATTAAGGTCCAGAAGAGATGAATGTGCTGTCCAAATTTTAGCACGATCCAACGGTTAACGAAAAAAAAATCGCAACAACTCCAAAACTGCACGGGATGAATTTCTGTGTAGAAAACTTACTCTTTTTTTTTTCTGCTCTTTTCCACACGATTTTCTCTCTTCACAATTGATTTTGTGTTTTTTTCTGCCTCAAAAAACCCTAATCTCTCACAACCACCAAACCCTCTTTTTCTTATTTATATTAATCAAGGAAATTAGATTTAAATAGGGTTATAATTCCTAATTACATTAGGATTTTCATATGGACTCAATTTAACTTGTTGAGACTTGTTGGGCCTCTACATAAGAGAAAACCCAACCCAACAAATCTCCCCATTCTTGATTATGTGGAAGGGTTTGCCATTCCGGCAATCATCCTACAAACCTTAAGCTTTTCCCTTGGTAATATCTTTGTAAACATATCGGATCTATTGTGGCCTGTATGAACTTTGTCAAGTTCCAACAATTTGTCATTCAACACATCTCTAATCCAATGATATCTCACGTCAATATGCTTCGATCTTGCATGAAAGGTTGAATTCTTTTGAAGGTGAATAGCACTCTGACTATCACATAGTAACACATATCTCTGTTGCTTGAAACCAAACTATACTACAAACTTTTTCATCCACAACAACTCTTTACAAGCTTCAGTTGCTGCAATGAATTCTGCTTCTGTGGTAGAAAGTGCAACACATTTTTGCAATCTCGATTGCCAAGCTACAACACCACCTCGAAGATATCTCATGATCCATTTGACAGCATTCCAATGCTCTTTTCCAGGATTAGACATGAACTAGTTAACAATACCAACAATCGTACATACCATTGCATACATCAAACTTCCGACTGCTGAAGCATATGAAAATTTTTCCATGTTATTTTCCTGGGCATCTGTAGGAGGACACTGCTTCATACTCAACTTGAAATGTGCACCAAGTGACGTACTAACTGCTTTAGCTTTGTCCATGGTGAATCTCTGAAGTACTTTTTCAACATATTTCGCTTGTGACATATATAACTTCTTGGACTTTCTATCACGATCAATTTGTATGCCAAGAATTTTCTTTGTTGGCCCAAATCCTTCATAGCAAAAAACTGACTTAATTTCTTATTCAACCTATCAATTCTTGAAACATTCCTGCCAACAATCAATATGTCATCAATATGTCATCAACATAAAACAGTAAAATAATAAAGTCATTATCAGAGAATTTTTGAACAAATACACAATGGTCAGAAGTTGTTTTCTTGTAGCCTTGCTTCTCCATAACCGACTTAAACTTCTTATACCATTGTCTCGGTGCTTGTTTCCAACCGTAAAGATTTTTCTTCAACTTGCACACATAATCCTCTTTTCCTTTACAATGAAACCTTTCGACTGTTCCATATAAATCTCTTCCTCCAAATCACCATGAAGGAATGCAGTCTTCACAGCCATCTGCTTGATCTCTAAATCAAGATTAGCTGCTAAACCAAGCACAACACGAATAGATAACATCTTCACAACTGGAGAGAAAATTTCATCAAAATCAATGTCTTTCCTCTGATTGAATCATTTGACAACCAATATGGCTTTGTATTGAGGTCGACTACTAAGTTCATCATGTTTAATTCTGTAAACCCATTTGTTCTTCAAAGCTCTTCTATCTTTAGGCAACTTTACCAACTTGAATATTATTTTGATGAAGTAACTGCATTTCATCTTGCATAGCCTCAAGCCATTCCTTTTTGTGCTCGTCTTCTAAAGCCTCTGTATAATACTCGAGTTCTCCCCCGTCAGTCAATAACATGTACTCACTTGCAAGATATCGATTGGAAGGATGTCGGTCTCTGGTAGACCTCCTGAGTGGTATATCTAATGGAGCATCAGGAATTTATACCTGTTCATTAGTTTCAATATCTTCCTTTACCTATAAGGACCACCTGTATCAACTGTAACCTACTGATCATCAACCTGTGTTGGCAAATTTGTTGAAGAAACTGAACTCAAATTGACCAAACCATTATTGTCATCGGACACTGAATTCCCAACTTTCTCAATATCCTGTATAGTTTGGTTTTCTATAAATACTACATCTCTGCTTCTCACAAGTTTCTTCTCAACTGGATCAAAGAATTTATATCCGAACTCATCCTGATCATAATCGATGAAGATGCACTGTTGAGTTTTCACATCAAGCTTAGATCTCTCATCTTTGGGAATATGCACAAATGTCTTACACCCAAAAACACGTAAGTGATCATAGGAAACATCTCTACCACTCCAAGCTTTATCTGGTACATCAAACTGTAAAGGAAGACACGGTGTGAGATTAAAAACATATACAGTAGTACTCAAAGCCTCACCCCAGAAATATCCTGGTAACTGTGCCTGTGAAAGCAAACATCTCACTCTCTATACTAGTGTTCTGTTCATCCTCTCAGCTAAACCATTCAACTGAGGAGTCTTGGGAGGTGTCTTTTGATGTCGAATACCCTGCTGTCTACAATACTCATTAAAAAGACCTGTATACTCTCCTCCATTATAAGTTCTGATGCACCTTAACTTTTTCCCAGTCTGTCTCTCAACTAGTGCCTGAAGTAACTGTGCCTGTGAAAGCAAACATCTCACTCTCTATACTAGTGTTCTGTTCATCCTCTCAACTAAACCATTCAACTGAGGAGTCTTGGGAGGTGTCTTTTGATGTCGAATACCCTGCTGTCTACAATACTCATTAAAAAGACCTGTATACTCTCCTCCATTATCAGTTCTGATGCACCTTAACTTTTTCCCAGTCTGTCTCTCAACTAGTGCCTGAAATTTCTTAAACACATCTAATACTTGATCTTTCATCTTTAAGGTGTAAACCCATGTCTTTATCGAATGATCATTTATGAAAGTCACAAAATATAGAGCTCCACCGAGTGATCTCATCTTCATAGGGCCGCTGAGATCTGAATGTATTAGGTTAAGTATACCTGACTTTCTTGTAGGTAGAGAGCTGTAAAAACTAACTTTGTTCTGCTTCCTTACTAAACAATGAGAACATCTCTTCAACTGTATATTTTTCATGTTAGGTAGCTTTTTTTTCTAGGTCAAAACATTCAAGCCTTTCTCGCTAATATGTCCAAGCCTCTTGTGCCAAAGTTTTACCTTGTCTTCATCCTGAATTGCATTGATGATAGACTTTGAAATTTTTGCCTGCAACAAGTATAAAGTATAACACTTTTTACCTTTGGCCACAACCATGACACCCCTGATGAGTTTCCACTGACCATTATTAAAAAAGTTGCAATATCCCTCTTCATCAAGTTTACCTGTAGAAATAATATTCACACGAATGTCAAGAATATGTTTTACATTTTTTAAAACTAACTTAGAGCCGTTATTTGTCTCCAGGCTCACATCTCCAATGCCAACAATTTTTGCCGTGCCATTATTCCCCATTTTTACACTCCTAAAATCACCATGTGTGTAAGATGTAAAGAAATCTTTCTTCGATGTAGCATGAATGGATGCACCACTATCAATCACCCAGCTAGTCTCATGACATACAAAATTAATGGAATCAGCATCATACATAAAAAGAAAGTCTTCATGAATAGCGGTAGCAACTCTGTCATCATTGCTATTATTTTCATTCTTTTTTTCTTTACCTATGTCATTTTTATTTTTCTTTTCCAATTGCTTGCAATTTTTTTTTATATGTCCCTTTTTGTGGCAGTAGTGAAACTCAATATTTACAAACTTATTGGATTTACTTCTATGTTGACTTCTATTCTTCGGACCCTTGCTTTTACTTCTCTCTCTACTTTCTATAACAAGAACTTCTGAAGATGAAATGGATCCTTGTGCTTTTCTTCTTGTCTCTTCATTCGGAATATTACCCTTGACCAAATCCATTGTCATCGTTCCATTCGCAGCAAAGTTCAACAAAGAAGATCTGAAAGTCTCCCATGAGTCCAGTAATGTACCAAGCAACCATAATGCTTGTACCTCATCATCAAACTTGATACTCATGCCAGCCAACTGATTTATAATCCCCTGATATGTATTTAAATGATCTATCAGAGGAGCACCGTCATGATATCTCAAATAGATCAATTGCTTCATCAGAAACAATTTATTATTCCCAGTTTTTCTAGCATATAACTCCTCAAACTTAACCCACAAATTCCATGCATGTGTTTCTCCACTGATAAGATTCAAAACATTGTCACTCACCCATTGCCTAATGAAACCACATACTTGCCGATGAAGCAAAGTCCACTCTACATCAAATTTATCACTAGACTTTTCTGTCTCAAAACCAGGTAAGTGAAAATCTTTCACATACAAAAGATCATCAATCTTTCCCTTGCAAATATGATAGTTCGAACCATTTAGTATAATCATTCTACTTAGATTCAAATTGTTCTCCATATTCATCATTGCAAAATTTAGAACCAGACTCTAATACCACTTTGATGGGAGGAAAAACAAACACAAACAAATTGCACAGTGAAACCTTTTCTCCCCCTAAATGAATCTTATGAAAGACCACTAAGTAATGCACAAATCCACCACAATATAAATACCATCAACTATCAAATAATGAGCAATTAAATCACCACCACATGCACAAATAACACAAGCCAATTTTTATGTGGAAAACCCCCTAAATGCGAGGAGTAAAAATCACGGGACCGTAGTTCACCAAAAAATCTTCACTAATAATCAAATATGAGAGTAACAAACTGTTTTAACATCAAATAGGAACCAAAACTGAGCAACAATTATCTAGGTTCCCTAGTAACACAAATTTAAGTTTAAATAACAAGTGAAGAGAAAAACACAAACTCAGTAGAACGTTCGGGGCTGCGTCGCTCTTTACTGGGAGCTCGAAATCCAATCTTCACCATCATAATTTAGAATCATGGGTGCTGAGTATACTGTCCAAATTTCAGGTCGATCCAATGATGAACGAAAAAGATATTGGTCTTACAAAACTGCTGCACTGACAGTGTAGGAAAAACCTGACAGCTCTATTACGAACTGTATATCTCACAAACGACTACTCCATTTTCGATCTCCACCGTTCAAAATCAAGGTCCAGAAGAGATGAATGCGCTGTCCAAATTTCAGCGCGATCCAACGGTTAACGAAAAAGGTATCTCAACAACTTCGAAACTGTACGGGATGAATTTCTGTGTAACAAACTCGCTCTTTTCTTTTCTGCTCTCT
The DNA here is from genome assembly GCA_022984855.1 of Dimocarpus longan. Lineage (NCBI taxonomy): Eukaryota > Viridiplantae > Streptophyta > Magnoliopsida > Sapindales > Sapindaceae > Dimocarpus > Dimocarpus longan. Next base: position 8,423,538 of record CM041013.1, read on the forward strand.
TCCACACGATTTTCTCTCCTCACAATTGATTTTGTGTTTTTTTCTGCCTCAAAAAATCCTAAACTCTCACAGCCACCAAACCCTCTGTTTCTTATTTATATTAATAAAAGAAATTAGATTTAAATAGGATTATAATTCCTAATTACATTAGGATTTACATATGAGCTCAATTTAACTTGTTGAGATTTGTTGGGCCTCTATATAAGAGGAAACCCAACCCGACACATGTGTGCTTGAAAGAACAACCGCAAGTTGTGGTCATGAAAACATAACATATAAAAGACAAAGGGTAATGCTAGGGTGCCCAAAAAATAGCCCGAATGACATGGTATCTAATAGGCATTGACAATTCACTTGACTCATCATTCTTCGAAAATAAATCAAACTTATTTTTTTCATCCATCAATTTTTTTTTCTAATTGCAAAACTAGTTCTTGAAATAATAATAATAAATTTTATTTCTATATTAATTTATCTTCATTGTTTCCGGTTTCAATACATGCAAGAAGGCAATTTATTTATTTATTTTTTCCATTAGGATTGTTTCCACTTGTGTTAAAGATTGTTTTAGAACTTGCAATATAGGCAAGAAGGCAAAGGTATTATTTAGCCTTTTATTTTCTCCTCTTAATTTCGACTTCATTTGTTTGGTTGTGCTTAGACAACAAATTTTACTATGCTTTTTTTATTGATAATGTGCAGTGTTTGTCGAAAATTGTTTACTTTGATTTTTGATTGATCATGTGCAATGTCTGTCAAAAATTGTTTAATAATATATATTGTTATTAATAGATTTTCACTTGATTTTTTTAATAGTAAATATAAATTAGCTAATTATCTTTGAATTCGTTTTCAGTTAACTAGATTCTTAATTTTGAATTCAACAATTCCTACTTCTTCCACTTTTCTATTGATTCAAGTATCGCATGATGTTTCTTTGGTTTAATTTTTTATTTTGTTTGTTGTGAAAATAATAATCAAACTGAAAACAAAATCATATTGAGTGATATTTTGTTTTTATTTTCTTTGTTGTCAAAGTTGTTAATATAACAATCATACAATATTTGTCAAAATATAAATTAGCTAATTATCAGTTGTTGGCAACTTTAAAATAGATTTTATAAAAGTAGATGGAGGAGATTGTTTCAATTAAATCAAACAATACGAGTCCTGAAGTCACTGTTATTAAGATAATATAACAAGTTATTTATATTTTTTTAGATTGTGTGATATTACACTGCCAGCAATTGTGAAGGATACTTTTTGGGCCGGAATGTCTACAACACAACGTAGTGAGAGCATGCATGCTTTCTTTGATGGGTATGTGAATTCAAAGACTACCTTAAAACAAGTTGTGGAACAATATGATAATGCGTTGCGAGTTAAGGTGGAAAAGGATAGTCAAGCTGATATTAATTCTTTTAATTCGCACGTCCCTTGCATGACTCATTATCCCATTGAGAAGCAATTTCAAGAAACTTATACAACTGAAAAATTCAAAGATTTTCAGCAAGAGTTGTCAGCTAATTTATATTGTCAAGTATCACCAAAGAAAGAGTGCAATCCTTCTTCAGAGTTGACAGTTGGTGAAAATGTAGTGGTTGGAAATACCATTGTTACTATTCCTTTCATTGTATGGTTTAAGGAAGTGGATTCTGAGATCAATTGCAGTTGTCGATTATTTGAGTTCAAAGGAATATTATGTCAACACGTGATTGCAGTTCTCATTCACAAAAAAAATATTTCTGCCCTAGATAAGTACATTTTAAGGCGATGGAGGAAAGATATAATTAGATGTCATACTAAGGTGAACATTGGCTATGATAATTGAGGTACCACACCTAAAGGGCACTGTTGTGGGTATATTTAAGGCTGTGTAAATGGGCTGGTAAAAGCTTAAGGAATTGATCTAATGAATCAACCTAACAGATAAAAGTCCAGTTCGCCAACATCCAGCTCACAGAAATGAACTCTTAGTTCGTTATTGCATCTTTCGGGTCGTTGGTCAGCCATGGTCAAGACTGCCTTATGCTCAACTCTAAGTCGTGGGGCGATGTTTAGCTCGTAGCTCAAAATGCTCATTAAATAAATTTTTTCAGAAAGGTAATAGCTTAATTTGAGGAAAAGTCAACTACCAAAGTTGGAAGTAAAATTAAGCTCCTATTTCAGTAGGATTTATCTCTAAATTTATGGTCACCGGTTTTGGAAATATAATTAATATAAAATTCTTTCATATTCTTATTGTATTCAAATTGTAGCATCCCACACTATAAATAAGGGTTGAAAATTCATTGTAGGAGGGGGGGGAGGATAAACAAACAATTAATAATATACTGACTCTGTTAGAAAAACTAAAGGAGCAATCGTGGACGTAGACATCTTTTTGGGTCGAACCACATAAAAATCCCCCTACATCCACTGTTCTTCCTCTTCCCTTTCTTATGTTTTTGCTTATATTTTGTTCTGTTTGCAGTAGTGGATCAAGAACTTGGGTCAATTGAATTTAGACATCAACAACTAGTTTGATAAAATGCACAATTCCTTTTATAAGGTAGCACATTTAGCAGCGAGTAGTGATGATAGGTGTAATATTGTGACGGAGATGATAAATGATTTGAAAATGAAATTGACATTGTATGGAGATGATGATGGAAATGTTCAACATATCATCAATTTTAGTGATCATAAAATAGATAAACAGTTTCATGTTGTTTCAAAGGAAAACTGTAATGTTCTTACACCACGAGCAATTCGAAGTAAAGCTCATCCCCCATTCAAATGGAAGCAATCCAAGGTTGATCACATTGTTCAGAAACGAAAGCAAAATAAATTAAGGGCAAAATCTAATCATCGGAAAATAGTGAAGGTAATATCTAAATAATTTTTTTTTTCAACTTTTTTGAAGAATCTTGAAAATATCTAACAATGGTGACAATTTTGCAACATGAGAGAACATTGTGAACAAGGCATATAGTACATACTAAAATGCTAGAAAATAAAATTTTACATATCCAAGTAAGTTGTCATTCCTATTCTATATGTTTGTTATAATTTAATTCAATCTAAATACTTGTTGGAATTTGGGGTTTGTTTTTTAACTACCTAATCAATCATGTATGGCTATTACGAAGGTGTTGGTGTTGTAAGAAGTAGGTGAAGGAGCTGCATCAGTGCTGGAAGAATATCTTACGAGGGACTTTTGAAGAGTTTCAAATAAACATTTTCTGGTGCAATGATAAGTTTATGATTTGGTGTTTTTGTTTTTTGTTTTTTTCACATTATGTTAGAATTGTCTTTTAATTACTTGAATTTTAGTGTTGTAATTAGATAATTTGGAATTCTTAGTGATAGGTGTTTTTAAACTTTTAAGATCATGCTTAATCGAAGTTGATTTATGATTCAAAATTAAATACTGAAGATGAGAACTGACATGGTGAATTAATTTACCTTTTTATTTTATTTGTTATCAAAATTGTTAATAGAGCTTTGATCGTCACTTATAATGTAAGTTGAGTTTTGTTTTTAATTTTATTTGACGTACGCATATGATATTGACAGTAACCTAGGTACACTTAAGAATCACTTTCACTAGTAATATATTAGATTAAATAAAATTTTCCTTTTTTAAGTAAACTGTTTTAGAAAATAGTTCCACTGTGTACTTTAGTTCTATGTGTCTCATTAAGACTTTATTTATCTAGATGCTAAAATTAAATATAATTTGTCTATAGTATATTAACTAAGTCAATGCACACAGACATTGACGAGCGCATCAAAAAACACATTGGATTTTAGCATACATTAATAGATATATATGATTTTGTTGGATGGAAAAATTCCAAAATGTTTTAAGATTGTAACTTTAAACCTATGTGATAGTTCTACAAAACAGAATTAATTAACTCATAGAGTAATGGTTACTGAAAAGTTGATACACAATTTAATCATATTTTCTCCATTAATTATGAAGGCTGCAAATTGTATCAATTCTAATTTGAAATAATTTTTTTGGAGTAACAATTTCTTAATTGTGCAAAATTTTTATGCACATGGTTACACCAAATATTGAGATTGTTTCATGATGTTGTGTAAGTTTTTTAGGCACATGGTTACAGCATATATTGATTAGGCTTAGCATCAGCTACAAGTCCCGCTGACTTTCGAGCTCTTGGTGATTATGATGCAACTGCCCCACCATTTTTCCTATTGTGCTTTCCTCATCTAAGAGTTTCTAAGAGCAATTGAAACATAATTCTGCTTCTGCAATACATCTACTACTTATTTCAGATTTTTTGATATTATAATTGATATGTGAGGTATATTTGTGATAAAAAAACTTGTAATTGATGTGTTGTGGGATGGTTATGGAGAAACTTGCTTGTAATATATGAAGAAATCGGTTTAAGTCAAAATCATAAAAACCAAAAAAATGCAAGTCAGATAGTTAATAGTGCATTTCATCGAACAACTGATGTACTACATTAATAACTTTGACAACAAACAAAATAAAAATAAAACATCACTAATATGATTTTATTTTTAGTTCCATTATTATTTTCACAACAAACAAAATAAAAAATAAAACACCAAAAAACATTATGTTATTCTAGAATTAATGGGAAAATTGAAACAATCCGTCTGGCAAAAATAAATTGCCTTCTTGCATGTATTGAAATTGGAAACAATGAAGAAAAATTAATATGGAAATAAAATTTGCAATTAGAAAAAATTGATGGATGAAAAAAATAAGTTTGATTTATTTTTGGGAAGTGACATGTCAAGTGAGATATCAATGCTCATGAGGATGCCATGTCGTCTGGGTTATGTTTTTTGGGCACCCTAGCATTACTCAAAGACAAAAGCAGTAGGCTAAACAATTTTTTATTTTTTTTGACATATTACAAGTACAATAACTATCAGTCGGATTCTCTTGATTGGAACACTAAGGTACGGCTCGAAACTAGAGTTCCCATAAGTGGGAGAGGGTGGAGGCCCCTAAGCGGGAGGAAGAACAACCTAAAAATGGCCCTTATATTATTAGTGAGAGAAGAGTATATTTGAATGAGTAACCTTGGAAACAAGGCATGGGTGTGGGGTAAGTTAAACAACTATTGTACTATGTATATATGCCTTTTCTTGGAGAAAAAAAGCTGCTGGCTTTTGTGAGATAATACAGAGAACAAAGACTAAGGTTTTGGTTGTATGTGGGGGTCTTGGTGATTGTACAGAAAACAGTGGCTGCTGTAACTTTTTTCATGTTTATAGTGAAAACATTCTTGCTATTCACTGACCGTAGATGTAGGCCTTTGGTTGAACCATAAAATCTTTGTCTTGTTAGTTATTTACTTTGTCTTCTTAAGCATTTTATTTTTCTACATCTCTTCTCTACTTCTGATGCAACAATTAATATATCTCTCTCAAGCATAAATATATGGGAATGGCTATGGTACAAACAATTTTGTTGTTTGTACCATACAAACAGATTTGGCTGCTAGCTGGTAGCCAAAAGCAAAATTTTGAAACTTGCAGCAACCGATTTCAACCGGTTGCTGCAAATTTAAAAAATTAATATTATAATAAAAAATATTAAAATAATATTTTAATAACAAAATAATACATAAATATAATAATTTATTAGATTATAATAAAAAAATATTTAATATTATAATTAAAATAATATAAATATAATTAATATAATATAATATAAATATTATATTAATTTAATATTTTTTTATTGTTAAAAAAGAATTTTAACGTGAAAGTTGTTGATATAACAACTTCAACGTTGTAGTTAACAAGTGCGAAAATGTCAACTAGTTAACAAGAACGTCAAAGTTGTTATATTAACAACCTGGACGTTAAGGCAACGTCCGAAGTTGTTAACTTTCAATAACTTCGGACGTATGATGTAATCATACGTCCAAGTTGTTAGTTTAACAATTCCAACGTTACTCTTAACAACTTGGGTGACGTCAACTTGTTGACATGAACGTAGAAGTTGTTAGATTAACAACTTCGACGTTAAAGCAACGTCCGAAGTTATTAACTTTCAACAACTTCGACGTATGACGTCAGCATACGTCCAAGTTGTTGGACTAACAATTCCAACGTTACTCTTAACAACTTAGGTGACGTCAACTTATTGACATTAACGTTGAAGTTGTTAAATTAACAACTTCGACGTTAAAGCAACGTCCGAAGTTGTTAACTTTCATCAACTTCGACGTATGACGTCAACATACGTCTAAGTTATTGAATTAACAATTCCAACGGTACTCTTAACAACTTGGGTGACGTCAACTTGTTGACATCAACGTCCAAGTTGTTAGATTAACAACTTCGACGTTAAAGCAACGTCCGAAGTTGTTAACTTTCAATAATTTCGACGTATAACGTCAGCATACGTCCAAGTTGTTGGTTTAACAATTCCAACGTTACTCTTAACAACTTAGGTGACGTCAACTTGTCGACATGAACGTCGAAGTTGTTATATTAACAACTTCGACGTTAAAGTAACGTCCGAAGTTGTTAACTTTCAACAACTTCGACGTATGACGTCAGCATACGTCCAAGTTGTTGGATTAACAATTTCAATGTTACTCTTAACAACTTAGGTAACGTCAACTTGTCGACATGAACGTCAAAGTTGTTAGATTAACAACTTCGACGTTAAAGCAACGTCCAAAGTTGTTAACTTTCAACAACTTCGACGTTAAAGCAACGTCCGAAGTTGTTAACTTTCAACAACTTTGACATATAACGCCAGCATACGTCCAAGTTGTTGGTTTAACAATTCCAACGTTACTCTTAACAACTTGGGTGACGTCAACTTGTTGACATCAACGTCCAAGTTGTTAGATTAACAACTTCGACGTAAAACAAACGTCCGATGTTGTTAACTTTCAACAACTTCGACATATGACATCAGCATACGTCCGAGTTGTTGGTTTAACAATTCCAACTTCACTCTTAACAACTTGGGTGACGTCAATTTGTTCACATCAACGTCCAAGTTGTTAGATTAACAACTTCGACGTAAAATGAACGTCCGATGTTGTTAACTTTCAACAACTTCGACGTATGACATCAGCATACGTCCGAGTTGTTGGTGTAACAATTCCAACGTTACTCTTAACAACTTGGGTGACGTCAACTTATTCACATCAACGTCCAAGTTGTTGGATTAACAACTTCGAAGTAAAACGAACGTCCAAAGTTGTTAACTTTCAACAACTTCCACGTATGACGTCAGCATACGTCCGAGTTGTTGGTTTAACAATTCCAACTTTACTCTTAACAACTTGGGTGACGTCAATTTGTTGACGTCAATTTGTTCACATCAACGTCCAAGTTGTTAGATTAACAACTTCGACGTAAAACGAACGTCCGATGTTGTTAACTTTCAACAACTTCGACGTATGACATCAGCATACGTCCGAGATGTTGGTTTAACAATTCCAACGTTACTTTTAACAACTTAGGTGATGTCAACTTGTTCATATTAATGTCGTAGTTGTTAGATTAACAACTTCGACGTTAAAAGCAAGGTCCAAAGTTGTTAACTTTCAACAACTTCGACGTATGACGTCATCATACGTCCAAGTTGTTGGTTTAACAATTCCAACGTTACTCTTAACAACTTGAGAGATGTCAACTTGCTGACATGAACGTCAAAGTTGTTGGATTAACAACTTCGACGTTAAAGCAACGTCCGAAGTTGTTAACTTTCAACAACTTCGACGTATGACGTCAGCATACGTTCGAGTTGTGGGTTTAACAATTCCAACGTTACTCTTAACAACTTAGGTGACGTCAACTTGTTCACATCAACGTCCAAGTTGTTGGATTAACACTTCGATGTAAAACGAACGTCCGAAGTTGTTAACTTTCAACAACTTCCACTTATGACGTCAGTATACATCCGAGTTGTTGGTTTAACAATTCCAACTTTACTCTTAACAACTTTGGTGACGTCAATTTGTTCACATAAAAGTCCAAGTTGTTAGATTAACAACTTCGATGTTAAAGGAACGTTCGAAGTTGTTAACTTTCAACAACTTCGACGTATGACGTCATCATACGTCAGAGTTGTCGGGTTAACAATTCCAACGTTACTCTTAACAACTTGGGTGACGTCAACTTGTTCACATCAATGTCTAAGTTGTTGGATTAACAACTTCGACGTAAAACGAACGTTCGAAGTTGTGAACTTTCAACAACTTCCATGTATGACGTCAACATACGTCCGTGTTGTTGGTTTAACAATTCCAACGTTACTCTTAACAACTTGGGTGACGTCAACTTGTTCACATCAACGTCCAAGTTGATGGATTAACAACTTCAATGTAAAACAAACGTCCGAAGTTGTTAACTTTCAACAACTTCCACGTATGACGTCAGCATACGTCCGAGTTGTTGGTTTAACAATTGCAACGTTACTCTTAACAACTTGGGTGACGTCAATTTGTTCACATCAACGTTCAAGTTGTTGGATTAACAACTTCGACGTAAAACGAACGTCCGAAGTTGTTAACTTTCATCAACTTCCACGTATGACGTCAGCATACGTCCGAGTTGTTGGTTTAACAATTCCAACGTTACTCTTAACAACTTGGGTGACGTCTACTTGTTCACATCAACGTCCAAGTTGTTGGATTAACAACTTCAACGTAAAACGAACGTCTGAAGTTGTTAACTTTCAACAACTTCGACGTATGACGTCAGCATACGTCCGTGTTGTTGGTTTAACAATTCCAACGTTACTCTTAACAACTTGGGTGATGTTAACTTGTTGACATAAACGTGTAAGTTGTTAGATTAACAACTTCGACGTTAAAGCAACATCCGAAGTTGTTAACTTTCAACAACTTTGAACGTATGACGTCAGCATACGTCCTAGTTGTTGGTTTAACAATTTCAACGTTACTCTTAACAACTTCAACTTAAATTTAATTTTTTAAATATTATACAATATTTTAAAATTGTATGGAATTTTTTTAAAAATATTACTTAAATTGGACTAAAACTTTATATATTTATATTATTGAAGAAAATAAGTTTATTAAATTTATATCTTGCAAATGCGTAAAAATATTTACACATAATTTTAATATAATTTCATAGAATTTTTTTTCTGTTAGGATTTAATTTTGCAATTATATCTTTACCGTTATGATGTTGAATAAACACATAAAACATTTAGTTCGTGCAACACTACAAAGGGATTGAGTTCTTCATCCCAATCATATCTTACTTATCCAATCTTGTTTGTGGGGTTATGACACTATATTTATGTGAAAAATGTTGTTAGTTTATTCCTTCGCTTACTTTTTAAGTAAACTTGACTATCAAAACATTATCATCTCCCAATACTCTTTGTAGGTGAGTTTTTGACCATTTGTGACAAGGTAATGACCCTCAAATCCAACAAAAAAAATATCTAAGATGATAATATTTGAAATAAGTAAAAAAAAAAAAAAATTAACGAATATGCAGGGGGAAGTGACACGTGTGCATCGAACTTGACAGATCAACAATTTCCAACGTATATTTTAACAACTTTTGAAACGTGAATTTGTTGATGTCAACAAGTTATTGTTGGATCAACAAGTTTGACGTGCAAGCAACATCTGAAGTTATTGACAGTCAACAACTTGGGACGTATGACCTCAACAAACGTCCAACTTATTGGATCAACAATTTTAACGGTTTTATTAACAAATTCAATAATATACGATAATTTTTAAATTTGTTATGTACAATAATATTTTCATATTTTAAAAAACATGTTGTTTATGTCAATTCATTGTTATGTAAAAACTATTTAAATAACGTGAACTAGATTTGTTATATGTGTACCTCCATTAAATGTAATTTAGTCAAATATCCTGAAGTTATAATATTTCACACATAACTTCAGACTAAAGTTAAACATATATCCATCATACTGACTGAAATTAATTAATATGATCTTAAATACAATGATTTCAAATCTGATTAATAAAATTAATATGTAAAAATAAAATACATGCTATTTTGGCGTATCATTAATAACTATAGCGCCCGTAAAAAAAAAAGAATATGCACAAACAATAAAGTAAATGTATGGTTTAAGAACGACAAAATGGACAGGGTCTAAATAAGTCTCCATACCCGCAATGCAATTATTCAGGTGTAGACTCAAATCGGTAATATAATAAACCATTAAAAGAACTGGATCAACACAACCGGCATAACCAAGATAAGATTATGGGTGTATTCGGAGACCCACAAAATACCCGTCCCTTACATACCTTCTACCCGCACCCCCATAAAAAAAAAAAAAACTCTAAGACAATCGTGCCCCCATAACCAAGAAATGTTGAGCCAGTACAAATGGTTGGGCGGCCTCACTCCCATGTTAGCGCACCTAAGGCAGTGGTCGGCATGATAAATGGTGATGGGTGCGCGGCCGCATCACATGATAGGTGCAACCGCACACCACCACTGTCAAAATTGCGCGGCCGCACCACATGATAGGTGCAACCGCACACCATCACTACCAAAACAGCGTGGCCGCACCTATCATGTGATGCAGCCGTGCACCACCATTGCCAAAACTGCGTAGACGCACCACATGATAGGTGCAGTTGCACACCATCACTGCTGTAACTTAATTTTAATTTTTTATATATAGTAAAATATTTAAAAATTGTATGAGATTTTTTTTAAAACATTAAGTAAATTGAACTAAAATTTTATACATTTATATTATTGAAGAAAATAAGTGACAAGCCCCTTTCTAACTACTAGCTAGGCGACCTGCCCGGCAACTCCACGGTGGCTCCCCAGTCGAGATCTGCTTCCCGAATGGAAGGTTCCCGTGGAGCTAAACTTCTTTTCTATTCTAAAATACTTGAAATCTATTTAATTTTGAAAATGGATGGAAATTTTATCCGTTGAAAATAACTTTATGAAAATAGGATTTTCACGAAAATCCAGCAGTACAACGACTGTTTTTCTAAAATTTCATCCTGTAAAATGCTTCACAAAACCTGTATAATTTATTCACAAATATTTCAATAATCAATAGGCCTCCGGCCCTTTTCAAAACTCATAATCATACAATAAAGCGGAAAGTACCTGAATAAAATCTTAAAACGACATGCATAATATTTAAATAAAATACTTTATCCAAAACAATATTTACAAAACTTGAGAACTCTGAAAAACGATAATAAATGCAATACATGATAACGTGTTTAAAACTAGTGCAGCGTGGTCGCGTCTGCAGCTCGCCTGTACGCCCGATGGAGATACCTCCGCCGCGATGCTCACTCCTATACCTGGGGAGGAATTTAAATAAAACAGAAAATGATGGTGAGAATAACTCAGTGAGTGCACATAATAATAAATTATGCTTTCATTCGTATATTGAAAAGATACGGCTTATATAAGCAAAAGTTTTTTTTTATTCTAAACTAACGTCTATTGACATATTTCAACTTAGAAGAGTAACTCTAGAACAACTCTTTCTCTTAAGCTCTTAAGCTAAATATCTATATAACATAAAATACTAGAACTTTTCTGTTTGCGTGTACTCAGATGCGGGAAACTTGGGATTACGATTCCCCCCAACATCTGGAAATATGCGGGAACTTGGAATTATAATTCCCCCCGAATGTTAAGCCGTACGGGAACTTGGGATTACGATTCCCCCCAAATGTTAAGCCGTACGGGAACTTGGGATTACGATTCCCCCCGTCTATTAGGCATACGGGAACTTGGGATTACGATTCCCCCCGTCTAGTATTATACAGCATAGGACACCTCGGTCGGGTTCTGCTAGAGGTCAAACTAAACTAAAGAGATACTAATTACCTTTAAAATTATCTTAAAAGTGTTTCGTTTTCTACTTACGGTTTAAAACCGAAAAACTTGCGTATAGAGCGAAAACTCAATTGTTGAAATAACGTTCTCAAGTATCTTTATAACTAAATACATATATACAACTATATGAGCATTATAGGGAAAGCGATAATATTCTAAAATGTTACTTGAATAACATAAATAATAAACTACATCGCATTAATAATGTCATATAACAGAATTCGCGAAAGTTTAATAAAAATGCACACTCACAACTTGCTTCCAATAACCGACCAACCACTCCTGATATAGCTTTCGTCCGATTTTCGATTCACCTACATTTAATTTCGATCGGGACGACGTTAAAACATAACTTGCGCGCAACTAAACTTTAAGCCATACGAGGATTTATAAACACAATAATTCAAGTGACTATCCTCACATGATAACAAAACGGATAACTCATATTCGCACGTGAAAACTATTTCAAAAGGATTCGCTATCGCGACTTAAAATACTCGAAACTCTACGGTTACAAAACTGACAACTAAGCCTTTCGAATCTAATAAAACATCATCAAAATCAGATTTTAAAGAATTCACTAAACAGAAGATTCGAAACCAAACGACGAACTTAAAGCTTACGCGATTTCAACTAATATCGCGATTTGTCGTTTTTAAGCGTTTCTCGCGATTCCTTTATTTCCGCTTAAACTTATTGTAAATTTCAACTCATGACCTTACTTAAAACACGACAAACGAATATTCAAACATGATTAAGCATAAAGAAGAAAAATATGGCAGCAAGCTTAATGCATATTTATTTCTATTTTCAACTTCCAAAATTTCGACAATTAACGATTTCGCGCGAAACAAAAACTATGCGATTAACTCTATTATAACTCGAACTATCTTAACTTCCACTTTAACACTCTAACGGGCTTAATGACAAACTCGGGGCAGCGAGCTAACATCTCATTTACTTTTATATTCAACAACGAAAATCACAAACTAACAACACTCGCATTCGCAGAAAAATTCAACCGAAACGCTCAGAAACGATTTCTAAATATCCGAACGATTATTCGATACTTTAAAACACGCTAATACTAACCATTTTCCACGACAACGGACGCGAAACTAAAAACATACTGCAACAGCCCCTATTACAACTCATAACAGCTCGTAAACTAAACTCGCATCGAGTACGATCGATGATAAAACATAATCGAACAGCAAAACGAATGAACCTCCGCACTAACGAGGTTCTCAATCCTAAACCCAAGCATAAAATCATCAATTATCTCAACTCTATTCTCATAGTCACATTACTAATTTACTCGAATTAACACAAGCGGAATGGGGCAGCACTTACCCAAGAAGCGAGCTGTTCTCCGCTTCGAAACAGCTTCCGAACGGCGACGAATCTCTCCCCCGCTCACGTCAACAAGCTGTCTCCTTTGATGTTGTTTCGCCTCAGATCTGAAATGGTTTCTTGGCCTGACCTGACAACTCGGCAGCAGCTTGGACAGGGGCAGCTTGCGACGATGGCACGGCAGCAAGGCAACAACGGCGACAACAGCTAGAGCTTCACGGTAATGACAGCAACCTCACGTCAATACCTTAACAGCTTCAGCTCTTCAGTTCAAGCAGCAAGGCAGCAACGTGACAGTAGCTGGTGCACGGCAAAGGCAGCGACAGCAACTCGTCAGCTCGTGGCAGCACAAGGCAGCAAGACAGCACCGGCGACAGCAAGCTCACGGCAGGCAGATCCTCACGCTGACAGCAGCTCTTCCATCCGCGACAGCAACTTCACCACTTCTCCTTGCTTGCATGCATCCCTTTTCTTCAAATCTGACCTTGATTTTGCTCTCTCACAGTCCCTTAAGTCTCTCTTGCAATTTCCCCAGCTCGGATCTCTCTCAATCACGCTCTCTCTCTCGGTTTGGTGGCTTCCTTCCACGAGCAGCCCGCTTCCTCTCTATTTCTCACGCTCAGGTCTCGCTCAAGAAAGCTCTCTCTTGGTTCTCTTCCACTCACTAGCAGTAGCTCACTTTCTTCACTCTCACTTTGGTTTCGGTTTTCATATGAAATGGAGTGCTGTTGACCGAGTAATTGCTCTCTTCTTTCTTTTATTTCCTTTTGTTTCACTTCCGCTTTCACTTATATATATTTAAATATGTAGTTGCTTCTTCCAACTTTAAATGTATATAATTTATTCTTTGGATGACACATGTAACAATGCATGTCCATTCCAAGCCACTTGTTTTGCTCATCCAATGCATGTGTGACATGTGTCACTCCCATGCATAAATTTTACTTTATTTTATTTCTCATGACTTCTCACTTTTTAATTCCGAGCCCGGATTCCGTTTCTGTCCGTCCGATAATCCGCTTTTGTTTAAATCTCGGGTTCGCACTCTCGGAATTATTTAATAAATTTCAAATCCGTTTTCACGAACTCGAATTTATTTTTATTGTTCTAAGTTAATATTCTGATTATTTTCGGACTTGAGCATTATATTTTTCCGATCGGACGCGATCCATTCGGAAAAATATTTCGCTCTCTGACGAACGCGGTTTTGGGTTTTATAATAAGTTTATTAAATTTATATCTTACAAATGCATAAAAATATTTACACGTAATTTTAATATAATTTCAAGGAATTTTTTTATTTCTATTAGAATTTAATTTTGCAATTACATCTTTACCGTTATGATATTTAATAAATACGTAAAACATTTAGTTCGTGGAACACTACAAAAAGATTAAGTTCATCGTCGCAATCATATCTTATTTATCCAATCATGTTGTAGGGTTGTCGCACTATATTCATGTGAAAAATATAGTAAGTTTATTCCTTCACTTAGTTTTTTGAAATTTAATTTAGAATATTTTAGTCTTTTTACGGTTTTTATCACATTTGATCGTACTTAAACGATCAGAGGGATTAAATTGATAAATTTCTAAAACTTTATGAATGACGGGTATTCAAAATGCATAAGTTTAATATTTCGTCAAACGTTATAGACTAAATTGAAATTTTCCTTTAATCTTTTTACATTTAATAATTTTAGTCTCATATATCCAATCAATAAATTCTAAAATGTCAAAATTTTATAAATTCTAGAGCGTAAGCTTTTCATCGATCGCACTCACATCATGGCATAGTCACGTACTTAATCCAATATTGGTGCGCGTCTACATTACCGTTTTAGCACGACCGCACTCCCATTTCAGTGCAAACCTTTTATTGATCATGGGTGCGCGGCTGCACTCACATCCTAGTTCGACCGGGTACTTACTCCAGTGTTGGTGCGCGGCCGCACTAGTGTTTTAGCGTGGCCGTGCACCCATCCCGGTGCAAGCATTGATCATGGGTGCGCGTCTGCACTCACATCCTAGTGCGGCCGTATACTTACTCCAGTGTTGGTGTCTGGCTGCACCATTGTTTTAGTGTGGCCGCGCACATATACCAGTACAATCCAATTTAATTTTTAATTTTAAAATATAGAAAAATATAATAACTTAAATTAAATTATATTTTAAATATAATAAATTAAATTGAATTATTTTTTATAAATTAACTTAAATTGGATTAAAATATTATTTAAATACATTTTTTATAAAATAAATTTATTAAATTTATTTCTTACAAATATTTAAAATTATTTTTTATTCTATATTTTATATAGTATTGAAAATAAAAAAATAAAAAAAAATTATAATAAACTTTAATAAAATTTAAAAATTTTCATATTTAATAAAATGATAAAAAGCTACCTTTACAATTTAACTTTTGAACAAAGCGTATGGTGAGACTAAAATATAGTTCACAGAACACTACAAAAGGAGTTATTCCTCTTGAATCGGATCTCATTTCTCCAACCAACATTTATGGGATTACGGCACTATATTTATGTAAAAAATATGGTGAGTTTATTTATTTATTTATTTTGTAAGCAAGCTTCAACTGTATTTAAAATTAAAACAAGAAACTTGAATAGACTTCAATGGGTTCCATAAAACAAGTTCGATGCATATTCTTATTTTTGGTGCATTCACAAGGTGTTAACTTGCACGTTTGCAAGTCAATTCTACTAGAAATAAAGAAACTCAAAGAAGGCAAAGATGCACTATAAAAATCAATCTCAAAAAGAAATTATTATAGCCAATGGGGCTCCTAACACTAATATTACCTTACCACAAATTATTGTTCTTGTTCAGAGGTATACGCCTAGTTTTCATTGAAAAAAAAATCACATAAACATTTAACATAGCCACTTTTTAGTTAAAGACCAAAAATTCTTTGCCAAAATTGAGTGAACCATATATTGCTTATCAAACATGAAATCAAGAAGAATCTTTATACAATTGCCACTTATAGTGAAAAATATATATATATATATATATATATGTAAAATATATAATAAGGCCAATCAAAATTTTATCAACACCATCCCCTATATCAATTTTGTTGATAATATAGCCCACAAAAAATTAACGAGCACGAAAATAATATAAATAAATTTATTACTGATAAAAAAATTAATATGTAATATAAGTTAAATTTTTGATATGATTTTGAATGAACATGTATCTCCATTTAAATTTCAAAACTCTAAAATAAATTAACACTTTAATTTAATATTTTTTCTTTTATCAAACTTAGTCATCATCTAAACAAATTTAATGTTGCAGCATGTAAATTGATAGCTGTAATCAGCAATTTTCATAATGTGTAGTTTTCAAGCTTCTGTGTCCAACTAATACACATTACTGAATAAAACAGGTCAGATCTATACCGGTCTGTTTAAATGTAATAGTAGAATGTTAATCTAGATTTTCTGAAATATGGCCCAGGGTCGAAAAACGTAGACACTGAGAAACTTTAGAGTCTCAATTAATCATTTACACACAAATTTACAGAAAAACGAATCCAACTAGAATAAGTTCTGTCATCTGTGTAGTTAGCACTTGATATCATCTCTCATTTCCTGCAAACGGTGGTTAGTGGAGAGCAGAGTATAATAATTTCACATTCCCTAGCTACTAGTGATGAAGTAGAGGGAGCCTTTCTTTTATGTGAAATCTCTATCTACATAATCACTTCGTGCAAATGGAATGTTATCTACGGTAGAAAGAATTGAATCGACTCACAAAAAAAGAAAAAGATAAACCTTACGAGTGGCCTCAATGGTAGTTTTTTCGGCTTTCACTCTCCTCATTGACTCTTCAAATGCTTCTCTTTTCAAATTTTCAATCTCTGTTGGGGTCTGTTCAAGCTGATTAAAAAGTTGATAGTCCTTGCTTCCTTCCTGGCAATATTATAAAACATAGGCCTTCAACAACATCATTTAAATAGATGAAGTTTTGATTTTACATATTAACTACAAAAATAAGGTAATCAAGAGTCATGACAGATAAATTGATTTTTATAGTAAAGATTGTATGAATATACGAGTTAAACTTTCTACACATACCCTAACCAAAAGAATTCATATAGGCTTAAGTGACCTAGCTCACGGAAAGAAGGTTAAACCTGAAGAAACCGAGGCAAGTCATCACATGCTTCTAGCTCGAATTCACTCTTTGCACATCTCAAATTACTCAAATGTGAAGCACTTGTACTTGGGTTCAAACATCCAGTTTCAAAGACTGGACTTGTTCGCAATAATGCAAATCTATCTTCAACGTTAGCAACAGCTAAACCACTTTTCCTGTACATATAATAATTCAATTAGTGTCCATGGTAGTAAAATCAAATGTTTGAAATAATAACGACCTGCATAAATGTCAGACATTCCATTTAAATCATATTGTCTCAGCATTCCAATAAGGGAGACAAAAATTACAAACAGTATATAACTGTTATCGAAAACATACCCTGTGCAAATGAGGTGCCCCCCACAGATAAACCAAATTTGGCATGACAAAGGCACATGGTCAAGCACATACTTGGCTTTCTTAGACTTGATATAGTTCATACCCTTATAATACCAAGATATCTATATCAATCTTAATGTATAAGTCAAAATGCAAGTTTTAGTTCAGTCGGTCATCAAAAGAGTCCAGCTGATCACTTCACTAACATAATAACAAAATCAAACAAACTTCATTGTATCTAATGCTTCTACACAAAAGAACATTAACCAATGTCTCCCTACTTGGAAAGAAAAATATGCAGTGTGGATTATAAACATTTGACAGAAATAAAAAAATATTTATTAGTAGTTAGACACACCTCTTTTGGAAAACAAAAACAACATACCAAGAATCATATAATTGTCCTATCAGCCTTGAAAATATGCCTCAAACCAAAAAAACAAAAACAATCAATGTCACGTAAAAACTAAAGATATTATTCTATGTATTTGGTACTTTGAATAATGCTTGTCTGCTGCCGCTCCAATAACAAGCTTTTTAATAGAATGCTGATACACGAATTTCACGATCCTTTCTCTGATATCTTCCATCTCAACATGTAGCTTCTTTGCATACACTTGAAATCAAACACACATTTCTCAACTTTTAATTTTTTCATAACAAAATGTTGTTAAAAGTGTCTTGCCTTTAATTTCCACAAGATCAAATCGAGCAAAAATTTTCACCTGTCACTTGCAAAACATGTTTTTGGCATATTACTAAAAACAAACTAGTGAAAATACCCATAAACAAGATGTTCACTAAATGCAAGGTTCACTTACCCCTGCTCGCTGACATATAAGAATGTACCCATCCAAAATATTTTTCATAATTTTCGTGTCCAGAATCGGGATCCTACACAATACAATTTCTTCATGCCTGCTCCCCTGAGGATCTCTACCCACTTCACAACACGAGAATCGACACCCATAAAAATAAAAAACTTCAAAAAAAATTATAATAATAATAAAATGAAAACATAAAAAAAAAGCATACACACACAAAGCTTTTCAACTCTTCACTATCAAATATAACTTGCTTTCATCAACTCCGTCCATCACTACAAGGATAAGCGGTCAAGATATCATCTACATTTGCATACTTTAAAAAAAAAAAAACAAAAACTTACTAAAAGAAGGGATCACTTTGGGGAGATGAACATGAAGAATGCAAAATTTCTTGTTGTGGAAATGGTTCAAAGCCCATGAAAGAGTTAACTTGCTCTTCTGGATATCTTTTTCCAGTGCAACGTACATTGTGTCGTCATTCGACGATTATTCATCTACTGCTGTTTCACTAGTTGATGCCATTACAAAGCCTACCGTCTCTTAATCAACCAAACAAAGTTCGCAACAACTACACACACAACGCTGACTGAATCATGAAAAGCTAGTATCATAGAACAACAATCAATCATATACCGAATACACAAACACAAGGCCATTCATACATTTTACTAATCAATATAGAAAGATAAAAAGAACTTTCAATAATAAAAAAAAAAAACTACAAAGTTCTCAAACCTTTGTGAACATAACTAGGTTTGACACCAATTTTTGACTCCCAAATGCAGCAAGTATTCAATGGCAAGAACTAAAACAACATTAAATCATTTTTGAAAACAAATAACTGTCTACAAACCAACACTACCACTTCATTTGCATCCACACTCATCGAAAATCAATATCGATAAATACTATGCATATGAAGTTGCTACCTTTTCATTCTTTATAGAGCAAAAAATATAAAAAGATCACATTTTTATTATCAAACAACCTAAAAGGAAGCATTTTGTGTGTTTTTTCTAAAAACTAAACTGACCCAGATGATACTTCCACTGAAGATTTCGATGTAAACAAAGAAAATTGAATTTAATCAAGTTTGGATCTAGAAAAGAAGAGTACCTGAAGAAGGTAGGGTTTTGATCATGGAAGGAGCAGAGACAGAAAAAGGGTGTGAGAAGAGAACATGAGACGCTCGACGAGGCGGCCGACGTGGTGGTTGTTGGTGGCAGCGGCGGCGGCTGCTCGACAAAGAGATCTCAGTAGAACCATATTCTTCATCGTCTCTCGATTTACTGGATCAGCTGAAATTCTTTTTTGATTAATGCATCCTTAGATCAAGAGAATAAGATAGAAGAGAATGAAAGAGATGAGAAGAGAAGTGATTTGTGAGTCCTTCAAAAGCTGCTGGAATTAGGTTTTTGCCGTGAGTGATTGTGAGAGGAAAGAGAGAGATTTGTTTAAGTTTTTGCAGTACGTGATTCTCAGAGGAAAGAGAGAGTCCGGTTGCCCGTTTTCCTTATTAAAAAATACATTTTTTCTACTTTATTTTTATAGCCATTGGATCTCAATTTTTTTGATCTAACGGTCCATAGCCATGCTCTATATTGTTTGTATCATACAAACGTTTTTTTTGTACGTATGATAGCCGTTTCCTAAATATATATTATAAAGTAGGAAAACAGTCATGATGTGTGAAAACACTAATCACGTAATAATATGAACAATTAAACATATATCGAGAGGGTAGGAAATCATTATATTTTACTTGATTAATTATTTAGTATATAGTTCTAGCATTTCAATAAAAACTCAAAATGTGTTGGAAAATTCTATGACAAGTTGTAGACAATCAAATATGTCCTACGAAAATAATATCATTTAACAAACAAATAATAAGACAAGTTGAGATTCACCTAGCTGTATGTGCCTGGCAATGAAATATATGAAGTAGTATCAATGTAGTATAGACAAATATTGATATATATGCCTGACTTTGCGTAATTGCCATAAATAGAATTTGTTCAAGCCGAAATTTGGTGTCTTGTTCTCTAAGTTTCTATTCTATTTTTTTATTCAGGAAATTGCCATTATTCTCTTTCTAATAAAAGTGCCTCTGGTGGGACAAAGTTCTTGTCTTTATCTAAACTGAAGGACTCGGAAAAAGGTTACTTGGTGGATGATACTTTAATCATTGAAGCAGAGGTTACATTGTTTGGATTGGTTCTAACAAAGTCATAAATCTGTTACCACTTTTGGCAGCTATTGATTCAGTCTGTGATAATAGATTGGAACTCTGTTCCTTTTGTTTTTCCCTTAGTTGCTCTCCGTGAAACTCAAGTTCTTGTAATTATGAGTAGTTGAAGATTGGGATTAATTTTGTATTTCTCTCCTGGCTTGTGCTTTTATATGTGTGATTAACACAATTTCATCATACTTTAATTCGAACTAGTTCCTATGATAGGAAAATGAAATCTAGACTTCACTATGATCATATTGTTCTTAAACATGTTTGATTAGAAGAGTCTAGGAAAAGCAAATGAAGATAGGAAAAAAAATGGTAAGTTGCATAATGTGTCTGCTTGATGAGTCATTGAGCATGAAGAAATGGTTAACTGGATGGTTCTTTCCCTCTTCCAATCAACATAATAGGCTAATGTATCATTACTAAGCACAGCATTTTCAATAGTATTGCCAAAAAGAAGCACCTTCACACATTTAGAAGGTACACACTTACGTTTGGAAAATATTTTAGGTCGGCTAATTTGGCAATATCAGCGTAATATTTGGAAGTTACTACAATTGGGGAATGTTATGTATTTAAATCATTTGGATGCTATGAATGGAATTAATATTAAGCTCTGGAATGATTGGAGTGAATAACAAGGTTGCTATTTTTAGACCTGAGATACCATATGATTAAAAATTGTTAATTAAAGGGGAAAAATAAAAGAATTTGGCAATTCCAAATCTGGTACACAAACAATTTTCAAACAAATCTGCATCACAGGACGTAGTAAACAAGAAAATGAAAATTTCCAGCTTCAGCTAGTAAATTTTTTCATTGGAACAGAAAGTATTGAAAAAATTGATAATCAACAGAGTCAGAGTTCATGTAAAATACAATTCTGTATGTGGTGGGGTATTCTTCAAATTACATCCCATAACTATACATCCATTTCTAGTGGAGGTCGTGGGGTATCTTCTTATTCACCAAAGTGTTGGAAGTTCAATTCCCACCAAACACATCCTCAGCTGTCACAGCTTGGTCAATCAAATGACATTTTGCAAACGAAGCTTATTCACCAAAGTGTTGGAAGTTCAATTCCCACCAAACACAACCTCAGCGGTCACAGTTTGGTCAATCAAATGACAGTTTGCAAACGAAGCTCCCAGCCATGTTTTCTTCTCCCCATTTCCCCCTTGTCTGATCTCTGAACTTAAACCCACAAGCAGATGATCTTCCAGGCTAGCACTGTTTCAGAGAGTAAACTTGGCTCCGATTATTGTTTATTTGAACTGCTAGG
The DNA here is from genome assembly GCA_022984855.1 of Dimocarpus longan. NCBI lineage: Eukaryota > Viridiplantae > Streptophyta > Magnoliopsida > Sapindales > Sapindaceae > Dimocarpus > Dimocarpus longan. The sequence goes on from CM041013.1 coordinate 8,445,619, forward strand.
TCCATAATTTCGCCATCTTTCCCTTTTCTGTTTCCTGTAGGGTCTGTAGGGTGTGCTAGGTCGTGTCAATATAACTGGTGAAGCATATGCTCTCTGACGTGCACAACTTACTCCTACTACTGGTAAGCTACCCCGATTTTCGTTCAAAGTAGTGGCCTCCAATTCAGTCAGCATCTGGGGATCACGTTCATAGGATTTAGCATAGGAACTATCCTTCAGTTTATTTCCTGCAGAAGGTCTTACAGCCTGAAGCAGAAATTTTGCTTCCATCATCTTGTACATGTGCATTAAGCAGATTGCCAGATTACACAGCTTGTTCTTGTCTGTCTCCAGGGACAGAGCTTGCCCGTGACAAAATGAATTCCACATGCTTCTTTTCTCCAAAAACAAAAATGAAGTCAATGTAAATTTGGGTGTATGAAGGAACTTACCTGTAATATGGTTTGGCAGTTTCACAATCATTTTGCTGCATATAAGCCAAAGCCAAGTTCCCAAGTATTCTGCATTATTAGATGATGAAAAGTGAGATAAATGTAGTGAAAGCATGAAAACTAAGAAACAATAAATGCAATTTCAGCCTCGTTCAATATTCTGCAGTTGGCGTTTGAGCAATTCACTCTCTTTTTCAATCCTCCCAGACTTTTGCAAGAAAAGAACAATAAAGCAATAACTCTCATTGTGTTGTTCATAGGAGGCCTAAAAAGAAGCTCATAGAAACCAAGAACTAATATTTTCAATACCAAATACTAAAATTAGTAAAAGGAATGGAAATAGGCTTTACTTTGTAAAGTTCAATCAGGACATTGTCAAGAGACTCCCGGGATTCATCAGGGCAGAGATGTCGAAATGATTTGATTGCCTAGATTGCCTCATCTGATCGATCCAGTTGTTTCATCAGGATAGCCATATCTTTCAAGGCACTATCCACATGATCCCCAACATTTATAGCAGCCCAGAACATAAAAATGGCCTTGCCTGGATCTTTGTCTATCAACTGCATTAAAAAGAATTCAAAATCAGAAAATGCAGATAACAAGGACGATATGTCAATGATTTCCACTCAAAATGAAACAAAGATGGTCTAGTTTGCAGAATAATTAGCTCTAGTAATTTTTGCACTATTATTTTATCTGTTGCAAGCCTAATAAATCATAAAATTCAACAACTCATTCCTTTTTAACAAATATCATGGTCTTGGAGAAATTATTGATGATAGAGCAGGATTGGCTAGGATACAAACAAGCTGGTATCATAGTGGCAGCCAAAGAGTAAAATGTCAGCTGCACCAACTGGTTTCAACCGGTTGCTGCACATTTTAAAGCTTACATCAAATAGAAATTATGATCTGTATGAGAAATAAGATGCTAGCAAACTACAATTGTCCAAAACCTCGATCTCCACATCTATCCATACATAAATACATAAAAAATATTAACACATACACCTACTAAATTGCAAAGACAACAACTTCAACATCAATCATTTAAAGAAATGAAAAAAAAAAAAAAAAAAACCAGATACAAAAAGACTCACTCAAAATTCAAAACCCAGATATATAATGTTAAAAGAGAGAAATATGTCAAAGGCATGGACATAGAAACTGAAGAAGCTGTGGGTTTCTGACCTTGTTTGACAGTCTGACGGATCTTGTTTGACGTTGTTTGCTATGCGAAAGGAGAGTCTCGCTGTTAATGACGCCTAAGACTGACACCTTCCTCGTGAGATGATAAGGTTTGAAAATGGGTGAATTGGCGATGATAATGTGACTTCGCTTTTCTTTTCATCTCTTCATCCAGTCCGGTCTCCCATTTCCAAATTTTTAGTGAAATCAATAATTTTTGGGAAAATTTTAATTTAATTCCTAACGTTTGGTAAAATATTATTTTTTCTACTAACGTTTACGTTTCGAATTTTCGTCATCCCTAATATTTTGAAAATACATCAATTTAGTCTCTCTGACCAAAAAGATAACAGTCAAACTAACTAGACAGGATAAAAAGATAAATTTATCCCTAATATAATTTAAAATAGTTAAAAATGACGTAATTACCAATTTAAAAACTGATAATTGCAAAATAATCATCCATATTATTACAAAATTATCATTTATCACATTCCAATAAAATTGTGACACATTGTTAAATTAATTTTTTTAATATAATTTATTGTTAATAAATATTTTAATTTGTTGACGTGGGAAACCAGTTAACCAGATTTTTGAGCTCAATGTCATAATTTATTACAAAAAGAATAATCAGACAAAAAAATGTCATAATCCATCACAATTAATGCTGTTGGAAAGCATTTAATGTCTCTGACTTTTGTCAAGTCAACTCTGGCGACATGTGGGCTGGATGCTAACCCATACTGGTTTAGTGAGATTTTCCGAAATTACGCTGTCAGTAGGTGAAATAACCTTGCTTATCGTGTAAGATACGCTATCTTACTGTTCTGGGCTGGCACTGAACGAACTGAGTTTGAAAACGGACTAAAACTGTGAAATGAGCGGTCTTGACTTTGTGCAGACACAACGAGCTCTACGTCGCCATAGTAGGAAGGGCGGTCTAGGGGTCTTGACTTCGTTATTCTTCTTATGGACGATCTTTTTAGCCTTTAAACCGAGCTCGCGAGCTCCTATGCTGGGCTTCACGCCTTGGCCTTGGTGGCTTGGGCCACTATATGGGCTTCTTCTAGCCCGTTTGAGTAGTTCGAAAAACACCCACAACATAATTAAAAAAAAAAATTAATATAAAATAATAAAATAAATTCTTCTTCATCTTCATCTTCTACCTTTCATCATCTTCCTCATCTACAATTTCATCTTCTACATTCATCAAAATCATCATCTTCATTATTCTCATCAAATCAACATCATCTAAATTAAACATATAACATCAAACCAAACATCTTCCAAATCTTAAAAAAAAATGTTTATCCAAATTAAAAAAAAAAAAAGTTAATGTAAAATAAATAAAAAAAACAAAAAAACAAAAAAAGAGACCTTCTGGTCTCCATCGTCGGAGACCAGATCTGATCTCCGATGATGGAGACCAAAGGGTCTCCAGCGGAGACCAGTTTCTAGTCTCCGATGACGGAGACCAAAGGGTCTCCATCGGCTGGAGACCAAATTGGAGACCAGTTTCTGGTGTCTCCAGCAAGGTTGGAGACCAGAAACTGGTTTTTAGCGAGGCTGGTCTGGTCTCCAGCCCAGTTGCTGGTGTCTCCAGTACTAGTCTCTAGTGGTTGGAGACCAAAAAATTGGTCTCCAGTGAGACCAATTGATCTCCAGTCTCCAGCGAGCTAGAGATCAGCATCAGGTCTCCAGCGAGACCAGGCGGGAGACTTGGTCTCCGGTCCCGTGATGGAGACCAGTACTGGTCTCCATCGTCGGGAGGAGGAGGTCTCCATAACCTCCTCTTTTTTTATTTTTGTTTTTTTAACTTAATTTTTTTTACATATACTAAATTAAAAGTATAAAAATATATATTATATTAAATATATATATATTGAAATTATATAAATATATTCAAATTAAAATGACCAAATTAACCCTCGTTGACTAATATTTGACTAATAGAAGCATTAAACTGATGCATTTTCGAAATGTTAGGAATGACGGGAATTCGAAATGCAAACGTTAGTAAAAAAATAATATTTTATCAAATATTAGGGACTAAATTAAAATTTCCCCATAATTTTTTGCATGTAATTTTGCTTTAGAATCTGGAGTTTTTGTAGATTCAAACTCAACCCAACATTTGGCAAATGGAAAGCCCATATCAGCCCAAAACTGAAATTCAAGGCCCTCCACAACCAGAAGGCCCAATAGGCCCATAACTTCTACATACACCTTTTTTAGCTTTTATATTTAGAACATTTTTCCGATTATATAGTAAATATGTGATTGTCTATATAAACTCGGATCTCTGGTCCTACAAGATTGGAGAAGACTATCCACACAAAAGTGAAAAAATTACCTATACAAATAGTGTAAGATAAGTAAAACCTGCCACTTTGAGATAAAAGGTTGGTAAGAAAGGTTTAACCACCAAGCCAACTCACTTTTATCTTGTTTATATATGGATTTGTGTGATCATTTTAATATAGAAATTGAGTCTTTCTATGGACTTGGATTATCATGCATATATATAATACAATAATGGCATGTTCATGCTGATTTTGTTTGTGTTGTGAGAGAATAGACCTTTAAATTGTCTTTGAAGTTTTGGAGTAATTATTTTTTTTTTAAAAAACACCGAAGTTTCTATTTTGCATTGATTATTATAACCTTTATGTAAGTGTGGTTGAGCTTATAAATTGTAATCTATAAATTTAGTTCTGTAAATTAATATCAAATGCATTTTTTATTACCGAAAATTTCAATTATATAGTGTGATTGGACTTAAATATAGACTTGTGCAAGATGGATGAACATGGGCGATCATAATGAATGTAGGCAATGGACATATTGTTCGAAATGATTTCTACGAGGGAAACATGACAATTGAAGAAGAAAACTAATGCATATATATAATTTGGACCAACACATTGAACCTAATGAAAATCCACTAGAAACTAAAACACATTGTACAGACGAGATACCAACAAGTAATGATTCAATTTTAAGTTGAAGGAACAAAGATTGCTCTGATTTGACATTTCACATTAGCAACAAACAATACCGGGACAATCAATGGCATTATGAGCAAGGAGCATTAGAGATAATTAGTTTCAGTGCTTAAACTAGTATGGATCACGACAGATATATGCTATAGAGATGAGAAATACAGAGCTGCATTCTCTTGTTAAAGTGGACCTTGCCCTAAAGATGGCTTAGCTATAATGCTTTGTCCAAGTTATTTCCTAAAGCTTTTTTTTTTTTTTTTTAAAAAAAAAAAAAAAGAAAAAAAAAAAGCTTGCTTCCATCTCCCAAAATAAGAAATCTGATGCAAATGTTGATAAAGTTAAGAAATGAAGATAATTCTAAAAGCAAAATTTAAGATAAGTAATTGGATGCCACTAGTTGATTAACCTTTCTTTCATTTATAGTATATAACTTACATGAGAGAAAAGAGAGTGGAGGGAGAGATACCCAATCCAACCTCACTTGCAGAAGTGAGGATGGATTACACAAAATCTTATAAACAGAAATAGAAGCGACTGTAAATATTGAAGTAGTTTGAATCCTGTCTCATATCCAACGCTTTCTCATAACCAACCGTCAAATCATAACCAGAATGGCAGTGTGATGTGCAAAGTAGGATTTAATTTATGTGATATGGTAAATAAATTAATAGTTGAGATATAAATTATATAATGAATGACTGATCAATTTTTTTCCCTTGTTATGGTTTTTCTCTTATAATTTGAGTTGAAAGTCTAAAAACATTTCCAATGCAAAAATGAATTGTCTTTTAAAAAAAATTGTTATGTTATCAATATCAATGGAATTTGTTTTTTACATGACATAAATATGATTTTTTTTTTTTTTTAATGATGGAAAAGGGGAGATTAAATTCATTAAAGACTATCCACACTTTCAACACATGTGGGATTTGAACATTTGACCTTTTAGGATCAAGGGAGGTGCTCAACCATTCCTCCTAATAGATGGTGTGCAAAATATTTTTGTTGTGGTGAGATTAAATATGACTTGATAGACAGTCAAATTAAAAAGTGTTCTCTAATGTTTGCTTGTCTAAAGCTTTCATTTAAAATAAACATCAATTTTTTTCGAAAAAATATTATTTTAGTTTTTGTGGTTTCAAAATATATCAACTTTTTAAAATTCTTTTAGAAACAACTTTTTTCATCCTTAACTTTTCCAAAACTCATCAAAAAAGTCTAAACCGTCAATCAACTCATTGTCAACAGTGAGAGATAGTTTGGACAAGAAGGGTAAAATGATCTTTTGTGTGACATGTTAAGATCGTGATACATGAATAACTGAGATTTTAAACATATAAAAGAAATTTAAAACAACTAAAAAATAAAAAAATAATTAATTAATTAAAAATGCAAGAGATATATGAAAGGTGGTTATTAAAATTGATCATGAAAAAAAATTAAGAAAACTTATAAGAAAAATGGATTCAAACATCTAAGTTTGAACCCAAAATGTTGAAGAACTAGGTTACAAATTCAAACCTTAAAAACAATTTTTTTTTTAAAAAAAAAAAAAAATAAAACAAAAGAAAAGGCACTCAACAAATTCATTTTCATCCCCACTTCCAAATTGATATGAATTAAAATACACCTAGCAACCTCAAACATCAACCTAATAAACATTTGTCGGACCCCAACATTAACTAGAGCATGTTCTACTTCTAACTCAGAACCAGAAGGTTATATGTTCTAGTTTTGGGTTCGATCAAACTCAAAACTTGCAGTTGGAGGAGAGGACGGGGAGATGAAGAAAAAGAAGAATAAGAGAGGAGAGATTGGAGGGGACAAAGAAGAAGAAACTGAAAAAAAAAAAACAAAAAAAAACAAAAAAAAAACAAACAAACCTGCAAAATCTCCTATTTTAAATTAAGTCATCACCAAATAAATTAAATCGAAATCGCCAAAACCCAAATCCAAACATACCAACTCAATTCACCAACTAATATCATCAAACAAACTAAATGAAATCATTAGAACCCAAACCCAAACATCACCATGCCAACATCATTAAACAAACCAAATTGAAGAGAGAGGGAAAAAGAGAAAGAGGTGCAAAAAGAGAGACCTTCTAGGTTCAACTTGGAGTCGTCACCATCATCGACATAACCATTGGATTTGGAATCATCATTGACTTTGAACCACCATCACTGACATAACCAAGCCACCTAAATCGTTATGATGAGTTGGGTTCGACGCTCTCCTCGTTGATAGTGGTCTTTCCACCATCATCTCCAAGCCCTCTGAATACTTCGATCTACATTTGAAGCACCCTAATTGTGGGTTCAAAAACCCAGATCCTCAAGACAATTTAGATTCAGGACTATCGTCATTGATGACGACCTCTCCATATGGTGGTTTGTTAATGATAGTGACATCTTTTGTGGTGGTTTGATGATAATTGCGAGTTTTTGGTGGTTGTGATCGGTTGAAACATGGTTTGATAGAGATGATTATTATTATTATTATTAATTATTTTTCATTTGTTAATTAAATAAAAAACTTTTAATTATATATTTATTTGAATGAATTGGACAACACCATACCACAACAACAACCCACCCAAAAATAAAAAAATAAAAAAATAATAGAAACACATTTATCCTTTTATTGCACTAAAAACAAATGGTTTAAGATTTTATAATTTTATTTAATTAACCAATTTGCCTTTAGGAATTGAATTAATGTCATGAAAGTAAGTTTTGCATGTAATATTTTTTTTACCATATATTTTACCCTTTGGAATGGAATGAATTTGCAATTCATAAATTAATTAAAAAAGAATTCTCAGTTGTTTTTAGCCCTTCAGAAAGGGATGATGGCATGGTTTTGCATCTAGCTTTATGCACTTTCATGTTTGTTTCATTGATTTTTTTTTTTCTATTCTTATTTCTTACCCTTTTTCTCATTTTATTTGTTCATCTACTGCAACACTTTGTTTCATTTCTTTAATTTTCTATTCTTATTTTTTACACTTTTTGTCTTCTTATTTAATGGAAATGTCTTGTAGAAACATGTATCACTTAACACAGTGTAAATATAACTTAAACCGTGAATTACAAATATTGTTCAATAAAAACATAAAAATATTATATACAACAGGTATGACACTGTAGATGCAGTGTGTCTCGTCTAAACATGCACCAAAATATAAGTGCTGTAGCACTCAACACTGTAGAAATAGTGTATCACCTAAACAAGCACTTGCAGCAGCTCACACAAAAATACAAGTATTGTATCACTATCAGACAAAAACGTGCCCCACATGCATGATTTTTTTATTAATGAAATATAAGTGTTTCATTAAATGGTTTTTTATGGATTTGATCCAAGACTTTTTTATTATTATTTTTTTTATGTCAAACGCTGATATAATCTCCCACTAACCTTACCAATTCCGAGATCAAAATCCTTTTCACTAAACAATAATTTACTACACTATAATCAAAATGAAAGGCAAATGAGTCAATTTATTTATTTTTTTATCTGTTTTGAATTGACGGTTTGATTTTTTTTTAAAAAAAGTTTTAAAATTTTAAGGATAAAATAAACTATTTTTAAAATAGTTTTAAAAAATTAATATTTTACGAAACTTCAGAATTTTTTCCATTTTTTTAACACCAGAAGCATGAACACCAGCTCTCCATGTTTCTTGACAAGAACATCAAATCTGGATCGTTTCATCACTTTTATCTTGTCTCATCACCAGAAACACCCCTTATAAAAAAGAGGGTCTTCATGTCGGCGGTGGCAGAGGAGTCAGACTCATTGCAGCGTCGCACAGGAGTCAAACTTGCGTATGAAGAATAAAGGAGAGAGAGGATTGGGAGCATCATTTGATGGGGGTATTGGTAGGAAGAAAAGTTGCTGAGTCAGGAATCCAACGGAGTCAACGGACCCTTTGAGGATGGACAATCATGTTGATATCCTATATATATTTTTTTCCACCTCAGCTTGATACTCAATAGAGATAATTGTATCGAAGGAGTCAATTATTTTATAATATTTATTTATCTTATATGATATCTTAATTTTTTATAATTCATATAAGTATTGTAGATACTCTAAGTCAACTTATATAGATCCTTACAAAAAACGAAGTGACTTGTCATTTTGGGCTTAAATTGGCCTAATATTGATGCCTATCATCGTATCTATTACTAAACCTTAAGTAATTTGGATTTAGGGCCTATATTTAGGTGAATTTAAGAGCCTAGATAGTATATTTAGGTGGTTGATAACAGATCTGATAAATGTTTTAGGGAAACTAAGTTTTTGTTGATATTAATTTATTATAAATCTTAATTAAAAGAAAAAAATGCAACAATTTGGAATAGATGCTTGTTGAGGATAAAGTATGGTCTAAGAAATTCCCATAATAAGAATTTAATTTGCAAGAGGAGGAAAGCAAGTAAAGAAGATTCCCATAAGAAAAATTTAAAGCAAGAATTTAATCTGATACTATCAGGATACAAATATTATTGCTCAAAATTAGCTTAATTATGACTTTGAAATTAACTTTCCATATGACTTTGAAAATAACTTTCCAAAAAATCTATGTAATTTTAGGATTTACTACTCCTGTACAATCATTAGTATATAGATAAGATTGATCAACTCACAAGTTGATTGTGCTAAGCTTCTACATTGTTGAGTTCTAACACTTCTTCCTACTAAATAGTATTAGTGTTATGACCACTCACAACTTGATTTATAGTGACTCAAGATTAAACAAAAAACCATTTCTATTGTTTGTTGTGTTTGAAAAAACCAACAATGATAAAACACATCAAGCAAATCTTTTCTCCCTTTAGTGTGTCTAAAATAAGGTTCTCATCAAACATCCAACATGACAATAAATCAACCAAAACACTGAAACACCAAAATAATAAATCAATCACAAAGTGAGACACTAAATTTTTAAGTGGAAAACCCAATATAGGAAAAACCAAGGCGACCATAGTCAACTTCAAAAACTTTCAGTATCTCCAATAAAATAATGGGTTTACAATAGTTCTCTTTAGAATAACTAGAGGCTTACAATAGCATTAAGAATAAATATTCTTGGCTAAACAACATCATATTCATCGTCTAAACAGATGGATTCCAACAAGACAAAGATTAGATCTCACCGAGCAGGCATCTTAAGAAAACACCATAAAGAGGATAACTGGAAAATCCAACTGGTAGATTAGTAAAGGTTCTTGCAAGGATTTCTCTCATTGTTTTTTGTTTTTTTTAATAATTTTCACTCAAAATCAACAACTACCCTTTCTTTTCTTTTTGATATATATGTGCTACATGTAAGGCAAAGTCTCCATTCATTTTTTTTTTTTTTGGTTGTCAGTGGCTTTAGGCTCAAAAGCCCTTATTTGGTCCAAGCCCAACCAGACCCAATAGGCTACACCTTTTGGTATATGCTCTATGCTACTAGTGGTCTTTTTACTTGGTTATTATTTCCTATGTTTGGCTCTCCCTATTTAACAATGCTATTTGAGATTCTTTTATTTTAGATGATAGAGAAGGTTGAAAATATATCATCAAGCCTGAACAAGAAACTTAGAACCAATTTAAGCATCTTACCAATAAAAAATAAAGGAAGTACAATTGCTTATTATGCTAACTCACAAAAACAAGAAAAGAAAAAAAAAATGTGCTTTTAAATTAGGGAGTAACTTACATGAAATGGTAATGTAAGGCTCGAATCTAAGTGAATCCAAGAGATTAATTGAACCCAAATAAAAATTAATAAATGGGTTCAAATTGAGTGTAAGCCCAAGTTGTATAATAATATTAAATCAATTAGACAAAAACTCAATTGGGTAAATTTGGTGGCTATGTAAAGAATATAAAGAATAAAAAAGGAGGTGGGGGGGGGGGGGGGGGGGGTGGGTGGGTGGGGTAGGTTTGTGTGGGAGGACAAATATATATATATATATATATATATGAATATTTTCCCTAATTGATAGTAGGGTTTGAAGCCTTATATGTGTGTGTGTGTATATATATATATATTATTCTTCTTTATTCTCAACAGCCACTTCTCTCCCTTAAAAACTCTCATGTATCATTCAAAGATTCTCTTCTTCATTAGCAAAGTTAAACCTGCAAGTTTGAAGTTCAAGATTGACTGTGAAGGTTGATTATGAATAGATTTATTCTCTTTCTTTCATATTTTAATTTATTATTATTAGGATTTTATGATATGAAAGACTTTCAATATCATATTAGATTTATTCTCTTTCTTTCATATTTTAATTTATTAATGTTAGGATTTTATTGTATGATAGACTTTTAATATCATATTGTTATGTTTGGAGTTTTTTCAAAATAAGATAAAAATTTTATGGATTTCTTATGGAGGAAATAGAGACTGTTGAAAATTTGCTTCCTAGTAGACCTGTCAGATTTGTTTAATTTTTTGAATAGGCAAACGAAGGTATAAAATTATGAAATTTTATATGAATTGTCCATAGGATGTTAGGTTATATTTTGTCAAATTGCATGGTTATATGATTAGTGTGCAATTAATATTACTTGCCCTTGTTCTGCATCAACGAGCACATCTTTCATGGCTTGGAAACTGTTTGTCAGCCTTTGCACTTCTTTGCTGGCACCCCTTGCTTGCTTAACTTCTTCTTGTGTCTGTTGACCAATGCCTGAAGTCAGTTGCGCCAAGACAAAGGAAAACAATAGCATCAGCCATAATTTTAAGAGATGATAATTTGAATGCTAATGGCAACCGGAGAAATTAACTTTTTGGATATATGTGAAAACTTTTTCATATGCTTGAGATTTATATACTGGGTAAAGGGGACCTTGCCCTTGAAGATTGCTTAGGTATAATGCTTTGTCTAAGTTATTTCCTAAAGCATTTTTCTTTGAAAAAGCTTGCTTCCATCTCCCAGAATAAGGAAATTGATGCAAGTGTAATGAGATAGAATTAAGAAATGAAGATGATTCTGAAAGCAAATTTAAGACAACAAGTCATTGGATGCAATCAATTTCTTTCATTTGAAGTATGTAACTTAGAAAAATATTATATATATCCCATAATCTTGCATAGATCTCATTAAAACAGGACTTTTTTATTATGATTAGTATATAATATTATAATTGTAATTCTAAATGCAACACCAAAAAAAAAAAAAATTGTAAATGTTTGATGATGATTAATTAGTATATAGATATTAATATAATTTGGCAAAGTATATGCTTTGGGAAATAACTTGGATAAAGCCATGCATACCTAAACCAACATTAAAGCAAACTAGTTTTCACTTCGCTTGTTCTTTGAATAAAGTCTTTACATTTAGATGTCTTGAGAAAATTAAAATAATACCAAAAAAATAGTAATTTAAAAATATTAGTAAAGTCTCTACATTCGCGTTACAAATACATGCGAATGTGCAATTGATAAAAAGTTCTTTACACAAATAATTTTTACCAAGATAGTGATCAACATAAAGCAAAATTATAGCAACTGGCAACAAATGACTATCAACAAACTGCCTCAGCAAGGGGAAAAGTGATCATGAAAAACCATAGGAGAAGTTTCAGCTTTATGTCGAAGTAAAACAGAGGTCGCTCTGTTTCAACTTTTCACAGATAGACAACAAAAAATATACCTGGACCTTGATTAAATCAACTAGCAGAATGTTAATCAAGATGTTGAAACAATAAAGTGAAGACATAAACTCAATTAGATATAACATATTCTTAGCAAAATTCTTAAAAATAAAAAATAAAAGTAATAAATTCATCACCATCTATGAACTATTTATCTTATGATTTTTTTTTTTTAATTTTAATAGTAATATATATTAACTTCTATAGTAAGGACTAAACTAGTCAAATTCTTGCCTATCTTTCCAAATTAAAGATCCTAAAATGTAATCCAACTAAAGAATTTTACCCAGAAAGATGTTTGATGAAGTATATGTCAACTAAAAATTATATGATTAGTATATCGCCGATTGCACACTTCTTATTTTGTATATATCAACAAGAGACAAGAACAAAAATATAAATTGCAAAATCATCTGGCATCAAGCTTGTACAAATCTTACTTATAAAATTACAACATAATTGATTTTAAGTAATTTTTGTGTTTAAACTTTATACAATTACTTAATGACTCTTATTATTATTATTATTATTATTATTATTATTATTATTATTATTATATGTCTGAAAGGAATCGAAAAGGAGTTGTTAAGATTTTTAACATTTGAATTAGTTCTTTTTTTTTTTTTTTAATTGAAATACATTAGATTGATTGTAGAGATTAGAGAGTTAAAAGCTACTGAAATTTATTTTAAAAATTGAACAAATGGATGGATGGAATAAATGGGTCTTGAGAGAGATATTTTGGGTTGCATTAGAATCAGTTGTATAATTATTACTTGATGGTTCCATATTAATAATTAAGATATAATTTTATGTATAACACATACCATATGAACATATTTTGTGCCTCGCTTGCTTTAAACCACTACATCTCCAATTTACTCTTCAAATGTCCAAGTTCACAAAGAACTCTGAAATCCAACCATGGGTTAAATGATGGCTTCAATTTAAAATTAAATTCGATGCAAATTCTATTCAAATTGTTAGATCAAATTTAGTACAGATTAAAAAATTCAATAACTAAAGTTAATTTTTAATAAAAAATTATATATTATTTTAAAAAATTAAAATAAGGAGGGAAAAAAATGAAAAAGAGAGTGAAGGTAGAGGTGTCCAATCCAACCTCACATGCCAAGATGAGAATGTATTTCATAAAATCTTATAAAAAATAATGGAAGTTATATGCCTATTGGAGCAAATCTAGTACAGAAAGTACAAATCGTGGGATCCAATTTTTGAATCTCATATCATCCCTCTCTCATGATTAACCATCAAAACATAGCCTAAATGGCAGTGTGAAACGCGAAGTAGGATATAATTTCTATGACATGGTAGTTTTATTAATAATGGAGATATAAATTATATAATCAATGGTCTTCTCTTATAATTTGAGGGTCTTAGTCCACTTGCATGGATCCTAATACAAAATGAAGTGACTTGTGATTTTGGGTTTAAATGGGCCTAATTTGAAGTATTGATGCCTATCAATTGTCATAATCTCTGTTAGTAAGCTTTAAGTCATTTGGATTGTGGGTTTTCAGTCAACATATGGGCCTATATAGTTGTAAAGCTCTAATCCAAGTGGACCTAAGAGATTATTTGAGCTCAAATAAGAATTAATAAATGTGCCCAAATTGAGTATAAGCCAGGTTATACAATAATGTTAAGGGAAAATGCATAAAATGACTCATTTCACCAGCTTAACTCCAAACCTAACCTTTTTGTTTTTATTCGTACAAAAATGATCTTGAATGGACAAAAATGCCCTTAATGAAATGAGAGCCAGTCTCCTCTCCCGTAAATTACAACCTTCCATTTTGTCACTTCCCAAACCTCACTTGTTCTTCTTACTTTCCACATCTTACTCTCTTCTCACTTCCCATGCCCAAGCTCCCTTCTCTTCCCATGGCCAACAAAAGGAGTGAGTGAGGTTGTGGCAACATCTAAGATTTTTTGGATAGTATTGTACTGCGCCCATAGCTGATCGGCTTCCTCTCTGCGGTATAATAAAACAAAAGTGGTGGTCATGAGCTGAAAAAAGACGACAAGGTAGCAAAGATGAGGAGAGCAAAATTGCATAACGTAGAGGTGATGAGGAATCATGGTAATTTGAATCCCTTCAGATCTGCTTATGTATTTGCTCTTGTTTTTCTTTATGTGTTTGTTTCGTTAGATTGATCCATTTGTTATTTTTCGAGTGCATGAGATGAGATCGACTTCTATGTTTATTGGATTTTTGTATAATCATTCTAATTCATTTTGGGGTTGTCAGATCCTAACGAACTCATAGTTATTATCTAATAATAAAATTTGTTGACAAACCTTTTAATTTTCATTTAAAGTCTTTAGAGACTGAAGATCTCCAACTGCAAGGATAAGTAGTAGAGTGCTGCATTGAGAGGTCCCCAGGCATGATGTTGTTGGAACCGAGACTATTTAAATGGTTAGCAGTAGTTTGAGTTTCTCTTCAAAGCTCAATGAAATATTTGGATCAGTTTCAACTTAATTCTCTATGGTGAATTTACAATGACAGACATGTTGGGCAATATCATTTAAAGAGAGAAGAAATGATTTGTTGAGCCTTCTTGAGTATGCTTACGAATACTAATCTCGTTCTTAAAAAATTCATATTGTGTAGGGTGATTTTAGACCAGAAGAATGGTCATGAGAAAATTAAAGTTTGGTATAGAATGTTGTGGTTCTGCTGTTGTAATGGCACCTGTTGCATAAGCAGTTTAAGCAAAAAGATTAATTATTGTTAATCCATTTATGTGTTTATGGTCTTTCAAATTTACTTTGTGTTGCTTATTAGTCGACAAGGAAAAGTCAGGTTGACAAAATGGTAAACTCCTTATTCACAGAAGTGACAAAAGGAAAGGGCTAAGGTATGGCTTACAAATCCTATCCTTTTCAGATCTTAGCCTTATGGATTTTAAATTATTAGTACGTATTTATGTACAAGGACCACACTTTTGTTATGTCATTTATCATTTTGGCGTCATTTTTTCAGCCACTTGTGATGGTCAATACTGATGTAATTTTGAAACTACGACATTGTCTGAGTAGGTTATCCGTGAGTTCAATGGAGTGATTCTTACACGACGACCCAAGCTCTGTAATTTTGTAAAATGGAAAGGATACAAGGTTGTTTATAAAAGATAATGAACCAATGTAACAGTGTCTACAGTTATGCAAAGTAAACATCATTATAGAGATTACTAACTTAGCTGGTTCGATTTATATAGATATGCTAGTTTATATTTTTGCATGTGCATTGATCAGGATGACAATGAATTAGAGATCCTTGAAAAAATTTCTAACATTTAGATTAAGATTCCCAACTTTTGGGTTGGGAATCCCAACATTTTGGTTGAGATTCCCAACCTGGAGGTCAACCTTCTGGTTGGATTCCCAATTCATTCCCAACCTCTAGCGGGATCAAGTTCCGGTAGGATTCTTAACCCGGAGGTCGTCCCGACCTCCGACGGGATCTAGGGTGGAATTCCCAACCTAAAAGTTGGAAATCCCAACCTCCCCAACCTTTAGGTTGGAATTCTCACCCTTGATCCCGTCGAAGGTCAAAAGAATCCCAATTGGAAGGTTGGGATTCCCAACTTGAAAGTTGGGAATCCAACCCTCGGGCTGAGATTCCCAACCGAAATCCTAACCTTCTGATTGGGAATCCCAACCCGAAGGGTGGGAATCCCACCATAGATTTGGATGTTAGAAATTAGATTTTTAGGTTGAGAATCTCAATCTAAAAATGAGAATCCCAACCCCCGAGTTGGGAATCCCAACCCCCAAGTTGGGAGTACCTAGGTTGGGAATTGAGTACTCATTTTTTTTACTTACAATAATTATTGGATAATGGATGTTAAAAGTGCAACTACTTTATTGTAAAGTTTTTTCGTTGTTTTGCTATCCAATTTATGCTAACTATGTTATGATTTCATTCCAGTATTGTTGCTTTGTGAATCTTGTCAATTGTGGGGAATTGTGTAATTTCTTGACCTTGGTTTACATAGATAACATCATTAGAAAATTTTATGATGCATACATCGTAGAATGTGATCAACTGATATATCGCATATTGATAATCTTCCCTTGTGAAAACAGTTTTTGTTTTGTGACACACCGTGCCTATTATATATGACAAGTATGAGGACAAGATTAACTCCATCGCTGAGAAGGCAACCATTGAGAGCAACAAGCAATATGCAATTTTTGATGCCAAAGTTCTAAGCAAAATTCCAAAAGGCTCATTGGAAGCCAATAAGATTTAGAGATGCCAAGCAAATATGTTTTTGATGAGCATTTAAGTAGTCATGGTGTACATGAGTTGTGCTAGTCGGTGATTGTGTTCTCTAACCATATTTCATATTTGTGATTTGACTTCCCACTAGCTGTTTCATGTGTTCTTCATAATTTGAATTAATACACGCATTTCGTGGGGTTAGTTCTTGATGTGGTTTTAGTTACACGCTCTATATTAGTTTGGGTATAGAACTTTTTAACTATAGGTGATTTTGTGGGACAACTTGGTTATATTTGTAATAGTGTCTACAGTTTATTGTACATGCATTGCCATTGTCCTTTTGTATTGATTTGTTGTTATGGTTAATTTCATTTTAAAATCTTGTTTGGTTTTAACAGGCAAATATGAAATGCTTGATGTTTAATTTTCAATGAAGATAATTTCAATATTTGTGAACAGTTAATAATTTTCCTAAATCAGAGAGTAATTGAACAATTAATAATTTTTCTAAATTAGAGAGAAAGACCAACTAAATATAAACGATCAATTGGAGTTTGTTTATCATCATTCATTTCCATTTGCTTTGCATTTGGAAAATCAAAATGTATTGGACAATAGTTCCACCTATAAGCAAATGCACTTGGAAAGAAATGCATCTTATTCCAGTAACAAAGAATTGACTAAACAAGATTGCATAGCTATACTTTTGACTAATTACATGACTTAAACACGTTTTCAGTATTTTGGGAACGGTATAAACTTCTCATATGACAGTAAATTATAAAATGCACCAAATTATCAACCTAAAGTTTATTATTTTCCTTCTCTATTGTAGCAATTACTCTTTTCAAGCTCTGCACATTGTCATCTACGTCTTCACTCCCCTTCCTACTCAACTCCATTTGTAGTTGCCTTATTTCTGACAACTTTGCATTGAGGTCTGCCCACAATAAAGAAAAAATATATATGAAAGATGTGTTTACTAATCATGATTCATAATAAAGGAAAGAAAATTTAGTACACATCATCAAAATACTCGTTGATTAAATACACTCCCAATAGAAATCATTGATAAATATAAAGATATGTTCATTGGATCAATAAAGAACCTTATCAATAGGTTGCTAAGGGCCTTTCTTGTTCTCTTGTTGACATTCACAATATAATTCAGTTAGACAATTAAACTAATAAATTAAACAATGAAAATATAAACATGAAATGGAAAATATAACGAAAAGAAAGAGGAAAATGATGACCCCAACCTCCATTATCCAACCTGGATACACCCAACCGAAAAAGAGTTTTAATATCCATTATTCAAGAATTATTGGAAGTACAGAAAAGAGTACTCAATTCCCAACCTGGATACTTAATTCCCAACCTCCAGGTTGGGAATTCCCACCTTCCCAACCCACCAACAACTTTTCGTGCTTTTGGGTTTGGGATTCCCAACTTTCGAGTTAGGAATCCTAAGCTCCCAACTCGGAGGTTAGAGGTATGTAGGGTGAAATCCCGACCTCCGAGTTCTCAGTTGGGATTCCCAACCCCCAGGTTAAGAATCTAATCACAGGGATTAAGAATCCCAACTTGCAAGTTGAAAACTCCCAATCTAGAGGTTGAGAATCCTATTGTGGGGGTTGAGAATCCTAACTTTCAGGTTGGAAATTTCGTCATTAAGGTTGGGATTAGGTTCAGCTTAATTCTTCAATAGCAGATCAATCTATCCACAAAAAATTTCTCAACTTTCAAATAAAAAACCCAAGTCATTATTCAAATCTGAATCCAAATCATGTTCAAATGCAAATGTCCACTAAAATAAATTATGTCATAAATCATCTTTCAAATCCAAACCTAAACTCAGATATTACACCAAACAATCACAATAGCACTTTATCATACCAAACCCAAAGCCCTTGAGATAGGTCATCGGCGCCCCAGAATTCGTCGACGACAAGCAAGGGTTTGTTGTCAACGGCGTCAGAGTGAAGAACCAACTGTTCGACGACGGCGTGACCTGCAAACAAAAGATGCATGGCCGCGTGAGCATCTGATGCTGATAGCCAAAAAAAAAAGAGAAAATAAAGAAGGTATGAGAACAAAATAAGAGGAAGAAGAAAAGAGAAGAAGAAGACATCACCTTGCCGATGAACCACTATCGACAGCATTATGATGGAGAGAGGTTGGCATATCTCTAATGGTTGAGAATTGACAGTGAGAGAGGAAGACCTCACCCATAGATTCTTAGAGATAGAATGACAGAAAAAAATTAGATAGAGAGGGAGTGAATGACGGTGGGTTTCTAATGTATTTTGATGAGTTTGGTCGGTGGTGGTTGGAGGTGTGAGGGTGAGGACCGCCGGTGAAGAGGTGCGACGGTGGGTTACGATTCCAATCGCTAGAATGAGAGAAAAAAATTTGGTAGTAGAGTGGGAAGCCTGGTGAATGTGACACACAAAATTGATAGGTTAGTGGTAATTAGTAGAGCAATCAAGGGTATTATTGTCCAAAAAAGGTCAAGCTGAATAGATTTAAAAAAAAAAAAGAGTTATTTTTCAATTGGGCTATCAAACAAAAGTTACTTTTCAACCAAACCCTAATGTTAAAGCAATTGGACAGAAGCCTAATTAGCTAGATGAATTTGGTAGTAATGCAAAGAATAGAAAGAATAAAAAAAAAAATGATTTGCACTAATAAAGAAAGATAATTTCCATCCATTAAGCAATTAGTCAAATTAGGACTTAAAATTGAGGAAGTGATTGATGGAAACAAAATGGAAAATATATTTATATATTTTCCCTAATTATTACAATTAAGGTTTGAAACCAAATTTATATAAAACTTTTCTTTATTCATAGCAACCAACACTCTCCCTAGAAAACATACATAAAATATTCAAAATTGTAGGCTATCTCTTTGTATCAGCATTGCTATCCAAATGTGATTTCTGACAACATCAAAAGGCTTACAATTGATTTTAAGAGGCAATAAAAGTGGGTATGTTTTCCTTTTATTTCTTTTACTCTCACCTCACGTTCATGATTTGGTTTTAGGAGTACTAAGACCCCTTTTTGGTTCCTAGATTTTTGGCACAATGGTGTGCAGGCTATATTTTTAGACTCAGATAATGGCTAAGGTACTACTAGGTTATACTTAACGAAAAAGTATAAAACTTTACGTAATGATTAGATTTATATGTCTACTATTCATATATTAAATTTTATAATTTTTCGATAAACATATTAAGAGATAAAAATTTCAAATTGGACTATGGTCGGAATCGAAATTTGCAAGATCGATTTCTGGTACGTGAGATTTTGACATTTTTAAGCATCCTAATAATGATGGAATGATCTGAAAATTTTTCTATAGATTATTTTAAATGTCTTCTATTAAAATATAATATTTTATGATTTTCTTTTTTATAACTACAGAATTTATTAAAATTCCTAGGTCATATGGGTAAATATGCTATACCATTACCATTACCATAGGCATTGTGAGACATGAGCTATTGGTTTCTATTTAATAAATGTTAATATTAAATGTTTACAGTTATAATATGTATTTATTTTAAATGGTCCAGTTATTGAAAATACAGCAAATATTTTATAATTTTCTAATGTCATGTTGAATTTACTTATTGAATTGGTGGCTTATCCCTCGTCTCTACTACTTTTACAAATTACTAGGTTTTATTTCTATTAAGAGACGATTTCGAGTTATTAGTGTCACGTGGTGATAGATTTCAATTCTAGAACTATGACTATTTATCTTGCTATAATTTAAGAAGTAATTAAGTTTGTTCATTCTATAATTTAAGAAGTAATTAAGTTTGTTCATTCGTTAGGACATAAATGTAAGCACTGATTTTGAATGATCGTGGATTTGAGTTGTTTAAAACTTTAATTGAGATGTTGAGATAGATTTATGTTATTTACGAATAAATTACATTGTGAAATTTAAGTTTTATGAACTATCATTTTACATTCCTTGTATCAAGATTTGGGGTTTTAGAATGGTATATTCAGGTGGCTGATAGCAAACTTGGTAAATGTTTTAGGGAAACAATTATCATGTTGACGTTAATTTATTATAAATCTTAACAAAATAAAATTGCAAAATTGGGAATAGGTGTGGGTTGAGGATAAGTATTGTCCAAGAAATTCCTATAATAGGAGTTTAATTTGATGCAAGATGAGGAAAACAAGTAACATAAAGAAGAAAAAAAGATTCCCACAAGTAAAATTTAAGGCAAGAATTTAATTTGATACTATTAGGATACAAACATTATTGCTCAGAATTAGATTAATGTGTTAGTGATACTTTTTGTAGAAGGAATATGACTTCGAAAATAATTTTCTCAAAAATCATATAATTTTAGGATTTATAACTCTTATACAATAAATAGCATATAGATAAGATTGATTAGGTCACAAGTTGATTATGTTAAGCTTCTTCATTATTGAGTTCTGACCCTTCTTTCTACCAAATGGTATTAGTGTTATGGTCACTCATAACTTTATTTATAGTAGCTCAGGATTAAGCAGAAAACCATTTCTATAGTTAGCTATGTTGGGAAAACCAAATAATGATAAAACGCAACAAATAAATCTTTTCCACCTTTATGTGTCTAAAATAGGGTTTTCATCAAATGTCCAATATAATAATAAATCAATCAAAGCACCAAAGCACTAAAATAGTAAATCAATCACAAAGTAAGAGATCAAATGTTTACGTGGAAAACCCAAAGTAGGAAAAACCACGATGATCACAGTCGACTTCAAAAACTTCCATTATCTCCAGTAAAGTAATACAATAGATTTTCTCTAGAATAACTATGGGCCTACAATAGCATCAAGAATATATATTCTTGGCTCAACAACATCATAGAAAGGATGATTGGAAAATTCAACTGGTTGATTTATAGAGCTTCTTGCAAGGATTCTCCAGCAGAAATTAAGGCTAAATTTGATAAAGTTTAGCCACTTGATCTTCAAACATGAAACCCAAAACCCACTTTCCCTTTCTTTCTCTTATTGTTTTTCCCACTCAAAATTAGTAGCTATTTCTTTTTTTTTTTCTTTTGATGGACATGGTGCTACACGTGAGGCAAAGTCTCCATTCACATTTTTTTTTCCCCGTTATGAGTGGCTATGGGCTTAAAATCTCTTATTTGGTCCAAGCCCATTACATGAGCAAACCCAACAAGCTGGACCATTTGAGCTATGCTCCATGCTACTATTGGTCATTTTTACTTGGTTACTATTTCATGTGCTTGGCTCCCCTGATTTGACAATGCTATTTGAGATTCTTTCATTTCAAATGATGGAGAAGGTTGAAAATATATCAGCAACCCTGAACAAGAATTTTAGAACTATTTAAACATTTCACCAGTAAAAAATAAAGAAAATACAATTGTTTATTCTGTTAACTCACAAAAACAAGAAAAGAATAAATAAATAAATAAATAAATATAATATTTGTGGTTTTAAATTAGAGAGTAACTTACATGGAATGGTAACGATGATGTCTTAAATTAACACCAATTATGGAATGTGTGTACATTAGCATAAAACCATCAGTTGCACAGTCTGCAAGAGTGTGTGTTACAAAATATCACATATCATGCTTGAATATTAAGGACCATGTTTGGATCTGTTAGGAGAGCAAAACTTTGGTTGGTTGCAACATTTAATACAAATGACAACAAAATAATTCATATAGCACAGATTATGATGCCACTAGACTGACTTTATTTATCATCTTCAAAAAACGACAATCATATGCATAAGCTAGATGATGAGTTTGTGAACTTGTCAATTTGATAATCGCAAAAACTTAAGATAAAATTGGCATGAACTCAACCAGAATTTTTCAAGTTATGGATAACAACACATCCAACGCTAAAGGAAACAAAATTGCGTACGAGACCTACATTTGAATTAGCATGTTTCCTAAAGCATCTTGGTGGCCTTTAGCATAGATATCTTGAGAATGAAGCACCTGTCCATCGCACAGACCTTTGGGATTAAAAATCTGCCCATACCTTCAACAACCAAGCATATGTCTAGTATAACATTTGACATCGTGCTAAAAGAATTAATTTAAATTTAAACTATCATTTTCAACAAATGAAAGTGCATGCTGTTAATAATACAACTTGTGGCTAGTCATTAGCATCCCATTGATCAAATTTAAGCATTTTCTTGGCACTAGATAACTTAAAAGTAGGAGACATTATACGATTGATTTCTTTGTTTTAGTTTTGCACATATAAACAACAATTAATAAAAGAATACAACATTTTCATTGTTTCTAGTTAGAAAGGAACTTACATCAAATGATATTTAATCATGTCTACAATTAACAAGGCAAATTGTGAAGGTTGCATATAACCTGTCATAGGACAATCAATGTCGGTTTGCATTACAAATAATTAGAATATTAATTTGAAATAACATAAATCAAGTATGTGGTGCAAATTCACTTGACTGAAAATACAGTAGTAGTTATCAAACACACAGAATGAAACACAATTTGTCAAAAACCTTACAACAAAAAACAGAATCTTTTTGCTTATGAAAGAAAATAAAATCTTTTTGTTATGTAAAAGAATGTATGCATGCAGAACTTTTTACCTGTATCCTTGAGGGAAAAAACCAGACATCCTAGCCAAATCTGCTTGACTACTTCAGTTGCCATGAACCTCGAAACCAATGTGACAACTTAATTTAAAATAATATAGAACATGGATGGAAGATCAGATTAGATGGAAATATGCCAATTACCTAGCTCTTATTGAAGGGAATGATCTTGCACTGTGCATTTGATTGTTAAATCTTTGCCATCTGTGATACTTGTCCTACTCTTCACTCTCTTGTATTCAACAAAACACCAAAGCCAATTTAATAAGAAATTTATGTGCTTATATATATATATATATATATATACACCTATTTCATTCCTCACACACACAAGTATTGAAAAAAGTCAAAATTCCTGAGGTTTTTGGCATTAAACTTTTGCTGAAGTTGACAAAAGTTGATCAATTGATATGGTTCTTATTCTATACATATAAAGTGTATATTATATATAGGGAAGAAAACAATGACACACTATGGTTATAAATGAAAGGTTATCTGAATCAAGAAGCTTTGGATAGACAAAAATACTAAAAAGGAAAAAGAAAAGACAATAGCAAGACAAACTTGAAAAAGAAAAGAAAATAACAGGACAAGATTTTTAAAGATTTGAATAATCACCGCATACCTTATAACCTCATATTTAATTAGATACCTCATGCCATTTGCTAGCTAGTGTCATTGTTTTTGATTCTTTAAAGAACAAAGTGCATTGAGCTTCAACGCAATGATCATAAGCTGCCACATACTCTTAGTAAGAGATCTAAAAGTAAAGAAGATGATAAGCCATATGGCTACTTTAAAATTAAAGATATTAACTACTCTACATCAACTTTGTAATAAATTTGAGAGAAGTCCACTCTAATGCCACTCAGAACAATCTGTGGTGAGCCAGTGTGTCTTGAGGGATCACTAGCATCAACAATCTTGGAATAAGCAATACCTCTTCTGGGTTTCCACATTTGAATTCAATCCAAGCATACCTTTTGTTGTTTTGCCTTTTGTGGAAATATCATAATGAAACCGTGATCAATTTAAAGGACAACAAATGTCCAAAACAACATTAGTAAATCTAATCTGATTCACTTACAATAGGCATACCTCAACTGTTGGTTCAGACAATCAGCTCTGCATTACAAATAAGATGCCATCACTATCAGCAAACTATCCCCTCATGAATGAAGGCCCTTACAATGTGTAGAGGCATGCTTTTTACAATGGCTTTTGTGTTTGATGTCATTGATCCCAAGGCTCTCACCCTAATTCCAGATGCATTGATTGCATCTACATCTCAAACGCATCCATTCACCGTGATAGGAGCCCACTGATTCTTATGAGCCAATTGTGCCAAATTCCTTTCAACAAAAGCACACCTTTTGCCTACCAACATTAGCAACTAGCTTATGTACATTTCTTGTGCCAAAAGTTTAGGTTTAGTAATTCTAAAAATTATCATCTTTCTATTGCTTCTTCGAATGCTACAAAACACCACACACAAATATATTTACAACTGCCCGAAATCCATACATGAAAATCTGAAAAATAAATAAGGTATCCCATTGTTTCTAACAACCTTTCATCACATGCATCTGGGATAGACACCATGAACTTTGATTCTTCAATGCAAATTGCTTGATGTTAAGAACACAAAAGCTTTCATAGAAACATACAAAAACAAAAAGAATTAAGAAACAAATAGTAAAAATTCACATATCTAAATATGCTTTAAGGCAGAAAATTATACAAATAGGATACTTTATTATGGTTACTTACCTAGTTTAATACCACAAGCCATTACTGAATACTGATATTGTATTCACTAGAATACAAAGCCATTACCTTTTAATTCACTAGAATATTGTTGTCAAAGTCTTTTGATCGGCATTAATATGAAAATATAACATCTAATTCTTTAATAATCTTGAAGGAGAATTTGAAAGAACATAAAGCAATAAGATCAGTATATATCATATTTGATGGAATTACCTAATCTTTTTTAATTTTTATTTTTCATTCCAACCATTATAATCGTTCCATTTCTCACCCCTTGAAGATCCAGGATTTGAGTCTAACCAAACAAACTTTCTGATTTTTCCATCCATGTAGATGTCCACAATCTTATTCCAAGGAAAATATCTGTAAGCAAAAGAAGTAATAGGAACATGGATTGCAACTAAAGACTTGCATTAAAAAAAGTATAGATAATTCTTAGTCAATTTAAGTCTGTTATACCATAACCTAATGGAAGTTAACATCAATGACACCGATAACTAAATTTGTGTTGAGCTAGTGTATTAACAATGAGCGTCTCCTTTTTAGCTCTTCAAATTTACTTGCCTCCCAAATCCAAAACATATCCTTCTGAGATATATAATCCTAACAATTTATAAACATAGCATAATGTCAAACACCAAAAGCCATGCACTATGACGTATTGAAAGGAAAATATATAATATTAATGATAATGACTACTCTAATTTGACTTTGTTATACCATAATTTGAGGAAAGTCCATGTTGATGCCACGAATAGATCTATGCCAAGCCAGCATCTCATGTTAAAGAACGAGACTTGGAGTGCTACAAGTGAGCATGAACAACCTTAAAACAAGGAAAATCTTCTTCAGTGCTCCTAACTTTAAGAAATATTAAAGTAATACACAAACTTGGCAATTTACAAACACATAAAATTCACATTAATAACTATATGTCATCAATTCAAAATACCCGATTTAATTAATAAAGTATTCTTCCTTACCTTTCTTCTCAATGCATCTTGGCACGTCAATTTGATTTCCCTTAAAAGGTGGTTGTACAGAAAATCAAAAGGCTTTAAAGACATCAACAAAAATGGAGTCCCTTAAAAGATGCAACTAGTTTAAGGACATTTAAAAATGATCATCTTTTTCTTTCTTCTTCTTGCAAAACACCAAGGACAAAGAAATTTAAGATCAATACTTTTAAGAATATGATCATCTTTTGTATGCTTTGAGTTAGAAAATCATATAAATAGGAAATTTAGAGCCTACTTAGCTAATTAATAGCAAATGTCATTACTAAACTTCAACATACATCATATCTAGTGGAAACACTAGATAGTTCTTTTTTGTCTATTTCGACAATCATAGTCAATGCATTCCTTGCCTCTTAAAGATCCATAATTAATTCTAATTAAAAGAACTTCCTAATTTTCCATCCTCATAACATACATTCTTCTGAATTTTGATAGATACCTCACTCTTCTATCTCATACATATCCACAAACCACCAAAGTCACTTTGACACGAAATATACATGTTAGCTTTTCAAATTAAATATCTACCTATATAGCATTAGATTTTGATAATCAACAAATATATGTGGATTGTTGCAAAATATCAAAAATCAGAGGCCCAATTACATGGTTCATAATTCATGTACCAACATCAAACATGAACCAAAGATAAAAATTGTTTACTAACAAGTGGATATAGTGAAACACGTTCTTGCTTTAAATCACTACAACAAATTTCACATTTTATAGCATTGCTTAATAGCATTCATTTTAAAATGCTATAAATTTTCCATATATAATTGCTTTTTAATATAAAATGCTATCATAAATGAATGATTAGTAACACTTTAGTTTTTATTATTTTTTAATAGAAATAATATAGCATCCCATGAATGCTACTCAATAGCTAATGAATTTACTAGTTTAATTTGAATATTATAGTATTTTAGATATGCTATTTAGCTAGCTCTCAAAAACCAAACAGCGGGAAACAAAATGACAAACCCGTTTAAACTTTCACACCCGTTTAAGCTTTCCCCAATTTTTCAGTTTTCCCTAGTCTCTTATTTTTCAATTTCTTAAAACCAGGAAACCATAAGGTTGGAGGTGGAGTCCTCCAACACCATCGACAACCTCAAGGCCAATATCTAGGACAAGCAAGGCATTTCGTCGGACCAGCAGCGCTTCATCTTCGCCGGCAAGAAAAGGACAGCAGAACCCTAGCCAACTACAACATCCAAAAGGAGTCGACGCTCCATCTCATCCTCCGCCTCCGCGGTGGTGCCAAGAAGAGGAAGAAGAAGACCTACAGTCTTACACCAAGCCTAAGAATATCAAGCACAAGAAACATCATCGTAAGTTGCTCTGTTAGACTCCACACCACATTCACTTTCAACTTGTAAAAAGCTTGTGAAAAAACATTTATATGAACTTGCAAGAAGGCCAGAGGTGACTTTCATGTCATTTGTTTGTCGATTTATCATTTATAGTTGTCGTTGTTAGTGTTAACAACTTGTATGTTGATTTCATTGCTTGATTGTTACTGGTTGAATATATTTTGAGTGTTGTGGTCTGTTAAGATGAAGAGAATATTTGACAACTTTAACGTTGATTTGATTTTAGGATTGTTTGTGAATATATAATTGATGAATAATCTTTGTTATTGTTCAAGTTACTGTTTTTGTTACCAAAGGTGTGCTATCAGTTCCTATGAATATTATGTGTATGGATATTGCGGTGAAAGTAATGGCATTTCCATTTTAAGATATATGATTACCTGTGAGTAGCATTTTCGTTACTTTTTGACAAATGGATACTAGAATAATTTGGTTTTTTCGTAAATTCAAAGGAATTTTTGAGATCATATAGGCATATTTGTTAGAAATTGATATAATAAATTTTAATTTATAATGAGTCTTCAAACATGGTAATGAATCAACTCATCCTAATGTATATATATTTGGTAAATTAGTACTCAGGTGGTATCACCCTCTAGAAGTTTACGTGCATCAGTAGCTCTTTAACTCAACTCTGCCTCTAGAAACGAACTTCCTCAACCCAACTCTGGTTGGTTTGTAATGCTCAATGTTCTTATTTTGCTCAACTCAATTGTTTTCTGTAATGCCATTATTGTCTGCTTGTATAAATATTATGATGGTAGATGGATTGTCCCACAGACTCTAGGTCCTATCGGCACTATAAGATGATTCTTCTAAGCAGTAATTAACAAAGCACTCTGTCAAATATCTGCTTCATGCTACTGGTAATATTACTGCAAAATTTTCATATAACCCAGCAATACCTCTCATGCCTTCCCATTATGTTTATATCTACCACTCTGAGTTTAACATTTTATTTCTATATTTATTTTTATTTTGAGCCAAATGATAGTAGTCACTGTCCGTAAGATCCCTAAAGCCACATGGAATGCAAAAGAGAAGTCTTTTTCCCATTTGTTTTTAGCTATTGAAGCAGAACCAGATACTATATTTTGGTGTAATTTTGTCACTTACTTTTCCATGTTCCAGTCCAAGGATTTTGAAAGCATTCTTGAGGTTGCATTCGTTTGTTTCCTAATGAGCTGGTTCTCTTTTTTTTTTTTTTGATGTATTAATTAGCTGGTTCTAAGATGCTTACATTCGATGAGCTCGTTCCAAAATGATTACATTTGACATTTCCAACAATGATGCATAGTTCTTCTTTATGTTTGCCTAGATTTGTTTTAGTTTGGTGGTGTTACAAGATAAGAGTTACTGTTTTACAGCTTTGTAAATAAGTTAGTTAGATGGTTAAAATGCAGTGATAAGATTAGATAGTTCAAATGTATTGATAAGATTAGCTAGATAAGAGTTAGTTCAATCTAGATAAGAGTTAGTTCAATTTTTGAATTGTTTTATCTACATATGATAGTGTATATACAGAGATTGTAAATGAATGAGTAGAAACCTTTTTTGATGTCATTTTTATCTTATAAACTTTAACATGGTATCAGAGCACTAGGTATTTAATCTTAGTGTTTAAGCCTTCATTGCAATTTTCAGCCTTCATAGCAGTGGTTTTTCTTTTTTTGGCCTTTATTGCCCTTTTTTCATCCTATATCCTAGTCCTTTCTAAATTTCATCATGGATGATAAAGAACATGCTGACAAGACCGGTGTTCCACCTAAATCGGATGAGGATAGTAGTTCACATAGTGACGATGTGATTTTTGGGTCTGCTAAGGGTGATATGCAGCATCTACAGGCTGGCTACAGATTGAATGGTAAGAATTATTTAAAGTGGTCACAAATAGTTCAAACTTTTCTCAAAGGGAAAGGTAAGATTAGCCATCTGTTGGGTACTGGACCGAAGAAGGGAGAGCCTAGGTTTGAAGCTTGGGATGAAGAGGATTCCATGATTGTGTCATGGTTGTGGAATTCAATGACTCCAGTAGTTAGTGATACCTGCATGTTCTTGACTACTGCAAGAGAAATTTGGGAGTATATTCGACAAACATACTCAAAAGTGGAAGATGCAGCTCGAATTTATGAGGTCAGAACAAAGGCTATGGCTACAAAGCAGGGGAATGGTTCAGTCACTGAATATATTAATAGTTTGCAGAGCTTGTGGCAAGAATTAGACCATTATCGCTGCATAAAGATGATATGCAGTGATGATGCTGCAGTTTTGAAGAAAATGTTAGAACAAGATCGTGTGTATGATTTCTTAGCTGGACTGAATATGGAGTTCGATCAAGTGAGAATTCAGATTCTCGAAAAAGAAGAGTTACCATCTCTTAATACTGTGATAGCTTTGGTACGAGCAGAAGAGAGTAGGAAGATGGTCATGCTGCAGTCTGCTCCAGAAACAGGTTCTGCCTTAGCATCAAATGGTGGTGGAAATAGAAGTTTAAAGCTGAATCAGATTGGTGGCAGCAATCGAAATCAGAGTAGTAACAACAGCAGTGTCAACAATAATCCAACCAATCTTTGGTGTACTTACTGCAAAAAACCAAGGCACACCAAAGATAAGTGTTGGAAACTTGTAGGAAAGCCTTCAACCTCAAGTAAAGAGTGGGGTTATAAAGGGGAACAGCAGAAGAGTCAAGCACACAAGACTGCTGATACAGGAAAAACAGTTGAAGAAGGAGAATTCAATTCAGAGACTTTGGCAAAACTGAAAAGTCTTTTGGGGACTTTGGAGAAATCTACAGCTAATAGTGGATCTGTAAGTCATTCTAGTATGTGTTCTCTGGTTCACTCAGGTAATGTCAATAATTATTGTGGTTTTAATGTTTCAGATAAGTGTAGTTTAAACTCATGGATTATCGATTCAGGTGCAACAGATCACATGACCCATTTTTCCCATATATTCACCACATATAAACCTTGTCCTAGTAATCGAAAAGTGTCTATAGCTGATGGTTCTCTCACAACTGTAGCTGGCATAGGAGACATTCAAATTGATTCAATATTTTGTTTAAAGAATGTCTTACATGTTCCTAGATTGTCTACTAATCTCATATCAATTCAGAAAATCACAAAAATATGCAGTGTTCAGTAACATTTTTTCCTACATTTTGTGAGTTTCAGGATCAGAGTTCGGGGAGGAGGATTGGACTTGCTAGAGAAAAAAATGGTCTGTATTTCCTTGAAACATCTCGAATGCCTAAAGTGATTAAGATGGAACCTTCCTAAACTTTTTTATCTGAAAAAACAGCTAATGAAAACAGGATTTGGTTATATCACTTTAGGTTTGGTTATCCAGCTTTTTCAGTTTTAAAAGTTATGTTTCTAGCTTTATTTGAAAGTCTTGATGTTAGTTCTTTCCATTGTGATACATGTGAAATTGCCAAACATAAACGTGTATCATTTCCAGTTAGTAATAAAAGAAGTACTTTTCTTTTTTCAATTATTCATAGTGATATTTGGGGTCCATCTAGAGTTTCAAATATTACAGGAGCAAGGTGGTTTGTATCCTTTATTGATGATTGTACTAGGGTAACTTGGATCTACTTACTCAAACATAAAAATGATTTGAATAAGGTGCTAATTAATTTTCACTCTATGATTCAAACTCAATTTGGAGTAAAAATCAAAAGATTTAGAACTGATAATGCCAGAGATTATTTTAATCAAACATTGTCAAATTTTTTCCAAAAGGAGGGTATAATACATGAATCATCATGTGTTTATACTCCTCAACAGAATGGATTAGCTGAAAGAAAAAATAGACATTTGTTGGAAACAACTCGGGCCTTACTTTTTCAAAATAATGTTCCAAAATGTTATTGGGGAGAAGCCCTGTTAACAGCTGCACACATTATTAATAGGCTTCCTACCCTGACTTTAAATTTTAAAACTCCAGTATCAGTTCTTAATAATTTTTTCTCTGACTTCAATGTTTCAAATAATCTTACTCCTAGAATATTTGGATGTACTACTTTTATTCATAATCACAGTCCCACTAAGAGTAAACTAGATCCAAGAGCTCTTAAATGTTTATTTTTGGGTTATTCATCTACTCAGAAAGGATACAAGTGCTATCATCCTACTTCTAGGCAATTTTTTGTTTCTCTAGATGTTACTTTTGATGAGACAAAGCCCTTTTTTAATCAATCTTATTTTCAGGGAGAGAGTTTAAATGAAGATAAGATTGATGATGATTTTCTGTTGTTTGATTTGTCTAGTCGGTCACAAGATAAGCTGGAAACTGATTTTTCAAATGATAAGTCTAAGTTAGATTTAAATTCTGAGTCAAATCCTATCTCAAACTCTAAAATGAATTCAGATTCTGAGTCTATCTCCAACTCTAGATCAAATCCTATCTTGATTGAACCAAATCCTAGTTTGAATGATCCAGAAAACAGAAGCAATAACAGTCCACAAAATACTGCCATACATCAACCGAATAATCCTATTGTGACTCAACTTCCCATTGATAACAATCCTACTGTCATAACTGACCCACAGAAGCCTATTTTAACTAACTCATCCATTGATAACAGATCTGAAACTGTACAACCTGTTACCATACCAGAACTGACAACAATCTCTGATCATAAAAGGTTTTCTAGAATGTATTTAAGGAGAAATCAGACCAAAGAACAAGGACAATCTGACTTGAACTCTAGTGAGTTACCTATTGCTCTTAGAAAAGGAAAAAGGGAGTGTGTTAATCGACCAACATATCCTCTTTCATCTTTTGTGTCGTTTGATAAATTTTCTTCAAATCATAAAGCCTTTCTCACAAACCTAAACACTATATCTGTTCCTACTACACTGTCTGAAGCATTAAATGACAATAATTGGAGACAAGCCATGGAGAGTGAAATGGAGGCTTTGGAAAAAAATCAGACTTGGGAGTTGAGTGCACTGCCTGAAGGGAAGAAAGCTGTGGGATGCAAGTGGGTATACACGGTGAAGTATAACGCAGATGGGACATTGGAAAGGTATAAAGCCAGGTTAGTGGCTAAAGGCTATACACAGACACCAGGAATAGACTATCAAGAAACTTTTGCTCCAGTTGCAAAGATGAGTATTGTGAGGGTGTTATTAGCTCTAGCTGCAAATTATGATTGGCCTTTACAACAATTTGATGTGAAGAATGCATTTCTTCATGGGGATTTGGAGGAAGAAATATTCATGGAGGTTCCACCGGGTTATGGCAGCAAACTAGAAGCAAGGGGACTGTTTGCAGGTTAAAAAAGGCATTGTATGGCCTTAAACAATCACCAAGAGCATGGTTCGGCAGGTTTGCTAAGGTATTAATGTCAGCTGGTTACAAACAAAGTCAAGGAGATCACACACTCTTCATTAAACACTCAACAGCAGAGAGCTCAGCAGTAGGGGTAGTCACGGCTGTTCTTGTTTATATGGATGATATAATCGTTACAGGAAGTGATGGGAGAGAAATTGAAGCAGTAAAACAGTGTATGAGGAGAGAATTTCAGATCAAGGAGTTAGGTAGATTGAAATATTTTTTAGGCATTGAGTTTGCTCACTCAAGAGAGGGAATTTTTCTTTCTCAAACTAAATATGTTACTGACCTACTGAAGGAAATAGGTAAATTGGGGTGTAAACCAGCAGCTACACCCATTGATCAGAATCATAAACTTGGTGAGGCGCTTGATAATACAATCGTGAATCGAGAAATGTATCAAAGGCTAGTTGGGAGATTAATCTACCTCTCACATACACGTCCAGACATTACTTATGCCGTGAGTGTTGTGAGTCAGTTCATGCATGATCCTAGGGAGATACATTTGCAAGCAGTGTATCGGATATTGCAATACTTGAAATCTTGTCCTGGAAAGGGGATTTTGTTTAAAAGAAATGCAGGGCTAACCTTGGCAGCATATACGGATGCTGATTATGCAGGTTCAGTAGTTGATAGAAGGTCCACTTCTGGGTATTGTACATTCTTAGGAGGTAACTTAGTGACGTGGAGAAGCAAGAAGCAGAATGTGGTTGCAAGATCAAGTGCAGAAGTAGAGTTTAGGGCAATGGCACAAGGGATTTGTGAACTGTTATGGTTGAAGATTATTATGAATGATTTAAAGATTCCATTAGAAAGCCCTATGAGACTATATTGTGATAATAAATCATCCATTAGTATTGCTCACAATCCGGTGCAACATGATAGGACAAAACATATCGAAGTTGATAGGCATTTCATAAAAGAGAAACTTGACAGTGGAGAGATTTGTACTCCCTATGTTTCAACTGGGAATCAACTAGCTGATATTTTGACTAAGGGGCTACCGGCAGCTATGTTTCAAGACATTACATCCAAGCTGGGAATGAAAGATTTCTATTCTCCAGCTTGAGAGGGAGTGTTACAAGATAAGAGTTACTGTTTTACAGCTTTGTAAATAAGTTAGTTAGATGGTTAAAATGCAGTGATAAGATTAGATAGTTCAAATGTATTGATAAGATTAGCTAGATAAGAGTTAGTTCAATCTAGATAAGAGTTAGTTCAATTTTTGAATTGTTTTATCTACATATGACAGTGTATATACAGAGATTGTAAATGAATGAGTAGAAACCTTTTTTGATGTCATTTTTATCTTATAAACTTTAACAGGTGGCTTTATGACTATTAAGGTTTAAATCAATTTATTACTTTCTTATATTTAGTAAATCTATAGCATATAGATATTAAGAACCTTGTTGCCTTCTACCATAGGCAGTAAAGCTAGCCTTGCCATGGATAGAGACAAGAACCTAGAAGATAACCAAAACTGAAGAGCAAAGAAGTTTGCTGGTATTGTTTAAGTTTCTGATGAGCTTAATTTATGACCTTGAATAGCCCTTACTAGGCTGTATTATCTTACTTTTGGTTTTAATATATCATGCCACGTTATTATCTTGTTTTAGTCTTCTTTATTCTGGAGTTAGTTAATTTGCTTAGCTTTAGGTGTTGCAATGAATTAAAATAATAGCACAATTTCACTAGGAAACTATAATACCCTATAAAGATCAATTTCTTGTTGGTGTAAATGCATGGTGTAGCTATCAATGAAAATTAATTTTCCTGAATACCTGGAAGCTTTATCCAGGAGTTTTGTTGTCTACTTATGATGTTGGTTCTTTGCATGTGGTCCAAAATAGTGGTGGGTGGCAAATGAATTGCATTCAGACTAATTTTTCAGATTTTTTGGATTATAAGGATTCAAAGTGGAAATATTTTTCTTTTCAGAAAATCGGTTTCCAATCTGAAATTTTGTATTTGTCTTTAAACATTGTGTAGCCGTGTAAATTTTTTACTTCAGTAACATATATCTAAGACCCTTATATTAAACAGGTATGAAAAATAATTAGTTCACGGTCAGAACAATATTTTAGATTCACTTTCTTTAAAAAGCCATTATGTTTAGCGTCATTTGTATAGCCCTATATTTTGTCTTTCAACCTTTAGTTATCTTCTGATAAATGTTTCATTTACTTAAAAAATGATACTTGTTTTTATTAGTTGAAAATAGCATTCACTTATCCCAAAAAAAAAACATTGCTAATGATGTCAGAATTGGCATATGTTAGTGACATTATTTTTAATAATTAGTCGTGTGCTTTATCTAGAAAGCACATTTTCTGCCTCTTTCCTGTCTGTAGAGTTAGACCCAAAGTGAGCATTCTTCCAGTGGATAAGGATCTTTTGTTTCTTTTCTCAAATAATAAATTGTGTGAGGTAGACATTTGGAAGACAAATTGTGGCCATTACTTTGTACCTGTGACGAATTAGAATCTCAAGTACACAATATTGAGTCCGGTGAGCTTGTTTTACATGGAACCATTCTGTACTTATTAATTTACTCAACATGTTATACTTCTGACCTTCAAGCAAATTATAGAGGGGTGTTGTAGTTGAAAACCCTTGTGATACTTACAATGTGTATGACCAATCATCTTTAAAAGCCTAGGTAGTTATTAATATGTAATATGTTGAAGATACAAACCATCTCTATTGTCCATGACTATGCAGAGGACCAGTGTAGGATTGTCATGTCTTAACCTTTCGTGTACTATTCAGAGTAGGATTATGAATGTCGACTTTGAATTCATGCATGTCGACCATTCCTCATTTTGCTTCATATACTACATGATGTGCATGTATTATAGTTAAAATCCCCTATAATTTTTTTTTTTTTTTTTTTTTTTGTTCTTTTTCTTTATTAGTAATGCATTCAGATGTTTGACATGTTTCCTAATTATCAAAATGAATGGCAAGAACATTGAAAATCAGATGGGAACTTGAATACTAAAGAGAATTGAAAATAACTCTTACTGCTATTGTCATTTAGCATTTTGGAATGTTATCTTGTATCGAATTTTCCTTAAATGAACTGATTCTTGATTAGAAATTGACTTCCAATTTCTTGAATATAGCAGGGTTGGCAGTTATGCAGTGAAGGTGTACCAAGGTTGAGAAGCTCCTGTTCAGTTGAAAACTTTCGTGGGTTAATACTGGATTGGATTAATAATGTCTTTCAAAATACTTGTTCAAATGCTGGGATATAAGTTTGTCAATTGCGCCGAACATATGTTGAAGATGAATGATGACCGATTCTTCACTTTTGTAGATTTGGGGATAGTCTTTTTAGTTTAGACTTATACTTTGTACATGAAGAATCTATATTTGACTACTTTAATTATAATTGATATGTGGCTATCAATCTCCATATATTGATATGATAGACAATGTAATAATTTTAGTATTTTAATGGAATGACTTGAAACCTTTTATTCCTATATATATATATATATATATATATATATTTATGTATTTAGAAGAATTCCATTGTTTATAATTAGCATATAATGGAATCTTTTTTTTTTTAATATAAAAAATAACAATATTAGGAAAATTATTTATAGCTTTTATGAATTGTAATGAAATTGTTCTCATAGCATATAGGAAAGGCTATAACATAGAAAAACTACTAACTTAATCAAATATTTATAGCAATTCAAAAATGCAATAGAAACACGATTATAGCCTTTACAAAAGGTTGTGATTGCACCTATAATAGCATTTTAGAACATCATGCATAACATTTATAAATTGCTATCAATAAGAGGAGACTTTTGATAGCATCGGCTGTGATAGCATTAGGTGAAATGCTATCTATTACCTATTATAGCATTCATCTCATGCTATATTATGCCAGTTTTGTTGTAGTGAATAGTTGTGAATATAACATTAAAATTAAGCTTCCAAATATGTATTCAATTAAGTCCCAGTTTACAATAAATTTGATTTGGCTTCATCTATAAATATCGATAAATTTATGAACAATAAAAATTTGCAAAAAGCGGAGCAGCAAATACCTGCAATTTGACATTTGTTTCAACCATTAGGAAGTTTGATGGCAATCTCTTTGCTTATACACAAACAATAACAATGGCACGCTATGCTTCATCCTGAAAGTCATCAAAATTAAGAAGCTTTTTAATAGAAAAGTCAAAAGAAAACACAAAAGAAGAGGATAACAAATTTGAACGAAATTTGAAATATATTTGAGTAATCATGACATGCTTACGATAAAAAAAAAAAAAAAAAAATTTGATAGGATAGCTAAAGACAATTCATCAACCAATGTCACTTGACTTTGAGTCTTTGAAGTGTAAAAATCTTCAATAAAAACATCCACATTCTATGACATGCTCTAAGGTAAATTTTTGAAAGTAAAGAAATTAATAAGATCATAGCGGCCCATAATTTTTATATTGCATTAAAGATATTTAAGGTAATTCCTGCTCTATTTCGATTTTGTTATATTATACCTTGAGAAAATTCTATGTCAGTGCTCTTGAAATTCTCCCTCTTCTTGCCTCTTATGTTTAAATACATGAAACTCTACCTCTTCTGGTCGCATCAGAATGGAAATGTTGATTGAGAATTCTTCTTATTTCATTCTTCCTCTAGACATGTCCTGGCCTATTCACTTATCAAGCTATGAAACTGGGGTCCCTTGAGAAATGCAATTCACCACTGTTGCATTCCTACACCCAAAAGTTTAAGACCAATACTTTTAACAATGAACATCTTCTTCTTGCCTTTTCTTATGCAGCGAAACACTTGACAATATACAAATTAATATTGCACAATTTCAAAATATTAAGAAGCATGCATCATCAACTAAAAGTAACCATTAACAAATTGAATAAGCATTGTTGCTAACCTTTCTTCTCAATGCATCATGGTATGACAATTTGATTCCCAGATAAATGCAATTTTAAAGTGATGGTTGAGAACATGAAAACTTTGTACAGAAGATTAAATGGGTTGTGCAGACCGAATTTCTAACAATTTGACATCTACTTTTTGTTGAAGCCTGCAACTGGAAGTAGTGGAACCAGTTAATAAAAATGAATATATGGATCAAATACACAAAATTGAACGTTAACAATAAAGTAAAATGAATATATGAAAAAAATCATTCCATCATATAAATATGACTGCAACGAGTAAGAATTTGTTGCCAATATATTTCTTTTTTTAATCTATTTTATTCATAAAATCCTCAACTTATACATAAGAGGAAACTTAGGATTAATATAAATCAACTCTTTGCACATATATAAATATTAATCAAATACTTATGATCACTAAATCAATATAAAGAAACTTAAAGATTCCAACAAATATAACAAACTGTTGAACAAAAAAACAGTGAAGTGAAGGAGGTGAAGAATTTAATACCTGGAGTTGAATGCATATTTGTCTCATCCCTTGGAGAGTTCAAGGGCCACCTCTTTTCACATACTTTTCATCAATCACGATATAAGGGATGTGAGAGATGTCAGACCAGTGCTCTCCTTCCCCCTTTTCATAGCAAGCTCTTAACATAGGACACCGACTTATACTCAAAACTTGTGGTGGTGCTTGAAGAACCTGATTTGACAATGCCTTCAATTTGGGGCAGTTTAGAATTTCCAAGGAATGAAGAGAGGGCATGATTGTTATATTATGATGTTCAATCCTAAAATCCCACTCTTCCCATTCCTCCATGTCACAAAACCAGAGATATTTCAGTTTGGGGAAAATAGTAATTGATAAAGATGAGATATTGTCACCACTTTCTAATCCCAAAAGTTCATTACCCACTCTTTTCACACTTTTCATCTTTCCTATATGAAATGATTCAAGGGATGGCAATTTTCCCAATGGAGGAAGTTGCTCACACTTGATCCATTCAATTAGAATTAATTTTTTCAAATGAGTAAAAGACTCTGTCCAATTTGGTGACATTGTGTTGCTTGCATACTCTAATATCTCTAACACTTCTAAATTCGGAGGAGGTTGTAAAGCTTCAAGAATTGCTTCATTGTTCACCAAACCCAACCCACGGAAGCCTAATTTCAATTTCAAAATGTTTTTCTTATTTGCAAGATGTAATCTCTGAGCCTCGCTCTCATTTGTCAAATTTCCCAAATCTTTTATACCGAAAGCTCCTCTAAGGTGGTGAAATTTATTCAAGCATTCAAGTGAACATGCTTTGCTACCGAAACCACCCTCATTCACATGGAATTCATTTAATGTATGAAGACATGTTAGTTTCTCAATTCCTTTTGGCATGTATTTAAGAGAATGAGTCTGACGGTTTTTTAAAAGTCTTAGATTGATCAACTTCTCAATCCCTTGAGGTAGTTCCTTAAGTTTAATACAGTAAGAAATATCTAAGGTTTGTAAATTATATAATTCACATAATGCTTTCGGTAACATTTCTAATCCCGGATTATGGCTTAAGTCAAGGTACCTCAAGTGTATTAGTTTCCCTATCTCTTTAGGATTTTTTTCTAATGTTATTGGATATACATAATACCTACCAATTACTACTTCTTCCTTGGTGGTGCCACTCAACGTCAACGCCCTTAAGCATTTATTTTGAGCCAATAACTTTAGTAGGTCTCCATCAATTGAATATGTGCCTAAATTAAATTTAATCAACAGGCTCCGCAATTTTTTTATATTACAAATGGAGATAGGAAATAAACTATTTTCGTCAACCATTAACATTAAATTTTGAGCTTTCTCAAATGAAATGTCAATGCTAGATTGTCCAAAATCTTTGTCCATTGCAAAACTTTCAATGTCACCCTTATTGGTAAGAAACTGAGCAAAGTCATGCACTATATCATGCATCTTACATCCCTTAATGTCACCAATATTATCTTTTATGAACTCTTGAAAAAAGGAACGTGTAGCTAGACTACTAAAATAATCCTCACCTATCATCTCCATCTCCTTATTGTTTCTTGCTAATTTTAGATAACCTTGAGCCATCCATAAGTGAATCAACTCTTCTTTACTTAATTGATAGTCCTTTGGAAAAGTGGCACAATATAAGAAACATCTTTTAACCATTGGAGGCAAATCATTATAACTTAATAATGGAGGAGCCATAACATCCTTCTCAAACTCTTCAATTTTCCACATCTCACTATCTAAGATGTTTTCCCAATCATTTCTGGTTCTTTTAAAGAGCAAAAGACTCCCTATAGTCTTTGCTGTAAGTGGCAAGCCCTTGCACTTGCTCACAATTGCCTTCCCAACACCTTCTAGTTCACTACACTCCTTACGAGACCTACCATGAAATGCAAAGTGCTTGAACAATGACCAGCTCTCATTTTCAGACAATTCCTTGATGGAAATAACAATTGATTTCAACATAAAAGCAACTTTCTCCTTACGTGTGGTGACTATAATCTTACTTCCATTGAGACAATTCTTAAGACAATTGTACAATGACTCCCAATCTTTATAGTCTTCAGTCCACACGTCATCTAATACAAGAAGAAATTTTTTTCCTGTAATAGATTGACGAATATTTTCTAGAATAGTTTGCAGTGTGGTTGAAGTAGAG
Organism: Dimocarpus longan; assembly: GCA_022984855.1. NCBI lineage: Eukaryota > Viridiplantae > Streptophyta > Magnoliopsida > Sapindales > Sapindaceae > Dimocarpus > Dimocarpus longan. Next base: position 8,485,923 of record CM041013.1, read on the forward strand.
CTTCGACCTTCTAGACCTTCAAGTATTGCATTGGCAACCCGTAACTTATCAAACTGGTTTGAGACACAAACCCATATTCTTTTTTCAAAGTTGTTTTTCACCTCGCTATTATTGTATGCAAGTTGAGCAAGACTTGTTTTTCCTATTCCTCCCATCCCTACAATTGAGATGATACGGAGGCACTCTTGGTCATCACTGCTCTCACACAACAAGTTGCTCATCAATTCATTCTTCTCCTTATCTCGACCACATATCAAATACTCGTCAATGAAAGAGGTGGTTTCTACTCCCCGAGATTGCTCACCACTTGTAATTGTATTAAAAGAATACCTATCTTTTTCTTTGGAAATTTCATCTAGGCTCTCATTGACTACTTTTAGCCTAAGAGCTATGTCACGGTGCAAAACAATTTGCTTAAAACAGAAGCAAGGAGAGAGGAAGAAGGAACATACCTTCTTCTTAAGAGTAAGAGCAGTTTCAGCTCTCTCAATTTGCTGTTTCAGCTTGAAAGTGTTCCACTTATCCAACACGTTTTCGGCATCATAGGATACAGCTTTGAGCTTATCTAGCCAGAGTCTGACAGTTGTCTCCTTCACTTGCCTGAGCTCTGCATCAACGAGCACAGCTTGAATGGCTTGGAAATTGCTAGTCAGCCTTTCTACTTCTTTGCTGACACCACGTACGAGTGTAACTTCTTCTTGAATCTGCTGACAAGTGATTGAAGCCAATTGTTCCAGGACAACGGCAACGATTGCATCGGCCATAGTTGAGAGATGGTGGTTTGAATGATGATTGCAGAGACTTTGAGTTTTTGGAAGCGAAATATGAAAAGTATATTTTGAGAATTGAAAAAAAATCTTTTAGTTTAAAAAGGAAGCGTGTCATGGTGGCTGCGGCCGGTCCATGGCACTAAACCGCGTGAAGGAGCTACTATTTTCAATGCATTGTTGTTTACGCTACCACGATGATGCATCCGAATTTCTGGATTTTATATAAGTATTGTGGGCCATTTGCAGCCCAATTTTTCATAAATTATTTAGTTTAATATAGTATTATAATATTATTTATTAAAAAAAAATCATTTATTTTAATATATAATAATCTTTTTTTTTTTTTTAATACATGAACTGTACTTGGGACAAGTCCAGAGGATGATCGGGACCAACCGAGATAGGACACTGGGATACGGTCCGGATGACAACTCCCAATTGGGAGGGATCAACACACCCAGAAACGGGTGGATAGAAATCCACAGAAAGTGAGGGATCAACCCACACATATAGTAGAAGATAAGAATGTATATTTTATATTTATATTATATTAATTATATATATATTTTTGAATATTGGAGAGGGGTGTCGAACCCATGCCCCTGACAAAGGAGGCATGGGTGGTTGCTGGCGCTGGTTGGCGCCAGCAGCCAAGTGACTTTAATATATAACAATTTTTTATAAAATTTTACATTCTTTCATGCCACGTTCAAATTAAAGAGAAAAAACTGTCCATCAACGCCTACTGTAATATCTTTTCAAAAAAAATAAACGCCTACTGTAATATTATAATATTATATAATAAAATAAATTATACTAAATAGAAAAAATAATGAGGTTCTCAAAAATCATAAGTAAATTTTGTAGAGATTTAGGATATTCTTTAATAAATGAAAACAAAAAATATTATAAGATAAATTATGTCATTTATGGTGTTAAAAAAATAAAATTTTTATTTGAATGCATATAATGAAAGTGACAATTAGAAATTTATGAAAGTTACAATTAGGCGATAATATTTTTGATTAGTAAATGCACATTTGGTGTTTAATAGGAGTGAATTTGCTTCTATTACTAGTTTATCAAGTATATAAAATGACAATAATATTGCAAGCAATTAAAATAAGACGAGATTGAATTATGTATTGTTATGTATGTATGTACAAATACTACATGAAAATGGAGCATTAACTGCAAATATTATAAGATAAATTATGTCATTTATGATGTTGAAAGAAAATTTAATTTTTATTTGAAGGCATATAATGAAAGTTACAATTAGGATTAGATTTTTTATAGGTACCTTACATTTATATATAAATATGTGCTGCTATAACAGATCAGTCCGTCTCTCGGGTGCTCGTCAGCTTATGCGATCATGCTTCATCTTGGGGGCTGGCCATGTGACAGGTATTGTCCCTCTATCCTCTGAGGGTTTTACTCACCTCCTACAACCCTTTCAAACCACCGACCAAGGACTTATAGTCAACTGAGAAGTAAGGTGTGTATCATTTGAGATAGTAGCTCAGATGATACACACATTGCTCTCCAGTGGCACTTAAGCCCTTTAAGTCCTGGGTTCGAGAGATATGGAAGGCGTAGAAAATCTCATGGGAGAGTAGACAGTACATGTCAGGGTAGATTGTAGTTGGAGGCTGAGCAGGCCAATAAATATGTCTTGTATTGTGATATGATAAATAATTAATATGATAAAGACTTATTATGAAAATTTTGAGCAGAATTATTATGACCTACTACGCCAACCTAATTAAAGCTGCTAGGGATATATTAAAATATAAAAACCCAATTAAAGTTGTGAGGGATAATAAAATATTAGTACCGATTTCATCCTTAGAACCTAAGGTAAACGACAGAAAAAAAATATATATATATATATATATATATTATAATTAATAACACATATGAACGTGTTTTGTGCCGCCTTGTGTCGTCAAGCCACTGCAAATATAATGTACTCTTCGCATGTCCAAATTCATAGTCAATTATGAAATCCGACTTTGTGTTAAATGATGGCTTCGATTCAAAATCAAATTCGGTTTAGAATTGTCGAATTTGATACACATCCAAAATATTAAAAAAATTCAGATTAAAATATTATAACATTATTTCAAAATATTGAGCTTATCCTGTGAAATAATGTTCATGTCCTAATAGCATCAAAATCAACTTTTGACATAAACTTTACTGCTGGGAATCTTCTTTTCCTCTCTATATTACTTGCCTTTCTTCTCTTGCATCAGATTCTTATTACGGGAATTTCTTGGACCATGCTATATCTTCAACAAGTACCTACCAAATTGTTGAAATTTCATTTTATTAAATATTAAAATATATTATATATTTATATAACAAAAATAATATTTCCCTAACACATTTACCAAGTCACGTATCGGCCTCTATAATTCTACCATTGGCCCATAAGGCCCAAAATGAAAATCACTTCATTTTGGGTAAGGTTCCATGGGGGACTACTATCACTTCTGATCATGGAGCCTTTACTGGTGGTTGGATTGATGGAAGAATGGACTATTGATTTTATATCTCTATCATTAACTTAATAAATGCGTGGTCGCATCAGCTTTCCAAGCTCCAAGTTAAACTTTACTCTGCCCCTAAAGTTTACTATGCAAGTAAAAGATTTATTTACTTTCAGCTCTGTCAAACAGAAAAAGGATAATGGTGAACGACATTACTGAAATAATACCGGATTTATAAGAAATGATTGATTTCAATTAATACTAATAAAATTATTTAACATGTTAGGCATCAATTTTAAAAGAAAAACAAAAAACATATTAACATTTTTATTTTATTAAATGCAAAACTTTTAATTAATGATAAAATAGTATATTAATGGATCTCGTGCTTGTACCACAACTATAAAAGAAATAGTTATGCAATGACGATGCTTGGAAAATTTAATAAGCCTATTTAGTTTTCTTTTTTTAAGTTATCAATGCGATATAAATTTGTATTATATATGTTAATATAGCTCTGCCAACCATGCATCACAAAAGAGATTAGTAGGTAGTTTTCTCCCTTTATTAGGGAGTAATTATCTTTATTTTTTAAGCAAATATTTGGCTTGTATAAATAATAAGTGATTTAGATAAGTTTTTATATATTTTACTTAAATTTAAAAGTTAAAAGGTTGTAAGCAAAATCTAAAAAGATAGTATTAAATTCTAATGCATTTTTTTTCTTAACTTAATCTTAAATTACATTAAACAAAAACAAAAAAAAAAAAAAAAAAAATCCCTCTTCTAAGTTTCGGGGCCAAGGAGTTTCATCGTGGAGTAATAAAGAAACACACACAAATTTAGATACTTAATGTAGACAACAAATGCAATAAGCATTGGTTGCACTCACTGTATGGACGATGTGTGTTAGAAATTTAAATTCAAGAAAATTACTGCAATTAAATTGTTGATAATATTTTCTAAATTCAAACAAAAATAATGTGATCTGGATAATATCATATAAATTATAAGATATTATGGGTAGACATAAATTTAAATGGGCCTAATTTTAAGGATTTTTATGTTAGTAAGCCTTAAGTCATTTGGGTCTTCACTAATATGAATGGGCCTTATGGGCCTTTTTATTAGAACTAAAGTGGTTGAAACCAGACTTTAGTATATTCTGATTGATAAAAATATATATATATATACACACATAAAATACCCCATTTGGAAAGGGCAACCTTAAAAATAACCCTTTATTTTTTATTCTTACAAAAAAAATATTGAATGGACAAAAATGCCCTTAATGAAATGGGAGTTATAAGCTGAAATGCATCTTCCCAGCTTTTTCGTCCAGAAACCCTCCTAGCTTCTTTGTCCAGAAACTTCTTTGTCCTCAAAATTCTTCCCAGCTTCTTTCCATTGTAGTCTCCTCAAACTTTTTTATTGATAATACAACTGTCCAAAAACCTTCTCTCTCTCCTTTCTCTCCACTTCTCCATTTCCAACCTCCCATCTTTAAACCTTACCTCCTCGTTGGGCTCCCAAGCGAAGCCCTCCTCGCTCTCCTATCGCATGAGCTTCATATTCAAGCAAATCGATAAAATTAAGTAGCAGGAAGGAGAACCAAGATAGAGACGGGGGTGGTATCGAAAACGAAGGAGAACTTGGATGGGGATTTCGGTGTAGAAGAAAACCTAGAAAGGGTTTTGAATAGAACGGAGGCAGTGAAGAGGTGGAGGTGGCTTATCCGTGGCCATGGCAGATTGAGTTAATGGAGAGGTTGGTGAAATAGAATTACTTTAATCATAGGAGGAAAGATGAGAACAAAATGATGAGAGAATTGGGGTTTGACGGTGGTAGTGATATTTTTGATAAAAAGAATTATGGTGATGATATTGATTTTAATGATTTCAAGCTTGTCTAGACTGCTTGCTTAAATTTTGGAAAGGACCGATTTGACATCTTGAGGTTTGTGAAATACAAAAGCTTCGATTTTTAGTTTTAACATATGAATTTCTTGTTTATTGAATGCTTGGAGATGGATGTGATTTGAATGATAAAGTTTGGAGCTTTATGTCTATTGGTAGATGGATGTCATTTGATTAGTTCTTGTAATAGGGACCTTTATTAGAGTTAGTATATGAATGTCATTTGAATGGTGGAATTTGTACAATGGGCAAGTATTGCTAAGTTTGATGACATCTGTTTGAAGCCTCTACATGGAGAATGTTGACTTTGTTTTGAAATTTAAGTTTCTTGGGGATTAAGATTCCTAACCTTTAGGTTAGGCTTCCCAAGTAGATTGGGATTCCTAATCATTCAGTTGAGATTTTTAACCCGAAGGTTAGAATTTAGGGGATCTAGAATGGGAATCCTAATCTCCTGATTAGGATTCCCTACTTTTAGGTTAGGATTCCCAACCCGAATCCTAACTTTCAGGTTGGGAATCTCAATCTTTCTGTTGAGATTCCTAGTCTAGATCTTGCTAGAGGTAGGAAATTCTCGACCTTTGGGTTGGGAATCCCAACCAGAAGGTTGGGATTCCTAACCCTCTCGACCTCCGGTGGGATCTAGGGTGGGAATCCCAACTCGGAGGTTGGGATTCCCAACTTTCGAGTTGGGAGTCCCACACTAGATCCCTTCGTAGGTTGGGAAATTCTAACCTTCGAGTTAGGAATCGTAACCGAAAGGTTCTGATTTCCAATCCGGGATCCCAATCTTTTGGTTGAAAATCTCAACTCTCAGATTGAGATCGAAAGTTGGAAACCCCAACCCTCCCAACCCCCAGTTCCAACCTTTGGATTGAGATTCCTAACCTCGTGGGTGGGAATCTCAACCTAGAGGTTGAGAATTAAGTATTCTTTTTTATACTTCCAATAATTCTTAGATAATGGATGTTAAAATCTTTCCAGTTAGGTGTAACCAGGTTGGATAATGGAGGTTGGGGTCATCATTTTTCCTTTTTCCTTTTCTTTCTATTTTCCGTTTTATGTTCATATTTTTATTGTTTAATTCATTAGCCTAATTTCCTAACTGAATTATATTGTAAATATCAACAGGAGAGCAAGAAATGTCCTTAGCAACCTGTCGATGAGGTTCCAGTGTAAGAGACAAGTAGACTTTCTATATGTAAATATGTTTGAAAAAAAGTAGCTGATCTTGATAAACTCTTTTTATCTTTGATTGTTTTCTCATCATTAGAAAAGCTATTGTTACAGCCCTTGGTTTCGGAGTTCAATACAACACCTAATTCAAAGCACTTCTTAAATTAATTGGAAAAGATCTGAAAGCCAAGGATGTCAGCTGGGAAGATGATGAAGTGCTCATTAATTCAGTTGATATGGAGATTTTTGTCAATCTTGACATTTAACTTACTTATTTACTTTGATTAAATCAGATTTTTTTTACTTGTTGATATAGAAACTTTTATCCAACAAGTCAATAATTGTTCTTTATATAGTTATTATTTACCATTCACGAATCATGAGATTCTGAAATAACAGCAATAGTAAATTATATAATAAAGAATCATAACTTTTTCTATTGCAATGGGGATGCTCGTATGAAGACTTTAAAGTCACTAATCTTGGCACTCCAGTTGTTTCACCTCATAACAAATATTAGTAACAGATCTTCTTTCACCATTAACAACCATAGATAAATAATCATTCAAACTGAAATTTAGTGCACATTTGATAAACCCAAAAGTTTCAATATGTTGTGCAGATGCATCAGCTAAATAAGTCACATGATTATATACTAATCAAGAGTAGAACTCTAGAGAATACATCTTTACCATACATTTTCTTAGCTATTGACAATAAAGGCAACAACACAATCATTACAAATATCTCTCTTAAGTCGAGCAATACATTGCACAATTACACCCATTATACTTACTCAGTAGTCTGTGCAATTATATTACTTATTAAACTAGCTTGTTCTTTTCCAGTATCCACCAATGAATCCTACAATTAAAAAATATGATACTCTTAAAATTTGAGAAAAAACAACCAAATGCATTGAGACCAGAAACAAACTTTACCTAAGCAGCTATTAGCCGTGCAATTGTTTTCTTGCTTGACTCTTGAAGTCCTCTATCAATCAAACGAAAAAATTATATCACAAATTAGATATAACATGCAAAAGAATGAAAGTTTTATTCATCATTGTTGCAAATTAATGACAATGAACTCAATATGATTTTAAAATAGATTAAGGTACAACAATTATGAGATTACAGAATAAATTTGAAGAAACATTTTTCTTTAAAAACAACAAAAGCTTTCTTCATCTTGCTGCCATAACAAAGTTCCATCTCCAGTAAGTTACTTTCTATAGAAAAGTTCAATAACATTTTGCACCACCACTAAAATTATGTCAAACCACAAAATTCAAAATATATAAAAATCTACCATACCAATTATTAACATGTAACTTAAATAGAGGTTAGCATTCATGTGAATGCAAGACACTTGGAAGCACTAATTTATGCATTCAACCACAACAATACCGATATTGTATTTTACGATTGGGTCATAAACTCAAAATTTTTAATTAGGATATGTCCAGTCAATGTGTTGGCAGCAAAACATCATCATAACTTGTTTAAAAGAAAATGCTACTCCTATTGGAAATTATCATGTTCGATACTCGTTTCTGTCATTGATGCCATGTAAATGTCTTTGTAGATTATAGTACAAGTCATTATTGTTCAGACAAAGAACTATTCAATGCAGTTCAAAGGAACATGACAAGAGTCATAAAGTAGCAATATCAAGTTATTGGCAACAGAAATTTCAACACATCAACATTGGCTTTCTTTTGTGTCCCTCAGACAGGTCAGCTAAAAACACTCGACGCACACTCTCTGCCACCCCTCTGTTTATATTGATATGTAAATATTAGATCGATCTTACTTCTAATCTTAAGGCATAACACATTCCACACCAAAATTCAATGTCACTTAGACTTCCAGTGTTCTACATGCAAACTTAGTGTTCATTCATGAAACTAATGTACTATAATAATACATCATTCAGTTTCATCAACTATCATACATGGAATAGAACCAACCTTTCAAAATACTGAAAATCTAATGTACAAATGGTTGTGCAAGCTCAATTGCATTCTCTTATATTGGTTACATCTCTCAAAATGCAATGGAAGTATTGAAAAATACTTCATTACGTCCCCACCATTGGCCGTTATGTAATCACTGAACTTACCAAAAGTTCCAATATTAGTTTCTACTCTAGAGCTTCTCATATTTAAAAACAAAAGTAAAAGAATAACACAGGAATAATGTTTTCAGCTTTGAATAACATAGTAAAAAACACATTTTCTTTTTCAAGCTCTAAGACCTTCTCTTTTAATGAAATCATTTTAGCCTCTAAAGATTTCTTCAAATTCTCCACCTAGCTAATATTTTTAAATAACAAATTTTAGAGTAGATAAATTGAAATATTTCCTAAACTTAGTGTTGAGAGCTCATAACATAGGAAGTACCTTAGTCTTAAAGTTTTTGTGAGAAAATTCCAATTGCTTTAATGCGTCTTCATTTGCCTGAGATATGCTCTTATACTTCAAAATAGAAGAGACTTTCACACCATTATTCCATTGCACAAGAATAGTAAGCATCTCATTATATAAGATAAGCACTTGAAGCATGTGAACCTTATTGGCCAACAATTCTTCCCTCAATTTTTCCAGCTCATACAACTACTAACAATAGGAGATTAAATATTGAAAGCATATTAGGTGTTTACCAAAAAACTTGAATAGCAACTCAACCTATCAACTCAAAAATTCTCAATTTTCATGCAAAAAACCCAAGTTATTATTCAAATCCAAACCCAAATCATGTTAAAATGCAAATGTCCACTAAAATAAATTATATGTCATAATCCAAACCTAAACTCACATAATCTTATACCAAATAATCAAAACAGCATTCGATCATACCAAATCTAAGTCATTATTCATTGAATTTTCTCCTTCAACCAACAAAACATCAAAACAAATGCACCTAAACACTGTTTATCCTAATAAGGAAACAAAAACATACTCATCATCCATAATCAAGTCAACAATGAATAAATTGCTCATAAATTCATAAAATAAATTCTATTTTCAACACGAAGCTTACTTTGTTTTCAAATATTTCAATCAAGTACAATAAAGTAAAACAAAACACTATAATTCAAATCCCATGTCACCAAATTTGATCACAAAACCATTGAGAATCCAAAACAAAATCATACCCAGTTCCTTAAATCCTATCAGAAATAGAAACGCAATAGAGACTTACTGGTTGAGATGGGCAACATTGAGAGAGAGAGGTTGTCAATCTGAAAGCTATAAAGAAACCTAAGAATTGAGAGTTGATGTTAGAGAGAAGTTAGAGTTAACAGAAAACAAGTAAACATAGTCAAGAAAACTAGAGTGAAAGAGGGGCAGTCGAGCCGATCAGAGTTGACACGATGGTGATAGAGAGAGAGACGTGCAGTTAAGCAGACTAGACGATGATCCACGACGGCGATGGAGAGAGAGAGATATAGTTGAGTAAACCAAATGGTGATACATGGCGACGATGGAGAAAATAAGGTATTAAGGAGAGAAGAAAAGGGGGTTGTGAGGGAGAAGAAAATGGTGATGTGAAAAGAGAAGAAAAGGTGATGCTAGGGTTTGTGAGAGATAATGAAAAAAAAAGGATACTTATTCTTCACCGGAGTTGTGAGTCGAGTAGACTAGGCAATCGGACGATAGCAGGTAAAGGTCGGTGATTGGTGAGATGCGACAGTTAGGAGGTGCGATAGTCAAACAAAAAGGTTGGCTACTGGATAGTTAATGCCAGTGGTTGGAGGTCCGACGTTGAGGTATGACAGTGGTGGGTGGAGGTGCGAGGGTGAGGGGGTGCAAGGGTCAAAGAAAATTGTTGGATAGTGAGAGAGTGACCAACAGTGGGTGGAGGAGAGGTGCGACGGTCGTAGGTGGACGTGCGACGGTTAGGGACGACGATGAGGACTTCAAACAATTGGTTGGGATTCCTAGAGCAAGAATGAGAGAAAAACGCTAGGAATAGAAAGAGAGAGAGAGTAACAAGTTTTGTAGACAGAGAATGACCATCACACACAAAAGGGATAGGTCAGTTGTAATTAGGTTGAGTAATCAAGGGTATTCCTGTCCAAAAAAAAGGTCACGCTGCAAAGATTTATAATAAAAAGAGGTTATTTCTCAGATGGGTCTTCACAAAAAAGTTAATTTTCAACTAAACCCAAAAAAAAAAAAAAAAAAAATTCTACCTCTCTGTTGCCTTGTTCTTTTCGCATACCGTGCAAACATCATTATTCACTAAACCTTCATGCAAAATATTTTGTATAATTAGTAGATTTTTTACCCTGCAATAGGCTGCTGATTAGGGTGCCACTCACAATAAGCTGTTTCTCATTTAATGCTTCAAGGGAAGTCTTGTTCTTTTTTACATAAATTTGTAATAATAAAAATGAAATTGCAACAACTTTCATTAAGTTCTGGTTTGAGGATAAAACATTAACCAAGAAATTTCCATGAGAATAATCTGATGCAAGAAGAGAAACGCAAGTAAAGAAGAGAAAAAAAAAAAAAAAAAGATTTCCAGAAGCAAAATTTAAGGCAAGAATTTAACTTGATGCTATTAGGACGAACATTATCATTCAAAGTAAGCTTAACATGTTGATAATGACGATGTTTCATAATGAAATTGATTTTTGAATAAAACTATCCAAAATATCATGTAAATTTGTATTTACAACTCTTGTACAATCATTAGTATATAAATAAGATTGAGCCAATAGTTATTTGAGCTGAGCTTCTTCGTTGTTGAGTTCCAACACTTCTACTAAATGCGACTAGTGTTATAACCACTCACAACTTAATTTATAGTGGGTCATGTTTAAGAAAAAAACCACTTCTAGCGTTGGCTGCTCCGCTTGGTCTGCTGTTGTGGTCTTTTACTTGGTTGCTATTTCTTGTGCTTGGTTCTCCCTATTTGATAATGTTGTTTGAGGTTCTACTTCAGATGATGACAGAGAAGATTGAAACTATATCATTGACCTTAAACAAGAAATTCAAGCATACGTTTCGCTGTTCTGTTTTTTGTGGGAATATCATAGGGAAACTATGATCAATTTGAAGGACAACAAAATGTTCCCCAACACCAGCCAGATACTTTTTTCTTCCATCCTAAGGGCACATCCTGTGCTGTTCACTCGACAAATATGGATTCCTTCAAGGATGAAACTCCTGTGCCCAAAGTTTAAGATCAGTACATTTAAAATTGATCATCTTTCTATGGCTTCTTCCAATGCTACAAAACTCCAAGCACAAATAAATTTACAAGCGTCCAAAATCCATACATGAAAATTTCAAAAGCAAACAACGTATCCTATTTTTACTAACCTTTCTTCACATGCATCTGGGCAAGGCACCTAAAACTGTGGTTCTCCTATGCAAATAATGTCTAGTGATAAGAACAAAAAAGCTTTGCATAGTAAAGTACAAAAACAAAAGGAATTAGGAAACAAACAGTAAAAAAAATAACATATCTTAATATGCTTTGATGCAGAAAATTATACAAATAGAATACTTAATAACAGTCACTTACCTAGTTTAACAACACATGTCATTGCTGAATATTGATCCTTCAAGGTAACACAAGACATTTTAGTTCACTAGAATATTGTAGTCAGAGTCTTTTGATCAGCATTAATCTGAAAATATAACATCTAATTCTTTAATAATCTTGAAGGAGAATTTAAAAGAAGATAAAGCAATAAGATCAGCATACATTATATCTGATGGAATTACTTGATCTTTTTTTCTTTTTCCTACTTCTACCACCATAATTGTTTCATTCCTCACTCCTTGAAGATCCAGGAATTGAGTCTAACCAAACAAATTTTCTGATTTTTCCATTAATGTAAATATCCACAATCTATGACATATTCCAAGGAAAATATCTGTAAGCAAAGAGGTAATTGGATCATGGCCTGCAACTTATACCCTGCATTGAAAACCAGATTCTGTTATACCATAACCTGATGGAAGTTCACATCAATGCCACAAAAAACTGGATCTATGCTGAGCCAGTGTCTGCTAGAATGAACAACCTTGAAACAAGAAAAGCCTCTTCTGGCCTCTCATGTTAGAATGCATGGAAGCATACCAATTGGACTTTGTTTCTTCTGGTAACATCAAAATGAAATTATTGATTGTGTAGTCTTCTTGTTTCATTTCCTCTGAACACATCCTGGCAGGTTCACCTACCAAGCTATGAAATTGGAATCCCTTGAAAAAGGAAATTAACTACTGTTGTACTTCTTCTACCTAAAATTTTAAAACCAATTGTCTTAACAATGAACATCTGCTTCTCAACTTATCAAATTTACTTGCCTCCCAAATCCAAAATATATCCTTTTAAGATATATAATCTTGAGAATTTATAAACGTAGCATAATGTCAAACATTGAAAGTCTAATTTGACATTGTTATACCATTACTTGAGGAAAGTCCATGTCGAAGCCACTAAGAACAGATCTGTGCCAAGTCAGCATCTCATGTTAAAAAAGGAGATTAGGAGTACTACAAGTGAGTATTAACAATCTCGAAATAGGGAAATCCTCTTTAGTGCTCCTAACCTTACGAAATATTAAGTAAGACACAAACCTGGCAACTTACAAACACATACAATGAGTATATGTCATCAACTCAAAATACCCAATTTAAATAATAGAGCATTCTTCCTTACCTTTATTCTCAATGCTTCTTGGCATGTCAATTTGATTTCCCTTAAAAGGTGGTTGTATTGAAAATCAAAAGACTTTTAAAGACGTCAACAAAAATGAAGCCCTTTAAAAGATGCAACTAGTTTAAGGACATTTTTAAAAATGATCATCTTTTTCTTTCTTCTTCCTGCAAAACATTAACCACAAAGAAATTTAAGATCAATACGTTCAACAATATGACCATCTTTATCTAAATATGCTTTGAGCCAGAAAATCATATAAAAAGGAAACAGCCTACTTACCTAGTTAACAGCACCTGCCATTACTAAATCTTGATTCTCCAAGGTAGTACAAGACATTTTACTCCCCCTAAATTATTGTTATCAGAGTCTTTTGATTAGAGCATAAATCTGAAAATACAACACCCAATGCCTTATCCTTATCTTAGGGAGAATCTGAAAAAACATAAAGCAATGATCAGCATACAACATATATGATGGAAATACCTGATAGTTCTTTCTTATCTATTTCAATAATCATAATCAATGCATTCCTCGCCTCTTAAAGATCCAGAATTGATTATAGTTAAAAGAACTTCCTGATTTTCCTTCCACGTAATATCCCTTCTTTTAAATTTTGGTGCATACTTCACTCTTCTGTCTCATGCATATCGATAAACCACCAAAGTCACTTTGACAAGAAATATATATGTTAGCTTTTCAAATTAAATATCTAACTATAGCATTAAATTTTGATAATAAGCAAATATGTGTGAATTGATGCGAAATATCAAAAAACAATGGGCCAATCATGTACCAACATCAAACATGAACTGAAGATAAACATGTCTTATTAACACGTGCATGTAGTGAACCATGTTCTTGCTTCAAATAGCTGTGAATGTGACATTAAAATTAAGCTTCCAAACATAAATTTAATTAAGTCCCAGTTTACAATAAATCTAATTTGGCTCCATCTATACATATCAATAAATTTCAAAACAATAACAATGCTCTAAAAAATGGAGTAGCAAACACCTGCAGTTTGATGTTTGTTGCAATGACTGGGAAGTTCAATGGCAATCTCTTTGCCCATACACAAACAATAACAATGGCACGTTATGCTTATACCTAAAGTTATCTATGCTTATACCTATAAGTTATCAAAATTAAGAAACTTTGAATAGAAAAGTCAAAAGAAAACACAAAAGAGAATAATAAAAACAAAGGAAATCTGAAATATATTTGAGTTATCAAGTCATACTTACGACAAAACAATTGAAAAGATAGCCAAGGACAATTCCTCAACCAGCGTCACTTGGCTTCGAGTCTTTGAAGTGTAAAAATCTTCAATAAAAACATCCACATTCTATGATATGCTCTAAGTTAAATATTTGAAAGCAAAGAAAGTAATAAGATCATGGCGGCCCACAATTTTTACCTTGCATTAAAGATATTTAACGTAGCTCCTACTCCACTTTGATTTTGTTATGTCATATCTTGAGGAAAGTTTACATCGATGCTACTCAGTATGGATTTGTGCTGAACCAACATCTGTAGAGGCAGGAGACTTGGGAGTGCTCTTGAAATCTCCCTCTTCTTGCCTCTCACGTTTAAATACATGAAACCTTGCCTCTTCTGTATTACTTATTGAAACTCTGCCTCTTCTGGTGGCATTAGAATGGAAATATTGATTGAGAAATCTTCTTATTTCATTCTTCCTCTGTACATGTTGTTGCTTATTCACCTATCAAGGTATGAAACTGGAGTCCTTTGAGAAAGGCAATTCACTGCTGTTGCATTCCTGCACCCAAAAGTTTAAGATCAATTCTTTTAACACTGAGCATCTTCTTCTTGCCTCTTCTTATGCAGCGAAACACCAAGTACAGATAAAGACAAGAAATTTAAATGTCTCCTAAATCCAATGTACCTCTCCTTCTGTTATATAAACTCAACAATATACAAATTAACATTGCACAATTTCAAAACATTAAGAAGTTTACATCATGAACTAAAAGTACCCATTACAAATTGACTGAGCATTGTTCCTAACCTTTCTTCTCAATGCATCATGGCATGACAATTTGATTGCTGATAAATGCATCCTCCAATGCAATTTTAAGGTGATGGATGAGAACATAGCAACTTTGTACAGAAAATTAAATGGGCTGTGCAGACCAGATTTGTAACCATTTGACATCTACTTTTTACTGAAGCCTGCAACTAAAAGTAGTGGAACCAGTGAATAAAAATGAATATATGGATCATATCCACAAAATTGAAGGCTAACCATAAAGTAAAGAGATTAGAAAGTAAATTCTACGTGAATTATATGAAAAATCATTCCATCATATAAAATATCAAATTGAATAAAAATGAATATACGGATCATATCCACAAAACTGAAGGTTAACAATTTGATCTCTGCTACTCCTTCACATCCTTGACCTCTTCCATGCAGTAAGTCACAATACCGTACAGCTTCATTCTTGTCTTCGAATACTTAGAGCAAGAGTAAAAAGTCTTTAACTAGACATCAATCACATATACAAAATTGGCTCATAAGATGAAGGAAAATAAATTAAAAACCCTGTTGGAAATATATACCAAATGCTGGCATACACTACTACAACAGAATTTTGGCTGAGGAAATAGGAAATCGGAGTGGGATGTGGTTGCTAGTTACTACGATAACATTTTAAAAGTTTAGAACTGCGAACATCTTGGTCTATGGTAAAATTTTATCACATAAATAGCATGTAAGAGACTAAATAGCACCTCTTCTACCATTTAAGCATGTAGATGATACTTGCAATTAGTTCGTATCTAGTACAGATAAAATGCTATCATAGTTATGACTGTCTTCTTGCAATAATAATAATAATAATCACAACAATAATAAATTAATTATACTAAATGTGTAAGCAAAATAGCAGACAACAGGCAAAAGTGAACACTTACAAGCACTCCCTCCCTAATATCCTCCACAAGCATGAAGCATCTGGTACCTTTTCCCATTTCTGGACTGCTTAGCCTGATTTCCAATCTCAGGCCTTCACTTTTCTCCTTCAGGAAACAAAAGTCCAAGCTCCCTTTCAACCTCACTGTTAAAAAAGCAAGACCTCAGTCAGGGAAACAATATTGATTATTTAAGTGAAATACTACACAGAACATAGTCAGACCTGTGATTCCTTCGAGTTTTCATTGTGCACAACTGGTTTTCCCGTTGGGTTAGCACATATACTGGCTTTGAATCTTCTCTCCATGGGTTGGCCTCCAAAACTGGAAGCAGGACAAAACCAATCATTACTGAAACCAATTAGAGAGTACATGTTTTGATTATTTCCGCCAACATATGCATTAAGTAGCACTACTGTAAAAGTCATTTAATAAACTACAATAATCAAGAGGTTCAGACAGACTATAAAAAAATATCATACAGATCCAACGAACGCAATCTTTTAGCAATAGAATACACTGGCAAAGTGAAATTAAGATCCTAGTTTTTCTTGTTAAAGTGGTTACAATATAACCAACCGTTGAAAGAAAAACCAACGAACGTAAAAGAGGTGGAAATTTAATACCTGGTGTTGAATGCATGTTTGTCCTAACCCCTGGAGAGTTCAAGGGCTGCCTCTTTTCACATACTCTCCATCAATCACGATATAAGGGATGTGAGAGATGTCAGACCAGTGCTCTCCTTCCCTCTTTCCATAATGAGCTCTTATCATAGGACACTGAATTATACTCAAAACTCGTGGTGGTGCCTGAAGAACTTGCTTTGACAATGCCTTCAATTTGGGGCAGTTATCAATTTCCAAGGTATGAAGAGATGGCATGATTGTTATATTACGATGTTCAATCCCAAAATCCCACTCTTCCCATTCCTCCATGCTCCAGAGCCAGAGATATTTCAATTTGGGGAAAATAGTAACTGAAAAAGATGAAATATTGTCACCACTCTCTAATCCTAAAAGTTTATTACCCACTCTTTTTACTCTCTTCATCCTTTCTATGCGAAGTGATTCGAGGGATGGCAATTTTCCCAATGGAGGAAGTTGCTCACATTTGATCCATTCTATCAGATCTAATCTTCTCAACTGAGTAAAAAACTCCGTCCAATTTGGTGACACTGTGTTGCTTGCATACTTTGATATTTCTAAATGTTGTAAATTTGGAGGAGGTTGTAAAGCTTCAAGAATTGCTTCGTTGTTCATCGAACCTGACCCACGGAAGCCTAATTTCAATTTCCAAATGTTTGTCTTATTTGCAAGTTGTATTCTCTTAGCCTCGCTCACATTTGTCAGATTTCCCAAACCTTTTATACCAAAAAATCCTCTAAGGTTGTAAAATTTATTTAAGCATTCGAGTGAACATGCTTTGCTACCAAAAGCACCCTCACTCACATGGAATTCACTTAATGTCCGAAGACATGTTAGTTTCTCAATTCCTTTCGGCATGTATTTAAGAGAATCAGTCCCATCATTTTGTAAATGTCTGAGATTGATCAACTTCCCCATCCCTTGCGGTAGTTCCTTAAGTTTGTTACACCAAGTAACATTTAAGGTTTGTAAATTATATAATTCACATAATGTTTCTGGTAACATTTTTAATCCCGAATTATAACTTAAGTCAAGGCACCTCAAATGTATTAGTTTCCCTATCTCTTTAGGAACTTTTTCTAACGTTATTTGATATATATAATATCTACCAATCATTACTTCTTCCTTGGTAGTACCGCTCAATGTCAATGCCCTTAAGCATGTATTTTGAGCCAATAACTTTAGCAAGACTCCATCAATTGAATACGTGCCTAAATCAAATTTAATCAACAGACTCCGCAATTTTTTTATATTACAAATGGTGATAGGAAATGAACTATTTTCATCAACCATTAACATTAAATTTTGAGCTTTCTCAAATGAAATGTCAATGTTTGATTGTCTTAATCGTCCAAAATCTTTGTCCATTGCAAAACTTTCATTATTGGTAAGAAACTGAGCAAAATCATGCACTATATCATGCATCTTACATCTTTTAATATTACCGAGATTATCTCGTATGAACTCTTGAAAAAAGGAACGTGTAGCTAAATTGCCAAAATAATCATTACCTATCATCTCTATCTCCTTATTGTTTCTTGCTAATTTTAGATAACCTTGAGCCATCCACAGGTTAATCAACTCATTTTTTTCTAATTGGTGGTCCTTTGGAAAAGTGGCACAATATAAGAAACATCTTTTAACCATTGGAGGCAAATCATTATAACTTAATAATAGAGGAGCAATAACATCCTTCTCAAACTCTTCAAGTACCCACATCTCACTATCTAAGATAATTTCCCATTCGATTTTAGTTCTTTTAAAGTGCAAAAGACTCCCTATAGTCTTTACTGCAAGCGGCAAGCCCTTGCACTTGCTCACAGTTTCCTTCCCAACACCTTCTAGTTCACTACACTCATTTTGAGACCTACCATGAAATGCAAAGTGCTTAAACAATGACCAGCTCTCATTTTCAGACAATTCCTTGATTGGAATAACAATTGATTTCAACATGAAAGCAACAGTCTCATTACGTGTGGTGACTATAATCTTACTTCCATTGAGACAATTCTTAAGGCAATTGTACAATGGTTCCCAATTTTTGTAATCTTCAGTCCACACATCATCTAATACAAGAAGAAATTTTGTTCCTGTAATAGATTGATGAATATTTTCTAGAATAGTTTGCAATGTGGTTGAACCGGAGCTTTGGCCTTCTAGACCTTCAAGTATTGCATTGGCAACCCGTAATTTATCAAACGGGTTTGAAACACAAATCCATATTCTTTTTTGAAAGCTGTTTTTCACCTCATCATTATTGTATGCAAGTTGAGCAAGAGTTGTTTTTCCTATTCCTCCCATCCCTACAATTGAGATGATCTGGAGGCATTCTTGCTCATCGCTACTCTCACATAACAACTTGCTTATTAATTCATTCTTCTCCTGATCTCGACCACATATCAAATATTCATCAATGAAAGAGGTGGTTTCTACTCCCCGAGATTGCTCACCACTTGTAATTATATTAAAAGAATAGCTATCTTTTTCTTTGGCAATTCCATCTAGACTCTCATTAACTTGTTTTAGTTTAAGAGCTATGTCACGGTGCAAAACAACTTGCTTAAAACAGAAGCAAGGAGAGAGAAGGAAGGAACATACCTTCTTCTTAAGAGTAAGAGCATTTTCAGCTCTCTCAATTTGCAGTTTCAGCTTTGAAGTGTTCCACTCATCCAACACGTTTTCTACACCATATGATACAGCTTTGAGCTTATCTAACCAGAGTCTGACACTTGTCTCCTTCACTTGCCTTAGCTCTGCATCAACGAGCACGGCTTGAATGGCTTGGAAATTGCTAGTCAGCCTTTCTACTTCTTTGCTGACACCACGCACGAGTGTAACTTCTTCTTGAATCTGTTGATGAGTGATTGAAGCCAGTTCATTCAAGACAATGGAAACAACTGCATTGGCCATAGTTGAGAGATGGTGCTTTGAATGATAATTGCGATAGCAGAGACTGAGTTTTTGAATGTGAAAATGATAGACATATGCTTCATGCTTTTATACTGGGGAAAAGTGAGAACTTGCTTTGTTTAATAATAAACTTTCTAATTTACTGGGGGAAAAAATTGAATTAAATATAATTTGGCTAGCTTAATACTTCCTAACAAAAAATTTAAAAATAATATTAATAAAAACTGAAGACAGTGTGCTTAGATTTTTTATATTTGTGAATATTGATTATACTTTTCTGTAAATCAATTTTATTTATGAAACCAAGAAGCTTTCAAGGAATCTCCAGCGCATCAGTTTTGTTTCTATGAAATATTTATTAAAAATTCAAAATATATTCAAATTAAAACAGTGATTATTTTAATATACAAAACATATTTGGTATTGTTTGTTAAAAGTAATTTTGTAAATTGAACCCAATATAAACTTACTTCAATATTGCATATAAAATTAAATGATATAGTTAATTCAATAAAATTTTGTAATTTATTTAAAATATATTTTAAGAATAATCGAAAAGTCACAATAGCATCACTTCTTCCACCTTTTTTTTTTTTAATTTTTTATTTTTCAAAGGCACATCACCTCTTCCACTTTGTAAAGACTAAAAAGCAAGAAAGCAATAAACACCTTACATTTTTCATTTTATTATAATCCTTTGGGCTTCAATTTCAATATAAAATGACAAAAACCGTGTGAGCTCATATTTATTTGTCGGCCAACACATTACGCTTTTGAACAGCCACAATCATTCATTCACATTCCTAGATTTTAATTGATTCCGCATTCAATTATTCATTACTAATAAGTTATGAATGTATACACGTATTTAGATATAATGCAACCTTTTTTTTTTTTTTTTCCAAATAAGTAAACATTATAAGTATGAGTGTGTTACATCTGAGACCTCCTGATATATACTCTAAAACGCATTTTAAAACAAATTCTCATAAAGTAGGAGGAGAAACCTACACACCAATGAAAAGGTGTCGCAAATATAATCCACACATAAATAGGAGGAGTTCTCGAACCTTACACTCGAAATAGAGGCAAGAGAAATGGTGACAATAACAAATCTATATTTTATTTAATAATTTTTGAAAAGCAAATACATTAGGCCCGCTTGGTACCTTGGAATTCACATGGGTTTGGGAACAAGGGTGAAGGGGAAAAATTCCATGTGGGTTTTCAAAACCGTGTGGGTTTCATATTAAAATTCCACTTGTATAAGGTTCATAAACCTATTAATTTTGGTGGATTTAGCAAATCCCAAACAAGTGGCAGTTTTTATTATATCTTTAATTAATTTGTATTTTATTTATTATTTATATTAAATTATTTAAAATTTAATTTACTACTTGTTTCACAAAAAAGAGGAAACAAATTAATTCATTATATATTATTTAATCAATTTATTATAATATTAAATTAATTTAATCCAATTTAATCAAATTCCAATTATACCAAGATTTTTAAAATGGTTTAACTGATAGGGTAAATTAAAGTTGGTTTTGGTTTTGAAATAAAATCCAACTAGATCTTGTACATAACTTTTCTCTTCTTTCACCAAATTTGATGTCCTCCTTCAATGAGGGGGACCAAGGGGGCAGGCCGTAATGCCTCCTCCATTGCACTAATGGAGGAAACATCATGGTCTTCTGTAATTGGGAGAATGCTTGCCTTCTACTCTACCATTGGGAGGAGGTGCCACCAAAAACGAAGCCCACCATAGCAATAGAGGAGGTATGACACCTTTTTCAATTGCGACATAAAAAGGTTTCACGACCTCTTCAATTGCTTGGGAAGTCTTTGGAGCCCTTTTTGACCTCTATTTTTCTTGTAATTTGATTTTTTATTTTTATTAATATTTATTTTATGTATTGTATAATAATTTTATTAATTTTTATTCAAAATATTATTAAATAGTTTAAAGTTGATTTTTAAGAATAAGGTTAAAAAAAAAAACACTCTTTTCAGTTTAGCGTAGAAGTATTTTTTACTTTTTGTAGTGAAACGGTAGTAATTTGTTAAATAGCTGGAAAATGAGGGTATTTACTGCAATTAAATTAATTAGTTGGATATTAAACGTGAAATATTTAAAGTATATTTTGAGAATCGTAAAAAAGTCTTTTAGTACATAAGGGAGGCGTGTCTAGTCGCTGAGGCCGGTCCCATATCAATAAACGGCGTGAAGGGGCTACATTTATCTTTTTCTTTTCTTTTTTTGTTTTTTTTTTCTATTTCATTAAAAATACATTATTTTTTTTTCTATTTATATTAACCGTGTGAGTCACAATCATGCATCCAAATTTCTGGATGTTATAAGCACTGTGGGCCATTCGTAGCCCAAGTTTTCATAAATTATTTAGTGTAATATAATATTATAATATTATTTATTAAGAAAAATAATTTATTTTAATATATAACAACATTTTATAAAATTTTACATTCTTTTACGTCACTTTCAAGTTAAACAGACAAAAACCGGGTCCATCAACCCTTACTACAATATTATAATATTATAAAATAATAATAAAGTTTTAGAAAATCTAAAGTAAATTTGGTGGAGATTTAGAAGACTCTTAAATAAATGAAAACAAAAAATAATATATGATAAATTATGTCATTTATGGTGTTTAAAAAAAATAAAATTTTTATTTGAATGTATATAATGAAAGTTACAATTAGAAATTTATGAAATATCTAATTACGGGATATTATTTCTGTTGTGGGTGTTTTCCGGATTATCTAAATGGGCTAATGGGAGCCCATGAGATTGGTGGCCCAAGCCACTGAACCCATTAATCAAGATCCAATGTATGGAAGTCCGCAGACAGACTGCTAGAGCCATCTGTGAAGTCGAGTCTGTTAGCCTACTGGAACGAAGCCAAAATCGGTTGGTAAGCGTTCCCGTTGTAGCGACGTCAAGACCGCTGGAGCCATCCGCGAAGTCAAGTCCATTTACTCCGTAGTTTCAGTCCGTTTTTGTCTCAGTTCGTCCAGTGCCGACTCAGAACAGTAAGCTAACGTGTCTTGCATGATAAGAAGGGTTATTTCACCTAATAACAGCCTAATTTGGGGAGATCTCACCTAACCAGCATGGGTTATCGTCTAAACCCACGTGTTGACAGAGTTGACCTGGCAAAAGTTAGAAGCATTAAATGTGATTCAGAAACATTAATTGTAATTGATTATGATATTTTGTCTGATTGTTTTCTTCTGTAACTCTTCCTTTTCTATAAATAGAGGAAGACTTTCATTGTAAACTAGAGCGAAACACTGGAGAGTAAACATTGCCTCCATTCTGCAGAAATAGAGAGCTAGTGGACGTAGGCAGATCAAAAAGGCCGTACCACTTTAAAATTTTGCGTTGCTCTGCTCTTTCTTGGCTTTTTTCTTTTGCTATTATCTGGTTTCTTGTTTATGATCTTATATTGCAGCATTGGGCTCGAAGAATTTGGTTGACTGGTTTTCCACGTCAACATTTTGGCGCTAGAAGGAGGACCTAACTGCAATTGGAGGTCTGCAATCTCTATGGCAAAAGGAAGGAATACAAGGAATTCTGACGCAATAAACGAGAGAACAAAGGAGACAGAATAGCGGCGTCGCGCTCAGGTAACAGATACTAGAGCAGGGCCTTCTAATGCAGGTGGGGATGTTGTGCATGCCTTAGCCCGGTGCCAGGAGAGGTTAGAAAATACAATGGCGCAGATCGTAGACACTTTGAGAGCGTTGACGCGAGGCCATGATCAAAATGTTTCGAGAATGACTGCAATCCCACCTCCTGGATAGGAGACCGCGGGAGAAGTGCCAGTCCAAGAAGGATCCATCAATTCATCGAATAGATTACCTGAAGCCTGGAATCCGCGAACTCGAGAAAATGGGGACGCAGCCCAGCCTTCAAGGTTGAGAGTAAGGATCAGTCAAGATGGACATAGGCGGGTTAAAAGGAGTAATGGGCACCCGCGAGCTTCAGTTCGGGGGGCAGAAAATGAGTTACGACGGTGACAGGAAGATGATGCTCACGAACTAGGCCAAATGCGCGGGGTACAGGATTAGCATTCTCCTACCAGGGCGAGCCAAAGAAGTAGGGAGCCTCCCGCATGACAACGCGGAGCCCGAGACCCAATAATTGAGCAACTCTTAGAAAGAATACAGCAGCTAGAAGTAAGGCCTGGGGCTCAGGAACCAGGGAGACGTAGTGAAGCAAGGAGTCCCTTCAGAGTAGAAATAGAGCAGAAGCCACTCCCTGTCAGGTTCAAAATCACTAGCGTCCCACAGTACAATGGAGATTCAGACCCCTATGATCATCTGGATGCTTTTAACGTTCAAATGAACTTGTAAACTACCAATTCGCTGGTGAAGTGTCGTGTCTTCCTCGCAACGCTTGGAGACATTCCGCGGACGTGGCTTAGAAATCTTCTACCCGCAGCATTAGCAGTTGGGAGGAATGTCAGCAGAAATTCATAAATCAGTACGAAGCGTTGAAGAAGCAGCTCGTGCCGGCCTGTCACCTCGCTACCATCTTTCAACGTTCTGGTGAGTCATTAAAGGATTATATTAACAGGTTCAGGAGCGAGGTCAATAAAGTGGAAAGCCCGTCTGAGGAGGGGATTTTGACTACAATATCAGCTGGGCTCAGAAAGGACGGTAAGCTCTATGAAAGTATCTATAAGTCACCAGTGAAAACCCTGGGCGACTTCTACGGTCGAGCTCATAAGGAGATCAGATGGGAAGAATCCTTCAGCTCAAAAAAGGCTGGTCATCCGAAAGGTGAGGCAAGTAGTTCCCATCAAGGCAAAAAGAATTATCAGGGCAGTAATGAAGACAGGAGAAATCGTTCTAACAACCAAGTAGCAAAGCGGGCTAGGAAAGAGCCCAGAGGAAATCGATCTCCACCTCGGAGTCGCTACCATCATTACAGCACCTTGTCAGATAGGCAGGATAGAATCTTCCAGACCGAGAAGCATAGAGAAAATTTTGGAAGACCAAGTTGTACAGGCCTTCCCAGCAAATTCAAAAATCCCCACAAGTATTGTGCCTATCACAGGGAGAAAGGGCATAATACTTCCGATTGTTGGGACCTCAATGATGCCATAGAAAACTTGATAAGTAATGGCCGCTTGAAAGAATATGTGGTGCAGCCCGCCCATGACAGACCTTAAAATCAGCGCCTTCAGCAAAACCTGCAGCCCGCACAGCAGAACCAGCAGAATCAAAAACAGGAGGCTGATCCCACGGTGAAAACCATCTTCACCATTCATAGTGGTCCCCACATCGCTGGATCGTCCAAAAAGTCTCACGAACGCTATGTGCGGGAAGCAAATCATGTCCTAATAGTCAGACGAAGTGACCAGGAAGGCCCGCGAAGAAGGCCAGGACGACCTCGAAAGATATCATTTTTACAAAAGAGGATGCAAGGGAGGTGCGCTGACCTCACAATGACGCCCTTGTCATCAGAGTGAGGATCAGCAACGCTGAGGTCTTGAGGATCATAGTGGACACGGGGAGTTCGGTGAACGTCATGTACAAAGAATGCTATGATCAGCTGGGGCTAGGAGCCAATCAATTAAAGCCATCCCTAGAACCTCTCTACGGCTTTACCGGGGACGCCGTCATTCCGATGGGTCAGGTCAGACTTCCACTTTCGATAGGGGACCCAGCTCACCAAGCAACCACGTTGGCAGATTTCCTTATCATCAATGGCCCATCTGTATACAACGTAGTCTTGGGAAGACCTGCAATGAACGATCTGGACATGGTCGTTTCAACCAGAGCTCTTATGATCAAATTCTCAAGGCCCAGCGGAGTGGGATTCGTGTGGGGTGAGCAGTATACGGCAAGGCGTTGCTATGAAAAGGCCGTAAAAATAGGAGTGACGAGTAAAAGAATCGACATGGTGTCAGGGGGAAAGCCACATGAAGTCAGTGAGAAGGGATTCAGCCATGATCTCGATCCTCGTGAAGTGGATGCGGACAGGACATCGGGGCTAGTCGACAAGCTTGAGTTGATACAAGTCAGTGAAAAGGACCCCGGGAGGTATTTGAGTTTGGGGCGAAGCCTAGCACCAGACATAAGGAATCAGCTCATTTATTTCCTCAGGGTGAACTTGAACGTCTTCTCGTGGAACCACGAGGATATGATCGGGATCGACCCAAAAGTTATATCACATAAGCTGAACATCGATCCCAACTGTAGACCAGTTCGCCAGAAGCAAAGACCCATGACCAAGGAGCGTTTAGAGGCCATCAAAGAAGAAGTAGACAAGCTACTGGCTAATAGCTTCATCAGAGCAGTCCAATACCCAGTTTGGCTTGCCAACCCTGTGCTCGTCAAGAAGAAGAATGGGAAGTGAAGGACGTGCATTAATTTCATAGATCTCAACAAAGCATGCCCAAAAGACAGTTTCTCCCTTCCCAGATTTGATCAGCTGGTGGATGCAACTGCAGGTCATCAAATTCTGAGCTTCATGAATGCCTACTCGAGCTACAACCAAATACCCATGAGCTCGGAGGACGAAGAGCACACGTCATTCATTACTGACCGAGGCTTGTATTGTTATAAAGTTATGCCTTTCAGGCTCAAGAACGCAGGAGCGACCTACCAGAGGCTCGTCAATAAAATGTTCGAGGAACAGATTGGTAAAACAATGGAGGTATACGTAGATGACATGCTGGTAAAGTCAAAGCGAGCGGAGTCCCATGTAGACGATCTGGCGAAGACGTTCTAAGTCTTGAGGAGTTATCGAATGAAGTTGAACCCGCTGAAGTGTGCGTTCGAGGTAGCTTTTGGAAAGTTCTTGGGCTTCATGGTGAATGATAGGGGCATTGAGGCCAATCCGGAGAAGATTCAAGCCTGATCAATATGAAATCCCCCAATAAGATAAAGGAAGTCCAAAGCCTTACTGGCCAGGTCGCAGCATTGAGCAGGTTCATCTTGAAGACGATGGATAAGTGTATCCCATTCTTTGAAGTAATCAAGAAGGTGAAGAACTTCGAGTGGACTGAGTAGTGTGAACAAGCTTTTCAGCAACTGAAAGAATATATGGGCCGTGCTCCGCTCTTGTCAAAACCTGTTGATGGGGAGAAGCTCTTCCTATACTTAGGGGTATCCCAGTACGCCCTCAGCGCAGCTTTAGTATGGGAAGAAGGCAGGACGTAGCTCTCAGTGTATTATGTGAGCAAGAGATTATCCGATCCAGAAATGAGGTATTCTCATATGGAAAAGCTCGCTGATTGTCTGGTGACAGCCTCAAGAAAGCTCTGCCCATATTTTCAAGCTCACAAAATCGAAGTCCCAACCCTGTATCCTCTGAAACAGATCTTCCAGACATCGGATACCTCAGGTCGGCTACTAAAATGGGCAGTTGAGCTGGCGCAGTTCGACATTGATTATGTCCCCAGACTGGCCATTAAAGCCCAAGCCTTGGCAGATTTCATCGCAGAATTCACAGGATCCGTAGAAGAAGGGGCGGAACCTTCCGAGAAGCCGATGTGGGAATTGTATGTTGATGGTTCATCTAGCGACCTGAAGGCCGGGGCAGGTATACTACTTATCAGCCCGGAGGGGGACAAGATTTTCTACTCTTTGAAGTTCGAATTTCACGTAACCAATAACGAGGTCGAATACGAAACATTGATAGCAACACTGCGGCTAGCCAAAGAGATGTGGGCTGAACAGGTCAGGATCTTCAGTGATTCCTAGCTCGTTGTGTGCCAGGTCAAAGGGGAATATCAGACTCGAGGATCAAAAATGGCTACATATCTCGCGAAGGTTCAAGAATTACTCAAGACCTTTCTGAAATATGAAGTGATTCGAATCCCGTGAGCTCAGAATACGTATGCTGACGCCCTAGCTCGCCTAGCAACTACCCAAGCAGCGGAAGACTTAAAACCTGTACCTGTTGAGTTTCTACCAATCCCGAGCATCCAGAAAGGAGAATTAATGATGGCCCTGTAGTGGCAGAAGATTCATGGATAACACTGCTGACTGAATATCTACAGAACGGAAAGCTCCCCGAGGATAAGAATGAAGCCCGCCAGCTGAGAGCACGATCTGCGCGGTATTATATTTATAATGATATGCTGTATAAAAGAGGGTTTTCGGCTCCACTCTTGCGATGTATCGATGGGGTAGATTGTGAGAAGGTATTGAACGACATGCACTCGGGCCATTGCGAAAATCATTCTGGAGGGCTCTCCCTGGCTCAAAGACCGTTGAGACAAGGATTTTACTGGCCTATAATGAAGAAAGACGTCATTGCCCTGGTGAAGAAATGTGATAAATGTCAGAGATTCACGAAGGTACCACGAGCTCCTCCTGCACTCCTACAACAAATGGTAAGTCCGTGGCCTTTCGCGATCTGAGGAATAGATCTCATTGGACCTCTGCCGACTGCTCGAGAAAATTGCAAGCACGCTGTGGTCGCTGTAGATTATTTCACAAAATGGGCAGAAGCAAAGGAATTGGCAGAAATCTCCACTACAAAGATTATTAAATTTATGTGGAGTAACATTATTTGCAGGTTTGGAGTGTCGCAACAGGTGATAACAGATAACGGAACTCAATTCAGCAGCGATCAATTCCTCAATTTTTGCAGTGACCTCGGGATCGTAAAAAGTTTCTCAGCAGTGGACCATCCTCAAGCCAATGGCCAAGTCGAAGCAGTAAACAAAATCATCAAGCAGATCCTGAAGACGAAGCTGGAAGCAAGAAAAGGGGCATGAGTGGACGAGCTACCAAAAGTACTATGGGCCTACCGAACTACAGCTCGCAACACGACATAGGAAACCCCTTTTTCAATGGTTTATGGTTACGAAACTATGATTCCAGTAGAATTCGAAGTGACGACACACCGCAGGGCTACGTTCAATCTTGAAGATAATCATCTGCTCCTCGCCTCTAACCTTGACCTCGTAGATGAAGTGCGAGATGAAGCTCAACTGAAGTTGGTAGTTTACCAACAGCGAGTTGCTAGGTATTACAACAAGAAAGTCCGTGCCCATCATTACAAAGTTGGAGATCTGGTACTACGACTCGTCTTACCTACAACACGAAACCCCGGAGAGGGCACTTTGGGACCGAGTTGGAAAGGCCCCTACATCATTAAAGAAAACCTGGGAAATGGAGCCTACCACCTAACCAACATAAATGGAGCAGAGGTCCCAAGGTCGTGGAATGCCGAGAAGCTTCGCCCCTACTTCATTTAATTTGTTTGATTCGCATTATTTGTCTCAAATGTAACGATCTTCTGGCACTATGTCTGTCTCAAATGTAATGATTTTCTGGCATCATGCCCATATACATTAATACAATTCAGGCAGATTTGCTTCGCATCTCAAATTTTTATCCTCTTTACTTCGCTTATACCAGTCATAATGCTGCGAGAACAAGTTCTGAAAGGAAAAATCATCTCCTGTGAGCTCGCGACGCTCTGGAAGGAACGATTGTGTCCTGTGAACTCGTCAAAGTTCTAAAAGGAAAAATCGTCTCCTGTGAGCTCGCGACGCTCTGGAAGGAACGATTGTGTCCTGTGAACTCGTCAAAGTTTTAAAAGGAACAATCGTCTCCTGTGAGCTCGCAACGCTCTGGAAGGAACGATTGTGTCTTGTGAACTCGTCAAAGTTCTGGAAGGAACAATCGTCTCTTGTGATCTCGCAGCGCTCTGGAAGGAACGATTGTGTCGTGTGAACTCGTCAAAGTGTTGGAAGGAACAATCGTCTCCTGTGAGCTCGCAACGCTCTGGAAGGAACGATTGTGTCCTGTGAACTCGTCAAAGTTCTGGAAGGAACAATCGTCTCCTGTGAGCTCGCAACGCTCTAGAAGGAACGATTGTGTCCTGTGAACTCGTCAAAGTTCTGGAAGGAACAATCGTCTCCTGTGAGCTCGCAACGCTCTGGAAGGAACGATTGTGTCCTGTGAACTCGTCAAAGTTCTGGAAGGAACAATCGTCTCCTGTGAGCTCGCAATGCTCTGGAAGGAATGATTGTGTCCTGTGAACTCGTCAAAGTTCTGGAAGGAACAATCGTCTCTTGTGAGCTCGCAATGCTCTGGAAGGAACGATTGTGTCCTGTGAACTCGTAAAAGTTCTGGAAGGAACAATCATCTCCTGTGAGCTCGCAACGCTCTGGAAGGAACGATTGTGTCCTGTGAACTCGTCAAAGTTTTGGAAGGAACAATCGTCTCATGTAAGCTCGCAGCGCTCTGGAAGGAACGATTGTATCCTATGAACTCGCCAAGGGATTTGCACAGGGTTGTGTAATTTATAAATATTTGTTATGCAGTTTCACGACCTCCAAGTCGCCCATACGTGATTAATATGAAATTATTGTTCATTATGAAGGCATTTCTATAATTTTCTGAAGACCGCATAAAAAAATATATGTGTAAATATATAAATGACGTGCATGAAGCTGAAATCAGAAAGCGTAACATAAATCTTCGACCGAGGTCAATGAAGTTAGAATATTACAAACGAAATTGTTAAAACCTCTAGAAAGAGGTGAACAGACAAAAATAAGATAATTTTTTTACAAGCAATAGCCTACGGGTCTTGGCCTGCCGAATCCAAAGGGTCTTAGGGGGCTGAGCTTGAAGGAACTTGGTCGCTTGCGCTTTCTTGGGGAATGTTCTCTGCGACCACGAAAGCGACCTCCTGAGGCTGATCTTGATCTCCGTCCTTAGCAGCTCGGGCATCATCGACATAAAATTCAACATCCTTAACCGTCTCTTCGCCAAAGATAGAGTAATTTAGCTCGGGATAATTCAGCCACAGGGTGTACAAAATCTTCTGCTCTGTAACCACCCTTATCTGCTTTGCACGAGCTTTCGCTGCAGCCAACGCCTCCTTAAGCTTGGCAATTTCTTCGTGAGCTTCAACGGACTGTTGCTCGTACTGCTTCATAGTGGTCTTCAACTCCCTCTCCCGATCATCCAAGAGGGTCTTAGTGGTTTCAAGTTGAGAGTATAGCCTGGCAGAAATATTCTCATGCATGCTCCTCTCTTTGGCCAAAACGGTCTCAGCTTTGAACAGAGCTGCCTCAGCGACGTCCAGCTTGGACTGAAAATCCCTCGCCTTATCTTTGGCTATAGCAAGCTCCTCTTTCACGGGAAGGAGCTCGTTGTCGCGTTCTTTCAAGTTCCCCTCAAGCTTTTCATAGGCGGCCTTGAGCTTTTCGTAGGCAGCCTTGAGGTCATCCTCCTACTCCTCCTTCGCCAGCTCTTCATCCAACGTCTTCGCCATTGCCATGGTAGCTTGTGTAACAAGCAGAATGATAAAGAGAATGAGGTTAAGGGAAAAGCGAAAAGTGGGAAAAAAGGAAGACTCGACCTTGACTGATTGACAAGCTGCCCAAGAAAATAAATTCACTCCCCGGTAAGACTTCTGGTCCAGGTATTTGGCTGACTTGTCAAGGAGACTAGGAACCTGTTCAGCCAGAAGATCAAAATACGACACCCTAGGGATATCCCTAGAAGGTTCTTCTGCAGCGACTTTAGGTGGAGACTCCCGAGCTGTGGAAGCAATTTGTTTTCCCTTCTCCTTCGAAGTCTTCTTAGCAGGAGGGGGCTTACTAGAGGCGTCGTGTTCTTTCCTCTTTAACCCCTGATGGGCAGCAACTTGTTTGCCTCTTCCTGCAGCAGCAACTTCGTTACCCATAGGAACCTTCGGCCGAGGCGAAGATCGCGCGGTCTGCGGAGCGCCTACTGAAGGAACCTTGAGAATTGGTGATTCCGCTATGCTGGTGGCCTGGGTACCTTCTTTGACCGTCGCCTGGGACGAGCTTGGAGCAACTGATACCGTTGGGCCTTCAGATTGACGGCTTATCCTCCTCGGAGGATCAGCTAATTTCAAGGGCACCATCCCAGTTGTTTCTTCCAACTGAGTCTTGACCTCAGCGCCGCCAGGCGAAGGAGACAACCCTGATGAACTTGGGCTCGTCTCGACGTCAGCCTCGTCAAATGCAGATCTTATGGGCAGATTGCGTCGAGACCCTATGTCCTTAGAGCGAATCAAACTATCTTCAGGGCTGGGGGCGAGCTGGTAAGAACGAAGGAGCTCAGTTGTCAGCTTGACGTCGTCCTCGTAAGACTTCTGAGCGAAGAGAACCTCAAGGTCTGCTGTCTTCCCCTGAGTCAAGTCAAACGGCTTCGCTCTAAGGTCTGTAAAGAAAGGTGGTAATCAAGTGAGATCCAATTACAAGACCACCAATTATGAGTAGGTCAAGATGCAGTTTGAAGAATTCCTATCTGGTTTAGCCCGAAAACTGAAGTTCTCAAGACCAACTAAAGAAATGCAGGACGCGAAGAACCAATTTATTTTATAATTGCCTACGTTGGATTTACCTTTGGCTTTACCCCGTGGCAAAACCTCTCTGTATAGAGACGACATTCGGGGAGAAACATAGTAATACCCATCCCGTGGGCGCCCCGTACTGGTGGCTTTGAAGGTAAATAAATGTTTTATGATCCTAGAAGAAGGAAAGGGAAGGCCGTATTTCCTAAAAAATATGGCTAAGGAAGACAGCTGGGTGTATGAGTTGGGGGTCAGCTGAAACAGAGTGAGCCCTAGATCGTTGAGAAGCTCAACCAAGTAGGAAGGGACTGGGAACCTTAACCCAACTTCCAGGTGTTGTACACTGATAGCCACGAAGCCCTTGGGAGGAGTAGCTGCATGGTCCCGTGGAGAGGGTTCCATGAGGCGGCAGCCCCTAGGAAAGTGATATTCCAACCCCAGTCCAACGAGGTCCTGGTACGATAATTGTGAGGGATACTGTTTGAACATGTCATAGCCCCTCCTAATTTCTACAGACTCAAGATCTTCGGCCCCTACGGGTTGGTTTCCTCCAGGGTTGGTTCGGGTTGCGAACCCCTCAGCGGTTTCTCCGCTTTGCGAGGACGCTTGAGGAATCTCTCTTATTTGCTCCTCGGAGCTGGAGGTATCATCCTCTCCTATTATGTGCGTTTGGCGTCTACGACCTGAAGACATCTACAAATGAAAAGGAGCAGTTAGTCCGCAAAACGCAGACTGCACCTACAAAGTCTA
Organism: Dimocarpus longan; assembly: GCA_022984855.1. Classification (NCBI taxonomy): domain Eukaryota; kingdom Viridiplantae; phylum Streptophyta; class Magnoliopsida; order Sapindales; family Sapindaceae; genus Dimocarpus; species Dimocarpus longan. The sequence continues at coordinate 8,518,535 of CM041013.1, forward strand.
AAGCTCCGAATCTGCTAAATGACTATTTCCTAATCAGCAGGTCACAAATGCCGCACAAAGTTGCTATTCTAACGACCTCAAGATGTATCCTAACAGCCTACCATCTACCTATGCGCAACTTTAAGATCGTTCAAACTCACAAACAGCAAACAAATGACTGAACAACAAACCAGCAGATCAAACCAACAGAATATGAAAAGATGTGGACATTCAAACAAGCATTCGAGCAAGAACCAAACCGCATTCAAAATATCAAAAGCACCAGACACCCAAACAAAGATAAAAATGCCAGAGAAAGCGAAGAAACTGAAAAGAAAGCTTCCAACCGAAAGTGACGATTATGAACATACCGTTGATCGAAGTCGGAGACGGTGCCTGAATTGTGTGCGCTATGAATCTGAAACCCAGAATCTGATGGTGGATGCAAGAGAAAGAAATGAAGAAGAAGACTGAAGCATGAAAGTGACGAGTGGAATGTGAAAAGATAAAGTTTCCATCTTATATATGGATGTGAAGTCGCATCCCTGACCATTGGATCTGGTGGCTCACCAACCGCCTCAAATCTAATGATGTAACGCGATCCTCGGGACGTGGCTAGCAGGCGCCGTCAATCGAAGAGACGTGTATTAAATGTCCGTTGCGGGCGCTGACATGTCGATTGGGGAGTCGCCACGTGTCCGAGAAAATGGGGGAAGTTCTTCATCCAGTACAGTTCAAAGCTCTTAAACCGTAAAAATGCCCTAAGAGTTAGGGGACTGATGTTGTGGGTGTTTTTCGGATTATCTAAATGGGCTAATAGGAGTCCATGAGATTGGTGGCCCAAGCCACTGGACCCATTAATCAAGATCCAATGTATGGAAGTCCGCAAACAGACCGTTGGAGCCATCTGCGAAGTCGAGTCCATTAGCCTATTGGAACGAAGCCAAGATCGGTTGGTAAGTGTTCCTGTTGTAGCGACGTCAAGACCGCTGGAGCCATCCGCGAAGTTGAGTCCATTTACTCCGTAGTTTCAATCCGTTTTTGTCTTAGTTCGCCCAGTGTCGGCTCAGAACAGTAAGCTAACGTGTCTTGCACGATAAGAAGGGTTATTGCACCTAATGACAACCTAATTTGGGGAGATCTCACCTAACTAGCATGGGTTATCGTCTAAACCCACGTGTTGACAGAGTTGACCTGGTAAAAGTCAGAAGCATTAAATGTGATTCAGAAGCATTAATTGTAATTGATTATGATATTTTGTCTGATTGTTCTCTTTTGTAGCTCTTCCTTCTCTATAAATAGAGAAATACTTTCATTGTAAACTAGAGCGAAACACTAGAGAGTAAACATTGCCTCCATTCTGCAGAAATAGAGAGACAGTGGACGTAGGCAGATCAAAAAGGTCGAACCACTTTAAAATTTTGTGTTGCTTTGCTCTTCCTTGGCTCTTTTCTTTTGCTATTATCTGGTTTTTTGTTTATGATCTTATATTGCAGCATTGGGCTCGAAGAATTTGGTTGACTGGTGTCCCACATCAACAATTTCTAATTAGTAAACATATATTTTGGTGTTTAATAGAAGTAAAGTTGCTTCTGTTACTAGTTTATTAAGTATATCAAATGATAATTATATTACAAGCCATTAAAATAAGATGAGGTTGAATAAAGCATCATTACGTATGTATGTACGTCGTTAATTCAATTATTTAAAAATTGAAGAAACATTGATGGGAATCGAACAAAACAAAACACAACAAACCACTCCATGAGTCTTCTGGCCGATAAAATCTCAATTTTTGAGATATGATAGAACAAACTGATAAAAATGATTTCTTTATTCGGTAATGGAAAGTAGAGAATAAAAAACTCTAATAATAAGTCCACTAGTTATGTTACCGTGTGAAATTATTGTACAACAAATACAAGGAAAAGAAATAGGAGAAAAAGTGACTCTAATGCCAATTTTTCAACATTACTGGTGGACATGATCACGATTTTTTTTTTCCTTTTCTTTTTGACAAAAAGGAGACTTAATTTGAAAAAAATGGTTGAAGCAGAAGACCAGCACATCCTTTCAAAGATACCCCATGTTTAATATCCAAGTCTCTTCTTCTTATTTCTAATTATATATTTGTTATGTTAATTCTGAATTTTTAATTTTCTGAATTTATATTTATGTATTGCACTTGATCTGAAGTGTTTCCATATGCCTATTATTTTAATTTAATATAATATCCCTTCCTCATATATGCATATATGTATCCTTTGTCTATGAAGTATGTATATGCATTTATAGTAATAGAATTCTTCATAATAATTTTATTTTATTTATATTTTGTTGACTGTCAATTTGAATAAGAAAAATATGAGTATAATTAATAAAATCTGGATTTGTGTTGATAAAAAATCTGGACTTGTTTTAGATATGGAAGAACAAAAAAGGTTTCTTTGTTTTTATTTGAATATGTTTTTTAAAAGCTATTATTAGAAAAATATTTTTAATTTTAATAACAATATAATTAATAATAAAAATTATATTAAAATTTAAGTGTGATGTGGCAGCTTGTTATTGGGCAAAATAATTTTAATATGTAAAATGACTAATTAATCCTCGGAGTGTTAACACTTTTGTTAAGTGGATGTTAGTCAAAAGCAGCTAACGTAAAACCAGCCAAGCTGACTCACATATAATAAGTGACAAACTGACATCATGGCTAGACTTTTAGTATAACATGGAAGAGTGTTTTAGTCGCCGGAGCCGGTCCCATATCAAGAAAAAGCGTGAAGAGGCTAATTTTTTCTTTGGGCTCTGGACAATTTTTTATGGACAATCATGCATCCAAATGTCTGGATTTTATAATTACCGTGGGCCATTTGCAGGCCAAGTTTCCATAAATTATTTAGTTTAATATTATAATGAAAAATAATTTATTTGAATATATAACAATTTTTTATGAAATTTTACGTTCTTTTATGTCCCTTTCAAATTAAAAAGATAGAAACCGTGTCCGCCAACCCCTACTACAATATTATAATATTATATAATAAAATAAATAATATTAAACATAAAGAATAATAAAGTTCCTGAAAATCAAAAGTAAATTTGGTAGTGATTTAGGAGATTCTTATATAAATGAAAACAAAAAATATTATATGATAAATTATGTTATTTATGGTGTTAAAAAAATAAAATTTTTATTTGAATGTATAAAATGAAAGTTACCATTAGAAATTTATGAAAGTTATGGGGATATTATTCCTTATTAGTAAATGCATATTTGGTGTTTAATAGGAGTGAACTTGCTTCTATTATTAGTTTATCAAGTATATCATATGATAATAATATTGTAAGCAATTAAAACAAGATGAGGTTGAATTAAGTATCGTTATTTATGTATGTACGAATACTAAATGAAAATGAAGTATTATCTATAAATCGTTAATTCAATTGTTAATAAATTGAAGACTCATAGATGGGAATCAAACAAACCAGAACATAATAAGCTAGGGAATGAGTCCTTTTGTTGATGAAATTACAATTTTGAGATCCGATGAACCAAAATAATAAAAGGGTAAGACAATAAAAAACTCTACTAATGAGTCCACTAATTGGTTACTGTATGAAATTATTGTAAAACAAATACAAGGAAAAATAGTAGGAGAAAAAGTGAATTTAATGCCTAGGATGCCTCTTTTACTTTATTAAAGCCAATTTTTCAACATTATTGTGAACATTATGATGATTTTTTTTTTCCTTTTAACAAAACGCAGACTTAATTTGATAAAATGGGCTGAAGGATCAGATTCCAAAGATGCCCTCCATTCAATATGCAAGTTTCAATTGCAAGTCTCTTCTTCTTACTTCTAATTATATATATATATATATATATATGTTAATTCTGACTTGAACGAATTCCTCTTTAGAATCCCTATCAGTAGCCTCCACTTTGTGATCGCGACGACTATGAGCAGACATCTACAAAATTAATGAGGAGGTCGGGTCACAAATAGCAGACCAGAGTATAAAGTTTAAAGCTAATTCTATTTTCTCTAAAGATCAAATCGCGCGTATAGGGGGGAAAGGGTGATGTGGAGTGCCTGGGAGCTTGGTTGCAAGCCTAACAGGGTACAAAGGTGACGACCCGACTAGAGTTAGGGTATCAAACGGTTACAAACAAAGAATAGTACGTATGCATGTGACTAATACGATCAAACAAGATTTTTATTCAAGTTCTTCAAGTTTTATCATGTCTAGAATGCAAAAAGACTTATAGGATATTCATGCCAGTATGAAATCAAATTCATGTATGTAATCCAGCATGATGCAAGTAAAAATCATAACTAAAAATGTTGTTGGGAGATGTGAAAGTTCACCTTGAGCACGATGAAGCTTGGTGATGATGAAGAGATTAATGAAGAACGGTGATGATGAATGAAAGAAAATAGAAGATGAAAGGGCGTCGATTTTTTAAAGTGATTGGTAAAAGCAGAAAGTAAAACGACTGGATTTATATATAGTTAAAGCCCTAGTCATCAGATCAAAACGGCTGTGTAACCGCCATTGATCCAGTGGTACAGCGATTTTGTCATTTCGCGCAGTCAGTAGGGGATGTACATTAAATGCGTATTAATAGCGCATGACAAGGGACGTGCAGTGAATTGATGCCTCTCGGGATAAGTTAGTATTTGAAAAAGCAACACTATGGGTCCCGTTAAAATTGCTTTGAGGATGAGCTCGTTGCTTCCAATTCAAGGAATGTATTGAAAGCAAGAGGGCTAATGTTTTAAGCATTTTTGCGATCATACAAAATTGGCTGATAAAGGCCCAAGAATGAGCCTAGTATGATGTCTTATGAAAAAAAACTCAAGAGGCTGGTCCATTAGACAAATATCAAAGGAGGAAATGTATGGTCGGTACTCAGCTTGTAAACCCGAGCACATCTGATTGCATGACTGATCATTTTAATTACTGTATGGTTGATCATATCGTTTGATCGTGTTTGATCGAGTAGTAGACTGATCGCGTGTTATGATCACCAAGTCGATCTGATCGTGGTCCAAGAACTGTTCGATAGTATTCTTCAGAGGCAATCAGAATGATCAGGAGGTCGCCCGTTGTGTGACCAGATATCATGATCTTTTCAGAATGCTTAACAAGTCATGAGTTGATTGTTCATCTTTTCATCTACACGCTAGGAGTAATAACTGATCGCTTGGATAATCTACTCGCTCAAAGTGCTCGCTAAAGTTTACCAGTTGACCTTCTAGAAGCCTGGAGCGGTTCAGTTAAGGAAGGAGTCAACTTGCCTATTTCTATGCAAATCAAATCACGACATTCTTGGCAACCGTTGCTAATATGGTGGAGAGAATCTTGGCAAAAATTATCTTAATTAAATGTATTTTATTTTTTGTCTTATCTGTAAGATTCTGAAAACAATTCAAATTGTAACATCCCCATCTATAAATAGGTGGTCAATTTCATTGTAAAGGGAGAACTAAAAAAATTTTATAGTGTTGATTTACAGAAAAAAGGGTAACGATCGTGGACGTAGGCCATTATTTTGCCGAATCACGTAAAAATCATTGTGTCCAATCTGTTTTGATTCTATCCTCGACATTTCTTCTTGCTATTTGTTGTTTCGTAGATATTGAACTTCAAGAACCAGGTTAACCAGAAAATAGTGTCAACAATTCCTTATTAGTAAATGCATATTTGGTGTTTAATATGAGTGAATTTGTTTCTGTTATTAGTTTCTCAAGTATATCAAATGACAATAATATTGCAAGCAATTAAAATAAAACTTAAGTACTGTTTTTTATGTATATACAAATATTAAACGAAAAAGGCGTGTTATCCGTAAATCAGTTGTTAATAAATTGATGGACCATAGGTGGGAATCAAACAAAATAGAACACAATATGCTAGGCAATGAGTTCTCGTTGATGAAATTACAATTTTGAGATCTGATGAACTAGAATGACAAAAAGGGTTTCTTCATTCAGTAGGGAAAAGTAAAGAGACAATCAAAAACTCTAATAATGAGTCCACTAGTTGGTTGCCGTGTGAAATTATTGTACGATAAATACAAAGAAAAGCAATAGGAGAGAAAGTGACTGTAATGTCAATTTTCCAACATTATCGGTGGACATGATCATGATTTTATTTTCTTTTATTTTTAACAAAAAATTACTTAATTTGAAAAAGTGGCTGAAGAAGAAGACTAGCATGTCCTTCCAAAGATACCATCTAATTATATATTTCCTATGTTAATTCTTGTTAACGTCCGGATCTGGATCCCTAGTCAACGAGGTTTATTTTGGGCTCAAGCTGCAGTTTCGGATAATCAATATGGTACATGCAAAGTAAAAGAAACAAGGAGAAGAGATGAGAGGCGAGGAGAAAAGCACAAGAAGATTTTAGAGTGATTCGGCCCAAAAAGATACCTATGCCCACTGTTCACTCTCTCACTATTTCGGCAGAGTTACAACACTCAAAAGATTGTAACCGTTTTATAATGAAAATCCTCCTCTATTTATAGAGGAATAGGTGGTGCTACAGTAAAACAGAATAAGACAAAAGCGTACAGTAAACTGGAATTGTAATGATGGACCGCATTTAATGCGCCGAGATTTTATTTAATGCGGCTGACAGTGCAATAAATGTGGCCGAAAATACATTAAATGCGATCGAAGCTGTCACTTCTAAGGTCTGCCTGAGAGGGATTTCAGGTGGCTGATCTGTACGAATCATGAGAGGCTACCAGAATCTTGGCTGTAGCTTCTGGCTGATATGGCGTGCATGGCACGTTTGCTGCTGTATCTTGCATGGCTCTTCTGACTTATGTTGACTCGTGATTTTGGGGGGGCCATGGCTGAGATGGACTTTCCAGCAGAGAGAATATTCAGATCAACTGGCGGATAGATGAGCTTCAGATGAATCGGACATCTTGAGAGTTAGGAAAGCGGATTATGAATTAATATTCCCGTAACTGGTTATAATAATAGGCAAGCAATCTCATGAATGAGCAAGTAGACGAGCATGCCCAAGAATCACCGAACAATCCAGACGAACAATTCTGAACGCACAAGTCTGGATGAAACAGGTCTGATGATCGTCCCTTAGCGAATAGCTTAAACGAACAGATATGGCGAACAAGCTAGGCGACCAGACTCAGCGGACAGCTCTGTCGATCAGCCTGAGCGAACAGAACTAGCGATCAGCCTGAGCGAACAAAACTGGTGAACAACCTAAACGAACAGAACTGGCGAACAGGCTGAGCGAACGGATTCAGTGGACAGCCTGAGCGAACAAATCCAGCGATCAACATGAGCGAACAGATTCAGCGATCAATATGAGCGATCAGAGACGGCGATCAGGATATCAATACTTATTTACGAACAAGCTGATGATCATAAATGGGACTTGGGACATATTGAAAAATGGAGAGTAGGTTTGACAAACGGGTCTCCGGTCGGGAAGGTGGGGTGGAAGAAGGACGGATTGTTGAGCCTTTGGGCCATTGAGCTTGCACTGTAGATCTTCGCTGGCCCGATTGATCTGGTTGCTAAATTACCCATAACATTAAGCCCCCTAGCTCTTGGTGCATTATAGTGGACCAAGAGCTACAGATTCTTGAGCGAGCATTTATGGCGGTAACAGTTACGATACCTTTTAAATTTCGCTTTATTGTTAGGCCACGTAGAGCTTCTCCAGACAGCGGTTTCAAGTCACACCACGTGCCGTATGCATTTAATGCACGTCTCTCAACTGACATGCTACATGATGACAAAATCCCAAGAATCGCTCCATATCGTCAGATTGAGGGCGGTTATACAACTGTCTTAATCTAACGATTTGGGCTTGACTATTTTATAAGAAAGGCGACGTTACATTTTCTTCTCTTTTGGCATTTTCAAAAACTAGGGACTCCTTTGCTGCTTGCTTTCTCTCTCGATTTTTCACCCCTGTTCACTGATCTTTAACCAAAACCATCGGTCGCCATTGCATCCAAGGTAAGGTTTCTTCTCTCTTTCTCTCTGTCTCTTCTTCTTCTTCTTTTTTTTTTTTTTTTTTTTACATGGCATTCCTTTTCTAAGTGTCTGGGCCAACGTTGGCGGAGTGTTTCCGTGCTGCCTCTGGTCCGGCTGGGGCTGAAGTACTTGCGAATTAGTTTTACCTACTTTCCTTCTTCCTCTTTTCTCTTTTTCCTCCTTTTTTTAGCCTGGGGAGGGGATTTATCAAGTGAGGCCTTTCTTGCCTCTTGCTGGCTTCCCAGGCGCACGACTTGATGCTTAAAGATAGTAGATTTAGGTTCTCTTTGTTTCTTGAGTCTGTTTGGCTGTCAGCGGCCTAATTAGCTGCTTCTTTTATAGATGTCAAGTCATGGACGTCGATACCAACGAGTCATGTCATGCTGGGACCCGATAAGTCAGACGTTTATCAGCAACATGTCCGTGGCTACCAGTTGATCGCCTATGCCGCTCGCTACAACATGCTGGTAGACCTTGTTCTTCACCTTGTAATTATGTATCATTTTTCATACCTATTGCTAATACACTTTCTTTTCAGACTTCATTGGCTCTGATGAAAATGCGCCGGGACATTCCAGACCTGACGGGGGAGAAAGCTTCACTTGAGGAGACGATCAAGAGGCTGGAAGCCGAAAATAAGAAGATCAGAGAAGAATTCGATGCCGCCAAGAAAACTGTTCATGAACTCGAGCAAAAACTTAAAATCGCTCACGGAGTCGAGCAGAAACTCAAGGATGTGGAGGAGTCCTTAGCTAACGAGCGGAAGCTTAGGGAAATCACTGCCTCCTCGCTCCAACAGGCCACCGAGGATGTAGACAAGGAGGCTCTCTTTCAGAAGAGACGGGTGGTGGATGCTGAGAAGAAGGTCGAGTCCGTGATGCAAGATTTGACCACGGTAAGGGACAATCTTGCTCGTCTAAGAGAATTGTTCAGTCAGTCGAAGGCCCGGGTCTTGCGAGCTCGTAAGGAAGCAGTTGAGAAGACGAGCAGCAAGTTCCTATATACCCTATGGAAACATCATCCTGAACTGGACGTTTCATTTTTCGAGGAGGAGGCGGTGAAGGAGGTGAAGAAGTACGCGACTCTTGCTGCCAAAGAAGCACAGGCAAAGACCGCGTAACCCGTCCAGAAGGGGATCCTGCAGCCTCGAAGAAGAGTTTCGAATCTTCGTCTGCTCAAACTGGCGCCCCGCCAGCCCAGGGCGGTCCTTCCTCAGGTCCTCAAAAGTTGGCACCGAGCGGGGGACAGGGATCGTCCTCAAAGGGAGCACCCAGTGAGAAGGATCCGAAGAGTACCCCTGACAGATCTTCAAAAGCTCCTTAGAATAGATAAATACAAAATTTGTCTCCATTGCCGATAAGGCTTATCTTTAAACCTTGATGCTGTAGATACTATTATTGTTTAATTTCATAATGTTTCATCATTATTTTTTAACAATGTGGGATCCTTGCTGATTTGTTTTATTTCTTGAGCCTCATATGTATTGTCAGAATGGATTGCGAACAGGTATACATAGTAGAATAGGCAATGAATCGAACAAATAAGGAGTTTGATAGCCCATACAAACACCTTTGGAGAGGTAAAGTAAGAAAAATAATTCTATGGGTTACGAATGTACCCTGAGGTTTTCCAATAAATAACCTTTAGCATGAATTGTAGTATAGGGAGCAGAAATGAACTCCAGCGGGCGAATCAATAATTTGACTCCTATTGCCGAACAGACATCATTCCATTAAGTGCAACAAATCAATTGGTTTGGTTGCAAATATTAACTAATTGATAAGTAGACCGGTTTGTACTTTCGTGCAGCTATAATATATACAATCATAAGATAATATTGATAAAGTGATATGAGTCGAGAAGGAACCAGATGATGAATATGTGATGCTGTTCGTTGACTTTTCTGGTCGTTACCAAAATCGGTGGAGGCTGTGCTCGAAAGGTAGGGGCCCGAGCATGTACAGCCGACTGCGCTCACAAGGTTAAACCTGAGCATTTATAGCGGACTGCGCTCATAGGGTCGATACCTGAGCTATACAGCCTGTTGATCCTCTCAAGTTGTACTCACAAGGCCAAAGTCTGAGCATTTACAGCGAAAGTTATGGAGGTTTGGACCTTAGCTGCGCTCACAAGGTCAAAGCTTGAGCATTTACGGCCAGTATTATGGAGGTTTGGACTTCAGCTGCGCTCACAAGGTCAAAGCCTGAGTATTTACAGCAAGCATTGGGCTGAGCGTCGCGATGATCGAGCTTCCTGTTCTGTTCGCGCACGACGGATTAGGCTGCGACACGTGTAGAACAACTTATAGAGGGGGAGGCCAATCAACGAGCGACGATTAGGTGCGTAGACTCGTGGCCGTTTTAACCCCTCTTGTCGCGTAAGGCAGGTGTGGGGTCAGTATTCACCGATGTTCAGCCCCTTATCCCTATAAGGCTAGCAAGTGTTTGAGCTTTAAGTCGGCTCCTTGCCTCTCATGGTTGTGTACCTCACATATAAGAACACACATGAGCATTTTGTGTTAGGAGTTCATAATAATAAATAAGCAGCTTTCATTATGTCTGTACATGATTAGCTTTACATAGGCAATAAAATAGCAACAAAATTACAATGATCATATATAGTAGGGCGTTAAGTGAGTAGAATTCCATGCCCTTGGAAGTGTTGCTCTGTTCATGTCTGCTAGGTGGTAAGCTCCGTTCGTCAGATTCTCGTGGATCATGTAGGGCCCTTCCTAATTAGGTCTTAATACTCCTTCACTGGTTTTTGTGAGCGCCGGGTAGAACTTCTCATAGTACAAGGTCACCTGGCTTGAACTGGCGCACCCTGACTTTCTTGTTGTAGTGCTTCGCCATTCTCTGCTGGTAGACAGCTGCCCTGAGGCGAGCAGTTTCCCTAGACTCTTCAAGTAGATCTAAGCTAGTGGCCAAGAGCTAATCGTTTTCTTTGGGGTTGAAATTCGCTCTTCGATGACTGAAAACTTCAAACTCCGCAGGGATCACAGCTTCAGACCCATAAACCATTGAGAAAGGGGTCTCCCCTGTGGTGCTGCGATCAGTTGAACGGTAGGCCCACAAAACTTTCTATAATTCATCTACCCATGCCCCTTTTTTAGCTTCAAGCTTGGTCTTCAGAATCTGCTTAATGATCTTGTTGACTGCCTCCACCTGACCGTTAGCTTGAGGATGGTCTACTGTCGAGAAGCTCTTGACAATGCCGAGGCTGCTATAGAATTCCAAAAACTACTCGCTTGTGAACTGGGTCTCATTGTCTGTCACGAGTTGCTGGGGGATACCAAACCTGCAAATTATATTGTCCCACACAAACTTCTCGACCTTTGTTGTGGAGATTTCAGCCAGCTCTTTCGCCTTCACCCATTTCGTGAAGTAGTCAACCGCTACGATGGCGTGTTTGCATCTCGCTCGGCCTACTAGGAGAGGCCCGATCAGGTCCATGCCCCAGATGGCGAAGGGTCATAGGCTGATCATCTGTCGGAGGTAGGTTGGTGGTGCTCAGGGAACTTTAGAGAATCTCTGGCATTTAACACATTTTCTCACCAGGTCAATGACATCCTGCTTCATGGTTGGCCAGTAGAATCCCTGTCTGAGCGCCTTTTGAGCCAAGGAGAGTCCCCCAGCATGGTTACCGCAGTGCTCCTCATGAATGTCCCTCATCAGTGCGATGCAATCTGGCTCATCGATACACCTGAGTAAGGGGGCTGAGAGGCCCCTTTTATAAAGAACATCACTATAAATATAGTACCTTGCCGCCCTTATGCGCAAGCGGTGGGCCTCCATCTTATCCTCTGGTAGTTTTCCTTCTTGTAGGTAACTGATCAGTGGGTTCATCCACGAATCTGCTGCTACTGTCAGGGCCATCACTTCTACGCCGGGCTCAATGCTTGATTTTGACAGGAATTCTACGGGCACACTTCTAGCAAAATCTATGTTCTGAGCTGTTGCTAGGCGGGCCAATGCATTTGCGTGGGAATTCTGGGCGCGTGGAATTTGGTTCAACTCGAATTTTTCGAAGGCTCCCAAAAACTCTTGGACCTTCTGCAGGTAGATTGTCATTTTCGACCCTCTGGCTTGGTACTCACCCCTTATTTGACAGACCACCAGCTGTGAGTCACTGAATATCCTAAGGCGCTCAACCTGCATCCTTTTGGCCAGGCGAAGTCCTGCTAATAGTGCTTCGTATTCTTCCTCATTGTTAGTTGCTCTGAAACCGAACTTAAGGGCATAGAGGAACTTACCCTCGTCTGGACTGATTAACAGAATTCTAGCCCCTACGCTCCATTCACAGAAGGACCCATCCACAAAAAGCTCTCAGTATGGACCTTCAGAAGATTCAACCTCGTCGTCCATAGGTCCGGTAAACTCGGCAATAAAATCTGCCAGTGCCTGCCCCTTGATTGCTGGTCTTAGTTTGAATTCAATGTCAAACTGAGCGATCTCAATGGCCCACTTGATGAGTTGACCGGAGGTATCTGGTTTCTGGAGGATTTGCTTCAATGGGTATTTTGTCAGGACTTTAATCCTGTGCGTTTGGAAGTAAAGGCGTAGTTTCCTGGACGCCATCACCAGGCAGTAAACGAGCAACTCCATTGGGGTGTACCTTGTTTTAGCTTCTACCAGCTTTTTGCTAATATAGTAGACCGGGACCTGAGCTCCGTTTCCTTCTTCTCTTATCATAGTCGCGCTCAGGGCACGTTGGGATACCCCTAGGTAGACAGTCAGAATTTCTCCTTCATTCGGCTTAGTCAGCAGGGGGGCTTGCCCCATGTATTCCTTTAGTTGCACGAACGCAGCCTCACATTCATCTGTCCACTTGAAGTTTTTGGCCCTTTTCAGTACCTCAAAGAATGGAGCACATTTGTTGGAGGCTTTGGACACAAATCTACTCAAGGCTGCTATCTGACCATTCAGACTCTGAATCTCCTTTACATTGGTCGGTGATCTCATATCCAGCAGGGCCTGGATCTTCTTTGGGTTGGCTTCAATCCCCCGGTTGTTCACTATGAAACCCAAAAATTTTCCTGAGGACACCCCAAAAGCATATTTAAGGGGGTTGAGCTTCATCTGGTATCTCCTTAGAATCTAAAACGTTCTATCGAGATTCCGAACATGATTAGCAGCCTGCTCGGATTTTACGAGTATGTCATCCACATATACCTCCATGGTTTTCCCAATCAGATCTTCGAACACCCTGTTCACCAGCCGCTGATAAGTGGCCCCTGCATTTTTCAATCCGAAGGGCATTACCTTGTAGCAGTATAATCCCCGGTTTGTAGTGAACGATGTGCACTCCTCGTCCTCAGGGTTCATTGGAATCTGGTTGTAACCCGAGTAGGCATCCATGAAACTAAGGAGTTCGTACCTGGCCATCGTATTCACCAGTTGATCAATTCTGGGTAGAGGGAAGCTATTGTTAGTACAAACTTTGTTCAGGTCCGTGAAGTCTATACATGTTCTCCATTTTTCGTTCTTCTTTTTTACCAATACGGGGTTAGCTACCCAGGCTAGGTACTGGACTTATCGAATGAACTTACTTACTAGAAGCTTGTCCATCTCTTCTTTTAGGGCCTCGTAGTGTTCTCAGTTCATCTGCCTCATTTTCTGACAGACTGGCTTGTGGTGAAGATTGACATTCAACTTATGGGTCATCATATTCAGATCGATCCCCACCATGTCCCCATGATTCCAGGCGAACACATCTAAATTTGCCTTGAGGTAGCTTGTCAGTTGGGCCTTTATCTCTGGAACCAAGTTCTTGCCCAGCTTAAGACATCTTGTTACATCTACTTCACTAACCTGGATGTCTTCAAGCTCTTCCACCGGGCCTGTGCTCTGGTACGCATCAAATTCCTTGGGATCTAGGTCATGACTGCTCCCTGATGAGGTGATTATTTGCAGCTCATGCTCCTGGGCCACATCCACCTTCTTTCCCCGAACTCCCCTTCTGATCGCGTCAACGTAGCAGCGACGAGCTAGAGACTGCTCGCCCGCACACATCCTACCCCATTGGGAGTTGGAAATTTTACCGTGAAAGCCTTGGTGGAAGTGACCATATTGAGGTCGTTCATAGCAGGTCTTCCCAACACCATATTGTACGCGGAAGGAGAATCGATGATGAGAAAATATGCTAGCACTGTGGATTGATGAGCGGCTTCTCCGAGGGTCAGAGGTAATCTTATCTGTCCAGTAGGGACGACTGAGTCTCCAGTGAATCCATACAAAGGCTCAGAGGATGGCTTGAGTTGTTTATCACCAATCCCCATCTAATCGTAGCATTCCTTATACATTACATTCACTTAGCTCCCTGTGTCAATCATAATCCCCTTGACCATCGAATTACCAATACGGGCTCGAATCACCAATGCATCATTATAGGGGAGGCGAACGTCCCGGACATCCTCATCCGTGAACACAATATCCTCAGACGCTCTTCTGGCCTTCTTCACAGGCCCCCCTAATTCTCTTTGTCCCACAAGCTGAACGCGCCTTGCTTCACTTACAAACCGCTCTTTGGATCTATTGGATTCCCCTACCTCCGAGGGACCCCCATGGATGGTGTGAATCATTCTAATAGAAGGCCATGGGGTAGAGTCAAACTCCTGCTAAATTTGGGTCGGCAACTCCTGCTTTCGTTGGTTGGAACGCTGCTGTTGGAACGGTCGCCTTGAGGGTCTCACAACATAATCCCTTAGACGACTGTTTCTAATCATCTCTTTGATGACATCTTTGAATGCCCAACAGTTTGATGTATTGTGCCCTACTTCATTGTGATAGGCACAAAATTTACTTCTGTCTCTTCGTCCTTCAGGAGTTTGGATGGGGGCTGGTCCCCCGAAATTCTCCATATTCTTCTCGGTCGCAAAGATTCTGTCTTGGGTATCAGACAGGACATTGTACGTGTTGTAGCAGCTTTGATATCGAGGTGGCTCCCGCCCCCGATTACTCCTAAGTCTATGCTAATCCCTAGCCTTCTTTGCGACCTGATTGCTGTCTCTTCATCCCCTAGGGTTATTTTCCCCATTGCTTCTCTTTCTTCCATGATTGGAACTGCCAGCTTCATCCCTCTGGGAACTGACTTTCCTTGGATTGGTTGCTTCTTCCCACCGGATTTCTTTTTCTACCCGTTCGTAGAATTCCCCTAAATCCTTCACTAGGGATTTGTAAATACTCTCGTACAGCTTTCCGTCTTTTCTCAAGCCCGACGAGATAGCCGATAGTACCCTCATCTGTTGGATTCTCCACATTAATCACTTCGTGCCTAAACCTGCTGATATAGTCCCTCAACAACTCACCGGGACGTTGATAAATGGTAGCAAGGTGGTAGGGTGACGCGAGCTGCCTCTTCAACGCCTTGTACTGGTTCAGGAATTTCTACTGACACTCTTCCCAGTTGTTGATGCTACGGGGGGGAAGGTTCCTGAACCATGTCCGTAGGATGTCTCCAAGTGTAATTGGGAATACACGACATTTTACAAGCGGACTTATCGTTTAGAGATCCATCTGGATGTTAAAAGCGTCCAGATGGTCATAGGGGTCGAAGTTCCCCTTATACTAGGGGATGTTGGGAACCTTGAATCTCGGAGGGAGTGGTTCTAGCTCGACTTCTGAAGTGAATGAGGTCCTTTCCCCTGTCTGGCGTCCCTGTTCCTGTACTCCGGGTCGTGCTTCAATCTGCCGGACCCTCTGAAAGAGCTCTTCAACTAATGGACCTTGTATCTCGGCTCTTTTGATAACGGATTGTCTGTCCTGCCTGCTCGGGGATTGATGGTCTCGAGCCCCCAATCCTCCAATATTAGGCCTTGGCCCCGTTCTGTCTTCGCGGGCGGGGATTTGATCATGACCGCTGCCAGTATGCTCCGATCGATGTTCATCGCGGGCCCGAGGAAGCCGAGCACTGGAATGCATGCTGGAGGAATGAACTGACCCTTCTCGTTCTGACTCCCTGACGTCTCTCCCATATGTGCCAGGGTTTTCTGCTCACCGTCATTTAAGAGTATCACTTCCTTGAGTGGCCTGGGGGGGGCGCCCTGAGGAGGCTGGGCTTGGGTCCGAATCAGAGTCCTGACTTCACTGACCAGCTGTGCTACTGTATTTTCTAACATCTCCTGCCACCGTTGCAGTACCTATATAGCATCTTTCGCTGTAGCATTAGGCACGGGTTGGCAAGTAAGAAGAGGAGGTATACCATGAGCATCCCTTGTCACGGGTACACTAGACGTCCCTACACCAGCATCGGGTAGCCCTCCAGTAGACATGGTATGTTGTTGTTGGTTTGAAGCTTCTGGGTGGTTGTCTGTTATGTTGAAGTTCTTAGGAATCCTCCCTCTGACCATGGCGAATAAAGAGCGAGCTCTGAAAGCTAAGAAGTAAAAAGTGATGAAACTGAAGATAAGCCCCTTCTTCTAGCGCCAAAAATGTTGACGTCTAGATTTGGATCCCTAGTCAACGAGGTTTGTTTTGGGCCCAAGTTGTAGTTTCGGGTAATCAATATGGTACATGCAAAGTAAAAGAAACAAGGAGAAGAGATGAGAGGCGAAGAGAAAAGCATAAGAAGATTTTAGAGTGGTTCGGCCCAAAAAGATGCCTACGTCCACTGTTCACTCTCTCACTATTTCGACAGAGTCACGACACTCAAAAGATTGTAACCGTTTTACAATGAAAATCCTCCCCTATTTATAGAGGAAGGGGAGGTGCTATAGTAAAACAGAATAAGATAAAAGCGTACAGTAAACTGGAATTATAATGATTGACCGCATTTAATGCGTCGGGATTTCATTTAATGCGGTTGACAGTGCAATAAATATGGCTGAAAATACATTAAATGCGGTTGACAGTGCAATAAATGTGGCCGAAAATACATTAAATGCGGTCGAAACTGTCACTTCTAAGGTCTGCCCGAAAGGGATTTCAGGTGGCTGATCTGTACGGGTCATGAGAGGCTACCGGAATCTTGGCTGTAACTTCTGGCTGATATGGCGTGCATGGCACGTTTGGTGCTGCATCTTGCATGACTTCTCTGACTTCTGTTGACTAGCGATTCTGGGGGGGCATGGCTGAGATGGACTTTCCAGCAGAGAGAATATTCAGATCAACTGATGGACAGATAAGCTTCAGATGAACCGGACATCTTGAGAGTTAGGAAAGCAGATTATGAATTAATATTCCCGAGATTGGTTATAATAATAGGCAAGCAATCTCATGAATGAGCAAGTAGACGAGCATGCTCAGGAATCACCGAACAATCCAGACGGACAATTCTGAACGCACAAGTCCGGATGAAACAGGTCTGATGATCGTCCTTTAACGAGTAGCTTAAACGAACAGATATGACGAACAGGCTAGGCGA
Source organism: Dimocarpus longan (assembly GCA_022984855.1). Taxonomy (NCBI): domain Eukaryota; kingdom Viridiplantae; phylum Streptophyta; class Magnoliopsida; order Sapindales; family Sapindaceae; genus Dimocarpus; species Dimocarpus longan. Next base: position 8,535,904 of record CM041013.1, read on the forward strand.
ACAGACTCAACGGACAGCTCTATCGATCAGCCTGAGCGAACAGAACTGACGATCAGCCTAAGCGAACAGAAATGACGAACAGCCTGAACGAATAGAACTGGTGAACAGGCTAAGCGAACGGATTTAGCGGACAGCCTGAACGAGCAGATCCAGTGATCAACATGAGCGAACAGATTCAGTGATCAACATGAGCGATCAGAGACGGCGATCAGGATATCAATATTTATTCACGAACAGGCTGATTATCATAAAGGGAACTTGGGACATATTAAAAAATGGAGAGTAGGTCTGACGAACGGGTCTCCGGTCGGGAAGGTGGGCTGGAAGAAGGACAGATTGTTGAGCTTTTGGGCCATTGGGCCTGCACTGTAGATCTTCCCTGGCCCGATTGATCTGGTCGCTAAATTACCCATAACAATTCTGAATTTTTAATTTTCAGAATTTGAATTTATGTATTACACTTGATTTGAGGTGTTTCCATACGTCTATTATTTTAATTTAATATAATATCCCTTCGTCACATAAATGAATATGTATTCATAGTAATAGAATTCATCACCATAATTTTATTTTATTTATATTTTATTGACTGTCAATTTGAATAACAAAAATATGAGTGTAATTAATAAGATCTGGATTTGTGTTGATGAAAAATGTGGATTTGTTTTAAATATTGAAAAACAAAAAAGGTTTCTTTGTTTTTATTTGAACTTTTTTAAAAAGCTATTATTAGAAAAATATTTTTAATTGAAATAATAATATAATTAATAGTAAAAATTATTTTAAAATTTAAGTGTGATGTGGCAGCTTGTTATCAGGCAAAATAATTTTAATATGTAAAAGGACTATTTAATCCTCGGAGTGTTTAACATTTTTGTTAAGTGTACGTTACTCAAAACCAGCTAAGGTAAAACCAACCAAGCTAATTACTCACATATAATAAGTGATAAACTGACAATATGGCAAGATTTATAGTAAATGTTAGGAAACTTTTGTGTAATTACTCGTTTTATTAGATTGTGAAGTCTGAATTGATTATTAAAAGTATACTATGAGAATCGTTTAAAAGTCTTTTAGTATAAAAAGGAAGAGTGTTTTAGTCGCCAGAGCCGGTCCCATATCAGAAAACCACGTGAAGGAGCTGCTTTTTTCTTGACAATTTTGTTTTCTGTATTTTTAACCGTGTCGTTCACGCTACTCCTATCATGCATCCAAATTTCTGAATTTTGTAAGTACCGTGGGCCATTTGCAGCCCAGGTTTCCATAAATTATTTAGTTTAATATGATATTATAATATTATTTATCAAAAAAAATCATTTTAATATATAACAATTTTTTATAAAATTTTACATTCTTTTATGTCATTTTCAAATTAAAGAGATAAAAACCGTGTGAAATTATCATATAGTAAATACAAAGAAGAGTAATTGGAGAAAAAGTCTCTAATGCCAATTTTTCAACGTTATTGGTGGACATGATCATGAATTTTTTTTTTTTTTTTCACAAAAGGGAGACTTAATTTGAAAATATGGCTGAATGAGAAGACCTGCATGTCTTTCCAAAGACACCCTCTGTTTAATATCTAAGGAGTTATTTGTTTTTTACACTTAACACTTAATAGTGCTGAATTTGGTTAATTAAGAGATTTCTATTTGTTTTTTTAAGTGGTCAAACCACTTAAAACCACCCAAAAACCACTTAAAAAATTAAGTAACATTTGTTGACTTTTCACTTAATACAAAATCACTTAATGATTTATAAATATATTATTCCAAATTTATCCTTCCTAAAATAATATGTTTCCAAGTTTGTTTTAGTTTTATATTATAAAAATTTCTTTTAATACTTTAATAAACAATATTGAAAAATAAAAACCCTAAACATCTCAACATTATATTTTTTTTTATAACTGGATTACTATATTTCTCTAATTAAATTCTCGTAAGAATCTTTATTGATAAAATGTTTATGCAATAACTCAGAGACCAAATTATAAATCAATTTGTTTAAGTGTTTGATTATTTTTATTTAATTATATCAGAAAATATATATTACTTTACAATTTCAATTTTCGTTGTAATAGTAATTTAATTTAAAACCATTTTATTTATTTTTATTTGAATATATAAATTTAATTGACTCTACTATTTTAATTAATCTTATTTTAATTATGAATAAAAATACTATATATATAAGTAACAATTTTAACTTTTGTTATAATAGTAATTCAATTTAAGATTATTTTGTTTATTTTTATTTGAATATATAAACTTAATTGATTCTACTATAATAATTAATCTTATTTTAATTATGAATAAAAATATTATATATATAAGTGTTTTAATATTTGTTAAATAATTTATTACAATTGTTTGTATCATATTAAATAAAATTATACAATAATTAATAGTAAAATGATATAAATGTCAAATTACTAGTAATGAGATAATTTTAACTTTAAAAAACAAACAAGATTATTATATATTCAAAGGTAAGAAAAGAAAAAACAAACATGTCAATCAGATTTCAGATTTCAGTCACTATTCAGCTTTCAGTCTTCAGCAGCACTGTTCAGTCTTCAGATAAAAAAATAAACGACCCCTAAGTTTCAATTGCAAGTCTCTTTCTTCTTATTTCTAATTATATATTTGTATATGTTAATTCTGAATTTTTAATATTCTAAATTTGAATTTATGTATTGCACTTTATTTGAAGTGTTTCGTACATCTATTATTTTAATTTAATATAATATCTCTTGTCATATATATATATATATATATATATATATATATATATACTATGCCTATGAATTACATTTATAGTAATCGAATTCGTCACAATAATTTTATTTTATTTATATTTTACTGATTATCAATATAAATAATAAATAATCAATTAATAAACAGTAATTATGTCTAACTCTCAGTTTAGAAGAGAGCTTTTTATAACACAATTTGAAGAAGAATTCATGGATATAGCTAGAAATTTTCTAAAAGGATAGGTTTTAGAAAAATGAGCGATAAGATAAGTTCAGCAGAAAGTCAATTAGGAATATATGGTGCCAGTCACCAATAAAAGAAACTGTATATTTTCCTTGTTAATTAAAGTCACTTTTTTCAACATTATGGACATAAATTCATGATTGATAACGACATATTTGAAAGAGAAATAAACTCAATTTAATAATTAATAATTAATTTTTTCTTGAAAAGTCAGTTAATAATTGTTTTGATCAGCAGACATTTGCGTGTCAATTTCAGTTGCAGTGTTCTTTCTCTCCCTTCCAGCCTCGCACATTGCTACTTTATTACTATTTCTATTTTTTTACTATTTTGTTACTATTGCTAGTTTTTTTTAATAATTGTTGTGATGATGTATCACTTCATTGAAACAATGATTAAATTATTTGTTTAAAATATAGTTAATTCAATAAAATTTTGTAATTTATTTAAAATATATTTTAAGAATAATAGAAATGTCATAGTAGCGGTCCCATAGCAATCATGCATCACTTCTTCCACTTTTTATTTTTATTTTTTTATTTTTCGAAAGAACATCTAAAAAAAGTAAGAGAGCAACAAGCACCTTACACATTTCATTGTATTATAATCCTTTGGGCTTCAATTTCAATATAAAAAGACAAAATCTGTGTGAAGTTTATATTTACTTGTCGGCCAACACATTACACTTTTCAACAACTACAATCATTCATTCACGATTCTAGATTTTAATTGAGTCCGCGTTCAATTATTCATTACAAATAAATTATGGACGTATATATACATTCAGACTTCGGATATAATTAAAAGTACGTGTGTGTGTTTTTTTTTAAGTACACATTACAAATACAAATGTATTACATCGGGACCTATTAATATATATTTTAAGGTACAATCTGAAATAAACTCTTATAAACTGTGATGAGAGACATATACATAAGTGGAAAGATACCTCAAATATAATTCATACATAGATCACACATAGATGAGAAGAGTTCTTAAACCTTACGCTCTAAGAAGAGATAGGAAAAATGATGGTAATTGCGCCACTCACTAGAAAGCGAAACCTATATTCTATTTAGTCACTTTTTAAAATGCAAATATATTTAGGCCCATTTGATACCTGGGAAATCAGATGGGTTTCGGAGTAAGAGTGAAAAGGATAAAAAATTTTCAAACCCATGTGGGCTTCATATTAAAATTCCACTTGTATGAGATTCGTAAACCCATTAATTTTGGTGGATTTAGCAAATCCCAAACAAGTGGGAGTCTTTTATATTATTATATCTTTAATTAACTTGTATTTTATTTATTATTTATATTAAATTATTTAAAAATTAATTCACTACTTGTTTCACAAAAAAGAGGAAACAAATTGATTCATTACATATTATTTAATAATCAATTTATTATAATATTAAATTAATTTAATCCAATTCAATCAAATGCCAATTGTACCAAGGTTTTTAAAATGGTTAAATTGATAGGGTAAATTAAAGTTGGTTTTGGTTTTGAAATAAAATCCAACTAGATCTAGTATATAATTTTTCTCTTCTTTCACCAAATTTGATACCCTCTTTCAACGAGGGGGAACGAGGGCCAAGCTGTAATGCCTCCTCCATTGCACTAATGGAGGAAACATCATGGTCTTCTCTAATTGGGAGAAGGTTTGCCTTCTACTCTACCATTAAGAGGAGGCACCACCAAAAACGAAGCCCACCGTAGCAATAGAGGAGGCATGGCACCTTTTTCAATTACAATATTAAAAAGTTTCACAACCTCTTCAATTGCTTGGGAAGTCTGTGGAGCCCTTTTGACCTCTATTTTTTTTTTTAATTTGATTTTTTTATTTTTATTGATATTAATTTAATGTATTTTATAATAAATTTATTAATTTTTATTCAAAATATTATTAAATAGTTTAAAGTTGATTTTTAAGAATAAGGTTAAAAAAGAAAAAAAAAAAAACACTCTTTTCAGTTTAGCATAGAGGTATTTTTTACTTTTTGTAGTGAAACAGTAGTAATTTGTTAAATTGTTGGAAAATCAGGGTATTTACCGCAATTAAACTGATTATTTGGGTATTAAACGTGAAATATTAAAAGCATATTTTGAGAATATTCAAAATACTCCTTAAAAGCATGTAAAAGGACGATAATACTCCTAATGGTTATAGATTCCTTCAGCTTGACTTGGTTGACCGATTGACTCTAAGGGTAAAATGAGAAATGTAATAAAAAATTAGTTAAAATATAAAAAAATAAAATTAAATAAAATAATATATTAATATTAAATATAAAAAATATTATATAAATTTAATAAAATAAATAAATAAAATAACATTATAATTAAAAAACCAAAAACCCCATTCCAGTCACCGTTCATCATCGTCATTCTCATCTCTTCATCTTCATTTTCTTCTTCCACTGATCTCGTTTCCACCGCCACTGATCTCCACCATCGATGACCGCAGCGCACCTATCTCCACCAATGCTTTTAAAACCAAGTTTGGATCCACTAATCTCCTCTGTCTATTTTGACGTACTACTCATCCCACCTTATCACTCTCTCTCTCTCTCCTCACCGTGCTCTCTCTTATCTTTCTTCACCTTTCCCTTCAACCTTAGCCTCTTTTCTGCTCAGAGCTTTAACTCCACCACGTTGAGTGATGTGTAGTTTGGGTTTGATTGGGGTTGATGGTGGTGGCGGTGGGTTTGATTAGGTTTGACGACAGTCATAGTGGTGGTGATGTTGGGGTTTATGTTTGATAGGGTTTGTTCTAGTGAATCGGTGGTGGTGGTGGAGTCGGGGTTTGCCAACTGGATTTCTAAGTTTGATTGGGTTTGTTGCAGTGAATAGATGGTAGTGGTGTTTGGGTTTGACGGCTAGGTTTCTGGGTTTGGTTGAGTTTCTGAGTTTATTGTTGTGATTGGGTTTCTAAGATTGATGATGATAACTAGGATACTGGGTTTGTGAATCCTGAGATTGGCGTTGACAATGGTGGTAATAGGTTTGATTGAGTTTAACGGCAGCGGTGGCAGTGGTGATGTTAGGGTTTGGGTTTGATTGAGTTTGTTGCTGTGAATCAGTGGTATGGTGTTGGGGTTTGAAGGCTGGATATAGGTTTGATTGGGTTTCTGGGTTTGTTGTTGTGATTGAGTTTATAGGATTGATGATGATAACTGAGATATTAGGTTTGTGAATCTGGGTTTTCAGTAATTGGAAACCCAAAAAATTTGTCAATGACAAAATTAACTTCCTGAGATGATGATGATGGATGACCAGGACATTGGACATTAGGTTTTTTTTTTTTTTGTTTTTTTTTCTATTTTTGGTTCAATTTTTCTTTAACTTCAGTTTTCAATGTTTTGATTTTTTTTTTTAATATTATTTTGATTTAATACTGTTTATTTTAAATTTTAAATTTTATATTATATTATTTAAATCAAGGGTAAATCAGACATTTTAATTTTCTTTAACATTTTCATTAAAAAATTGACGGTGGAGGGGATTTTGGACAAAAAAATGAAATCTTAGTGGAAAAATGGACATTTTTTCAAACTAAAACAGGTTTTTTGGGATTATTTTTTTTAATATTATTTTGATTTAATACTGTTTATTTTAAATTTTAAATTTTATATTATATTATTTAAATCAAGGGTAAATCAAACATTTTAATTTTTTTTACATTTTCATTAAAAAATTGACAGTAGAGAGAATTTTGGACGAAAATGGATATTTTTTTAAACTAGAGTAGGTTTTTTGGGATTAACCCTATTATTTATTAAGAAAAATCATTTATTTTAATATATAACAATATTTTATAAAATTTTACATTCTTTTACGTCACTTTCAAGTTAAAGATATAAAAACCGTGTCCATCTGAAAGGACCCAACTCGGATTTTCTCTATCCGAATCCGAGCGGAACCCTCCCGGCACTCCACAAAATCCTTGAAGTCTTCGTATAGGTGACTCAAAATGACTCTGTGAAGTAAAGCCGTAAACAAATTTTCATTTCTCATTCATTTCAAAATTTAGGGTAGAAAAAAATTTTCGGTAGCACAACGACTGTATCACCATTATTTCCAACCTTTCCAAAACACCTGTGAATTAGTTTATGAACATTTTCAAAGGCATACATTCATTTCCACTTCCCAAAGTAAATAAAAGCGTTTAAATTAAAACTATTTTGGATTTGAAATTTATTTAATATGTATATAAATCATAAGTAGCAGTACAAGTCAAAAGTATTTGCAACATGTATATTCAATATATCTTATAACACTTATATTAATTTTTACAATAGTAGTCGTCGGATGTGCCCGCCTAACTTTACATCGGAGATCGCTCGCCTTGAATATTCGCTCCTACACCTGTAAAGATTTTCATGACAACAAACAAAAAGTAGTGAGCTGACTAGCTCAGTAAGTGATATACAATTCTATATAAACTTATAAGATATTGCAAGCTTAAAAGAATTTATCCATGTCTAAACATTTATAAGAATTCATGTTACTTAGCATGAATTTATATTTTGCACATAGTACTTAACGTAACTTATCTCTTATCTCATAATAGTTAAACATAACCGTATATTCTCCCTAATTTCATAAATATTTCATAAAACCTATTCGAATCCAGCAGCTCATATCGTTTCAGTATAACATAAACTTGTGAAATCAAAATGGTGGTATACACATTTATCAAAAACCATAGCGTAATAACAAAGTAATTTTACCACCAATCATTTATTCACCTATGGCATCCTAGGCATATGGCAGAGCGAAATCCTACGTCGCTACGTGCGGAATCCTGCATCGCACAGGTAGTATACTAGCATAATAATATACTCTAGTAAGTACCATTGGCTTGATATAACTTTTATAGATAAGCTGCACTTCATGAAAAATCAGTATTTCATTAATAAACATAACAGTTTGTAAATTTCAATAAAAAGTTCAGCAGCTCATATCATTTCAGTTTAACATAAATTTATAAAATAAAATGGTGGTATGCATGTATTAAAATTCATTTTGTCTTCATAAAATAAATCAACCACCATTCATTTATTTGCCTAATGGCACCCTATGCATATGGTAGAGCGGAATCCTACATCGCTGGACCATATGATCGGTAATTATGTAGCGGAATCCTACATCGCTACGTGCGGAATCCTACATCGCTACGTGCGGAATCCTTCATCGCACAGGCAGTATGCTAGCATAATAATATACCCTAGGGAGAGACGGAATCCTACATCGCAACTCCCAGGCGAAATCCTACATCGCTTTTCGGGTACCCTACCATTACCGACAATAACATAAAATATCCTAAAGAATGCCATATATGTCGCAAAATATTTATAAATTAGCTGCATATTATATAAAATTCATGTATCATGTTTAACATAAAGTTTCGTAGGGAGGATATCGTAAAACATTCAAATTCCTTTCATAACGTATCTCGTTAATTACATTTCATGAAAGCATACTTGAATTAAACCTTTCATAATATGTATTTATCATAAATGATACTCAAAATAGCCAGCACATCAAAACAGTGCGTAACACTCATTTGAAACAATATTAAATTCCAAAACAGTCCATGTCATCCACACAAACAATCTCGATGCAAAAATAGCACATAAAATCTCTTCGAAACAGCTTATGCCATCATTTGAAATAGCTTTGGCATGAAAACGGTATACCATTTTAAATCAAAACAGCATGTTATAACACAATAATCGCTCATAGGACAGCACCTTAACAGCCCCCAAAAACAGCATACATAACAACCCCGAAAACAGTGCATAACGCACGCTTCGACAGCTCAACTAAGTGCATCTTAACAGCCTTCAAATAGTCCATAAACAGCCCCTAAAAGCTACACAATAGTAGTCCATAACAACATCAAAACAGTCCCTAAAACTACATAATAACAGTCCCAAAAATAGCCCATAAACAGCTCAATAACGCTGCACATTGACAGCACCATAACAACACCAAAACAGCTCAATAACGCTGCGCATAACGCTGCCCGAAAACAGCTCAATAACGCTGCGCATTAATAGCACCATAACAACACTAAAATAGCCCTATAATGCTGCGCATAACGCTGCCCGAAAATAGCCCATAAACAGCAATAACGCTGCACATTGACAGCACCATAACAACACCAAAACAGCTCAATAACGCTGCACATAACGCTGCCCGAAAACAGCTCAATAACGCTGCGCATTAACAGCACCATAACAACACTAAAATAGCCCTATAACGCTGCGCATAATGCTGCCCGAAAACAGCCCATAAACAGCTCAATAACGCTGCGCATTAACAGCACCATAACAACATGCAAACAGCACCAAAACAGCGTGCAAACAGCACCAAAACAGCAAGCAAAACTGCACCAAAACAGCAAGCAAAACTGTCGTCAAAACAGCATATAACGTAATGTTGCAACGGCTTGTTTCGCGACGTTTTTAGACGGTTCAATTAAGTGCATTCTAACAGTCCATCAAGTGACCAATTCACAATCCATAATCAATCATAAATCAAGCATAAAAACTGCACCTAAAATCAATTATGAATCACCATAAAAACTGCACATGACGAGCATAAAAATCTGCACGTGACGAGCATAAAAATCTGAGCATGACGACAGCCCGTAAAAACTCAAACGCATCGGCATTTGCTTGCTTACTTTAACTCTAACCATTCATCAACTTATCGCATCAACTTAACGTATTCTTATGCCCGAAATCTTTTGTGCAACTTAATTAGAATGCACAACAAAACAGTCCGAGCAACGAATTTATAACACAATTACAACATCGAAAATTCAATCGCAACACAACGAAACGATATCAAACGAACCTCCACACTAATGAGGTTCTAATCCTAAAACTCAATCATGATATTAGTAATTTCATCCATAACTTATATAAATCTTATCTAATGAAACAATGCTCGTAAAAATATATAACTTACCTTATGAAAACTAATCGAAAGATTCGAAAACCGATTGCGAAGGGCTGTCCACACTTGCCGAGAGCTACCTTCAATCCAAAATTGACATGCAAGCTTTAATGAACTACTCAAAATATCATTACAAGTCAATGGGACAGCATCTCACCTTGAATGAGTGAATTTTCACTCAAAAACAGTTTTGAAAGGCTCTTGACAGCAAGCTGTCCGCACTTGCAGTTCACGGCAGTTCATGGCAGCAGCTTCCACAACGGCTTCAGCTCAACAGCTCATAGCAGCGACGGTTCCCGGCAGCACTTCAGAACGTCGACAGCACCTGAGGACGGAGACAGCAGCTCACTGTCCTCCTCACGCCAGCAGCAGCTCTCGTCCACAGCAGTAGTTCTGGTCCACGACAGCAGCTGCTCCATGCTCAGCAGCAACCACCTGGCAGCAGTTCTTACTGCAGTACGACAGCAACTCTCCCATTTCACGGCCTGGTTCTACCTCTCCTTAGATCTGTCCTTGCATGCAAGATCTGATCTGCTCACTTGGGTTGGATCTGCATTTGAGCTTTCAAAACCAAGCAGCTCTCCCTTTAGATTTGCTTCTTGACTGATGACGTTGAATGAATGGAAGAGGATAGCTGCTCTTGGATGGAAATACTTCCTTCTTGATGCACTCGGTCCTCTCACTTTCTTGTGCTCACGGGTTTAGCTTTCATGGTGACTGAATTGCTTTGTGCTTTGAAGCTCTCTTTCTCTCTCAAGATGAAAGCTCTTGATTCTCTTTTCTTCCACGAGCAGCACACACACACACAACTCACTCTCGGATTTGGGATATGGTATAGAGGTTGACCGAATGCAATATCTTTCTTCACTTTCATTTTTAATATTTATTTCCTTTACCGTTGATGCCACTTGTCATGCTAGATCTTTAGCATGTGTGACACGTGTCCGTCGGTTACAATTTGTTAACTTATTCCATGCATTCTCCCATTTTCGATTCCAAAATTTAATTCCCGCTTCCGCCCGTCCGTTCAGGAATTCGCCTTCGAAATTATTTTGAAAAAAATTCAAATCCGTTTTCACGAACTCGGATTTATTTCATTACTCTAAAATAAATATTCCGAATATTCCCGGACTCGAGCATTATATTTTTCTGATCGAACGAGGTTTTACATCGGATCCGCCTGAAAATTTTATTAAAATCCAATTTCACAAGCGGAAACTTCATTAGACTCCGAATAACTATTTGAATCTAGTCGCTCTAATTTATTTTAAAAATTTTAAATTTATTACTTATCCCTGGACCCATCCGAGAATTTTATAAAGATTCTATTACGCTTCCAGATCCGAACGAATTTTTAATTCCCTTAATCCTTAATCAAAATCAATATTTAATTAATTACCTAGAGATCGGGATGGCATGTTACACCATCAACCCTTGCTACAATATTATAATGTTGTATAATAATGTAAATAATATTAAATAAATATGATAACAAAGTTTCGGACTATCAAAGGTAAATTTGGTAGAGATTTAGAAGACTCTTAAATAAATGAAAACACAAAATATTATATGATAAATTATGTCATTATGGTGTTTAAAAAAATAAAATTTTTATTTGAATGTATATAATGAAAGTTACAATTAGAAATTTACGAAAGATCTAATTACGGGATATTATTTCTTATTAGTAAACATATATTTGGTGTTTAATAGAAGTGAAGTTGCTTTTGTTATTAGTTTATTAAATATATCAAATGATAATAATATTGCAAGCCATTAAAATAAGATGAGGATGAATCAAGTACTATTACGTATGTATGTTATGTATGTACGTCGTTAATTCAATTATTTAAAAATTAAAGAAATATTGATAGGAATCGAAGAAAACAGACACAACAAGCCACTCAATGAGTCCTCTGGTCGATAAAATCTCAATTTTTGAGATCTGACGAAACAAACTGACAAAAAGGATTTCTTTATTCAGTAATGGAAAGTAGAGAATAAAAACCTCTAATAATAAGTTAAGTTACCTTGTGAAATTATTGTACAACAAATACGAGGAAAAGAAATAGAAGTAAAAGTGACTCTAATGCCAATTTTTCAACATTATTGGTGGACATGATCACGATTTTTTTTTTCTTTTCTTTTTGACAAAAAGGAGATTTAATTTGAAAAAACAATGGCTGAAGGAGAAGACCAGTATGTCTTTTCAAAGATACCCCATGTTTAATATCCAAGTCTCTTCTTCTTATTTCTAATTATATATTTGTTATGTTAATTCTGAATTTTTAATTTTCTGAATTTGAATTTATGTATTGCACTTGATTTGAGGTGTTTCCAGATGCCTATTATTTTAATTTAATATAACATCCCTTCCTCATATGTACATATATGTATTCTATGTCCATGAAGTATGAATATGTATTCATAGTAATAGAATTCATCACCACAATTTTATTTTATTTATATTTTATTGACTGTCAATTTGAATAACAAAAATATGAGTGTAATTAATAAGACCTGGATTTGTATTGATAAAAAATCTGAATTTGCTTTAGATATTGAAGAAAAAAAAGGTTTCTTTGTTTTTATTTGTATATTTTTTAAAAAGCTATTATTAGAAAAATATTTTTAATTTTAATAACAATATAATTAATAATAAAAATTATATTAAACTTGTTATTGGGCAAAATAATTTTAATACGTAAAAGGACTATTTAATCCTTGGAGTGTTGACATTTTTGTTAGGTGGCATTAGTCAAAACCAGCTAAGGTAAAACCAGCCAAGCTAACTCACATATAATAAGTGACAAACTGACAGTATGGCTAGACTTATAGTAAGTGTTAGGGTACTTTTGTGTAATTACACGTTTTATTAGCTTGTGAAGTCTGGATTGATTATTAAAAGTACATTTTGAGAATTGTGAAAAAAGTCTTTAGTATAAAATGGAAGCGGAGCCGATCCCATATAAGAAAACTGCATGAAGTGGCTACTTTTTTTTTTTTTTTTGATAATTTTGTTTTTTATTTTTTTAAGAGTAATTATAATTTAGTTACCCAGATAAAATGTTATTACAAGCGGAACTAATTTTTTACTTTAATTACAATAAACCCACCCGTCGTTACTTCATCATGGTTAATGTTAACAACTTAAGGGATAAAATTATCTTTTCAATATTATTTATATTATTTTTTATTTTCTTTTCAAATTAATTGTTTTAATATCTCTCCATCGTTTTTCTTACCCTCACCGGCCATAGTCACCGTCTCTCTTTGTTCTTCATCGTTCTTCTCTTTCTTCTTCTTCATTTCTCATTTTCTTCTTCTTCTTCTCTTATTCTTCTTTTCTTCTCCTTCAAATCCAGATTCATCTGGATTCGAATCTGGGTTCGTTCGAACCAAACATCAAAATCATCAACAATGATCCATCATTAACACAAACAATCATCAACATAAATAACACAAACAAGGATCCAACATCATCAATAATCAACACAAACCAAAACCACTGCCATTTTCAAACAAAAACCATTACTATCATCATCAAACAGACCCAACAAAATTTATCAACACCATCTGGAAACTAACACTGATGCAGGTCTGAGCTTCGAGCTGGAAACCCAGATCCACGTTGGGTCACAGTCTGGTTCCAGACCTTCATCATCTGGAAACCCAAATCAACGTCTGGCAAACCCAGACGTCTGGGTTTGGATGGAAACCCAGACACCGATCTGGGTTTCCAAACCCAGATCTGGATGTCTGGCAAACCTAGATGTTTGGGTTTGGATGGAAACCCAGACACCGATTTGGGTTTTCAACCCAGACACCGATCTGGGTTTGGAAACCCAGATCGACTGGTGAAGAAGATGAACAGAAGAAGGAGAAGAGAGAGAGAGGTGAGAGACCGGGCGTCTGGGTTTCGAGACGTCAATCGGGTTTCGGTGAAGAAGACGAAGAAAAAGAAGAGAAAAAGGAGAAGAAAAAGAAGAGAGAGAGAGGTGATTTTTGCCGGTGATTCCAGATGAAAAAAAACACCATTTTTTTCACTTTTATTTTTATAAATAAATTATTTATTTATTTTATTTTTTATTATGGGGACATTTTGGTCTTTTAATAATATTATATGGTTGACTGTTAAATTTGACGAAAATTCCCTAACGAAAGGGGGTTGATTGTAATAAAACTAAAAATATTGATTCACCTATAATTATATTTCAAATTGATAGCTAAACTGTAATTTACTCATTTTTTTAACCGTGTCGTTCACATTAGTACAATCATGCATCCAAATTTCTGGATTTTATCAGTATTGTGGGCCATGTGCAGCCCAAGTGTCCATACATTATTTAGTTTAATGTGATATTATAATATTATTTATTATAACAATTTTTTATAAAATTTTACGTTTTTCTATGTCATTTTCAAATCAAAGAGAAAAAAAATTGAAATTATCATATGGTAAATACAAGGAAAAACAATAGGAGAAAAAGTGACTCTGATGCCAATTTTTCAACGTTGTTTGCTGGTCGACATGATCATGTTTTTTTTTTTTTTCTATTTCTCATAAAATTGAGACTTAATTTGATAAAATGGCCGAAGGAGAAGACCTGCATGTCCTTCCAAAAATACCCTCTATCTAATATCCAAGTTTCAATTACAAGTCTCTTCTTCTTATTTCTAATTATATATTTGTATATGTTAATTCTGAATTTTTAATATTCTAAATTTGAATTTATGTATTGCACTTTATTTGAGGTGTTTCCATACATCTATTAATTTAATTTAATATAATATCTCTCGTATAATATATATATACATATATCCTATGCCTGTGAATATGTATTTATAGTAATAGAATTTGTCACAATAATTTTTTTTATTTATATTTTACTGGTTGTCAATACAAATAATAAATGATCAATTAAAGAACAGTAATTACGCCTGACTCTGAGTTTAGAAGAGAGCTTTTTATAACACAATTTGAAGAATAATTCATGAACATAGCCAGAAATTTCCTAAAACGATAGATTTTAATAAATTGAGCGATAAGATAAATTCAGAAGTGGGAACCTCTCAAAAAGTCAATTACGAAAAGATGTTGCCAGTCATCAATAAAAGAAACTGTGTTGTATATTTTCCTTGTTAATTAAAGTCACTTTTTCAACATTATAGACATAAATTCATGATTGATAACGGCATCTTTAAAAGAAAAATAAACTCAATTTAATAATTAATAATTATTTTTTTATTGAAAAATCAATTAATAATTGTTTTGATCAGCAGATGTTTACGTATTAATTTCAATTGCAGAATTCTTTCTCTCCCTTCCAGCCTCACACCTTGCCATACCACTTCTATTTTTTTATTACTTTATTACTATTTCTATATATATATATATATATATATTTTTTTTTTTAATAATTGTTCGACTTTTAATTGTATTATAATCCTTTGGATTTCAATATAAAAAGACAAAAACCGCGGGAAGTTTATATTTACTTGTCGGTCTACACGTTACACTTTTCAACAGTTAAAATCATTCATTCACATTTTTAGATTTTAATTGAGTTCACATTCAATTATTCATTACAAATAATTATGGATGTATATATGTGCTCAGGCTTTAAATATAATGAATTTTTTTATAAGTACATATTATAAGTATAGATGCACTTTTGAGACCTTTAAATATATACTTAAAGACACGATTTGAAATAAACTCTCATAAATTGGGAGGAAAAAACCTTACACACACGTGGAAATATACCTCAAACATAACTCAAATATAGATGAAGGAGTGCACGAACCTTATACTTTAAGTGAGGCAAGGGAAGTGGTGCAATTGACTCACTAAGGAGTGAAACTTATATTTTATTTAGTCATTTTTTGAAAAGCAAACACATTTAGGCCCGTACCCTGAAATCACATCGGTTTGGGTGCAAAAGTGAAAGGAATTTTTTTTTTTTTTCGAACTCATAAAATTCCACTTGTATGAGATTTGCAAATTCATCCATTTTGGTACGTGTTGCAAATCCCAAACAAGTGGGATTTTATTTTATTTTTTAATATTATATTTTTCAATTAATTTGTGTTTGTATTTATTATTTATATTAAATGTAGTTAAACTAATTAGTTGGATATTAAGTGTGAAATATTAAAAGTATATTTTAAGAATTGTAAAAAGTTTTTTAGTATACAAAGGAAGAGTGTTTTAGTAGCCAGGTCGGTCCCATATCAATAAACCGCGTGAAGGAAGAGTTTTTTACTACATTGTTGTTCTTTAGGTCCTAGACAATTTTTTTCTGGAGAAAATGCATAAAATTACTCATTTGACCAATTGCATTTCAAAACTAACTCTTTAGTTTTTGTTCGTACAAAAAAGAGTATGAATGGACAAAAATACCCTTAATAAAATAGGAGCCATGAAATTGACAGAAGCTGAGTTTTGGTGAACCACTCTTTTCACCCTTTCATAACCTCTCCCGCCAAATAGCCTCTCCCGTCAACCAACTATGCGACAGTCTCCTCCCACTGATCGACCTTCGATTCTGTCACTTCTGATGGCCAACATATCTTCTCATTTCCCACGACCAATCTCTCTTATCACTTTCTAACCTCTCACGTCAAACAGCTATGCAGCGGTCTTCGCCAACCGGCCTAACATCTCTTCGCAGTTCCGATGGCTAACATCTCTTCTGACTTCCCATGGCTAACCTCTCTTCTCACTTCCTATGACCACCCTTTCTTCTGTCTTCCCTTGTTTAAGAAAGGAAGAAGCATCGTGAATTTTTGGACTATCGAAGTATCGCGCCCACAGCTGCCGATATGTTTCTCTACGTGTGGGTAGTATATTTGACTAGTTATTATTGCTTTAGGTATGCGAATATGGTGATATGAACTAAGGATGGGGTATTGAAAGTGGGTTTCGGCTGTTTTGTGTACTATTGTGTGATATTTTGTAGGTATAATGAGAATGTGAAAGTTAGATTATATTGGTAGTTGTAATGTGAATTTGTACTTTAAGGGTGAGATTTGTAATAGAGGCTGAGATGAGTTTAAAGGTGAAGTCTTCATGTTAAGGATGAGAATACAAACTTTTAGGTTGAAAATCTCAACTTTCAGGTTAGGATTCCTAACCTATAGGTTGGGAATCTTAACCTTTACGTTGAGAATCTCAACCTTGAGGTTGAGAATCTTAAATCTTTGAGTTAAGAGTCCCAACCAGAAGGTTGGGATTCCCATTTTTGAGGTTAGGTATCTGAACCTAACCAGTTGGGGATTCAACTTGAAGATTGAAATTCTCAACCTTCATTTAACATCCAGGTTGGGGATCCCAACGATGTCGAATCAAGGTTGAGGTTGAGGTTTCCAACCTTCAAGTTGAGATTCCCAATCTTGATTCGACATTCAAGTTTGGAATCCCAACCTTAGGGTTGGGATTCTCAACTCCGAGGTTGAGATCCCAAACGTGGATATTAAATCCAGGTTAGGAAACTTCCATGATCCCTTCCCGAATCAAACATGAATTTTTTGATTCATTTGGCATTCACACTCAATTACTTCAACTATTTAAGTAGAGAGGGAAATTCCTATATACATATATATATTTTTTAAATGTAATGAGTCTATCATCTCCCTCTTTTCTCTATTCATATTCCAAGATGTCACGACTAATCACTAATCCAAGACTAGAATATTTGGAGGACTCTTCTGACTGAACAAAGCAAGAATATACAATTGTCAGCAAAGTTGTTTCTTTTTTTCTTCAAATCCAAAGAATTCTTCTTACTTTATATTATACACAAGTCACCGATTTAGTATAAAAGGGGTTGATGGGAATATCAATTTTTCAGATATTTTCTAACGAAAGGCTCAAATTAGGATTCCAAACGTGAATGTTGAATCAAGGTTGGGATCCCAACCTTCAGGTTGGAATTCTCAACCTAGAGGTTGAGAATATCAACATGGATGTTTTATCAAGGTTGGGATTCTCTATCTTAAGGTTGGGATTCCCAACCTGAAATCGTAACATCTAATTTGAGAATCCCAAACTCATCATGTGAATATAGAAAGAACAGCAATGATCTGCAGTTGATGTAAGCTGTGCTATCGTTGCTTGTACTGTTAAATCAAACGTATAAGGTGTCTTCTGAATGTCAAGTAGCTGTTGGGAAAAATGGAAGTCATTCAGTCTTTAGACTGTATTTGTTTAGTTGTTGACCTTTCAGATTTGTGAGAGCACGTTCAAGGACTCCAGTAACTCTAACAGCTACGCAATTTTGCAACTGTGCAGTGTTTTCCAGTGGAAGTGCCTCCACTGATCAGCAGCACTCTACAAGTAAATGCTATTCTTTGCTTGTCCAACTTTTTTATCTATTATAATTTTCCTTTCTTTTAAATGGTCTATTCATAATCAAATCTGCCTCTTCGAGTTTTTTTTTTTTAATTACAAAGTTTGTCTGTCTGATTCAAAATTTCTAGATATTGATTCTTATATGTTAAAGCTTCTTCAGCTGCTATTTCTAGCAAGGATTGTGGTGATGAAGACCAACTACATGGTCTTGTTAACATCTGAACCTTCACTTTCATTACTTCAGCAGGCCAGTATATGGAATGAAGAAAACTTACTTCTCTGCTTGGTTGACATATGGCTTGACAAGGTCAGTAGGACATAGATTTCCATGAGTTTCAGTAGGACATAGATCTTAAGGTGTGAGTTCGAACCTTGAATTTGATGCACCATTTGCCCATATTGGATGCTGTTATTAGAGTAATGATAATTCCATTTTTATGCAGTGTGTGTACGAGTGTAATTTTGGGTGCAGACGATGACTTGCTGATGAAATGAATTTCCAGCTGATACTTCGATTCTTCAACCATGTGCTGCCCGCAAATTCGATTCTTCAACCATGTGCTGCCCTCCATGGGGAATCCTTGAATTCAGCCACGAGCAGAATGCATACTGCTGCACTCACACTATTGAAGTAGGCTATCTGAAGATGCCGTAGACATTTGTGATAAACAACTATTCAATCTGTTGATGATCTCATTTTCCAGGCATTTCATATTTTCTACAATTTCGATATATCAAGTAGCCATTTTATTCTGAGTGTCCACTCCATTGATGCTGTATGATTTCATTTTCAATAAATGTTTGCGGAAGTCAATTTCTTGTAAATTAGTTTTATGTAGTTAAAAGAGAAGAAAAGAAAATGAATTACGTTGTTTGGGGTACTTGTATTTGGCAACAATATTATTTAAAGATCAGCTGGTGCTGCTATATTGACAGGTGGAGTCTAAAACGAATTATTTTTCAGTCATGTTTCTAAATGATGCATAAAACATCTTGATAGTTGTTTTAATAATGTTGATTTTCATCTTGCTAGTTGTTTTAATAACGTTGATGGTGCGGAGAAAAGCCTTGAATCCTTTGTCATTTAGGTAGAAAGCATGTAATCTATTAGTATGTGGGGCCTTGTGGCCTTCGAAATCTGAGGTGTATCAAATATTGAGCATGTGATTGTAACATCACGTTTTTGTTATGAATGACTTTGGTCTTGTTCCTCCTTAGTATCATTTCTTTTTAGGTTTCCAGCATCACTTGTACTCTTTATGAGCACAAACTAAAAATGTCTACTTTCATTGTTCAGATGATTTTGTTCGCTTTTACTCTATTGTTCAGATCATTATAATGCCTGAGACTAGACTGAAAAGTTTGTTCTGTAAACTAAATAACAGCACAAACTGTCCACTTTGAAACTTGCTTGCTGACATTTACCAAATCTGAAATCAACTCATCATGAAATGGAATTAACACCATCGATGCATCAACTGATCACATTATGCAACTGCATGTACAATCAAATTAACATCAGAGGGCAGAGTTACAGGGGAGCATCCATATAAAATTTAACACAAACCAGTATATCAGGTGTTGCTCAAGTTTTAATAAAGAAGACCTATAACATAAGCTGGAAAGCTAGGAGCTATCCATCAGTCTGGAGTTAGCCAACAGAAGCACGAATAGTAGATTCCTAGCTCCATGAAAACATTCGATGAACCAAATAGATGTGATTGAATGCAGATGTGATTGAATGCATATGAAGTTTAGTATTTTTGTTTAGAACTCCTCATCATCTTCCTCGGCAATGTGTTTTGCGAGCTATTGCTCTTGCTGTTTTCTCTCCCTATTTGTCTCGGCGCTGACCTTTTCCTTGTGGGAGTTGGTGGGAAGCGAAGGGGATGCACAGCCTCATTGTGCATGTTCAGGTAGAAAGCCAGTATTTGAGTCGAACAAAATTGGAGGTATGTTTGTGGAGTAGATGTCTCTTGTCTCCTTCGACACCATCCAACCATTTGCATGATGCACTGTTGCACTGATTGCACCATCTTCGCAGCATCAGCCAGTACACAAACGAGAATAAGAGATGCCAATGTTCTGTAGTGTAGTCCTTATGACATTGTGACACAGCCTAAGCAGGAAATCAATAGTCCTCTCTGCACTGACAGTACATGAAAACTTCTCAGCAACGAAGGGCTGCAACAGGAGCTTTCCATCCAGCTTGACATGAAGGAATCTTTTCCATCTGTGTACTCCAATTGTTAACAGCATGCAGCCGACGCAAGAAATTCTATTGACTGAAATCATCAAGTCATCAACAGTCAGTTAATCTAATATGAACAATGGTCAACTGACTCAATGAAAGTCCATTCATTTACTCATTAACAAAAAAAAAAAGGAACATATAACCAGTATGTCGTACCTACATGTTTGGAAATGCTAACGACAATTAAAAAAAAATCATAACTGAACTGCATTAAGAAAGTCCACATTCTGCCCATGGATCTGTTTGCTTCGACTGTTTTGCTTCAATGGATCACTGGTGGTAGGTTAATGTTACGTACAAAAGCTGCATGAAAGAATTGATAGAATATATGAAAACATCATCAACGAGAATAAGAATAAGGGAAAAGCAATATTAGAGGCTGCAGAGAGTCAACAAGACCTGATGGATGTTCTTTTCAGAGTTTATCCAATCATTTACTGCAATTATCTTGCTACTTAGGAATATACAAGCTGCAACTATCAAAGTCCTTCCTAAGTCTTGGAAATACTAGTTTGTCTTTGCTGCAGAACTCCTCCAAAATAATCTTCGCAGAAGCAGGCTGACAACTGAAGTCTGACAACTGAAGGAGTAGTAATCACTAACCTGGTCAACAGCACATAAAAAAGGAACATCAAGAATGAGTAAGTTGGACAGTAACAACATACTATCAAAGTTACAAACACAACAAATTTAGGGTGAACTAAGAAGCCTAAAAATATTACCACCCCCATAACTGACGAGACCATTTCCACAGGTCAAAAGCTAGCTGCTGTTGGAAATCTGATATGTGGGATTTGTCGAATGGGCTCACTGGCAGATCGTGCCCTATGTGTTCGGCCAACTTGATTACAAAAATCCCACAATCACCAATACTTCATAAAAGAAGACAACATACTAGTTAGGACATGACGAACATATAAATGCAATAACGGAGACTTCTGCATGTGGTTCTGCTCTTTACCCTGATTGTTGTTGTGGCGTGTCGTCGCATAGTGACAGGGACCATCCCTCCTTCCTATACCAGTGTACAGTCAAGTGCGCATCTGTCCTGTAGTGATCAGTTTTCTGAAGGAGCAGTGGCAGTAGTGTTTGTTTGAGTTGCAAAAACTATTTGTAATTGCGTACGTAGGTGCCCAGTGAGTCAAACAGAGTTATCGTTCGCTCCTTGAAGTTGACTTTCACGAGGACCCAATCTACAGCCCTGTAATTCAATGGCATGTGTAACTAGTAAGATACCTCATGTCGTTTGCCAACTAGTGTCATTGTCTTTGAATCTTTAAAGAACAAAGTGCATCAAGCTTCAATGAAAAGATCATAAGCTATCACATACTCTTAGTAAGAGATCTGAAAGTAAAGAAGGTGATAAGGAACATGGCTGCTTAAAAATTAAAGATAGTTACTACCCTACATTAACTTTGTAATACCTTTGATGGAAGTCCACTCTGATGCCACTCAGAACAATCTGTGGTGAGTTAGTATGTACTGAGGGAGGACTAGCATCAACAACCTTAGAATAAGCAGTACATCTTCTGGGTTCTCATGTTATATTTCAATCCAAGCAAAGCTTTTGCTGTTCTGCCTTTTGTGGGGGAATATCATAGTGAAACATGGCCTAAAGTCTTTACACCATATAAAAATAAACGATAGTTACTACTTTGTAATATCTTCAAGGAAAGTCCACTATGATGCCACTCAGAAGGATCTATGCTGAGCCATTGAGGAAGGAATAGCATTAACAACCTTGGAACAAACAATACCTGTTCAGGGTTCTCTAGTTTGAATTCAATCCAAGCATACCTTTTGTTGTTCTGCTTTTGGTGGGAATATCATCGTGAAACCTTGATCAATTTAAAGGACGATAAAGGTCCAAAACAACATTAGTAAATCTAATTTGATTCTCTTATGATAGGTATACCTCAATTGCAAGTTCGAACAATTAACTCTGCATTACAAATAAGAATTCCATCACTATCAGTAAATGATCCCCTCACGAATGAAGTCTACGACAATGTGCAAAGGCATGCTTTTTACCGTGGCCTTTCATGCTTGATGTCATTGATCCCAAGGCTCTCACCCCAACTTTAGATGCATCGATCCCATCTGCACCTCAAACGCATCCATTCACTATGATAGGAGCCCACCCATTCTTATGCACCAATTTTGCCAAATTCCCTCTAGCAAAGGCACGCTTTTTGCCTACCCCCAACATCAGCAAGGTTTTTTTTCCTTCCATTCTAAGG
Organism: Dimocarpus longan; assembly: GCA_022984855.1. Taxonomy (NCBI): domain Eukaryota; kingdom Viridiplantae; phylum Streptophyta; class Magnoliopsida; order Sapindales; family Sapindaceae; genus Dimocarpus; species Dimocarpus longan. Next base: position 8,558,725 of record CM041013.1, read on the forward strand.
GCACATTCTCTGGTTTTCACTCAACAAACATGGATTCCTTAAAAGATGTGACCATCTTAAGTACATTTCCTGTACCCAAAGTTTAAGTCAGTACTTTTAAAAACGATCATCTTTCTATTGCTTCTTCCAATGCTACAAAACACTAAGCACAAATAAATTTACAATCATCCGAAATCCACACGTGAAATTTTCAAAAATAAATAAGTATAAGGCATCCCATTGTTTCTAACCTTGCTTCATATGCATTTGGACAAGATACCTTGACTATGGTTCTCCAATGCAAATATTGTCCAATGATAATAACACAAAAGCTTTGCATACAAACATACAAAAACAAAGATTTAGGAAACCAAGAGTAAAAAATCACATATCTAAATATGCTTTAAGGCATAAAATTATACAATAGGATACTTAAATATAGTTACTTACCTAGTTTACTAACATATGCCATAACTAAATATTGATTCTTCAAGATAACAAAAGACATTTTAATTCACTATAATATTATTGTCAGAGTTTTTTGACTGGCATTAATCTGAAAATATAACAACTAATTCTTTAATAATCTTGAAGGAGAATTTGAAAGAACATAAAGTAATAAGATCAGTATACATCATATTTGATGGAATTACTTAATCTTTCTTCTTCTTTTTTTAATTTCAACCGTTATAATCGTTCCATTCCTCACCCTTGAACATCCAGGATTCGAGTCTAAACAAACAAACTTTCTGATTTTTCCATCCATGTAGATGTCCACAATCTATGACATATTCCAAGGATAATATCTACAAGAAAAGAAAGTAATTGGATCATGGCCTGCAACTTATGCACTGCATTAAAAAAAGTAAAAATTATTCCTACTCTACTTCAATTATGTTATACCATAACCTGATAGAAGTTCACATCAATGCCGCAGAAAATCGGATTTGTGATAAGCCAGTGTCTATTGAAGGAAGAGACTTAGAGTGCAACAAGTGAGCATGAACAACCTTGGCACAAGAAAAGCCTCTTTGGGTCTCCCATGTTAGAATCCAAGGAAGCCTACCAATTGGAACTCTATTTATTCTTGTAACAACATAATGATATTATTGATTGTGTAGTATTCTTATTTCATTAATACTTCCTCTGGACACATCCTCACCGGTTCACCTATTAAGTTGCGAAATTGAAATCTCTTGAAAAAGGAAACTAACTTCTGTTATGCTTCCTATACCTCAAAGTTTAAGACCAATTGTCTTAGCAATGAGCATCTCCTTCTTAGCTCTTCAAATTTACTTACCTACCAAATCCAAGATATATCCTTTTGAGATATATAATTCTGACAATTTATAAACATAGCATAATGTCAAATATTGAAAGTCATCATCCACTATGACATACTCAAAGAAAATATATGACATTATTGATAATGACTACTCTAATTTGACTTTGTTATACCGTAACTTGAGGAAAGCCTATGTCGGTGTCACTAAGAATAGATATGTGCCAAGCCAGCATCTCATGTTAAAGGAGGAGACTCGGAGTGTTACAAGTTAAGCATGAACAACCTCGGAAAAAGGAAAATCCTCTTCAATGCCCCCAAATTTAAGAAATATTAAGTAATACACAAACCTGACAACTTACAAACACGTCAAGTTCACATTAATAACTATATGTCATCAATTCAAAATACCCAATTTAATTAATTGATTTTGTTCCTTACCTTTTTTCTCAATGCATCTTGGCACATCAATTTGATTTTCCGTAAAAGGTGGTTGTGTGGAAAATCGAATAGCTCTTAAAGACATCAACAAAAACGAAGTCCCTTAAAAGATGCAACTAGTTTGAGGACATTTAAAAATGATCATCTTTCTCTTTATTCTTCTTGCAAAACACCAAGCACAAAGAAATTTAAGATCAATACATTTACAAATGTGATCATCTTTAGCTAAATATGCCTTGAGCTAGTAAATCATATAAATAGGAAATATACAGCCTACTTACCTAATTAATAGCAAATGCCATTACTGAATCTTCAGCATACAACATATCTGATGGAAACACTAAATAGTTCTTTTTTGTCTATTTCAACAATCATAATCAATGCATTACTCACCTCTTAAAGATCCAGAATTGATTATAGTTAAAAGAATTTCTAGATTTTCCATCCATATAATATACCTTATTCTCAATTTTGATACATACTTCACTCTTCTATCCACAAACCATCAAAGTCACTTGAACAAGAAATATACATGTTAGCTTTTCAAATTAAATATCCACCTATATATGTTGATAATCAGCAAATATGTGTAAATTGATGCAAAATATTAAAAATTAGAGGACCAATTACATGGTTCACAATTCATGTACCAACATCAAACATGAACCATAGATAAACATGGTTTATTGACAAGTGGATGTAGTGAACCATGCTCTTGCTTTTAATAGTTGTGAATCTAACATTAAAATTAAGCTTCCACATGTATATTCAATTAAGTCCTAGTTTACAGTAAATTTTATTTGACTTTATCTATAAATATCGATAAATTTAAAAGCAATAACAATATACTAAAAATGGAGCAGCAAATACCTGCAATTTGATGTTTGTTGTAACCACTGGGAAGTTCAGTGGCAACCTCTGGGAAGTTCAGTGGCAACCTCTTTGCTCATACACAAACAATAACACTGGCATGTTATGGTTCTTTCTGCCTGAAAGTCATCAAAATTAAGAAACTTTGAATAGAAAAGTCAAAAGAAAATGCAAAAGAAGAGGATAACAAAAAACAAATGAAATTTGAAATATATTTGAATAATCAAGTCATACTTATGATGAAAAAAATTAATAAGATAGCTAAGGATAATTCCTCAACTAGCATCGCTTCACTTTTTTAGTCTTTGAAGTGTAAAAATTTTCAATAAAAACATCCACAGTCTATAACATGCTCTAGGGTAATATTTGAAAGCAAAGAAAGTAATAAGATTGGCAGCCCACAATTTTTACCTTGCATTGTAAGATATTTAAGGTAATTCCAACTCGACTTCGATTTTGTTATATCATATCTTGAGGAAAGTTTACGTCAATGCCACTCAAAATGGTTATGTGCTGAACTAGCATCTAATGAGGTAGGGGACTAGGGAGTGCTCTAGCTTGAAACTCTCCCTCTTCTTGCTCTTATGTTTAAATACATGAAAGTCTGCCTCTTATGTAATAACTATTGAAACTCCACCTCTCTTAGTCGCATCAGAATGGAAATATTGATCGAGAAATCTTACTATTTTATTCTTCCTCTGGACATGTCCTAGCCTATTCGCCTATCAAGCTATGAAATTGAAGTCCCTTGAGAAAGGCAATTCACTGTCGTTACATTCCTACACCCAAAAGTTTAAGATCAATACTTTTAACAATGAACATCTTTTTCTTGCCTCTTCTTATGAAGTGAAACACCGAGTATAGGCAAAGTAAGAAATTTAAATGTCTCCTAAATGCAATATACCTCTCTTTCTATTATATAAACTTGACAATATACAAATATTGCATAATTTTAAAACATTAAAAGGTATGCATCAACAAGTAAAAGTAACAATTAACAAATTGAATGTGCATTGTTCCTAACTTTTCTTCTCAATGCATCATGGCATGACAATTTGATTCCCCAATGAATGCATTCTCCAATGCAATTTTAAAAGTGATTGAGAAACTTTGTACAGAAGATTAAATGGGCTGTGTAGACCAAATTTCTAACAATTTGACATCTACTTTTTGCTGAAGCTTGCAACTGCAAGTAGTGGAACCAGTGAATAGAAATGAATATATGGATCATATTCACAATTAAAGGTTAACCATAAAGTAAAGAGATTAAAAAGTAAATCCTACATGAATTATATGAAAAATCATTCCATTATATAAATATGACTGCAACAAGTAAGAATTCATTGCAAATATATTTCCTTTTTGCATCTATTTTATATATAAAATCCTTAACATATGCATAAAAGGAAACTTAGGATTACTATAAATCAACTCTTTGTGCATATATAAATACTAATCAAATATTTATGATCAGTAAATCAATATAAAGAAACTTAAAGAGGTGGAGGATTTAATACCTAGAGTTGAATGCATGTTTGTCCCATCCTTAGAAGAGTTCAAGGCCACCTTTTTTGACAAACTCTTGATCAATCACGATATTAGAGATGTGAGAGATGTCAGACCAGTGCTTTCCTTCCCCTTTTCCATAGTGAGCTCTTATTGTAGGACACCGATTTACACTCAAAAGTTGTGGTGGTGCCTGAAAAACCTGCTTTGGCAATGCCTTCAATTTAGGGCAAATTTGAATTTCCAAGGTATGAAGAGATGGCATGATTGTTATATTATGATGTTCAATCCCAAAATCCCACTCTTCCCATTCCTTCATATTGTAAAACCAAAGATATTTAAGTTTGGGGAAAATAGAAATTGATAAAGATGAAATATTGTCACCACTTGCTAATCCCAAAAATTCATTACCCACTCGTTTTACTCTATCCATATTTGCTATACGAAGTGCTTCAAGGGATGGCAATTTTCCCAGTGAAGGAAGTTGCTCACACTTGATCCATTCAACCAAAACTAATCTTCTCAAATTGGTAAAAGACTCTGTCCAATTTGGTGACATTGTATTGCTTGTGTACTTTGATATTTCTAACTCTCGTAAATTTGAAGGAGGTTGTAAAGCTTCAAGAATTGCTTCATTGTTCATTGAACCCGACCCATGGAAGCCTAATTGCAATGCCCAAATGTTTTTCATATTTGCAAGTTGTATTCTTTGAGCCTCACTCACATCTGTCAAATTTCCCAAACCTTTTATACCAAAATATCCTGTAAGGTGGTCAAATTTATTCATGCATTCAAGTGAACATGCTTTGCTACCAAAACCACCCTCACTCACATGGAATTCAGTTAATGTACGAAGACCTGTTAGTTTCTCAATTCCTTTTGGCATGTATTTAAGAGAATAAATCCCATAATTGGGTAAATGTCTTAGATTGATCAACTTCCCTATCCCTTGAGGTAGTTCCTTAAGTTTCTTACAAAAAGAAATGTCTAAGGTTTGTAAATTATATAACTCACATAATGTTTCTGGTAACATTTCTAATCTCAAATTATAACTTACATCAAGGTACCTCAAATGTATCAGTTTCCCTATCTCTTTAGGAATTTTTTCTAACTTTATTACATACGCATTTCTCCTACCAATCATTACGTCATACTTGAAAGTACCGCTTAATGTCAACGCCCTTAAGCATGTATTTTGAGCCAATAACTTTAGCAAGACTCCATCAATTGAATACGTGTCTGAATCAAATTTAATCAACAAACTCCGCAATTTTTTTGTATTACAAATGGAGGTAGGAAATGAACTATTTTTGTCAACCATTAACATTAAATTTTGAGCTTTCTCGAATGAAATGTCAATGCTTGATTGTCCAAAATCTTTGTCCATTGCAAAACTTTCATTATTGGTAAGAAATTGAGCACAGTGATGCACCATATCATGCATCTTACATCCTATAATGCTACCAACATTATTTTTTATGAACTCTTGAAAAAAGGAGCGTGCAGCTAGACTATTAAAATAATCCTCACCTATGATCTCCATCTCCTTATCATTTCTTGCTGATTTTAAATAACCTTGAGCCATCCACAAGTGAATCAATTCATGTTTAAATAATTGGTGGTCCTTTGGAAAAGTGGCACAATATAAGAAACATTTTTTAACCATTGAAGGCAAATCATTATAACTTAATAACAGGGGAGCAATAACATCTTTCTCAAACTCTTCAATTACCCACATCTCACTATCTAAGATAATTTCCCATTCATTTCTAGTTGTTTTAAAGCGTAAAAGACTCCCTACAGTCTTTGCTGCAAGTGGCAAGCCCTTGCACTTGCTCACAATTTCTTTCCCAACACCTTCTAGTTCACTACACTCCTGATGAGACCTACCATGAAATGCAAAGTGCTTGAACAATGACCAGCTCTCAACGTTAGACAATTCCTCGATGGGAATAACAATCGATTTCAACTTAACAGCAACAGGCTTCTTACGTGTGGTGACTATAATTTTACTTCCATTGAGACAATTCTTAAGGCAATTGTACAATGGTTCCCAATCATTTTGGTCTTCTGTCCACACATCATCTAATACAAGAAGAAATTTTTTCCCTGTAATAGATTGATGAATATTTTCTAGAATAGCTTGCAATGTGGTTGAAGTAGAGCTTTCACCTTTTAGACCTTCAAGTATTACATTGGCAACCTGTACCTTATCAAACGGGTTTGAGACACAAACCCATATTCTTTTTTCAAAGTTGTTTTTCACCTCATTATTATTGTATGCAAATTGAGCAAGGGCTGTTTTTCCTATTCCTCCCATCCCTACAATTGCGATGATCTGGAGGCATTCTTGCTCATCACTACTCTCACACAACAACTTGCTCATTAATTCATTCTTCTCCCTATCTCGACCACATATCAAATTCTCATCAATGAAAGAGGTGGTTTCTACTCCCCGAGATTGCTCACCACTTGGAATTGTTTTAAAAGAAAACATATCCTTTTCTTTGGCAATTCCATCTAGACTCTCACTGACTTCTTTTATCTTAAGAGCTATGCCACGGTGCAAAATAACTTGTTTAAAACAGAAGCAAGGAGAGAGAAAGAAGGAACATACCTTCTTCTTAAGAGTAAGAGCATTTTCAGCTCTCTCGATTTGCTGCTTCAGCTTGGAAGTGTTCCACTCATCCAACACGTTTTCTACATCATAGGATGCAACTTTGAGCTTGTATAGCCAGAGTCTAACAGTTGTCTCCTTCACTTGCCTTAGCTCTGCATCAACGAGCACAGCTTGAATGGCTTCGAAATTGCTAGTCAGCCTTTTTACTTCTTTGCTTACACCACGTACTAGGGTAACTTCTTCTTGAATCTGTTGAAGAGCGATTGAAGCCAACTGTTCCAAGGCAATGGAAACAATTGCATCGGCCATAGCCATAGTTGAGAGATGGTGTTTTGAATGAGAGTCGCAGAGATTCGAGTTTTTCGATGTGAAAATGTTGGCATATGCTGTAATTTATGTAAAATATATTTTAAGAATAATAGAAAAGTCATAGCAGCGGTCCCACAGCAATAATGCATCACTTCTTCCCCTTTGTAAAACCTAAAAAGCAAGAAAGCAGTCAGCCACGTGCAGTTTCATTGTCGTATAAGCTTCAATTTCAATATAAAAAGACAAAAACCATGTGAAGTTAGTAGTTACTGGTCCGCCAACACATTAGACTTTTCAACAAGTGCAATCATCCATTAACATTTCTAAATTTTAATTGAGTTCACATTCAGTCATTCATTACAAGTAAATTATGGATGTACATGAGTGTCCAGACTTTAGACATAATGAAACCTATCATATTTTTTTTACCTATAATTTTTTTCTTTTATAAGTATACCTTACAAGTATGACTATGTATTATAGATTTTAAGATATATACTTTAAGATATTATTCGAAACAAACTCTTATAAATTTAAAGGAATCATGTCAAATACAATTGAAAATGTACTCAAACATAACTCACGCATAAATAGAAAAAATGTTCGAACCTTACATTCAAAATAGAGGTAAGGGGAGTGGTACCTACTATAACACTTACCCAGATAATGAAATCTATATTTTATTTAATCACATTTTGAAAAACAAATATATTTAGGCCCATTTGGTACTCAGAAATCACCTGGGTTTGGGAACAAGGGTGAAAGGAAAAAAAAATTTTAACCCATGTGGATTTCATATTAAAATTTTTCTTGTACGAGATTTATAAATTCCTCCATTTTGGTGGGTTTTGCAAATTCCAAACAAGTGAGATTTTATTTTTTTAATATTACGTTTTTCAATTAATTTATATTTGCATTTCTTATTTACATTAAATGTATTTAAACTGATTAATATGAATATAAATATACACGTGGCTGCTGGCGCCAGCAGCCACCCATGCCTCCTTTGTCAGGGGCATGGGTCGACACCCCTCCCTCACATCCAAAATATATATATAATTATAATATAAATATAACTATATACATTCTTATCTTCCATCATCTGTGTGTAGGTTGATCCCCCACTCTCGTATGGGTTTCCCTCCACCCGTTTCTGGATGTGTTGATCTCTTCCAATTGGGAGTTGTCATCCGGACCGTGCCCTAGTGTTCTCTTTCGGTTGGTTCCGATCATCCTCTGAACTTGTCCCAGGTACAATTCATGTACTTAAAAAAAAAAAAAAAAAAAAACTGATTGATTGGATATTAAACGTGAAATATTAAAAGTCTATTTTAACAATGGTAAAAGTCAAATTAAAAAAATAAAAAAACATTTGTAAGAAGTTTTCGTTTTTTTGGGAAAAGGAAGTGTGTTTTTTTTGGTAACCGGGCCTGGTCCCACGTTAATGAACCGCATGAAGGGACTACTTTTTTTAATGCATTGTTGTTTTTTGGGCCCTGGACAATTTTTTGTTTTTTCAACCGTGTGGGTCGTACTACTACAATAATGCATCCGAATTTCCGGATTTTTCAAGTACCGTGGGCCATTTGCGGCCCAAGTTTCTATAAATTATTTAGTTTAATATGATATTATAATATTATTTATTAAGAAAAATCATTTATTTTAATATATAACGATTTTTATAACATTTTATGTTTTCTTAATATCACTTTCAAATTAAAGAGAGAAAACCCGTATTTGTGACTATAATATTATAATATTATATATTAAAATAAATAATATTAAATAGAAAATTAATAAAATTCTTGAAAATCATCAGTAAATTTAGTAGAGATTTGGGATATTCTTAAATAAATGAAAACAAAAATATTATACCATAAATTATGTTATTTACAGTGTTAAAACAAATAAAATTTTTATATCAATATATATTGCAATTAGAAATTTATGAAAGTTACGGTTAGGGGACATTATTCCTTATTAGTAAATGCATATTTGGTGTTTAATAAGAGTGAATTTGTTTCTATTATTAGTTTATCAAGAATATCAGATGACAATAATATTGTAATTAGCAATTATAACAAGACGAGGTTGGATTAGGTGCTGTTATTTATGTATGTACGAATATTAAATGAAAATGGAGTATTATCTGTGAATCAATCATTAATAAATTAAAGGGCCATTGATGGGAATCCAACGAAACATAACACAATAGGTTAGGCAATGGATCACTCGTTGATGAAATTAGAAATTTGAGATTTGATGAACCAGAATGACAAAAAGGGTTTTCTTCATTCAATAGAGACAAGTAAAGAGACAATCGAAAACTCTAATAATGAGTCCACTAGTTGGTTGCCGTGTGAAATTATTGCATAACAAAAACAAAGAAAAGCAAGAGGAGAAAAAGTGTCTCTAATGCCAATTATTCAACATTATTGGTGGACATGATCATGATTTTATTTTCTTTTCCTTTTTGACAAAAAGATACTTAATTTGAAAAATTGGCTAAAGAAGAATACCAGCATGTCCTTACAAAGACACCATCTAATTATATATTTGTTATGTTAATTCTAAATTTTTAATTTTCTGAATTTGAATTTATGTATTGCACTTGATTTGAGATGTTTCCATGCGTCTATTATTTTAATTTAATATAATATCCCTTCGTCATATATACATTTATATGTATATATCCTATGTCTATGAATATGTATTCATAGTAATAGAATTTATCACCATAATTTTATTTTATTTATATTTTACTGACTGTCAATTTGAATAACAAAAATAGGAGTGTAATTATTAAGATCTAAATTTGTGTTGATGAAAAATCTGGGTTTGTTTTAAATATTGAAGAACAAAAAAGGTTTCTTTGTTTTTATTTGAATTTTTTTAAAAAGCTATTATTAGAAAAATATTTTTAATTTTAATAACAATATAATTAATAATAAAAATTATATTAAAATTTAAGTGTGATGAGGCAGTTTGTTATTGGGCAAAATAATTTTAATATGTAAAAGGACTAATTAATCCTCAGAGCGTTAACACTTTTGTTAAGTGGACGTTAGTCAGACTCACATAATAAGTGACAAACTGACATCATCGCTAGATTTATAGTAAATGTTAGGGAATTTTTGTGTAATTACCCGTTTTATTATATTGTGAAGTCTGGATTGATTATTAAAAGTATATTTTGAGAATTGTGAAAAAAGTCTTTTAGGATAAAATGGAGGAGCGTTTTAGTTGCTGGAGCCGGTCCCATATCAAGAAACATGGTGAAGGGGCTACTTTTTTCTGTGGGCTCTGGACAATTTTTTATGGACAGTCATGCATCCAAATGTCTGCATTTTATAATTACCGTGGGCCATTTGCAGGCCAAGTTTTTATAAAATATTTAGTTTAATATAATGTTATAATATTATTTATTAAGAAAAATAATTTATTTAAATATATAACATTTTTTTTATGAAATTTTACGTCCTTTTATGTTCCTTTCAAATTAAAGAGATAAAAACTGTGTCCGCCAACCCCCTACTACAATATTATAATATTATATAATAAAATAAATAATATTAAACAGAAATAATAATAAAGTTCCCGAAAATCAAAAGTAAATTTGGTAGTGATTTAGGAGATTCTTATATAAATGAAAACAAAAATTATTATATGATAAATTATGTCATTTATGGTGTTAAAAAAATAAAATTTTTATTTGAATGTATAAAATGAAAGTTACAATTAGAAATTTATGAAAGTTATGGGGATATTATTCCTGATTAGTAAATGCACCATTTGGTGTTTTTTTTTTTTTTTTGAAAACCAATTAACTTATAAACCACCAGCCCCCGAAGGGAAAATACAGCTAATGTTGACATTACGCCAACACAACACCTCCGAAGAGGACAAGGCAAGAGAAGCTAAGTTATGTGTCAAGCGATTCCCATTTCTCGGAACGGCAAGACACTTACAGACACCCAACTTCGCACATAAAGCCTTAATATCATCAATAATAAAACAGGAAGACCCACTAACAACCTCACAGGAGTTAACAGCAAAAGCGACATTAACAGAATCTACCTCAACCCATTCTACCCTTAAGCCTGTATCGCAAGCCAGCCTAAGACCCTCCCTGAGCACCATCAGTTCACCCAACTCAGGAGAAAGACAACCCAGCCATTGCCTAGCCGAGGCCACCACCACCACCCCTACATTGTCCCGAACAGCAGCTCCCAAGCCCACTACAGAATTACCAGGTCTGACAGCAACATCCGAATTTAACTTCAAAGCACCCGCAGGGGGCGAGCACCAGACCTGATAGCGAGCTGGCCTAACCGGAGGAGAAGGGGAAGAGAGGGCTAACCTGGTACTTCGAAACTCTTTCAGCAGATCCAATGCTTTATCAGCAACCTCCGTCTGAACCCAGATCTCAGAGCCCTGCTGCCTGATGCAGTGCTGTCTTCGGTTACGATTACCCCAAATGCACCAAAAAATCATACATACTTCAGCCAAGAACTCCACACCACCAGACTTTAACACCCTTACCAGAACGTTGAGCACACTATCCTTTCTCATCCTAAGTAGCTCCATTCCTCTGTCATAGGCATACCAAGCGTCCTTTGCAAGCTTACACTCAAAAAGCGCATGAACATCAGATTCACACTCTTCCGAACAGCCCTCACAGCACTGATTAAAAACAACTTTCCTACGAAATAGATTCACCTTGGACAGAATGGCTCCCAAGCAAGCCCGCCATACAAAAACTTTAACTTTAGGGGGGACATCCAGATTCCACAGAGATGTCCACCATTTTTGAGAAAATCCTGGAGAGCTGGACGAAACCTCGCCAGCCCGGGCCTCACCTAAAGAAACTCTATACCCACTTTTAACTGAAAACAGCCCTTTCTTGTCAAAGAACCATCTACGACAATCTCTAACGTCCCGACAGCTGAGAGGAATGGACAGGACAGTTTCAATGTTAGCTGGCACCAGATTTTCATTAAGCTTCGTCAGATTCCATTGATGAGTCTCTTTCATGATCAAATCCGCGACTTTCAGCGAAGGGTCTGTCACAGGGGAGATTACTCTGAACGAATTGGGTCTAGGAACCCATGGATCCCTGAACACCTTGATGTCATTTCCATTACCCACCTGCCATATCCACCCTTTCAACAGCAGCTCTCTACCCCAAAGGAGGCTTTTCCAAGCGTGCGAGGCCCTGCGATTACTAGAAGCTTGCAACAAATCACCTTTTGGGAAGTATTTAGACTTCATTACCCGCGCAGCCAAGGAATTGGGGTTAGATATTTAGACTTCACCATTTGGTGTTTGATAGGAGTGAATTTGCTTCTATTATTAATTTATCAAGTATATCATATGACAATAATATTGCAAGCAATTAAAACAAGATGAGGTTGAATTAAGTACCGTTATTTATGTATGTACAAATACTAAATGAAAATGAAGTATTATCTCTAAATCGGTAATTCAATTGTTAAAAGATTGAAGAACCATAGATGGGAATCAAACAAACCAGAATGCAATAAGCTACATAATAAGTCCTCTCGTTGATGAAATTACAATTTTGAGATCTGATGAACCAAAATAATAAAAGGGTAAGACAATCAAAAACTCTACTATTGGGTCCATCAGTTGGTTACTGTGTGAAATTATTGTAAAGCAAATACAAGGAAAAATAGTAGGAGAAAAAGTTAATTTAATGCCTAGGATGCCTCTTTTACATTGTTAAAGCCAATTTTTCAACATTATTGGTGAACATTATAATGATTTTTATTTTTTCTTTCTAACAAAAGGCAGACTTAATTTGATAAAATGGGCTCAAGGATCAAATTCCAAAGATACCCTCCATTCAATATCCAAGTTTCAATTGCAAGTCTCTTCTTCTTACTTCTAATTATATATATATATATATATATGAGTGTGTGTGTGTGTGTGTGTGTGTTGTGGGTAAATTTAGGACTGTCTGAATGGCCTAATAAAAGCCCAATAAATCGGTCCAATGAATCAACCCAATAGACAAAAGCCTATTATACCAACATCCAGCTCGCAGAAGCAAACTCTCGTATGATCCTATAAACAGCTCGTAGATATAAGCCTTCAACGTACCAAATATTCAGCTCGCGCAGACATGATCTCAACTCATATAGATAAGCTCTCAGGTCACTGGTCATGGTCAGAGCTACCTAACACCTACGTCCAGGTGGCCTAGAGCGAGATCCAGCTCGTGGTGTGGCGTGCACGTTGAGATAATCTTTCCAGAAAAGTAGTAGCCTAATTTAAGAAAAACTCAACTACCCAATATAGAGATAATATCAAGATCCTATTTTTATGTGATTTGACCCTACACTGATAAGCACCAGTTTTGGGAAGTATAATTAATATTACATTATTGCACTATATACGAATTGTAGTATCCCCCTCTATAGATAGAGGTTGAAGTTCATTGTAAAAAAAATGGACAGAGGGATATAACATGCTGTCTCTCTGTCAAAATAATTAAATAATAGTCGTAGAGTAGACATCTTTTTTGTAGCACCCATGCCCCGACGTCCCCGTCCGTACAAGAATTGAGGCGTAGGATGTTACCCTTCTATATTTTTAAATTCTTTTCATTAAAATTTCTTTTTCGAAAACTTTTATTATATTTTAACAAAAATCCGGTAGAGTTTCCTCTATTTTTCTGAAAATCCAAAATTTAAACCTGCAAAAAAAAATACACTTTTAAACCAATTCATTTCTCAATTTCCTTTTTCGGACCTCTCGTCCATTTCCAAACCAATTGAACACACACATATTTTATAATGAACATTTATTTTAACATTTCAAAACTTTACAGAAATAATAACATATAAAACCTTTTTCAACGAATAATTTACGTCATTTACAACAAGCGATAAATTTTTAATATAAATTTGTATTTGCAAAAATTACAGTTTTTGAGAAATATACATGACGTAGTGATGCCCATACCAATGTACACATATGATGCAAAAGATGACTATACCAAAAATGAAGTAGGATGTGACTCGTGAGCAAACGGTAGGTACAATGTCTTTGTCTTCACTTCAAGCCCTAATGAACAACCTACACACAGTAAATCTAATGTGTTAAGTCTTTTATTTGATATAAGAACCAGGGACAGCTCTACGCGATGGTGAGGGGAGTTGTAACACCCCGAATCTCACATCGGTAGAGTACAGATCCGGGGAAAGCCATATAAGTGGGATGACTTGGAGACTTGTCGATGCGCCTTTTGGAATATCACTCCAAGGGACAAAACCGTGAGGCTATACGGGACGACCTCGGGCCAAAGTAAACAATACCCCGGTAGGGGACCCAGGTTTTCATATTTTTGGACCGAATCACGTAAAAATCTCTTTGCATTCTTTATTCTTCCTCTTTGCCTCTCATGTTCTTACTTTATTTTGTGTTAATTACAATATTGGGTTGAAGAACTTGGATCGACCAGATTTATACGTCGACAATATGTATATGTTAATTCTGAATTTTTAATTTTTTTGAAGTTAAATTTATGTATTAAACTAGATTTGATGTGCTTCCATACGTCTATAATATAATATCCCCTTGTCATATAATATCCCATGTCCATGAATATGTATTTATAATAATAGAATTCATCACAATAATTTTATTTTGTTCATATTTTACTTACTATCAATACAAATAGTAAAAATTCAATTAATGAAAGGCAACCAGGCCTGCCTCCTGAGTTTAGAAGAGAGCTTTACAACACAATTTGAAGAAAAATTTATGAACATGGCAGAAATTTCCTAGAATGACTGATTTTAGAAAAATTAGCAAAAAGTTGAAGTCCACGTGTGAAAAAACATAATGTGGAATTTTCAACCTCTCAAAGTTACTTTTTCAACATTATTGAAGGACTAAATCATGATTGATAATGAAATTTTTGAAATTAGACTCAATTTAATAAGTAATAATTGTTTTTGTCAGCTGATATTTATCGATCAGTTTCAATGGCAAAGCTCTTTCTCTCCCTCTCAAACTTGAACCTTGCTACTCTTTATTATTATATCTATTCTTATGCTATATGTTATCATCTTATAATTATCATTATCCTGAATTTATTTTAAAAATAAATTATAAATTAAGTATCTAACTGAAATTTTTTTCAAACAAAATAAATTTTATAAGTTTATTATAATTTGACTACTCACGATTACACACTAACCGTTAAAGTCAATGGTTTTTGTGGTAAAAAGATAAAAAACTATAATCTCCTTTATGCTTGAAATAAATTTTAAAATAAATTAAATAAAAATAACAATAAAAATTCATCGGATCTTCAAAATGGGCTATGAAAATTAATTAAAAAATTAAATAAATTATATTAAAATTTCATCATATCTCATCTCTACTATTCATCTTAAGATGGATGATGAAAATTAATTTAAAAAGCAGCTCCTTTGAGGAAGCCCTTGGGTATGTCTAAAACAATAGATTTGTTTTTTTGTTTTTTTCTTTTAAAGTAAAAAATTAAATCTGATAAGAAATTAGAAAACAAATCTACTCATAAGTTAAATATTTATGGGGTAAAAATGTTCAAATTTTATTGTAACATCATGAATATGAACCGATCTAATATGTTATATATATATATATATATATATATATCTTAATGAAGTTTAGGTCGGGTTCAACTAGAAACTTAAATTAAAGAGCTCAAATAAAAAGTAATTCAAGTGAGCCCAATTAGAAACTAGCATAACCCAATTATTTTTCTAAACACACTCAATTATTTTTCTAAATACACTCACTTAAAGTCAAACATTGATAAAGGAGAAAGTGAGAGGAGTAAATTTGTCCACCGTAAAAAGAGAAAGAATTATGAAATTTTTGAAGGACAATTTATGAAAAAAGAAAGAAACATAAGAGGGTAAGAACGGAAATAAAATGTTATGGAAAATGACAAGATTAGAAATGACAAAAGACACTTTTTTAGATTTTAATTGGATGAAAAAAATGAGTTGTGGAAGAGAGAGCTAAGTGTATGACCATGCATAAATATATATATATATATATATATATATATGATTATATATGAATAAAAAGCCACTCCACCCATTTTTTTCATCCTAGCCAAAACCACCTCTAAAGGAGAAAGAAAAAAGCAAAGGAAAGGGAGAAGAAAGAAAGAAGGGGAAAGAAGAAAATAAGAAGAAAATCAAGGAAGTTTAGAGAAGAATTTGTGGTATGAAACTAGTTCCAATTCAGA
Organism: Dimocarpus longan; assembly: GCA_022984855.1. NCBI lineage: Eukaryota > Viridiplantae > Streptophyta > Magnoliopsida > Sapindales > Sapindaceae > Dimocarpus > Dimocarpus longan. Next base: position 8,575,003 of record CM041013.1, read on the forward strand.
ATCAATTTTCTTAGTTTAGTTTTTATAGATCCTAAATAAAATTTTGATGTTGTTTTAGGTGAAAAGCGATATAAAGAAAAAAACAAGTACAAGTGAACTTCTATAGAGTTTGGAAGTAAACTAATGAGTAGATGATTTCTCTTAACTTGATTTATAGAAATATTTTTATTATGTTTCAATTTTTATTAATTTTGAGAATTAAATATGTTTTGTGATCTATGAATTTTGAAATATGTTTTAAGGTTTTGAAGTATGTTTCATGAATTGAGAAAGATGTATTATATTTAGTATATATGTTGTATGAGGTATGACTTTTAGAGTATGTTTTGAAATTTTTAAAAATATACTTAGAATCTATAAACTTTAGATTATGTTTTATGATTTTAAGAGATAATTCGTGATTTATGAGGTATGGATTTTGTTTCAAAATCTTAAAATATGCTTTATAATTTAGGGATTTAAGATTATGTCTAATGATTTTAAAGTATACTTTATGGTTTAGGAATTAATTATTTGATTTGTGACTTTTATAGTATGATTTATAATTTGCATAAGAAACTATGACTTTTTCTTCTATATATGCATGGATGAGATTTTGTTGAAAACTTAATATTTAATTTAGAAAGTTTTACAAATTGCATTTGGAATTATACTTGCAAAAAATTGAAAGTAGGAAAAAAAATATTTTTAAAACACCAAAGTATACCCTCCCCTCTAATGGTCAGATTGATATCACGTGAGTAAGACCGAGATAGTCACCTAACAAATGCTTGGCATAAGTCAAAAAAGTCATTGAGGTTTTGAGAGAGAGTTATTGAGTCATTTAACATGTGAATAACAGAGTTATCCACTGCTCTCTGCGTGTATGTTGAGCATTTTCACCACTTATAACATAATTCTCTAGGTACTAATTTGGTGTAGATTACGAATCTAAAATCATATCTAAATATAATTCATGCAAATGTTTCTAGCTATTATAATGTGGAGTTATACAAATGAAAATTTAGTAACAAGTTTTAATTATTATTAAATATGAATTATTTAGACTTTATATTCTTATATGTTTTATATTACATTAACTTTTGCTACAAATGATTCATTTGGTTTCTGAAAATTATATCCAATTATTGAGCGTTAGCGCTCACCCTTTTTCATTTCAAAACTATTTTCCAAAAATCGGTCAGATCTTAAAAGAAGCATCCGAACAGGAAAATGTGGGTCATTCAAGCGAGTGATGCATGCAAATCATGTTTTGATATTATTTACATTTATTTTAATCATTGCATAACACATACTAGCATATGTGTTTTTGCATATACATATATGCGTTAATGATGTCAAGTATCTCGAACTTTTATTAGTTTGCATAAACTTTTACTTGTGATACTATGAGCATTATAATCAAACTCATTATATATTTTAAGGTATATGACATTACTTGTGTTGGAATGAGAATTGAGAGTAGGGCCGGAGGTCCTAAGTAGTTGAGAATTGAAATGAATTTTAAAAGTGTATATTTGTTTTGTCACCGGATGGAATTGCTTCAATAAATAGTTGTTATACTACTAAAATTTTATTAAACCACCCTATATTTTATTAAACTTTCTAAATGATTTTAGTTGAAAGAGTTTAGAATTCATACAATCTTCCAACTATGACAGGATCTTCTCGGATTCAAGATAGGAATCTGAGAGGGTCCTATTATTTACAGTAGAGAGAAACATGATTTTTACCAAAATTTGAGACATCATACAAATTTAAATTTTATAGGGTTAAGAAGTTCAAAATTTTCATAAATTATCTCAAGCGAAGGAACTCAATAAGAGATTAAAATGATTATTTTATAATGAATAATTTTAGGTTTTTCTAATTATTTGTCCAAAATTATTACAAAATAATATGATATATAAGTTGCAACATCCATATAAATTATGAGATGATATATATGGTGATGTGTTAGTTAAATCTCATTTAATACATAATTTAAATGTGATTTTGGACAAATAATGTGGGAAGACTACTATTATTCTCTTATAATAAAATTTGATTTTCCCAAAATTTGTGTTATTTATATTTATTATTTTGTCAAAAGTTATTTTTTTCATACAGTTTTATTTCGCATTCTAATTTGAGCATGGTAAAGTCTTCAACCATCACCATCCTGATGTTAAGATCATACGCTCGATTTCTTCGACTTGTGGTGTAAGTTGCTAGATTCTTGGAAGCTGCTCGATGAATTTTACCTCCTGTTGACATCGAAATCTGGTCAGATAATCCGGATCTCTAGTCAACGAGATTCTTGAGCCCAATGCCGCAGATCAATGAAAAACAGAACAAAAGCAGGAGACCATAGGCAAATATAAAGAGATTAGAAGCAGAGGTGGAAGAAAAGACATAGAAGAAAAGCACACACAAATCTACGTGGTTCGGCCCTTAAGCATGGCTTACGTCCACGGTGCCTCCACCGTTGGTGGTGGCAGTCACTTTTATTGCTGTATTTTTCGGGCACAGATAGAGAGAGAGAGCAGAAAAACCCCTCCGTTTACTATGATTTTGCTCCTATTTATAGAGAGGGGGGAGGTGTTACAGTAATAGGAAAACATTAAATGCATAATACAATTTTCAAAGCCTTCTGTCAAAAAGTCTGAGTCTTCTAACAGTACCCACGCTGTAGTGGTTGAGTAAATCACGCTGCTACTGATCTGAAATGGTTGGTCGTGCACGTCACATTATCGCACGAGCTAGAGCTGCTCTGGGCGACCTGGAGCTCATAAAAAATGATCTGGAGGAGCCCACACGACCTGGAGGATCTCGCGACCTAGAGGAGCTCAGCGACCTTGAGGAGCTTAGCGACCTTGAGGAGTTAAAGACCTGGAGAATCTCACGACCTGGAGGAGCTTAGCGACCTTGAGGATCTCACGACCTGGAGGAGCTTAGCGACCTTGAGGATCTCACGACCTGGAGGAGCTCAGCGACCTTGAGGAGCTTACGCGAGGAGTTAGAGCCTGGTAAATTAGGCTTCTGTCTGCTGGGCCTTTGTGCTTTTACCAGCCCATTTGGGGTATCCCAAAAATACATATAACACAAGCCCCCAGTTCCTAGTTCGTTCTACGGACTAGGAGCTTGAACTTGCTGGTAAAAGCTATTGTGCACAAGAGCTTGCTGTCTCGATGAGATGGAGAAATACTAGAAGCATGTTGCTGATCTGCCTCGCGGTGAGGTCTATTAGGCATTTGCTTCATCTGAGTTTCCTGTGGACTCAAAAGTAAAAACATCAGTAATAACAAACATCTCGCGTTGTGCCGATGGGGCGTAGGGGCCCGTGGCATGGCGAGAGGTGAACAGATAGATATATAAACTCCAACTGTGCTCAAAAGGCCGTAACCTGAGCTGTATATAATGAAAGTTATCGAGGTCGTAACCTTAACTATGCTCAAAGTGTTATAGCCCGAGCTGCACAACGTAATGCTGACTAGGCTGATCGATTAGGTAGTTTGGAGGCCTGCTGGTCTGCACACCTTTTGGCCGTATGGCATGGCAATTCAGACCTTTTAACCTTTAACCCATCCAGGGGACTCGTAGGCATAAGCAGAGCGCTGATGCTCGGAACTGGACCTTTTCGCCTTTAACCCCTTCCATGGTTCCTTCCAAGACTTGGTGGATGAGTCTACAGGAGACCATCACTCCGTCCAGAGCGTTGCGAGCTCACAGGACACAATGGTTCCTTCTAGGACTTGGTGGATGAGTCCATAGGAGACCATCGCTCCGTCCAAAGCGTTGCGAGCTCACAGAACGCGATGGTTCCTTCCAGGACTTGGTGGATGAGTCCATAGGAGACCATCACTTCGTTTAAAGCGTTGCGAGCTCACAGAACGCGATGGTTCCTTCCAGGACTTGGTGGATGAGTCCACAGGAGACCATCGTTCCGTCCAAAGCATTGCGAGCTCACAGTACGCAATGGTTCCTTCTAAGACTTGGTGGATGAGTCCACAAGAGACCATTGCTCCGTCCAAAGCGTTGCGAGCTCACAGGACGCGATGGTTCCTTTCAGGACTTGGTGGATGAGGAACCCTCGGGCGTAGGCAGGGCGCTCGCGAACCAGATCAATAAGAAGAAGTATAGCGCATAAAGTATATGATAGAAGCTCAGAAAATGTAATCCATTTAGATGCAGAAAATTAAATTTAGCATCAAGTGCTTTAGCTCAGAATGTTACCGTACAAATAAATATGTCTCTACAGTGAGGGTGAATGAGTGGCATGTTCATGCTTGTTGTTCGGGAGCTTGTCGCCTAGCTGGTTGAGAGCTCATTGAGGTTAAGAGCTTGAACTGAGCATCCTGAGACCTAAGAACTCATACCTACGAGCTGGGAGCTGAAAGCTTAACCTACGAGCTCAACCTGAGAACTGAGAGCCGAAAGCTTGACCTACGAGCTCAACCTGAGAACTGAGAGCTGAAAACTTGACCAGCGAGCTCAACCTGAGAACCGGGAGCTAAAAGTTTAACCTACGAGCTCAACTTAAGAACTGGGAGCTGGAAGCTTGACCTGCGAGTTCAACCTGAGAATTGGGAGCTGAAAGCTTGACCTGCGAGCTCAACCGGAGAATTGGGAGTTGAAAGCTTGACCTGCGAGCTCAACTTGAGAACTGGGAGCTGAAAGCTTGACCTGCGAGCTCAAACTGAGAACTGGGAGCTGAAAGCTTGACCTGCGAGCTCAACCTTCAAACTGGGAGCTGAAAGCTTTACCTGAGAATCGGGAGCTGAAAGCTCAACCTTCAAACTGGGAGCTGAAAGCTCAACCTACGAGTTCAACCTGAAAACTGGGAGCTAAAAGCTTTATCTGCGAGCTCAACCTGAAACTGAGAGCTAAAAGCTTGACCTGCGAGCTCAACCTGAGAACCGGGAGCTAAAAGTTTGACCTGCGAGCTCAACTTGAGAACTGGGAGCTGGAAGCTTGACCTACAAGCTCAACCTGAGAACTGGGAGCTGAAAGCTTGACCTGCGAGCTCAACCTGAGAATTGGGAGCTGAAAACTTGACCAGCGAGCTCAACTTGAGAACTGGGAGCTGAAAGCATGACCTGCGAGCTCAAACTGAGAACTGGGAGCTGAAAGTTTTACTTGAGAATCGGGAGCTGAAAGCTCAACCTACGAGCTCAACCTGAGAACTAGGAGCTAAAAGCTTTACCTAAGAATCGGGAGCTGAAAGCTCAACCTACGAGCTCAACCTGAGAACTGGGAGCTAAAAGCTTTATCTGCGAGCTCAACTTGAGAACTGAGAGCTGGAAGCTTGACTTGCGAGCTCAACCTGAGAACTGGGAGTTGAAAGCTTGACTTGCGAGCTCAACCTGAGAATTAGAAGCTGAAAGCTTGACCTGTGAGCTCAACTTGAGAACTGGGTGCTGAAAGCTTGACCTGTGAGCTCAAACTGAGAACTGGGAGCTGAAAGCTTTACCTGAGAATCGGGAGCTGAAAGCTCAACCTTCAAACTGAGAGCTGAAAGCTCAACCTACGAGCTCAACCTGAGAACTAGGAGCTAAAAGCTTTATCTGAGAATCGGGAGCTGAAAGCTCAACCTTAAAACTGTGAGCTGAAAGCTCAACCTACGAGCTCAACCTACGAGCTCAACCTGAGAACTGGGAGCTAAAAGCTTTATCTGTGAGCTCAACTTGAGAATTGGGAGCTGAAAGCTTGACCTGCGAGCTCAACCTGAGAACTGGGAGCTGAAAGCTTGACTTGCGAGCTCAACCTGAGAATTGGGAGCTGAAAGCTTGACCTGCGAGCTCAACCTGAGAACTGGGAGCTGAAAGCTTGACTTGCGAGCTCAACCTAAGAATTGGGAGCTGAAAGCTTGACCTGTGAGCTCAACTTGAGAACTGGGAGCTGAAAGCTTGACCTACGAGCTCAAACTAAGAACTGGGAGCTGAAAACTTTACCTAAGAATCGGGAGCTGAAAGCTCAACCTTCAAACTGGGAGCTGAAAGCTCAACCTATGAGCTCAACTTGAGAACTGGGAGCTAAAAGTTTTACCTGAGAATCGGGAGCTGAAAGCTCAACTTACGAGCTCAACCTTCAAACTGGGAGCTAAAAGCTTTATCTGCGAGCTCAACCTGAAAACTGGGAACTGAAAGCTTGACCTACGAGCTCAACCTGAAAACTGGGAGCTGAAAGCTTGACTTGCGAGCTCAACCTGAGAATTAGGAGCTGAAAGCTTGACCTGCGAGCTCAACCTGAGAATTAGGAGCTGAAAGCTTGACCTGAGAATCGGGAGCTAAAAGCTTGACCTGCGAGCTCAACTTGAGAACTGGGAGCTGAAAGCTGGACCTGAGAATTGGGAGCTGAAAGTTTGACCTGCGAGCTCAACCTGAGAACTGGAAGCTGAAAGCTTGACCTGAGAATCGGGAGTTGAAAGCTCAACCTTCAAACTGGGAGCTGAAAGCTTTACCTGCCAACTCAACCTGAGAATTGGGAGCTGAAAGGTTAAGCTGAGCATTCTGTCTTTGATGCAGCTCTTGAAGCCCCCTAGTCGGTGGGACTGCCGGATTTGGTTGGTAAGGGGCTGGAGAGAGCTCGTTTTGGGTGAGTTGACTTTCAGTAACATTGCCCAGGAATTCTAGTTCACCTGCAATTGCTGCGCTAAAGCTCATAGTTTTTCTTCCCCTTGCCATGGCTGCCTGAAAACTGGAGAAATCTGCAGTTGGGCCCTCCTTCTAGCGCCAAAATGTTGACATCGAAATCTGGTCAGATAATCTGGATCTCTAGTCAACGAGATTCTTGAGCCCAATGCCGCAGATTAATGAAAAACAGAACAAAAGCAGGAGACCATAGGCAAAGAGGAAGAGATTAGAAGCAGAGGAGGAAGAAAAGACATAGAAGAAAAGCACACACAAATCTACATGGTTCGGCCCTTAAGCATGGCCTACGTCCACGGCGCCTCCACCATTGGTGGTGGCAGTCACTTTTATTGCTGTATTTTTCGGGCACAGAGAGAAAAAGAGAGCAGAAAAACCCCTCCGTTTACTATGATTTTGCTCCTATTTATAGAGAGGGGGGAGGTGTTACAGTAATAGGAAAACATTAAATGCATAATACAATTTCTAAAGCTTTCTGTCAAAAAGTCTGAGTCTTCTGACACTACCCACGCTGTAGTGGTTGAGTAAATCACGCTGCTACTGATATGAAATGGTTGGCCGTGCACGTCACGTTATCGCACGAGCTAGAGCTGCTCTGGACGACCTAGAGCTCATAAAAAATGAGCTGGAGGAGCCCACGCGACCTAGAGGATCTCACGACCTGGAAGAGCTCAGCGACCTTGAGGAGCTAAAGACATGGAGAATCTCACGACCTGGAGGAGCTCAGCGACCTGGAGGAGCTCACGACCTTGAGGATCTCACGACCTGGAGGAGCTCAGCGAGCTTGAGGAGCTTACGCGAGGAGTTAGAGCCTGGTAAATTAGGCTTCTGTCTGCTGGGCCTTTGAGCTTTTACCAGCCCATTTGAGGTATCCCAAAAATACATATAATACCTCCCAACAATTATTACAGATTGACTATTTACATTAATAAAAAAGGAATTTATGTGGTTTTTACAAAGATATCATCTATCAATTTTAAAAAAAAGAAAATATTTTTTAAAAAAATTAATAAAAAGAATTACAAATACACACACATATGTATGTCTTTTTATATTGTGCTTTTTGTTTATTATTCTCAATAATTTTTTCAACTCATTGTCTTCTTTATATCTCCCTACAATTATAATGAAGCCAATAATATAACTTTTTATTCATTGTTTTATTTTTCAAAATCATTGTATTAATATACTTTTTTGGGTTTTTTATTTTTTTATTTTTTAATTTGATTCTCTTCTCAATTCAACATAGTTTTATATGAATTATTTTATGTGTAAAATCACAAATTGATTTTGATGAAAATTGACAAATAACACACATACGAAAAAATAATATTAAATTGATCAATTGATTTTGTAAATTTAGGTTTAAGATGTGTTTTGGGGTTTCTCTAGTGTGCTAGAGATTTTGGAGGGTTGAATTATAGTTGAGTTAATGAATTCTCATATTTATTATTTAAATTAACGCAAAATAAAACTACCAAGAGGTATATTAAAATTTGTGTGAATTTTGGTTGTATTAGAATTCATAAATTGTAGAAGCTATAAAACTAAAGTCCATTTTAATTTACTGGATATTTTTGTAATTAATTTGATTTCATTCCTATTACTTAATTTAGTGAACACAAGAAAAAGAATTAGTTTTAATTCCATCTCTAATTGCTAAAAGTTAATAAACACATGAATAAAAACTTGTAACTTAATTTCTATTGCTTTTCATTCTCTTTCCACTAAAACTTATTTCCTTCTCATTTTATTTCTGACTAGTAACCACACATTTTGTGTTTAATAGGAGTGAATTTGCTTCTACTACTAGTTTATCAAGTATATCAAATGACAATAATATTGCAAGCAATTAAATAAGATGAGGTTGAATTATGTACTGTTATGTATGTCTATATACAAATACTAAATGAAAATGAAGTATTATCTGTAAATCATTAATTCAATTATTGAAAAATTGAAGAAACATGATGGGAATCAAACAAAAGAGAACATAACAAGTTAGGCAATAAGTCCTTTGGTTGATGAAATCACAATATTTGAGATCTGATAAACCAAAATGACAAAAAGGGTTTTTTCATTCAGTAGAAAAAAGTAAAAGGAAAATAAAAAACTCTAGTAATGCGTCCACTGCTCAGTTACCATGTGAAATTATTGTAAAGCAAATACAAGCAATAACAATAGGAGAAAAAGTGCCTCCAATGCCTAGACACCTCATTTACTTTACTAAAGCCAATTATTCAACATTATTGGCGGGCACGATGATGGTGAATATTAAAACTATATTTTAAGAAAATTTTTTTTGAACAAAGTATATTTGAGAATTGTAAAAATGTCTTTTTGGGATAAAGAAGGAAAAGTCTTTTGGTAGCGGGGTCGGTCCCATCGCAATAAACCCGCGTGACGGGGCTGCCATTTTTAATGCATTGAGCATTGTTGTTCTTTGGGCCCTGGACAATTTTTTTTCTCTCTTCTTTTTTTATTATTATTATTTTTTTAACCATATGGGTTACACCTACTTCAATAATGCATCCAAATTTCAGAATTTTATAAGTACTGTACTACTGTAGGCCATTTGCGGCCCAAATTTGCATAAATTATTTTGTTTAATATAATATTATAATACTATTTATTAAAAAATAATCATTTATTTTAATACATAACAATTTTTTTTATAAAATTTTACATCCTTTCATATCACTTTCAAATTAAAGAGACAAAAATCGTGTCAGTCAACACCTACTACGATATTATAATATTATAATAAAAATTTATGAAAATCATAAGTAAATTTAGTAAAGACTCCGGAGATTATTAACTAAATGAAAACAAAAAAATATTATAAGATAAATCATATCATTTATGGTGTTAAAAAATGAAATTTTTATTTGAATGTATATAATGAAAGTTACAATTAGAATTAGATTTTTTATTGGTATCTTACATTTATATATAAGTATGTCCTGTCTTGTGCTATAATAAATAATTAATATGATATGTAAGTAAATGAATTGTTTCAAACAAATTATAAAGTTAGATATATTTAATGTAAAGAAGATGAATGAATTGAAAAAAAAAATTAAATGAGAAAAAATAATGAAAATTCATAGGAAGAGAAAAATAAGAAACAAAATATATCTTATTAATTGTAAGTAATAATTATTTAAATTGTGTGTTTTTATTTTACATAAATTATTATTATTATTATTATTATTATTATTACTATATCATAAATTGTTATATTTGATTGTTTTTAGTTTTTTTTTCCTTAAGCTGACACTAAACGAATTATAGATTTATTGGGATAAGACAATATATACGTAACTCAAAGATATATTCTCATAAGTTATAAGCAGTATGAGAGATAAGTATTCTAACATAAGCTATTATTTGCAAGATCTAAATATCTTTCATTCATAAATTAAATAAAAAAAAAAAAAAAAAAGTCATGCAAGCTTTAAAATGCCCTTCTTGAAAATTGAATTATTAAGATCTTAATAAATGAGAAGATAACTGATCATCTATAGATATATCAAAAATATGTGTTATTAAATATATGCTTAAATAATAAAGGTCAGTGATGATAAAGACTTATAAATAATATGAAAAATTTGAGTAGAATTATTATGACCTACTACACCAAACTAATTAAACTTATGAGGAAAGTTATTAAGGATATAATAAAATATAAACTCCACCAACCCAATTAAAGTTGTAAGGGATAATAAAATATTAGTTCTGATTTCGACAAAAATAAAGGTTAGTGTAATTAATAACAAATATGAACATACTTTGTGCCTTCCTTGTCTCGCGTCAAACCACTACTACTCCAACGTACTCTTTCCAAAGTCATAGTGAATTTTAATAATTATCCTAATTTTAATAACCACTACTATTGAAATATAAATGAAACAAATCTAAAATTTTTATAATTTCTCATGCTGGGCCATAACTATTTTTAGAAATACATTTACGAAATTTAGTAAATAAAGAAATAATATATACAAATGTAACTGTTTATTATTATGTAGCCCTTCTCGTTATATACAATTAATCTATACAAACCTGTAATGGATACGTGAAAAAATAGATTTATAAAAGAGTGAGCACTAACACCCAGTGAGTAGATGTAACTTTTTTAAAAATATTTCTAAATAAAACATAATATTTTTATGATAATAACTAATAATCTCATTTAAAAATAAAACTATAATTATGTATAAATCATCATTTTATATTTGATAAAAACATATTTTGAAACTATTATTTATATAAAATTTCTCTGCAAACTAAGAAATCATTCTAAATCTATAAATCTTTTCTAGAATCTATTTCTACAAATCTGGTATTTTGTAAATTTTTATCTATACAGATCAAACTCAGTATATAATATTTGTAATATGGAAATCTATACCAATTAGTATTCGAAAAAATCTATCATACATAGTGGAGATACTCAATACATACACAGAGCGGAAGATAACATCTGTCATATACATGCTGGGTGACTCAATAACTCTAAACATCTGTCATATACGTGTTGGGTGACTCTCCCAGACTTACTCATGTGAAGTCAACTTGATCGTTAAATGAGAGGGTACAACCTTGATATTCTTTTTTTTTTTTTTCTCAAATCTTTTACAAATATCTATATAATTTTGAATAAATAATTTTCTCAAAAATGAAATCAATATTCTTTTTCAAAGCATAAAATCATATTATTTAAAACATTTTGAAATATTTCTAATGATAACTCAAACTGAAAATATAAATTTTTTACTGGAATTCCTGATAAGTATATACATATGGATTTGTAATAAACTTTTATTTCAACTGTAAAATATAATTTATAATCTATAAAATCAATTAACTCAATAATTTAATTACTTGAAATAAATAATAAATATGAAATATAAATAAATATAACTCAATCAATTTAATTAAAATAAACCTATCTACTCATATAACTCATTTGCTTATTTCTGGATCTAAAACGAGTTCCTCTATGATTTTCTTATTATCCTAAGTCCACCCTAAATCATATAAACTCAATTTAAAACTTATCGAAAAATAAACTAATTTTCTGAAATCCAAATTTTATAAAAATGAACGTACTTATCTGGATAATACCCAAAATATTTTTCTTTTCTTTTCTTCCTCCCTTTCTTCTTCTCGACTTCTCCTTTTTTTTTTCTTCATTTATTTTTTCTTCTTCCTGCTGTTTGGCAGCTTCTCTTTCCTTCTTTTTTGTTTTATATATATATGCACACACTCCATTCTTATTTCTTTCTCATTCACCGCCTCTTGTTTCTTTTTCTTTTATTATTTTTCTATTTTTTTTTTCTTTCTCAACACCATTCACTAACATATATATTTTTATTTCCAATGGCCTAGTGGCCTACCACACTAACAATTATATATATATATATATATATATTTCTAAACAGCTCTAGTGACCAAAATCAACTCTTGACATAAATAAGGGTGTGACAAGTTGTTCATTGAATGATTGAAAAAAAAAAGTTATTTAAAAAAATGAAATGTTTTATCTAATAAAAACAAATGGTAATGGAACAGATATCTTAGAAGATTACTTGATCATATTTGTCTTTACACCCTTTATATTACTTGTCCCTTAGTGACTAGATTTTTAAAATGGTTAAATTGATATGGTAAATTAAAGTTGGTTTTGATTTTGAAATAAAATCCAGTTGGATCCAGGACTGCATCTTTCTCTTCTTTCACCAAATTTGATACCCTCCTTCAATTGGGAAGCCTTCTTCATTACACTAATGGAGGAAGCATCATGGTCTTCTCCAATTGGGAGGAGGCTTGCCATCTAACCCTACGATTGGGAAAAGACACCACCAAAAATGAAACCCACCATAGCAAATGAAGGAGAGGTATGACACATTTTTTACTTGCGAGATAGGGAACGCTCACGACCACCTCCGTTAGGAAAGCCTATAAAGCCCTCTTTTACCTCTCTTTTTTGAATTTGATTTTTTTTTTAATTAATATTTATCATATGTACTTTATAATAATTTTATTAATTTTTATTCAAAATATTACTAAATAGTTTAAAATTGATGTTTAAGAGTAAGGGTAAAAACACTCCTTTCAGTTTAGTGTAGAGGTATTTTTTACTTTTTCTAATCAAAGATTGTAATTTGTTAAATAGCTGAAAATCAGGATATCTATCGTAATTAAGCTAATTAGTTGAATATTAAGTGTGAGTATTAAAATTATATTTTGAGAATCATAAAAAAGTCTTTTAGTATAAAAAGGAAATGTATTTTGGTAGCTAGGGCCCGTCCCATAACAATAAACTACGTGAAAGGGTTACTTTTATTTTTTATTTTTTATTTTTTATTTTTTATTTTTAGGGATATTGAGCCTTTCTACCTGTCTCAAGGTTCAGCTACAGCTCAGTGGTGCTCCAATGGTAATCTCCTCCTATGCTGCTACCCTTCACCACTAGATTACCTATCGTTTATAGGATTATGCTCTAGATCTCCCTATCCTTGGTCAATCAGGAGATACTGTCATGATCATTACTGAAAGAGAAGGAGAAATCTCTACTATTCTTCAGATTCCAAAGCAACTTTTCTGAGACTAGATCATCCAGATCATGCCTCTAGAATGGATCACTAGTTATGAAAAACTCTTTCAAGATGATCAACCTATCTTGACATCAACATCTCTCAGCCTGATGGTACTGTCAAGACCATCTACCATCCTCCTCAAAAGGAGCCTGCAACCACATACCTTATTTTCCAAGCCCTTATGATTCGTCCTGTCCCTATAGAACCATCCATTCCTATACACAGTTTTGCTCCTTCTAGTTCTTCCACTTATGAGAGCAAAATCAATGGACATTTCATTTAGGATGTTGATCCCAATATGTGTGACCCACATTGTGAATGTCGACACTCAAAGTCTCATCCCTTTTCTCTTTATAAACCATCTCATTTCCAGTTTAAACCTGATGACCCTGACAGTCCCTAGATTGGTCTCCATGAGCCACACAAAAAACCTCTTTTCCTTTATGATGAAGCTCTTAAAATTTTACATGATGAAGGTTTTATATCTCATAAACCAGAACCTATCATCTCCCTACAGGTCTACCAAAACCTTTGCCTTGTTACATAGTCTCTTCTATGATAAGGAGTTTCCTCATTTGGAACCATAAGAAGATCATTCTTCCCATTTCTTCTCCTGACCTTACATACAACCCACTGAAATTCTTTTTGAAAGTCGTAAGACTCCCACTTAAGCTGAACAGGTCTTAAACTGGCACACTCATAATGTCAAGTCCCAAAATAGGGTCCCTCACCAGATAGATCAAAAATTGACTCAAGTCTCCAGTCATGTTTCTCATTTTGATCAAAGACTTCTTTCTATGAGTTCTCAATTCAAGGATATGTATATTGATTTACAATCTCGAATTGCAAAGCTTGATATAGATCTTCATTCTTATATCCACCATGGATATAATGACCTTTAGTTTGTAAAAAAGAAGTATGAGATCAGACAACTGAAAGAACAATTGAGACATATGAACCAAGATCTACACAGATTTTCTTATATTCCTCGTTCTTATTCATACTCGTCTTCTTTGGTTTTCCCAGACACTCCTCTATCTTTATCTCCCCCTCCAGATAAACATGACAGCTACTTTAAATCCACTGATGAACTATTTGGTCAACAACCTATCTAGTCCCAACAAAAAGCAACCTTTTCCTAACCATCATCATTAACACATCCTTCTCCTGCAGCATTGATGACCACCCACTTTTCTCCTTATCAAAAACAATATATTTCTCCCACATCCTCTGAACATACCTCCATTTCTAGTTTTTCTAATACCACTAGATCTTTTGAACAGGTTCGAGAAATACAAGATTTTGATCCTTTTCCTGAAGCATTCATGGCTTCCCAACCACCACTAACTTATCCTCCAGAAATGATCCTCCTCAAGACTTTCACCGTACTGATTCTCTTATTATTGAAGACCCTCCAAACACTACCTCTCATCATGCTTCTCCAAAACCAACCAATGGTCCCTGGTTTTCCCTTGATGGTCCGTTCACTAAATGGAGAAAAAAGATATCTGAAATGAGTGTTTGGCTTGATCTTCAAGTCACTAAATCTGATCAGAACCTTGAAGGCATTCTCAGAGAATTTATCTCCAGATTTACAGGCACTCTTCGTGACTGGTATTAAATGTTTGGAGAATACCGTCAACTCTAGTTTGTTCATTATGTATCTATCAACCCTGCTATGTGAATTATTTTTAAAGAATTTCTTGGTGATCCCAACTAGTTCTATAAGCAGACTAGGGAAGAATATTTTGATATGCAATGTTGTCATCTTAAGAGAAAAGATGTAGTCGCATTATCACCGCATGACTCTTCGTTATTATGCTCTTGGTGGCCTGAATGATGAAAGCCTTCCCGAGGTTTACATAAACTCTTTACCCATAAAACTTCAAGATGAACTTCAACACCATATTGAAGCAACCAATCGTCCCCTTCATGATATCACTCTTGGGGAATTTTACATGCTTTCTTTGCAATGCTTAGAAAAACTTTGTACTACTCAAAGGTTTTTCTCTAAAATGATCTTGATGCTGACTGGCCTTGTTGCATTTGTGGCGCACTCAACTCTGATGATGAAGACCATGTTAATTGCAACCTCACATTCTCTCCATGATTACCTGTCTCAGTTCCACCTGTCTACCACCGAAAGATATTTTGTCCACTTGTAATAATTCACTTGTAATAATTAATTATACTCAGTATGTCTTGGTCCCACTTGTCGGGCACCGAAAGTTATTTTGTCTGTTTTTCCGCATTAAGTAAGTTTGCTTTATTTTTCCGTGTATAACGGTCCCACCTGTCGGACACCGAAAATTTGTTTGTCTTTTTCTTTGGTTTCTGAGTCCTCAGACTCTATAAATATGTACCCTCTTCCTTTGAAGAGGTAGAGTCAGTTTTACTGATAATATTCAGTGTGTTTTAGAACCATGGCCTTCTAAATTCTCTTTAATCTTTGGTTCAATATGCTTCTCTCTGATAACGATAAACAGTCTGCAATTGATCCAAGTATGTTTTGTGTTTGCCTCAAGTGAGGATCCTACACACCAGAAAGGATGTTACGATCCATGACTACGGTCCCCATCCATAAGTGTTAAAGAGCATAACCACGATAGTATCCATTCAGGTCGTGAGGAAAGGCCGCCCCCATGGAGGAAGTCGAATCTATGTTCTGTTGTGATTATGGTGTGGGGCTCTCAGTTCAGTGATTATTTTTTTTAATTGTGTTGGTTACACCTACTGATCTACTACAATAATGCATCCAAATTGCTGGATTTTATAAGTACTTGCACCATTCCAAGTTTCCATAAATTATTTAGAGTAATATAATATTATAATACTATTTATTAAAAAAATCATTTATTTTATATAACAATATTTTATAAAATTTTACATTATTTCATGTCACTTTCAAATGAAAGAGATAAAAATCATATCGGTCAATACCTACTACAATATTATAATATTATATATTAAAATAAATCGTATTAAAGAGTAAAAATAATAAAATGCCCAAAAATCATAAGTAAATTTAGTGGAGATTTAGGAGATTTTTAAATAAATGAAAAAAAATATATTATATGATAAATTATGTCATTTATGGTGTTGAAAAAATGAAATTTTTATTTGAAAGTATACGATGAAAGTTACAATTAGAATTAGATTTTTTTATAGGTATCTTACATTTGTATATAAATAAGTCCTGTCTTGTATGTAAATAAATGAATTGTTTCAAACAAATTGTAAAATATGATATATTTAATGTAAAAAAGATGAATGAATTGGGAAAAAAAATTAAATGAGAAGAAATAATGAATATTCATGGGAAGAGAAAAATAAGAAACAAAATATATCTTATTAATTGTAAATAATAATTATTTAAATTGTGTGTTTTTATTTTACATACATTATAAATTATTATTATTATTATATCATAAGTTGTTATATTTGATTGTTTTTTTTTTTTTTTTAAATTTTTTTGTTTACACTGACACTGAGCGAATTAAAGATTTATTAAGATAAGATATTATGTACGTAATTTAAAGATATACTCTCATAAGTTATAAATTATATGATAGATGAGTATTCTGAGATTAAATATTATTTATAAGATCTAAATATTTTTTATCATTAATTAAAGATAATTATTACACTCACAAATAAAAAAAGAAAATATAGCTATGCAACCTGTTCACTTTTTGGAAATTGAATTCCTAAGATCTCAATAAATGAGCAGATAACTGATCATTTATATTAAAAATATGTGTTATTAAATCTATGGTTAAATAATAAAAGTCGATGATGATAAAGACTTATAACTAACATGAAAAATTTAAGTTTAATTATTACGGCCTACTACACCAACCTAACTAATTTTGTTAGGGATATAATTAAATATAAACTCCACCAACCCAATTAAAGTTGCTAGGGATTATAAAATATTAGTACCGGTTTTCATCCTAAGAACATAAAGTAAACGACAAACAAAAAAAAGGTTAGTATAATTAATAACATGTACGAACATACTTTGTGCCTTCCTTGTTGCGTCAAACCACTGCAACTCCAATTTACTATTCGCATGTCCAAATTCGTAGTGAATTATGAAATCCCACTTTGTCAACAGGAACAATATTTTTCTAACTCATTTATCGAGTCTGGCATCAGCCTCTATAATTCTACTATTAGGCCCATAAAGCCCATATATTGATTGAAAACTACGATCCAAATGACTTAAGGCTTACTAACAGAGATGATGACAATCAACAATGCTTCAAATTAGGTCCATTTAAGCCTGAAATGAAAAATATTTGATTTTGGATAAGGATCCATGGGGTCGACTATTAGACTTCAGAATCCTTTATTGGTCGCATACATACTCTAACAATTAACTGTGCTGATCTTTGTACCAAGCTTTTAATAAAGAGTAGTGATATTTCCCCTTAGAACTTGTTTGTACACCCTTTTTGCCACAAAAAATTTAAAATTTTTCTACTTTGTTTTTAAACTCCACTCCATAACCAAAATACCATTTTTTCTTAATTTTATTGTATGATTTTTTTTTTTTATTAGTACACCTCATTTATATCTATTTTACAATTCTCTCCCTTCTTCTTCTTCTTCCTTATTATCACTACCCTCTAAGATGTCATTTTTCTTTGCTTCTTCAATCATAATGTCCTCAAACACATGCCTCATCTGACTCCTCCTTGGCATCATATCGTCCTCATCATCATCATCATATTCTTCTTTTTCTTGTATCTCTCCCACCAAGAATGAAGCTTGAACTAGCTTTTTTGGCCTTCAATGGTATGCTGCTTTGTAAAAGAATATAGCTTCTGATCCTATCGTTTTCTTTTTGCTTCATGGATATGTTGGCTTGAAGAGATGAGCCTGGCTCACTAACACAATTTTTGCACCCTTAGGGCTTGAAATCATCACGCACATCCTAGGATGTGTGTTTTGAATTTATCGTCATACCTGTAACCAAAAAAAAAATAAAAATAAAAATAAAGGTTTTCCAAGTGGAAAAATCTAGACATATGTAGGTGAAGTTTTTGTTGGAAAAATTGTTCAAGTATAAAGAAAAGAAGAGAAGTAACAGGTTATCTATTTAAATATATATATATATATATATATATATAAGTATCTTTTAGAAACAATACACCTTTTAGAAAAAGACATATCTATTAAACAGATATATCTATTTAAACTAAAAATATGTGTCTTTTGGAAATGATACACTGCCTGGAAAAGATATGTTAAAAGAAAAAAAATACACATTTTTGGAAAGACATGTTGAAAAGGTGTCAATGTGCTTATAAAAACTTGAAAAAAAAAATAGATGGATCAATTAAAATTTTCTTTTTGTTTTTTGCTTGAGTTGTTTCCAGAAATACTATGTTCAAATTCCTTGGAGGAGTTTTACTATTGATTTAGTATAAATTCTCTGTAAAGCTTGTCAAATCCTAGAAATTATTTATAAGATTAATCCCTTGTAAGCAAGAAAATTTTAAAAATAGAATATTAGCAGCATACAAACAATTTTGGTGTTTTTGGTATTAATCAATAATAGTATAGGTATAAATGAGGTGTACTTATAAAAATAGAATATAATAAAATTAAGAAAAAATCGTGTTTTTGGTATTAATTGGAGTTTAAAAACAAACTAAAAAGAATTTAAATTTTTTGTGGTAAAAGGGCTGTACAAACAATTTTTGATGGGTGGAAATATAGCCACTCATTAATAAATGTCTGGTTGCATCGCTTTCCAAGCTCCAAGTTCTCTCAAGTCCAAGACTGGCTAATCACATTTTGTAGTCTCTTCTATAGAAAAATTTTATATGAAACTGTCCTACGGTTGATATGTTGTGATAGACTAATGGAAAAAGTAAGGAAAAAGAAAAAACCAATATAAGAGTAAATGAAAATAAAATGATACAATTTTATTGATATATCATATCACATTAGCCATAAGATAATCTCATGTAAGATTTTTTCCTCTTCTATTTGGTCTAAACTTCACCTAATAACCTATTTCGTGGGATTGTGTGAACTTTACATTGCCCCTAAAGTTTACTATGCAAGTAAAAGATTTATTTACGTTCAGCAATATTAAAAAGAAAAATGATATAACGGTAGACGATCAACGTTGCTAAAACAATAGTGGATTTAGAAGAAATGATTGATTTCAATTAATACTAATTATTTTTTTTTAAACACATTAGAATCAAATTTAGAAGAAAAGCCAAAAACAGATTAACATTTTTATTTTATTAAATACAAAAGTTTTAATTAGTGACAAAATAGTATATTAATTGATCTTGTGCTTGTACCACAACTATAAAAGAAATAGTTATGCAAAGAAGACGCTTGGAAAATTTAATAAGCCTATTTAGTTTTCATTTTTTTAGGTTATAAATGTGATATAAACTTGTATGATATATGTTAACATTGCTCTACCAACCATGTACCGCAAAAGAGATTAGTAGGTAGTTTTCTCCCTTTATTGGGGAGTAATTATCTTCATTTATAAAGTAAATATTTAGAGTATAAATAGTAAGTGATTTAGATAAGTTCTCATAGATTTTACTTAAATTTGAAAGTTAAAAGGTTGTAAGTAAAATCTAAAATGATAGTATTAAATTCTAATGCATCTTTTCCTTTACATTTAAAAAAAAAAAAAAAAAAATCCCTCATCTTAGTTTCAGGGCCAATGAGTTTTCATAGTTGGGTAATACAAAAACATACACAGATTTAGATACTTAATCTAGACAACAAATGCAACAAGCATTGGTTGCACTCACTGTATTGACGATGTGCACTGGCGGACCCAGTGTGTGGCCAAGCCCCCCCTGAAATTTTTTAAAAAAAAAAAATTAATAAGTTTTGTATAATTCCAAATAAAAAAATAATAATAATTTGCTTTGTACTGTTGCAGTCAGCATAACAGACCCTCTCTTTGTTCAAATTCCTTGCCCTATTTCTTTTTTTTCTTTCTTTTTTAAAATTATTTATTACTTTCTTATTCAATTATTTATTTTTCCTATTTCTAATAGGATCAACTTGCTTTCTTATTTTATACTTTTAATAGACTTAGTTTTCCTACTTCTAATATTTTTCCTACTCCTAATTAATTAATACTTTCTTTTTCCAATTTTATTCTTTTAATCCTCTTCTATATAAATACTATTTACATGGACAATTTATAATTTTAGCAAATAACTTTTTTTTTTTTTTCCCTTTTTCTTCTCATCTTTATCTGGTATCTCTTTATTTTCACTTTGACATCTCGTGACTTATCAGGTTAGTCTCATAAATTAATTACTTTTTTAATTTATTTATTTTTTAATAATTTAAATTTAATATATATCTTATCGATAAACCCTAAAATCTTAAACTTTAAATTATTGCATTAAAATTATCCATGTATAATGTATTATCATGATTCAATTATATATATATGTAATATTGTTTACTTTATAGCTTTATTTTATTTAGAATCAATACATTATTATTAATTTTTTTTAAAAAAAAATTTATTATATTTTTATTTGTTATGAAATAGTTATGGAGAGATATATTAAAAGGAAATCATCACTTGAGTTTGAATCATCTTCTTCAAAAAAAAATTATGTTGAAGTCAATTTTTCAGATATATCTGTTGATCCAGGGCTTCGAACTAAAATATGAAATTATGATCCTAATGTCTGTAAGCAAGTTCAAAAAACATATCCGCTAAAAGATCCTTATCAACCTCAGAAAACAATTTTCTTATGAGACATTTTGGACAAAAATCTAGGCGATTCAATACTATTTGGTTTACTGAATATTCGACTTGGTTAGAGTATATAGCAAAAGATGCAGCATATTGTTTAAATTGTTATCTTTTTAAACAAGATATTGAAAACCATATTGTCTAATATGTGCCCCCCCGAACAAATTTTCTGGGTCCGCCACTGACGATGTGTGTTAGAAATTTAAATTCAAGGAAATTACTGCAATTAAATTGTTGACAAATATTGTCTAAATTCACACAAAAATAACGTGATCTGGATAATATCATATAAATTACAATATATTATGGGTAGACTTAAAATTAAATGGGCCTAATTTGAAGGATTTTTATGTTAGTAAGCCTTAAGCCATTTTGGTCTTCACTAATATGAATGGGCCTTATGGCCCTTTTTATTAGAACTAAAGTGGCCGAAACCAAGCGTAGTATATTCTGATGGTGTGAAAAACATATTCGGATGAGTTATTTCTGGCTGAGGATAAAACATTAACTAAGAAATTTCCATGAGAATAATCTGATGCAAGAAGGGAAACGCAAGTAATGTAGAGAAAGAATTAAAAAAAAAAAAAAAACGATTTCCAGAAGCAAAATTTAAGGCAAGAATTTAACTTGATGCTATTAGGACGAACATTATCATTCAGAATAAGCTTAATATGTTGATAATGATGATGCTTCATAATGAAATTGATTTTTTAAAAAACTATCCAAAATATCATGTAAATTTGTAATTACAACTCCCGTACAATCATTAGTATATAAATAAGATTTGAGTCAATAATTAATTGAGCTGAACTTTTTCATTATTGAATTCCCACACTTCTTCCCACTAAATGCTACTAGTGTTATGACCACTCATAACTTAATTTACGGTGGGTCATGTTTAAGTGAAAAACCACTTCTAGAGTTGGCTGCTCCGCTGGGTCTCTGCCGTTGTGGTCTTTTACTTGGTTGCTATTTCCTATGCTTGTTTCTCCCAATTTGACAATGTTGTTTGAGGTTCTACTTCAGATGATAGAAAAGCTTGAAACTATATCATTGACCTTGAACAAGAAATTTAGAACCTATTTAAACATTTGACCAGTAAACAATAAAGGAATTGTAATTGCTTGCTCTATTTAACTCATATAAAGAAGAAAAACAATAAAATAATATGATATTTGTAGTTTTGGGTCAATGAGGAACTTACATTGAATGATACGAATAATATCTGCAATTAGCAGTGCCAATTGCAAAACATGTGTATGCTGGTATAGCGAGCAAGCACAGTGCATTATAGATTATCATATATGTTTGAAATATTACGGACCATGTGTGGATCTGCTAACCAAGCAAAACTATGGTCAGTTACAACATTTAATATAAATGGCAACAATATAATTCATATAACATCGATCATGATGCTATTAGGCTGACCTTATTTCCCATCCTCAAGAAAAAACAATCATATACATAAGTTGAAGATGAATTTGTGAATTTGTGAATATGTTGAGCGTGGAAGCTTAAGATAAAATTGGCATGAGAAAACCAGGATTTTCCAAGGTGTGGAGAACACCACATCCAACACTAAATGAACAAGATTGTTTAAGAGACCATCATTTGGATTAGCTTGTTTCCAGAAGCATCTTAGCGGTCCGTATCATAGACGCCTTCAGAATGAAGAACCTAACTACGATTTGGACTATAAAACATTTGTTTGGTATGATGTTAAAATGATATGGTAAAACAGTTTATTTGAATTTAAATCATTCTGGCCAACAAATGAAAATACAGACAGCTGATAAAACAACTTGCAGCCAGTCATCTGCATTCAACTGATTCGCACATAATTGAGGCATTGTTCATCAGCCACACTACTATAAATGATATCCCGCCAGTCACATCTATTTATCATTTTTGGTCTCTTCTTAAGAAGCAAAACCTATGTCAGACAAAACAAGAAATTTACATGCCTTAACTCTGTTTGAGATAGTTGCAATAGCTAATATAGTGTCAAACAGAAGAAGCATATACACAAGATCACAATTATATTACAGACAAAATTACCTAGACTGTACCTTTATTGTTTTCAAGTAGTCGAAATTTCAATTAATAAAATGCTGTGCTTGACCATTCTTGACAGGACATCTTGCAACAAATTTTGCTTCCTCTTTAAATGTTCACTAGTTTGTTTGCATTGAAATTTGATTCCTTGATCATTACATTTGCCAAAACAAAGCTTTGTACAAATATGATTTTAACATTCAAAGGCATGCAATTAATATCGTCAATCGAACATAACTAGTTACCTAGATTAAATTTCAGTTATCAATTAGAAGCTACTACTTACCAAGTATGCCCATTATGGATCAATGGAACCATGTTCTCCAGCTTTCTTGACTAAATGTGAAAGTAATTTGTTCCAAATTGAGATACTTAATTCGAACTTGGTGTCAGCTTTACAATTGCCTTGAGGAAGCTCTGTACAAGCAAATCCAGAGGAAATTAAAAACAGAACAAAACATAGCTTGTCAAAAATTACATAATCAAGATTATGCCTTATGTCAAAATATTAATTAAGATATTTGAAGTTACTAGTCTAGTTTAATGACATACACCAACATTTGATAGATAGTGATTCTTCAAGTTGCCCAAGCCGATAATGTGTACAATTTTGATAGGCATCAATCACTTGACCATGCGTCTTCAGTGACAAATTCTACCAAGAATGCTAGGGAACAAGCAGGCTGCCAAATATATTGAGGTCAAGATAACACGCCATACATGAAGGACATATTTTATCTTTATTTGATTATTACATATAACTTCAATTAAAACGACTAGCCTTGTGGACGTACTTGGTCTTTATTTATTTTATATACATAATGACTTCAATTAAAAAGACTAACCATGTCAAATGTTACGCCTCTCAAAAGATGTGAAACTGCATTTCAACAAAAAATTTTGCTCACTTACCCTACACTAAATATAAGATATTTGATAAGTAATCATAAAAAGAAATGAAATAATTAAAAAAAATAAAAATAAATTGATTAGTGATGTCAAACATTATGATCAAACATAGTATTTGCAAAAAGAGTAAAGATTTACAAAGCCGCATATGCCCTGCAATGCTTGTTACATGTATCTTCAAGGTAGACAGCCACATTAGAACTTGAAGGTGATCAAGCAAATGATGTTATTGCAAAATCTTCATTTTCTACGATCCATTTGCCATAAACCACTGCCTCAAGAAAGTTACATAGATTAAAAGAAAGTACAATTGAAATGATAAGAGTAATTGGGAATCAGGTAATGAACATTATAGGAAGTTTTTGATTTAGGGAAAACTTGTTTATGATACTTGAGGCTTAAGATACGACTGACTTTAGACTTTAATTAAAATTGCACAGTAATCAAATATAAGCAGCATCTTGGCACTAAATGACTTATAAGCAAGGTGCAACATAATATTGATTTCCCTGTTTTAGTTCTGAACACATAAACAACCATTTATAAAAGAAAATAAAATTTGCATTGTTTCTGGTCAGAAAGAAACTTACAAGGAATGGCATATAATCATGTCTATTATAAACAGGGCAAATTGTTAAGCTTGTGTGTATCCAGTCATAGACTTTCAGTGGCACTCAATGCAAGGAGTGTGCATTACAGATAATTAGAACTGTTCTTTGAAAAAGCACTAATGTAGTATTTTTAAAACCTTTCAGACCGTATGACAGAAAATGGGATGACATATTCAATTGTATAGTTTGATGTCACATACCATCATTTGACATTGATTCTTCTAGTCATACAAGACTAGTGCCCGAGGTTGTGATAGGTAATGATCACTTAATGGCTCATTCTCTAATGACAAAATTTACTAGCAGGAAGTGAACAAAGATGCTTAAGTATTACATATGGGGAAGTTAAAAAGGAAAAAGTATTAATATTAGCACAAACCATATTCGAAAAGACTTACTTGAGATATAAGAAGTTAAATGTGTCTTTGTAACCCAATACCTCTCCCTGTGATAGATAAACCTGACAATTACTGAATATGATCACTTGGTTAGTTTAATGTTATACCAAATGACTTAAAATTGATTCTTTTGAGCCATATGAGGTAGGAGTATTGAAGTCATTGATAGGCATCAATCATTCAATTACAAAATGAGTTGAGGACATTGAATTATTAAGGTGAAGAAATAGACTCACTTCACATGTTCATAGATGATATTTTAACTGGAAATCAATAATAAGATCATCACAAACCATATCTAAAAGGATTTACCTTACCTGATCTTACTTTTTTCATTTCAACAAATATAATAATATATACTAATACTATCTTTGAAACAAACCTAGTCGATGCAGAATTATATTCCAACTAAAGTATTTTGCCTATATCCATTGCTGAAAATATAATAAATAAATGAAGTAATGATACATACTCATCCTGTTTTAAAATTGGGAGATAAATTTAAGTGATAATCACATAATATGTTAAACATTCAGATCATGCATAGTCGTTGAAAAGCGAGCAAAGATACACAAAATGGTGTATGCCTGCAGAACTTTTACTTGTATCCTTTGAGGGAAAAAACCAGATGGCCTGGAAAAATTTTCCTGACTACTGCTGCCTCGAACTTAATTTGAAGTAATACAGAATATAGAAGACTGGATAAGATGGCAATGGCCAATTACCAAATTCTTTTTGAAGGGATTAGCCCCCTGCACTAAGCTTTTAGTTGTAAACTCTCCAGCATCTGTACATTGTAATACTTGTCCTACTCTTCACTCTCTTGTATGCAACATACCACCAAGAAATTTTTGTGCTTTTTCTTCTTGTTTTTGTTTTTGTTGTTTTTTTTTTCCTGAAATCATAAATACTTATATAACCACTGTAATATTAAATAAAATTATGATAACCAAATAAACACATTTGAAATTAATTATAGAAAATAGGTAAGATATCTACAACCAAGAACATGTTTGATTTTCTAGACACACAAATCCGGAAAAAAGTCAAGGTTTCCCAAGTTTTTGCTTCAAATGGGTTGTGAAGACTATATTCTGAACAATTGACATTAATAAACTTTTCCTAAAGCGTACAAATGTTGATCAATTTGACCTGGTTCTTATTTTATATTTATATATAAAATATGGTGAAGTTCATATATGGAATAAAACGATGGCATGCTGTATTATGCATGAAAAATTATTAGAATCAAGAAGCATTGTACAGAAAAATTATGAAAAAAAAAAAAAAGAAAAGAAAAAGAAAAGAAAACAGTAGTATCCACTCTCATTCGATAAAAGCAAAGAAGTTAACAGGATCATATCTACACTGCATTAAAATTAAAGATAATTATACTCCTCTACTTCAACTCTATAATACCTCCGAGGGAAGTTCAATTTGATGCCACTTAGAGCAATCTGTGCCGAGCCATCTACTAAGGGAGGACTTGTATCAACAACTTTGGAACAAGCAAAATTTCTTCTGGGCTCACAAGTTTGGATTCAATCCAAGCATACCTTTTGCTGTTCTGCCTCTTGTGGGTATATCATGCCATCATAGTGAAACCATGATCATCTTAAGGGATGACAAATGTCCAAATTGACATTAGTGAATTTAAACTGATTATTTTACAATCGGATTATAGGCTTCTGGTTCAGACACTCAGCTCCGCGTTAGAAACAGGAATGTTATCACTATCATGAAGGCTCCATCAACCACTCCCATCATGATCCAGCAATGTGCATAGATGCATGATTTTCACCATGGCATTTTGTTTTCGATTTCATAGGATGAGATCCATAGGCTTTCACCCCAATTCCACATGCAATAATCTCATCATCTCTAATGCATCCATTCATAATGATATATACCAGCCTACCAATTGTCATGAGCCAAGTGTGCCAAATTCCCTGCAACTAAAGAACACCTATTGCCTACCTCCAACATTAGCCATTGTTTTTATCCATCCTTCTTATGGACACATCCTGTGTCATTACATCAACAAAAATGGAGTCCATCAAAAGATGCAACTAGTTTGAGGGCATTTAAAAATGATAATCTTTCTCTTTCTTTTTCCTCCAAAACACCAAGCACAAAAAAATTTAAGAACAATACTTTTTAAAATATGATCATCTTTATTTAAATATTCTTAGAGCCAGAAAATCATATTAATAGGAAACTTACAGCCAACTTACCTAGTTAATAACACATAACATTACTAAATCTTGATTCTGATTCTTCAAAGTAATACAAGACATTTTACTTCCCTAAAGTATTGTCATCAGAGTCTTTTGATTGGCATAAATCTGAAAATATAACACCCAATGCCTTATTAATCTTAGGGAGAATCTGAAAGAACATAAAACAATAACTAGCATACATTATATCTGATGGAAATACCTGACAGTTCTTTTTTATCTATTTCAACAATCATAATCAATGCATTCCTCACCTCTTGAAGATCCATAATCGATTATAGTTCAAAGAACTTCATGATTTTTCATGCACATAATATCCCTTCTTCTGAATTTTGATGCATACCTCACTCTTCTATCTCATGTTAGCTTTTCAAATTAAATATCTACCCATATAACATTAAAATTTTGATTATCAGTAAATATGTGTGAAATTGATGCAAAATATCATAAAACATTGAGTCAATTACATGGATCATAATTCATGTACCAACATCAAACATGAACCGAAGATAAACATGATTTATTGACAAGTGGATGTAGTGAAGCATCTTTTTGCTTCATATAGTTGTGAATGTAACATTAAAATCAAGCTTCCATATATATATATATAATTAATTAAGTTCCAGTTTATAATAAGTTTGATTTGGCTTCATTTATAGATATCGATAAATTTAAAAATAATAACAATGTACTAAAAAATGGAACAGCAAATACTTACAGTTTGATGTTTGTTGCAACCATTGGGAAGTTCAATGCAATTTGTTTGCCCATACACAAATAATAACAATGGCATGCTATGCTTATGCCTGAAAGTTATCAAAATTAAGAAGTTTTGAATAGAAAAGTAAATTGAAAAAAAAAAAAAAAAAAAAACACATACACAAAAGAAGCGGATAACCAAAACGTAGAAAATTTGAAATATATTTGAGTAATCAAGTCATACTTATGACAAAAAAGATAACAAGATAGCCAATGACAATTCCTCAACCAACATCACTTGACTTTGAGTTTTTGAAGTGTAAAAATTGAATGAAAACATCTACAATCTATGACATACTCTAAGGTAAATATCTGAAAGCAAAGAAAGTAATAAGATCATGGCTGTCCACAATTTTTACCTTACATTAAAAATATTTAAGGTAATTCCTATTCTACTTAGATATTGTAATACCATATCTTGAGGAAAGTTTATGTCAATGCTATTCAGAATGGATCTATGCTGAACCAGTGTCTGTTGAGGCAGGAGACCTGGGAGTGCTTTTGAAACTCTCCTCTACTCACCTCTTGCATTTAAATTCATGGAAGTCAGACTCTTCTATAATACCTATTGAAAATCTATCTTTTCTTATCACATCAGAATGAAATTACTGATTGCATTATACCTCTCTTCTTCCTGCCTCTTCTTATGCAGCCAAATCCCAAACATAAAGATAAGAAATTAAATGTCTCCCAAATCTAATATATCTCTCCTTGTAATGCACAAACCTGACAATTTACAAACATTAAGAAGAATATGTTATCAACTCAATACCCATTTTGATTAATAGAGTATTGTTCCTAACTTTTCTTCTCAATGCATCTTGGCACAACAATTTGATTTCTCTTAAAAAGTGGTTGTGTGGCAAAATAAAAGGCTTTTGAAGACTCAATTTGTAACTTAATCAAATATCCACGACCAGTTAATTAATTTAAAATAAATTTACAGTTTCTAATAAGTGCTGCTGTAAAGATAAGTATAACAAAAACAATTAAGTAAGAGGAGGAGGTGAAGGAAATACCTGGAGTTTGATGCATGTTTGTAGATTTCAACGGCTATCTCTTTGCACATACTCATTATCAATTTGGATATTAGGGATGCGAGAGATTTCAGATCGGTTCTCTCATGTTCCATTTCTATTCCGTTATGATAAAACAGAACACCAATTTAGCCTCAAAATTTTTAGCAATGCCATTTGAAGAGTATAGGCATGATCTCATACGCATAAAAACAATAGGATGCTATGGTTATGCATGAAAAGTTGTCAAAATTAAGAAGCTTTGCACAGAAAAATTATGAAAAAAAAAATGAAAGAAAAAAAACAGTAAAAGAAAAAAAAAAAAAAAAAAAAGTAGACAAGATTGTCAAAGATTTGAATAATCAAGGCATATGTTATAACAACAAATTTAATAAGATACCTAAAGCCATTTGCCCATCTAGTGTCATTGTTATTGTCTTTCATTCTTTAAAGTGTGTTAACAAAGTGCAGTAATCTTCGATGAAAGCAAAAAAGTTAATAGGATCATGGCCTACAGTATCTATGCTGCATTAAAATTAAAGATAATTATAATTTTACCTCAATTTGTATCACGTCCAATGGAATCCCGCTTTGATGCCACTCAAAGCAATTGGTGCAGAGACAGCAGCTACGCAGGGAGGACTAGCATTAACGGCCTTGGAACAAGTAAAACCTCTTCTGGTCTCTCAAGTTTGAATTCAATCATAGCTTTTGCTGCTCTGCCTCCTGTGGGCATATCATAGTGAAAGCATGATCATCTTAAGGGATCACAACAAAAGTCCAAAACATCATAAGTTAATTAAATCTGACTTTCGGACAACAGGACTGTAGGCCTCAACTGGCTGGTTTTGAAACTCAGCTGTGTGTTAGAATCAAGAATGTGCAGGCTTAGGCTCCCACACAACCACTCCCATTATGAATGAAGGCTCTGGCAATGCGCGCACATAGCCTTTTGTGTTCGATTTCATAGGATGAGATCCCAAGGCTCTCACCCCAATTCCACATGCATTAATCTCATCTACATCTCTCATGCATCTATTCACTATGATAGCAGCCCACCCATTGTTTTGAGTCAACTGTGCCAAATTCGCTCCAACTAAAGCACACCTCTTGCCTACCTGCTACATCAGCCAGCTTTTTTTTCCATCCTTCCTATGGGCACATCAAGTGCTGTTCACTTGACAAAAATGCTGCAAAACACCAAGCACAACAGTTTTTTATATGCATCTAAAATCCAAATGTGCTAAATTTTGAACATTAATAAGTATAAAGCATCAAATATCTTTTAACCTTTTTTCATAATGCATCTAGGTAAAGCTATTGATTCACCTTGAAATGTGCTTCTCCAGTGCAAATAATGTCCAAAGATAAGAACATGAAAGCTTTGCATAAAAAAGTTTGAAAAACAAAAAGAATTATGAACCCCTATCAAAAATTACTATCTAAATATATTTTGAGGCAGAAAAATCATATAACTTAGATACCAAAGGCCATTTACCCAATTTAATATGACATGTGCCATTACTGGATATTGATTCTTTAAGGCATTACTAAATAAGCCCCTAAAATATTGTTGTTGGAGTCTTTTGATTGGCACTAATCTGTAAATATAATACCTAATGCCTTACAAATCTTAGGAGATAATCTGAAAAAACTTAAACAATAAGATCAGCATACATCATATCTTATGGAATTACCTAATCTTTTGTTTTCTTCTACTGCAACAGTCACAATCAATGCATCGCATCTTAAAGATCCATAATTGATTCTAACCAAAAGAACTTTTTGATTTTCCATCCACAAAGAATCCCTTCTTCTGAAGCATACCCTCACTCTTCTATCTCTTGTGTATCCCACAAACCACCAACAACCAAAGACACTTTGACAAGAAATTTACATGTTAGCTTCTCAACTCAAATATCGATGTGTACAACATTAAATTTTAATAATCAGCAAACATGTTTGAATTAATGCAAAGTACAAAGGAAACAATGGATATTATGTCTAAGGCCAAGTACCTGGTACATAATTCATGTACCAATGATAACTAGTGTCGTTTGACATTGAATCATTGAATTTTTGAATCTTTGAAGTGCATTAATCTTTATTGATAGTATTCACAACCTATGACATCATCCAAGGAAAATATCTATAAGCAAATAAAGTAATAGGATCATGGCCTGCAACATTTACCTAGCATTAAAAAAATCAAAGATAATTTCTACTCTACCTTTGATTTTGTTATACCATACCGATGACGTCAATGCCATTAAAGACAAGATATGTGCTGAGCAAGTGTTTATTGAGGGAAGAGACTTGGAGTGCAACAAGTGAGAATGAACAACCTCAGAATAGAAAAAGCCACTTCTGGCCTCTCATGCTAGAATGCATGGAAGCATACCAATTGGAACTCCATCTCTTCTGGTAACATCAAATTGAAATTATTGATTGTGCAATCTTCTTGTTTCTTTCTTCCTCTGGACACAACCTGGTTGGTTCACTTATCAGGCTATACAATTAGAGTCCCTTAAAAAGGAAACTAACTTCTATTGTATTTCCTGTACCTAAAAGTTTAAGTTCAATAGTGTAAAGACTCTAAACAATGAACAACAACATCTTGACTCGTCAAATTTACATGCCTCCCAAATCCAAAACATGTCCTTTTGAGATACATAATCCTTACTTTTTTACAAACATAGTATAACTTCAAACAACAAGAGTATACATCCTCTACTATTTCGACTTTGTTTTTCCTTAACTTAAGGAGAGTCCACGTTGATGTCACTCAGAACAGATTTGAGTCCAGCCAGCATCTCATGTTGAGGGAGGAGACTTGGGGTGCTACAACTGAGTGTGAACAACCTTTGAACAGAGGAATCTTCAATGCTATCTCATTTGAATTCATAGAAGCATACTCATTAATTGAAACTCTCCTTCTTCTCATCACATCAGAATGGAAATATTGATTGCATTGTACCTCTCTTGTTCTTCTTACCTTTCCGTATGCAGTAAAACCCTAAACATAAAGATAAGAAATTTGCATGTCTCCCAAATCAAATATACCTCTTCTTGTTATGCACAAACTTGGCAGTTTACAAACATTAACGAGCAGACATCACCAACTCAAAATATCCAAATTAATTAATAGAGCATTCTTCCTTACCTTTCTTCTCAATGCATCTTGGCATGATAATTTGATTTGCTTGAGAAAGTGGTTGTATGGAAAAGTGTAAGGCCTTAATTTGAAGATCAATAAGTGGAAAACATATAAATACAATAAAAACAGTGAAGTGAAAAGAGGAGAAGAATAAAGTACCTGGAGTTGGATGTAGGCTTGTTTCAACCAAAGTAAATTTCAATGCCCATCTCTTTGCAAGTACTCAAAATCAATTTGGATATTAGGGATGTGAGAGATGTCAGACCAGTTCTCTCCTGTTCCCTTTCTATACCGGTCCGACAAAATAGAACACCGATTTATCTTCAAATCTTGCAGTTTTGTCATCTGAAGAATCTGCTTTGGTAGTACCTTTAATTTGGGGCATTTAAGAATTTCCAAGAGATGAAGAGATGGCATGACTTTTATATTATGATGTTCAATCCCAAAATCCCACTCTTCCCATTCCTCCATCTCCAAAAACCAGAGAGATTTCAAATTGGGGAAAGCAATAACTGATGAAGATGAAGTAATGTCATCACTTTCTAATCCCAAAATTTCATTACCCACTCTTTTTACTCCCTTCATCCTTGCTATATGAAGTAATTCAAGGGATGGCAATTTTCCCAATGAAGGCAATTGCTCACACTTGATCCATTCAACCAGAATTAATCTTCTCAAATTGGTTAATAACATCATCCAATTAGGTAACATCACGTTGCCTGCGTAGGTTGATACGGTTAACCATTGCAAGTTTGGAGGCGGTTGTAATGCTCCAAGAATTGCTTCATTGTTTGTCCAATTGGACCCACTGAAGTCGAATTCCAATAAACTAATGTTTATCTTATTTTCAAGTTCTATTCTGTGAGCCTCACTATCATTGGCCATATTTCCCAAACCTTTTATTTTAAAAATTCCTTTGAGGTGGTGAAATTTATTCAAACATTCAAGTGAAGATGCTTTTTTACCGTAATTTTCCTCACTCACATGGAATTCATTTAATGTTCGAAGACATGTTAAGTTCTCAAGTCCTTTTGGCATGTATCTTAGAGAACTAGTATAGTTGTTAATTAAATGTCTTAGGTTGATTAGCTTGCCTATACCCTGAGGTAATTCCTTAAGCTTCTTACAACTAACAACGTTCAAGGTTTGCAGATTATATAATTCACATAATGCTTCCGGTAACATTTCTAACCCCGAATTATAACTTAAGTCTAGATACCTCAAATGTATTAGTTTTTCTATCTCTCTTGGAAGATTTTCAAATCTTATCTTAACTACAAATTTCCCACCACTCATCATATCAAACCTGCTGATACTGCTTGTTAATGCCCTTAAGCATGTATTTTGACGCAATAAATCAAGCAAGGCTCCATCAATTGAATACCCATCGGAGTCAAATTTAAACAAGAGGCTCCGCAATTTTTTTATATTACGCAATGAATTATTTCCTTCAAACATTAACATTAAATGATGAGCTTCCTCAAATGAAATGTTAATGCTTGATTCTCTAAAATCTTTGTCAGTCAACACAAAACATTCATTCTTCGTGAGAAATTGAGCAAAGTCATGTATTATATCATGCATCTTACATCCTACAATATCACCAATTTTATTTTTTATGAACTCTTGGAAGAAAGAATGTGTTGCTAAAATATTAAAATAATCTTCACCTATCATCTCCATCTCCTTAGTACTCTTTCTTTCTACTTTCAGATAACCTTGTGCCATCCATAACTTAATCAACTCATCTTTATCTAAATGGTAGTCTTTGGGAAAAATGGCACAATATGAGAAACATCTTTTGACCATAGAAGGCAAATCATTATAACTTAGTAATAGTGGACCAAAAATATCCTTCTCAAACTCTTCAAGTACCCACATCTCACTATCTAAGATAATTTTCCATTCATTTCTAGTTCTTTTAAAGCGCAAGAAACTTCTCATAGTCTTTGCTGCAAGAGGCAAGCCCTTGCACTTGCTCACTATTTCCTTACCAACATCTTGTAGTTCAATACACTTCTTATGAGACCTGCCATAAAATGCAAAGTGCTTAAACAATGACCAACTTTCATTTTCAGACAATTCCTTCGCGGGGATAACAATCGATCTCATCATAAGAGCAACTGCTTCCTTACGTGTGGTGACTACAATCTTACTTCCATTGAGACAATGCTTGAGGCAATTGTACAATGGTTCCCAATCTTTGTAGTCTTCAGTCCACACGTCATCTAATACTAAAAGAAATTTCTTTCTTAGAATAGACTAATGAATTTTTTTTAAAACAAGTTGCAATGTGGCTGAACTAGAGCTTTGACCATCTAGACCTTGAAGTATTTCATTGGCAACCCTTAACTTATCAAACGAGTTTGAAACACAAACC
Source organism: Dimocarpus longan (assembly GCA_022984855.1). Taxonomy (NCBI): domain Eukaryota; kingdom Viridiplantae; phylum Streptophyta; class Magnoliopsida; order Sapindales; family Sapindaceae; genus Dimocarpus; species Dimocarpus longan. The sequence goes on from CM041013.1 coordinate 8,609,530, forward strand.
CATATTCTTTTTTCAAAACAGGTTTCCACCTCATTAGTATTATATGCTAGTTGAGCAAGAGTTGTTTTTCCTATTCCTCCCATCCCTACAATTGAGATGATACGGAGGCATTCTTGCTCATTGCTGCACTCACACAACAACTTGCTCATTAATTCATTCTTCTCCTTATCTCGACCACATATCGAATACTCATCAATGAAAGATGTGGTTTCTACTCCTCGTGGTTGTTCACCACTTGTAATACTATTAAATGAATACCTCTCGTTTTTCTTTAGCAACACCATCTAGACTCTCATTGACTTCTTTTATTTTAAGAGCTATGTCACGATCCAAAATAACTTGCTTAAAACAAAAGCAAGGGGAGAGAAAGAAGGAACATACCTTCTTCTTAAGAGATAGTGCATTTTCAGCTCTCTCAATTTGTTGTTTCAGCTTTGAAGTATTCCACTCATCCAACACGTTTTCCGCATCATAGGATACATCCTTGAGCTTATCTAACCAGAGTTTGACACTTGCCTCCTTCATTTGCCTTAGCTCTGCATCAACGAGCACAGCTTGAATAGCTTGGAAATTGCTAGTCAGCCTTTCAACGTCTTTGCTAACACAATATATAAGTGTAACTTCTTGTTGAATCTGTTGACGAGCGATTGAAGCCAGTTGCTCCAAGACTGTGGAAACAATTGCATCAGCCATAATTTTAAGAGATGATAATTTGAATGGAAATAAGAACTGGAGAAATTAAGTTTTTGGAAGTGAAAACTTTGCCATATATATGCTTCAAATTTATATACTGGGGTAAAGTGTAACTTGCCCTTGAAGATGGTTTAGGTATAATGCTTTGTCCAACTTATTTCCTAAAGTATTTTCTTTGAAAAAGCTTACTTCCATCTCCCGAAATAAGAAATCTGATGCAAGTGTAATGGATAAAATTAAGAAATGAAAATGATTCTAAAAGCAAAATTTAAAACAACAGGTCATAAGATGTCATCAATTGATGAACCTTTCTTTCATTTAAAGTATATTAGTTAGAAAAATATTCTATAAATCCAACAATCTTATATCCTACACCTCATTAAAACAGGATTTTTCTTATTATGATTAGTATATAATGTTACAATTGTAATTCTAAATGCAACACAAAAGAATTTGCATATGTTTGATGATGATTTAATATAATTTGGCAAAGTACGTATATACTTTGGGAAATAAGTGGGATAAAACCTTGCATACCTAAACCAACATTAAAGCAAACCAGTTTGCACTTTGCTTATTCTTTGAGTAAAGTTTCTACATTTAGATGACATGAGAAAATTAAAATCATAACAAAAAAAATTTGTAATTTAAAAATGTTAATAAAGTATTGTACTGGTAATAGTTGTCTTTGTTGTTTTCCTTTTATGGTGAAATACGGCTCTTGTCAACGTTTTTGCTCTGAAGAATTGCGCAATAAAATCTTCATCTCGTTTTAGCTTATCTTCCTATGTTGGGTTAGCTTAGTTATTTTTTAAAAGTACCTAGAATTTGCATGAAGCGTATCTTGAATAAACAGGAAGAAAAAATAACTAATCTTGATCATGTTATGTTTTTATGTTTAGGTTTTGCTTAACTAGTTAGGAAAAGTCTAGTACAAAGTTATATAATGAGAGAAAACTTATGAGAGTAGACAACCACGGTTAATTTTGATGAAAGTAACATTACAAACTCATGCAAATGGACAATTTATAAAAATTTCTTTATACAAATAATTTTGTCCACGCTACTTATCAACATAAAGCAGCATTATAAGACTGGCAACAGACGAGTATCGACAAACTGCCTCAACATGGGGAAAGTAATCATGAAAAACCACAGGAGAAGTTTCAACTTTATGTTGAAGGAAAGCAGAGGTTGCTCTGTCTCTTTTCACAGATGAACAACAAAAAATATACCTGGACCTTGATTAAATCAACTAGCACAATGCTAATCAAGAAAGATGTTGAAACAATGAAGTGAAGACACAAACTCAATGAGCTATAATATAATCTTAGGTTAAAAAAATATATAAGTAACAATTTTTCTATTTTAATAGTAACATATATTAACTACTATGGTAAGGACTAAACTAGTCAAATGCGTGCCTATCTTTCCAAATTAAAGATCCAAAGTGGTATTCCAACCAAAGAATTTTACCGAGAAAGATATTTGATAACCTGTTATTTTGTATATATCAACAAAAGACAAGAATAGAAATATATGTTGCAATATTATCTAGCATCAAGCTTGTAAAAGTCTGATTTATAAAACTCTATTATAATTGATTTTGAGTAATTTTTGTATTCAAACTTGATACATTTACTTAATGACTTATTATTATTATTATTATTATTATTATTATTATTATTATAAGTCTGAAAGGAATCGAAAAGGAATTGTTAAGATGCTTAACATTTGAATTAGCTTTTTAATGAAATACATTAGACTATTTGTAGAGATTAGAGAGTTAAAAGCCACTTAAACTTATTTTAAAATTTGAACAAATGGATGGATGGAATAAATGGGTGTTGAGAGAGATATTTAGGGTTGCAATAAGAGTACAAATATTATTGATTGTACAATTAAATCCAACGAAAATTCTATTTAAAATTGTCGAATCAAACTTGGTACAAATAAAAAAATTCAAATTTGAAAATCTCATATTTAGACAATTTAAATTCAATCTAATTATCACTATTGATTCAAATTAAAAAGCTACATATAGAATATTGCATTGAATTGGACTTGATTATATTGAAAATAATTATTTTTAATTAATATATTATTTATAGATGATAATTTCTAATAAAATAAGATATTATCTATTACTTTAAAAAATTAAAATAAGAATAAAGATAAATAAAGAAAAGTGAGTGGTGGGAGAGGTATCCAATCCAACCTTACTGTTGAGGTGAGGATGTATTTCATAAAATCTTATAAACAGCATTGGAAGTCACTATACGGATTGGAGCAAATGTAGTATAGAAGGTACCCATCATGGGATCCAAATTTTGAATCCCCTCTCATCCCTCTCTTATAATTAACCGTCAAAACATAGCTTGAATGGTAGTATGAAATGGTATTTAAATTAAGATTTAGTTTCGTGATATGGTATTTAAATTAATAATTGAGATATAAATTGTATAATCAATGGTCTTCTCTTATAATTTGAGGTCTAAGTCCAACTGCATGGATGCTGACGCAAAATGAAGGAACTTGTCATTTTGGTCTTAAATGGCCCTAATTTGAAGTGTTGATACCTATCAATTGTAATCATCTCAGTTAGTAAGAGTGTATCATTTGGATTGTGGGTTTTCAGTCTACATATGGGCCTATATAGGTGGCTGATAGCAAACTTAGTAAATGTTTTAAGGAAATAATGATTTTGTTGTCATTAATTTATTATAAATCTTAATAAAATAAAATTGTAACAATTTGGAATAAGTGCTGGTTGAGGATAAAGTATTCTCCAAGAAATTCCCAGAATAAGAATTTAATTTGATGCAAGAGGAGAAAAGCAAGTAATGTAAAGAAGAAAAGAAGATTCCCATGAGTAAAATTTAAGGCAAGAATTTAATCTGATACTATTAGGATACAAACATTATTGCTTAGTTGGTGATACTTACTTTGGAAGGAATATAACTTCGAAAATAAATTTATAAAAAATCATGTAATTTTAGGATTTATAGCTTTTGTATAATAATTAGTATATAAATAAGATTGACCAAATCACAAGTTGATTGTGCTGAGCTTCTTCATTGTTGAGTTCTAACACTTTTTCCTACTAAATGGTATTAGTGGCTCAACATCGAGCAGAAAACCATTTCTACTTGTAGCTGCTCCGGGTCTATGCTCTATACTATTAGCGGTCTTTTTACTTGGTTGCTATTTCCTTATTTGAACAATGCTATTTAAGATCTTCCACTTTAGATGACAGAGAAGGTTGAAATTATATCATCAAGTCTGAACAAGAAATTTAGAACCAATTTAAGCATTTGACCAATAAAAAATAAAGGAAGTACAATTGTTTACTCCGTTAGCTGACAAAGACAATAAAAAAAAATAAAAGAATATAATATTTGTGGTTTTAGGTAAGGGAGGAATTTACATTGAATGGTAATGATGATATCTTAAATTAACATGCGACATTGGTATAGAACCATCAGTGGCACAGTGAGCAAGGGTATATGTTATAGAATATCAGATATGCTTGAATATAAAGGACCATGTGTCGATATGCCAAGAGAGCAAAACTTTGGTTGGTTGCAACATTTGATACAAACGGCAGCAAAGTAATTCATATAGCATGGATTATGATGCCACTAGATTGGCCTTATTTATCATCATCGAAAAACAACAATTACATGCATAAACCAAAGATGAGTATCTGATTTTGTGAATATCTGATCATTACAAAAGCTTAAGATAAATTGGCATGAACTCAACCAGAATTTTCCAAGATATGGATAACGACACGTCCAATGCTAAAGGAAACAAAATTGCATTTAATTTAACTTGTTTCCTAAAGCATCTTGGCGATCTGCAGCATAGACATCTTAAGGATGAAGAACCTATCTATCGCACAGACCTTTGGATTGAATCTGGCCATGCCTTCAACAATTAGGCAAATGTTTAGTATAACATTTGAAATGACATGCTAAAAGAATTAATTTAAATTTAAACCATCATCAGCATCTAATTGATTCACATATGATTGATGCACTGTTCATCAGCCACACTACTACGACATCTCACTAGTCACATCCAATCTCATATTTTGCCCTCTTCTCAAGGAGAGAAACCCAAGTATACAAGAAATTTACATGTCTTTGTTCTCCTTGAGATAGTTAAACCCAATAATTACTAATACAATTTGAAGAAAGTACACTCTTTCTTGCATATAAAAGGTAGACAGAAGTTATATTTCTATAATGTGGGGCTCAACACACGCACTACTCAAGCTTTCACTCAAACTCAAATAAAAAGGTTAATTAAGAATAATTATTTTTGTATAAAATTGTAAAGATAAAAGTTATAGAAGAAGAAATGATAGGCTTTATGTTGACTTTTTTAATAATACAAAGTAGTTATTAAATAAAGATATAAATAAATAGTCAAGAGATCACCCACCATGATTACGACGATGCGATACTTGTGAGCATTTTGGTATCAGGATGTGGCCAGGAAACAAAAAGCACAATGGGAATTTAGCACATTACATAAAAAGGACCAAGCGAAGACAAAAATTTGACCAATCCAAATCTCAAAGCTGCAATTAACCATAATATATTCACATCAACAAACAGATTTATGACCAAAACAAAGCTCAGAATATAACAAAATGAAGACATATATATATATATATATATTATAATATCACAAACAGATTTATGACTTCGGTGACACCAATCCGAGCAACGTGGCCTCTGCTTCAATTATCAAATTACCATTTACCAAGAAACCCTGTTCTGGGTACTTTAATTTAGCCAATGACATGAACCTTATCCAACCGAAGCCATTCAAGGAGTATACAGGTTACTTTCTGAAGAAGCAAACAGATGAGTACATTCTTGGAATACAACTAACAATTTAATTATTTATAGATGCAGGAAGTAACACACAAAATTGTTTATATGTAACTTATGGGTATAATTTGGGAATGCAAGAGTGTTAATATGCTCACACTGGAATATTCTGAACTCTTGATATTTGAAGTGACAATCTCACCATTATGCTCGATATGCTTTCCATTCATCTTATTTTTGACGCATAGAACATTTCAGAAAGACAAATCTAAAATTAAAGAAATACTATAACATTTGCCTCGTTATACAGCATTAGGGTAGAACACAATATACTTGCAACACATCGATCAATTTACAATAAAATTTTAATATAGCAAGAATCCGTAGACCTAATGAGACTGTTAAAAGCATTTAGACATGCACCATTTATAACGTTCAAATGATTCTGACACATACTTCTCATTGACTAAAGTAGAAAAATTAATAACTTTCCAAGTGTGGTAATATGAAGCAGACTCACGCATCATTGATAAGCATCCTTCTTTAAAAGTGCTTTTAACAACAAACATCTCCACACCGAAAACACAATTATCATCCAAAGGGTATCCATTCATAGGATTAGTGAATGTTTTGAAGTCGATGAACTTCGCAATACCACATATCGTGTTCATCGCATGGTAACGGTTTCCCATCCATCTTGCAACACATAATGTAAAAAATAATAAGTATAACAATATAACCTGACTTCCCACCCAGCAGGTAGAGAAGTAGTCCCCACCGGCTCCAAGAAAATAGAGATATGACAAATCACATTGAAAAACACAACACATTGCAACATATAATGCAACTACATAAAACTTTAGATAACAAATATGAGAAAGCATATATATACCATTTATAGCCCCCTGCCTCAAGATCGTCAGAGCTAAATTTCTCAATTGAGGCTTTATTTAACATTGAGAAAGACTGGATTTTGAACAAGTAATCACTTGGTGGAGCATTCCTTCCCGAAATTGAGATACCAAATGCTTTTGCAATTAATATAAAAAAATAACTTAATAGTACTTGTTTTAGGTTATTATCAGATTGAATTGTGGTTATTTACCACCAAACCATAATGGAACGTAATGTTTATAGTATATTTTTAGTCTAATCGTGATAAAAAAGCAACCGCATATACATTTATTTACATGAAGCGCTGTTGTGTTCACTGACAATGTTCCATAAAAAATAATACAAAATGTGAAGTGGAAGATCATATGCCTGTTAAAACGGCTGGAGTTGCCACAGTCTTGTTGGCTTCTGTTTCGAGCCAAGAATATGTACTGCTGCTGATGACACCAGAGATCCAAAGTTCAACAAAAAAGGCACAAATTGGGGTTGTGTCAACTGAAATATAGAAACAGTTTTCACACATCTAAAAAAGTTAATGTGTCATTTAATTAATAATAAATTCGTTTATTTAAGATAATTTGTTTGTTGGGATTCCAACTAAAATAAGAAGTGATGAGTGACATAACCCACTTTAGATTACACAACTCTATTTGTCTTCTACAATGGACTTGATTATTTAGGGCCCCTTTTATACAATGGAAGCTTAATATCCATTTGGACTTGTACCTGTGCTAAGCCCATCATTACTTGGACTCTTATATAATCTTATTATAAAATTCTAATATAAATATTATTATTTTTATATAATTTAAAAAGATAAATTTTTTTTTTTTAATTTTAATATCTGTTAATATATTTTATTAGAATAATATATTCACTCTTTTCTTAAATATACCGATGACTTAAAACTTCAACAAATAATTCATATTTATTTTATTATTTTATAATAATTTATATATAAAAAAAAATATAATTTTTTTTTTACTCTTTTAAACCATAATATTTGTCTTTAAAGAATACATTAATGTTTTTTTTATAAAAGTAATATTTTATATTATATTTAAATAAAAATATTACATGTCCATCGTTATTTTGTTAAATTAATTTCGAACATGCTGTTTGACGTCACATTTACATATTAAAACAAGACAGAAATCCTAACGTCAGTTCACTATATCCATGACAAATCCAACAAATCTCATAGCAGAGATGCACTAATGATGAATGCCTGGTCGGCTGGTCGCATCAGCTTTCCAAGCTTCAAGTCCAAGACTAGCTGTTCAGATCCTGCAGTCTCTTCTATTTAATCCAATCTAATAGCCTATTTCTATGGATTGTGTGAACTTAATTGTGTACCCCCAAAGTTTACCCAAGGCAAGTAAAGATTTATTTACATTAAGCACTGTTAAAAAGAAAGGGATAATGGTAGAGGGTAATCTTGAAATAATGATAAATTTATAAGTGAAGATGGATTTTAATTAACACCAATCAAATTTTAACATATTAGAAATCGGTTATAGAAGGAAAAAAAATAATTAGTGATAAAATAGTATATTAATTGATCTTGTGTTTGTACCACAACCGCAAAAAAACAGTTAATGCTATAAAAACTCTTAGAAAATTTAATGAGCCTATCTAAATTTTCTTTTCTTAGGTTACCAAACTGAAGTTATATAAACTTGTGTTGTATGTGTTAATGTAAACAGGTAGCCCAAAAGAGGTTATTAGGTAGCTTTCTTTGTGGATATAATTATCTTTAATAAAGTAAATATTTAAGTTGTATAAATAGTGAGTGATGTCAATAGTGCATGTAGATTTTGCTCAAATTTGAAAGTTAAAGTTTGTAATCTAAAAAGGGAGTATTAAATTCTAATGCACTTTTTCTTACCTTAATCTTAAATTACATTAAAAAAAAAAAATACTCTTATTAGTTTCAAGGACAAGAAATTTTCGCGATGGTAGACAACAAATGCAAAAAGCATTGGTGGAACTCATGGAATGATGATTTGTGTTAGTAATTTAAATTTGAGGAAGTTAGTGCAGTTAAATTGTTCACAAATATTGTCTAAATTCATATGAAAATAATGTGACATAAGATAATACCCTGTAAATTATAAGATTATATGGTTAGATTTTAATAGGCTTAATTTGAATTATTTTTGTTTTAATAGGCTTAATTTAAAGGATTTTTGTCATTTTCTCTTTTAGTAAGCTTTTAAGTCACTTGGGTCTTCACTTAAAAAAAAGGCCCTTATGGGCCTTAATATTAGAACTAAAGTGGCTAAAACAAGGCTCGGCATATTCTGATGGGCAAAAGAAAATTCATGCCTCTCTGTTGTCAGTTGCTTGGGGATACCTTGCAATTAAACATCATTATTAGTTAGAATTTCATGCAAAATATTTTGTACAATTGGCAGATTTTACCTTGAAATAGGCTCCTGGTTAGGGTGTCAGTCTCAGTGAGCTGTTTCTCATTTAATTCTTCAAGGGAAATCTTGTTCTTGTTGACAGAATTTGTAATTAATCTTAATAAAAATGAAATTGCAACAACTTTGAATAGTAACATAAATTAACATCTACATGAAGGACTAAATTAATCAAATTCTAGTGTATCTTTCCAAATAAAGATCCAAAATGGTATTCAAAACAAATAATTTTACCCAACAAGATTTATAATAATTATACGGTCAACTTAAAATTATATGATATATATATATATACACACTTAAGTACGTATCATCATCTCTCTTAGTAAGTCTTAAGTCAATTGGACTTAGGGCATATATTTAGGTGGCTGATAGCTGATTTGGTAAATATTTTAGGAAAACAATGTTCTTGTTGACATTAATTTACTATAAATATTAATAAAGTAAAATTGCAACAATTTGGAGTAGGTGCTTGTTGAGGATAAAGTATTGTCCAAGAAATTCTGACAACAAGAATTTAATTTGATTAAGAGGAAAGCAAGTATAGGAAAGAAGATTCCCATAAAATTCAAGGTAAGAATTTAATTTGGTACTATTAGGACACTATCGACATCAGATTCCGGTTGACCCAGGTTTTTTTAAGCCCAATACTGCAATTAAGGCAAAAACAAAGTAAAAGTAGAAGAGAGACAAGAGAAATAACAGAAGACAATGAGCTTTTTTACTTGATTCGGCCGGAATGTGTCTACGTCCATGACTGTAGAGTTGTTTACTCTGGTAGAGAGACAGTGTATTATTTCTTATATATGTCTCATTTTTTTTATAATGAATTTTAACCCCTATTTATAGAGAGAGAGATACTACAATTTTAGTAAAATACAAATAGAAAATAATTTAATATTAATTACACTTCTCAAAGTCATGTCTGCAATTCCAGCGATTTGACTCTACTAAGTCAAGGATCTGATCTTATCTCCAGATTTGGTAGTTAAGATTCCCGTAAATCATGCTACTACCTTTCTGAGAAAACTCAACGTACACGCCACGCCACAGGCTGAATTCTTGTATTGGGCAAGCTGGAGGTAGGTGTTGAATAACTCTGACTATGATTGGGCAGTGACCTCAAAGAGAGCTCGTTTTTGTGACCTAGACACCTTGAGGTCAACGAACTGAGAGCCTCTCCAGGTCACGAGCTGAGTGGTTAATACGCTGAAAGCTCATATCTGTGAGCTAGGTGCCTTATAGTTTGGGGGCTTGCTTTTGCGAGTTGGATGCTGACAAGCAGGACCTTTGTCTACTGGCTACTCTATTGGGCCATTTTATTGGGCTTTTACCAGCCCATTCATGTAGTCCAAAATTTACTCATAACAGATACAAACATTATTGCTTAGAATTAGCTTAATCTGTTGGTGATACTTGCTTTAGATGAAATATGATTTCGAAAATAACTTTCCAAAAAATCATGTAATTTTAGGATTTAAAGTTTTTGTACAATCATTAGTATATAAATGAGATTGATCAAGTCACAAGTTGATTATAATTTGTGGTGAGCTTCTTTCTTGTTGAGTTATTACACTTCTTCCTACTAAATGATATTAGTGTTATGACCACTCACAACTTAATTTATAGTAGCTCAAGATAAAGCAAAAACCATTTCCATTGTTGTCTGTGTTTGGAAAACCAACAATGATAAAATGCAATAAATAAACATTTTCTCTCTTTATGTGTCTAAACTAGTATTCTCATCAAATACCAAACATAGCAAAAAATGAACCAAAGCACCAAAGCCTTAAAATAGTAAATCAATCACAAAGTGAGACATCAAATTTTAACATGGAAATGAGAGAAAAACCATAGCTACTGTAGTTGACTTCAACAACTTCCACTATCTCCATAAAATAATGGGTTTACAATAGGTTCTCTCTAGAAAACTTAAGCTTTTGGAAGTGAAAACTTAGCCATATGCTTCATATTTATATTTTGGGGTAAAGTGGAACTTGCCCTTGAAAATGGTTTAGGTATAATGCTTTGTCCAACTTATTTCCTAAAGCATTTTCTTCGAAAAAGCTTGCTTCCATCTCCCAAAATAAGAAATCTAATGCAAGTGCAATGGATAAAATTAAGAAACGAAGATGATTCTAAAAGCAAAATTTAAGACAAGAAGTCACTAGGAATTGATGAACCTTTCTTTCATTTAAAGTGTATTAGTTAGAAAAATATTCTACAAATCCAACAACCTTATATTCTAGTACGTAATGTTACAATTGTAATTCTAAATGCAACACAATATAATTTGGCAAAGTATATGCTTTGCGAAATAGACGGGATAAAGCCTTGCATACCAAAACCAACATTAAAGCAAATTGTATCCATGTCATTCAACCTATCAAATTAAAACAATAATGTGGTCAGTATATATATCCAACATTGCTACTCTCACAAATTCCCAAATACGGCAGTGTATAATTTCGTTATTTTCTCCATACCAATTGCATTTATTTCAACCACAATAATCACTTGTAACATTTCATGGTAATTTTCAATTTTTTTTCATATCAAATGCTATACAACACCCCGTATCGATCCACAAAACCAAATCTACCAAACATTTAATAAACACCATTAATCAACAACTAAATGAAAATGTAAACACATACCATAAAATTATATGACATTAAACACATTTATATATGGAATACAAAACACATTCTAACTTGTTGGCATGTTTAATCAAGGATGGGAAATGAAACCTCCAGGTTAGGATTCTCAAATTAAATGTTACAATTCTTAACCTAGTTGATAATCTCAACCTCACAGTTTGATTGTCTCAATCTCAACATAGAGAATCCCAACATTGAAAAAACATCTAGATTAACATTCTCAACCTTCAGGTTGGGAATCCCAACCTTTAGGTTAGAATTCCCAACCTAGATCTATCATCCACGTTGGGAATCCCAACCTGAGGTTGGGTTATAGGTTAAGATTCCCAACATGGATGTTGGATCAAGATTGAAAATTTCAACTCGGGGTTGGGAATCCCAACCTCCACATTGAGATTAAATATCTATATTTGAAATCTCAACCTTAAGGTTGAGAGAGATTAAGATTCCAAACTTAGATGTTAAACCAATCTCAACTTTAAGGTTGAGATTTCCAATCAGGATTCAACATCCAAGTTTGGAATCCCAACGTTAGGGTTGGGATTCCCAACCTGGATGTCAAATGAAGGTTGAGATTCCCAATCTGTAAGTTAAATTCCCAAGTAGTTATGTTCAGATATCCAACCTAAGGAATGAGAATCCTAACCTTCTAGTTTGGGTTCTCAAATCACAGGTCTAAGGTTCCCAACCTAGAGGTTCGGATTCTCATCGTAAAGGTTAAGATTCTCAACCTATAGATTGGGAATCCTAACCTAAAAGTTGAGATTCCTAACCTGGAGGTTCGAATTCTCAACCTAAAAGTTTGGATTCCCACTCTTAACATAAAAACTTCATTGCTAAACTCATCTCAGCATCCGTTACATATCCCACCCTTAAAGTATAGATTCACATTAAAACTACTAATACAATCTAACTTTCACATTCTCATCATACCCACAAAACCACACACAACAATACATAAAACAATCAGAACCTACTTTTAAACCTCATCCTTGGTTCATATTACCATATTTATATATCCAAAGCAACTATAACTAGTCAAATACACTATCCATCTGCAGTGAAGTAGAGCGGTAGTTATGGGCATAATTTAAAATATCCGTGATTTTCGCGATATTTTAGTCGATATTTCCGTAAACTAAGGGTACCGATATTGATAGGGGGTGTAATCTCCTATCTGTCAAAATATCCTGGAAATATCTGCGATATTTCAGTAAAATATCATTTCTGTGAGCTTCTAGTATAAATTTTACAAAATATCGAGGAAATTTTAGAAAATATCCGTAGAATATCCGTGAAATATCCTGGAAATATCGGTTAAATTTTCATAAAATAAAAGTGAATTTTAAGCTTTTCAAATAAAAATTTGTTAAGCTTTTATCAAATAAATAAAATGAATAATTACAAAAAAGACCCATTTGGTAAGGATAAATTCAAAAATAACCTTTCTTATTTTATTGTTATAAAAAAAATATTGAATGGACAAAAATGCTTTTAATAAAATGATAGTAATTTGAATCACTATTAGGATTTTCAACCTCTATGTTGGAAGCCCCAACCTTAGAGTTGAGATTTCCAATCTTGATTTAACATCCAGGTTGGGAATCCCAACCCTAAGGTTGAGATTCCGAATGTGAATTTGAATCAAAATTAGGACTCCCAACTTAAAAGTTGTAATTCCCAACCTAGAAGTTAAGATTCCCAACATGAAGGTTGAGAATGTGAACTTGAATATTTTATCAAGGTTGAGATTCTCTATCTCGAGGTTGAGATTTCTAACTTTGAAGTTGGGATGTAGGTTGGGATCTCAACTTCGAGGTTGGGAATCCCAACCTCGATGTTTGGATTCTGAACCAGATCGTTTAGTAGAAAGAGTGACCGATAAAAAATGATGGGTCAAGGGCATTTTCGTCCAAAAAAGAACATTGTGCAAAGATTTAAAAAATAAAAGTTATTTTTCAAATGGATTATTAAAAATTGGTTAGTTTTCAACAAAACCCTAAATAAAATAAATTTTCAACCCACGTGAAGAATCTTATTTTCATCAAGAATCTCATTATTATATTCAATTTTGTAATCAAGCTCAAACATCTCATAATTGTTATTCTATTTTAAAAACAAAAACTCCTAAGTCATTGCTATTGATGGAATTCATAATGAAGATAATGGTGCCGATAATGCTGATAATAGTGATGATGATGACGATTATGATGACGATGATGATGACGACAATGATGACAATGGAGGAAATAATTATGCTTTTACTCAAAGAAATCATACTGATACAGGTTTGTCATTGAGCCCATTTACTTGTGAAGAATAATATACTCATTACACACAAGATGAAAACCATGGGTGTAGAGTTGCGGGTCCAGGCATAGGGGCTATTGGTAAGGATTACACAAGGAGAATCCATCAAATGCAGTTAGGGATGTCATCATCCAATGAAGATAACATTTCAACTACTTTTGAATCTATAAGTTTAAGGTCTAGTGATGATGGCCATAGAAGTTTTGGGATCTCCAATAATCCTTACACATAATTTCCTTTCCATAACAGATGATAGGAAGAAATCAAGAAGTTTATTCATGGCATGTTCATGATTATATTCAAAATCATTCAAATTATATGTCATGGTATCAGTATTGTATATATCTAAATGCTAGCTATACCATGTATGAATCACCTAGGATTTCATTTTGGTATTAAAATTTGCATGATTTATGTGATGTAAATTAATTGAAAAGTTTTAATGAAAGTTTTTTATATTTTCATATATCTCCTCTATATATTATATCTATATTTATACCTTTTAGTAGTTACTTTTTAGATAGAATATGATTTTTTTTAAAGATAATATGATTTTTGGTTGTAAAAATGATTATTTTAACATTGCCAAAAGTTTCATTAAAAAATATTATGTTTTTAACTAAATTTCCGTACTTTTCATAAATTTTACGTAAATTTCCATCGATATCGATATTTTCGCCAAATCATAGTATCGATATTTTCGTTGATATCGATATTTTCAACATTGGCTATGGGCAGTTCTTCGATGGTCCAAAAATTCACGTTCCTTCATTTCTTAAGTAAGAGAAGATAGAAGAAAGGGTGGTCGTAGGAAGTAAGAAGAGAGGTTAGTCGTGGGAGGCGAGAAGAGATGTTGGCTGTTGGAACTACGAAGAGACGTAAGGCCGATTGGCAAAGACTACTGTACAGTTGTGAAGAGACGAGGTTAGGAACTAACCAGAGAGGTTGGTCGTCGAAAATGCGAAAACATGTTAGTTGTCATAACTATGAAAGAATAGAAGGCCGGTCGGCAGACGAAGACTGTTACATAGCCGGTTGGTGCGAGAGGCTGCTTGACGGGAAAGATGACGAACGGGTGAGAAGATAGGTTTGTTTAGAACACTTTCAGCTTCTATCAATTTCAATCATTATTTATTAAGGGTATTTTTATCTATTCATAATCATTTTTGTACGAACAAAAACAAAAGATTAGTTTTGGAGTGGAGCCGGTGAAATGAGTCATTTTATGCATTTTTTCATAGTATATTTAGGTGGCTGATATCTGACTTGGTAAATGTTCTTGAGAAATAATGATTTTTTTTTTTTTTTTTATAAGTAGGGAAATAATGATCTTGTTGACGGTAATTTATTATAAATTTTAATAAAATAAAATTGTAACAATTTGGAATAGGTGATGGTTGAGAATAAAGTATTGTCCAAAAAATTCCCATAATAGGAATTTCATTTGGTGCAAGAGGAGAAAAGCAAGTAACATAAAGAAGAAAAGAAGATTGCCATAAGTAAAATTTAAGACAAGATTCTTAAAATTAGCTTAACGTGTTGGTGACACTTGCTTAAGAAGGAATGACTTCGAAAATATAACTGGTGAAGTAGTGGCCCCTAATTCAGCTAGCATCTGAGAAGCGCGTTCATAGGATTTTGCATAGGAACTATCCATCAGTTCATTTCCAGCAGAAGCTTTTATAGCCTGAAGCAGAAATTTTGCTTCTGTCATCTGGTTCATGTCCATCAAGCAGATTGCCAGCTTACACAGCTTGTTCTTGTCTGTCCGCAGGAACAGAGCTTGCCTGTGACAAAATGAATTCCATATGCTTCTTTTCATCAGCATTTTGCTGCATATAAGCCCAAGCCAAGTTTAGATGATCAAAAGTCAGATCAATGTAGTGAAAGCAGGAAAACTAAGAAACAACAGATGCAATTTCAACCTTGATCTCTCTCGTTCAGTAGTTATTTGAATCTTCTTCCATTGCAATCTTGCCATCTGTGTCCTGGCTCCACCAAAAGCTATACCTAGTTCAATATTCCGCAGTTTGTGTTTGAGCAATTCAATCTCTTTTTCAATCCTCCCAGACTTCTGCAAGAAAAGAACAATAAAGCAATAACTCTCATTAAGTTGTTCATAGGAGGCCTAAAAAGAAGCTCAAAGAAACCAAGGGCTAATATTTTCAATACCAAATACTACACTTAGTAAAAGGAATAGAAATAGGCTTTACTTTGTAAAGTTCAATCAGGACATTCTCAAGAGACTCCTGGGATTTACGAGGGCAGAGATGTCGAAGTTATTTGATTGCCTAGATTGCCTCGTCTGATTGATCCAGTTGTTTCAAGGCAGTATCCACATGATCCCCAACATTTATAGCAGCCCAGAACATGGAAATGGCCTTGCCTAGATCTTTTTCTATCAACTGCATTAAAAAGAATTCAAAATCAGAAAAGCTGACAACAAGGATGATATGTCAATGATTCCCTCTCAAAATGAAACAAAGATGATCTTGTTTTCAGAATAATTAGCTCTAGTAATTTTTGCACCAGTATTTTATCTGTTGCAAGTCAAATAAATCATAAATCAGAAAATCAATAAAATATATATGAAGCCATTAGCCTTGTTTAATTATATGCACCTACATTTGACATTGATGCTTCAAGTTGCTTCAAATGATATTGTAAAATTTGGGAGGTATTAATTACCTAACCATGCATTTTTAGTGACAAATTCCATGCTATGGAACACGGATACCAATGTATTAAGGTCAAGTTCACATGCCATATACATCAAGGACTTGATCTTATTTGGTTTATATAATTACATCTATTAAATATACCTAACATTGTCAAATGTTGCAATGCCTCCTAAAGGATGTGAAATTGCTTTGCAAGTAAAAGATTTTACTTACTTACCCTGCATTTCAATTAGATATTCAATGTAAAAAATTAACTAATCATATCATCAAGGTAGACAACCAGACTAGAACTCAAATGTGATCAAGCAAAAAATGTTATTGCAAAATTTTCACTTTCTCCATTTGCCAGAACCCACTAAAGCCGCTATCTCAAGAAACTTACATAGAATGTAAACAAGTACGGTTGAAATGATAGAATAGAGGATAAGATGATGAACATAATAGGAAGTTTTTGATTTAAGGGAAACTTGTTTACAATATTTGATACTTAAAATTGAATGGTATTTAATCATGTGTACCATTAACAGGGCAGATCGTGAAGGTTGTGTACAACCTGTAATAGGACCATCAGTGGTGCTCAGAGCTAGAAATGTGCATTATAGATAAATAGATCTGTTATCTGAAATAACACAAATCAAGCATGTGGTACAAAATCACTTGATAGAAATTAAAGTAGTATTTATCGAGCATATTGAATGAAACACAACTTATAAGTTGTCAAAAACCTTATGACAAAAACAAAAATACCATATTCAAGACCACTTGTATTGTTTGATGCCACATACCATCATCTGACATTTTCTTCAAGTCATACAAGACAATAATATCCAATATTTTGATAAGCACTGATCACTTGACAGCTCACTCTTCAATGACAAAATCAACTAGCTGGAAGTGGAAGAAGGATGCTGCTAAATTATTAAATATTCTTAGGAAAAGTTCTAAAAGGACAGAATGTAATAAGATCATCACAAACCATATTTGAAAAAACTTACTTGAAAGACAAAGTTTAATATGCTTTTAGGACCCAACACCACGATTTGTGATAGATAAATCTGACAATGACTAAATATGATTTCAAAAATTGAGAACAAAATTAAGATTATGACAAGAAAAAGAACTATAAAATATGATTTCAAATCAAGCATGTGTTACAAAAACTCTAGATAGAAATTGAAGTAGTATTTATTGAACATACAAAACAAAACACAACTTGTTAGTTGTCAAAAACCTTACGACAGAAAATAAAATACCATATTCAAGACCACTATACAATACCATCATTTGATATTACGTGCCATCATTTGACATTGATTCTTCAAGTCATACAAGACAATACTATACAATATTCTGATAAGCATTGATCACTTGACAGCTCATTCTTTAATGACAAAATCAACTAGCTGGAAGAGGAAGAATGATGCTGCTAAAGTACTAAAAAATCTTAGGAAAAGTTCTTAAAGGAAATAAAGCAATAAGATCATCACAAACCATATTTGAAAACACTTACTTGAGAGACAAGAAGTTTAATGTGCCTTTAGGGCCCAACACTTCCCCTTGTGATAGATAAATCTGACACTGATTGAATATGATTTCAAAAATTCAGAACAAAATTAAGATTATGATAGGAAAAAGAAGTATATGTACCTCTCCTTGTGATACATAAACTCAAGTCCACTTGCCTAGTTTATCATTTCATACCAATGACATCAAATTAATTCTTTCAGCTGCACGAGATAACAGGTATTCAAGTTATTGATAACCATCAATTATTCAATGACAATGAAGTGAGGACACTGAAATATTAAAGTGAAGAAATAGATTCAATTAGCTTTCACATTTTTTTCTTTTTTGACATAAGCTTTCACATATTCATATATGAAATTTTAAATGGAAAAAACCTAATGAGATCATCACACAATATCTAAAAGGCCTAACTTGATCTAACTTTATTCATTTCAACAAGTATACTAATGCAACTTTTTGATTCTAACCTAGTCATCGTAGAATAGCATTCTAGCTAAATGTTTTTGTCCACTTACCCAGCACTGAAAATACAATACCCAATCAAAGATAAAGTAATATAACATATATTCTAAAATTAGGAGATAAAATCAAGTAATAATCTTATAATTTAGCGATGTCAAACATTCAAATCAAGCCTAATAGCTGCCAAAAGAGCAAAGCTGTGAAAGAGGGTGTAGGCCTGTAGAACATTTTACTTGTATCCTTGAGGGAAAAAGCCAGATGGCCTGAAAAAATCTTCTTGACTACTCCAGCTGCCATGAACCACAAAACCAATGTGACAACTTAATTTGAAATAATATAGATAATAGATCATGGATAGTTTATTAAATAAGAAGGAAATATGCCAATTCCCTAGTTCTTATCGAAGGGAATAATGCCTTGCACTATGCATTTGATTGTAAACTCCTCACCATCTATAATACTTGTCCTACTTTCACTCTTTTGTATTCAACAAACCGACAAAGCCAATTTGATAAGAAATTTATGTGCTTTCATTTTTTTAATATAAAATATAATTCAAAATTGATCAATTTGACATGGTTCTTATTCTATAAATATAAAATATAGACTATAGGGAAGAAAACAATGACACACAATCATTATACATGAAAAGTTATCATAATCACGAAGCTTTGTATAGAAAAATTATGAAAAAAGAAAAGAAAACAGTAGGATAAAATTGAAAAAGAAAGGGAAACAACAGGAGAGATTGTCAAAGATTTTAATAATCAAGGCATACCTTATAACATCATGTTTAATAAGATACCTCATGTCATTTGCCTAGCTAGTGTCATTGTGTTTGATTATTTAAAGAACGAAAGTGCATTAGGCTTCAATAAAAAGATCGTAAGAATCACATAATCTTAGTAAGAGACCTGAGAGTAAAGAAGGTGATGAGGAATGTGACCACATTAAAATTAAAAATAGTTACTACTCTACATCATGTTTGTAATAACTTTGAGGGAAGTCCACTCCGATGCCACTCAAAACAATCTGTGCTGAGCCATTGTATACCAAGGGAGGACTAGCATCAACAACCTCAGAACAAGCACTAGCTCTTCTGGGTTCTCATGTTTGAATTTAATCCAATGCCTTGGGATGTTCTGTTTTTAATGGGAATATCATAGTGAAACTATGATCAATTGAAGGACAACAAATGTTCCCCCAACACCAGCCAAATTCCTTTTTCTTCCATCCTAAGGGCACATTCTATGCTATTCACTTCACAAATGTGGATTCCTTCAAGGATGAAACTCCTTTACCCAAAGTTTAATATCAATACTTTTAAAATTGTTCATCTTTCTATTGCTTCTTCCATTGCTACAAAAGTCCAAGCACGAATAAATTTACAAGCATCCAAAATCCATACATGAAAATTTCAAAAACAAACAAGGTATCCCATTGTTACTAACCTTTCTTCACATGCATCTAGGCAAGACAACTAATACTGTGGTTCTCCAATGCAAATAATGTCTAATCATACGAACACAAAAGCTTTGGATAGAAAAGTACAAAAACAAAAAGAATTAGGAAACAAATAGTAAAAAATAACATATCTTAATATGCTTTGACGCAAAAAATTATACAAATAGGATACTTAATAACAGTCACTTACCTAGTTTAACAGCACATGCCATTATTGAATATTGTTCCTTCAAGGTAACAAGACATTTTAGTTCACTAGAATATTGTTGTCAGAGTCTTTTGATCGGCATTAATCTGAAAATATAACATCTAATTCTTTAAAAAACTTGAAGGAGAGTTTAAAAGAACATAAAGCAATAAGATCAGCATACATTGTATCTTATGGAATTACTTGATCTTTTTTTTTTTTTTCCTGCTTCAACCGCTATAATCGTTCCATTCCTCACCCCTTGAAGATCCAGGAATTAAGTCTAACCAAACAAATTTCTGATTTTTCCATCAATGTTAATATCCACAATCTATGACATTCCAAGGAAAATATCTGTAAGCAAAGAAGTAATTGGACCATGGCCTGCAACTTATACCCTGCATTGAAAACTGGATTCTATTATACCATAACCCAATGGAAGTTCGCATCAATGCCACAAAAAACTAGATCTATGCTGAGCCAGTGTCTGCTAGAATGAACAACCTCGAAACAGGAAAAGCCTCTTCTGGCCTCTCATGTTAGAATGCATGGAAGAATACCAATTGGACTCTGTTTCTTCTGGTAACATCAGAATGAAATTATTGATTATGCAGTTTTCTTGTTTCATTCTTCCTATGAACACATCCTGGCCGGTTCACCTATCAAGCTATGAAATTGGAACCTCTTGAAAAGGAAATTAACTGCTGTTGTACTTCTTCGACCTAAAATTTTAAAACCAATTGTCTTAACAATGAACATCTGCCTCTTAGCTTATCAAATTTATTTGACTCTCAAATCCAAAATATATCCTTTCGAGATATATAATCCTGAGAATTTATAAACATAGCATAATGTCAAACATCGAAAGTCATCCACTATGACATACTCAGAGGAAAACATATGACATTAATGATAATGACTACTGTAATTTGACATTGTTATACCATAACTTAAGGAAAGTCCATGTCGAAGCCATTAAGAACAGATATGTGCCAAGTCAGCATCTCATGTTAAAAGAAGAGACTTGGAGTGCTACAAGTGAGTATGAACAATCTCGAAATAGGGAAATCCTCTTCAGTGCTCCTAACCTTACGAAATATTAAGTAATACACAAACCTGGCAACTTACAAACACATACAATGCAAAACATTAAGTATATGTCATCAACTCAAAATACCCAATTTAAATAATAGAGCATTCTTCCTTACCTTTATTTTCAATGCTTCTTGGCATGTCAATTTGATTTCCCTTAAAAGGTGTTTGTATTGAAAATCAAAAGACTTCTAAACATAAACAAAAATGGAGCCCCTTAAAAGATACAACTGGTTTAAGGACATTTTTAAAAATGATCATCTTTCTCTTTCTTCTTCCTGCAAAACACCAAGCATAAAGAAATTTAAGATCAATATGTTCAACAATATGACCATCTTTATCTAAATATGCTTTGAGCCAGAAAATCATATAAAAAGGAAATAGCCTTCTTACTTAGTTAACAGCACATGCCATTACTAAATCTTGATTCTCCAAGGTAATACAAGACATTTTACTCCCCTAAAATATTGTTATCAGAGTCTTTTGATTAGCATAAATATGAAAATACAACACCCAACGCCTTATCTTTATCTTAGGCAGAATCTGAAAAAACATAAAGCAATATTCAGCATACATCATATATGATGGAAATACCTGATAGTTCTTTTTTATCTATTTCAGTAATCATAATCAATGGATTCCTCACCTCTTGAAGATCCAAAATTGATTATAGTTAAAAGAACTTCCTGATTTTCCATTCACGTAATATGCCTTCTTCTAAATTTTGGTGCAGACTTCACTCATGCATACCCACAAACCACCGAAGTCACTTTGACAAGAAATATACGTGTTAGCTTTTCAAATTAAATATCTAACTATAGCATTAAATTTTGATAATAAGCAAATACATGTGAATTGATGCAAAATATCAAAAAACAATGGGCCAATCATGTACCAACATCAAACATGAACCGAAAATAAACATGTCTTACTAACAAGTGCTTGCAGTGAACCATGTTTTTGCTTCAAATAGTTGTGAATGTGACATTAAAATTAAGCTTCCAAATATATATATAATTAAGTCCTAGTTTACAATAAATTTAATTTGGCTTCATCTATAGACATCGATAAATTTCAAAATAATAACAATGCTCTAAAAAAATGGAGCAGCAAACACCTGCAGTTTGATGTTTGTTGCAATGACTGGGAAGTTCAATGGCAATCTCTTTGCTCATACACAAACAATAACAATGGCACGCTATGCTTATGCATATAAATTATCAAAATTTAGAAACTTTGAATAGAAAAGTCAAAAGAAAACACAAAAGAGGATGACAAAAACGAAGGAAATTTGAAATATATTTGAGTTATCAAGTCATACTTACGACAAAACAATTGAAAAGATAGCCAAGGACAATTCCTCAACCAGCGTGACTTGACTTCGAGTCTTTGAAGTGTAAAAATCTTCAATAAAAACATCCACATTCTATGATATGCTCTAAGGTAAATATTTGAAAGCAAAGAAAGTAATAAGATCATGGCGGCCCACAATTTTTACCTTGCATTAAAGATATTTAACTTAGCTCCTACTCCACTTCGATTTTGTTATGTCATATCTTGAGGAAAGTTTAAGTCAATGCTACTCAGAATGTATCTGTGCTGAACCAGCATCTGCAGACGCAGGAGACTTGGGAGTGCTCTTGAAACTCTCCCTCTTCTTGCCTCTTATGTTTAAATACATGAAACTCTGCCTCTTCTGGTCACATTAGAATGGAAATATAGATTGAGAAATCTTATTATTTCATTCTTCCTCTGTACATGTCCTAGCTTATTCACCTATCAAGCTATGAAACTGGAGTCCCTTGAGAAAGGCAATTCACTACTGTTGCATTCCTGCAGCCAAAAGTTAAAGATCAATACTTTTAACACTGAGCATCTTCTTCTTGCCTCTTCTTATGCAGCAAAACACCAAGTACAGACAAAGACAAGAAATTTAAATGTTAAATCCAATATACCTCTCCTTCTGTTATATAAACTTGACAATATACAAATTAATATTGCACAATTTCAAAACATTAAGAAGTATACATCATGAACTAAAAGTACCCATTAACAAATTGAATGAGCATTGTTCCAAACCTTTATTCTCAATGTATCATGGCATGACAATTTGATTGCCGATAAATGCATTCTCCAATGCAATTTTCAGGTGACAGATGAGAACATAGCAACTTTGTACAGACGATTAAATGGGCTATGCAGACCAGATTTGTAACCATTTGACATCTACTTTTTACTGAAGCCTGCAACTGCAAGTAGTGGAACCAGTGAATAAAAATGAATATATGGATCATATCCACAAAATCGAAGGCTAACCATAAAGTAAAGAGATTAGAAAGTAAATCCTACATGAATTATATGAAAAATCATTCCATCATATAAAATATCAAATTGAATAAAAATGAATATATGGATCATATCCACAAAACTGAAGGTTAACAATTCGATCTCTGCTATTCCTTCACATCCTCAACCTCCTCCCTGCAGTAAGTCACAATACCGTGCAGCTTCATTCTCAGCTTCGAATACTTAGAGGAAGAGTAAAAAGTCTTTAATTATACATCAATCACAAATACAAAATTGGCTCATAAGATGAAGGAAAATAAATTAAAACCTTGTTGGAAATATATACCAAATGCTGGCATATACTACTACAACAAATTTAGGTTGAGGAAATAGGAAATGTGAGTGGGATGTGGTTGCCAGTTACTACGATAACATTTTAAAAGTTTAGAACTGTGAACATCTTGGTCTGTGGCAAAATTTTATCACATAAATGGCAGGCAAGAGACCAAATAGCACCACTTCTACCATTTAGGCATGTAGATGATACTTGTAAGTAGTTCATATCTGGTACAGATAATATGCTAGCATAGTTATAACTGTCTTCTTGCAATAATAATAATAATAATAATAATAACAATAAATTAATTATACTAAATGTGTAAGCAGAGTAGTAGACAACAGACACAAGTGAACACTTACAAGCACTCCCTCCCTAATATCCTCCACAAGCATCTGGAACTTCATCCCATTTCTGGACTGCTTAGCCTGATTTCCAATCTCAGGCCTTCGCTTTCCTCCTTTGGAAAACAAAAATCCAAGCTCCCTTTCAACCTCACTGTTACAAAAGCAAGATCTCAGCCAGGGAAACATTATTGATTATTCAAGTGAAATACTACACAGAACAAAGTCAGACCTGCGATTCCTTCAAGTTTTCATTGTGCACAATTGGTTTTCCCGTTGGGTTAGCACATATACAGGCTTTGAATTTTCTCTCCATGGGTTGGCCTCCAATACTAGAAGCAGGACAAAACCAATCATTACTAAAACCAATTACAGAGTGCATGTTTTGATTATTTCCACCAACATAAGCATTAAGTATCACTGCTGTAAAAGTCATTTAATAAAGTACAATACTCCAGGTTCAGACAGACTATAAAATGATAACATACAAATCCAATGAACGCAATCTTTTAGCAATAGAATACACCGGTTAAGTGAAATTAAGATCCTAGTTTTTCTTGTTAAAGTGGTTATAATATAACAAACTGTTGAAAGGAAAAAAAAAAGGATCGTAAAAGAGGTGGAGAATTTAATACCTAGAGTTGAATGCATGTTTGTCAACTTGGAGAGTTCAAGGGCTGCCTCTTTTCACATACTCATCATCAATCACGATATAAGGGATGTGAGAGATGTCAAACCAGTGCTTTCCTTCCTCCTTTCCATAGCGAGCTCTTATCATGGGACATTGAATTATACTCAAAACTAGTGGTGGTGCCAGAAGAACCTGCTTTGGCAATGCCTTCAATTTGGGGCAGTTATCAATTTCCAAGGTATGAAGAGATGGCATCATTGTTATATTATGAAGTTCAATCCCAAAATCCCACTCTTCCCATTCCTCCATGTTCAAAAACCGAAGATATTTCAATTTGGGAAAAATAGCAACCATTAAAGATGAAATATTGTCATCACTTTCTAATCCCAAAAGTTCATTACCCACTCTTTTTACTCTCTTCATCTTTTCTATGCGAAGTGCTTCAAGGGATGGCAATTTTCCCAACGGAGGAAGTTGCTCACACTTGATCCATTCTATCAGAACTAATCTTCTCAAATGAGCAAAAGACTCCGTCCAATTTGGTGACACCGTGTTGCCTACGTACTCTGATATTTCTAAAGTTTGTAACTTTGGAGGAGGTTGTAAAGCTTCAAAAATTGCTTCATTGTTCATCGAACCCAACCCACGGAAGCCTAATTTCAAATACAAAATTTTTTTCTTATTTGCAAGTTGTACTCTCTGAGCCTCGCTCACATTTCTCAGATTTCCCAAACCATTTATACCAAAACATCCTCCAAGGTGGTCAAATTTATTCAAGCATTCAAGTGAACATGCTTTGCTACCAAAACCACCCTCACTTACATGAAATTCATTTAATGTACGAAGACATGTTAGTTTCTCAATTCCTCTTGGCATAAATTTAAGAGAATCAGTCCCATAATTGTATAAATGTCTTAGATTGATCAACTTCTCCATCCCTTGAGGTAGTTCCTTAAGTTTGTCACATGAAGAAACATTTAAGGTTTGTAAATTATATAATTCACATAATGTTTTCGGTAATATTTCTAATCTCGAATTATTACTTAAGTTAAGATACCTCAAATGTATTAATTTTCCTATCTCTTTAGGAATTTTTTCTAGCATTATTTTATATATATTCCTTTTACCAATCATTACTTCATACTTGGTAGTACCGCTCAATGTCAATGCCCTTAAGCATTTATTTTGAGCCAACAACTTTAGCAAGACTCCATCAATTGAATACATGCCAAAATCAAATTTAATCAACAGACTTCGCAATTTTTTTGTATCACCAATGGAGGTAGGAAATGAACTATTTTCATAAACCATTAACATTAAATTTTGAACTTTCTCGAATGAAATGTCAATGCTTGATTGTCCAAAATCTTTGTCCATTGCAAAACTTTCATTATTGGTAAGAAATTGAGCAAAGTCATGCACTATATCATGCATCTTACATCCTTCAATCACACCAATATTATCTTTTATGAACTCTTGAAAAAAGGAACGTGCAGCAAGACAACTAAAATAATCCTCACCTATCATCTCCATCTCTTTATTGTTTCTTGCTAATTTTAGATAACCTTGAGCCATCCACAAGTCAATCAACTCAAATTTATTTAATTGGTAGTCCTTTGGAAAAGTGGCACAATATAAGAAACATCTTTTAACCATTGGAGGCAAATCAATATAACTTAGTAATAGAGGAGCAATAACATCCTTCTCAAACTTTTCAAGTACCCACATCTCACTATCTAAGATAACTTCCCATTCATTTCTAGTTGTTTTAAAGCGCAAAAGACTTCCTATAGTCTTTGCTGCAAGTGGCAAGCCCTTGCACTTGTTCACAATTTCTTTCCCAACAACTTCTAGTTCACTACACTCCTTATGAGACCTACCATGAAAAGCAAAGTGCTTGAACAATGACCAGCTCTCATTGTCAGACAATTCCTCGATGGGAATAACAATCGATTTCAACATAATAGCAACAGTCTCATTACGTGTGGTGACTATAATCTTACTTCCATTGAGACAATTCTTAAGGCAATTGTACAATGGTTCCCAATCTTTGTAATCTTCAGTCCACACATCATCTAATACAAGAAGAAATTTTTTTCCTGTAATAGATTGATGAATATTTTTTAGAATAGTTTGCAATGTGGTTGAACTGGAGCTTTGGCCTTCTAGACCTTCAAGTATTGCATTGGCAACCCGTAATTTATCAAACGGGTTTGAAACACAAATCCATATTCTTTTTTGAAAGCTGTTTTTCACCTCATTATTATTGTATGCAAGTTGAGCAAGAGTTGTTTTTCCTATTCCTCCCATCCCTACAAGTGAGATGATCTGGAGGCATTCTTGCTCATCGCTACTTTCACACAACAACTTGCTTATTAATTCATTCTTCTCCTGATCTCGACCACATATCAAATATTCATCAATGAAAGAGGTGGTTTCTACTCCCCGAGATTGCTCACCACTTGTAATTATATTAAAAGAATACCTATCTTTTTCTTTGGCAATTCCATCTAGACTCTCATTAACTTGTTTTAGTTTAAGAGCTATGTCACGGTGCAAAACAACTTGCTTAAAACAGAAGCAAGGAGAGAGAAGGAAGGAACATACCTTCTTCTTAAGAGTAAGAGCATTTTCAGCTCTCTCAATTTGCAGTTTCAGCTTTGAAGTGTTCCACTCATCCAACACGTTTTCTGCATCATATGATACAGCTTTGAGCTTATCTAACCAGAGTCTGACACTTGTCTCCTTCACTTGCCTTAGCTCTGCATCAACGAGCACAGCTTGAATAGCTTGGAAATTGCTAGTCAGCCTTTCTACTTCTTTGCTGACACCACGTACGAGTGTAACTTCTTCTTGAATCTGTTGATGAGTGATTGAAGCCAGTTCATTCAAGACAACGGAAACAATTGCATCGGCCATAGTTGAGAGTTGGTGCTTTGAATGATAATTGCGATAGCGGAGACTGAGTTTTTGAATGTAAAAATGATAGACATATGCTGCATGCTTTTATACTGGGGAAAAGTGAGAACTTGCTTTGTTTAATAATAAACTTTCTAATTTACTGGGGAAAAAAATTGAATTAAATATAATTTGGCTAGCTTAATACTTCCTAATAAAAAATTAAAAAATAATAATAATAAAAACTGAAGACAGTGTGCTCAGATTTTTTATATTTGTGAATATTGATTATACTTTTCTGTAAATCAATTTTATTTATGAACCAATAAGCTTTCAAGGAACCTCCAGCGCATCAGTTTTGTTTCTATGAAATATTTATTAAAAATTCAAAATATATTCAAATTAAAACAATGATTATTTTAATATACAAAAACATATTTGGTATTGTTTGTCGAAAGTAATTTTGTAAATTGAACCCAAATAAACTTACTTAAATATTGCATATAAATTAAATGATATAGTTAATTCAATAAAATTTTGTAATTTGTTTAAAATATATTTTAAGAATAATAGAGAAGTCATTGTGGCGGTCCCATAGCAATGATGCATCATTCTTCCACTATTTTTTTTTTTCTTAATTTTTCAAAAGCACATCACTTCTTCCACTTTGTAAAAACTAAAAAGCAAGAAAGCCATAAACACCTTACATTTTTCATTGTATTATAATCCTTTGGGCTTCAATTTCAATATAAAAAGACAAAAACAGTGTGAGCTCAAATTTATTTGTCGGCCAACACATTACGCTTTTGAGCAACCACAATCATTCATTCACATTCCTAGATTTTAATTGATTCCGCATTCAATTATTCATTACAAATAAATTATGGATGTATACACGTATTCAGATATAATGCAACCTTTTTTTTTTTTTTTTTAATAAGCAAACATTATAAGTATGAATGAATTACATCCGAGACCTCTTAATATATACTCTAAGAAGCATTTTGAAACAAATTCTCATAAATTGGAATGAGAGACCTACACGCAAGTGGAAAAGTGTCTCAAACATGACCTACACATAGACGGAAGGAGTTCTCGAACCTTACACTCTAAGTAGAGGCTAGGGAAACGGTGACAATAGCACATCTATATTTTATTTAGTCACTTTTGAAAATCAAATACATTAGGCCCATTTGGTGCCCTAGAATTCATACGGGCTTGGGAACAAGGGTTAAGGGGACAAATTTCATGTGGGTTTTCAAACCCATGTAGGTTTCATATTAAAATTTCACTTGTATGAGATACGAAAACCTACTAATTTTGGTGGATTTGGCCAATCCCAAACAAGCGGGAGTTTTTTATGTTATTATATCTTTAGTTAATTTGTATTTTATTTATTATTTATATTAATTTATTTAAAAATTAATTCACTACTTGTTTCACAAAAAACGAGGAAACAAATTAATTCATTACATATTATTTAATAATCAATTTATTATAATATTAAAGTAATTTAATCTAATTCAATCAAATTTCAATTGTACCAAGGTTTTTAAAATGGCTCAATTGCTAGGGTAAATTAGAGTTGGTTTTGGTTTTGAAATAAAATCCAACTAGATCTAGTACATAATTTTTCTCTTCTTTCACCAAATTTGATGCCCTCCTTCAATCCGGGGTAATGCCTCCTCCATTGCACTAATGGAGGAAACATCATGGTCTTCTCTAATTGGGAGAAGGCTTGCCTTCTACTCCACCATTGGGAGGAGGCGCCACCAAAAACGAAGCCCACCATAGCAATAGAGGAGGTATGGCACCTTTTTGAATTGCGACATAAAAAAGTTTCACAGCCTCTTCAATTGCTTGGGAAGTCTTTGGAGCCCTCTTTGACCTCTATTTTTTTTTTTAATTTGATTTTTAGGAAAAAGAAAAAAAAAAACACTCTTTTCAGTTTAGCGTAGAGGTATTTTTTTGCTTTTTGTAGGGA
The DNA here is from genome assembly GCA_022984855.1 of Dimocarpus longan. Classification (NCBI taxonomy): domain Eukaryota; kingdom Viridiplantae; phylum Streptophyta; class Magnoliopsida; order Sapindales; family Sapindaceae; genus Dimocarpus; species Dimocarpus longan. The sequence goes on from CM041013.1 coordinate 8,639,250, forward strand.
AATGGTAGTAATTTGTTAAATAGTTGGAAAATGAGGGTATTAACCGCAATTAAATTAATTAGTTGGATATTAAACGAGAAATATTAAAAATATATTTTGAGAATTGTAAAAAAGTCTTTTAGTATAAAACGGATGAGTGTTTAGTCGCCGAGGCTGTCCCACATCAATAAACCGCGTGAAGGGGCCTTTTTCTTCTTCCTTTTTTTTTTTTTCATTAAAAATACATTAAATTTTTTTTCTATTTATATTAACCGTGTCAGTTACACTACCACGATCATGCATCCAAATTTGTGGATGTTATAAGTACTATGGGCATTCGTAGCCCAAGTTTCCATAAATTATTTAGTGTAATATAATATTACAATATTATTTATTAAGGAAAATCATTTATTTTAATATATAACAACATTTTATAAAATTTTACATTCTTTTCCATCACTTTCAAGTTAAAGAGATAAAAACTGTGTCCATCAACCCTTACTACATTATTATAATATTGTATAATAATTTAAAAATAATAGAGTAAATTACAAATTAACTACCCAATTCAAATATATTTACTGATGGGATCAACTTTATAGTTTTTGTAACATGCTACTTCAGTGTCCAAATAATTTATTAAATGTTGATTATTAATTAAGGGATGATGTAATTAATTATCCGTTCGGATCCGAATGAGTAATTGAATTTTTATAAATTTTTCAGACGGGTCCGGAGATAATTATTTAATTCAATCTCATAAAATAAATTAAAGCGTCCGAATTCAAATATTTATTCGGAATCTAATGAAGTTTTCATTTGTGAAATTGGATTTTTAATAAAAATTTCCAGACGGACCCAAAGTGAATCTTAGCGAAAGCAAAATCCGTAAAACGTGAATTAAATGCATTAAAAATTGATGTTTGGGAGTTGGTGCATGGTGGGACAAGTGGCATGAAAAGCATGCAATGGGTGTTGCATGAATGACAAATGTCATGCAAGGAATTAATCAAATTTAAAAAATGGATGGTGGATGATGACTTATCATGACAAGTGTACGGTAATGAGTGAATCATATTTAAATGAGTTGCAAACATCCAAATGAATCTCACGGTAATCACTTTCATATTAAGGCAAAACTGAAGCCATCCAGCAAAGTCAAGAAGCTCTCGGTCCAAAAGCGATCACCACTCGAGCTCTCATCTTCTTCTTCTACATTCTATAACCGAGACCCATCTTAAGCCATTCTTGGTCACCCATTTTCAAATCAAACCAAAAGTTGCATCTTTAAAACCTTGGGAGTGAGCTTGTGAAGGGAAGGAAGGATGAGCAACTGCAATCGAGACCGTGAGCTGCTCGTGGGTGATGAACTGAGAGAGTGAAATGAAGATTGTGGATGTGAGCTCGCGCATGCAAGAGCAAAAGGGAAAAGCAAGAAGCGAGAAGGAAGTGAGTTGTTCGGTGAAGTAGGAAATAGACCAGATCTGAAGCAAAGCTGAGACCACCCTCTTGTAAGAGAGAGTAAGCTGTCCGTGCATGCAACAGATTTGGAGTTTGAGAGCTGAATGGGAGTTGAGATGAGGAGGTGCAGCCCTTGACCTGTAGCAAGAAGAAAATGTGCAAGCTGCCATCAACTGAACCAAGAGGTTCTCGGTTTGGAGAAGGGAGGTCAGATCCATGAAATAGGTGCTGCAAGGTAAGTGTCTTAAAAATTTAGCAACTAATGAGTGTGTGAGATGTGCAAAAATCTGATTGCATGTGTGGTTGTGTGTATGTGTGTGCCGTGAGTGAGAACTGCATGCAGTAGCTTCCTTGAAGATTTTTTAGTGATGTTTTGAAGGATTTCAGTTTGGACAGCTAGGAGAGGATGAGTTCAGTTCGGTCAAGAGAGAAGCATGCTGTTGTGAGCTGCATTTCAAAAGCAGTTTGTTGTCAATGGAGTTCGGATGTTATTTTTGAAAGAAATTCGCACATGCAAGATGAGATTTAAGGTGCCGTAGCTGGTAAGTATTTTTGAATCTGTTTTGGCATGTAGTTCTGGAAGTTTGTGAGTGTTTGTGTGCTGTCTTAAATAATTTTGGTGTAAATATAATGGTTGGCTTAGTTGGGAGGATGACAACTTGTACTTGTAGATAAAAATGAAAGGAGAGCTACCGGTTGCTGTGAGGTTTTGAGCATCGTCTCACCGTCACGGTTGTTCGAAAGATATTTGGAAGCGAAAAACAACCTGTGTTGAGGTGCATTGCTGCCTCATTATTATTATTATGATGCTTGAGCAATTTTTTTAAATGTTAATGGTTTCCATTTGGGTTGAAGAAAGCTCACGGATAAGGAAATTATTATGGACAGCCCTTTGTGCTAGTTTTCGAAGTTTTCGAAACACTTTTGGAAAGGTAAGTTTGAGATTTATGGTTTCCATTTTGGATGAAAAATATTTAGGATTGAGTTATGGAATAAATAGATGTTGACATGATTGGGATATAGGATTTAGAACCTCGTTAGTGCGGAGGTTCGTTTGATATTGGTTCGATATGTTTGCAGATGAATTTCGATATTGAAATTTATGTTGCGAAATCCATATAGGGGTTGTTATGTTTGGAAAATATGGGCTGTTATGTTTCACTTTTCATTTCGAAATTGTCGGCATGAAAAATAATTCGCATCGATATGCTTTAGAGTATTGAAAAGTTATTTGAATATCGTTAGATTGTTTAAAGTGTTTCGATTGAGTTTTTCGTGATTTCAAAATGCATTAGTTTGCGATTTAGTGTCGAATGAATTGTGATTAAAATGTCATGATGTTAAGCGATATTTGAATGTGATTCAAATGAATATCTATGACGAATATGATTGAGAGATTTCATGATGGTTTGTTAGAGTTAATTCGCGTAAATGAAAGACGATGCGACTAAATTTATGGGCTGTTTTGAGATTATTTTTAATACGGTAAGGACAGTCATAAAAAGGATATTATGAGCTGTTTCGAAGTGATATCCATTAGAAGTGTTTAGGATGCATTATAGGAGAACATATAGTTATAGTGCACTAAGTAACGCTAGATATATATTAAATAAACTTTCGTTATATTTGTTTTTATTAAAAGGTCAATGAGAACCCGGCGAACCGGATTCTCAACCAAAGAATAAGGGTAAAGCGTAAGGGAGTATTCAATTCAAAGATCGAATCCGTTTGAGGTCGGTATACACATTATCTTTAATTTTACTTGAAAATGTTTTCATTGTAAAATGAATTTCTTAAATGAGATTATTATATCGTTTCAATATAATACATTTGCAAACGTATTTGACTATACTTGAAATAAAATGCTAAATTGATTTGTTATGAGAAACTTGGTACGAAAACCAAAGTTGTAAATGTGAATTAAACGTTATGTTGTAAATAGCCCTTGTAAACTTAGATATCAATAAATGGGAATTGGTAATTGATATGTCAATAGGGAAATCAGCAGCTACACCGTTTATTTGCATACACTAAATTGATTCATTATGGACTATAAGAGGCACTACGTGTCCGGTCTTGAACGATTATGTGATATGATATACGACCCGGTGGATAATCACCGAGCGGTCGATGCCGGGGTCAACCGTTATTCCGGTGGGTAATCACCACGTGTCCAATGCCGGAAACCCATATACCAATACATGAGTATCGAATATATGTTTACTCAGGGCACTGAAAAATGTTATGAGCAATGAAATGAAAAATGTTATGTGAAATGAAATGTTCAATGCTTTGAAATATGTTGAACTCGAAAATTTGTGAACTATATGTTTAAGTATTTTTATGCAACGCATATATATATATTTATGAATATTAAAGTTAGAATGTTTTTAGTTACGAATGAAATTATATTTGAAATTGAGAAATTTGATTATGTGTATACCTATCAAGCAATTATGCTTAACACATTGGTTTACCGCGCGCAGATTGAATCTTTTGACTCCATCTAAAGACAGGGGAAATAACTCGCACGCGAAGGCTCAGATAGTCACCATCCCCTCTACGCTTTTGGTAGATATATAGATATATTGCATATGATCATGCATTTTTGGAATACATGTATATTTGTGTAAATTATTATATTTCACTTAATTATAACAAAATTCTGTATAAAAACTTATGTATATTTATTAAAAGATTACTTTTGGTTATGTATGCATATAAATGTTTATGATATATTTGAGTAATGAAATGTTTTGGAAACGGACGGGAGGTCCGAATGGGAGTTTAGAAATTGATATTTTAGAAATGTTAGAGTTTTAATTACAGGAAACGGATTTTCAGATTTCAGAAAAAAAAAAAAAAAAAAAAAAACAATGGAAACTCTACCAGATTTATGTTTAAAAAAAAAAAATATTCCTCTATTAGTAACAAGTTTAATAATGATAATAATAGTTTTTGAAATCGAAACAGATTTTCGGAGTCGGTAACATCCTCCGTCCGGATTTTCGATAGTTAATGGGAATCGGATTGAAGGGTGTTACAGTTTTATTATAATTTAGCTACCTAAAGTTAGTTCTGGTTAGTCAACAGTTAGTCAAAGTCAATATATTCAGGGATATTTTTATCTTTTAACTATATTTTAAATTTTTTTATCCATTCTCTCTCTTACCAGTCTCTCATTCTGCCTCTTCCTCTCATTATTCTTCTTCCGCTTCTTCTTCTTCTTCTTCTTCCCTTCTTCTCTTCTTCCTCTCATTGTTCTTTTTCTTTTCTTCCACTTCTTCTTCTTCCTCAGAGTGAACCCATTTCTTCTCTTCTTCCACTTCTTCTTCTTCCTCATGGGTTCTCCTGAGAACCCCGATCTGAGTTCTTAAGAACCCAAAAATCTAGGTTCGGGAGAACCTCGATCTGGGTTCGTGTCTAGGTTCCTGAGAACCCAGAGATCTGGGTTCATCAGAACCCATATCTCTGGGTTCTCAGTAACCCAGAAATCTGGGTTCATTCTCAGATTTTTTTTCTGTAATTTTTTTTGTTGTTGAATTGGTGATTGTTTAGGTTGATGATTATATTTAACTAATGACTTTGAGTGATTTTTTTAGGATGAATTGGTGAAGAAAACTATGGATTGAAGTTGGGCATTTTTGGTCAAATAAGTCAACATAGTCAGTTAGGGGTATTTCCGTCTTTTTAACACTATAACATTATTTGCTATCAAAACTAACAGACTTGGTTAACCCTGGGTGAGTATTTTGTAATAAATGCATAAAGTTGTTTCCGTCAGTAAATAAGTTTAAAGTGGGTAGCTAATTAGTAATTTACTCAAAATAATAATAAAGTTTCCAAAAATCAAAAGTAAATTTGGTAGAGATTTAGAAGACTCTTAAATAAATGAAAACAAAAAATATTATATGATAAATTATGTCACTTATTGTTGACATTCGGATCTGGTCAACAAGGTTCTTCAAAGCCCAAGACTGCAAATCAATGAAAAATAGAACAACAGCAAGAGAATAGAGGCAAAGAGAAAGAGATTAAATGCAGATTTTACGTGGTTCGACCAAGGGGAAGGCCTACGCCCACGGTGTCTACTCCGGTGGTGGAGAGGCAGTCACTGTTATTACTATATTTTCTGGTTACAGCGAGAGAGAGAGAATCAGAGACCAACCCAAAAAATCCTCCCTTTTTACAATGTTTTTGCTGCTATTTATAGAGAGAAGAATGTGCTACAATTGATACAAGTGGGAAATCATTAAATGACAATTACAATTCCCGAGACTGACACTTGCCATATTTGTCAAAGTCTTCTGTCAAAAGTATGGGTTTCTGACACCGACCCATGCTTAATGGCCGAGAAAGTCAAGCTGACACTGATCTGGAAAGGCTGGCCGTGCACGTCACGCCATCGCGCGAGCTGAATCTTGCTTAGGCGACCTGAGGTCTGATGCTAAGTAGAGAGCTCATTCTTGCGAGCTAAAAGGTCGAGCTGAGAGCTCGAACTACGAGCTTGAATTGAGAACTCGAGCTGAGAGCTTGAGCTAAGCATCCTGGGAGCTGATTGTCTCATGTATGGGAGCTGAGAGCTCGAGTTGAGCATCTTGGGAGCTGATTGCTCATGCCAGGGAGTTGAGAGCTCATTCCTGCTAGCTGAGAGCTCGAGCTGAGCATCCTAAGAGCTGATTATCTCATGTGCATAGAGAGGTTGCTCGGGCAAGCCGGGATTTGGCAGGTTAGGCCCTTGTCTCTTGGGCTTGGGTCATTGGCCTTTTGCCAGCCCATTTATACAATCTCAAAAATACATATAACACAAGTCCCCTAGCTTTCAGTGCGTTATGGGGACCGGAAGCTTGAATTCGTTGGTAAAAGTTGATCGCATGAGTTTGCTGCTTTGTCTTCAATGGAATCACTTTGCCTTATCAAGCTTGGTAGGTTTTGAATCACCTCGTTGCAAGGTTAGTTTGGCACTTGCTTTATCTTAGCATTGCCTAGTGCTTTTGTCAAGTCTTTGAGTTTCCTATGGACTCAAAATATAATCATTGTTAATAATAAGTCTCTCGAACTATACCCAGAGGGTGTTGGAACCCGATAACAAAGCGAGAGTTAAGGAGGTCGGAACCTCTGTTGTGCTCTAAGAGTCGAAACCTGAGCTATACAACAAGCTGGTCTCACAGGGCGTACCTGAGCATTTACAGTGAGCTGCGCTTAAAAGGTTGAAACCTGAGCCCTTCAGCATATGAAACCTCTTAAGCTGCGCTCAAAGGGTCGTAACCCGAACTCTATAGCGAGAGTTATGGAGAACGTAACCTCAGCTGTGCTCTAAGATTGAAACCTGAACTGTACAGCAAGCTGCACTTATAGAGTGTATCCGAGCATTTACATCGAGCTACGCTCAAAAGGTTAAAACCTGAGCCTTACAGCTTACTGAAACCTCTTAAGCTACGCTCAAAGGGTTGTAACTCGAGCTCTATAGCGAGAGTTATGGAGGTCGTAACCTCAGCTGTGCTCTAAGGTTAAAACCTGCACTGTACAGTGAACTACGCTCATAGGGCATACCCAAGCATTTACAGTGAGCTGCACTCAAAAGCTTGAAACCTGAGTTGTACAGCCTAATAAAACCTCTCAAGCTATGCTCAAATGGTCATAACCTGAGCTCTATAGTGAGAGTTATGGAGGTCGTAATCTCAGTTATGCTCTAAGGTTGAAACCTGAGTTATACAGCGAACTGGGCTCACAGGGTATACTCAAGCATTTACAGTGAGCTGCGCTCAAAATATTGAAACCTGAGCCGTATAGCTTAATGTTATTCCGAGCTGTCCTTAGGGTCGTCACACGACAACAGAGGTATTTTGACGAGCTATGCCTAAGGGGTCGTCACCCGATAACATAGCTCGAGTTATGCTAAGATGCACATACTTTTTTGGCCAAGTAGGCTTAGCAATTAAAAGCATAGATTATATATAATAGCTCAGAGATGCAATTCATTAATATTCAAAAAATCAAATTGAGCATTAAGGGTTTCAGCTTTGAGGGTTATTGAACATTTCTTCTCGAGCTCGATGATCGTCAACTCTTGAGTGAGAATTAGGGGGGCGAACTGATACTTGCTCTCGTTACTGATGGGAAGCAACAGCTTCTGATCTAGGCGCGCTCTACGCCTGGGCTTTTGCCAGTGCCCTTAATGCATCTGTGAGCTGTTGCACTATGTTTTACAGCTCTTTATATTGTTGGTGCAGCTCCTAAAGCCTCCCCAACCGTGAGGACTATTGGAGTTGGCTGGCGAGGGGTTGGAGGGAGTCCGCTTTCAGTAACATCGCCCATAAGGGGAGCAGTCTACCCTTCTGGTTGATCTGCGATTGCTGCATTAGAGCTTCTAGTCTTTCTTCTTCTTGTCACGGCTGCCTGAAAACTGAAAAGAGATAAAGTTTGGGCCCTTTCTCTAGCACCAAAATGTTGACGTTCGGATCTGGTCAACAAGGTTCTTCAAAACCCAAGATTGCAAATCAATAAAAAATAGCACAAAAGCAAGATAATAGAGGTAAAGAGGAAGAGATTAGATGCAGATTTTACGTGATTTGGCCAAGGGGAATGTCTACGTCCATGGTGCCTACTCGGTGGTGGAGAGATAGTTACTATTATTACTATATTTTCTGGTTATAGCGAAAGAGAAAGAGAGAGAGAGAGAATAAGAGACCAACCTAAAAAATCCTCCTTTTTTATAATGTTTTTGCTGCTATTTATAAAGAGGAGGAGGTGCTACAGTTGATACAAGTGGGAAATCATTAAATGACAATTACAATTCCCGAGACTGACACTTGTCATATTTGTCAAAGTCTTCTGTCAAAAACATGGGTTTCTGACACCGACCCATGCTTAGTGGCTGAAAAAGTCAAGTTAACACTGATCTGAAAAGGCTGATCGTGCACGTCACGCTATCACACCAACTGGATCTTGCTCAAGCGACCTGAGGTCAAATGCTAAGTAGAGAGCTCGTTCTTGCAAGCTGAGAGCTCGAATTGAGAGCTTGAGCTGAGCATCTTGGGAGCTGATTGCTCATACCTGGGAGCTGAGAGCTCATTCTTGCGAGCTGGGAGCTCGAGCTCAGCATCCTGGGAGCTTATTATCTCATGTGCATGGAGAGGTTGCTTGGATAAGCCTGGATTTGGCAGGCTGGGCCCTTGTCTCTTGGGCTTCGGTCATTGGACTTTTGCCAACCCATTTATACAATCTCAAAAATACATATAACACTTATGGTGTTTGAAAAAATAAAAGTTTTATTTAAATGTTTATAATGAAAGTTACAATTAGAAATTTATGAAAGGTCTAATTACCGACAATTATTTCTGATTAGTAAACATATATTTGGTGTTTAATGGAAGTGAAGTTGCTTTTGTTACTAGTTTATTAAGTATATCAAATGATAATAATATTGCAAGCCATTAAAATAAGATGAGGTTGAATCAAGTACTATTACATATGTATGTACGTCGTTAATTCAATTATTTAAAAATTGAAGAAACATTGATGGGAATCGAACAAAAGAGAACACAACAAATTAACCACTCGATGAGTCCTCTGGTCGATAAAATCTCAATTTTTGAGATATGATGAAACAAACTAACAAAAAGGATTTTTTTTATTCAGTAATGGAAAGTAGAGAATAAAAAACTCTAATAATAAGTCCACAACAAATACAAGGAAAAAAAAATAGAAGAAAAAGTGACTCTAATGCCACTTTTTCAACATTATTGGTCAACATGATCACGAATTTTTTTTTTCTTTTCTTTTTGACAAAAAAGAGACTTAATTTGAAAAAAATGGTTGAAGGAGAAGACCAACATGTTCTTTCAAAGATACCCCCAGTTTAATATCCAAGTCTCTTCTTCTTATTTCTAATTATATATTTGTTATGTTAATTCTGAATTTTTAATTTTTTGAATTTGAATTTATGTATTACACTTGATTTGAGGTGTTTTAATATGCCTATTGTTTTAATTTAATATAATATCCCTTCCTCATATATGCATATATGTATCCTTTCTCTATGAAATGAATATGTATTTATAGTAATAGAATTCGTCACAATAATTTTATTTTATTTATATTTTGTTGACTGTCAATTTGAATAACAAAAATATGAGTATAATTAATAAGATCTAGATTTGTGTTGATAAAAAATCTAGACTTGTTTTAGATATGGAAGAACAAAAAAGGTTTCTTTGTTTTTATTTGAATATGTTTTTTAAAAGCTATTATTAGAAAAATATTTTTAATTTTAATAATAATATAATTAATAATAACAATTATATTAAAATTTAAGTGTGATGTGGCAGCATGTTATTGGGCAAAATAATTTTAATATGTAAAAGGACTAATTAATCCTCGGAGCGTTAACACTTTTGTTAAGTGGATGTTAGTCAAAAGCAGCTAACGTAAATCCAGCCAAGCTGACTCACATATAATAACATGGAAGAGTGTTTTAGTGACAAGCTGACATCATGGCTAGACTTTTAGTATAACATGGAAAAGTGTTTTAGTCGCTGGAGCCGGTCGCATATCAAGAAAAAGCATGAAGCGACTAATTTTTTCTTTGGGCTCCGGACAATTTTTTATGAAAATAATTACAAAAAATACTCATTTAAAAATGTTAACCTTAAAAATAATTTTTATTTTTTTACGAAAAAAAAATCTCAACCTTAAGATTGAGATGATTTGAATTAATGTTAGAATTCACAATCTGAAAGTTAGGATTCCGAATCTAAAGATTGATATTCTCTATCTTGAAATTGAGAATTAAAAAATAAAGATTATTTTTTAAATGAGTTATTAAAAATAGGTTAGTTTTCAATACAAACTTTTTTTTTGGACAATCATGCATCAAAATGTCTGGATTTTATAATTACCGTGGGCCATTTGCAGGCCAAGTTTCCATAAATTATTTAGTTTAATATTATAATGAAAAATAATTTATTTAAATATATAACATTTTTTTATGAAATTTTACGTTCTTTTATGTCCCTTTCAAATTAAAAAGATAGAAACCGTGTCCGCCAACCCCTACTACAATATTATAATATTATAGAATAAAATAAATAATATTAAACAGAAAGAATAATAAAGTTCCCGAAAATCAAAAGTAAATTTGGTAGTGGTTTAGGAGATTCTGATATAAATGAAAACAAAAAATATTATATGATAAATTATGTTATTTATGGTGTTAAAAAATAAAATTTTTATTTGAATGTATAAAATGAAAGTTACAATTAGAAATTTATGAAAGTTATGGGGATATTATTCCTGATTAATAAATGCATATTTGGTGTTTAATAGGAGTGAACTTGCTTCTATTATTAGTTTATCAAGTATATCATATGACAATAATATTGCAAGCAATTAAAACAAGATGAGGTTGAATTAAGTACCGTTATTTATGTATGTACGAATACTAAATGAAAATGAAGTATTATCTATAAATCATTAATTCAATTGTTAATAAATTGAACACCCATAGATGGGAATCAAACAAACTAGAACACAATAAGCTAGGGAATAAGTCCTCTCGTTGATGAAATTACAATTTTGAGATCCGATTAACCAAAATAATAAAAGGGTAAGACAATCAAAAACTCTACTAATGAGTCCACTAATTGGTTACTCTGTGAAATTATTGTAAAACAAATACAAGGAAAAATAGTAGGAGAAAAAGTGAATTTAATGCCTAGGATGCCTCTTTTACTTTATTAAAGCCAATTTTTCAACATTATTGTGAACATTATGATGATTTTTTTTTTCTTTTTAACAAAAGGCAGACTTAATTTGATAAAATGGGCTGAAGGATCAGATTCCAAAGATACCCTTCATTCAATATCCAAGTTTCAATTGCAAGTCTCTTCTTCTTACTTCTAATTATATTTATATATATATATATATGTATATGTTAATTTTGACTTGAACAAATTCCTCTTCAGAATCCCTATCAGCAGCCTCCACTTTGTGATCGCGACGACTATGACCAGATATCTACAAAATTAATGAGGAGGTCAGGTCACAAATAGCAGACCAGAGTACAAAGTTTAAAGCTAATTCTATTTTCCCTAAAGATCAAATTGTGCGTATAATATGGGGGGAGGGGGGAGGGGGGAGGGGGGGTGGTATGTCGTGGAGTGCCTGGGAGCCTTGGTTGCAAGCCTAACAGGCTACAAAGGTGACGACCCGACTAGAGTTGGGGTATCAAAGGGTCACAAACAAAGAATAGTACGTATGCATGTGACTAATACGATCAAACAAGATTTTTATTCAAGTTCTTCAAGTTTTATCATGCCTAGAATGCAAAAAGACTTACAGGATATTTATGCTAGCATGAAAGCAAATTCATGTATGTAACCCAGCATGATGCAAGTAAAAATCATAACTAAAAATGTTGTGGGGAGATGTGAAAGTTCACCTTGAGCACGATGAAGCTTGGTGATGATGAAGAGATTGATGAAGAACGGTGATGATGGATGAAAGAAAATAGAAGATGAAAGGGCATCGATTTTTGAAAGTGACTGGTAAAAGCAGAAAGTAAAATGACTAGATTTATATATAGTTAAAGCCCTAGTCATCATATCAAAACGGTTGTGTAACCACCATTGATCCAACAATATAGTGCAAAACCTGCGATTTTGTCATTTCGCGCAGCCACTGAGGGATGTACATTAAATGCATATTAATAGCACATGACAAGGGACGTGCAGTGAACTGACGCCTCTTGGGATAAGTCAGTATTTAAAAAAGCACACTATGGGTCTCGCCAAAATTGCATTGAGGATGAGCTCGTTGCTTCCAGTTCAAGGAATGTATTGAAAGTAAGGGGGCTAATGTTATAGGCATTTTTGCGATCATACAAAATTGGCTGATAAAGGCCAAAGAATGAGCCTAGTATGATGTCTTATGAGGAAAAACCCAAGAGGCTGGTCCATTAGACAAATATCAAAGGAGGAAATTGATACGTGCATAAGCCATGCAGTGGACATGTAAAGCTTGCACCATAACCATGTCATTGTTTGCTTTTTCAATTGTTTTTTTGTTTGTTGATTAAGTCAAATAAGTTAGGATGTAATGGCTACTTATTAGGAGTTGTTGGTCATGATTCTTTCCAATGTTGTTCATATTTCTTAGGAGTAAGGTTCCTATTTTCTAGTTGATTGTTGGTGATTCGCAGAGGTCTTTTAAAAAGACTAGTTAGGACTTATTGAGGTTATGTTGAATAATATCGAAAGTTTCCTTTTCTCACTCATTGCTTCTTTTCTCATCTATATTCTATCTACCAGTTCTTAACCCAAGAAAGTTATCACAATAGTGTGGTATCAGAGCGCGGTTTCTTTCCATGGACACATGAGGTAAATCCAACGCAGAGTTTCGCAATGATGTCAGTGAAACTCTAGCTCGTCATAAGTCAAACTTCAGACAAGTGAATTCCACTTTAGAAAGAATACTTATTGAACTCCAGTCCATTCGAATAAACCAAAATGCAAACTCAAACCAAACCCAAATGGACACTAACCCATTTGCACTAGCCGAATCATCTCACCAATCTAACCCAACTACCACTACTCATCATAACACTAATTATGACAAGAACCATTACTTGAAGTTCATCTTCCCAAACTTCAATGGGGAGGACCCGTCGGGCTGGATATATAAGGCCGAACAATTCTTCGAATTTAAGAATATTGCACTTGAGCAACAAGTCCAGTTGGCATCCTTCCATTTAGAAGGGATCGCATTACAAAGGCATAGGTGGCTCAGTAAGTTTAAAGGGCCACTCTCTTGGTGATGAATTTACTAAGGCCATCCTCCACTGTTTCGATCCAATCGATTACGACGACACATCCGAGGCACTCTCAAGACTCAAGCAAGATTCTTCCGTCCAAGCCTATCAAGAAGCCTTTGAGCGGCTCTTCCATCTTGTCAACAACCTTCCTGAGCACTATTTGATTGGATGTTTCATTGCTAGGTTGAAGGATGATATTAGATTGGATGTCAAGGTCAAGCAACTGAAGACATTGGCTAAAACTATTGGTGTAGCCCGTCTCATTGAGGAACCTAACCACCTACAAAGAAAACCAGCAATTTCTTTTGTGACCAGCCGCAAAACACACCTTAGAAAATTACCATAAACCCGTTAACTGGTCTTCTTGGACCCCCTCCAACCCAAAAGTCGAACCTGTAGAATACTCCAGCTCTGGTACATCGGATTACAGGACAAGAAGCCAAAGACCATAGAGAGAGGTCTTTGTTACTATTGTGACGAGCGATACATGTCTGGTCATAGGTGTTAGCAACCCCAACTTTTCATGATGGAAAACTGTTCACCACATCCAGAACAGGGTGAAAACTCATTTTATCCTTGCAGACAAGGATAATTTAAGAGGGATGGAATGATACGTGCATAAGTCATGCAGGGGACGTGTAAAGCTTGCACCATAACCATGTCATTGTTTGCTTTTTCAATTGTTTTTTTGTTTGTTGATTAAGTTAAATAAGTTAGGATGTGATGACTACTTATTAGGAGTTGTTGGTCACGATTCTTTCCAGTGTTGTTCCTATTTCTTAGGAGTAAGGTTCCTATTTTCTAGTTGATTGTTGGTGATTCGCAGAGGTCTTTTAAAAAGACCAGTTAGGACCACATCGACTAAGTATGAGATTGGTTGGAGGTATATAACCTGCTAAGCATCCTCTTCTCAATAGCCGATTTTTTATGATGAGTTCTACCTAGTGGGTTTGTATCAAGTGGTATTAGAGCTTACACCACATGTAACAGCACGACGCACTGACGGGGTGACTTGGGGAGGGCTGCTACCCAAAGAGGTGGGATCCGCGAAGTCACCCAGCTAGGAATGATGAGCCAACCTGGACGTCGGCTGCGGAAGTGTGGTGGAATGTTATGATCCCACATCGACTAAATATGAGATTGGTTGAAGGTATATAACATGCTAGGCACCCTCTCCTCAATAGCCGGTTTTTTAGGATGAGTTCTACCTAGTGGGTTCGTATCAGAAATGTGTGGTCGGTACTCAGCTTGTAAACCTGAGCACATCTAATCGCATGACTAATTATTTTAATTACTGTATAGTTGATCGTATCGTTTAATCGTCTATTTGATCGTGTGACAGCTTGGTCGCGTGTTATGATCACCAAGCCGATCTGATCGTGGTCCAAGAACTGTTCGATAGTATTCTTCAGAGGCAATCAGAATGATCAGGAGGTCGCACAACTATCATGATTTTTCCAGCATGCTTAACAAGTCATGGGTTGATTGTTCATCTTTTCATCTACACGTTGGGAGTAATAATTGATCGCTTGGATAATCTACTTGCTCAAAGTGCTCATTAAAGTTGACCAGTTGACATTCTAGAAGCCTGGAGCGGTACAGTTAAGAAAGCAATTTAAATTATAAACATCCCCATCTACAAATAGGGGGTCAATTTCATTGTAAAGAGATAACTAAAAAATTTTTATAGTGTTGCTCTACAGAAAAAAGGTAACAGTCGTAGACGTAGGTCATTATTATGTTGAACCACATAAAAATCATTGTGTCCAATCTGTTTTGATTCTATCCTTGATATTTCTTCTTGCTATTTATTGTTCGCGGGTATTGGACTTTAAGAACCAGGTTACCCAAAAAATGGTGTCAACAATTCCTTATTAGTAAATGCATATTTGGTGTTTAATAGGAGTAAATTTGTTTCTGTTGTTAATTTCTCAAGTACATCTGATGACTATAATATTGCAAGCAATTAAAATAAAACTTAAGTACTGTTATTTATGTATATACAAATATTAAATGAAAAGGGCGTGTTATCCGTAAATCAATTGTTAATAAATTGGGAATCAAACAAAACAGAACACAATATGCTAGGCAATGAGTTCTCGTTGATGAAATTACAATTTTGAGATCTGATGAACCATAATGACAAAAAGGGTTTCTTCATTCAGCAGAGAAAAGTAAAGAGACAATCAAAAACTCTAATAATGAGTCCACTAGTTGGTTGTCGTGTGAAATTATTGTACGATAAATGCAAAGAAAAGCAATAGGAGAAAAAGTGACTGTAATGTATGTCAATTTTCTAACATTATTGGTGGACATGATCATGATTTTATTTTCTTTTATTTTTAACAAAAAATTACTTAATTTGAAAAAGTGGCTGAAGAAGAAGACTAGTATGTCCTTCCAAAGATACCATCTAATTATATATTTCCTATGTTAATTCTGAATTTTTAATTTTCAGAATTTGAATTTATGTATTACACTTGGTTTGAGGTGTTTCCATACGTCTATTATTTTAATTTAATATAATATCCCTTCGTCACATATATGAATATGTATTCATAGTAATAGAATTCATCACCATAATTTTATTTTATTTATATTTTATTGACTGTCAATTTGAATAACAAAAATATGAGTGTAATTAATAAGATCTGGATTTGTGTTGATGAAAAATGTGGATTTGTTTTAAATATTGAAGAACAAAAAAGGTTTCTTTGTTTTTATTTGAATTTTTTTAAAAAGCTATTATTAGAAAAATATTTTTAATTGAAATAATAATATAATTAATAATAAAAATTATTTTAAAATTTAAGTGTGACGTGGCAGCTTGTTATCGGGCAAAATAATTTTAATATGTAAAAGGACTATTTAATCCTCGGAGTGTTTAACAATTTTGTTAAGTGTACGTTGCTCAAAACCAACCAACCAAGCTAATTACTCACATATAATAAGTGATAAACTGATAATATGGCGAGATTTATAGTAAATGTTAGGCAACTTTTGTGTAATTACTCGTTTTATTAGATTGTGAAGTCTGAATTGATTATTAAAAGTACACTATGAGAATTGTTTAAAAGTCTTTTAGTATAAAAAGGAAGAGTGTTTTACTCACCAGAGCCGGTCTTTTAGTATAATTATGAATTTTTAGTATTCTAAATTTGAAATTTTGTATTGCACTTTATTTGAAGTGTTTCATATGTCTATTATTTTAATTTAATATAATATCTCTTATCATATATATATATATATTCTATACCTATGAATATGTATTTATAGTAATCGAATTCGTTACAATAATTTTATTTTATTTATATTTTACTGATTGTCAATATAAATAATAAATGATCAATTAATAAACAATAATTATGTCTAACTCTCAGTTTAGAAGAGAGCTTTTTATAACATAATTTGAATAAGAATTCATGGATATAGCTAGAAATTTCCTAAAGGATAGATTTTAGAAAAATGAGCGATAAGATAAGTTCAGAAGTGGGAACCTCTCAAAAAGTCAATTACGAATAGATGGTGCCAGTCACCAATAAAAGAAACTGTGTTGTATATTTTCCTTGTTAATTAAAGTCACTTTTTTAACATTATGGACATAAATTCATGATTGATAACGACATCTTTGAAAGAGCAATAAACTCAATTTAATAATTAATAATTATTTTTTTCTTGAAAAATCAGTTAATAATTGTTTTGATCAACAGATATTTGCGTGTCAATTTCAGTTGCAGCGTTCTCTCTCTTCCAGCCTCGCGTCATGCTACGTTATTACTATTTCTATTTTTTTACTATTTTGTTACTATTTCTATTTTTTTAATAATTGTTCACTTCATTTAAACAATGATTAAATTATTTGTTTAAAATATAGTTAATTCAATAAAATTTTTTAATTTATTTAAAATATATTTTAAGAATAATAGAAATGTCATAGTAGCGGTCCCATAGCAATCATGCATCACTTCTTCCACTTTTTTTTTTTTTTTTTTTTTTTTTAATTTTTCGAAAGAACATCGCTTATTCCACTTTGTAGAAACAAAAAAAAGCAAGAGAGCAACAAGCACCTTACACATTTCATTGTAACATAATCCTTTGGGCTTCAATTTCAATATAAAAAGACAAAATCTGTGTGAAGTTTATCTTTACTTGTCGGCCAACACATTACACTTTTCAACAAGTACAATCATTCATTCACGATTCTAGATTTTAATTGAGTCCACGTTCAATTATTCATTACAAATAAATTATGGATGTACATATGCACTCAGACTTCGGATATAATGAAAAGTATGTGTGTTTTTTTTTTTTTTTTTTTTTTTTTTTAAGTACACATTACAAATACAAATGTATTACATCCTGACCTATTAATATATAATCTAAGGCTCGGTTTGAAATAAACTCTCATAAACTGCAACGAGAGACATATACATAAATGGAAAGATGCCTCAAATATAATTCACACATAGATGAGAAGAGTTCTTAAACCTTACACTCTAAGAAGAGATAGGAGAAATAATGGTAATTGGGCCACTTATTATAAAGCGAAACTTATATTCTATTTAGTCACTTTTTGAAAAGCAAATACATTTAGGCCCATTTGATGCTTGGGAAATCAGATGGGTTTCGGAGCAAGAGTGAAAAGGAAAAAATTTTTCAAACCCATGTGGGTTTCATACTAAAATTTCACTTGTATGAGATTCGAAAACCTATTAATTTTGGTGGATTTAGCAAATCCCAAACAAGTGGGAGTCTTTTATATTATTATATCTTTAATTAATTTGTATTTTATTTATTATTTATATTAAATTATTTAAAAATTAATTCACTACTTGTTTCACAAAAAAGAGGAAACAAATTAATTCATTACATATTATTTAATAATCAATTTATTATAATATTAAATTAATTTAATCCAATTCAATCAAATGCCAATTGTACCAAGGTTTTTAAAATGGTTAAATTGATAGGGTAAATTAAAGTTGGTTTTGATTTTGAATTAAAATCCAACTAGATCTAGTATATAATTTTTCTCTTCTTTCACCAAATTTGATACCCTCCTTCAATGAAGGGGAACGAGGGGGAGGCTATAATGCCTCCTCCGTTGCACTAATGGAGAAAACATCATGGTCTTCTCTAATTGGGAGAAGGCTTGCATTCTACTCTACTATTAAGAGGAGGCGCCACCAAAGACGAAGCCCACCATAGCAATAGAGGAGGCATGACACCTTTTTCAATTACGTCATAAAAAAATTTCACAATCTCTTCAATTGCTTGAGAAGTCTGTGGAGCCCTTTTGACCTCTATTTTTTTTAATTTGATTTTTTTATTTTTATTAATATTTATTTTATGTATTTTATAATAATTTTATTAATTTTAATTCAAAATATTATTAAATAGTTTAAAGTTGATTTTTAAGAATAAGGTTAAAAAAAGGAGGGAAAAAAAAAACTCTTCAATTTAGCGTAGAGGTATTTTTTACTTTTTGTAGTGAAGTAGCAGTAATTTGTTAAATAACTAGAAAATCAAGGTATTTACTGCAATTAAATTAATTAGTTGGGTATTAAATGTGAAATATTAAAAGTATATTTTGAGAATTATGTATAGTCATTGGGGCCTATCCCATATCAATAAACCGCGTGAAGGGGTTACTGTTTTTTTTTTTTTTTTTTTTTTTCTGTTTCATTAAAAATACATTAATTTTTTTTTTTCTATTTATATCAGCCGAGTCAGTCACGCTTAGACATGACCACGGTTCAATTTGAACGGTCCGATTTGAACCGAACCGGGTCAATTGAACCGGAATCACAACAAAGGTTCCGATTCTGATTCCGGTTCAGCACCAAAACTAAAATCGCTATTGTAGCGGTTTTGGTTCCGGTTTCGGTTCTTTTATTAATGGAACCGGAACCGTCGGTTCAAAGAACCGGTGGAACCTGAACCGATTGAAACCGACGGTTCCGGTTCTAACAAAAAAAAAAAAAAAATCAAAACTGCAAGGTCACTTTTTTTTTTTTACATTTTACCCCCTCTCCTTAATTTCTCTTTTAATCCCTCCCTTTCCTCTAGAAATATCCTATCCATTTTTAATTTCTTCTCACACCTATCTCTCTCAATCTCAACTCTCTTTCTCTCCATTAATCTCAACTCTCTCTCAATTTTAACTCTTAGTTTCAATATTCTCTTAATTCTTAATCTTAATTTCCTTTAATGTTTTTTAATTATATCTATAAATTATAATTTTCAATTTATTGTTTGAAATTTCAAATTCTTAATTTATTATTTTTAAATTTCAAAATCTTATTTTATTATTTTTAAATTTCAATTTGTTAATTTATAATATTTATAAATTTCAAAATTTTTATTTATAAAAAAGGTTCCGAAACCGGAACCGGAACCAGAACCGTTGGTTCCAGAACCGAACTGGAATCGTTTTATTTCGGTTAAGGTTCCGGTTCTAACTTTTTCAAAACCGGAATCGTCGATTTGGAATTGAAATTGAAACCGAACCGAACCGTGATCATGTTCTCACGCTACCCCAGTCATGCATCCAAATTTCTATATGTTATAAGTACTGTGGGCCATTCGTAGCCCAAGTTTCCATAAATTATTTAGTGTAATATAATATTATAATATTATTTATTAAGAAAAATAATTTATTTTAATATATAACAACATTTTATAAAATTTTACATTCTTTTACGTCACTTTCAAATTAAAGATATAAAAACCGTGTCCATCAACCCTTACTACAATATTATAATGTTGTATAATAATGTAAATAATATTAAATAAATATAATAACAAATTTTCCAAAAATCAAAGGTAAATTTGGTAGAGATTTAGAAGACTCTTAAATAAATGAAAACACAAAATATTATATGATAAATTATGTCATTTATGGTATTTGAATGTATATAATGAAAGTTACAATTAGAAATTTATGAAACGTCTAATTACGGGATATTATTTCTGATTAGTAAACATATATTTGGTGTTTAAGAAAAGTGAAGTTGCTTTGCTTACTAGTTCATTAAGTATATCAAATGATAATAATATTTTGCAAGCTATTAAAATAATCTGAGGTTGAATCAAGTACTATTACGTACGTATGCAGGTGGTTAATTCAATTATTTAAAAATTGAAGAAACATTGATGGGAATCGAACAAAACAGAACACAGCAAACTACTCGATGAGTTTTTTGGTCGATAAAATCTCAATTTTTGATATCTGATGGAAAAAATTGACAAAAATGATCTCTTTATTCAGTAATGGAAAGTAGAGAATAAAAAGCTCTAATATTAAGTCCACTGGTTAAGTTACCGTGTAAAATTATTGTACAACAAATACAAGGACAAGAAATAGGAGAAAAAGTGACTCTAATGCCAATCTTTCAACATTATTGGTGGACACGATCACGATTTTTTTTTTTTCTTTTCTGTTTGACAAAAAGGAGACTTAATTTGAAAAAAATGGCTGAAGGAGAAGACCAGCATGTCCTTTCAAAGATACCCCTGTTTAATATCCAAGTCTCTTCTTCTTATTTCTAATTATATATTTGTTATGTTAATTTTGAATTTTTAATTTTCTGAATTTGAATTTATGTATTGCACTTGATTCCATGTGTTTCCATATGCCTGTTATTTTAATTTAATATAATATCCCTTCCTCATATATACATATATGTATCCTATGTCTATGAAGTATGAATATGTATTTATAGTAATAGAATTCATCACAATAATTTTATTTTATTTATATTTTGTTGACTGTCAATTTGAATAACAAAAATATGAGTGTAATTAATAATATCTGGATTTGTGTTGATGAAAAATCTGGATTTGTTTTAAATATTGAAGAACAAAATAGGTTTCTTTGTTTTTATTTGAATTTTTTTAAAAAGCTATTATTAGAAAAATATTTCTAATTGAAATAATAATATAATTAATAATAAAAATTATTTTAAAATTTAAGTGTGATGTGGCAGCTTGTTATTGGGCAAAATAATTTTAATATGTAAAAGGACTATTTAATCCTCGGAGTGTTAACATTTTTGTTAAGTGTACGTTAGTCAAAACCAGCTAAGGTAAAACCAACCAAGCTAACTCACATATAATAAGTGACAAACTGACATTATGGCTAGATTTATAGTAAATGTTTGGGTACTTTTGTGTAATTACTCGTTTTATTAGATTGTGAAGTCTGGATTGATTATTAAAAGTATAGTAAATGATGAATGTGTATTTATAGTAAAAGAATTCATCACAATAATTTTACTTTATTTATATTTTACTGATTGTCAATATAAATAATAAATGATCAATTAAAAACAGTAATTAGGCTTGACTCTGAGTTTAGAAGAGAGCTTTTCATAACACAATTTGAAGAAGATTTCATGAACATAGACAGAAATTTCCTAAAACGATCGATTTTAATAAAATGAGCGATAAGATAAATTCAGAAGTGGAAACCTCTCAAAAAGTCAATTACAGAAAGATGTTGCCGGTCATCAATAAAAGAAACTGTGTTGTATATTTTCCTTGTTCATTAAAGTCACTTTTTCAACATTATATACATAAATTCATGATTGACAACGGCATTTAAAAGAAAAATAAACTCAATTTAATAATTAATAATTTTTTTTTGAAAAATCAATTAATAATTGTTTTGATCAGCAGATATTTACTTATTAATTTCAATTGTAGAGTTCTTTCTCTCCGTTCCAGCCACACACCTTGCCATACCACTTCTATTTTTTTATTACTTTATTACTATATCTATTTTTTTTTTTTAAATAATTGTTGCAATGATGTATCACTTCTTCGACTTTTCATTGTATTCTAATCCTTTGGGCTTTCAATTTCAATATAAAAAGACAAAAACCGCGGGAAGTTTATATTTAATTATCGGCCTACACAGTACACTTTTCAACAATTAAAATCATTAATTCACATTTTTAGATTTTAATTGAGTTCACCTTCAATTATTCATTGCAAATAATTATGGATGTATATATGTGCTCAGGCTTTAAATATAATGAATTTTTTTTTATAAGTACATAGTATAAGTATAGATGCACTTTCAAGACCTTCAAATAAATACTCAAATACATGATTCAAAATAAACTCTCATAAATTGGGAGGACAGACTTTACACATCAAACATAACTCAAACATAAATGAGGGAGTTCATGAACCTTGCACTTTAAGTAGAGGCAAGGAAAGTGATGCCAATTGACTCGCTAGAGAGTAAAACTTAAATTTTATTTATTTATTTATTTATTATTATTATTTTTTAAAAAAAACAAATACATTTAGGCCCATTCGGTACCCTAAAAATCACATTGGTTTGGGTGCAAAAGTGAAAGGAATTTTTTTTTTTTTTTTTTTGTCAAACTCATAAAATTCCACTTGTATGAGATTTGCAAATTCATCCATTTTGATGGGTATTGCAAATCCCAAACAAGTGGGACTTTATTTTATTTTTTTAATATTATATTTTTCAATTAATTTGTGTTTGTATTTATTATTTATATTAAATGTAGTTACACTAATTAGTTGGATATTAAGTGTGAAATATTAAAAGTATATTTTAAGAATTGTAAAAAGTCTTTTAGTGTACAAAGGAAGAGTGTTTTAGTAGCCGAGCCGATGTCATATCAATAAACTGCGTGAAGGAAGAGTTTTATATACATTGTTGTTCTTTAGGCCCTGGACAATTTTTTTCTAGAGAAATACATAAAATGACCCATTTGACTAGCTGCACTTCAAAACTAACCTTTTAGTTTTTATTTGTACAAAAAAAAATAGTATGAATGAACAAAAATACCCTTAATGAAATGGGAGCCATAAAATTGACAGAAGCTGAGTTTTGGTGAACCACTCTTATCGCCCCTTCGTAACCTCTCCCACCAACCAGCTATGCGGTAGTATCCTCACACCGATTAGCCTTCGATTCTGTCACTTCCGACGGCCAACATATCTTCTCACTTCCCACAGCCAAGCTCTCTTATCACTTTCGAACCTCTCACGCCAAGCAGTTATGCAGTTCCAACCTGTCTTCTCACTTCCTATGGCCACCCTTTCTTCTGTCTTCCTTTGCTTAAGAAATGAAGGAGCGTGAATTTTTGGACTATCGAAGAACTGCGCCCACAGTTGCCGATCTGCTTCTCTATGGATGGGTAGTATATTTGACTAGTTATTATTACTTTGGGTATGTGAATATGGTGATATGAACCAAGGATGGGGTATTGAAAGTGGGTTCTATCTGTTTTGTGTATTATTGTGTGTGGTTTTGTGGGTATAATGAGAATGTGAAAGTTAGATTATATTGGTAGTTATAATGTGAATCTATACTTTAAGGGTGAGATTTGTAATAAAGGCTAAGATGAGTTTAGAGATTAAGTCTTCATGCTAAGGGTAGGAATGCAAACTTTTAGGTTGGAAATCTCAACTTTTAAGTTGGGATTTTCAACCTATAGATTAAAAATCTTAACTTTTATGTTAAGAATCTCAACCTTAAAGTTGAGAATCTTAAACCTTTGAGTTAAGAATCCCAACCAAAAGGTTTGAATTCTCATTCTTGAGGTTGAGCATTTGTACCTAACCAATTGGGAATTCAACTTGAAGATTGAAATTCTCAACCTTCATTTAATATCCAGGTTAGGAATCCCAACTCTGAGGTTGGGATTCCGAACTTAGATGTCAAATTAAGGTTGGGATTCTCAATCTTCAGGTTGAGATTCCCACTTGATTTGACATCCAAATTTGAAATCCCAACCTTAGCGTTAGGACTCCCAACCTTGAGGTGGAAATTCCAAACGTGGATGTTAAATTTATGTTAGGATTCCCAACCTCCAGGTTGGGAAACTTCCATGATCCCTTCTCGAATCGAACATAAATTTTTCAGTTCCTTTGGCTTTCACACTCAATCACTTCAACTATTTAAGTAGGGAGGGAAATTCCTATATATATATATTTTAAATATAATGTGTCTATCTTCTCCTTTTTTATTTCTATTCATATTCCAAGATGTCACAACTAATTACTAATCTAAGACCGAAATATTTGGAGGACTCTTCTGACTGAACAAAACAAAAATATGCAATTGTCAATAAAGTAGTTTATTTTTTTCTTCAAATCCAAAAAATTCTTCTTACTTTATATTGTACACAGGTCATCGATTTAGCATAAAAAAGGATTGATAGCAATATCCATTTTTTAGATATTTTTCAATAAAGGCTTAAATTTGAATTCTAAACTTGAATGTTGAATCAATATTGGAATTCCAACCTTTAGGTTTGAATTCTCAACCTGAAGGTTGAGAATGTCAACCTGAAATTTTCTATCAAGATTGAGATTATTTACCTTGAGGTTGGGATTCCCAACCGCGAGGTTGAGATTCCTAGCCTGGAATCCTAATATTTAATTTGAAAATCCCAATCTCATCATGGGAATATAGAAAGAACAGCAATGATCTGCAATTGTGCCAACGTTTCTTGTACTTTTAAATCAAACGTTTAAGGTGTCTTCTGAATGTCAAGTAGCTGTTGGGAAAAATGGAAGTCTTTCAGTTTTTAGACTGTATTTGTTTAGTTGCTGACCTTTTAGATTTGTGAGAGCACGTTCAAGGACTCCAATAACTCTAACAGCTACGCAATTTTGCAACTGTGCAGTGTTTTCTAGTGGAAGTGCCTCCACTGATCAGCAGCACTCTGCAAGTAAGTGCTATTCTTTGCTTGTCCAACTTTCTTTATCTATTCATAATTTTCCTTTCTTTCAAATGGTCTATTCATAATCAATTCTGCCTTTTCGAGTTTTTTTTTTTTTTTTAATCACAAAGTTTGTCTGTCTGATTCAAAATTTCTAGATATTGATTCTTATATGTTTGAGCGGAGGAGAGGACCCTGATCCATCTAAGACAGCTGTTAAAGCTTCTTCAGTTGCTATTCAGCTGTTAACATCTGAACCTTCACTTTCATTACAACTTCAGCAGGCCGGTATATGGAGAAAACTTACTTCTATGTCTGGTTGACATATGGCTTGACAAGGTCAGTAGGACATAGATTTCCTTGAACAATAATTTGGGAGATTACAGAGGATCTTATAATTTGTTGAGTTTTATGTTTTTCTCTCATCTATGCATATGTTTAAAACCATCACAAGTTGCAGCAGTGTTATCTTATATCACATGGAGTTGGATTGAAATTTTAGAAATCATCATTCTATGTTTCCATGAGTTTCTGTTATTGTAGAATTTATAATTCTTATGCTAATGCACTGCTCTGACATTATTACCTTCTAAACTGCTCTAACATCTGATTTTTGAACTGATGATCTCGACACTAGGACTGGCCATCTAATGAACATATTTGCTATCCCTTTGTGTTGACTGAACATAAGGTTTTATCTTCTGTGCAAAAAAAAAAAAATATAATTGGCTTAGCGCTTTCTATAATTTTGACAATAAGACTACCTCAAGTTCTGGACAACACTCGATCAGATCTTTAGGTGTGAGTTCAAACCTTGAATTTGATGCACCATTTGCCCATATTGGATGCTGTTATTAATTTTGGGTGCAGATGATGACTTGGCTGATGAAATGAATTTCCAGCTGATACTTCTATTCTGCAACCATGTGCTGCCCTCCATGGGGAATCCTTGAAATCAGCCATGAGCAGAATGCATGCTTCTGCACTCGCACGATTGAAGCAGGCTATCTGAAGATGCCGTAGACATTTGTGATAAACAACTATTCAATCTGTTGATGATCTCATTTTCCAGGCATTTCATATTTTCTACAATTTCGATATATCAAGTAGCCATTTTATTCTGAGTGTCCACTCCATTGATGCTGTATGATTTCATTTTCAATAAATGTTTGCGGAAGTCAATTTCTTGTAAATTAGTTTTATGTAGTTAAAAAGAGAAGAAAAGAAAATGAATTACCTTGTTTGGGGTACTTGTATTTGGCAACAAAATTATTTAAAGATCAGCTGGTGCTGCTATATCGACAGGTGGAGTCTAAAACGAATTATTTTTCAGTCATGTTCTAAATGATGCGTAAAACATCTTGATGGTTGTTTTAATAACGTTGATTTTCATCTTGCTAGTTATTTTAATAACGTTGATGGTACAGAGAAAAACCTTGAATCCTTTCTGTCATTTAGGTAGCAAGCATGTAATCTATTAGTACTATGGGGCCTTGTGGCCTTTGAGTTTATTGTTGATTTGCCCATAAGTATTGCACAATGTCTTCTCCTTGATTCCTTTGTAAAGTACAATTGCCAATTTTGTTTTTGCATCTTCACGTATGAATTGAACATATACTGTATCCTTTTTTGCTCTCCAGCAGGAAATAGAAATCTGGGGTGTATCAAATAGTGAGCATGTGATTGTAACATTTCATGTTTTTGTTATGAAATGAATTTGGTCTTGTTCCTCCTTGGTATCATTACTTTTTAAGTTTCCAGCATCACTTGTACTCTTTATGAGCACAAATTAAAAATGTCTACTTTCATTGTTCAGGTGATTTTGTTCGCTTTTACCCTATTGTTCAGATCATTATAATGCCTGAGATTGACTGAAAAGTTTGTTCTGTAAACTAAATAACAGCACAAACTGTCCACTTTGAAACTAGCTTGCTAACATTTACTAAATCTGAAATCAACTCATCATGAAATGGAATTAACACCATCGATGCATCAACTGATCACATTATGCAACTGCATGCACAATCAAATTAACAGCAGAGGGCAGAGTTACCGGGGAGCATCCATATAAAATTTAACAGAGACCAGTATGCCAGGTGTTGCTCAAGTTTTAATATAGAAGACCTATGACATAAGCTGGAAAGCTACGAGCTATCTATCAGTCTGGAGTTAGCCAACAGAAACATGAAAAGTAGATTCCTAGCTCCATGAAAACATTCGACCAACCAAATAGATGTGATTGAATGCATATGAGGTTTAGTATTTTTGTTTAGAACTCCTCATCATCTTCCTCGGCAATGAGTTTTGTGATCTCTTGCTCTTGCTGTTGTCTGTCCCTATTTGTCTCAGCGCTGACCTTTTCCTTGTGGGAGTTGGTGGGAAGCGAAGGGGACACACGGCCTCATTATGCATGTTCAGGCAGAAAGCCAGTATTTGAGTCGAACAAAATTGGAGGTACGTTTGTGGAGTTGATGTCTCTTGTCTCCTTCGACACCATCCAACTATTTGCATGATGCACTGTTGCACCGATTGCACCATCTTCGCAGCATCAGCCAGTACACAAACGAGAATAAGAACAAATGCACATGTCCGACAACTATTCATTTAAGCTGTCAAGGAAGGCATATTATGCGTGGGAGGATTTCAACCCGTGGATCTATTTGCTTCGACTGTTTTGCTTCAATGGATCACTGGTGGTAGGTCAATATTATAGAAGCTGCATGAAAGAATTGATAGAATATATGAAAACATCATCAACGAGCATAAGGGAAAAGCAATATTAGAGGCTGCAGAGAGTCAACAAGACCTGATTGATGTTCTTTTCAGAGTTTATCCAACCATATACTGCAATTATCTTGCTACTTAGGAATAGACAAGCTGCAATTATCAAAGTCCTTCCTAAGTCTTGGAAATACTAGTTTGTCTTTGCTGCAGAACTTCTCCAAAATAATCTTCGCAGAAGTAGGCTGACAACTGAAGGAGCAGTAATCACTAACCTGGTCAACAGCACATAAAGAAGGAACATCAAGATTGAGTAAGTTGGACTGTAACAAGATACTATCAAAGTTACAAACACAACAAATTTACGGTGGACTAAGAAGCCTAAAAATATTACCCCCCCCATAACTGACGAGACAATTTCCATAGGTCGAGAGCTAGCTGCTGCGGGAAATCTGATATGTAGGATCTGTCGAATGAGTTCACTGGCAGACCGTGCGCTATGTGTTCGGTCAACTTGATTACGAAAATTCGACCATCATCACTACTACATAAAAAAAGACAACATACTAGTTAGGACATGACGTACATATAAATGCAATAACGGAAACTGTTGCATGTGGTTCTGCTCTTACCCTGATTGTTGTTGTGGCGTGTCGTCGCATCGTGATGGGGACCATCCCTCCTTTCTATACCAGTCTACAGTCACATGTGCATCTGTCCTGTAGTGATCAGTCTTCTGAAGGAGTAGTGGCAGTAGTGTTTATATAGGTTGAAAAAATTGTTTGTAATTGCATATGTAGGTGCCCAGTGAGTCAAACGGGGTTATCATTCACTCCTTGAAGTTGACTTTCACGAGGGCCCAATGTACACCCTTGTAATTCAATGGCATGTACAGCTAGTAAGATACCTCATGTCGTTTGCCAACTAGTGTCATTGTGTTTGAATCTTTAAAGAACAAAGTGCATCAAGCTTCAACGAAAAGATCATAAGCTATCACATACTCTTAGTAAGAGATCTGAAAGTAAAGAAGGTGACAAAGAACATGGCTGCTTTAAAATTAAAAATAGTTACTACTCTACATTAACTTTGTAATACCTTTGATGGAAGTCCACTCTGATGCCACTCAGAACAATCTGTGGTGAGCCAATATGTACTGAGAGAGGACTAGCATCAACAACTTTGGAATAAGCAATACATCTTCTGGGTTTTAATGTTATAATTCAATCCAAGCAAACCTTTTGTCGTTCTGCCTTTTATGGGGGTATCTATCATAGTGAAATATGGCCAAAAGTCTTTACACCACATTAAAATAGAATATAGTTACTACTTTGTAATACCTTCTTAGGAAAGTCCACTATGATGCCACTCAGAACGATCTATGCTGAGCCATTGAGGAAGGAATAGCATCAACAACCTTGGAATAAGCAATACATATTCAGGATTCTATAGTTTGAATTCAATTCAAGCATACCTTTTGTTGTTCTGCCTCTGGTGGGAATATCATCGTGAAATCGTGATCAATTCAAAGGACAACAAAGGTCCAAAACAACATTAGTGAATCTAATCTGATTCTCTTACGATAGGTATACCTTAACTACAAGTTTGAACAATTAACTCTGCATTACAAATAAGAATTCCATCACTATCAGCAAATGATCCCCTCATAAATGAAAGTTAAGACAACGTGTAAAGGCATGCTTTTTACCGTGGCCTTTCGTGATTGATGTCATTGATCCCAAGGCTCTCACCCCAACTCTAGATGCATCGATCCCATTTGCATCTCAAACACATCCATTCACTACGATAGGAGCCCACCCATTCTTATGCGCTAATTTTGCCAAATTCCCTCTGGCAAAAGCACGCCTTTTGCCTACCCCCAATATAAGAAACATCTTTTTTCCTTCCATCTTAAGGGCACATTCCGTGGTTTTCACTCGACAAACATAGATTCCTTAAAAGATACAACCATCTTAAGTACATTTCTTGCATCCAAAGTTTAAGTCAGTACTTTTAAAAATGATCATCTTTCTATTGCTTCTTCCAATGCTACAAAACACCAAGCACAAATAAATTTACAACTATCCGAAATCCACAAATGAAATTTTCAAAAATAAATAAGGTATCCCATTGTTTCTAACCTTGCTTCACATGCATCTAGGCAAGACACCTTGAACTGTGGTTCTCCAATGCAAATATTGTCCAGTGATAATAACATAAAAGCTTTGCATACAAACATACGAAAACAAAGATTTAGGAAACAAAGAGTAAAAAATCACATATCTAAATATGCTTTGAGGCAGAAAATTATACAAATAGGATACTTAAATATAGTTACTTACCTAGTTTAATAACACATGTCATAATTGAATATTGATTCTTTAAGATAACAAAAGACATTTTAATTCACTAGAATATTATTGTCAGAGTTTTTTGACCGACATTAATCTGAAAATATAACATCTAAATTTTTAATAATCCTGAAGGAGAATTTGAAAGAATATAAAGTAATAAGATCAATATACATCATATTTGATGGAATTACTTATTCTTTTTTTTTCTTTTTTCTTTTTTTTTTAATTTCGACTGTTATAATTGTTCCATTCTTCACCCTTGAACATCCAGGATTTGAGTCTAAACAAACAAACTTTCTGATTTTTCCATCCATGTAGATGTCCACAATCTATGACATATTCCAAGGATAATATTTGTAAGAAAAGAGAGTAATTAGATCATGGCCTGCAACTTATGCCCTGCATTAAAAAAAGTAAAAATTATACAATAACCTGATGGAAGTTCACATCAATACCATAGAAAATCGGATCTGTGCTAAGCGTCTGTTGAGGGAAGAGACTTGGAGTGCAACAAGTGAGCATGAACAACCTCGGCATAAGAAAAGCCTCTTTAGGTCTCCCATGTAGAATCCATAGAAGCCTACCAATTGGAACTCTGTTTCTTCTTGTAACAATAGAATGAAATTATTGATTGTGTAGTCTTCCTGTTTCATTAATTTTTCCTCTGGACACATTCTAGCCGATTCATCTATCAAGCTATGAAATTGAAATCCCTTGAAAAAGGAAATTAACTTATGTTATACTTCCTATACCTCAAAGTTTAAGACCAATTGTCTTAACAATGAATGTTTCCTTCTTAGCTCTTCAAATTTACTCACCTCCCAAATCCAAAATATATCCTTTTGATATATATAATCTTGACAATTTATAAACATAGAATAATGTCAAATATTGAAAGTCATCATCCATTATGATGTACTCAAATAAAAATATATGACATTAATGATAATGACTACTCTAATTTGACTTTGTTATACCGTAACTTGAGGAAAGTCCATGTCGATGTCACTCAGAATAGATATGTGCCGAGCCAGCATCTCATGTTAAAGGAGGACACCTAGAGTGCTACAAGTTAAGCATGAACAACCTCGGAACAAGAAAAATCCTCTTCAGTGCCCCAAAATTTAAGAAATATTAAGTTATACACAAACCTGGTAACTTACAAACATGTCAAGTTCAAATTAATAACTATATGTCATCAATTCAAAATACCCAATTTAATTAATAGATTATTCTTCCTTACCTTTTTTTCTCAATGCATCTTGGCACATCAATTTGATTTTTCTTAAAAGGTGATTGTGTGGAAAATCGAATGGCTCTTAAAGACATCAACAAAAATGGAGTCCCTTAAAAGATGCAACTAGTTTGAGGACATTTAAAAATGATCATCTTTCTCTTTTTTCTTCTTGCAAAACACCAAGCACAAAGAAATTTAAGATCAATACTTTTACAAATACGAACATCTTTAGCTAAATATGCCTTGAGCTAGTAAATCATATAAATAGGAAAAATACAGCCTACTTACCTAGTTAATAGCAAATGCCATTACTGAATCTTCAACATGCAACATATCTGATGGAAACACCAAATAGTTATTTTTTGTCTATTTCGACAATCATAATCAATGCATTCCTCGTCTCTTAAAGATCTATAATTGATTCTAGTTAAAAGAACTTCTCGATTTTCCATCCATATAATATACCTTCTTCTCAGTTTGGATGCATACTGCACTCTTATATCTCATGCACATCCACAAACCATCAAAGTCACTTGGACAAGAAATATACATATTAGCTTTTCAAATTGAATATCCACCTATATAGCAATATTAAATGTTGATAATCAGCAAATATGTGTAAATTGATACAAAATATTAAAAATTAGAGGGCCGATTACATGGTTCACAATTCATGTACCAACATCAAATAGGAACCATAGATAAACATGGTTTACTGACAAATGGATGTAGTGAACCATGTTCTTGCTTTAAATAGTTGTGAATCTAACATTAAAATTAAGCTTCCGCATGCATATTCAATTAAGTCCCAATTTACAATAAATTTGATTTGACTTTATCTATAATATCAATAAATTTAAAAACAATAACAATGAACTAAAAATGGAGCAGCAAATACCTGTAATTTGATGTTTGTTGCAACTATTGGGAAGTTCAATGACAATATCTTTGCTCATACACAAACAATAACGCTGGCATGTTATGCTTATGCCTGAATGTCATCAAAATTAAGAATCTTTGAATAGAAAAGTCAAAAGAAAATGTAAAAGAAGAGGATAACAAAAAACGAATAAAATTTGAAATATATTTGAGCAATCAAGTCATACTTATTACGAAAAAAATTAATAAGATAGCTAAGGATAATTCCTCAACTGGTATCGCTCGACTTTTGAGTCTTTGAAGTGTTAAAATCTTCAATAAAAACATCCACATTCTATAATATACTCTAGGGTAATATTTGAAAGCAAAGAAAGTAATAAGATTGGCAGCCCACAATTTTTACCCTGCATTGTAAGATATTTAAGGTAATTCCAACTCCAGTTCAATTTTGTTATACCATATCTTGAGTAGTTTACATCAATGCTACTCAAAATGGATCTATGTTGAACTAGCGTCTAATGAGGCAAGGGACTTAGGAATGCTCTAGCTTGAAACTCTCCCTCTTCTTGCTCTTACGTTTAAATACATAGAAGTCTGCCTCTTCTATAATACCTATTAAAACTCCACCTCTTCTGGTTACATCAGAATGGAAATCAATATCGAGAAATTTTCCTATTTTATTCTTCCTCTGGACATGTCTCGGCCTATTCACCTATCAAGCTATGAAACTAAAGTCCTTTCAGAAAGGCAATTCACTGTCGTTACATTCCTACACCAAAAGTTCGAGATCAATACTTTTAACAATGAACATCTTCTTTTTGCCTCTTCTTATGCAGTGAAACACAGAGTACAGACAAAGCAAGAAATTTAAATGTCTCCTAAATCCAATATACACAATATACAAATATTGCGCAATTTCAAAACATTAAAAGGTATGCATCATCAAGTAAAAGTAACCATTAACAAATTGAATGTGCATTGTTCCTAACCTTTCTTCTCAATGCATCAGGGCTTGACAATTTGATTCCCCAATGAATGCATTCTCCAATGCAATTTCAAAGTGATTGATAGAAATTTTGTACAGAAGATTAAATGGGCTGTGTAGACCAGATTTCTAACAATTTGACATCTACTTTTTGTTGAAGCTTGCAACTGCAAGTAGTGGAACCAGTGAATAGAAATGAATATATGGATCATATCCATAAAATTAAAGGTTAACCATAAAGTAAAGAGGTTAGAAAGTAAATCCTACATAAATTATATGAAAAATCATTTCATTATATAAATATGACTGCAACAAGTAAGAATTCGTTGCAAATATATTTCCTTTTTGCATCTATTTTATTTATAAAATCCTTAACATATGTATAAAAGGATACTTAGGATTACTATAAATCAACTCTTTATGCATATATAAATACTAATCAAATATTTATTATCAGTAAATCGATATAAAGAAACTTAAAGAGATGGAGGATTTAATACCTAAAGTTGAATGCATGTTTGTCCCATCCCTAAAAGAGTTCAAGGCCACCTCTTTTCACAAACTCTTGATCAATCACGATATTAGGGATGTGAGAGATGTCAGACCAGTGCTCTCCTTCCCCTTTTCCATAGCGAGCTCTTATCATAGGACACCAATTTATACTCAAAACTTGTGGTGGTGCTTGAAAAACCTGCTTTGGCAATGCCTTCAATTTGGGGCAAATTTGAATTTCCAAGGTATGAAGAGATGGCATGATTATTATATTATGATGTTCAATCCCTAAATCCCACTCTTCCCATTCCTCCATATTGTCAAACCAGAGATATTTAAGTTTGGGGAAAATAGAAACTGATAAAGATGAAATATTGTCGCCACTTTCTAATCCCAAAAGTTCATTACCCACTCTTTTTACTCTGTTCATCCTTTCTATACGAAGTGCTTCAAGGGATGGCAATTTTCCCAATGAAGGAAGTTGCTCACACTTGATCCATTCAATCAGAACTAATTTTTTCAAACGAGCAAAAGACTCCATCCAATTTGGTGACATTGCATTGCTTCCATACTCGAATATCTCTAACACTTGTAAATTCGGATGAGGTTGTAAAGCTTCAAGAATTGCTTCATTGTTCATCGAACCTGACCCACGGAAGCCTAATTGCAATGCCCAAATGTTTTTCATATTTTTAAGTTGTATTCTCTTAGCCTCACTCACATCTGTCAAATTTCCCAAACCTTTTATACCAAAATATCCTACAAGGCGGTCAAATTTATTCAAGCATTCAAGTGAACATGCTTTGCAACCAAAACCACCCTCACTCACATGGAATTCACTTAATATACGAAGACATGTTAGTTTCTCAATTCCTTTAGGCATGTATTTAAGAGAATCAGTTCCATAATTGGGTAAATGTCTTAGATTGATTAACTTCCCCATCCCTTGAGGTAGTTCCTTAAGTTTGTTACAACAACTAACATCTAAGGTTTGTAAATTATATAATTCACATAATGTTTCAGGTAACATTTCTAATCCCAAATTATAACTTAAGTCAAGGTACCTCAAATGTATTAGTTTCCCTATCTCTTTAGGAATTTTTTCTAACGTTATTGCATTTACATTTCTTCTACCAATCATTACTTCATACTTGAAAGTACCGCTCAATGTCAATGCCCTTAAGCATGTATTTTGAGCCAATAACTTTAGCAAGACTCCATCAATTGAATACGTGCCTAAATCAAATTTAATCAACAAACTCCGCAATTTTTTTGTATTACAAATGGAGGTAGGAAATGAACTATTTTTGTCAACCATTAACATTAAATTTTGAGCTTTCTTGAATGAAATATCAATGCTTGATTGTCCAAAATCTTTGTCCATTGCAAAACTTTCATTATTGGTAAGAAATTGAGCAAAGTCATGCACGATATCATGCATCTTACATCCTATAATGTTACCAACATTATTTTTTATGAACTCTTGAAAAAAGGAACGTGCAGCTAGACTATTAAAATTATCCTCACCTATCATCTCCATCTCCTTATTGTTTCTTGCTACTTTTAGATAACCATGAGCCATCCACAAGTGAATCAACTCATATTTAAGTAATTGGTAGTCCTTTGGAAAAGTGGCACAATATAAGAAACATCTTTTAACCATTGGAGGCAAATCATTATAACTTAATAATAGGGGAGCAAAAACATCCTTCTCAAACTCTTCAAGTACCCACATCTCACTATCTAAGATAATTTCCCATTCATTTCTAGTTGTTTTAAAGCATAGAAGGCTCCCTATAGTCTTTGTTGCAAGTGGCAAGCCTTTGCACTTGCTCACAATTTCTTTCCCTACACCTTCTAGTTCACTACACTCCTGATGAGACCTACCATGAAATGCAAAGTGCTTGAACAATGACCAGCTCTCATTGTCAGACAATTCCTCAATGGGAATAACAATCGATTTCAACATAGTAGCAACAGGCTTCTTACGTGTGGTGACTATAATCTTACTTCCATTGAGACAATTCTTAAGACAATTGTGCAATGGTTCCCAATCTTTATAGTCTTCTGTCCACACATCATCTAATACGAGAAGAAATTTTTTCCTTATAATAGATTGATGAATATTTTCTAGAATAGTTTGCAATGTGGTTGAAGTAGAGCTTTCACCTTTTAGACCTTCAAGTATTGCATTGGTAACCCGTACCTTATCAAACGGGTTTGAGACACAAACCCATATTCTTTTTTCAAAGTTGTTTTTCACCGCATTATTATTGTATGCAAATTGAGCAAGAGTCGTTTTTCCTATTCCTCCCATCCCTACAATTGTGATGATCTGGAGGCATTCTTGCTCATCACTACTCACACAACAACTTGCTCATTAATTCATTCTTCTCCCTATCTCTACCACATATCAAATTCTCATTAATGAAAGAGGTGGTTTCTACTCCCCGAGATTGCTCACCCCTTGTAATTGTATTGAAAGAATACCTATCTTTTTCTTTGGCAATTCCATCTAGACTCTCATTAACTTTTTTTAGTTTAAGAGCTATGTCACAGTGCAAAACAACTTGCTTAAAACAGAAGCAAGGAGAGAGAAGGAAGGAACATACCTTTTTCTTAAGAGTAAGAGCATTTTCAGCTCCCTCGATTTGCAGTTTCAGCTTTGAAGTTTTCCACTCATCCAACACGTTTTCCGCATCGTTTGATACAGCTTTGAGCTTATCTAACCAGAGTCTGACACTTGTCTCCTTCACCTGCCTTAGCTCTGCATCAATGAGCACAGCTTGAATGGCTTGGAAATTGATAGTCATCCTTTCTACTTCTTTGACGACACCACATACGAGTGTGACTTCTTCTTGAATCTGTTGACGAGTGATTGAAGCCAGTTCCTTCAAGACAACGGGAACAATTGCATCTGCCATAGTTGAGGGATGGTGGTTTGAAGATTATTACGATAGCAGAGACTGAGTTTTTTGGATGTGAAAATGCTGACATATGTTGCATGTTTTTATACTGGGGAAAAGTGAGAACTTGCTTTGTTTAATAAACTTTCTAATTTACAGGGACAAACGTTGAATTATATAAATATAATTTGGCTAGCTTAATCATTCCTAATGAAAAATAATAATAATAATAATAATAAATAAAAGGACTGAAGGCAATGTGCTTAGTTTTTTTTTTTTTTTTTTTATATTTGTGAATATTGATTATACTTTTTAGTAAATCAATTTTATTTATGAACCAAGAAGCTTTCAAGGAATCTCCGGTGCATCAGTTTTGTTTCTATGAAATATTTATTAAAAATTCAAAATATATTCAAATTAAAACAATGATTATTTTAATATACAAAAACATATTTGGTATTGTTTGTTAAAAGTAATTTTGTAAATTGAACCCAATATAAACTTACTTAAATATTGCATTTAATTTTGTAATTTATTTAAAATATATTTTAAGAATAATGCAAAAGTCATAGTCGCGGTCCCACGGCAATGATGCACCACTTCTTCCACTTTGTTTTTCTTATTTTTTATTTGTCGAAAGCACTTCACTTCTCCCACTTTGTTAAAACTAAAAAGCAAGAAAGCAATAAACACCTTACATTTTTCATTGTATTATAATCCTTTGGGCTTCAATTTCAATATAAAAAGACAAAAATCGAGTGAAGTTCATATTTACTTCACCCGAGATTCATGTTTTAAAGGAGGTCTCAGGGATAGGTAGGGTAAACAATTAATTTTCATATTTACTTGTCGGCCAACACATTACGCTTTTCAACAACCACAGTCATTCATTCACATTCCTGGATTTTAATTGAGTCCGCGTTCAATTATTCATTACTAATAAATTATGGATGTATATATATATATAATATAGGGATAATCCCAAAAAACTCCTCACTTTTGATAAATTATTCATTCTCCCTCATATAGTTTTGTTTTTATCCAAATTACCGCCTAACTTTTAATTAAACACCCAAAATACCCCCTGAAGACGCATAAAAAGACGGTAATACCCTTGGCAGTAACAGATTCCGTTAACTGAATAAGGTTGACCATTTGACTCCGGGGGTAAAAGCGAAAATACGAAAGAAAGTTAAAAATCTATATATTAATTAATTAAAATATGAAAAATTAAAAAAAATAATTTAAATATAAAAATATAAAAAATAAAGATATTTCTATTTAAAAAATAAAAAATTTAAATAAAAATATTTTTTTTTCAGTCACTCACTACATTTCTCTCTAACCTCAACGTTCTCTTTCTCCCTAACTTCACCGGTCTCTCTCTCTCTCTAACCTCATCGCTCAGCCTCCGTCGCTCGTCGTCGCCTCCGCCAGACATCCACCACCAACCTCTCCCTCGTCGACTCCTCTTCATCTCTCTCTCTCTGGTGCCGCCGCCGCCGCCTTCTCTCCTCTCCTCTCCTCTTTCTTTTCAGATCAGGATCGAACCCAAACAACTGGGTTCGGTTGGGTTCCAACCTAGACGAACCCTCATCTGGGTTCGACCCAGATGAGGGTTCGTCTGAATTGGAACCCAACCGAACCCAGTCGTCTGGGTTCCATCTGGGTTCGAACCCAGATGAGACGAGCCCAGATCTGGGTTCGTCTCATCTAGGTTCGAACCCAGATGGAACCCAGACGACTGGGTTCGTCTCCTTTGGGTTCGAACCCAGATGAGACGAGATGACCCTGGGTTGTTGTCCTTCTTCAAAGTCTGTCCTCGCCATCGCCGGTCCTTCACACGGACAACTCACCCCCTCTCATTCTCCCTCACCGGTCTATCAGACGCATTCTTTTCCTCTCGGTATCCCCTCGCCTTGCTTATCCTCGCTGGTGTTGGCTGGTTGCGGTGCTGTGCTTTCCTTGGTTGATTTTGGTTGCTGACTTTGCTTGATTTTGGTTGTTGATTTTTTATGATTTTGATTTTGGTTGGTAATTGTGTTGATGATTGCTAGTAATGGTGTTGATGATCAATAATAAATGATGAAGTTAATGTGGCAAAATTTTTTTGTGTTGATGATCACTGGGTTTCCAGAAAATGGAAACCCAGAATTTCTACGGGTTCCAATGACTGGAAACCCAGAAAATTCTGGGTTTCCAGTGAAACCCAGAAAAATTCTGGGTTTCCAGAAAAATTTTGGATTTCTTTTTTATTTTAATCAATTATTTTATTTAAAATATTATGTTATAATTATTTTATTTGTTAAATAAAAATATTTTATCAAGGGTAGAATTGTCTTTTTATAATTTTTCTAACATTTTTGTTAACTTGCTGACAGTAAGGGGTAATTTGGATAAAAATGAAACTAAAGTGGTAAAATGGACATTTTCACAATCTAGAACCGGTTTTTTGGGATTATCCCTATATATATATATATATATTCAGATATAATGCAACCTATCTTTTTTTTTTTTTTACTAAGTAAACATTACAAGTAGGAATGTATTCCATCTGGGATCTTCCGATATATGCTCTAAGATACATTTTGAAACAAACTCTCGTAAATTGAGAGGAAAGATTTATATATAAATAGAAAGATATCTCAAATATAACCCACGCAGAAATGGAAGGAGTTATCGAAACTTACACTCTAAATAGAGGCAAGAGAAATGGTGGCAATTGCAAATCTATATTTTATTTATTCACTTTTTGAAAAGCAAATACATTAGGCCCATTTGGTACCTTGGAAATCACATGGGTTTGGGGGCAAGGGTGAAAGGAAAAAATTCCATGTGGGTTTTCAAACCCATGTGGGATTCATATTAAAATTTCACTTGTATAAGATACGTAAACCTATTTATTTTGATGGATTTTGCAAATCCCAAACAAGTGGGAGTTTTTTATATTTTTATTATTTATATTAAATTATTTAAAAATTAATTCACTACTTGTTTCACAAAACAGAGGAAACAAACTAATTCACTGCATATTATTTAATAATCAATTTATTATAATATTAAATTAATTTAATCCAATTCAATCAAATTTTAATTCTACCAACATTTTTAAAATGGTTCAATTGGGGTAAATTAAAGTTGGTTTTGGTTTTGAAATAAAATCCAACTAGATCTAGTACATAATTTTTGTGTTCTTTCATCAAATTTGATACCCTCCTTCAATGAGGGGGTGGGAGGCCATAATGCCTTCTCCATCGTACTAATGGAGGAAAAATCATGGTCTTCCCTAATTGGGAGGAGACACCATAAAAAATGAAGCCCGCCGTAACAACAGAGGAGGTATGGCACCTTTTTAAATTGCGACATAAAAAAGTTTCACGGCCTCTTCAATTGTTTGGGAAGTCTTCGGAGCCGTCTTTGACCTCTTTTTTTTTTAATTTGATTTTTTTATTTTTATTAATATTTATTTTATGTGTTTTGTAATAAATAGTTTAAAATTGAATTTTCAGAATAAGGTTTAAAAAAAAAACAACTCTTTTCAGTTTAGTATAGATGTATTTTTTACTTTTTGTAGTCAAACGGTAGTAATTTATTAAATAACTGGAAAATCGAGGTATTTACCACAATTGAATTAACTAGTTGGATATTAAGCGTGAAATATTAAAAGTATATTTTCAGAATTGTTAAAAAGTCTTTTGACATAAAAAGGATGAGCGTTTTGTCGCCGGTCCCACCTCAATAAACCGAGTGAAAGGGCTTTTTTTTTTTTTTTTTTTTTTTTTTCTGTTTCATTAAAAATATATATATATTTTTTTATATTAACTGTGTCAGTCACACTAATATAACAATTTTTTATAAAATTTTACATTCTTTTACGTCACTTTCAAATTAAAGAGATAAAAACCGTGTGAAATTATCATACAGTAAATACAAGGAAGAGTAATGGGAGAAAAAGTGACTCTAATGCCAATTTTTCAACATTATTGGCGGACGTGATCATCATTTTTTTTTTTTTTTTTCACAAAAGGGACACTTAATTTGAAAAATTGACTGAATCAAAAGACCTGGATGTCCTTCCAAAGACACTCTATTTAATATTCAAGTTTCAATTGTAAGTCTCTTTCTTCTTATTTCTAATTATATATTTGTATATGTTAATTATAAATTTTTAATATTCTAAATTTGAATTTATATATTGCACTTTATTTGAAGTGTTTCATCTGTCTATTATTTTAATTTAATATAATATCTCTTGTCATATATACTTATATATTCTATGCCTATGAATATGTATTTATAGTAATCAAATCCGTCATAATAATTTTATTTTATTTATATTTTACTGATTGTCAATATAAATAATAAATGATCAATTAATAAACAGTAATTATGTCTAACTCTCAGTTTAGATGAGAGCTTTTTATAACATAATTTGAAGAAGAATTCATGAATATAGTTAGAAATTTTCTAAAAGGATAGATTTTAGAAAAATGAGCGATAAGATAACTTCAGAAGTGGGAACCTCTAAAAAGTCAATTACGAATAGATGTGCCAGTCACCAATAAAAGAAATGGTGTGGTATAATTTCCTTGTTAATTAAAGTCACTTTTTCAACATTATGGACATAAATTCATGATTGATAACGACATCTTTAAAAGAGAAATAAACTCAATTTAATAATTAATAATTATTTTTTTCTTGAAAAATCAGTTAATAATTGATAATTGTTTTGATCAATAGATATTTGCGTGTCAATTTCAGTTGCAGTGTTCTTTCTCTCCCTTCCAGCCTCGCACCTTATTACTATTTCTAATTTTTATTATTATTTTTTTAATAATTGTTGCGATGATGTATCTGTGTATCACTTCATTTAAATAATGATTAAATTATTTGTTTAAAATATAGTTAATTCAATAAAATTTTGTAATTTATTTAAAATATATTTTAAGAATAATAGAAATATCATAGTAGCGGTCCCATAGCAATCATCATCACTTCTTCCACTTTTTTTTTTTTTCGAAAGAACATCACTTCTTCCACTTTGTGGAAACTAAAAAAAAGCAAGAGCGCAACAAGCACCTTACACATTTCATTGTATTATAATCCTTTGGGCTCTCAATTTCAATATAAAAAGACAAAATCTGTGTGAAGTTTATCTTTACTAGTCGGCCAACACATTACACTTTTCAACAACTACGATCATTCATTCACGATTCTAGATTTTAATTGAGTCCACGTTCAATTATTCATTACAAATAAATTATGGATGTACATATGCATTCAGACTTCGGATATAATAAAAAGTATGTGTTTTTTTTTTTCTTTTAAGTACACATTACAAATACAAATGTATTACATCCTGACCTATTAATATATATTCTAAGGTTCGGTTTGAAATAAACTCTCATAAACTGTGATGAGAGACATATACATAA
Organism: Dimocarpus longan; assembly: GCA_022984855.1. Classification (NCBI taxonomy): domain Eukaryota; kingdom Viridiplantae; phylum Streptophyta; class Magnoliopsida; order Sapindales; family Sapindaceae; genus Dimocarpus; species Dimocarpus longan. Next base: position 8,681,219 of record CM041013.1, read on the forward strand.
ATGGAAAGATGCCTCAAATATAATTCACACATAGATAAGAAGAGTTCTTAAACCTTACACTCTTAGAAGAGACAGGAGAAATGATGGTAATTGCGCCACTCATTAGAAAGCGAAACTTATATTCTATTTAGTCACTTTTTGAAAAACAAATACATTTAGGCCCATTTGATACCCGGGAAATCAGATGGGTTTCGAAGCAAGAGTGAAAGGGAAAAAATTTTTCAAACCCATGTGGGTTTCATATTAAAATTCCACTTGTATGAGATTCGAAAACCTATTAATTTTGGTGGATTTAGCAAATCCCAAACAAGTGGGAGTCTTTTATATTATTATATCTTTAATTAATTTGTATTTTATTTATTATTTATATTAAATTATTTAAAAATTAATTCACTACTTGTTTCACAAAAAAGAGGAAACAAATTAATTCATTACATATTATTTAATAATCAATTTATTATAATATTAAATTAATTTAAATTCAATCAAATTCCAATTGTACCAAGATTTTTAAAATTGTTAAATTGATAGGGTAAATTAAAGTTGGTTTTGCTTTTGAAATAAAATCCAACTAGTTCTAGTACATAATTTTTCTCTTCTTTCACCAAATTTGATACCCTCCTTCAAAGAGGGGGAACCAGGGGGGAGGCCGTAATGCCTCCTCCATTGCACTAATGGAGAAAACATCATGGTCTTCTCTAATTGGGAGAAGGCTTGCCTTCTACTCTACCATTAAGAGAAGGCGCCACCAAAAACGAAGCCCACCATAGCAATAGAAGAGGCATGGCACCTTTTTCAATTACAACATAAAAAAGTTTCACAACCTCTTCAATTGCTTGGGAAGTCAGTGGAGCCCTTTTGACATCTATATATATATTTTTTTAATTTGATTTTTTTATTTTTATTAATATTTATTTTATGTATTTTATGATAAATTTATTAATTTTTATTCAAAATATTATTAAATAATTTAAAGTTGATTTTTAAGAATAAGGTTAAAAAGGAAGAAAAAAAAAACACTCTTTTCAGTTTAGTGTGGAGGTATATTTTACTTTTCGTAGTGAAACAGCAGTAATTTGTTAAATAACTAGAAAATCAGGGTATTTATCGCAATTAAATTAATTAGTTGGGTATTAAACATGAAATATTAAAAGCATATTTTGAGAATTATGTTTAGTCATCGGGGCCTAAACATGACCATGGTTCGGTTTGGTTCCGATTCCGATTCCAAACCGACGATTTTAGTTCTGAAAAAACTAGAATCGGAACCTTAACCGAGATAAAACGATTCTGGTTCGGTTCTGGAACCGACAGTTCTATAATGGTTCTGATTTCGGTTTCGGTTTCAGTTATATAACGGTTTCGGAACTTTTTTTAAATAAAAATAAAATTTAAAAATTAATATTAAACTATATTTTGATATTAAAAAAATAAATCTATACACAAAAGAAATAAGAAATTTAATTATTTGAATTTTGATTTAATAAAAATAAAAATAAAAACATTGGGTTTGCATATAATTTATTACCATAATTAAGTTGTCTACGTATCCTCTCAAATTTTAGAGGAATCAAAGCTCACGTAGTTCTTTTATCTTTTATTACATGGAGTTTAATAAATTGAAAATTTGATATTTAAAAGTATCAAATTTGAAATTTTATTAATAAATTAAAAATTTAGATTTAAAAATATAAATTGAAATAAAAATTTATAAGTAAAAAAATATTATAAATTCAAAATTTGAAATTTATAAATATTATAAATTGACAATTTGAAATTTAAAAATAATAAAATAAGATTTTGAAATTTAAAAATAATAAATTAAGAATTTAAAACTTCAAACAATAAATTGAAAATTATAATTTATAGATATAATTAAAAAAAAATTAAAGGAAATTAAGATTGAGAATTAAGAGAATATTAAAACTAAGAGTTGAAATTGAGAGAGAGTTGAGATTAATGGAGAGAAAGAGAGTTGAGATTGAGAGATATATGTGTGAGAAGAAATTAAGAATGGGATGAGTATTTATAGATAGAGGAAAGGGAGTGGTTAAAAGAGAAATTAAGGGGATGGGTGAAATGTATAAAAAAAAGTGACCGTTTATCACTTTTAATTTTTTTTTTTTTTAAAGAACCGGAACTGTCGGTTCAAAACGGTTTCGATTCCACCGGTTCTTTGAACCGACGGTTCCGATTCTAATAATAGAAGAACCGAAACCGGAATCGCTACAGTAGCGGTTCCGATCCGGTTCTTACCCAGAATCAGAACCTTATGTTCTGGTTCCAGTTCATTTGATCCGGTTTGGTTTGAATCAAACGATTCGAACCGAATCGTGGTCATGTCTATCGGAGTCGGTCCTATATCAATAAACTATGTGAATGGGCAACTATTTTTTTTTTCTTTTTTGTTTCATTAAAAATATATTAATTTTTTTGCTGTTTATATCAATCGAGTCAGTCGCTACCCCGGTCATGCATCCAAATTTTGGATGTTATAAGTACTGTGGGCCATTCGTAGCCCAAGTTTCCATAAATTATTTAGTGTAATATAATATTATAATATTATTTATTAAAAAATCATTTATTTTAATATACAACAACATTTTATAAAATTTTACATTCTTTTACGCCACTTTCAAATTAAAGGTATAAAAACTGTGTCCATCAACCCTTACTACAATATTATAATGTTGTATAATAATGTAAATAATATTAAATAAATATAATAACAAAGTTTCCAAAAATCAAAGGTAAATTTGGTAGAGATTTAGAAGACTCTTAAATAAATGAAAACACAAAATATTATATGATAAATTATGTCATTTATGGTGTTTAAAAAAATAAAATTTTTATTTGAATGTATATAATGAAAGTTACAATTAGAAATTTATGAAAGGTCTAATTACAGGATATTATTTATGATTAGTAAACATATATTTGGTGTTTAAGAAAAGTGAAGTTGCTTTGGTTACTATTACGTATATCAAATGATAATAATATTGCAAGCCATTAAAATAATATGAGGTTGAATCAAGTACTATTACGTATGTATGCAGGTCGTTAATTCAATTATTTAAAAATTGAAGAAACATTGATGGGAATCGAACAAAACAGAACACAGCAAACTACTCGATGAGTCTTTTGGTCGATAAAATCTTAATTTTTGAGATCTGATGGAAAAAACTAACAAAAATGATCTCTTTATTCAGTAATGGAAAGTAGAGAATAAAAAACTCTAATAATAAGTCCACCGGTTAAGTTACCGTGTGAAATTATTGTACAACAAATACAAGGAAAAGAAATAGGAGAAAAAGTGACTCTAATGCCAATTTTTCAACATTATTGGTGGACACGATCACGATTCTTTTTTATCTTTTCTGTTTGACAAAAAGGAGACTTAATTTGAAAAAAATGGCTGAAGGAGAAGACCAGCATGTCCTTTCAAAGATACCCCTGTTTAATATCCAAGTATCTTCTTCTTATTTCTAATTATATATTTGTTATGTTAATTCAAATTTAAATTTATGTATTGCACTTGATTTGAGGTGTTTCCATATGCCTATTATTTTAATTTAATATAATATCCCTTCTTAATATATGCATATATGTATTCTATATCTATGAAGTATGAATATGCATTTATAGTAATAGAATTCGTCACACTAACTTTATTTTATTTATATTTTGTTGACTATCAATTTGAATAACAAAAATATGAGTGTAATTAATAATATCTGGATTTGTGTTGATAAAAAATCTGGATTTGTTTTAGATATTGAAGAACAAAAAAGGTTTTTTTGTTTTTATTTGAATATTTTCTTGAAAAAGCTATTATTAGAAAATTATTTTTAATTTTAATAACAATATAATTAATAATAAAAATTATATTAAAATTTAAATGTAATGTGGCAGCTTGTTCTTGGGCAAAATAATTTCAATATGCAAAAGGACTATTTAATGTACGTTTTTGTACGTTTTTGTCAAAACCAGCTAAGATAAAACCAACCAAGCTAACTCACATATAATAAGTAACAAACTGACATTATGGCTAGATTTATAGTAAATGTTAGGGTACTTTTGTGTAATTACTCGTTTTGTTAGATTGTGAAGTCTGGATTGATTATTAAAAGTATTTTTGGGAATTGTAAAAAAAGTCTTTTAGTATAAAATGGACGGGTGTTTTAGTAGTCGAAGCCGGTCCCATATCAGAAAACTGCGTGAAAGGGCTACTTTTTTTTTTTGTTTTTGTTTTTGACAATTTTGTTTTCTATTTTTTTAATCATGTCGTTCACACTACTACAATCATGCATCCAAATTTCTGGATTTTATCAGTATTGTGGGCCATTTGCAACCCAAGTGTCCATCAATTATTTAGTTTAATATGATATTATAATATTATTTATTAAAAAAATCATTTTTATGTTCTTTTATGTCATTTTCAAATGAAAGAGACAAAAACCGTGTGAAATTATCATGTCGTAAATACAAAGAAAAACAATAGGAGAAAAAGTGACTCTAATGCCAATTTTTCAACGTTGTTGGTGGATATGATCATGATTTTTTTTTCATAAAACTAGAGACTTAATTTGATAAAATGGTTGAAGGAGAAGACCCGTATGTCCTTTCAAAGATACCCTCTGTTTAATATCCAAGTTTCAATTGCAAGTCTCTTCTTCTTATTTCTAATTATATATTTGTATATGTTAATTCTGAATTTTTAATATTCTAAATTTGAATTTATGTATTGCACTTTATTTGAGATGTTTCCATTCATCTATTAATTTAATTTAATATAATATCTCTCGTCATATATACATATACATATATCCTATGCCGATGATGAAAGCGTATTTATAGTAAAAGAATTCATCACAATAATTTTACTTTATTTATATTTTACTGATTGTCAATATAAATAATAAATGATCAATTAAAGAACAGTAATTAGGCCTGACTTTGAGTTTAGAAGAGAGCTTTTTATAACACAATTTGAAGAAGAATTCATGAACATAGCCAGAATTTCTAGAATAATTGATTTTAGAAAAATGAGCGATAAGATAAATTCAGAAGTGGGAACCTCTCAAAAAGTCAATTACGAAAAGATGTTGCCAGTCATCAATAAAGGAAACTGTGTTGTATATTTTCCTTGTTAATTAAAGTCACTTTTTTAACATTACAAATATAAATTCATGATTGATAACGGCATCTTTAAAAGGAAAATAAACTCAATTTAATAATTAATAATTATTTTTTTATTGAAAAATCAATTAATAATTGTTTTGATTAGTAGATATTTACGTATCAATTTCAATTGCAGAATTCTTTCTCTCCCTTCCAGCCTCACACCTTGCCATACTATTTCTTTTTTTTTAACTACTTTATTACTATTTCTTTTTCCTTTATTTTAATAATTGTTGCAATGATGTATCACTTCTTCGACTTTTCATTGTATTATAATCCTTTGGGCTTCAATTTCAATATAAAAAGAAAAAAACCATGGGAAGTTTATATTTACTTGTCGGCCTACACATTACACTTTTCAACAATTAAAATCATTCATTCACATTTTTAGATTTTAATTGAGTTCACATTCAATTATTCATTACAAATAATTATGGATGTATATATGTGCTCAAACTTTAAATATAATGATTTTTTTTGTAACTACATATTATAAGCATAGATGCACTTTCGAGACCTTCAAATATATACTCAAAGACATGATTAGAAATAAACTCTCATAAACTGGGAGGAAAGACCTCACACACACGTGGGAATATGCCTTGAACATAACTCACACATAGGTGAGAAAATACACAAACCTTACACTTTAAGTAGAGACAAGGGAAGTGGTGCCAATTGACTCACTAGAGAGTGAAACTTATATTTTATTTAGTCATTTTTTTAAAAGTAAATTTATTTAGGCCCATTTGGCACCCTGAAAATCACATCCGCTTGGGTGCAAAAGCGAAATGAAATTTTTTTTTTTTTTTTCAAACTCATAAAATTTCACTTGTATGAGATTTGAAAATTCATCCATTTTGGTGGGTATTGCAAATCCCAAACAAGTGGGATTTTATTTTATTTTTTAATATTATATTTTTCAATTAATTTGTGTTAGTATTTATTATTTATATTAAATGCAGTTAAACTAATTAGTTGGATATTAAGTGTGAAATATTAAAAGTATATTTTAAGGATTGTAAAAAGTCTTTTAATGTACAAAGGAAGAGTATTTTAGTAGTCGGGCCGGTCCCATATCAATAAACCGCATTGAGGAAGAGTTTTTTAATGCATTGTTGTTCATTGGGCCCTGGACAATTTTTTCCTGGATAAAATGCATAAAATGACCATTTGACTAGCTGCACTTCAAAACTAACCCTTTAGTTTTTGTTCGTATAAAAAGGAGTATGAATGGACAAAAATGCCCTTAATGAAGTGGGAGCCATGAAATTGACAGAAGCTGAGTTTTGGTGAACCACTCTTCTCACCCCTTCGTAACTTCTCCCATCAACCAACTGTACAATAGTCTCCTCCCACAGACCGGCCTTCGATTATGTCACTTCCGATGGCCAACATGTCTTCTTACTTCCCACGGCCAACCTCTCTTATTACTTCCTAACCTCTTACTCCAAGAAGCTGTGCAACGGTCTCCACCAACCGGCCTAATGTCTCTCCGCAGTTTCGACAGCTAACATCTCTTCTGACTTCCCACAGCCAACCTCTCTTCTCATTTCCTATGGCCACCCTTTCATCTGTATTCCCTTGCTTAAGAAAGGAAGGAGCATGAATTTTTAGACTGTCGAAGAACTGCCCCCACAGCTGTCGATCTGCTTCTCTACGGGTGGGTAGTATATTTGACTAGTTATTGTTACTTTAGGTATGTGAATATGCTGATATGAACCAAAGATAAGGTATTGAAAGTGCGTTCCGGCTGTTTTGTGTACTATTGTGTGTGGTTTTGTGGGTATAATGAGAATGTGAAAGTTAAATTGTATTGGTAGTTATAATGTGAATTTGTACTTTGAGGGTGAGATTTGTAACAAAGGCTAAGATGAATTTAGAAGTGAAGTCTTCATATTAAAGGTGGGAATGCAAACTTTTAGGTTGGAAATTTCAACTTTCAGGTTGGGATTTCTAACCTATAGATTGAGAATCTCAACCTTGAGGTTAGGAATCTTAGACCTTTGAGTCAAGAGTCCCAACCAGAAGGTTGAGATTCTCATTCTTAAGATTGAGTATTTGAACCTAACAAGTTGGGAATTCAACTTGGAGATTGAGATTTTCAACCTTAATTTAATATCCAAGTTGGAAATCTCAACCCTGAGGTTAGGGTTCCTAACTTGGATGTCTAATCAATGTTGGAAATCCCAACCTGAAGGTTGAGAATCCCACCAGGGTTGGGATTCCTAACCCTGAGGTTGAGATTCTAAATGTGGATGTTGAATCCAAGTTGGGAAATGTAGAACCTTAGATACCATTTTCACTAAAAATAATTTTTTTTCAATGAATAGTATTCGTGTGAATAATGACTTTTCGGAAAGCAGACCCTGGAAGCCAAAAGTCTCGGAATAGAAATTAGAGTTATTAGAAACTGAATTGGATCGAAAATGAGTTCATTCAAATAAGTTTTAAGCGATCTAAAAGTAATTGACGAAAATGTCATTTTTGAGAAATAATGGGTATTAGTGATTTAATACCCATTTGAATTTTTTTAAAGCATGAGATTGAGAGGTTTTATACCTAATTAGAGTATTACATGGTCAATTTGCTGATAAGATGACCATGGAATATTTTTGGAATTTATTGAGTTTGAATGACAATTAATTCCATTAAGGGAAAAATGGTCATTTCAAGCTCAAATAATACATGGATTTGGTGTGAGTATCATATGGAAAGAACTTGAGCAAGAAACACAATCCATGTCAAGTGAGATTAACCAATTTGAGAGTGACAAAATTAAATTTAATTATTGAATTAGTGGGAAATTAGTTGGCATGCATAAACTCATTTTTGATATTTTAATTGTCAAGTGACTAAATTGTCATTGGATGGATAAGTTACTATGAGATAAAATTAAGGGCATTATGGTAAAGTTAACTAGAGAATTTAATGGCCATTTGATGAATTAATAAGGGGCATTTTAAATAAACCAAATTAGCATTATATAAAGTGATGGAATGTGAGTTTTTGAGTGCATTTGGACGGCAAAAAGGAGAGAAATTTTGGAGGGTGCAGGACAGTGTATTCGGCAACAAAGGGAGGAGAAAATAAGTGAGTTTGATCTATTTCTTCATGTCAAAATTCATCAAATAAGTGTTAGAGAAGAAAATTGAGCAAAAAGGTGGAGAAAAATAAGTAAGTAAGTTAAGTTTTTATAGTATTTTCATGGTGGAATGATAAAGTGATGTGTTTGTTAGATTTTTGATGTGATTAGAGGTTGATTGCCTAGTATTTGAGTTTAGAATTGAAAGGAGTTGCAAGGGAAGCAAGTTGACAAGCAAACTAGTAAGGTAAGTTTAGGGTTTTAAGTGATTTTTCTAGTAAACTTGAATTTAATTGGTTTTAGAGTATTGAGTTGATATTGGAATGGATTTGATGTGGTGGATGATCATGAAAGCGGAAAAATAATATTGGATGGTCATGGTGATGAATTTGGCCAATCTAGGATTTGTATGTATTTGAGTTGATTTTGATATTTTGATGCATTTGAATGAGATTTTGCATGGTTCTAAAGTGATTTAAATCAAGAAATTGAAATGGTTGGATGAGTTTTAATGTGTTTGTCCATGTAATTGAGTAAATGCTAAATGGAAATCATGTTATACTATGTATAGGAGGAGTTCTGATTAAAGAAAAGCGAAAGAAGAGTTCTGATTAAAGAAAAGCGAAAGAAGAGTTTGGAGGAGTGGTACTAGTTGAGAAAAAGTTGTAAGTGTGGTTATTTTCAAAGTTTTATGAATTTTATTGTTTGATGATTTATATTTGCAAGCATGAATTTTAGTATCTAATTTAATTAGTTGAAATAATTGACCATTTAACATGTTAGTAATTCTTATGATCCAAGTAAGTTTGTACATTTATGTTATAAATGTATATATATTTTTTTATTGAGAATTATACACTAAAGAGGGAAGTTTTTTTTAGTTAAATTTAAATTATTTTTATGCCTAGTGTGGCTAAAAATTCTTTAGTAAAGTAAAATGATTTATAAATACAAGGTTTACCCTAATCCTCAATATACTCGACCAAAATATCCTAGTGTGTATGGCAAGTTGTTTAGGAGAGTCACTAACTTAGGGGTTGAGTCAGTGAGTTGTCCTCTGCACGTGTAGGATAATGTAGAGGTTAGGAGGGAATCATGATCTCAGAGTTTCCCACCTCTGCCACTACACAAAGTGGCATTCCCAAGCTTTAGTGGCGATGAGAAATTCCGTCATGATAGAATAAGTTTCCCTGAATTGCCTTAACTAGTTTTCGAAAGAAAATGAGTATGTCATTAGGCACGAAGTTTATAAATAAAATAATTTTAGAAAGTAATGTATTTTGCGTTTTATTAAAATTATTACTGAATTCTGAGAAAAGTTACATTTATTTATATTAGTTTTTTAGTTTTATAAAGTTTGGTGAGAAATTGTTAATTTTCTAAAACTATTTTAGGAAGATATTATTATATTTTAGAAAGTAAATTATTGTTTGAAAAGTTTACCCACTCACTAGTTTTCATGTTTTCTGAAAAATCCTCTCTAGATGCAGGAATGAGCCAGTAGTCAGACGCCACTCTATCAGATGTGTAGGTGAACCATAAACACAATTGTACTTGTATAATTCTTTTAAAATTCTTGTGCATGCATCATACTCCACATTTTGATGTATTTTTGTAATTATCACTTATGAGTATTTATAAATCCCATTTGAGAATAATGTTTTGTAAATTAGATTTTGATGTATATCATAAGTTTATACAACTGATTTTATTTTCAAGTTTATTTTAAACTGAAATCATGTTTGGGTTTGATTGTGACAATGAGAGCCTGAGGTTCAGTAGTTGAGAAAGATGCATACCATAGAAATTTTTTTCTTAAAATTTGCCGGTTGACATTTTAAAAAAGCAGCCGTTATGCTGCTAAAATTTTTATAAATCCGTTTTGTAATTTACCCTAAAAGAAAAAAAGTTTTTATTTATTCTGCTAGAAAAGAGTTTTAAAGTGAAATCGATACCTCCACAGGACCCTTTCAAGCCAAAGTGAGGGTTCAGCTGAGTTCTGTCGGGGTGCTCCATAGGGACTCCTATTGAGTTCAGTAGAGAGAATTTGGGGTGAGTCCTTACATGAAATTTCCATGATCCCTTCCCAAACCAAACATGAATTTTTCGATTCATTTGACTCTCACACTCAATTACTTCAACTATTTAAGTAGGGAGGGAAATTCCTATATATATGTATATATATTTTTAAATGTAATGAGCCTATTCTCTCATTCTCTTCTCTATTCATATTTCAAGATGTCACAACTAATCATTAATCCAAAATCGGAGTATTTTGAGGACTCTTCTGACCGAACAAAACAAAAATATACAATTGTCAACAAAGTTGTTTCTTTTTTTTCTTCAAATCCAAATAATTCTTCTTACTTTATATTATGCACATGTCATCGATTTAGCATAAAAAGGGGTTGATGGAAATACCCATTTTTCAAATATTTTTCAATAAAAAACTCTAATCATTTTATCGACATAAGTGTTTTATATCGAAAAAGAAAATTCCAAATAAGCATTTCCCAACCTGGAGGTTGGCATTCCCAATCTTAATTCAACATTCACATTAGGAATTCCAACCTTCAAGTTGGGATCCTAACCTAGATGTTGGGATTTTCAACGTGAATGTTGAATTAAGATTCGGATTCCTAGTCTTTAGATTGAAATTCTTAATCTGGAGGTTGAGAATATCAACCTAGATGTTCTATTAACGTTGGGATCCTCTACCTTGAGGTTGGGATTCCCAACCTAAAGATTAGGAATCCCAACCTAGAATCATAATATTTAATTTGAGAATCCCAAACTCATCATGTGAATATAGAAAGAACAGCAATGATCTGCAGATGATGTAAGCTATGCCATCGTTGCTTTTACTGTTAAATCAAACGTTTAAGGTGTCTTCTGAATGTAGCTGTTGGGAAAAATGGAAGTCATTCTGTCTTTAGACTGCATTTGTTTAGTTGTTGACCTTTTAGATTTGTGAGAGCACGTTCAAGGACTCCAATAACTCTTAACAGCTACGCAATTTTGCAACTGTGCAGTGTTTTCCAGTGGAAGTGCCTCCACTGATCAGCAGCACTCTACAAGTAAGTGCTATTCTTTGCTTGTCCAACTTTTTTATCTATTATAATTTTCCTTTCTTTTAAATGGTCTATTCATAATCAATTCTGCCTTTTCGAGTTTTTTTTTTTTAATTACAAAGTTTGTCTGTCTGATTCAAAATTTCTAGATATTGATTCTTATATGTTTGAGCGGAGGAGAGGACCGTGATCCATCTAAGACAGCTGTTAAAGCTTCTTCAGCTGCTATTCTAGCAAGGATTGTGGTGATGAATACCAATTACCTGGTCTCGTTAACATCTGAACCTTCACTTTCATTACAACTTCAGCAGGCCGGTATATGGAATGAAGAAAACTTACTTCTCTGTCTGGTTGACATATGAATGAGTCCTACTGAGTCCTATGATGTAATTATAATTCAATTTTCACATTTGTATTACTTGGTAGCAGATTTTAAGTGTCTACTGCCGGAGACAATCTACCAAGCATCAAGATGCACAAGCAAGTGATTATGTCATGTAGAATTGATCGATCCTAATGGATGCATGGTGGTGCGTCTCGCTGGACCAAAGACTTCTTCCTACCGCTAACATAATTAATCTTCCAAGTAAATAATATATGTTGTGCTGTGTCTATCTTGGAAATATCTAACTCAAGTTTCAGAAGTATTTTCTAGTTTAATTTTACAGGTATAGGATGGCTTTTCCATTCGACCTTTTGGTTTTTCTTTTCTTAATAATGAGGTTACTTCGCCAAGCGAGTTTATTGTAGATTAATTTTGATTAGGTCCATGCTAAACTTGTTTTTTCTCTCTTTGTTGCTGAAACTTGCATAATATGTATAACCAAATTTTCAGGGGATACAAATTTGAGAATTTTCATCTACATTGCAAATAACATGAAAAGACTAAAAATTAACATACCGTGACTGGAAAACAAATTTTCACAAATACGACTAAGTGTTGAAGTGCCTAACATATTGTCAATATTGATATATAAGTCGAGCAAAGTTTTAATTCAACTAGTATGCTTCTAAGAGTTGCATATATATGATGAGAATTTTAACTATATGTTATCTGATCTTTCTATTCTAGTATTCTACCTAGGCTGAGGGCTGTTTTCGGTTTCAAGATCCACAAGCCACATATCAATTGAATTTATAAACCTCAACACTTTGCTCTCCATCATCCCAGTTTGTTCAGAGCAATTTCCATCTCCAACCACTCTTTCAATTCTATCAAAACATGACTCATAATTACAACCAAGCCTTACACTCCCAACCATGAGCTCATAACCGAGCTCCCTGTTCATATTCTCAAGGCATCTTGCTACATCTTTGTGTCACATTCTAAACAAATAATAAACTCTACTGGTAACATGAATTTACTTGGTTACAAAGTAGTCCAAAATCCTTCGGGTACCTTTGCTTGCTCTTAAAGCAATCACAATCCCTTTAGAATGAAAAAGCCAATCTAAAGCCTATTTCCGCTCAAATTTGATATCCCAACACCTTCTTAGCACATGTGAGACCTCCTTTTACTACATCGTTTATAGCATTGGATCCTTCTTGAACTAAACTTTCCAATGATATTTTATTCATCCAAAACGAAAGTCGTTTGGACACTTTCAAATTAATTAAAGTTTATCATAGGAATTCTTGTCACATTCCTAGCAAATGTCCTAGTTCGAGCTGTCTTCCACTAATGGTTACATCTTTTGTAAAATGGTTGATTTTTAAGCTGCGTAAGTCATGGTTAGTTGGACTAGGAATATAAATTGGCAAAGCTTCTGTTATAATGTGAAGAGGCGAACCCGACAATGACTTAGACCGGGTCAATCCAGCCCAAATCCGCATAAATTATATTTGGTAAAAGAATAAGTGTTACCTGTCATGGTCATGGAAGTTGTCACTTTTGTACATATTATAGATCACATCAACCCTAAGTTAAGATCCAGGGACTCAGCCTTGATTATTTTCAGGATTTAGACTAGTGTACAGACACTGGATGCATAAGATGGATTTGCATAGCACCTATCTGAATATATAAATATTTTGAAATCTAAAAATGATAATAATAGGTTTGTCAAAAAAAAAGTCATTAATAGAACTAGAACTCACACATCATAATCTTGGGTTGTGGTCCATCTTTCTTACCATGGTGGAACTAAAAAAAAAAAAAGTATGCTTGATTGGTGTTAAGATAACAATTCTCAAATAGTACCTATCTAGCTAATTAACAAAACAAAAGACTATTTCAAACATATTAAATAGATATGGAAAATCTGTTTGAACATTTATTGTTGGAGAAAATTCAGGAATGGTGTGTACCTGTTTAACTAGTGTTAAGATATCAATTCTCAAATAGTACCTATCTAGCTAATTAACAAAACAAAAGGAGAAAAAAAAATAAACACAAAAACAAAACAAAAGACTATTTCAAACATATTAAATGTATATGGAAAATCTGTTAGAACATTTATTGTTGGAGAAAATTCAAGAATGGTGTGTACCTTATATTGAGACCTACCGAGTTGAACCGAAATTTTCATCTTACTTTCATTTGCATCTAATGGAATACTTGCCAAATAAAAATCGCTATAGTGCTAGTTTTGTGACTTCAATGCACTTTATAAATGTTGTTTTCCTTAAAACATGATTTGTCCCATCAATCTATTGATGCATTGGGTTAAGCAAATACGTCTTCCAAGATACAATGATGCTGGGTGTTTAATATCGTTGTATATTAACAACTTAAATAATAATGCTGTGCATTAACAACTTAAACCATGGAGTCCTTTAATGATGAGGCTATTAAGATATAGTATTCCAAGTCCTTTAATGATAAGGCTATTAAGATATAGTATTCCAACACTGCAATTAATAGAACATTGGTTTGTTTATACAAGAAAACAATTTGATAAAATGTGTTTATTAATGTGAGAAAATAAGGGAGATAACACTTTGACCAAACTCTCCAAATTGGTCAAATTTTGGTGTAGAAAATAACTGAAATGGGTGGCCTATTTATAATATGTTTTGCACCATTTCATGAAAAGTTGCAATTATTCATTATGACTTTTCATTTGGAATTGTTTTAAATCCAAACTATTGGATCCACGTTGCAACCTTTACTTTTAATTAGATGGTTCAGATCGTACATATTTATAAGAGTTATACTCTTAGATAATAAGTTGCAACCTTCCATCATGACTTTTTAATTCAAATAAATTTGAATCTAACCATTGAATCAATATTATAACTTCCACATTTGATCCTATGGTTTTGGTCACATCATTCCATAAAGGTTACATCTTTATATAAAATCAAATCTTATGACAAAAGTTATACCATTTGATCATACATTTTGATCAAATTAACAACTCTTATTTGATTAGAGGTGGACACGGTTTGATTCAATTCGATCTGGTAAAAAATAAACCAAATCAAAAAAATATCGGTTTTCAAAATAGAAAGCCGAACTGAGTTGAGCCGACTTAGATCAATTCATACCATATCAGTTCGAGCCTTGAAAATGGGCCTCTAATTACTTATTAGACTGATTTTATAATTCAATTTTTTATTCAATTGAGCTGATTTAAAAGTTCAATTTTAATTCAATTGGGTTGATATTAAAGTTCAATTTTAATACAATCCAAAGCTTTAAAATATGAGTGACGGTGTTTCCACCCCTTAAATATTGTATGTACACCCCTTTTATACACACACCACTTTAAATATTATTTTAAAAGATTATTATTTACAAGGTTAATTACACTAATATTTTTGAAGTATCTTAAAATTGTATTTAATGACAACTTTAACATTTATTGCACTAAGATACCCTGAAAAATGTTGACTACCATAAAAACTAATTATTGACTAACTATTTATTGTGAAAAATCAAAAATGCCCTTAGTATATATTTTATTATTTTATTTTTAATTATAATATTTTATTTGGAAAAATTGTTATATATATTTATATAATAAAAAATTAATAAAACTATATCATAATTATAATTTAGGAGCAAAAATTTCTTTGTGAAATCATTGTTGTTTCTTTGTCTAGGAAAATATTTGGACAAACAAGCAAAGCATAGTTATTTTAAAGGATCTCTCTGGTCATAATGGCAAAAAGATCACGAGAAGCATTGTGCAATATAAGAAAGATCAATTAGGCTATATGTGGGGTTTGATAAGTATGTTCAATTTCTGCTATGTTCGATTTGCATAAAAATTGATTTCGCATAGAAGATGTGCAACACATGCAGATGGTAAGAACTCTTCCTATATAAACTCAAAAAATTCTCTCTATATCACAAACAAAGTTTCTCACTGAGTGGTGATATGATTTGTGATACGTAGATAGTTTTTATTTTGTTATTGATTAATTTCGTTTCAAGAAGTCAATTTTGGAAGCAATTATGCTTATGTTTGTATATGTTTGTTCTGGTGTTATGATAGGCAAGCTATTCTACTTAGATGTGCCGATTTAGAATTTGTATTTGCTTCTCTTATTTGTTGAGTTTTTTCTGTCCTATACAGATGCTAAAATAAAAAATAAAAAATAAGCCTATTGATGTTCAATGAAAATTTTCAACAAGTATTGTCAACTTACACAAATTCTTTAACCCTTTCGCTCCTCTTATATTTTGAACTTTAGGGCATTACTACCTAAATTATAATTATGATATGATTTTTTATTAATTTTTTGTTATATAAATATATATACAATTTTTTTTTCAAAAATATATATAGTAAATAAAAATAAAATAATATAATATACACTAGGGCTATTTTTGAATTTTCACAATAAATGCTTAGTCATTAGTTAGTTTTAATAATGGTCAAAATTTTTTAGGGTAGGTTAGTGCAATAAACATTAAAATTGCAATCAGATGTAATTTTAAGATATTTGAAGAATGTTAATATAATTAATCATATAATTAATAATATTTTAAAACAACCTTTAATGAAGTGTGTATACAAAAGGGTTGTACATACAAATATTTAAAGGGTGCAAACATTGCCACTGCAAAATATTTCTTCCCGATCATGGTTAGTAAATCCATTATCCAAAAAATGTTCAATTCTGTGATTATATATGACATATTGACAACTGCTCGGCTAAAAGAACAAATCAATGCCTAACGACTCCGATTCTTCTTTCTACAGTACACGAAACTTCTCCGATTCTTCTTTCTTCAATATTTTCTCCTTTTTCAATTCTCTGAAAAGTCAAAATTCATCCTAATCTTCCAAACAAATGTCATTACATTCGACACCATCCATCAGTGACTACATCAATCATAAAAAACCTTATTTGACTAACCAATGACCTTATTAGACTAACCGGACATATTTCACACATAATATTTCAATATCTCCACAGTTCAAAATCGCTAATGCGTGTAGAGGCCTTGCATCTATATCTTGAACTTTCAAGAGCATTTTAGTAACCGGCCAAGTTATGTAGAGTATAGCACCATCCTCGACACTCGTGTGGACATTATAAGAAATGGCCCCCACAAGCATTCCATTAGAAAATTTGTTATAAGTCTATTAAAATCTAGTAAAATATCCTAGTGCTTGCAATCACAACATATGATGTACTTATCTTTCACTGGTTTGGATGTTCTGGTTTTTCTTTTATCGAATTCCTTGGGCTCTAAAGAAAGGGACTTCTTCTATTTTACATTCAGTGCATGATCACTGTAATTCATTTGTAGGGAAAATAAAGTGATGAAAAAGAAGCACTAATTGAATGACCTCAACAGCTGTGAATAAATTTCAACTAGATGGTACTGGGAAAGGATTACAAAGTTAACTGCTAATGGACGCATTAACCTTTGCTACTTTATGGAGGCAAGAAAACAAATGAGATAGATGGTTATCTATATACGCAGAGAGTGAAAGGGATAATGACCAGAGACAGAACAAAAGAAGTTTGAAAATTGGTATCTAAATTACTAAGTTCTTCCAATATTATTTGCTGAACCATTACAACATAGCTATTTCTTGATCATGAGCAATTAAGCTACAGAATTTCTAAATAGCTATTTAACATTGATATCGAACCATCTAACCTTGTTTTTGCAAACTGTTATAGTAGAATAGATGTTTATGAGCCCTGAAAATCAAATAACTTTGAAGAAATACTGTGTCAAGTCTAATTGGAATACAAAGTACAAACCAGAGTTCTAAATTTAAAGCTAGTTATAGAGACAATACATACCAAATTCCTAGGAACATTTAACTTAAATCTCCTATCACAATGGATAGACTATTTTTTTGTTCAGCGACCTGAAATGAGTATTGAATCAATAGTGGACATGGTTCGCAAAGCAGTACTTTCGAACAATGAAGAAAATGAAACCACAATATCAGAAGGTTCGTTAGTTGCTGTGAATGCACCAATCACATTGCTATCTGGTGAAATATCTGGAAACATAGCATCACCGTCTAGGTACTGCATCACGTGCCTCATACTAGGCCTCATTGTTGGGTTAGGGTGTGAACAAAACAAGCCTAGTTTCAGAATCAACTCCATTTGCTTCTCTGCGTATATACTTTCCAATCTCGGATCACTAGCATCAAGGATAGATCCTTTTTTCCAGCACTCAATCACACAATCGACCAAATCCAACTCTCCAGACTCTATAGGCCTCCGTCCACAGGCTATTTCAAGCATAAAAAGCCCGAAAGCAAACACATCTGTGCCAGTAGTTGCTTTTCTAGTTCTGAGAAGTTCTGGAGCCAGATAACCGACAGTTCCCACCAAGCTGGTAGTTTGAAGATCACTGCCATGATCATAGAGTCTCGCAAGGCCAAAATCTCCTAGTCTTCCATTTTGATCAGCGTCTAAAAGAACATTAGCAGGCTTTATATCTCTATGAAGAACCACTTGCTCCCATTCTTCATGAAGGTAAAGAAGGCCACAAGCTACCCCTCGAAGAATTCTTATTCGCTGAAACCAATTCAGATTTGGTCTCATACTACCATATAAAATTTTGTCAAGGCTACCATTAGGCATGTAATCATATACCAAGATAAGCTCTCCTTTTCGCCTGCAGTAGCCCCGGAGTCGTACCAAGTTCCTATGCCTTAGCCTTCTCATGCTTACAATCTCAGCCACAAACTGCTTCATCCCTTGTCCCGAATGATGAGTGACCCTTTTGATGGCGATTTGTTCATTAGAAGGAAGTACACCTTTATAAACCTTTCCAAAACCGCCTCGCCCTATAACCTCTTTGTCCTTGAAACCTTCCGTTGCTTTGTAGAGAGTCTTGTAAGAGATTCTATGAGGACCGTATTGTCTTTCCCAGTCTTCATATACTTCTGCATATTTCTTCTTCCTCACAAAGTAAACAGCTCCAACAACTACTATAAACATCACCACCACAACTACAACCAAACCAATCATCATTGGATCATGTTTCTTACTCGTTTTTCTTCGTGGGGGAGGTGGAGGAAGCTTTGAAATATCGAGATCTTGTGCTTCTCCACTTCTGCTGAAGCTCCATCCCAGGACATAATGGTCACTCCTACGTAAACCGGTAGCTGCAGAGAATCCAACATACATAGAGTCCAAGAAAATCTTAGAAAGATCAATGGATGTAGACAGGAGAGGCCTGCTTGGTTTTGGAAATCTGATCGGAGCTAGTGTCACGTTGAGTAACTTTTCAGCTCCATTGTAGTCAATCCACATCTGCATTGGATCTCCACTTTCTAGCATCAAGCTTTTGTTCTTCCTTTCTCTATCAGAAAAATATGCTGCTGTAGTAGAATCATTGGAAATCACGCTGTTCACATCAATCCCCACATGATTTCCATCAATATCTTCAAAGTCGGGACTGCGTGCAGTATCGAGCTCAACAGCTAAGATGTGATTTGTAGGCTGGCGGTTGGTTGAGAAATTAAAGAGTCCAAGAGATGAACCTGCAGAAGCTCCGGTGAAGTCCAAAGATGGTGAGAAGACAAAAGCCATACCGTTGCCACCAAAATTAGGCATTGATGAAACCAATGCAAACACAAACCGTGTTGAAAAAGAAAGAGATTGAGAATAAGACGTCATATTGAACTTGATCGGATATGGATGGAAACCATAACCACTTTCGTGCTCAGAGATGTTAGTTAGTTGCAACAGGCCATTGGGAAGGACTTTTGCTAGTCCATCCAGATGCAGTTTCCTCCCATTGAAGCCATTGTAGATAAATCGATTTTCATCTTGTGCAAAGGTTATGGAAATCAAATATAGAGATAAAACTAAACAAAAACAAACTGTTCCAAGAGCTGCAGCCATGGAAGAAAGCATTTAGTAGTATGCTTTTGTAAATTAGAGATGTTTAGGCCTCTTTACCAATATGAGACTCTTGATTTATTAACGTTCCAAATCTTCAAGTCTCTAAATCTTTGTTCAGATTCTTTGTATAAAGAATATAATTAATCAAGTTGACCCGTAAACAAAGGGTCAACTTGTGGCCTAAGACATTAACTAAAACAACCAGTTCAAATTTCTGACTATTGATACCCTTTGGCAAGAACCGTAAAAATTTATAACTGCTCATTTTCATGTATAGATATCTTCAGGTCGCAGATGCAAATCGTACATAATAAGGGAAGGAGAGGTTTCAGGCTTTGATGAGTGTTTGGAGCAGGTGCGAGCTCTACAGAAGGCGACCTCGCAAAGCAAGAGGGTTGCTGAGGGATTCGCTGCTCATGCGGACCTAAGTCGGCCCGACAATCTCCTGCGGTTAATCAAGCTGCTGTTGCGAAAAAGGGTGAAAAGAGGAGAGCTCGCGATATGTTTAAACATCACCCCACAAAAACATCGCATACTTAACTCATGGGAGTGGCGTTAGAGTACCATATCCCAAGAGGTTGTTGCATCGTGGCAACTTCTTCTAGTGACCATGCAGTTTATCCTCCTGTGGGCTACGTTGCCATCAGCCCGCACCACTTAGATGCCCGGTTTAGGTTTCCAGTTCCCTCATACCTTGTAGATATTCTTAATGACTTGGACCTTGCCCCATTTCAGCTTACCCCGAACATCTACGCTCAGATTACTTCTGTAGCTGTTCTTTTTAGAAAGAATAACCTTTCTTTTCTTTCCCCCAAAATTCTAAAGTACATGTTCGCTTTTAAAGATACTAGCATGGGACAGCCACGGGATGGGCTGTATTACATCTCAGCTCGTCCCCCTAAGTATCAGAGCATTTTGCCTCAGGGCGAGACTAAGGAGAAATTCAATGTGGGTAATTATAAAACACATTGGTTCTACGTCTTTTGCCCTTCCCTGTTCCGTCTTAAAAACTTTAGTTTTCAAGCTGAGCCGAGTAAAGGTTCTCAAATCACATCATGGATCACCATAATTCTTGACTGCTTGTTTCATTTTACTAACGATTTTTTTTTCTTTTAGACATAAAAACTCGGAGAATCGAGCTTACTCAAAACGATGATAGAGATCTCGAGGTCCTTGCTGCATAAAAGTCAAAGAGGGATGAGGTCAGATTATTAGACGAGCTCCTTCACACTTACCAGCTCGCTTCTTCTCTTGGAGATAAACTTCTCAAGAGCAAGTACATAGGCTCTCGCGGCATCAAAGACATTGAATCGACCTTTGGAGTATGAGACGTAAGTGAAAGCTTCAGTTTGCTGGGACTCTCTTCTAGTGATACTGACGTCGAGATCATCTTGAAAGAGGCTGCAGAGATGGCTAACCTTAGCTCAATGGTTCCTCCGAAAGGGAGGCCTCGTCAGTCTACGAGCTCGAGTGTTGCTGTTTCTATTACTCCTAGTTCATCTGCAACGGCAATAAAAGAAGGGCCTCAGAATGTTAGTATTGCTGAATCTTCTGCCCCTATTCATTCAAAAGATTTTTTTGTGGCTATCCCTTCTGGGACCTCGCAATCCATCGTACCTGTCCCCCAGCCACAAGCTCCTATAGATCCAAACATAGAGGCAGCTATTTCAGCCAAGGGCAAGAAGGTTGTTGTTAGTTTGTGGGCTAAGAGAAAGGGTCTTGAAACTTCAAGCAAGCTCCCTCTTACTAAGCGGTCTCCAAAAAAAAAAAGGAAGCAAATCGCAGCTTCTTTTCAGAAGGCATCCTCTCAGGTCGCCAGAGAGGTGCGACCGTCCAAAGTTACCATTGAGTTTCATCTTGACAGCGTTCCTGAAAGAGGTTATTTATACCTCATCTTTGAACAGCTTTCTTCGATTCTCGATTTCATAGCCAAGAGCCTTAAAGACGATAATTTTACTGACGTAGACCTACTTACCTGGTCGGTACTTGAATCAGTCAAGGTAAGACTTGCTTGTTCTTCTTTATGCCTGTTGACTTTCTCTTGACTCTTACTCTTATCCTTTTGGATTCTATAATTCTCTATGGGAATCATGAAGTCATGGACGATGTGTTCGCCCTAGAAGAGCAATGTGAGAAGCTCAAGGCTGGTAATAAGAAGCTCAAGGAGGCGGCGAAGAAGCATGATGACAAGCTGCTCTCTTTGACGAGTAAGGCCAACAAGGCTAAAAATGTAGCTGGGCTTCTTCAAGCCAAGCTAGATGTTGCTGAGGCTAAGAAAGAGGTTAAGGTCGCTTTGGCGAAAAATGATAGCCTTCATGAGATAGTCACCTCCAAATTCTACTCCCAGCTTAACAATACCAAAACTTTACTAAAGGAATAAGAGAAAGACTTAGAAGCAGTTTCAAAAGAAAAGAAGCTGGTGGTGCAGTGAGCTAAAGTTGCAGAGCAGAAGGCCGCAAAGTTAAAGGAAGAGGCCACCTCAGCAAGAAACAAGGTGAAAGCTCGTGTTAGAGAGGCGAGCTCAGACACAAAGGTAGGATTTTTATACACCTTGTGGAAGGTATATCCCGATCTGGACTTCTCTATCTTTAGTGAGGAGGTCAAGGACATCCAATTCTTCATCGAGGAAGCTGAGAGGGTGCAAGGCAAAGCACAGGTTCAAGTCCAGGAAACCTTGACCGAAGAAGGTGCCAAGGATCTACCTGAAGGAGGTGTAAAAGATCAGGCATCCTCTAAATCAATCCCTTAGGACCTTGTCCCTTAAGCTCCTGCTCTCCTTTCGGATGACCTTATAAGCATAGACTGAGCTTCTTTTTTCGCTTTGTAGATCAGAGAACTACTTAGGGCATTTAGAAGGTTCCCTTGCTCTTGTACTTGGACAATCGTGAATTCCTTGTTGATTTACCTCTTTAGTAAGGTTTTTTCTTTGTTTGTAAAGACATGGATATTGACCTTGTTTAAGGTTCTTTTTGAATATTTGCTTTGATATGATATTATTGAATTTGCCATCTTTAAATTCATGTGAGCTGATAAAATAAAATAAAATGTATGGGCTAGTGATAATAGTACCTAATAAGAACTTGAAAGTTCGTTATCTCTGACGTGTTTTTAGCTTGTAAATTATAACATATGTCTGGTGTAGATTACAATAAACTCAATAGATTGTAGCTTGAAGACATCACAAAATATCATGCAGATTTGCTAAATAAGATAGAGCTCGTCACTATTATGCGATGTATTGCAAGCTAAGATAAATGTAGATTAGATAGAATCTGAATAAAGACTTACAAGTCAAGATTTTCAACTAGATTAAATGCCCATATTAGGTCGCAAAAATAGCTTGTAAGCCATATAGATGAGCCTTCGCACATAATTTGGACAAGTTGTTTATTTGTGAATATATATATGCATCTAGGTGGGTTGACGATATTAGTTCGCGCGGCCTATCAACAGAAGTTGACGATGTTAAGCTCATGCGGCCTGTCAATAGAGGTTGACAATGTTAGCTCATGCGGCCTGCCAACAGAGATTGACGATGTTAGTTCGCGTGGCCCATCAACAGAAGTTGAAGATGTTAAGCTTATACAGCCTTTCAACAGAAGTTGACGATGTTAGCTCACTTGGCCTGCTAACAAATATTGACAATGTTAGCTCACACGATTTGCCAACAGAGGTTGACGATGTTAGCTCACATGGCCTATCAACACATGTGACGATGTTAGCTCACGCAGCTTGTCAACAGGGGTGCGAGCTCGTGGACGTCGATTCCCTTTTGGCTATAGGGTAGGTGTAGGGTCGGCCAAAAGACCGATATTAAACCTCTTACCCCTGTAGGATCTCACTCGAGGTGGAACTCTCGATGTCATGGCTTCTATTATCAAGTTAATTTCGCCACGAGTGTGCTTTCTTTTGTATACAACCTTGAAGAAATAAATTGCATCAACAAACTTTATAGGGAACATGGACCTTTTATTACTTGTAAATAATCATGATTTACAAAATAAAATGAATGAGCCATAAATTATTGAAAATAAGGCTGCAAATGTTTTACATTCCATGCTCGTGGCACTATTACTCCACTCATACTAGTCAGGTGATATGCTTCATTCCCCAAGTCTTTTTTACGATGTAAGGTCCTTCCTAGTTCGAGTCTAACGTCTCGTCACTGGCTTATGGGCTTCGGATAGAATGAGGCACAGTATAAGATCGTTGGATTTATGGCTTCAAACTCATACCTTCTTATTATAGTATCTGGCCACCTTTTGCTAATGGATGACAATCCTCATGCAGGCTGCCTCCCTTACTTTATCGAGAAGGTCCAAGTTTATGGCGAGGAGCTTATCGTTCTCCATCGGATTAAAGCTTGCTCTTCGTTGACTGGTTACCTCTAACTCAACTGGAATCATGGCCTCGGACCCGTAGACCATCGAGAAAGGAGTTTCTCCAGTAGTGTTACGAGTAGTTTATTCTATAAGCCTACAACACCTTCTGTAGCTCATCCGCCACGTTCCTTTCTTGGCCTCTAGTCTTATCATCAAAATCTGCTTTATGATCTTGTTGACAACCTTGACCTAGCCATTTGTTTGGGGATGATCAACTGTCGAAAAGCTCTTTATAATGTCGAGGTTGTTATAAAATCTGATAAACTTCTTGCTACTGAATTGAGTGCCATTGTCGATCATGAGCTGTTGGGGGACTCCAAACCTGTAAATGATATTATTCCAGACGAATTTTTCTACCTTTACAGCAGAGATCTCGGCAAGTTCCTTGGCCTCTACCTACTTAGTGATGTAATCTATTGCAACGATGGCGTATTTACATCTTTTATGGCTTGTTGGGAGAGGCCCTATTAGGTCCATGCCCTAGATCGCGAATGGCCATGGACTAATCATCTGTTAAAGGTAGGCAGGTGGAGCTCGCGAGACCCTCGAAAACCTTTGGCAACTATCACATTTTTTTACCAAGTCGATGACATCCCGTTTCATTGTTGGCTAATAATACCCTTACCTTAATGCTTTCTGGACTAGTAAGAGCCCCCCAGCGTGATTCCCACAGTGACCTACATAAATCTCCATCAGAGCCTTCGTGCAATCAGGCTCATCTAAACACTTTCAATAGCAGAGCTAAGAAGCCTTTCTTATAAAGTACGTCGTCGTAAATGCAATTTACTGTAGTTCGAGTTCGTAGATGATGTGCTTCTAGTTTATCATCTGGTAACTTCCCATTCCGTAAATAATCAACTAAGAAACTCATCCATGAATCTTCTGTTATGGCAATGGTCAGCACTTTAATCTTATACGCCTCAAAATAAGGGCGCAACTTTCTGGATGCCATCACAAGATAGTAGGCGAGCTTTTTCATCAGGGTGTACATCGTCTCAACATATACTAGCTTCTTACTGATGTAATAAACAGGGAATTGCATCCTGTTTTCTTCTCGGACTAAGGCTACGCTTAAAGCATGCTGAGATACACTGAGATAGACTATCAGAGTTTCCCCTTCTTTCGATTTTGACAAGAGAGGAGCTCGTCTCATGTACTTCTTCAGCTGTTGGAACGCGACCTCGCATTGTTCTGTCCATTCAAAGCTTTTGGCCTTTTTCAAGACTTCGAAGAATAAAACACATTTATCTGTGGCCTTGGAAATGAATCTGCTAAGGGCAGTGACTTGGCCATTCAAGCTTTGTACGTCATTAACCTTTACTTACGACCTCATATCCAGTAGTGTCTTTATTTTCTCTAGGTTGGCCTCGATCCCCCTGTTATTCATCATAAAGCCCAGAAATTTACCCGAGACTACTCCGAAAACACATTTGAAAGGGTTGAGCTTCATCTGTTACTTCTTCAAAATTTGGAACATCCTCTCAAAGTCACGAACATGATCAATGGTTTGCTTGGATTTTACTAACATATCATCGACGTACACTTCCATAGTGTTCACAATCAGGTCCGCGAACATCATATTCACTAGCCTTTGATAGGTTACCCTCTGCATTTGTCAGTTCGAAGGGCATCACTTTATAGCAATATAGGCTGCGGTCTGTGACAAATGTGGTATGCTATTCATCTTCAGAGGTCATTGGAATCTGGTTGTACCCTAAGTATGCATCCATGAAACTGAGAAGCTCGTGCCCGGCTGTTGCATCTACGAGCTGATTAATTACGGGCAACGAGAAGCTATCTTTCGGGCAGACCTTATTTAAGTCCGTGAAGTGGATGTAAGTTCTTCATTTCCCATTCTTCTTCTTTACCAGCACGGGATTTGCTACCCAAGTTAGATAGCGAGCTTCTCGGGTAAATTTGTTTCCCAGAGTTTGTCTACTTCTTCCTTTAGGGCACCATAACACTCACAGGTCATCGACCTCATCTTTTGGCAAACTAGTTTGTGGTGAGGGTCTATGTTCAGCTTATGAGTCATCACCCTTAGATCAATCTCTACCATATCCTCGTGGTTCTAGGCGAACACATTCAAAATTTACTTTGAGGAAATCAGCTTGCTGGGCTTTTATCTCTGGAGCCAAATTCTTGCCCAACTTAAGGCACCTTTCAGCATCCACCCCACTCACTAGTACATCTTCCAACTCTTTTACTAGACCTACAGTCTTGCATGTATCAATCTCCTTGGGGTCTAGGTCGTGGCTAACCATAAAAGTACTAATGGCTTGTAACTCATGCCTTAAGACCACGTTCACCTTCTTTCCTCAAGCTCCCATCTTAACTGCATCTGCGTAACAATAACGAGCTAGCTGCTACTCGTCTTAGACACATCTTATCCCATTAGGAGTTGAGAACTTCATTGTTAGGGTTCTGGTGGAGGTGACTATGTCCAGATCATTTATTGCGGGCCTTCCCAATACTGTATTATAAGCTGAGGGAGAGTTAATAATCAGAAAGTCTACTAGCACAGTTGACTGGTTAGCTATATCTCCGAGAGTGAGAGGTAGTTTGATCTGCCCGATAAGAGTGACTGCATCTCCAGTAAGGCCATATAAAGGCTCGAGGGAAGGCTTTAACTATTCATCATCAATCCCCATCCGGTCATAACACTCATTGTACATTACATTTACCGAGCTCCCCGTGTCGACCATTATTCTTCTGACTTCTGAGTTCTCGATACAGGCTCAGATTACCATGGCATTATTGTGGGGCCAATGAACATCCCAAGCATCTTTTTCTGTGAAAACAATCTCCTCGGATGCCCTTCTAGCCCTCTTCACTGGTCCTTCTAGCTCTTTTCGGCTTATAAGTTGGATGTGATTAGCCTCACGTATACACCGCTCCTGCGATCTATTTGATGTTCCTACCATATGAGGACCCCTATAGATAGCGAGGATCGTCCTCATAGCGAAATGCGTGCTCTTGGTCGAGAGTTGGTTGGGCTAGCTACTACTCTTGTTACCGTTCGTGAGAACGCTGTTGCTGGGATGGTCGCCCCACAAGTCGCACAACATACTTCCTTTAATGACCTTTTCTTATCAAATCTTCAATGGCATCCTTCAGCGTCTAACAATTAGAGGTGGTATGCCCAACTTCATGATGATAAGCACAGAATTTGCTCATGTCTTTACGTCCTTTAGGAGTCTAAATAAGAGCTGGTCTTCCAAAGTTCTCCCTATTTTTTTCAGTTGCAAAGATCCTCTCTTGAGTATCAGACAGGGTGCTGTATCTATTGTAATAGCCCTGATACTGGGGTCGTTCTCGCCTCTGGTTATTCCTCGGTCTAGGCCCATATCTGGCCTTCTTTACAATCTGATTATTATTTCTTTGGCCCTCAAGGCTATTTCCTCCATTGCTCATTTCCTTTCCTTGGTTGGAGCTACCAGCCTCATCTTTCTGATGATTCACCTTCTTGGGGTCAAATGCTTCCTCCCACCTTATTTCTTTTGTGGCTCGCTCATAAACTTCCTCTAGGTCCTTCATCGGGGACTTATAAATGCTCTCGTATAGTTTCCCGTCCTTCCTTAATCCCATCGAGATAGCTGTCAAGATCCCTTCGTCTGAAAGGCTTTCCATATTATTCGCCTTGCGCATGAATATGCTGATATAGTCCTTTAACAATTCACCAAGATGTTGGAAGATGGTGGCGAGGTGGCAAGGTGGCGCGATCTATCTCTTTAGCGCCTTATACTAGTTCATAAATTTTTGTTGGCTCTCCTCTCAATTATTGATGCTACGGGATGGGAGGTTTCTGAACTATGTCTGCAGAATATCCCCAAGTGTTGCTGAGAAAACACAACATTTGACAAGCGAGCTGGTGGTCTGCAGGTCCATCTAGATATTGAACAAATCTAGGTGATCGAAGGGATCAGAGTCCCCATTATACTGTGGAATGTTTGGAACTTTGAACCTGGGGGGAAGTGGCTCCATCTCAATCTCCGAGGTGAATGGAGTCCTCTCTTCACTTCTACTCTCATGTTCACAAGCTTCGAGTCGCGATTTAAGCTACTGGACCTTCTGAAGGAGCTGCTCGACTAGTGGATCCTACCCTTCAACTCGTCTGGCGGTGGATTGCCCAACAGTAGGTTGTCTATTCTGCCTACTCAGGAATTGTTGACCTCGTGCCCCCTATCTTTTTCTATCTTCAAACCCGGGGGCATAACGACTAGGCTCATGTCCTTGGTCAGGCCTGTCCGACGCAGTTTCCCTACACGAATCACTGCGATGATGCCTCTACTCGACTTCATCTCTGTAGGCTGAGACCTGATCATATCCACGGTCCATCTACGCCGGTCGGCATTCATTTTGGCTCACCCTTACTCTGAACCTTGAAAGATGAGTTGCACCTTCCCTATTATGAGCTCGCTAAAACCGAGCACTGGACTGCACGCTGGAGGAATGAGTTGACCCCTCTTGAACCGACTCCCTAATGACTCTCTCATTCGAGGCAAGGGCCTCAACATGCTATTGTTGTGAGATATTCCCCCTCATAACTACCTAAGGTGGTCTCTGAGCAACTTGAAACTAGACTCGAATCAGTGCCCTGACTTTATTGGCTAATTGCATCATGGTATTTTCTAACACCTCATGGCGCTGTTGTAGAACCCGTATAACGTCTCCTCCTACAATATTAGGTATAGGTTGATGGGTAGGAATAGGAGGTATACTTTAAGTATTCCCTGCCATGGGTGCGTTAGACGTTCCTGCACCCATGCAAGCTATCCCACCAACAGGCAAAGTGTCTTGTTGTTGTTCTGGGCTCTCGAGTTAGTCAGCATCTGTGTCGGAGCTCTTAGTGATTCTTCTTCTGACCATGATGACTAACGAACAAGCTCTGTATATCGAGAGCAAAGGTGGTGAAATTGTAGATGGGTATTCCTTTTAGTGCCAAAATGTCGACGTCAGGAATTAACCGATTAGGTTCTTTTTAGACTCAAGCTACAGTTTCGATCAAGAGCAATATAACAAACAAGTAAAAAGCAAAGGAAAAAGGCCAGGGAAGAACAAGATGCACCAGAAATTTTTAAATGGTTCGGCCCAATTGATGTCTACGGCCACTGTTCTCTCTCTTTATATTTCTACAGAGTAATGGCACTCAAAAATATCTTTTTTACAGTGAATTTCCTCCCCTATTTATAAAGAAATGGGAGGTGCTACAGTCATTTATAATAAGACAAAGTTGTAATAAGTCAAAATGAAATGATGGATTATATTTAATGCAGCTGACAATATCAGGTTAATTCTACCAAAGTATGAGTTTAGACGACTAACTAATGCTGGTTAGGTGAGATTTTCATAATTTCTATTGTAATATCTTACAGGATTGGCGTGTACGATATATCTTGAGCTGTAATCGGTCTGACAGCTCTGACTGTGGTTAACTTGCACTCTAAGAGATATGACAGAAGCGAGCACCTTAGCGAGCTGATAAGCGAATAAGTCTTTATATCGAATTGATTTTCTTTCGGACTGCTTGTTGGGGATGACAGACGAACTGGACGACGATCTGATGAATCAGCAAACAGTCGATCTCATAAGTGGGCTCATAGACGAGGTGATAAAACGAGTAGACAATTGACCTCATTAATGGGCTCATGCACGAGCTAATAAACGAGCTGGTGAACGAGCACATGCAAAGGCTGATAAACAAATACTTAGATGATCTAATATGTAAACAGATGGGCGAACAAATAAGCGAGCATGTTAACGAGTAGACGGACGAACATAAAGATGAGCAAAGAGATGAACAGATTGCTTGGCTTTTTGGGCCTTTGGGTCATTGGGCCCATCCTTTAGACTTTTGATAGCTTATTTGGTTTGATCGTAAAAACACCCATAACACCACATAATTTAATTCCCAAAAAATTTTAAGTAAACACTAAAATTACTAAATGAGAAATTTTTTTTTCTTTATAATAATTTATAATTAGTAAACACCTCCTAAAATAAGAGTAATTCATAAGAGAAAAGATAAAACCCAATAAATTTATTGCTTCATATGTTAAATGTGTTCTTAAATGTACTCTTACAAGGCCTAAGAAAAAATCTACCTTGTTTGAGCATCAACTACAGGCACCACTAACCACAATAAATTTAATTCTGCAACAAGTTTGTGCAGTGCCTCCATTTTTAACTGATGGCAGCTGAATCAAAGTTGACCAAATACCCCGTAAGAATAAAGTAGTAAGAACTCATTCTATCCTCCCGTCAAGTCTAAGAAAGCAAGTAAATATTATTATTATACATTAATATAGTCACCATATTTTCATATTTTGAATAATTGATGTAACAAATATTTTAATCATTTCCAATCATTTGAAAATATTGATGATATTTTCATTATCTTAATCGATATTCTTATAATTTAGAGTTCAATATTTTTACTGAAATTAAAAGATAATTTTTTACGTGTAATTTCGACTAAAATTTTGCTATGAAATCCGGGGTTTTTTAAGATTCAAACCCAACCCAACGTTAGACTAATGAAAGGCTCATATCAACAAAAAACTGAAGTCGAAATGGCCATCTGCAACCAAAATGATGAAATTGCCCAATATGTGTTAGGGTAATGTGCCCTAAGAGCTTGTAATTTGTAAATATTTAAATTAAATAATAAATAAAATATATTTATTTTATTCAATTTATGTACATTTATGAAATGATTGCTTCATACAAATATCATGTAACAGCCATGGTTACTTATGTTGTCTCAAACTAAGTATATAAGTGTAATATACAAGAGGGTTTAGTTTGAAATCAGTAATCTAAAGAGTTCGTAGAAAGCAAACAAAGCTGGGTACTTTACTTGTGGTAAATCTATAGTTGCGGCCCATTTTGTATTTGATAAGATGATTCTATCTGGGATCATTCATGTGGTGACATGAAAATGGAGACACCTTATATAATAGAGATTATATAGGATTGGACCATGATAAAATGAATTTCTTATTAATATCTGTTAAACAAAGAAATTTATATTTATCAACTTGATGATCATATATGGATTGATCTTAATCCTGAGTGTTTTATGGACTCTTATTTATTGAGTCATATCTTTTGATTTATATGGGTGAGACTATTATAGATTTATGGTCAATAAGTTTCGTACTTTGAAGATGTAATTTAATAAGTGACTGGGAACATTCTACATAATAGTGGAATCTACTCCTTCTTGCGAGAAGTAGATGAGTAGTTCTCTTAAATATTGATTCGGGTCTTGAACAATAAAAGTGCTCGACTTTCTATTTGTAAATAAATTGAAAGATAAATTCATAAGTTGTTATGAATATATTGTTCATTAGAGAATCAATGATATTTAATGGAATAAGATATAATTAGAGAGGTAAAACGGACTTTAATGATCTAATTCTAATTATGAACAACTTGTGGATGATCAAACCATATGAAATGATTAAATCAATGGACATTGAAAATTCAAACTGTATAAAACATCTATAATTTTGAGAGTGTAATATTAAGTTTTTAGTTGAGTAACTTTAAGATTAATAATAATAAATTATTTAATTAAAGAGTTTAATTAATAATTCCCATATTATTGGAGCTCAAATTATAGGTCCATTTGGTCCCCTTGCTAACTCACAACCACATAAAGAAATAAAGGGAAGAATATGATTGATTGTCCAATTATAAGTGTACATATAATTTTATGAACACGTTCATGAATAATTTAAATAATTTGATTATTTAAATATAAATAATTATTTAATTGTTTGTAGAGGTTAAAAGTTTAACTTTAAATGGTGTCATTAAATTATATATGATTTAGAATCATTTAATTTAATGAAAAATCTTTTAATTAATGGAAATGATAATTTAATTTAATTGAAATTAGATTTCATATTAAATTAGATTAGAGAAGTTTTAATTTAATAGGAATTAGATTCCATATTAAATTAAAAGTAAAGAGTTTTAAACCAATAAGAAATTTGATTCCATATTGAATTTGAATTAAGTTTTTCAATTTAATTAGGAAATTGTATTCCTTATTAAATTAGAAAATTCTAACTTACCATTATAAAAAAAATGTGCTTTATATTGGTAACAAGATAGAGAATTTTTGGTTACTTGAATAAAAAATTTTTATTAATTAAAAATATCATATTACCCAATCTCAAAAGAAATCAAGAAAATCGTTTTTTTTTTATTTCTACATAATCTTTTATAAAAAGATTTCATGATATAATTCTTCGAGATTGTGCTCATACACAGTTTCTTTTTTGAAGAGTCATAGTAAGGAAAATTGAGTGGTGAAGAATTTACAAATCAAAAAGGATCAATTCAATCTTTATGTAAAGTAAGATTCGATCTTATTAATTTAATTATTGAATTGTTATTACTAGCATCGATCGAGCGTGTTTTTATTTGGAAAAATTTTTAAAATACATGTTTCCGCATTAAATTTAAAAATCAATTTTTCCTTCAATATGCCCATAACTTCTATATAAATATTTTTATAAGTTTTATATTTATGAATTTTTCCCATTATATATCAAAATAACCAATTGTTTATATATGGATTGGAGTGATCATTTTATAATATATATAAATAGACTCTCCCATGGAGTTGTCATATTATTGTGTGATATTATTGTTTAAGTAATAATATGAATTTTAATATCACCTAAAATTAAAAGTATCAATTTATCACTCAATTAATAGTTAGAGTTTCAATATCATCTAAAAGTAGAAAATTTTAATTTATTCATAATGAATAACACAAAACTCTAAGTTCTGTTTTTCATCTCTTTCTCTTTTATTTTTATTGGAAAATAGGGGATATAAAAATTCATTTTCATGAACCATTTTGATTGAATTTTTTATCTCGACTTTGAAATATCAAGGTAGAATCGTGTTCTCTTCCGTGAAATTATCAAATTGATATATTTTCTTGGTCAAAATGTTGTTTGGATAAATAAAAAATTGAACTTCAAAGTTCATCGTTTGGTAAGAAAGTCTAATAAAAGAATGAAGTTTGGTATATAATTAAATGCATGTATCATAGCTATAAGGTAACTTATCGAGCACAGACTACAGACGCTCTCTCTCACGTACCCCTGGGGGGTTCCAACTTTAGGTGTACTATTATGGAGTTCCAGCCTTAAGGTATTCATCCGTTGAAAATGGTGATAGAGTTATAAATGCGTGTTTAGGGAGTCTTATCCAAAGAACTCAAAGCAATAAACACCTTTCTTTTTTTCTTTTTTTTTTTTTTTTTTTTTTTTGAGAATAATAAACACCTTACATTTTGTCATTGTATTATTGTCCTTTAGGCTTCAATTTAAAAAATGTGGTCCCTATAGTGCGTGTAATCAAAATCCCAAAGCAAGAAGGCAATCAACACCTTACATTTTTCATTGAATTATTATCCTTTGCACTTCAATTTCAAAATAAAAGGACAAAACCAAGTGAAGTTTGTTTTGACTTGCCGGCCACAACACCTACAATCATTCATTCACATTTCTAGATTTTAATTGAGTCCACGTTCAATTATAAATTATGTATTCAAAAATAACGAAATCTTTTTCAGAAAAATAATAATAATGAAATCTATTTTTTTTTTTAGTCATTTTCTGAAAAGGAAATACATTTAAAGAAAATGCAATGTTAATTTTTAATGGCAGTATGAACATATCTATAATGGAGGACTACCTTTTCCTTGTATTATTATTCTTTCTCCTTAATCTATGCCACTTTTACAGAGAGACAAATATCGTGTAAAGTTTACTCGCTAATATTAATGGTTAGGAAAAATCTTCAATGTGTACCTTTCACTAATATTTCAGTATGTTCTCTCAAAAAAAAAAAAAATACTTCAGCATGTAATATAGTTTGAAAATAAATATTGTTTAATTTCATGCCATAGGATGATTAATGAATAGAATGCACACCATATGTATGTGAAGTATATCAAAATTTCTATAGAGATCATTTGATAAGAAAATAGAAAACTAATCTGCTTAGTAAAATAGTTTAGATTTTTGTTGGGTTAAAAACTAAAAATAATGTTCAAATTTTACAGTAGAGTGAGATATGATTTTTACCAGAATTTGAGACAAGTTTAAATTTTATTGTTTTAAAAAGTTCTAAATTTTCTTAAATAATCTCAACCAAACAAACTCAAAAAGAGTAATGTAAAATGATCATTTTATAATGAATAATTCTAGGCTTTTCAAGTTAGTTGTCCAAAATTATTCTAAAATAATATGACATATGAATTATAACATCCATATCAATCTTGATATAATATGAGTTAAATCTTATTTGCCATATTATTTGAACATGATTTTAAAACATATATATATATATATATATTGAGAAGACTAGTATTACTCTTTTATAATTAGATAAGATTTTAAAATATCCTGTCATAAAATCTTAAAAACTGTACAATACTAACTTGTGATAGAAACCTATTAGAGTAAACTCCTGTTCTGGTAATACTCCTGTTTGGTGTGCATGATTAGATGAGATATGATTGGATAGATATGATTTAATATGATTGAATGAGATTTAATAAGTACTATATCGTGTTTGTATTGTTGGGAGTGGATTAGATAGGATTGAATATAATTTAATTAATAAGTATTGTAACGTGTTTGTATAGTTGGGATTGGATTGGATTTAACTAAAATAATTTAATATTAAATTCAATTATTTTTTGAAAAATATTTGAATTAGTTTTGAAAATATTTAATGTAAATAATAAATTATAAAAATAGAAATTAATTAAATATGAATATTTCAATTAATATTACAAAATTTTACTTTATAAAACTACCTTAAATAATTTTATAATTTTAAATTTATTTAATATTATAATTACTAATTTATTTATAATTATTAAAAAATTAAAAAAAAAAAAACATAAAAACAAATCCTACATTCGAGCTAACACCTCGTTTTCTAAACCACCCTTATGTAACTTTGCCTTAGTTCTTGAGCTTGTATTTTGTAATAAATAAATTAAATTCTTTAATATAATAACAATTAGTAGAAGTGGTTAAATACTTTACAATGAATATATAAATAAATTAAACTCTTTAATATTATCTGCAGAAGCCAAGGTGGCATGCAAAATTAGTACCAATAATTGTTTTCTGAATCCTTATGTAATTCTAGCTTCACCCTTGAGCTTTAATTTTGTAATAAATAAATTAAACTCTTTAATATAATAACAATTAGTATGAGTAGTTGAATACTTCACAATGTGTGGGAATGAATCTCCTCTGGATAAGAATTATCATCTCCCAACTATAGAAGTAATTATTTGAGTCACGTTATCAATAATCAATCTTAACAAACTCGATAGTCATATGATCTATAAGGTATTAGTGTAATATATTTATATATAATTTTTATAATCAGTACCTCCTAACTTTAAGATGAACTAATCAAATTTATCTATTGTATTTTCTCTCCTATAATAAATTATCTTTCATATTCAATTCAAATGCAATGGATGAATTTAATTGATTTGTCATACCTTTACCATAGAAGTTTGATATATTATATATATAAGTATAACATATGTATATCTATCTATACTAATTCTGTTATCAGTACTTCATAACTTTTTTAAAGTTAGAATCAAACAATGTTAAC
This sequence comes from Dimocarpus longan, assembly GCA_022984855.1. Classification (NCBI taxonomy): domain Eukaryota; kingdom Viridiplantae; phylum Streptophyta; class Magnoliopsida; order Sapindales; family Sapindaceae; genus Dimocarpus; species Dimocarpus longan. Next base: position 8,716,894 of record CM041013.1, read on the forward strand.
CATAGATTAAATCTAATGGAAAGAAATAAAGAAAATAAAAGTGGAAATAAATAATGATATTATATTAAAGTACTAAAATACCAAGTGTTTGTTAAATGATCCACTAAAGTGCATTACAAATGAAGAATTTTATTACTCTAATATAATCTAATTTTTTATTTGCATTTCTATTTTCTCTGCTTCTGTCCATTAGATCTAATCTACGATTAAGATTATTTGATTCTAACTTTTTTAAAGTTAAGAGATAGTAATCGTAGAATTACTATGTATATATATAGTAATTTTACCATTATTGTCTCATAACTTTAAAAGTTAAAATAAATCAATCAAATTCATTCATTACAGTCTCCCTTCTAAAATAATTTCTCTTCATATTTAATTCAAATATAACGAATGAATTTGATTGGTTCGTCCTAACTTTTTAAAGTTTGAAAGCACTTACGATAAAATCATTATATATATATATATATAGATAGAGAGAGAGAGAGAGAGAATGTGTGTGTAACACCCCGAATCCGAACTGGTCTAATAGGTTATATATACATATGTATATATATATATCTTAATAAAGTTTAGATAAGGATCAATTAGAAACTTAGATTAAGGAGCCCAAATAAAAAGAAATTCAAGTAATTAAAAACTAGTATGGCTCAATTACTTTTTAAGCACATCTAATTGTTTTTCTAAATACACCCACCTAAAGTCAAACATAGAAAAAGAAGGATGTGAAAGAGGTAGAATTGTCTACCATAAAAGAGGAGGAATTGTGGAATTTTTGAAGAGCAATTTATGGAAAAAAAAAAAAAAGAGGAATCTCTAGAAAGGATAAGAATGAAAATTAAATGTTATGGAATGGGCAAGATTGGAAATGCAAAATGACACTTGGTTAGAATTTAATTAGATGGAAAAATGGGTGGTGGAAGAGAAGGCTAAGTGAATGAAATTATGGCCATGAATGAGAATATATGTGTGTGTGTGTGTGTGATTTTATGTGATTTAAAAAGGCAACTTCATCCATTTATTGAGCTTGGTCGAACCCACCCCTAAAGATTTGAAAAAGAAAAACCAAGGGAAAGGGAGAAGAAAGAAGGAAGGAGAAAAAAGAAGAGGCGAAGGAAATCAATGAAGCTTGGAGAAAGATTTGTGATAAGAAACTAATTTTAATTTAGAATCAATTTTCTTAGTTTAGTTTCTTATAGATCATAAATAAAGTTTTGATGTTGTTTTAGGTGAAAATGGTTCCAAGGAGAAGATAAGTACAAGTAAGCTTCCCTAGGGTTTGGAAATAAACTAGTGAGTGAATGTTTTCTCTTAACTTGATTTATGAAAGTATTTTTGTTATGATTTAACTTTTATTAATTTTAGAAATCAAATATGTTTTATGATCTATGAATTTTAAAGTATGTTTTAAGATTTTGAAACATGTTATAAGATTTTAAAGTATGTTTAATGAATTGAGAAAAATGAATTATGTTTAGTAGATATGTTGTATGATTGATGAATTTTAGAATATGTTTTGAAAATTTTAAAGTATGGTTAGAATATATAAACTTTAGACTATGTTTTTATAAACTTTAGATTTTATTTTATCAATGTTAAGATGTGATTTATGATTTATGAAGTATGGATTCTTTTTTGAAATTTTAAAGTATATTTTGTAATTTATGGAATTAATATTATGTCTTATGAGTTTAAAGTATACTTTATGGTTTATAAATTAGAAACTATGTCTTTTAGTGATTCTAAAGTATGTTTGATGATATGTAAATTTTACATTATGTGTTGGATTTTCAAAATGTGTTTTACGATTTAATAAAGTAAACTATGTTATATGGTTTCTGAATTAATTAATTGATTTATGAAAATTTATAGCATGTTATATAAATTACATGAGAAATTATGATTTTTGCATATATATGCATGGATAAGATTTTTTGTTGGAAACTTAATATTTAATATGAAAAGTTTTACAAAATATATTTGGAATTATACTTGGAATTTTACTTGCAAAAATAATTTTAGAACATTTAAATGTACCCTCCCTTTTAATGGTTAAATTAGCATCATGTGAGTAAGGTCGAGATAATCGTCTAACACATATTAGTGTAGAACTCAGAAGAGTCATTGGGGCTATGAGAGAAAGTCATTGAGTTCTTTAGTATGTGGATGACAGATGTTATCCCTCGCCCTTTGCGTATATATTGAGTATTTTCATTACGTACGATAGATTTTCTAGATACTAGTTTGGTGTAGATTACAACTCTAAAATCATATTTAAAGAAAATTTTTACAAATTATAGACTTTCATATTTTATATGTACAGAATGGGAATTTATAGAATACTAAATTTACAGAAAGAGATTTTCAAAAAAGTTTTATCGATTATAGATTTTCATCTTTTATATTATGAATGTTATAAGGATAATTTATATAAAATTTTATAATTTTACTATGAGATTATATTTAAATTTAGTTTTATTACTTCAGATATGAAATGTTATGGGTCATTGAGAAATATTTATTGTTATCAGAAATATGTTATGTTTTATTTAAAAATGTTTTTGAAAGATTATGTCAATTCACTGTTTACAGTTTATAATAATATAAGATTTATATTCAATTTTATTTTCGAATATAATTATTTATGAATCATTGAAATTGTTCATTTTTACTAGCGATAATTATTACTTATGTGTTATTTAGAAATATTTTTAAAAATTTATATCCACTTACTGGATGTTAGTGCATACTCTTTAGAAATCCACTTTTCTAGGTATCCACCGTAAGTTCGTATACATTATGACATGTCGTGAGCAGGACCACATGATGATAAATAGTTAAATTTGTGTATATTATTTCTTTATTTACCAAATTTCGTAAGTGTACTTCCAAAATAATTTTACAGATTTATAATCATTTTAAAGATACTTGAAAAACATTTTATATATTCAGTTTATGGGTCCAACACGAAAAATTTAAAGATTTTAGATTTGTTTAATTTATATTTCGATGAAAGTGATTATCAAAATTTTGATGATTATTTAAAAAAAAAAAAAAATCAATAAATCCAAATTTTAATCAAAAATACCCCAATTTAAGCAACTTTTATCCTTTTGATAAATCACCACTTATTTGAAAGTTACTTTGTCATTATTTCTTATTTTCAAATGATAAATATTCATTGTAAAAATAATAACTCAATTGGTAAATATCAATTGAATCAAATTGATTTACTCTCTTTTTTTACTTAGTGTACTGGTTTTTCAAAAATTGAATCATAAATTTTCTTGGCAACCAATTGTTTTAGCCATGTTAAAAATAATATTAACTACATAGATTGTTTTCAATCTAAACACATACCAACTACGAAACATGTTTGCACAAATCCCTAAATAAATTACTTGACAGCTGTGCACATCTGTATTCTCCGAGACGATGGGATTCAATTCCCACCTAATAAATTTTATAAGTTTATGTTAAAAGTTTTTTCTCCTTAATGTTGGAGTGAGAGTCTATCGATTATGGTTCAGAAATTTGTAAATATTTATTAATCTCGGTAAGTTTCGACATACTTCTTATCTATTTGGTATCAACTTTCAAACAAACCAAGATACATGCGTTTTATTTTGTTTAATATTAAATGAATTTACATTTTTAAAAGTATATTAAAAAAATCAAAAATTAATATTTTTAAAACATTACTAAACACATCGGTGTCTCCATGCATGTGTTATTGCATAAATCATAATACTATTTTCCCCAAAATTGTGCGATGGAAATTGTCAAAACTATCACAATCAAATTAGTTAGGTAGGTAGAAACTTGTCAAAATTTCATTTAATATTTGATGATTGACAATTTGAAATTAAGTTATGTACGTTTCTTATAGTCCACAAACGATCCATCTCATTCAGTTTCTAGACAATCACTTCAAATTTATCAGTTTTTATAATTATTTTCTAGGAAATCACTAAAAATCTATCACTAACTATTTTGGAATTAAAATAGCTGACTTTGACAAGAGATCCATCTTATTCATTTTCTAAGAAATCACTTGAGATCAGTTATTGTTTTGTAATCAAACACTTCTTTCACTATATCATGATTGATATGGATGGCAAGTTGTTTAGTCGACTTGTAGTCTACATTAATAAACTATATAGAATGATACATATTATTCAAAACGAAGAACACATATAGACCTTGACATATTTTTAAAAATCTAACTGTAATTTAGTTAAGAATATGTAATACAATTTCTAAACTAGAAAAGCAAATCTGGTTTCCTAGTGTTATTAAAATATCAAAATTTGGTTAAAGAAAATAGAGATTATCTTACACCGACAAATACATATCATCTTTGATGTGATGGAAAATAAAAACATGTCACTAGTGCTCTAGCTTTCTATTTGTCAAGTGTGAAATTACTTTTGTTCTTTAGAAAGTACCAAGTTACCATTTTCCTTTTTCTTTACTTATGTCTCACGCAAAGACTTTGAAATTGATAATTGTATCATTGGACTACTAATCCATGTCTAACTATTCTTTAAATCCGTTGTGAAAACTCATGATCTCTACACATTACCAAAAAATCAATTTTAAAATTAGGTTGTGATATTAAAATTCATTTTCAAAGAAGAAATTGTAGGGTATTGTGAATTTAGTTGACAATTTTAAACAATATAATTTAATAGAAATAAATTGGTCTAGTTGTAAATTATACATTATATAAATATTTTAAGTGGGATGAAACCATAAATGGAATTTCAAGTTAATATGTTATTGTGAATAAGAGGTCGGTCCAATAGTAAATTGTTCATATTATATCTTAGAGGTTCTCCCCAAACACCGAATTTACTAAAATTGTTAAAAAAAAAAAAAAAAAAATTGCTATTTCATAATTTTGAGAATATCTTCAATTTCATCAAAAAAAAAAGGGGCCAGCCATACTAACATGAATTTGTCATTTGGGCTGGATTGCAGGCCCAATAGGCCGAAGAGTTGTGCTATTGAAACCCCGGGATTCACTTAAAAACACCCAATTTCACCAAAGCCATCACCAAAAATTTTACAATACTATACCTCTTGAACAATATTACAAGTACTTTGAGATAAATATCCAGCTTATTTGAAGGAAAAATGTTGTGAAATACATAATGGTAATAATTTAATATTGTATAATTTGGTTATTCAAATTTAATTCGATGCATTTAACGAATTACACCTAAACATGGTCTTATTTTCATTTGCTATATGCACTCTGTAAACTAAGCATATATAAATTTCTGTAAGGGCCCATTTTTGGACGCAGAATCGGCAATGACACTTGAAACATCGGCTTGGTGGTGCAGGGGCGCAGCGCACGCAATGCAGGCGATAGAGTGATGGAGGATTCTTTCGTCACGTCACTCCATTGACAGCTGCACGGAGGATATACACTAATCAAACTATCATTATTTTTCATATACCTCTATATATGAAAAATGTATATAGAGGTGTTATCGAGTCACAACTAGGATATATAAATACCAACATTATACTAATATACAAAATAAAAAAAATAATAATAATAGGTCTGGAGAGGCCACAAATTCTTTTATTTTAATTTTAACGTATCATATATCATTATTAACTCTGTATAATAATTGATCTTTACTATATTAACTATATCTATTTGTTTTGTATGCCTTAATTAAGGCATATATAATCTTTATTATTTTTTTAATTTTTTTGAAATATGAATGCAATCAATTGGGATACCAACAAGATGAATAAGAGCTTTTAACTACCAAACCATAATGTAGTGGCGTACTCAATATCAGTTTAACCTTCCCTCAAATATAAATAAATAAATAAATTTATATATATATATATATATATATTAAAATTTCATACTTTTCTAATTTTCCTTGTGCATAATTTCTTTTTATATTTTTTTCTATGAGTTCTTGGCTTTGCACTATTAATTCTGCTTAATTATATATAAGTTTTTCATATTTAATAATTTTATTTGACATTTGTAATGATTTGAAATAAAAAGTCTTGTCAAAGAAAATTATAACAATATATAATTTACGTTACTTTTATTTTCAGAATAACCTAGTTAGAACTTTTTGAGTATTACAATATTTGATTCATCTAAATTTAAGTGCATTATTTATTTTATTTTATCTGAATTTCATCGTATTATTGGATTTTTATTTTTCTAAAAAATCATATTGGTAATGTTTTTAATGTTTTGTTATTATTATTATTATTATTATTTTGTAAAAGTGTCCTTCTCTCTCATATATATATATATATATATATATATATATACATACTCTGAAATATTCGTTCAGCTAATTATCAAATACGAAAAATTTAGAAATGAAAAATTTAGAAATGACACTGACTTCCCACCCAGCAGGTAGCGAAGTTGTCTCCACCAGCTCTAAGTAAATAGAGAGATGATCTTTCCCATTTCTGCTCTTGTTCCCAATTGGATAGATCCAGTAGGTAAATAGCAAATGTAACTGCATAGAGAAAAACACACCACATTGCAACACATAATACAACTACAAAAAACTTAATGTAACAATTATGAGAAAGCATATAACACCATTTATAGCCTCCTACTCAAAATAATCAGGGCGCTAAATTCTCGATTCAAGCTTAATATTGAGAATGATTGAATTTTGAATAAGTAATCATTTGGTGAAGCATCTTTCCTGCAACGAACATGAATAAAAACAGGAACCTTCTTAATTAGAGATATTAGGTGTCTGGTAATATCATTTGTACAACTTTGACTAACAAAACTGTTGAATTTTTAATCTGTTTGTACTTTGTAGTACACATAAACGGAAAAGGTTTGCTTCGAAATGAAAAGGTATCGTACTACCATTGTATACCTACTAATTTGGTGGCTATAGCCATAACCATATGTCGTGCAGCTCGACCCACATATTAAGTGGAAAAATTGCCACAATTTTGAGGCCGCTAGAGCTCATGCCATATCTTATGCTTACAAGGAGGCAAGTGGGGTTGTACTACTGTACTAATCCACTGAGTTCTATTTGGCTCAAATTTTAAACTTACTATTAACATTAGTTTGAGGAGGTAATATGACCAACCATACCCCAAGTGGTAACAATCTACATTCACGTATAAAAAAAGTATCCGAAATTAGGCCATATCCAAGAGACAGAACCAAGGATCTAACAGTCACTCTTGGAAAAGAAGGTTGAAGGGAGTGAATAATCGGATTTGAATCCAAAATGACTCTCTTGATTAGGCAATTAATAAGTGGCTTATTACAAAGGTTTATTTATCAACATATGTCATATTAACATTGGATCCAAGTCCTTATTTAAATGGGCATTGCTACTATGTAGAATCTATATTGTTAATGTGATCGTTATGAATTACTAGACTTAAACCCAATGGTACATATAAATTCCTGGTTTGAAAATAAAAATAAAAAACTAGGAAAACTGAAAGTGACCGCTCCCACTTTCAAATGATAACGATTTGCTTGCTCTTTCATTATTGATAAACACATTCGGAAAGTAAATAAAGAACTATATAAATTAGTAAAGTGATCACCCACCATGATCAAAATAATGAGATAACTATTGCGGATTTTGCGATTAGGACAATGAAAAGCACAATGGGAATTCTGTATATTACATATAGAGGTCCATGCCAAGAAAAAAAATTCAAACAATCAAGATTTTAAAGTTGCAGCTAACCATAGTATTTGCATATCAAAAACCTGAGTTTACCAAAACACAGCTTAGAAAATAACAAGCAGACATATGTTATAGAGCACAAAAAAAACCTTATGTTATCAAAAGCTTTGCAAACAAAAGGACAACAGAGATTCCTTGCTCTATGTTATAATATCACGAACAGATTTATGACTCTGGTAACCACAATCCGATCAGCATGACCTCTGCTTCGATGATTAATGTATCATCCACCAAGAAACCCTGTTTTGCGTCCTTTAGTTTAGCCAATGACATGAATGTCCTCCAACCGAGGTCACTGCCATCTGAAGGATTATACAGTCCTGAAAATGTAAACAGATGAGTACATTCTTGGCAATCATAAGGACAGGCAAGAACACAGCTCTAACAATTTAATTATATGGTTGCAATGAGTATCGCGTACAAACATTTATATACACCAAATCTATAATGGGTACAAGAATAGCTAAATTTTGGAATGCAATAGTATTAATATGTTCACATTGGGACATTCTAACCTCTTGATATTTATGATAAGTCTCACCTTCACATTCAACGTGCTGTTGATCGATTTGACTTTTGACACGCAGAACAAATTTTGCAAGTAATTTAGTGCCTAGAGCAACGCTTGAGTGAGACAAACCCAAAAATAATGAAATACTATTGCCTTTGCCCTCTAAACATCCATTAGGGTAGAGTAGGGATGGCAACGGATCGGATCGGATCGGATTTTATCCCTCTTGAACCCGATCCGAAATTTTTGAAAAATGCTCCAAATCCGACCCTTGCCCCAAACGAATTATCATTTTCTGCCCCAAACCCAAACCCAATTGGAGAGATTTACCCCGAACCCGATCCATTAACCCGATTTAGTTTTTAACTAAAACAAATATTTAAGCAAAAAACATAACAAATATCAAAAGACTTATTACATTTATGATGAAATGTCATTACACAATCCAAAATATTAATATTATATAGTCATAAATATTAAAATAATAGTAACCATATAATCAAGTTTCATTACAATTACTAAATAAATAAATAATCGAAAACATTACAAAAGTCTATGCTAAAAATCTATCCCAATGCTTTCAAACATTGGAGAAGTGGTTGTTGTTACCTGTTAAGTTTTTTGGTTTTTAATTTATATGCCGGATTAATGGGGCGGGTCGGGGCAAAAAAGCTTACCCCGTTCCTGACTCGGTAACCCAAACGGGTCAGCTTTTTAGCTTCAAACCCGCCCCAAAGTCAATTTTTTTGGCCCCAAACCCATCCCAAATAAACCAGATTTTTTCGGGTTTGGATCGGATTAGATATTTTTGCCATCCCTAGGGTAGAGCGTAATATTCCTGCAATACATAAATCAATTTGCAATAAAATTTACATATAGCAAGAATTGGTTGACCTAATGAGACAGTCAAAGACAATTACATATATACCATTTGTAGCATCCGAATGATTCAGACACATACTCTTCATTATCGAGAGTTGAAAAATTAGTAACTTTCCAAGTGTGATAACCTTTATCAGGCTCTTGCAGCATTGATAAGCAACCCTCTTTAAAAGTGCTTTTAACAACAAAGACCTCCACACCAAAAACACAATCATCATCTAAAAGGTACCCATTTGCAGGATTTGAAAATGTGTTCACATCAATGAACTTCGCAATACTAGATATGGTGTTCATGGCATGATAACGGGTTTCCCATCCATCTGAAGCACAGAATATAACAAATATGTAAAGAAAATAAATTTACTAACTCAAATTGTACTACAAATCACAATGCTGACTATTAATTGAAAGAGTCAATGCATATATGTGTGTGTGAAAGAAAGATTTTACCTCTCTTACCGAAATATTTGTTCTGCAGATGATCGAATACGAAAATATTAGAAATCACATTGACTTCCCACCCAGCAGGTAGAGAAGTTGTCTCCATCAGCTCCAAGTAAGTAGAGATATAATCTTTCCCATTTCTGCTCTTGTTCCCAGTTGGGTAGATCCACAGTGCCCTGTAAATAGCAAATTTAAATTTACAGAAAAAGACACAAAACACATTGCAACATATAATGCAACTACATAAATCTTTAGATGACAATTATGAGAAAGCATAGATACCATTTATAGCCCCCTGCCTCAAAAACATCAGAGCTAAATCTCTCGATTGAAGCTTTAGTTAACAATGAGAAAGACTGGATTTTGAACAAGTAATGACTTGGTGGAGCATTCCTTCCTGAAATGAACAAGGATAAAAACAGGAGCAGCCTTAATTAGAGATACTAAGTGCGTGGTAGCTACCATCTGTATAGGTTTCACTAACAAAACTCTTGAATTTTTAACGTGTTTGTGCTTGTAGTATACATAAATGAAAAAGGCTTGTTTCTAAGAAATGACGGATGTCTAAGCTCGTTAACGAAGTTGAGATAATTTGACAACAAATCAAAAGAAGAGCATACATTTTTATGCATTTAGTTACATACAATGGAAGATGTACCTCTTAAAATGGTGGAAGTAGCCATAAGCTTGGCTTCTGTGTCAAGCAAAAGAGGAGGTGTAGCAGCCTAAGGCAACCGGAGAAAAAATTTGAAGGGCACACACAATAGAACTGGGTTAATTAATATATTAGATTTATAAAGGGCAAATTGCTCAAATTAAGGTTTGATAAAATTACATAAAAATGATAATAAAAATAATAATATTTGGATAATTCACGCTAACTTTCCTTAAAGTTTCAAATTCAGCACAAATTTTCCCTACAGTTTATATAAAGAGTGAATTACATTTTAGCTCTTCGGTTTGAAACTAATTACAGGTGGAATCAAGTTTTAACTATTATTACAATAAAGCCCCCTACTGTTAGGGAATCTATATTAAAGTTAATTATAAACAGTATAAATATATTAAAAAGACCTAAATACCCTTATGTATATATGTTGACGCAGTTTACCTCGTTAGAACATGAAAAATGAAAAAAAAATAAAAAATAAAATTTTAATAAAAAAATTTTCAACCAAAACTTTGCACAATCAAATCATCTTCATCAACCAAATCTTCGCATAACCCAAATCATTTTCATCAACAATAATAACCCTAAAAAAATCAACAAAAAAAGAATTGAAAAATTTTAATTAGAAAGTCCAGGTCACAGGAAACCCAAAAAATGGAAACCCGATTCTAAGCGATCTCATCAACTATCCAAGTCAGCATTCATCAGCCACACCCATTGTCTGTCTTTATCACCATTGAAACCAGCATCAAACCATCATTGCCATCATCGATTCATCAAGAAATTTGACAACATTGAAACCCACTCAAACTCAGACCCAAAGGTGTTGAAGATGTTGAATTCATCCAAATAAACTTATTCAATTCATCCAAACAAACTCAAAGATGTTGAGGATAAAGAAAGGAGTTTCGAAGATGAACAAAATCAAAATCAATAACTAGGTTTCGAAAATGAACAAAATCAGATCAAACACAAACCCTTTCCATACCTATGTTTCAAAACCCAAGAGCTTGAAAACCAATTACTTCTAGATTAAGATCTGTAGTTGCGATGGGAATGGTGTGAATAGTGGACACTTGCCTCCATTTTTTTGATGACGTTTGTCAAGAGGAGACGAGTCTCCTCACGATGAACATCACAGTGAACAAAGAGGTGACACTTTCTTGTTCGAGGCTAACACCTCGAAGGAGGTGAAAAAGCTAATGGAACAAGCCGTCGTCGGGCCAAAGATATCTGCATCATCAAAGAAGAAAAGGAGGTCGATCGGCAATGGTGGATATAAAAGAAGAGAAGGTCGACGATGGGGAAAAAGAAAAAGAGAGGTCGGCAATTTTATTTGTCAATTTATTCCGACGGCAATGAGGAAGAATAAATAGATTTGGGAAAGATTTGTTTTTTAATTTTATTAACCTTTTTAATTTTTTTTTGAAATGATTTTTTTAATATTTATTCAAATTCATGTTTAGGTAGAGATCTGTATAATAACAATTTTCATTTAATTTATTTTAAAATTTTAAAATTTTATTTAAAAAAAATAAGATTAAAAGATAATTTTACCCTTTAAATCGTTAACTTTAACTTAAATGAGCTGACGGTAGAGGGTTTATTGTAATAAAACTTAAAATATGATTCTGCCAGTAATTAGTTTAAAATCAGGTAGTCAAATTATAATTCACTCTTATATCAATTATAGAGGGTAATTAGCTATTATCTTAGATAATAGGGAGGAAATTAGAATTATTCTTATTTTATGAACATTAAAAGAAAATAAAAATATAAATTCAAAATATAAATATATATATATATAATATTGTTAAACAAATTTGGAGGTTAAAGTTGGAGACCAAAATCAAAATTCGTTTTACTCAGAAAAAAAAAAAACAAAATTTGTTGGAAACAAGACATGACGGGATGTGTAATAAGCGTCCGTTCAAGTTCAGTATTTATGACAAATGCCTGGTCGCATCAGCTTCCGAAGCTCCAAGTCCAAGGCAGGCTGTTCACATCCTCCAGTCTCTTCGATTTGATCCAGCCTTGGTCGAATAACTTATTTCTTCGGATTGTGTGAACTTTACTGTGCTTCTAAAGTTAACTAAAGGCACGCATGGAAGTAAAAGATTTCTTCACTCTAAGCACAGTAAAAAAAAAAAAGGATAATGGTAATAATAATGATAAATTGATTTTAATTAATACCAACAAAATTTTAACATATTAGAAATCAGTTTTAGAAGAAAAAAATTAACATTTACATGTTATTAAAAACAAGACTTTTAATTAGTGATAAAATAGTACGTTAATTGATCTTGTGTTTGAACCACAACCGTAAAAAAAATATTAATGGAATGAAAGTGCCTGCAGAATTTAATAAGCTTATCTAATCATCTTCTTTTCTCAGGTTATCAAACCGAAGTTATATGAACTTGTGTTGTAGTGTTAACATAAATAGGTAGCCCAAAAGAGGTTATTAGGTAGCTTTTTTTTGGGATATAATTATCTTCATTTATAAAGTAAATATTTGAGTTATATAAATAGTAAGTGATTTAATTAATACATGTAGATTTTGCTTAACTTTGAAAGTTAGGAGTTGTTTGTTTTTTGTTTAAAGATTGAATAATGCCGTTGAAGATTAAATAATTATTAAAACTTAAAATTTGAATGACATATTTTTTATTTTGTCTATTTTTTATACTTTTAAATATATAATAATTTTATTTATTTTTAAAATTAAAATTATTTGAAAACTAGTAATTTGACATTTGTATTATTTTACTATTAGTTGTAATGTAATTTAATTTAATATAATATAAATAATTATAATAAATTATTTGACAAATACTACAACACTTTTATGTATATATTAATAATATTTTTATTTATAATTAAAATATTATTAAATATTATAATAATTGTTTTAAAAATTATATATACATAAATAAATTATTATAATAAAATAAATTGAAGTTAAATTTAGTATAGAAGCGTATACATTTATGTTTTTATAACACTATATCTCCCGATCAACTACTGTTAAATATAATGTTTGATCTACTACTTTTTTAGTGAAATAATTAAAATATCTTTATCTTTATAATTTTTAATTTTTAAAATATATTTAAAAATTTAAAAATAAATTAAATAATGTTTTTAATTAGATATTCACTTACCATCTTAACATAAAAGTGGAGATCAATTTAAAAAAAAAAAAAAGTAGACAGTAAATGAATTCTTTTTATCATATCTCCATAGTTTATTTTAAGAGGTTAGTTGGGACTAATTTAAAAAAATTTAAAATTTTTAAATACAAAAATTAAAAAATATATATATTAATAATTTTCTTTCAGCCGGAAGAACAATAGCGTCCTCCACCCCATCATCCTCCCTAACCCAGAAGCATCCAGCCATCATCATCAAACCAGACTGGACTCTCTCTTCTCTCTCTCTCTCTCTAAAACCGGACCCATCATCATCGCATCCATCTCTGTTCTTCTCTTTTCTCCATCTCTTTCTCGACACCTCTTTCTATCTCTTATCTCTCTTCTGTCGTGACACCTCTTTCTATAGTAACCAATGAGAGAGACCAAATGAAGATAACGAAGGCGGGAGAATCTCGATCTCGGTCTTGAACTTGAGAGCACCCTGTTTCGATCTAGGATTCAACCGTTTGATGGCCACTGGGGTGGTCTCACCATTGATGAACCATTTGTACACGTTGCCATACCCTCCCACTCCGATTGTGAACACCTCATCGAAGTTGTTCGTAGCCGCTTTGATCTCTGACAGTGAAAAATGGGTGCAAAGATTGGACAGTAAAGATGAGTTATTTGAACGATGAAGCTTGACAAAACTTCGATGACTGGGATTACAAGTTTACGATTTCAGTTGTGTTTTGTTAATTCTGAAGGGGGCGGCATTGCGGTATTAGGGTGAGGATCAAGATTGGGTCCGGTTTGATTTTTGATAAAGAAAAAGAGTCTGGGTTTTTGGTTTTCAAGTTTTATTTTTGATTTTTGACTCTTTTGAGTTTGATACAGAAGAAGGAATGGAAGATAAAGAAGCGTTTGATTTTTTATTTTTTATTTTTTTTGATTTGTTGATAGTTTTTCGGCTTGACTTTTTAGAATGGCCCTTTCTTGTTTTTTTAATAACAAAATACATTTTAACTATTTAAAAATAAAATATATTCATATAAATATTATTTTATTAATTAAAAATAAAAATATTCATATAAATATTATTTTATTACAATTTATTTACCTAACATTAGAAATTTTTTATTAAAATTGATAATAAACTATATAAATATAACTAAAACATTAAAATATTCTCAATATTTTATTTTAAGAAATAAAATTATTCATTTTATATTAGGATCTAAGCGATTATCATAATGATTATTTTAAAAAAATTTTAGTATGATTACGATAATTATTTAAAAAAATTTTCAGAACGAGATCCTTCCGAATTTAAAATAAGGGTCAGGCGTGTCCTGTCACTGGTGACTCACCAACCTGTACAAACACTGCCAGCAACAGACCAAACCAGGTTGCAAAGCAGTGGTGTGACCAGGTTGCAAGAGTGGTATGAAGACCAGATGGTGCGACAGCGTGCAGATCAGATGTGGCTGTGATGTTGGCAACGATAGTGTTGATCGGTGATAACAGATGCCAACGGAAGTGAAGTGATTTTGTGTGATAACAGATGTTGTGCGATGGCAGATGTCCAGAAAAACAGGGAGACCAGCAGAACAGATACGACAACAGCGGATCATACCAGAAAACAAACTGCTGAACAGAGCCAACAGCAGAACAGAGGTTATGGAACGATTTGATTGAAGACGTTCCTTATGGACCTTTACGTTAGAGCCGTAGTTTAAATATCCACCATATTCCCAATATTTTCGTCGATATTTCTGTAAATCAAGGATATCGATATCGATAGGGGATGTAATCTCCTATCCGTCAAAATATCCGAAAATATCGGCGATATTTCCGTAAAATATTCTTTTCGTGAGCTTGTAATATAAATTTTACAAAATATCGAGAAAATTTTCAGAAATATCCGTAGAATATCCGTGAAATATCCTGAAAATATCGGTTAAATTTTGTAAATAAGAATTTGTTAAGCTTTTATCAAATCAAATAAATACGCTTTTCAAATAAGTTTTCATAAGGAATCTCATGATTAGATTCCATTTTGTAGTCAAGCATCTCATAATTGTTATTTCATTTTATAGTCAAATATGTCATGAAGACTCATGATTGTTATTCTAGTTTAAAAACAAGCACTCTCGAGCCCTTGCTATGTTTTCATTTTCATTTTCAATTCAAGTGTTATTTTCGTCATCTTTTTGTTCAAAACTTCAAATTACAAGCTTATTTTTGATGAACTTGTTTACAAGCAACAACTAAAACATAAAAGGTAATTTGAAGATCTTTTTCCCCCTTAAATTCATCAAAAATTACCTTATTCATTAAAATTATATTGAGTAATTAGTTTTTTAATAATTTGATTATTGTTGTGTTTTTGTTAAAGGTAATTTGGAGGATTTTCCTTCTACCCACTTAACAACTTGTTACAACCAAATGCAAAATCTACTTTTGAGGTAATTTCATTGTTTTTTTTTTTTTTTTAATTTATATAGAAGTTACATTGTTGTTGGTGATATATTTAAATAATTAGTCTTTTAATGATTATTATATTATTGTTAAGGACTTGTATACTTCTTTTATCCTATATATAAATCCTTGAAACCACATAATTTTTTACTTTTAAATTTATTATATTAATGTTTATAACTATATATATCATTATGTACATTGTAAAATAATATAATGAAGGATATATTAATTATTATATTTAACATATAATTTAAAGATAAGTTGTATGTATATGAAATTTTTATGTCAACTAATATTAATTATGTATTATTTTAAGAATAAGAGAAAAGAAAAATTTATGTATTTCATTTAGATGTATGATTTACAAATGAATTTAAAATTAGTAAAAACAAACTTGTCTAAATTATAGAAAGAAAAAAAAAAAGGAAAAAAAAAAAGGCATTTGTTGTAAAATGGAATTGTTGGCTTGACTTACACTACACTTGAAAAAGAGAGTGATTATGTTGTATACTTGTCTTGCATTTGTGTGGAGAGGATATTAGAGAATTTTTGTTTAGTGATTCCATGTGGAGCATTGAAATTTTTGGTATTTTGTTATTAATAAATGGTTTGTCTATATATATATTTATTTATTTCATTTGATGATTCATGCGTAGAGTATATGTGCATTGTGATTTTCTATTTTTATTATTGTAGGTTTTCTTTTTTTAACTTTGTTTTTTTAATTATTTATTTATTTATAATTTTGCATTATACTTTATTTACTTTCAATTTATTTATTAATATGTAATATTTTTATTCATTTTCTTCTTAGATACTTTCTTATATTCATATATACTTTTTTAAATTTTAGCTATAGATAATAGAAATACTGATAGAGATGTTAGCGGTAGCCCGAAAGATCCTGCATTGAAGTATTGTTTTCCAGTGGAAGGAAACAAAAATGGAACTTAATGCAGCTTTTGTGGTTTAATCATGAAAAGTGGAGGTATCACACACTTTAAATTTCATTTATCACATATAGATCTAGGGAAAAATTCAAGAAAATGTCCAAATGTTCCACCAAAAGTAAAAATTGAGATGTTGGAATGGATACAAAGTAAAAATGTAGCCAAGAAAAAGAAATCGATTGCGAAGGAAAATATCAGAACTGAACTGCGAGGACAATTAGGTGGTAATCGAGGACTGTTTGATGGTGATGATGACGATGATGAGGATGATCCATATATGTATCCAGCAGACATGAATATCGAAGAGAGGGAAGCTTATCAGTAAGAGCTTCCAAAGAAAGTGAGTGGCAACGACCAATGTTGAAAATATTGATATCGACGGAAATATCGGTACTATGATTCGACGGAAATATAGACGGAAATATCGATATCAACGGTTATTTACGTAAAATTTACGGAAAGTACGAAAATTTAGTTAAAAACATAATATTTTTTAATGAAACTTTTAATAATGTTAAAATAATCATTTCTACAATAAAAAACCATATTATATTTAAAAAAAAACTATATTTTATATAAGAAGTAACAACTAAAAGATATAAATATGAATATAATATATAGAGGAGATATATGAAAATATAAAATGCTTCCATTAAAACTTTTCAATTAATTTGCATCACACAAATCATGCAAATTTTAATACCAAAATGAAGTCCTAGGTAGTTCATACATGGTATGGGTAGCATCTAGATTTATACAATACTGATACCATGACATGTAATTTGAATGGTTTTGAATATAATCACGAATATGCCATGAATAAACTTCTTGATTTCTTCCCACCATCTGTCTATAGATAGGAAATTGTGTGTAAGGATAATTGGAGATCTCAAAACTTCTATGGCTAGCATCACTAGTCCCTAAACTCATTGATTCAAAAGTAGTTGAAATGTTATCTTCATTGGATGATGACATCCCTAACTGCATTTGATGGATTCTCCTTGTATAATCCTTACCAATAGCCCCTATGCCTGGATCCGCATCTCTACACCCATGGTCTTCATCTTGTGTGTAATAAATGTATTGTTCTTCACAAGTAAATAAGTTTAATGGCAAACCTGTATCAATATCATTTCTTTGAGTAAAAGCATAATTATTTCCTCCATTGTCATCATCATCATCATCGTCGTTGTCGTTGTCGTTGTTGTTATCATCATCATCATCATCATCACTATTATCACCATCATCAGCATCATTGTCTTCATTATGAATTCCATCAATATGATCATCTTGATTGAAGCTAGTTGTGGACCTGCGCACCTCTCCTCGCATTACGATGTTACCAGTGTCTTCATTATCAATTCCATCAATATGATCATCTAGATGAAAGCTAGTTCTGGACCTACGCACCTCACCGCGCATTCCCATGTCCCATAGGTCACCTCCACTACTACTCGTAACCTCTTCTGATAATACCTGTTCAACATTGATTCCATATTCACGAGCACTTGTAGCAATTTGGGGATTGGGGTTACCTTCATCATCATCAAGGTGTAGTGGACGAACCCATTGAGAGAGTTGATTCTCATTCTCTTCTCCTGGTTCCACTAAAATATCTAAAAGATCCAAATACTCTGTTTCTGCAACCTTATCCTCTACAGCCTCCATGTCTCTTATTTTAAGCTTCATATTATAGTAGCAAAACACAAGTTTTTGTAGTTTCTCATATGCAAGATGATTCCGCTGCTTTGTATGAATGAGTGAAAAGGTGCTCTAATTTCTCTCACATGCTGAAGATGAGGCGGTTTGAGATAAAATTCGCATGGCAAGTTTCCTTAATGTAGGAGTGTCATTTCCATACATAAACCACCATTCAGCTGCAATACAAATGTCATACTGTATGAAATAAATAAAGTAAAGTAATAGATGCAAGATCATAGTAAGTTTTATGTGAAATAAAAAACATACCAGGCGTTATAGTAGTTCTTGCAGCAATGGCAGTGTGATGACCAAATCCTTTCTTTGCATCTCTAAAATATGTGAGCTATGTTCAAAGAAAGCTGATCTCAAACAACTAATATAGTGCAAACATTTAATTAAAATAAATTCTTATTAAACAATTTACCTCATTTCCAAATTGAGCTATTCCATCAGAGTTTGGATTTAGCCTTGCAAATACTTCATGAACTGCACTTATAAGTTCTGTATTCACACCAACGCCTTCTTTGTATTGGTACCTTGGATTAAGGTAGTAGGCTTCAAGTGAAGAAAATATATAAATACAATTATTAGTAAGATAAATTAAAAAAAAAAAAGAGATATCATAAAATTAATACTTAAAATATTATACCTGCCGCATAAAGTGGATGACTAAGTGTTCTATCCCAACGATCATTGATAATTCGAAGAACCCATTGTACTGCTCTTTGTTGTTGAATGGAATTTTTCATGATATGAATGAATTCGTATACAAGTGGCATCGTTGGAACAACTTCTGTATCAACTAACCGAAGGACTTTGTATAGTGGCTCATAAATAGCCACCACATGTGCAACTTGACTCCAAAATCGATATTCAAGGACTTGTTGCTCCATCTTCCTTCCCAATGGTGTATTACTCAATCGATTTTCAGCCCACACATCACTAGTAAACAATTGCTTAAGGCTGGACTTCTTTTTTAAAAGGCTATTTAGACAAAGATAATTTGTGGCAAATCGAGTTGCTCCAGGGCAGACTATTTCTCCTCTACAAAATTCTCTCATTTTAGCTAGTAACCACCCATGATTGTAGATGTAATTGGTAAGCACTCTAGCTTCTGTAATAATGTTTGCCACATTATCTTTCTTCCCAATATCCTCAAACATCAAGTCAATACAAAATGCAGCACAAGGAGTCCAATAAATATTGAACTTCTCCATCATTCTTTTTCCAGCTTTAACAAATGCAGAGCAGAGCCATTATCGGTGACAATTTGTGTAAACCACCCTCCCTAATATTAGTAGTACCGTACTTATGTGTGGTAAATTAATGAGTAGTGTTAGAGCATGTCGATTTAGATTCGAATGCTAGAATGTAAATACTAGAATTTTAATTAATGTGAGAGATAGTCTTAGAATTTGGACCAATTAGAGAGGAACATATCGCTCAATGGCATTTTGAAATATTAAAATAAATGGAGGGCAAAGTAATTAAGGCCAACCTTATATATATATATATATATGTAGAGATATGTTGGGTTTAGTTGAAAAGTTATTAAAAGTTAACATGTTTATGTTATTGTTTATTAAGAGTGGTCACTTTATAATATTTGAAAGATAAAGGAACAAGTAACATTTGCAAGTCTCTATATAAAGAAGAGAAAGTGCTAGAAAATTGGAGAAGTAAAGCAAATAGCAACCAAGAGCAAGAAGGCCATTTGGCCAAGTGAGGAAGAAGAAGGGGGAAAGAAAATCAGCAAAGGAGCAAGTGATCTAAGGGTTTTCAAGATTGAATCCTAAGCTTTTAAGCTCAAAAATCAAGTCTCTAGCCTTCCTAGTTTATTCTCTACAAAAATTGGTAAATTTGAGTATTGATTTCATGAAAAATTTAGTTGTTGTGGAGGCTTGAGTTGGGTTCATAGTAATCTAATTAATTAGTGATGTTCTTGGCATGTGAAAGACTAGATTTGTAGCTTGAATTGGTGTGGAGGTTGGTTTAGCAATTGAAAGCACAAAGGGGTAAGAAACTAGTAAAATTCTTATGTTAGTGTAGAGATTTTTTTTAGTGCTCTCCATGTGTTTGATTTAATGCCTAAGTGAAGTAAATTAATTTTGTGAAGTATTTTGAGAATTTAAGTGAAGCAATATGATGATTAGAGGCCATGTAAACTTCAGCCCTAGTAAGAAGTAGGTGAAATTATATTAGTTTGAGTTGTTTTAATGTTGAAAGGCATGAAACTAGTAAAGAAACCATGGAAATTTAGTAAATGTTGATTTGGATTCATGAGAATTGTGAGTGCTATGTCACTTGATAATTTTAGTATATGATGTATTTATGCCTTGAGAATGATTTTGAATAAATTAGAGACATGTGGGAAAGATAGCTTATGCATGGAAGTTGTTAGAGTTGAAAAAGAATGTTAACGAAGCAATTAGAGGGCTATTCGACCATGGTGATCATAAGCTGTCCAGAATTTTTTTGTTGTGTGCTTAAGTGATTTTAATGCTTATTGAGATGATATATGAAGGTAGAAATTGAAAGAAATTGAATTGGTATTGAAATGACATAAAAATCGACAAGTAAACTAGTTTAATGACAAAATGTGTTAATGTATTTCAATGAACTTTAGGAAAATTTTAAAGTGTGTTTTGAATATGTTTAGTATGAGAATTTATATGAGAATGAAAGCTTGTAATGTAGACAAGCATGAGATGAGTTAATTAGTATAAGCACTTATAGAGAAATAAGTAGAAAAATTGGCATGAAGTTGCCTAAATGAGAATTTGTTAATTAGTGAGTAGAATGTGTGAAGTAATTAATTTTAATGAGCTCTATTAAATGACTAGTGTGTAATTAATGTAGGTGAGCCATCAAGTGGTCCATAGACAAAATCCGATCGGAGGAAATCGCCAATTAGTGAGTGTCCTTTTTAAACTAGAATTTACGAAAAAAAAATGTGTTTTGAAAATAAAATAAAATTTTAGTTTAATCTCCTTTTATATAGTAAATTCATTATGCTGAAATTTATTTATTTTATGCAAAAGAATTATGTTTTGGTACTTCATAGGGCATTACAGATATTACCGGTCAGAGTACTCCTATCGTGCATGGCATAGTCGGGGCGTGTCACTAACAGCGGGAAAATGGGACTTTAGTAGTTAGTCAGTCCAGAGTCGCCCTCTGCACGTGTGGAGTATATAGAGTTAGCGTGCTATCTATCTTGTGGTGATATCTATCTTGTGGTGATGTAGAATTCTACCACATTTATCGGATTGTGAGTTGAGCGATGTAGAATTTCGCCTTGTCACCCTATACGGTATTAGTGATGTAGAATTCCACTTTGCCGTGATGCCTAAAGTACCATTAGAATATGATTGGCTAGTAGAAAAATAGAAAAATGCTATGAATTTGATTATGAGTTTAGACAGCAGAAACTGATTTTAGAAATTTATACTTTAGTATTTATTATGAAAAAAATTTTAATTCATAGTTAATGCAAATGGAAATTTTAGTAATGCATTTTAATAGTTGTTGCAATTTAAATGAAACCTTATGACACTCACTGGGCTAGTAGCTCATTCCCCACAATTCCCAAAACATTTCAGGTACAGGTATGGGTGCATCAGAAGCTGAGACCACGACTCCAACAGAATAAAAGTGCTGTGGTGTACATAAATAAATAGTAGAAATAATGTAAGATTTTGGCAAATTGATAGAAATTAAAATTTTATATAAAGTCTGCGAATTTATACGTATAAACCAGTTAATAGATATAGATTATTATTTTATGAAAATGACTTCATTTTTAGTTATGGATAGTTGCATTTATATAAACTGATGTGGTTGATTGTGATTACCGGATTTTAATCCGATGGCAGTAATTGGCGTGTATGAAAATTTAGAAGTGTTTTAAAAGTTTTCTTACAGGAAATAAATTTTTGGGATTACAGAAACACAGCCGTTATACTGCCAAAATTTTCCTTAAACTCCAAATGGATTTTATTACAATTATATGACTATTTAGTAGTTAAGTCGGCTCAACTTCATGAAAATTCTTCAGTCGACCTAGATATCGGCTGGAGGGTGACCGTGGGGTGTCGACGGGATCCCTATTCTACAAGAACAGTAGCTTAGAAGGATAGGGACCCGTCAAAGTGGTATCAGAGCCCGGTTTGTTAGTAGTTATAGTGATATTAGTTAATATAATCCTAGAGAAATTTTCAGCGATTAGTATAAATATGACTTTGATGACAAGTTTATGATATTTTAGTAACATTTTCGTTAAATCCACAGCACTATACAGCGCCAGGCGCACAGAGGTCATCCCAGGAGAGCCACTCCAAAGGCTCCAGCACCTGCTGTACCGTCGGCTCCTGAAGCCGAAAATGTTGCAGGGTCGGTAAATGCCCCAGTGGACCAGGGGCAAGCAGGACCATCTAGACCGCCTCCAGTAGTAGACATAGAGTAGATGGCTCAGATTTTAAGGGCAGCTCTTTATCCTCCACCACCACAGCCACAGCAACCACCACCACCGCCGCCAGTTCTAGAGCCACCCAAAGTCACGATAGAGAGAATTTGTAAATTGGGCGCGAAGACATTTAATGGCAGTGATGATTCAGAGAGTGCACTTTCATGGTTAGACCGGGTGAGTAAAATCTATAGGGTGGTGGAGTGCACTGATGATCAGAGGGTTCTATTCTCCTCCTTCCTGTTAGAAGACCGAGCCAAAGACTGGTGGGAGATGATAGAGAGGAGATATCCTGAAGGAGTCACTTGGGATCGATTTCAGCAGGAGTTTATGGATCAGTTCTACCCCAAGAACTACAAGGACTTCCGTGCTGAAGAATTCTTCAGACTAGATCAGGCGACGATGTCCGTGACAGATTATGAGCGGAGGTTTTCAGAGTTAGTGCGGATAGTCCCTTACATTTCTACGGATGAGGATCAGAAGTGCAAAAGGTTTTTCGCAGGCCTACATCCTCGCATTAAAGTTCACATCTCTCAGACTCCTCCACTGCAGTATGGGTGAATAGTTACAGAGGCTCTTAGGGTGGAAAAGAATGTGGTAGCTATGACTAAATCAGGGAAATATGAATGCAAACGGAGCACCCCCAGTACCTCCCAAGGTGGACCCAGTCAGGGCCCCAAAAAGAAAGGTCGATTCGGATTTAGAGGCGGTCGAGGCTCAAGCAGGGGAGCCTAGACTAGTTAGGGTTCAATACGATCTCCAGTACCATCAGGCAGTTCCCGCGGATCTTGGAAACAGTATCCAGAGTGTGAGAAATGCAGGAGGAAGCACCCAAGAGAGTGTAGGGTGAGTTCGACTGCCTGTTTTCAGTGTGGACAGGAGGGACATTTTATGAGGGACTGTCCACAGTTAGTATCTACAGAGACATCACAGGCTGGGCAGTCTGTCTCATCACCAGCCACAAACACTCAGAAGTCCAGTAGTACACCTTCCAGGGCTCCCAGTGGACTGGGATCAGGCCGTGGCTCAGGAGGTCGAGGCTCCAGAGGCTGAGGAGGAGGCCTAGTTAGACAGCCAGGGAGGCCCCAGACTCAAGCTCGGGTATATATGGTGACCCAGTAGGAAGCCGAGGTGACTCCAAACGTAGTTACTGGTATGATTTCTATTTTTATTCACGATGCATATGCATTAGTAGATCTTGGAGCCACACATTCTTTTGTATCTGCAAAATTTGTCAGTAAGATAAATGTTCCACCGCAACCTTTAGACAGTGGCCTATTAGTATCCATTCCAATAGGGGACTCGCTGTTAGCAGACAAAATAATCTTAGATAGCAGGGTAGTAATAGAAAATTCAGAGTTTCCCATTGACCTGATTATATTAGATATTAGAGATTTTGATGTGATTTTAGGGATGCATTGGTTAACCATGCACCGAGCCACAATAGATTATTTCAAGAAGGAAGTAACTTTAGAGAGGTTCGGAGAACCAAAAGTAACATTCAAAGGTATGAGAAGAGCACTCGCTGCGAGCATGATTTCAGCAATGACCGCACAGAAAATGCTTCGAAAAGGGTACCAAGGATATCTAGCCTATATAGTATAACAGAACAAGGAAACGGTCAAATTGGAAGATATCCCAGTTGTCAGAGAGTTTCCAGATGTGTTTCCAGATGACCTCCCAGGATTACCCCCAGATCGTGAAATAGAATTTAAGATTAATTTGATTCCGGGAATAGACCCAATTTCCATCACCCCCTACAGGATGGCTCCTACAAAACTGAAAGAGTTGAAGGCACAATTAGAGGAGTTACTAGATAAGGGGTTTGTTAGACCGAGTACCTCACTGTGGGGAGCTCCAGTTTTGTTTGTTAAGAAGAAGGATGAGAGCCTGAGATTGTGTATAAATTATAGACAGTTGAATAGAGTCACAATACGCAATCGATATCCCCTCCCCAGGATAGATGAGTTGTTTGATCAGTTATAGGGATCCAGAGTGTATTCCAAGATAGATCTGAGATCCGGATACCACCAGTTAAAGGTCTGAGAATTAGATATTCCCAAGACTGCCTTCAGAACACAATATGGGCATTATGAATTTCTAGTGATGCTATTTGGATTAACTAATGCCCCAGCAACATTCATGGACCTAATGAATAGAGTTTTCAGATCTTATTTAGACAGATTCGTGATTGTGTTTATAGATGATGTGTTGGTGTATTCTGGCAGTCCGGAGGAACATATAGAGCATGTGAGGATGGTATTACAAACCCTACGAGAACACCAACTGTATGCCAAGTTTAGTAAATGCCAGTTTTGGTTAGACAGAGTTGGTTTCCTAGGTCATGTGATCTCAGCTGAGGGCTTAAGTGTGGATCTCCAGAAAGTTGAAGCAATAGTGCACTGGAAGGCACCCACAAATGTGACAGAGGTTAGAAGCTTCTTGGGAATTGCGGGCTACTACAGGAAATTTGTAGAGGGATTTTCTCGGATAGCCGCACCATTGACCAAATTAATCAGGAAAGATGTGAGGTTCGAGTGGACAGTTGAATGTCAGCAGAGATTCGATGAGTTGAAGAAGAGGTTGACAACAGCTCTAATGTGTAATTAATGTAGGTAAGCCATCAAGTGGTCCATAGACAAAATCCGATTAGAGAAAATCGCCAATTAGTGAGTGTCCTTTTTAAACTAGAATTTACGAAACAAAAATGTGTTTTGAAAATAAAATAAAATTTTAGTTTAATCTCCTTTTATATAGTAAATTCATTATGCTGAAATTTATTTATTTTATGCAAAAAAATTATGTTTTTGTACTTCGTAGGGCATTAGAGATATTACCGGTCAGAGTACTCCTATCGTGCATGGCATAGTCGGGGCGTGTCACTAACAGCGGGAAAATGGGACTTTAGTAGTCAGTCAGTCCAGAGTCGCCCTCTGCACGTGTGGAGTATATAGAGTTAGCGCGCTATCTATCTTGTGGTGATGTAGAATTCTATCACATTTACCGGATTGTGAGTTGAGCGATATAGAATTTCGCCTTGTCACCCTATACGGTATTAGTGATGTAGAATTCCACTTTGCCGTGATGCCTAAAGTACCATTAGAATATGATTGGCTAGTAGAAAAATAGAAAAATGCTATGAATTTGATTATGAGTTTAGACAGCAGAAACTGATTTTAGAAATTTATACTTTAGTATTTATTATGAAAAAAATTTTAATTCATAGTTAATGCAAATGGAAATTTTAGTAATGCATTTTAATAGTTGTTGCAATTTAAATGAAACCTTATGACACTTACTGGGCTAGTAGCTCATTCCCCACAATTCCCAAAACATTTCAGGTATAGGTACGGGTGCATCAGAAGCTGAGACCATGACTCTAACAGAATAAAAGTGCTGTGGTGTACATAAATAAATAGTAGAAATAATGTAAGATTTTGGCAAATTGATAGAAATTAAAGTTTTATATAAAGTCTGCGAATTTATACGTATAAACCAGTTAATAGATATAGATTATTATTTTATGAAAATGACTTCATTTTTAGTTATGAATTGTTGCATTTATATAAACTGATGTGGTTGATTGTGATTACCGAATTTTAATCTGATGGCAGTAATTGGCGTGTATGAAAATTTAAAAGTGTTTTAAAAGTTTTCTTACAGGAAATAAATTTTTGGGATTACAGAAACACAGCCGTTATACTGCCAAAATTTTCCTTAAACTCCAAATGGATTTTATTACAATTATATGACTATTTAGTAGTTAAGTCGGCTCAACTTCACGAAAATTCTTCAGTCGACCTAGATATCGGCTGGAGGGTGACCGTGGGGTGCCGGCGGGATCCCTATTCTACAAGAACAGTAGCTTAGAAGGATAGGGACCCATCAATTTGAACCACATTTTGTTTGCCCACCTCATTTACAACTTCTTTTGACAGATCATAGATATATTTGTGATCTTTGATCTTGTTTGATGCATCTACAGATTTAAGAAACACTGTGGAACCCTTTGAGTACACCATGAAATTGATAATACTGAGTCTTGTTGGTCCGGTCCAACCATCTGCCATTATGGTGCACCCATACGTACACCATTTTTCTTTTTGAGTGGCCACATATTCTTTCATATCATTAAGTTCCATTACCAAGTACTTGTTCTTGATCTCATATGGTGATGGAAATTCAATTCCATTTCCTATTGATTGTGCACCCAGCATCATATTCGTAAAATGATGTGACGATGCCTTGTTGGGAGCCACATTATCATAAATAAAGAACTTATTAACCAATCGGCCCATGGTTTCCTTTATATTACTCCCTTTGAACATGTTTTTGATACTCCGTTGCCTTGATCCTGTTGATTTGTATAACAAACGTGCAATTGGAGCTTCTGGAATTGATGGTCTCACATTTTGTGTTCGGCGTAGCTGTGCTGATTGTTCACCTCTTACAACTTCTAATGTACTACCCCTTCTTTTATTGCTTCCAAAAAATGATGCTTTTTGTTGTCGTTGCCACTCACTTTCTTTGGAAGCTCTTACAACATCTTGATAAGCTTCCCTCTCTTCGATATTCATGTCTGCTCTTCGATATTCATGTCTGCTGGATACATATATGGATCATCCTCATCATCGTCATCATCACCATCAAATAGTCCTCAATTACCAGCCAATTGTCCTTGCAGTTCAGTTCTGATAGTTTCCTTCGCAATCGATTTCTTTTTCTTGGCTACATTTTTGCTTTGTATCCATTCCAACATCTCAATTTTTACTTTTGGTGGAACATTTGGACATTTTCTTGAATTTTTCCCTGGATCTGTATGTGATAAATGAAATTTAAAGCGTGTGATACCTCCACTTTTCATGATTAAACCACAAAAGTTGCATTGAGTTCCATTTTTGTTTCCTTCCACTGGAAAACAATACTTCCATGCAGGATCTTTCGGGCTACCGCTAACATCTCTATCAGTATTTCTATTATCCATAGCTAAAATTTAAAAAAGTATATATGAATATAAGAAAGTATCTAAGAAGAAAATGAATAAAAATATTACATATTAATAAATAAATTGAAAGTAAATAAATTATAATGCAAAATTATAAATAAATAAATAATTAAAAAAAGAAAACCTACAATAATAAAAATAAAAAATCACAATGCACATAGACTCCACGCATGAATCATCAAATGAAATAAATAAATAAATAAATAAATATAGACAAACCATTTATTAATAACAAAATACCAAAAATTTCAATGCCCCACATGGAATCACTAAACAAAAATTCTCCAATATCCTCTCCACACAAATGCAAGACAAGTATACAACATAATCACTCTTTTTTTCAAGTGTAGTGTAAGCCAAGCCAACAATTCCATTTTATAGCAAATCCCATTTTTTTTCCTTTTTTTTTTCCTATAATTTAGACAAGTTTGTTTTTACTAATTTTAAATTCATTTGTAAATCATACATCTAAATGAAATACATAAATTTTTCTTTTCTCTTATTCTTAAAATAATACATAATTAATATTAGTTGACATAAAAATTTCATATACATACAACTTATCTTTAAATTATATGTTAAATATAATAATTAATATATCCTTCGTTATATTATTTTACAATGTACATAATGATATATATATGTAGTTATAAACATTAATTTAATAAATTTGAAAGCAAAAAATTATGTAGTTTCAAGGATTTATATATAGGATAAAAGAAGTATACAAGTCCTTAACAATAATATAATAATCATTAAAAGACTAATTATTTAAATATATCACCAACAACAATGTAACTTCTATATAAATTAAAAAAAAAAAAACAATGAAATTACCTCAAAAGTAGATTTTGCATTTGGTTGTAACAAGTTGCTAAGTGGGTAGAAGCAAAATCCTCCAAATTACCTTTAACAAAAACACAACAATAATCAAATTATTAAAAAACTAATTACTCAATATAATTTTAATGAATAAGGTAATTTTTGATGAATTTAAGGGGGGAAAAAGATATTCAAATTACCTTTTGTGTTTTGGTTGTTGCTTGTAAACATGTTCCTCAAAAATGAGCTTGTAATTAAAAGTTTTGAACAAAAAGATGACGAAAATAGCACTTGAATTGAAAATGAAAATGAAAACATAGCAAGGGCTCGGGAGTGCTTGTTTTTAAAATAGAATAGTAATCATGAGTCTTCATGACATATTTGACTATAAAATGAAATAACAATTATGAGATGCTTGACTACAAAATAGAATCTAATCATGAGATTCCTTATGAAAACTTATTTGAAAAGTGTATTTATTTGATTTGATAAAAGCTTAACAAATTCTTATTTGCAAAACTTAAATTTCATTTTTATTTTATGAAAATTTAACCGATATTTCTAGGATATTTCACGGATATTCTACGGATATTTCCAAAAATTTCCTCGATATTTTATAAAATTTATACTACAAGCTCACGGAAAGGATATTTTACGGAAATATCGCGGATATTTTCGGATATTTCCAGGATATTTTGACGGATAGAAGATTACACCCCTTATTGATATCGGTACCCTTGATTTACGGAAATATCGACGAAAATATCGGGAATATCGTGGATATTTTAAACTACGGGGATACCATGCAAACATCATTATTAGCTAAATTTCCATGCAAAATATTTTGTATAATTAGTAGATCTTAACCTAAAATTGGTTCCTAGGTAAGGTGTCAATCACAACAAGCTGTTTCTCATTTAATGCTCAAGGAAAATCTTGTTCTTTGTTGACATAATTTGTAATTGATCTTACTAAAAATGAAATTGCAACAACTTTGAATAGTAACTATATTAACTTCTACAGTAACATGTATTAACTTCTACAGTAAGGACTAAACTAGTCAAATTCTTACCTATATTTCCAAATTAAAGAGCCAAAATAGTATTTCAATCAAAGAATTTTGCCCTGTAAGATATATGAAAAGTATATGGTCAACTAAAAATTATACAATAAATACATGTACACACTTAAAATACCTATCATTATCTCTATTAGTAAGCCTTAAGTCATTTGGATTTAAGGCCTACATTTAGGTGGCTGATAATACATTTTTTCAGATACAACAAGAAATTAAGCTATAATCATTCGGATTAGAATCTATATTTAGGTGGATTTAGGAGTTACATAGTATATTTAGGTGGCTAATAGCAAATTTGGTCAAATGTTTTAGGGAAACAATGTTCTTGTTGACATTAGTTTATTATAAATCTTAATAAAGTAAAATTGCGACAATTTGGAATATGTGTTTGTTGAGGATAAAGTATTGTCCAAGAAATCGCCATAATAAGAACTTATTTGATGCAAGAGGAAAACAAGTACAGTAAGAAAGATTCCCATAAGAAAAATTTAAGATAAGAATTTAATTTGGTACTATTAGGATACAAACATTATTGCTCAGAATTAGCTTAATATGTTGGTGATACTTGTTTAAGAAGGAATATGATTTTGAAAATAACTTTCCAAAAAATCATGTAATTTTAGGATTTAGAGTTTTTGTACAATCATTAGTATATAGATAAGATTGATTAAGTCACAAGTTGATTGTAATTTGTGGTGAGCTTCTTTACTATTGAGTTCTAACACTTCTTTCCACTAAATAGTATTAGTGTTATAACCACTCACAAAAATAGTAAATCAATCATAAAATGAAGTATCAAATTTTTACGTGGAAAACTTAATATGAGAAAAACTTCAAAAACTTCCATATCTCCAATAAAACAATGAGTTTACAATAGGTTCTCTCTAGAATAACTACAGACTGATAATAGCATCAAGAATAAATATTCTTGGTTCAACTAACATCATAGTTATCATTTAAATGGATAGATTCCAACAAGACATAGGTTAGGTCTCTTTAAGTGGGCATCTCAAGATAACACCATAGAGAGGATAACTGGAAAATCCAACCAATAGATTTGTTGGCTTCTTATGATAATTCTTCAGCTGAAATTTGGGCTAAATTTGACCAAGTTTAGCCACTTAATCTTGAAATAAGAAACCCTAAAGCCCACCTTCTCTTTCTTTCTCTCATTATTTTTTATATTCAAATGTCTCCCATTCATTGTTTTTTTGTTCCTTATTGGCGGCTTAACCTCAAAAGCCCTTATTTGATCCAAGACCATTATATGAGCAAACCTGATAGACTACATCGTTTGGTCTATGCTCTATGCTACTAGTGATCTTTTTGCTTGGTTACTATTTCAACTTCTATGCTCGGCTCTTTTTATTTGATAATGCTATTTGAGATTGCTTCATTATAGATGATAGAGAAGATTGAAAATGTCATCAAGCTTGAACAAAAAATTTAGAACCAATTTTTAAGTATTTCACCAATAAAAAATAAAGACAAAAACAAGAAAGAATTGCTTATTCTGTTAACTAACAAAAATGAAGAAAGAATAAAAAATATATATATATATATATATAATATTTGTGGTTTTAAATTAGGAAGTCGCTTACATGAAACAGTAATGATGATGTCTCAAATTAACAAGCCAATTGCAAAATGCGTGTACATTGGTATAGTGGCATAGTGAGCAAGGAAGTGTGTTATAGAATATCAGATTTCATGCTTGAATATTAAGTACCATGTGTGGATCTACCGGGAGAGCAAAACCAAAGGTTGGTTGCAACATTTAATATAAATGGCACCAAAATAATTCATATAACATGAATTATGATGCCACTCGACTGACTTTATTTATCATCTTCAAAGAAGAACAATCACATGCATAAGCTAAAGAAGAGTTTGTGAATTTGTCAATTTTATAATCGCAAAAGCTTAAGATAAATAGACATGAACTTAACCAAAATTTCCAAGACATGCATAACAACATATCCAACACTAAAGGAAGCAAAATTGTGTAGGAGACCTGCAGTTGAATTAGCTTGTTTCCTAAGGTTCTTGGCGGCCTAAAGCGTAGATATTTTGAGAATGAAGAACTTGTCCATTGTATAAACCTTCGGGATGAAAAATCTGCTCATGCCTTCAACAATTAAGCATATGTTTAGTATAACATTTGATGACATCTAAAAGAATTCATTTAAACTTAAACCATCCTTATCAACAAATGAAAAATACATACTGCAAATAATACAACTTGTAGCCAGTCATCAGCATCCCATTGATTCACATATGGTTGAGGTATTGTTCATTGTTCATCAGCCACACTACTACGACTTCCTACTGGTCACATCCAATCTCATTTTTGGCCTCTTCTCAAGCAGCCAAACCTAACTCAGACAGATAAGAGAATTTACATGTTTAACTCTCCTTGAAATGGTTAAACCAACAATTACCAATACAAGCTTAAACATTGAGAAGTATGTACACAACATTGCAACTATATTTATTTCAAAAAAAAAAAAAAACATTGCAGCTATGTTCTGGTCAAAGTTACCTAAATTGTGCTTTTTGCTATCAATAAAAAGTTGCCAAGTCTACAAAATTTCAATCAATAGAATGTTGTCATTAGCCTTTCTTGACAAGGCATCTTGGAACAAAACTTGTTTCCTTTTTAAATGTTCATCTGCATTTAAATTTGATGTCTTGATTTTTTATATTTGACAAAAGTAAGTTTTGTATGGAGATGATTTTAACATTTAGAATACAACATTAGCATTGTTTCTAGTCAGAAAGAAACTTACATGGAATGTTATTTTATTACGTCAACCATTAACAGGTCAAATTGTGAAGGTTGTGTAGAACTTGTCATAGGTACATCAGTGGCACTCAAAGCTGGACGTGTGCATTATAGATAATTAGATATGTTATTTGAAATAATAAAAAAAAAAAAATCAAGCGTATGGTACAAAATCACTTGACAATAAATAAAGTAGTATTTATCGAATATACTGAATGAAACACAACTTGTCAAAAACCTTATGACAGAAAATAAAATAACATATTCAAGACCACTTGCATAGTTTGATGTCACATACCGTCATTTGACATTGATTCTTCAAGTAGACAATAGTATCCAATATTCTGATAAGCATTGATAACTGGATTGCTCATTCTTTAATAACAAAATCAACTAGCTGGAAGTGGAAAAAGGATGCTGCTAAATATTACATATTCTTAGGAAAATTTCTAGAAGGAAAGTCAATAATAAAATCATCACAAACAATATTTGAAAAGACTTACTTGAGAGATAAGAAGTTTGATGTGCCTTTAGGACCCAATATCTCTCCTTACGATAGATAAGTCTTACAATTATTGAATACGGTTTCAAAAATTCAGAACAAAATTAAGATTGTGACAAGAAAAAGAAGTAGATATACCTCTTGTTGTGATAGATAAACTGAAGTCCACTTGCCTAATTTGATGTCATACAAAATGATTTGAAATTAATTTTTTTGACCCGTGTGAGATAAGAGTATTGAAGTTGTTGATAATCATCAATTATTCAATGGCAAAATGAGTTGTGGTGCACTGTAATACTAAAGAAGAGAAAAAGATTCAATTAGCTTTCACATATTCATATATGAAAAGTTAAATGGAAACAAACTAATAAAATCATCACACACCATATCTAAAAGGACTAACTTGATCTAATTTTATTCCTTTCAACAAATATGCTAATTTACTTTCTGATGCTAATCTAGTCATTGTAGAATAGCATTCCAAATAAATAATTTTGTCCACTTACTTAGCTCCGAAAATACAATACCCAATCAAAGATAAAGTAATAAAATATATATTGTAGAATTAAGAGATAAAATTAAATAATAACATAATCTAGTGATGTAAAACATTCAAATCAAGCCTAGCAGCTGCAAAAAGATCAAAACTATGTAAAAGGGTGTATGCCTGCAGAACTTTTTACTTGTATCCTTGAAGGAAAAAAACCAGGATTGGAAATATCTTCTTGACTACTCTAGCTGCCATGAACCATAAAACCAATGTAACAACTTAATTTGAAATAACATAAAACATGGATAGAAGATTAGATAAGATAGAAATATGTCAATTACCTAGTTCTTATTGAAGGAAATTATTATGGGCATTTTTGCGATCATAGAAACTAGACTGTTGAAGCCCAGCAACAGTTCAAATGAATAGAAGTCCAGCAGGCCCAATGGTCAAAATGGTGTCATAAGAGTGCATACTACTGCATCTCAGCCGCTTGCTCGATGGTTAGCTCGTTTGTCACTATGGTAAGTGATCAATAAGGGGTATTGCTTGCTTTCTTTATCTGATCGTGTTCTCTGTGCTCATTGAATAGTGCATGAGCTCGTTTTATGAGCCCAGTAATCGGGTCGTCTTATGAGCTCGGTAATCTGGTAGTCTTATGAGCTTGATAATCTGGTCAATACAAAGAGTTCGTTGTCTTTCATCAACCCATGCTTTGAGACCATCCACTAGCACGATGGGTTCTGAGCCCACAGACCATTATTTAGCAAGTGCATAATGACTATCAGCTCGCTAACTACCTCGGACAACATGCCTAGGATGGTATCTGCTCGTCCATCAGCTTATATATAGGCTGCTCATAGGTTGCTCGGGTATCTGTTCGGGTATATGCTCGAGTATCTGCTCGTGTATCTTTTAGTGTATTTGCTCGCGTATTAGCTCACTAGAATACCCTTCCAATTCATGAGCTCGCTATGACGTATCCGTTGACCTTTTAGAAGCCTGAAGCAATCTAATTTGGGAAGGAGTCAATTTTCCTTATTTAAAGAGAATTAAATATCAAGATTCTCGGATTCTGTTGCTGATTTATTGGAAAAGATCTAAGCATTATTATTATAAGAATAAATTCCATAATTATCATAATTAATGTAAATTATTTTTTGTCTTATCTGTATGTAATTCAAACCTACTTAAATTATATCATCCTTTCGCTATAAATAAGAGATCAAATTCATTGTAATGACGGGGAAGGGGGGGAGGGGTGGGGGGAATAATTTCTTGTTACTCTGTCAGAGATAAGGGTGACAATCATGGATATAGGCTTTATTATTGTTGAACCACGTAAAAATGAGTGTATTTTTTATTGTGTTCTTATTCTGCCATATTCAATTTTCTGCGTTACAGTTGTTGAATCGCTGGTACTGGGATTGAAGAACTGGATTGACTAAAAAACAACGTCAACATTTTGACACTAGAAGGAGGGGCCTATCTCGTGATTCTGTAACTTTTCTAACGCTCAAAGTTTTACGATTTTGATTTGTTGTTATGGCTAGGATAAAAGCAACCAGGAGTGTAAAGGTGGTAGCAGATCAATCCGAAGGCCATCCGAAACAGCAAAATGCCCAGGCTGGGGGCAACGTGGCAGGAACTTTCGCTACAGTTTTACCTCAATTCCCTCACTGTCAATCATCCACTGCTACCGGTAGAGGAGATGTTGTACAAGTTTTGTAGCAACGTCAGGAGGCACTTGAGAATACCATGGCTCAGTTGGCGAATGCAATCAGGACTTTGACGCAGATGCAAGTTCAAACAGCCCAGAGGAATGTAAAACCCTAGAGTCGGCCAGTTGATAAGACGTCAGCCTGAAGAGAAAAGGCTGTCAGAGAGAGGGTGCAGCCAAAAGTTTCGGTCTGCTCACCAAACTTACATCCAAGGGAGGTGGACATCAGGTTCGTGAAAAGGAAATGACACCTCCCCCAACAAGTTTGGGAATCAAAGTGAGCCATAACAGGAGTTACCACATGGAAGCCAATCGTGGACATGAGCGAGCTCCTGAATGCAATGAGGATCACGTGTCGTGAGGAGTTTCACAACAGGCAGAGAGCTCGCGAAGAAAGAACAGGTTATGCTATCGACTTTCTAGTAATCAAGAGAGTAGAAGGAGCAAGTGATCTCCTGCGAGAAGAGTTGAACCACAAGACTTGATGGTGGAGGAATTGTTGCAAAGGGTCCAGTAGCTAGAACCACAGAACTTGATGGTGGAGGAATTATTGCAAAGGGTCTAGTAGCTAGAGGCGTGACTTAGGCCCAAAGGCCAAGATCAACAAGATGAGCGAACCCCATTTATGAGGGAGATTGAGAGGGAGCTATTACCGAATAGATTCAAGCTCCAGAGTATCCTGCTCTACAATGGAGACAGTGACCTTTATGACCATTTTGATGAGTTCAACGTCCAAATGGATTTGCAGATGTCTAACCCATTGATGAAGTGTCGAGTGTTTCCAACCATGCTAGGAAATGTACTAAGGACCTAGTTGAGGAGTCTTCTATCTTGTAGTATCAGTAGTTAGGATGAATGCTAGAGGAAGTTTATCGATCAGTATAGGGCACTGAGGAAGCAGCTCGCACCAACCTACCACCTAGTAACGATCTTTCAGAAGCAGAATGAACCGTTAAAAGATTACATTATAGGTTCAGAAGTGAAGTGAACAATGTGGAGAGACCTTCAGACGAAAACATCCTTACAACAATCTCTACGAGACTTAGGAAAGATGGGAAGCTCTACGAGAGCATTTACAAGTCTCCTGTTAAGGACCTGGGCGAGTTCTACGAGCGAGCTACAAAGGAAATTAAGTGGGAAGAAGTTTTTGGGCCAAGGAAGCCCAACGATCAAAAGAGCAGGACAAGCAGTTATCACCAGGGAAAGAAGAGGAATCATGGTGCAAACAAAGAGAGCAGTTAGAGGAATCGCACCGGCAATCAAGTGGTGAAACAGGCCAGAAATGAGCCCAGAAAAGAGTGACCTCCACTTCAGAGTCACTATCAGAACTACAGTATCCTATCAAACAGATAGGATCAGATTTTTGAAGCAAAGAAGAGAAGGAAGAATTTTAGGAGGCCGAGTCCCATGGATATCCTTAATAGATTTCGGGATCTAAGGAAGTACTGTACCTACCACAATGAAACCGGACACTATACTTCCCAATGTAAGGAGCTTAGGGATGCTATTGAAGACTTGATCAGAAGAGGTCCTTTGAGAGAGTATGTGGTGTGACCCATAAATCGGCAATCCCAACAGCAACGTCCCTAACCACTGCATCAGCGTTCTCCTCAGGCTCAACAGCCTGCACAGCAGCAGCCTTAACAGATGATCGAGCAGGACCATATGTGTTCGGTAAGGACCATCTTTACAATACGTGGTGGGCCTCACATTGTAGGAGCATTAAATAGATCGCACGAGCGTTATGTGCATGAGGTTGGTTATGTTCTCCTTACAAGCAGCAATGGGACAGAAAGATCTTCGAAAAGAGCTAGAATCGCTTCAGACAACATCACATTTGCTGAAGAGGATTCAAGAGGAGTTCATTGGCCTTATTAAGATGCCCTGGTCATCTGAGCAAGGATAAAAAATGCTGAAGTAAGAAGGATTATGATGGATACGACCAGTTCGATGAACATGATATATAAAACTTGTTTCGAGCATATAGGATTGGGACGTGAACAGTTGAACCCATCCCCTGAGCCTTTATATGGATTTACTGGGGATGCAATTGTACCAATGTGGCAAGTCAAGCTCCCCTTCTCTGTTGGAGACTTGGATCGGCAATCTACGACGTTGGCTAATTTTTTTATCATTAATTGCCCATCAACATACAACGTCATCCTCGGGAGACTGACAATGAATGACCTGGTTATGGTAGTTTCGATCAAAACCCTCACGATCAAGTTTTCGACGTCAAATGGAGTAGGGTGTGTGCGAGGAGAGCAACACTTGGAGCATAAATGTTATGAAGACGCAGTAAAAATGAGGGTTGAAGGTAAGAAGGTCAATATAGTGACTAAGCTGAGACCGCGACCTATTAGTGAGAGGGGGTTGAGCCAAGATCTGGATCCAAGAGAAGTGGAGACATATAGAGCAATGAGGCCTATAGAGGAACTTGAGGATGTACGAGTCAGTGGGGTAGATGCTGAGAGATGTTGAAATTAGGGAAAGATTTACCATTAAAGCTCAGCTCACTGACTTCTTGAAAGCCAACCTGGATGTCTTCGCTTAGAATTATGAAGATATGGTGAGGATCAACCCAGAAGTAATGTCTCACAGGTTGAACATTGATCCCCATCATAGGCCAGTTTGTCAGAAGAGAAGGCCAATGACAAAATAGCATTATGAGGTGCTCAAAGAAGAAGTAGTCAAACTTTTGGCGAACGGGTTTATATGAGAGGCTCACCACCCAGTTTGGATAACCAATCTCGTCCTAGTTAAGAAGAAGAATAAGAAGTGGATAACGTGCATAGATTTCACCGATCTCAATAAAGCATGCCCAAATGACAGTTTTCCTCTACCAAGGATTAATCAACTCGTGGATGGTACCGTGGGTCATCAGCTCCTTAGTTTCATGGATGCGTACTCAAGGTACAATCAGATCCCAATGAACCCTGAGAACGAGGAGCACAGTTCATTTATTACTGATCGAGGCTTTACTATTACAAAGTCATGCCATTCAGTTTGAAGAATACAGGAGTGACCTACCAGCAATTGGTCGACATGATGTTCGTAGATCTGATTAGCAAAACAATGGTGGTGTATGTTGATGATAAGTTGGTGAAATCGAAGCAGATGTCTAAGCACGTACGCGATCTGAGGGAGATGTTTCAGATCCCGAGAAAGTATCAAATGAAGCTGAACCCATTGAAGTGTTTACAATTTGAAGAGAATAAGGTGGTTTTATTAATATGCATTTAGGTTTAATTCTATTTTAGAAAATATCATTTATCCGTTTTTAAATCTCATTTGACAAAAGTTATATTGTATATGTTGAGTTTGATTTTTTAT
This sequence comes from Dimocarpus longan, assembly GCA_022984855.1. NCBI lineage: Eukaryota > Viridiplantae > Streptophyta > Magnoliopsida > Sapindales > Sapindaceae > Dimocarpus > Dimocarpus longan. The sequence goes on from CM041013.1 coordinate 8,755,603, forward strand.
TTAAAAAAAAAAAAATAATTGACACCAAGTAGATGAGAGATTTACTGATTAAGATTAATCATTACTTTTGCAATCTAAATATAAATTATTACTGGCCTGTTACATATTGACTTAGTTACTATATTTTATTGTATTGAATTCAAATGAATGGTATAAGATTGTTACTCGCATATCATCTGTTTAGAGTGATTTATTATATTTAGAGAAGGCAATTCCATGTGCAAACTTGTGAACCTATGGATTTATGCCCATAATTGAAGAGTGTTTGATTTTATTAAATGGATTTGCGGGCAAGTGTTGATTTTGTTAAGTGGCTTCATAGGCGGATTTTGATGTGAAATTCCACACCTGATACAGGTTTGGGTGTGGGTACAGGTGCAAAAAAAATCCACACTTACACTTGTGGACCAGGGAAATTACATACATACACACAAAGCTATATATGTGATATTTGTATTTATTTTGATAAATTGTACTCAAAATAATGTATGAGTGTCGATTTTACAAAACCTATCGAAACCCGTTTTTTGTTATCCCTAATGCTTATCACCTAAATTATTAAGTAGATTGGTAATATATTTTAATTAATAATAAATTATAAATTTGGAAATTAAAAAATGGTATATATCTTAATGGAAAAATATTATAAATTAAATAATTATTTACAAATAAATTTGATATCATTGAGAATTATGTATTGAATACTTAACTTATATTATTAATATAAATTGTTTTTTTATTCATTGTTTTACATAGATTAAATATAAATTGTTTGTTATCATAAATAATATAAAATTAATACTAGAATTAATGTATAGCTAAAAAATTATACATATTTACATAATATTTTCATGTGGTGGGAGTATTGCCCGCCACTTAGTTTTCCACCATATTTTCACATCATTTTATTGTCCTAATTAATGTCTATCTTTAAAAAAAGACAAAAACACCTTTTAAGTGGATTGTTCTGAGACTATTTGTGGGTTTATTTGTCTCTTCATCTTCTGACTTTGTTCATCTTCTCAAGATTCTTTTCTCTTTCACTTGATACTTAAAAATCTTCAACTTCAACTCTCAAATAGAAGCGAGCTCAAATGGATTTTAGTAAGACTAAAATTGCAGCAAAGGTATGTATTTTAGTTTGATAAAGTTTTGAGGTTTCATTGGACATTTTGTTTAGGTTGTTAGATATTTGAGCTTTTCAAAACTTGTTTCAACATTTTTATGGCTGTATGTAACGATACTATAATTGGGACTATAATGAATTGTATGTAGTGGTATTTCTAAAATTAGGACTCTAATATGAATTTTTTTTAACTTAAAAATAATGGAGAAGAAGATTGATTTTATTGTTTAGTATGACTTTGATTTTATTATTTAATACGGCTTCTTGTTATTTAAACGATAAGGGATTAAGCTAATGATGGTGCTTATGATAGTGGGTCCTTGATTTATATTTGAAAATAATGATTTTGGTTGTGGTTCATACTCTATTTTGTTGCTTGTTAATATTTGTAATAGTTGAAAGTTTGTTTTTTATTGATTTGTGTCTCACTCCTATATCTATATGGATGAGTACAAAGACCAAAACTCAAGACCAAAAATTTCTCCAACCTCATCTTATATATTCAACATAAGACCAAAACTCAAGTTCTTGCGAAACATCAAAAAAAAAATATGGACATTCTACATACAATTTATAATACAATCAAGCCAAAAAGGCATCAACGTTAATTTAGCAACTAAAGAGAATAAAAAAAAAAAACTGTATTTTTTAGTTCTTTGTATTCACAATTGATGCACTTGTTTAGTCCTAAAGCTAACAAAACTGTGTTTTTAAGTTGTTTGTATTATTGAAATTAATTACTTGTTTATAAATGCCCTATATTTTAGAGACATTACGGTTGATAAAATTGTTTTCTTCATTAGACTCTATTTTTTGCGTATAATACTTTACATAGGAACTAAAAATGGATAGGAGTTGGATTTGGTTGCCAAATAGGTTATCTAGAGAATACAAAGATGGTGTTACATCTTTTATTGACATTGCTAAAAATCACTTAGATTGCAACAATAAATCTCGTTGTCCATGTCGAGATTGTCAAAACACTAGATTACATGATCTAGCAACCATCCAACAACATTAGATTTTGTATGGGTTCTCTCAAAGTTATGGAAGATGGATATTTCATGGAGAATCAGCTGAAAATAATAACAAAATTGCAATTGAGGAGACAGATGATGAAGAGGATGATAAGTGTATAGAATTATTGAACGATGTATGTGGGTTGCCACATGGGAATGAGGATATGGGTTTTGGGGAGTCAAGTAACTCAGGAAATATTGGTTTCTATAATTTTGAGACATTATTTGGTGTAGTTAGACAAGAATTACATCTGGGTTGCACAAAGTTTTCAACTTTAACTTTTATAGTGAAATTACTACATATTAAAGTACTAAATCATTGGTGTAACAAGTATTATACAAGTTACTTCAACTATTGAAGGAAGCACTTCCTAATGGATCTCGCATTCCAGATTCACATTATACAGCTAAGAAGATGTTATGAGATAGTGGATTAGGGTATGAATCACTTCATGCATGTAAATATGATTGTGTTTTATTTTGGAAGGAACTTGAAAAGTAGACAAATGTCTTGTGTGTGGTGAATATAGATATAAATTTCATAGTGGAAAAAACAAAAAGATTTCACAAAAAATATTGCATTATTTTCCACTTAGACCTAGACTACAAAGATTGTTTATGTGTAAACATGCGGCTTCCGATATAAGGTGGCATAAGGATAAACGTACATATACATTGTCAGTTTTAAGGCACCAGCTGACTCAGAAGCTTGGAAAGACTTTGATAGACAATATCCTTATTTTGCAATGGATCCTCGTAATGTTTGTTTAGGTTTTGCTACAGATGGTTTTAATCCATTTGGCAGTATGAGTAATTCATATAGTATATGGCTAGTGGTTCTTGTGCCATATAATTTGCCACCATGGAAATGCATGAAATCTTCATCTTTCATATTCCTAGCCCACAAACACCTAGAAAAGATATAGATGTGTACTTACAACCATTGATAGATGAATTAAAAGAGTTTTAGAAGGATGGTGTTGAAACTTATGATGTATCTAGTAGACAGACTTTTCATTTGCATGCATGTCTTTTATGGATAGTCAATGACTTTTCCGTATATGGAAATTTATTTGGTTGGAGCATCAAGGGGTTGCTTGTCTAGTTTGTAATGGAGAAAAATCATCATAACCTTTGAGAAGTAAAATATGTCATATAGGTCATCGTCAGTACTTATCCCACAACCATCCTTGGAAATGGAGCAAACAATTTAATAGGAAGGATAAAAAGCAATCTGCACCTAAGTCGTTATCTGGTTGTGACATTCTAAAGCAATTAGAACATATCAGACATGTATCATTTAGGAACAACCCGAATAACGTTGCCCGGAAAAGAAAACGCTTTGCTGCTAAATTGAATTGGACTAAGAAAAGTATTTTTTTTTTTTTGAGTTGGAGTACTGGTCAAATCTTAAAATAAGCATAATTTTGATGTAATGCACATTGAGAAAAATGTATGTGATAGTATTCTTGAAACATTGTTGAATCTTGAGGGGTAAACAAAAGATACAATCAAAGCTAGAATGTATTTACAAGATATGAATATTAGACATGAGTTGCATTTGCAAGCTGTTGGAACAAAATTTTTGAAGCCTTCTGCTTGTTATACACTTACAATTGATGAAAAACAAAACATTTGTCAATTTATTAACTCTGTTAAATTCCCTGATGTCTATGCATCAAATATCTTAAGGAATGTGAATGTGAAAGAGGGAAAACTTCCGGTTTGAAGAGTCATGACCGTCGTGTGTTGTTACAAAGAATTCTTTCAATAGCGATACGTCTCTATTTACCTAAAGAAGTTTGCACTGTATTAGTAGAACTATCTTACTTTTTTCAACAGATTTGTGCAAAGACTCTATATGTAGATTATTTAGACAAATTAGAGAAAGAAATTGTTTTGATAGTTTGTAAACTTGAAAGGATATTTTCACATGCATTCTTTGATATTATGGTACATTTGGTTTTGCACTTGTCATTGGAAGCAAAAGTTGCAGGACCGATGTCATTTTGGTGGATGTATCCCTTTGAAAGATAATTAGGCACTTTGAAAAAATATATGAGAAACAAAGTTAGACCGGAGGGTTCAATTACAGAGGCATGCATTGCAAATGAAACATTAACGTTTTGTTCAATGTACCTTCGAGGAATTGAAACGAGATTTAATCGAGGTGAAAGAAATGACGATGGAATTCTTAGCCAATCAAATGGTGGGTTATCCATAATTTCCCAAAAAGCTAAATCTTTTGGAGCTTGGCAAATGAAGCATTTACCTTCGGTTGAATTGGAAAAAGCTCATTGGTATATTTTGAACAATTGTGTGGAATTACTTTTTATTTATGATCATGTTATAATGTTTGGCAATCAAATTATTTAAACTTTATATTTAAATTAAAAATTAAATTTTTGTTAGAAATAAAACTTAAGAAAATATTTACTTAAAAAAAACCCCTTAAGCAAATATAACATAACATATTTTTTATGTAAGAGAGTTTTTTATATCACTTTATTGATTACAAATATATATAAATTACAAGAATAATGAAAAAAATAAGAAATAGAAATTAAATCATAATTATACTTAAAGAAAATAGATACGATAAATTAAAATTTATACTTTATAGTTTTAGGATTTATTTACTTGATTTTTAAGTCAAGTTAGATATTAATATTATACTTAAAATTTCTAGAAAGATATTAATCTTTCAATAAAAATTCTAAATACATATAATTTATTTTTTATGATATATATTATTATCGTTATAATATAGCTTTGAACAAATAACATATAAATGTTTGAAATGAAAATCAAGAAAACAATAAGAATTAAATATTAATAACGATAAGGATAGAAAATTAAAATTAATAAAATGATAAATCTATACTTTACATTTTAACTAATATATTTAGGGATATTTTTAAAAACATTTAATAAAAATCTTGTAAAAGATAAAACTAATAAAATAAGTTGAAAATTTTAAAAAAATCCGAGAGGACCACGTGTCCCCCTTGATGATGCACTAGGTTCGCCAGTGCTTAGGTGAAATTCTTAAAAAAAATAAAAGTAACAACATCATCTCTAAAATACTTACTTAGCTTTTTTTTTTTTTTTTTTCCCTATTTTAATAGTAACATATATTAACTTCTATAGTAAGGACTAAACTAGTCAAATTCTTGCCTATCTTTCCAAATTAAAGATCCAAAATGGTATTCCAACCAAAGAATTTAACCCAATAAGATATTTGATAAAGTATAATGAGTAGTTTATTTTTTTGTTTGAAGATTGAACAGTACTGTTGAAAATTGAAGACTGAATATAAGCTCAATATGTTATTCCTGATTATCTTAAGAATGAACAATAAGAATTTAACCCAATAATTCTTATTGCTTTTTATTCTCTTTCCACTAAAACTTAATTCTCTTTCATTTTATTCCTAATTATCTGAAATGAAATAAATCAAACTAATTTAAAAGAAACAACATTAAAGTCTAAAACAAAAATGTAATATTCTAAATAGTTATAGGAAAACAAAAAAATAATATTCTAAATAGGAATAGGAAATCCAAAGACGTAACTCATGGTAGATGTATTCTCCTTAGGTTCTCATCATCTTGTCTTGGCTCTCGCAGATTCCTTTCTTCGTAGCTTAATTACTTACAAGTTCATTCCAATGTTTTTGATGGACATAGTACAAGCCAATCAATCATCCATATCAACAGTCACAATTCAAACTAAATAACTGTCATCATAACTGAAATTAGAAATACAATACATTAACATATGTGATTATCAATAACACTCAATAAAGTTTCCAAAAGTTCTTAGCTTTAACATATATGACAGGAGCTACATCCAGCCATGCAATATATTGTTCAGTTACCTTGTACTGGGAGCCAAATCCATAGCAGGATCCTGGACAGTCTCTTCAAGTAAAAAGCTTGATCCTGTCGCGTTGCTTGAAGCCATCTCTACAGCCAAACATTCCTTAAGTTCTGCCAGCACATGATTTATGTCTGGTCTTTGCGCTGCAGTTGTGAGTACACATGACATGGCTATGTCCACAATTTTCCACGCAGCAGTGGTGCTAAATTCACCTTGTAACCTTGGATCGATAATGTTTTGAATATCCCCTCTTTTGATTTCAGGAGTAACCCGTTGAAGTATGTGTTTCTTGTTTGCCGGACCACTGTATAGGGCAGGTTGGCCTGTTATAAGCTCAAACAAAATAATCCCGAAGCTATAGACATCACTTTTCTTGTTTGAGATTCCCTCTACATAAAATCTGTTTGGTAATCAGAAATATGATTAACTCATAGAAATCACACAGAAGATTAAATTGATAGGTGGACCATATTGAAACTTTACACGTCAGCTCTCAATATTTCATTATATATAAATTTACTTATTTTATCATGTTCAGACTCAATAATCTACTTTCAACGAGTAATGCTACAGCACAAGCCATTTAGAATTGTACTTGGTGGAGGTTAAGCCATAAAATTCAAAACTATTACAGTGGAACTTTATGTTATAGTAGTATGATTTCAGGTATGTGGGATATAGGTTGGCAACTTGTTTCCAGAGTTGCTTTTCCAATGAAGACAGAACAAAATTATCAGTTCGCGCGCATATGTAAGTTAGCAAGGTCAGAAGGAAATCTGGCTCATTATAAGTGAGCTCTCATAAAGCTATTTAAACATATTCTCAATAACTTCAACAATATAACTTAGTACTTACTCAGGATCTAGATATCCAGGTGTGCCAGCAGGGTAAGTTGTGGACTGAGAGTGACTTCCCTCAATGACAATTCTTGATAGCCCGAAATCAGCTAATTTTGCCTACATGTTCTCATTTAGTAAGATGTTAGAAGGCTTCAAATCTCTGTGGATTATAGGTGGTTTGCAGCCATTATGCAGATAATCCAATCCTGCAACTCCAGTTAACCACTAGTTAACTTACTGTAATGATTCAAAGGCTACAAAATAAACAAGAGAAAATCCGCTGCAAACCATGGGCTGCATCTATAGCAATTTGAAGTCTTTCATTCCAGCTGAGCACATTTGAATCTGTCTCTGCAAACAAGACATGATAGCTTCTCTCTTTCAATCAACTTCGAGCCCAAATAATTGTTCAAGTTGCATATACGTTTGTCAAATAGGCTATATGCAGGCTTATGATAATGAAGGAGATGCATAGTTTTTCTTACAAGAAAATATGGATTCATATTATAGGGTAATCAGATAATGACTCCTGGTTTATAACTGGAAAAGTATACCACAGTATCTTAAATCCATACCTGATAAATGTTGTTTTAGGCTTCCATTAACCATATATTCATACACTAGCGCCTTATTCTCACTTTCATTGCAGTAACCAATGAGACAAACCAAGTTCCTATGATGAACAACCATTAAAAGTTGTGCCTGCATTCAAAATAATACTGTTTCAACTATTATATCGCAGTTTGTCTTACATAATTTCAATTTGGATGAAAATTTCAAGCAATTGAAAATTTTGGATGCATTGTTTTGTCTAACCTCTGCTTGAAATTCCTTATAACCTTGTCTTGATGATGAAGAAAGCACCTTAACAGCAACTTCATTGCCGTCCTTCAGAGTGCCAAAGCACACTTTTCCAAATCCCCCTTCTCCAATGACGGTTTTAAAATTACCAGTGATACTGATAATCTCAAAGTACGTAAATGGCCGGTTCTTTGTTGTTAGTTCACTTTCCTTAGATCTAATAGCCATCTCTACATCAATGAGCATGGTCAATGTTTTTCTTGAAAAAATAAATTTTAGAAGCAGATTATCATAATAAATTCATAATCAATCACAACATGCACAAATCAATTTAGAGCATGTGTCTATAATTCCATTGTACTTTTAGGCCAAAATTTTTAATACAACTTAAGGGTTGTGCCTCCACAACTATAGCATGACATTTCAGCCATGATCAAATGAAGTTTTTGCACACATAACAAAGTAACTGATCTGGTGGACAGTAAGAAGAATTTACAACTTGATATATCCCAATAATTTGCTTTTATAAGTTTGTTGAAATCCTGCACTGCATGCTACCACAATAAGTTATTCAGCCCCGTAACTTTCCTTGTTTTCTTGCAGTAAAAGTTATGAGTTGAACATTCACAATTTAGGGCCATTACAAGGTTCAGTACACATCTATGATCAAATATATTTCTGTATCAACAATAATTGGGACATTATTCTATTTGACATAAATAATTATTACTGTTGTCATGCTGGAATTCGTTATATTATATATATTTTAACATAATTATAATGTCATTGGAAATCTAATGACTAATGATCAAAAGTTTACTAAAACTCAATATTAAGTACTGGGAGATAACTTGAAAATTTACTTTATTAACATAAGAGATATTTACTCTCATAGTAAGAGAAAAATACTCCTCACAAATGCTGATAAATACATTAACCATTTAACTATGAGTGGATATACCTAAATTAAGTTATTTTGAAAATATAATTAAATATTTAATCTTATATTGGTTAAATGATGATGTTGCTACAATGTAGTCAGTCAGGATGCCTTACGGGGAGTAGACCAAGGCAGTCTGCTCTGTTGTAGAAATTCATTAGACTACTAAGCATTGCACTATAAATCTGTAAAGCGAAAAAGAAATAATGATAGTACCCTGATTTCTTTTTCTTTTGTAGATAGCCAGGATAGTCATAGAGATCAAGATGACCAGCAAAACTGAAGTGGATACTAGTACTGGAATAATGAAATTTTTCTTTTTCCTTTTATGGCATGCTGACAGACAGAGATCTGGATTTTCTTCCAAACTTGCAACAAATGAACATCATAAAAATTTGTCAGGATATTTACACAAGAAAAAAAATAACATATTGGCTGCAAAATTTGAAAAACACTTGATTTTTACAATATTTTACACGAAGAGGAACCGTTACTTTTAATGAAATGATTTATACTAGCTAGATATAGTGAAGCATTTTCATTAATAAGATTAGAAAACCTCATCAGCAATTTTCCATCCTTGGACTTTCCCACAAGAGCATCAGGAATTGCACCCGTGAGTTTGTTCCCAGTTAAATTACTGCAACTCAAAATAGACCATTTTCAGTTCACACACAGAAACTTCTGACTTGCAATGTGAAAATCGAAGGCCAACTACTTTCAGGATTTTCAAAATAGGTAGAAGTGCTAAAAATCTGTGAAGTCATTGTATGATAAATTTATGTAACAAAAGGAGATCATAACTTACTGCAGAACCGGCAAAATGTGGTCTAACATAGCAATTAAAATATGCAAATTCACAGGTTGATATAAACATATAGTTGCAATGTCAAACTCAAAGGCCAACTACTTACAGAACTTTCAAATTTGGAAGTTGTGCCAAAAATTCTGGTAATGGCCCTGTCAGGTGGTTGTATGATAAATCTCTGCAACAAAAAAGATGGTAACTTACCATACGACCGATTCTATGATTAGAAAAAAGAAAAGAAAACAAAAGAAAAATTCCACAGCCATATAAACACATTTGCCAATGAAGGGGTCTTGTTGCCATTGTAATCTCTAAGGCAGTTGGTTTTCCTGAACCACAATTTAAAAACTAATTGAATGCTAAGAGTCATTTACCAATCACAACATATAGTCTCTACTTACAAAACAGTTAACGCTTCAAGATTCGAGAGTGAAGTTGCTATTTCTCCTATCAGTTCGCTTGAACTCAGATTCCTATTAACATTTAACAAAAAAGAATGTGTAAGTGGATATGATTGGCACTCCATCAAGCTGAAATCAAAATTCAGTCAAACTTCACAAGTTATCTAAATTATTTAGTTTAGTTTCTATATTATACTAATGGATTTCCTCCATGTTCAATGGCTTTCTGTTTTCTCAATGCCACAGTAAATAATACTGATTCAAGTTTTGATCAGTTTGTGAAGAAAGCTTAAGATCTTTTGTTGAGAAACTCACACTGGTTATCCTTGGAGTATTGCTCTTGCTGCAATTCAAACCATCCCATAAAAAATTTTGCAGGATACATGGATCGCCTTGCCAATTTCTGGTCACCTTGTAAAATTCCTTGATGGCTGTGATAGCATTCACTGTTTGTCCCAATAAAACATTGGAAAGAAACTAGTAGCAGAAGAAAATAGAGTCTATGCAAACTACTGATTTCTATTAAAGTCAGAAAAATATAATTTAGATTAACTAAAAGAAACCATCTAGTAGAATTGCCTTTTTATTTGTGAATTGCTAAAATGCAGCAGTGATGTTGTTCAATACATTCATTCGTGCCTAGTGATAGGACATTACACAGTTCACAACATCAAAATTCATTTTGTAACGGAATTTCATTAACCCACATGTTAACTTGTGTAGTTAAAAATGAATGCATACAGTCAATAGGTGAAGCAGTCTTCATGACACAGTAACAACAATTTCGTGTGAAAATCAACAACTACTTAAATGAATATGCATGACATATTGCGGCATTAGGAAATCTGTTTTCACTTATGCTTAAGAATTTGTAAATTTTCCAATTTGTTTAGGAATGAAAGTTTCCTATTCAGAACAATGGTAATCTCTTGTATTTACGTTTTTGAGAGAAACAAAAACAGAGAGTCATATTGAGAAATTATGAACCTTCAATTGAAATTATGAACGAATTGGCAGCCAATTGAGTATTGGTATGTGTCATGTACATAGGAATCACATTAAGTGCCAAACAGCCTATAAATCGACTCTTGCATTTTCTACCTTGAGTGCACTTGATTTTGTGTTTGTAATTGTTTATTTTTCAACAAAAAAACTACTGACTCATACGAAACAAACAAGTTAAAAAATGCTATAACAAGACCAAAATTACCAGACTGAATTATGTGGCTCTCAATTTTTAAGTTATGACAAGGACCATCACCAATATCCAAGCTGTCCTACAGAATATATTCTACTGCACACTCAGATGTATACCACTAAAGCGTATAAAACAGAAGAAAAATACCATCACTAATGTTAGTTGGTGAAAGTGGGAGCTCGACAGACGTATAAACCTCGAAAGCATTAAGAATCGGAGGAAGAGTAGATCCATTTGCAGCAGAAATAGTAAGGAGAATGGTATTGCTAGTAATCAATGTTTGCACAGTTTTGGTACTTGGCTTTTGATATTCAAGCCTCACAGAGTCAATGAGAATATCACCATTAATATCAATATTCAATATTCTCATCTGGCCTTTCTCAAGGCTGTCAAGGTCTTTGAAGTGAAAGTAAAAGTGACATGATTGAATCTCACCAAGGCCTTCCAGGGTAAAGAAGGGAGTGTATAGTCTCAAGGGAATGCTAGCATTTGGTGATGCAGCAGCTGTAAATACTACTTTAGTTGGTACCTTATAGATATCATCAACACTTTGGTTGTATGTGGTTCTCTGAGGAGATTTAACTGGATAATTATAAATAAGGGGATCCCACCAGCGGTCATACACATCATCTGGGTACCTGAAACTGGATCTGAAAAATGTTTGTGGACGTTTCTATCAGTCACTTTACAAATAGGATTAGATAACTAAGGAGGGTGTATTCAACCTAGATTTCATTTGAATTTATTGGAGTCTATTTTAATAATAGATTTTGATGAATTCTATAGATTTTATTAGAATTTTATTTAAGAGTTTATTAGATTATTTAATGGATTCCATCAGATTTTGTTAGAATTCTATTTAGAACTTGTTGAATTTTTTACATAGATTTAAATGAAATTGAATATATTTAAATAGAATTATTAATGATTTTATCTTAAAAAAAAAAAAAAAATTCATATGATGAACAGCATGTTTTACTTGGCCCAATTTTCACCGTCAAATTATATAAATTATGAATATAATTATTTTATTTTTATAAATCACATTAATGGAAATTTTAATATTATAAAATGATATTCGTTTTTTCACGTCTAATTATTTTTTGATTTTTTTTTAAAAAAAAAAGTTAGTATGTATGTATTAACTTAAGATTATATTATATTGTATTTATACATTTTTTAAAAGTGTGTCACATTCAATAAAGTTAAAATACATCAGGTTTAAAAATCAACGCAAATCTGTATCACTAGTAAAACCTTTTTTTTGTATGTATGTATGTTTGTATGTATATATATAGAAGTTGATAGTTTCACGTTTCTAAATTAGCAAACTTTTAGTGCTAATATTTAACAGAACCAACAACATATAAATTGTAAGTGTAATGTATCAATAAAATAAGTGGAAGTATATCAAAAACTTAAAAATGTTAATAATATTATTCAGGGTGAAATTTTCATATTTCCTATGTGTTATTATTACTTAGGAACCTTAGCGGTCGTCGTCTAGTTTCTATCAATTCTTTATTTATACCTATACAACATTTATCCATTCTCTGTAAATGTTATTGTGCATTATGAAATTATCATTTGTGAATCCACGGTCATAATAAGTCAAAGCAGAATAAACCTAAATAGAATCAAGAAGTTGATCAATCTTCAATTGCATCAACTCATAAAGTATCATCACATAGAGAAATTTCAGTTTTCTCTTCGAATCTTAACTATTAGGTTTTGTATAGATTAACGTGAGATTGCAATTATCACCAATCAAAAGATTGGGTTTTTGTAGATTTTTTTGTTCCATTAGAGACAAAAAGACTTATTGATTGTTGACAAATTTATAGGTTTTGGTAATTTAATCACTAAAAAAAAATTTCAAGAGAAAAAAAAAAAAATTTGAATGTATGAAATCTATGAAATCTTTGGGGGTAGGCCAAGATTTCATATGAGCTTTTTTATTCATATCTAAGTTCAAACAATCCATTAAAATCTATTAAAATAGAATTCCTACAAAATCATTGATTTTTTGAATACACATAGATTTATTTAGATTTCTTAAAAGGCTTAATTGAATACACATAAATTTTATTGGAATCCTTACAAATCTGAATTGAATACACTTGGATTTTAATAGAATTATAAAAAGTCTAGATTGAATACACCTAGATTTTAAAATCTTTTGGATTCCAATAGACTCCTTAGTTGAATAAAAAAAATATATATAATCAACTAATATATTTGATAAATTTTATTCATATATGATTTAGTCATGTAAAAATTAATATGACTAAAATACACATTAAGAAATTTATTTACAAGTATTTAATTTTTATATCATTTTCAAAACCAATGTAATGTAAAAATATTTTCATTTTACGCATTAAAAGTAAATAAAAAATTTTACTATTTGAAGTTGCTACCCTTTTACAAAATATCACAATCTTAAACATATATATTTATCATATTTGTAATTCTAGTATATTAGGTACTCAAAATATATTATTTCAATTATTTTATTAGTAAACCGTTAGTCTAAATAACATATAACGAGTAGTTTAGCCCTTATAACATAATTATGATTTCAAATTTGTGATTTGCAATTTTAATTAAAAACTGTTTTACACATGTAATATGAAATGATTTAAAATTTAAAAAAAATGAATGCATGTAACTATCCCATTTTATACATATATATGTACAGCATTACAACATTGGTAAAATTTTCTTTTAAAAAAAAAATAATTCTGTTGAAAATAAAAATAATCATATATAGTTGAATTACCTGGGAATAAACATATTTTCAGCACCAGTTACATCATATCTCCCGATACCTAAAAGTGCTCCACTTTGAATTGGATAAATGGAATTGTCTAAAGACCGTAATTCCAACACAGAGATGTAAGGTATTCCTTGTCGTATTTACAAGGCACACATCTATATAATCTAGTGAAGGAACATGAATAACCTCATACATATGCATAGGCAAATAAACGGTTCCCAATTTATTTCCACCGACAGCTATTTGATACAGGGGAAGTAGGGGCAACGCTGTACTGGACGTTCCTATCACATGACCTTGGCCCTGGGGACCCTCCGATTAGTCAGTTTTTGTCGCAACAGCCCTTGTTGTCTTGGTCCTGGCCATGTCAGCAAATCAAAACAAAAGAGAATAGTAAAAGAAAAAATTATCAAATCACAGTCTAGACCCTTCCTCTAGTGCCAAAAGATGTTGACACTTAATTTCGGTCAACCTGGTTCTCCAAGCCCAATACCTGCGAGACGACAAACTACAAGTGAAACAAGGATGACCAAGACCAACACAAACAGAACACAACGAAATTTTTACGTGATTCGGCAAAACAATGGCCTACGTCCACGATAATTACCCTCTGTCTTTTCTCAGAGTAATTGTGTCTATTTCCACTTGTCTTTTTACACTGAATTTTATCTCCCATTTATAGCATAGATGTTACAATTCAAATAGGGTTAAGAATCTTTACAGATAAGGCAAAAATAATATACATTAATTGAGATAATATCTCTCAAGATTATCTCTGTTGCATATATAACAATTGCCAAGAATGTCGTGATTCGATTTGCATGAGAATAGATAAGTTGGCTCCTTTCCCGAATTGGATTGATTTGTCTTCTAGAAAGTCAACTGGTCAATTCTAGCGAACATCTTGTCCCGCGATCAGACATTGCACCAAACAGGCAGACTACTTTAGCGATCAGTTATGGTGTCGAGCAGACTATTTCAACGATCAAGTGTTTCCATCAAGTGTTTCCATCATCGATCAGACGAGCAGTTTTTACTTTCCTTCTAACTATCGAGCAGACGAGAATACTTTCTGATTGTTGCAATAACTTCTAAGGGCACTTTTCGAGCAGCCTTTTGTTCGTGAGTAGATTATCTTTATACTCGGCCAATCAGTCAAAATCTTTATTCAGTTAATTTGAACACTTAGTGATTTTAGGCGATCAACCACATAATCAAGTGTGCTCGGGTATACCGGTTAATGAATGACTATACCTCTTCCTTTGACTTCTAGCCTTTTAACTAGCACTTCCTGGGCTTCTTCCTGTAAAATGACGCATTGAGTCTTATCCTTGGGCTTTTTCCATTTTTATTCATAGACACCAAAATACCCACAACAGTTCCCAGTTAAATTACTGCAACTCAAAATAGACCATTTTCAGTTCACACACACAAACTTCTGACTTGCAGTGTGAAAATCGAAGGCCAACTACTTTTAGGATTTTCAAAATAGGTAGAAGTGCCAAAAATCTGTGAAGTCATTGTATGATAAATTTCTATAACAAAAGGATATCATAACTTACTGCAGAACCGGCAAAATGTGGTCTAACATAGCAATTAAAATATGCAAATTCACAGGTTGATATAAACATATAGTTGCAATGTCAAACTCAAAGGCCAACTACTTACAGAACTTTCAAATTTGGAAGTTGTGCCAAAAATTCTGGTAATGGCCCTGTCAGGTGGTTTTATGATAAATCTCTGTAACAAAAAAGATGGTAACTTACCATACGACCGATTCTATGATTAGAAAAAAGAAAAGAAAACAAAAGAAAAATTCCACAGCCATATAAACACATTTGCCAATGAAAGGGTGGGTGTAGTTGCCATTGTAATCTGTAAGGTAGTTGGTTTTCCAGAACCACAATTTAAAAACTAATTGAATGCTAAGAGTCATTTACCAGTCACAACATATAGTTGATGGGAGAAAAACAAACACAAACGAATCGTACAGCGGAACTTTTTGTCCCCCTAAATGAATCTTATAAAAAATCACTAAGTAATGCACAAATCCACAATAATATAAATACCACCAACGATCAAATAATGAGCAAATAAAATCACCACCACATGCAAAAATAATACAAGCCAATTTTTACGTGGAAAACCTCCCTAATGCGAGGAGTAAAAACCACGGGACCGTAGTCCACCCAAAAATCTCCACTAATAATCAAATGTGAGAGTAACAAACTGTTTTAATATCAAATAGGAACCAAAACCGAGTAACAATTATTTAGGTTCCCTAGTAACACAAATTTGAGTTTAAATAACAAGTGAAGAGAAAAACACAAACTTAGTAGAACGTTCTAGACTACGTTGCTCTTTATTGGGAGCTCAAAATCTAATCTTCACTGTCCAGAATTTAGAATCACAAGTGCTGAGTATACTATCTAAATTTAAGCTCGATCCAACAGTGAACGAAAGAGATATCAGTCTTACAAAACTGCTGCACTGACAGTGACCAAGAAAAACTGGCAGCTCTGTTACGGGCTGTATATCTCATATAAGACAACTCTGTTTCCAATCTCCACCGTTCCTAATCAAGATCCAGAATAGATGAATATGCTGTCCAAATTTGAGCATGATCTAACGGTTAACGAAAAAGATATCGCAGTAACTCTGAAACTGCACTGGATGAATTTCTGTGCAGAAAACTCACTCTTTTCTTTCCTCCTCTCTTCCACATGATTTTCTCTTTTCACACTTGATTTTTGTGTTTTTTTTGGCCTCAAAAAACCCTAAACTCTCACAGCCACCAAACCCTCTCTTTCTTCTTATTTATATTAATAAAGGAAATCAGATTTAAATAGGGTTATAATTTCTAATTACATTAGGATTTCCGTATGAGCTCAATTTAACTTGTTGAGACTCTACATAAGAGGGAACCCAACCCAACAAATCTCCTCCTTCCCGATTATGTGTAGGGGTTCGCCATTCCGACGATTATCCTACAGGCCTCAAGCTTCTCCCTCGGTAATACCTTTGTAAACATATTGGATCCCTTGTGGTCTGCATAAACTTTGTCAAGTTCTAGCAGTTTGTCTTTCAACACATCTTTAATCCAATGGTATCTCACGTCGATATGCTTCGATCTTGTATGAAAGGTTGAATTCTTTCCAAGGTGAATAGCACTTTGACTATCACATAATAACATATATCTTTGTTGCTTGAAACTAAGCTCTACTACAAACTTATGTCAAGATCTTATGTAGAGTCCCAACAATAGTCTCTACTTACAAAACAGTTAACGCTTCAAGATTCGAGAGTGAAGTTGCTATTTCTTCTATCAGTTAGCTTGAACTCAGATTCCTATTAAGATTTAACAAAAAAGAACGTGTAAATGGATATGATTGACACTCCATCAAGCTGAAATCAAAATTCAGTCAAACTTCACAAGTTATCTAAATTATTTAGTTTAGTTTCTATATTATACTAATGGATTTCCTCCATGTTCAATGGCTTTCTGTTTTCTCAATTGCCACAATAAATAATACTGATTCAAGTTTTGATCAGTTTGTGAAAAAAGTTTAAGATCTTTTGTTGAGAAACTCACACTGAGATTATCCTTGGAGTATTGTTCTTGCTGCAATTCAAACCATCCCATAAAAAATTTTGCGGGATACATGGATTGCTTTGCCAATTTCTGATCACCTTGTAAAATTCCTTGATGGCTGTGATAGCATTCACTGTTTGTTCCAATAAAACATTGGAAAGAAACTAGTAGCAGAAGAAAATAGAGTCTATGCGAACTACCGAATTCTATTAAAGTTAGAAAAATATAACTTAGATTAACTAAAAGAAACCATCTAGTAGAATCGCCTTTTTATTTGTGAATTGCTAAAATGCAGCAGTGATGTTGTTCAATACATTAGTTCGTGCCTAGTGATAGGACATTAAATAGTTCACAACATTAAAATTCATTTTGTAAGGGAATTTCATTAACCCACATGTTAACTTGTGCAATTAAATGAATACATACAATCAATAGCCGAAGCACTCTTTATGACACGGTAACAACTATTTCGCGTGAAAATCAACAGCTACTTAAATGAACATGTATAACATATTGAAGCATTAGGAAATATATTTTCAATTATGCTTAAGAATTCGTAAATTTTCTAATTTGTTTAGGAATGAGAGTTTCCTATTTAGAACAATGGCAATCTCTTGTATTTAAGTTTTTGAGAGAAACAAAAAAAGAGAGTCATATTGAGAAATTATAACATTCAATTGATAGCCAATTGAGTATTGGTACGTGTCATGTACATAGGAATTACATTAAGTGCCAAACAGCCTATAAATCGACTCTTGCATTTTCTACCTTGCGTGCACTTGATTTTGTGTTTGTGATTGTTTATTTTTCAACTATTATGGGTGTTTCGATGATTATAAAAAAGGGTAGAAAAAGTCCATGGATGAGGCCCACTGTGTTGTTTTATGAGAGAAAATCCAAAAAGTTGGTAAAAACTAGTTAAAGGTCAAAGGAAGGGATATATGGTCGTCTCTCAGTTTGCATACCCAAGCACACGTGATTATATGGTTGATCGTTTTAACTGCTGAGTAATCAAGTGGACACGTGAAGGTTTGATTGTATCTGGTCGTGTTCGAAGAACTACTCGATAAGTGCTCTTCGAAAGCCTTTAGAGTGATCAGGAGGTTTTTGTACTTGTTCGTTGGCCAAATGGGCTGATCCCTTAATCAAATCTGCTCGTTAGAGGCAACGTCTGATCGCTTGAGTAGTCTGCTCGTTCTGGGTACTCGTTGAAATCGACCAGTTGACCTTCGAGAAGGTCGGATAAATTCAATTCAGAAAATGAGTCAACTTACCTATTTTCATACAAATTAAATCACGATATTCTTGACAATTGCTGCAGATACGGTTGAGATAATCTTGAAAAATATTATCTCAATTAACGTAAATTATTTTTTTGCCTTATTTATAAAATTCTTAAACCAATTCAAATTGTAACATCTTCATTATAAATAGGGGATGAAATTCATTGTAAAAGACAGAGTGAGAAATAGATACTGTTGCTCAAAGAGAATGAGGTGATAGTTTTGGATGTAGGCTATTATTTTGTCGAACCACGTAAAAACCATTGTGTTCTATTTGTTTTGGTCTTGGTCATACTTGTTTTGTCTGCTGGTTATCTTTCGCAAGTATTGAGTTTCATGAACCGGGTTGACCAAAATTAAATGTTAACGTCAACAGAAAGGCTAGTGACTCATACGAAACAAACAAGTTAAAAAATGCTAAGACCAAAATTACCGGACTGAATTATGTGGCTCTCAATTTTTAAGTTATGACAAGGACCATCACC
The DNA here is from genome assembly GCA_022984855.1 of Dimocarpus longan. NCBI lineage: Eukaryota > Viridiplantae > Streptophyta > Magnoliopsida > Sapindales > Sapindaceae > Dimocarpus > Dimocarpus longan. The sequence goes on from CM041013.1 coordinate 8,774,756, forward strand.
CATATCCAAGCTGTCAACCACTAAAGCGTATAAAACAGAAGAAAATTACCATCGCTAATGTTAGTTGGTGAAAGTGGGAGCTCGACAGACTTATAAACCTCGAAAGCATTAAGAATCGGAGGAAGAGTAGATCCATCTGCAGCAGGAATAGTAAGGAGAATATTATTTCTAGTAGTCAATGTTTGCACAGTTTTGGTACTTGGCTTTTGATATTCAAGCCTCACAGAGTCAATGAGAATATCACCATTAATATCAATATTCAATATTCTCATCTGGCCTTTCTCAAGGCTGTCAAGGTCTTTGAAGTGAAAGTAAAAGTGACATGATTGAATCTCACCAAGGCCTTCCAGGGTAAAGAAGGGAGTGTATAGTCTCAAGGGAATGCTAGCATTTGGTGATGCAGCAGCTGTAAATAGTACTTTAGTTGGTACCTTATAGATATCATCAACATTTTGGTTGTATATGGTTCTCTGAGGTGATTTAACTAGATAATTATAAATAAGGGATCCCACGAGCGATCATACACATCATCTGGGTACCTGAAACTCTAGTATATTAGGTACTCAAAATATATTATTTCAGTTATTTTATTAGTGTTCATTAGTAAAAAATAACATATAACGAGTAGTTTAGCCCTTATAACGTAATTATGATTTCAAATTTGTGATGTGTAATTGTAATTAAAAACTGTTTTACTTATGTAATATATAGTTGAATTACCTGGGAATAAACATATTTCCAGCAGCAATTACATCATACCTCCCGATGCCTAAAAGTGCTCCATTTTGAATTGGATAAATGGAATTGTCTAAAGGCCGTAATTCCAACACAGAGATGTAAGGTATTCCTTGTCCAGTATTTACAAGGCACACATCTATATAATCTAGTGAAGGAACGTGAATAACCTCATACATATGCATAGGCAAATAAACGGTTCCCAATTTATTTACACCAATATGTAGGTCAAATCTTGGGACTTGGTTTACTTGGCCATAGGTTCCATACATAAAGACTGCTCTGATCATATATTTATGGTTTGCACCTTGTTTTGGTTTCAGCTTATAGCAGTTCCTTGCACCACAAGAAAAGCTCCTGAAATTCTGTAGCTGCTGGGAATTGACACTCTCAAAGGGGAAGTTTGAGAATGTCTCGTGATTTTCTCCGGCTTCTATATAATTTGTGTCTGACTCATAAGACAGACCGGTTTTATTGTCTATGTAATTTTCACCAGCCCCACAGTCTATGTTTATGAAACCTGCAAATAGCCATTGATAGAAAAGATATAAAGTTAGACACACCAATAAATACAGTACAGATTATTTCTTGAATTTTAACAAACAAAATATTCATGTTAGGAAATATATATATTATTAATTGAGTAGTAATTGTGACCCTCTTATCTTAGAGACAGTTGAAGACAATTCCTTTCAAATTAATTCAACTGTGACATTCACTTAATCACAAAAATAAATAAATAAATCATAAAAACCCAATGACATTCACTAATATTTGCACAAATAATCCCATAATATATGCACACAAGAGGAAATTAGAAGTCATAGGTGTCATGAAGGGATAATGTATAATGGTTGAGGGTTGCATAGCATCTTGAAAATTTAAACTTTTCTTCCATTTATAAAACAAGGATTAAACAAACAAAGAAAATACAAATTATTAAACTTTCTTCAATCCTCAATGCACTTTTGCTCATGCTCCACTCACACACATATATATATTATTGGCTAAGATGTGTGTGTATATGCATGCATGATATACCAAATTCTACAGATTGCTCATGCTCCACACACACAGATATATATATATATATATATATATATATATATTATTGGTTAAGATGTGTGTGTACATGCATGCATGATAAACCAAATTCTACAGAGTAAAAATAGTTTTTTTAAAAAAAAAAAAAAACTATGGAGCGAAAGGTTTTCTCATTTCTCACCAGAACTATCTGCTTCCAACTTCCTTTGAGTACGTTCCTCGTCATATGCTCCTGCTAGTTTTGAGTTGCTAAAGGTATTCATTACCAGAAGAACTAAGACCAGCCAAAACATTAGAACGAAAAATGATGGTTGCCCATGAACTATGTTGTGTTTCCAATATTGCTTACAAAATGAGCATGATCAAACTCAAACTCAAACTCAAGACTTGTAAGTTCAAATGAATTTATAATTAACTGTTGAGAACATTTAAACCTGGTTCTTCAATCAGACCTTTGTCAATAACTAATGTGATGTTGGTATATTTGCTTACCTAACACTCTTAGATTTATAAGATCTTATCATGTAGTTTTCAGTTTTTCAAGATTGAAGACTCTTGATGCACTTATAATCATACAAGTGGTCAATATCTATTATATATCAATTCAGATGCTCATGTAATCAAAATTAACAAACAATTTTTTTTTTAAAAAAAATGGACGATAGAGTCTTTATTTACTATCAAGTATACAAACTTTTTGTTGTAGTATTTTTTGTTATAAAAAAGAATTTATTGAGCAGTATAATTTAAAGCACTTATAGTTACAATTTAAATTTGATCATTTTCTATCAAATCAGATGATTTTACCCAAGTCACATTAGTTTCTATCCAAAATATATATATATAAATTTAACACATAAAAATTTAATTAATTAATAAATATTCCATGATATATGGGAATATTAGATACCAATTTAGCAAATTTATGTTACAACATGGGTGGAATATTAGCTACTAGTTTTCGACTGGACCATTTTTTCAAGCTCCGGAGTATTAGCAAATTAAGACACTGAACTCAAGTAATTGACCCTGACTCTGGCCATCAAGTAGCTGTCAGCAATCAGATGGTAGATTAGCCTGAAGCAGAAAGAAACAGCCAGGTCCAGTGTAGACATGCAAAATTATTGAGGCATGATCCAGTGATGCCAAGACCGTAAAAATTTTATTAAAGATTTGCTTCACTTTTCTGATTAGATTCTCTATTTCCCACAATTAAAGGAGCGTCAAGTCTCGATCCTTTGATTTTCATCATATCCTTGTACTTACGTCAAAAACTTGTTTGATTTCTGCCAACTATGACTGAACCAGGACTTTTTGGTAATTGCCCTGATTTATTGGCAATACTTGCTACGACTTATTGGCAAACGTAGAATTGTATCATGTAGAGGAGCGTGCAGTAGGACAAGCACATCACATCATCTACAATTTCAACCAATGGAGTTACTCGTTCGGTGAGAATTTGACAGGTATGACAATCTTTTAGGATTAACTTTTTCTTTTTCTAGCTCGATAATGGGGTACTTGAATCTATTACGGATCTTGGTCTGATTCATGTTAAACTTGTTCAAGTTCTCTTTAATATAGAGTCCTGAAACTTTGCATGATAATTAATATGCACCAGCATACAACCAGATTTTCAGAAGATACATATTTGAGAATTTTCATCTTCACATTTCTAACTACATGGAAAAGTTAAAACTTAATGTACCTTTACCCATTCCATGGGAATTATACATACAATCATATTTTTATTTAATTTTTACAAACAAGAAAGAAGAATCTTGTGACCTAAGTTCAAGCTTCATTTCAACAATTATACCTCTAAGGATATGCATAGATAAAGAGAAATTTTAACTAAAGTTCTAATCCTTCTGTTCTACCTAGATTGAAGACCATACATCAATTGAACATTTCGACTTCTTACATTTTGCTCTCTGCCGTCCAAGTTTGTTCACTAGTTATTTCCATCTCTACGCATGCACTTTCAATTTGTCAATGCAGAGTAGAGAATGTTTATTCAACCAAATAATGTCTCAAGTTTGAGGTTCTACAATGTGGTTTAAAAAACAACGATAGCTAGTGTGACAACTATGACACTTCAACATAACCCAGTCAAGTCATCTTTAACAATCAATTACACCTCCTTCACGGTGTAAACATGACCCAGGTCAAGTCATATTCGAAATTGGTTACACCTTCTTCACGTTACAGAGTGGTTTACTTTTAGGTCCATGCATGCGATGTCTGGCTGGCCACATTAGTAAAGTTAGTTTCTTTATGATACATACTGTACCAGGATATATAAGCAATTTGACAAACTGTTTTTAGGAATTGACTTCAACATTATTATCAGACTAAATGAACACTTTCTGCAATCAAGCCATAATGGATGGTGATGACAAACTTTTTCTTTCTAGTTTGTGGAAATTAAGCCAAAAATGACTTAAACTAGATCAATATGGCTCCAGTCGACTGAGTCCTATGATGTAATTTATAGCAAACTAGAAGGGTAATTATAATTCAATTTTCACATTTGTATTACTTGGTAGCGGATTTTAAGTGTCTACTGCCGGAGACAATCTACCAAGCATCAGGATGCACAAGCAAGTGATTATGTCATGTAGCATTGATCGATCCTAATGGATGCATGGTGGTGCGTCTCGCCGGACCAAAGACTTCTTCCTACCGCTAACATAATTAATCTGCCAAGTGAATAATATATGTTGTGCTGTGTCTATCTTGGAAATATCTAACTCAAGTTTCAGAAGTATTTTCTAGTTTAATTTTACAGGTATAAGATGGCTTTTCCATTCAACGATTTTGTTTTTCTTTTCTTAATAATGAGGTTACTTCACTAAGCGAGTTTATTGCAGATTAATTCTGATTAAGTCGATGCTAAACTTGTTTTTTGTTTTTTTCTCTCTTTTGTTACTGACACTTGCCTAATATGTGTAACCAAATTTTCAGGGAATGCAAATTTGAGAATTTTCATCTACATTGCAAATAACAGGGAAATACTAAAAATTAACGTACCGTGTTTGGAAAATAATACAATCAAATTTTCACAAATAAGACTGAGCATTGAAGTGCCTAACATATTGTTAATATTGATATATAAGTCGAGCAAAGTTTAATTCAACTTGTATGCTTCTAAGAGTTGCATATATATGATGAGAATTTTAACTATATGTGATCTAATCTTTCTATTCTATTATTCTACCTAGGCTGAGGCCCCTTTTTGGTTTCAAGATCCAATGGACTCGTATCAATTGAATTTACAAACCTCAACACTTTGCTCTCCATCATCCCAATTTGTTCAGAGCGATTTCCATCTCCAAACACTCTTTCAATTCTGTCAAACCAATGTTCCAAAAATCGTAACTCGCTACTCGATCAGCGATCCAGCAAGTAGGGAGTAATCAGTGAGTACTCGAAAAGCACTGTTTGGAGGGAAATTATAATTTTTTAAAATTTGAAAGCATAAATTGGCATTTCTTTAAACGTTAAGGGTAATTTGATACTTTGACCATTAAATTTTATCAAATCTCAGGGATGTTTGTATAATATACCATACTATATATATGTCTTTCACACCAATGCTATCAGTTCTCTTCTTCTCACTCTCAAACCGTGCCTCCATCCCTTTCTCTCACTATTGCTCTCTCTCTCCCCCTTCAAACCTCACTCAACCACCATTTTAAACACCCCACACCACCAATCTTACAACCTCCACAACCATCACCATCTCACCACTCTGGTTTGATCTTCATCCTCCTTCACTGCCACCGCAAGACAAGTGATTAATTATGTTTTTGAATTAAATTTATATTTTTTCAACTCTTTGTCTGGTTGTGGGTCGCTTTTGGTGGAGGGATTGATGTTAGAAATTCTTGTTTGGTTTGGGTTCAAGTGGTTTAGTTAAGGGAAACATGGTGGTGGCATTTTTTTTTTTTAAGCATGGTGGTTTGGGCGAGTCATGACTGGCAATTAGGGGGTTATTGGATTGGCTCCCAATCAATCCACAATTTCTCCCCAACAACTCGGCCAACTCGACCGAGTTTTTAAACAATGGTCAAAACATGACTCATAATTACCACCAAGTCTTAAACTCCCAACCGAGCATACCAAACCATGAGCTCATAACCGAGCTCCCTGTTCATATTCTCAAGGCATCTTGCTACATCTTGGTGTCACATTCTAAATAAATAATAAACTCCATTGATAAGATGAATTTACTTGGTTACAAAGTAGTCCAAAATCCTTTGGGTGCCTTTACTTGCTCCTAAAGCAATCACAATTTCTTTAGACTGAAAAATCCTATCTAAAGCCTATTTCTGCTCAAACTTGATATCCCAATTCCTTCTTAGCACACGTGAGACCTCCTTTTGCTACACCGTTTAGATCATTAGAGCCCTCTTGAACTAAGCTTTCAATGACATCTTATTCATCCAAAACAAAAGTTGTTTGGACTCCTTTCAAATTAATTAAAGTTTATCATAGGAATTCTTGTCACATTCCTAACAAATATCCTAGTTCGAGTTGTCTTCCACTAATGGTTACACCTTCTGTAAAATGGTTGATTTTTAAGCTAGTTGTTATGATATAAATTGGACTAGGAATATAAATTGACAAACCTTTTGTTATAATGTGAAGAGATGAACCCGACACTGACTATAGACTGGGTCAGTACAGCTCAAATCCACATAAATTATATTTGTTACACAATCTATCATGAAAATTTTTACCGAAGTACTCAAAAGGATTTCCCAGTACTTCTTACTTTCCATAAGGTAATTATCGATGAAGCTAAAAATCACTTAGGCTAGGTGAATATATGGCTAAAGTCGACTAAATCTATACTATGAGTTATCACTAAATTGAAGGGTACATGTAATTTCATTTTCATGGGTTTACATGTTAGCCTTTATCATTTTTTTTTTTTTATTTATCTAAAACTGAACAACGCTAAAACTTATTGAAAGTTCAATAGTGGCTGAAACCCAAAATCTGAATGATATATCTATTTTTTTTCTCACTTCTGAATGTACTATAAAATTAATTAATTTTTGAAGTTAAAATTATCTAAAAACAAGTCATTTGATATTTATACTCTTTTTACTTTTAGTTATTATGAAAATTTATTTAACATAATACAAAGAAATAAATAATTTTCATAATATTGATTTATAATTAAAATATGATTAAAAAGTATAATAGAATTAATTATATTTATATATTTAAATAAAAATAATAAAATTATTTATGAGTTGAATTATATTTAAAAGACAACTAAAAAAAGTGAATGTTTAAATTACAAATTAAAATACTTTAGTTCAATTTTAAAAAACTTTGGGATGAGAGGTTTTTTTTTTTTATTTTTTTTTATTTTTATGTCATATAAGTATTACGGAAAAAATATTTATAATACAAAATTATGATAAAATTGAAAATATGTTATTTTGGGAATGATAGACTTGTAATAGAATATTTTAAATATCATTAAATAATTTGTAATAAGTTAAAAGTCTAGAATTATAACATTTTTTGTTTCAATTGTTTTTGGATTATTTATAAAAAACAAAAACAACTTAATTTATACAATTTAGTACCATTAAGTTATAAGTGAAAAAAGCAAATAATTTGTGTTTATTGTTAGAGAGAATTTACCAATGCATCCCATTGCTAGCATGCCAGGTGGCACAATTCTGATGTGAAAGTTTGATTTATTCTATCACACTCAAGATTTTTTTTCACTACAATCTAATTCTATCAATCAGACAAGTAAATTATACGTGACTTGTGTGGTCTATCATGGAAATTTCTAATTAAGTACTCAGAAGTATTTCCTAGTAGATTTGACGTACAGGTGTGATCTACATGTAAGTTTCCAAACATCCAATAAAGTCTAGTCACACGGACTAATGGAGCTCCTGTTTTTGATTCCCAGCCATTTATCTTTTATAATAGAGACATTTTCTAGTGGAAATTGACTAATATTTAACAAGGCTTTTCTGTTTAACCTTTTTTCTTTTTTTTTTTTTTCTTTCTTGTTAGTGCTTTTACTTCACTAAGTCAATCCATTGCATATTATGTTTTGGTCCATGCTAAACTTATTCTGTTTCTCTTTGTAACAGAGTCTTGAAACTTGCCCAGTACGCTCATCCACATAGGCAATTATATTTTTAGGGGATACAAATTTGAGAACTTTCATCTACATTGCTAATAACATGGTAAGATTGGAAATTTATATACCATTTCTTTGAAATCTTACAATCATATTTTTACAAACAAGGGAGAAAATTCAACTGCAAATATGAAAGTTTGCACAATAATAATTACCTCATTATGCTGAGAGAACTTATCTAGTTAGTGCACATTGAGATAAAATTTATGAAAGTGATAATTTGGTTTTTAATCTCAGTACTGATTCTAAGCGAGTGTTTTATTATATACATAATTGTTACGAAACGAAACATCACAAAATAAGCTAAAAACAGATTGTACAACACCATAACTATAGAATACAACAACAATATAATAAATTGTAATCAATCATAATTGATAGAAAATTATCCTTGAAATGTGTCTTGGATTTTTGCTTTGACCTCCTTTGATTGAGGTTGCATTCAAAGACAATCAATTGTAATAAATTATTATTGAATCAAATTAAATTATCCTTAAAATGAACATTGGATTTTAGTTTTGACTTCCTTTGATTAAGGTTGCATTCAAATACAATCAATTGTAATCAATCATGAGTGACAACAAATTATTCTTGAAATGAGATCTGGACTTTTGCTTTCACTTCTTTGATTGAGGTTGCATTCAAATACAGCCTATTCTAATCAATCATAATTAATAGCAAATTTTGCTTGAAATGGGCCTTGGATTTTGCTTTGACTTCCTTTGATTGAGGCTGACAATCAATTGTAATCAATCATGATTGACAAGCAAATGATCCTTGAAATAAGCCTTAGATTTTTGCTTTGACTTCCTTTGATTAAGGCTACATTGTTGTATTGATACACTTGCCACTAGTAATGCTTGGAATGATCGTGTCCTGCTTTATGTACTTGACTTCTGCAACATTCAAATTATCCGATCCGTTGATTGAGACTGCATTAGTAATGCAAATTATCCTTTGATTCAAAACCTTTATGCACTTGCCATTAGTAATGCAAATTATCCTATGATTGAGGCTGCATTCAAATACAATCAATTGTAATCAGTCATGGCTGACAAGAAATTATCCTTGAAATGAGCCTTGGATTTTTGCTTTGATTTCCTTTGATTGAGGCTGCATTGTTGTATTGATACACTTGCCATTAGTAATGCTTGGATTGATCATGTCTTGTTTGATGCTCTTGACTTCTCTAACATTCCCCCTCAAATGAGAGGGAAATAGACTCGCACCAAGTTTTCCTTTGAGAAATCAAAATCGATACACTGTCGATGCCAATCAAGTAAGGTCCTTTTCGAGAACTTTATCACGCACAAAATGAAGATCAATCTCGATGTGTTTGTGGGTACAAGATAGACCGGATTAGTTGCAAGTGCTCCAGCTCCCATATTATCACACTAAGCGATAGGACAACATGGTAAATTGATCCCAATTTCATGCAATTGAGACTGAAACCAATTGATTTCAGTAGCTCAGTGTAAACCCTAATTCTTGATAAGTCACTCGCTAGTACTAGAAGCTGGAATTTGGCAAAGGAAATGTAGGAGTTATACATAATGACATTGTAAATAATGTTAAATAACAATAAAATTGATATAAAGTGTTAAATATTAATAAAGAGATAAATGCCATGAAGGGCAAAATGGTCTTTCCGAAATAAGAGCTATATAAATATACAAGTAAGTGACAAAATGGTAATTGACCAATGAAGAGTTAGTTAGGTACATATAAATGCGTGTTAGTATTTAGTACTTAATCAAATTAACTTAAAACATGAAATAGATAGCAAGAGGGGTAGAAAGGTCATTAGTCATTTTCAAAAGGCCTATATATAGGTGGACTTGGTGTTAGTAATGAAGACTTAGGGATCATTTGTTTTTTCCACTTAATACTTAATAGTGCTGAATTGCACTTATTAAGATGTTTTTGTTTGTATTTTTAAGTTGTCAAATCACTTAAAACTACCAAAAAAACAATTTAAAAAATTAAGTAAAAATTTTTAACTTTTCACTTAATTATAAAGTATAGATTTTGTTTTGAAATCTTAAAGTATACTTTGTATTTAACATTATGTATTGTGATATTTAAAGAATACTTTACATTAGAAACCATGTTTTTGGTGATTTTAAAATATCTTTGATGATTTGAGTTATGTATTGGATTTTCAAATTACATATTTTTTTTTAATTTAACAAACTAAGTTTGGATTATATAATTTCCAAAGTATGTTTTATAATTTAACAAAATAAGCTTTGATAATATGGTTTTCAAAGTATGTTTTTACAATTAACAAAGTAAACTATGCTATATGATTTATGAATTTGAAATCTTAAGTATATTTTATAATTTATGGATTTAAGATTATGTTTTGTGATTTTTAAAAGTATACCTTATGACTTGTGAAAATTAGACACTATGCCTTTTAGTAATTTTAAAGTATGTTGGATGATTTGTGAACTTTATAATTTGTATTGAATTTCCAAGGTGCGTTTTACAAACTAATAAAGTAACTTATGTTTTATGGTTTATCAATAAATTAATTGATTTATAAAAGTTTATAACATGTTTAATAAATTGCATGAAAAACTATGATTTTGATATGTATATGCAAGGATAAGATTTTTGTTGGAAACTTAATGTTTGATATGGAAAACTTTACAAAATATATTTGGAAATATACTTGGAATTGTACTTGCAAAAATGTTTTTAGAAACAATTTGAGAAAGGAAAGAGAAATAAAAATATTTTTAGAACACCCAAGTGTACTGTCCCTTCTAACAGTCATTGACATCACGTGAGTAAGACCAAGACATCGCCTACCACATATTAGTGCAAAAGTCAGAAAGATGAGTCATTGGGGGCTTGAGAGAAAGTCATTGAGTAGCCGAGCATATGGATGACATAGATTATCCCCGTTCTCTGCGTGTGTATTAAGTACTTTTATCACGTATGGTAGAATTCTTGGATACTAATTTGGTGTAGATTTCAAATCTAAAATCATACTAAAAGAAAAGTTTACAGATTATAGATCTTTATATGTTATATGTACAGAATAAGAAATTACAAAATATCATATTTACAGAAAGAGATTTTTAGAAAGGTTTTACAAATTATAGTTCTTCATATTTATATTATTACAGTTATAAAGATAATTTATGTAGAAGTTACAATTTTATAATGATATGATATTTATTTTCAGTTTTTCTTTCATATATAATTGTCTATGAATCATTGAAATTGTTTATTTTTATCAATGATAATTTTTACGCATCATTTAGAAATAATTTAGAAAAATTATATAAAAGTTTCCAGTTTTACTGCACGATCATGTTCGAATTCAGTTTTATTATTTCAAGACGCGAAATTTTATGATTAACTGAGAAGTAGTTTTTGTTATCATAAACATGTTTTATTTTATTTAGAAATGGATTTGAAAAAGTATATTCACTTACTGGGCATTAGACTCATTCTTTTAGAAAACCATTTTTCAAGTATTCGTTGCAGGTTTGTATAGATTATGATATATCGTGAGAAAAGCCACATCATGACAAACAGTTGAAATTGTGTTTGTTATTTCTTTATTTACCAAATTTCATAAGTGTATTTTCAAAATAGTTTCACAGACTAATAATTATTTTACAAAGATTTCAAAGATATTTTATAAGTTTAGTTTATAAGAAATTTTAAAGATTTTAGATTTGTTCGATTTATATTTTGATGAAAATGATTATTAGAATTACGGTGATTATTTTGAAGAATTTTCAGTAAATCTAGATTTTAATCAAACAGACATCAGTTTTCATAGGATTCTCCCCAAACTCAAAATAGAAGTCGGGACGGTCCTGTCATATTTTTTAAAAAGATCGTCCTTATTATATAGGATTGATTCAGATCTCTTTGATTACAATTTAATGAGTCAAATGAATGATGGATTTCAAAAATTAAATATATATACATATATATGAATATTGATCATGTTTCTCTTACAATTACACTTTTTTACTAAGTTTCTATATATACTAACGAAAATCACATGAATAATATCAAATAGTTAGAAAAATAAAATGAAGATGTCAGATGAGGACAAGATAGTAGATAATTAATTTATTGTATTTGAAACTAATAAAAGTAAAAAATAAATAAATAAATTACTGATAAATTTAACCAAGCAATGATGGTAAATATAATCAGATTTATTATGCTTAATACAAACATTAGTATAGGAGAAAAAGTTAATTATGGTTATAACAAAAATAAAAAATAAAAAAATATGTATGTGATTTTAGTTTTGTTAAATTTAATAGGCTAAGAACTTCTTGATGCTACGAAGTTAAATAGTACATGTATTATTACTATTAATTCTTATGTATATTTGAGATATTTATTTCCACACATGATGTGACTTTGAATATTGTAGTCATATTATTGTATTTTGACTATATGACTTTTTTTTTTTTAATCTTTTATAGGTTTGACTAAGATTGACTTTTGGTCAATGAATTGACCGTTGACAGACAATCAAACCGAGTATTCGTCGAGTAGTCAAATACTCGTTACTCATTGTGTTATCAATCGAGTAGCGAGTAGTGAGTTTTGAAATATTATATGTGAACCATACACCATATGTATGGTGTGGACCAGAAGCCTCACACCATACACACCACAGAGCATAGATTCAGACTCTCCCTATGGAGGCAGTCTTATCTCACAGCTTGAATGGGTACCATCATGACTATGCTCTTTAACAAGTATGGATGGGGATTGTAGTCATAGTTGTAGCATCCTTTTTGATGTGCAAGATCCTCACTTGAGGCAAGCACAGAGCATACTTGAATCAATTACAAACTGTTTATAATTATCAGAGAGAAAAATATTGAACCAAAGATTAGAGAAAATTTAGAAGGCCATTCAGAGAAAACACTCTAGATATTATTCAATGAAAAACTGTCCTTCTTCATCTGAGAGTTTACATATTTATGGAGTGGGAGTAATTAAAAGCTTAAGGGAAACAGACAAACAAACTTTCGATGCCCGATAGGTGGGATCGTTACATACTGAGTGCAAGCAAACAAACTTATGCATGAATACAAAATAACTTTTAGTGTTGGGGGCATAAAGTTAATTATTACAAACCATGACATAAGATAGCAAATAGACAAATAAACTTTCGGTGTTGGACAGGTGTCTTGACAGGTGGCATAAAACAGGCAATTATGAAGAGAATGTGAGGTTATAGTTGACATGGTCTTCATCATCAGAATTAAGGGCTCCACATATACGACAAGGCCAGTCAGCAGCAAGATCCATAAGGTCTTGGGAATCTTACAAAGGCTAAGCATCCTGAAATGGGTGCCAACTTTGAGTAAGGTCTCTTGGGACATCTGGCAGGATTAGTAGTTCATCAGGTAGTGAACGATTAACATCACAAAAGAAGTTGAGGAGTGCTGTGCGCCGTGTAGGGTAAAGTTCATCAAAGTCAAACAAAGTATCCCATTCATATCCAGTGTTGGAGGTCCAAATCAAATTGCGTTGGGGGTTGCAAAGATAAGGACGGTGGATAATCCATATGTATGTGACCTTGTTGGCTATGCCAGGGGATAACTTCCAAAGATTGTAATACCCCATTAACCTGGTAAGTTCACGTCTTCAAAATGAGAGAGAATCAAACCATTGGAGAAAAGTCCAAAGAAGGGAATCCTGATGAGTAGGGTCATGTAGGTTCATATACAGAGCCTGTAAATGAAATATGATGAGATAATAGTGAGCGACTGCAAGACACCAAAGATACCAAAGTGCTTCTGGAGAAAATCTGGAAAAAGGCCATAGTGGGAAAATGTCTAGGAAAGGTCTGAGAGGATTATTGAGTCTATAAGGATGGTGCTGAAGATGAAGCTAAGAGTAATAAAACAGCAGATGGTCTTTGGCAAAAGTGGTTATTTGTTGAACATTAGGTGAGAAACCTGAAGGGATGTTTTGGAAGAGTTCTGGAGGATATGATGAAATGGTAGTGGCAGAAAGATTAGAGGGATTAGGTGCAAAGGATGAGGAGGCCATTAAAACAGAAGGAATAGTCTTGTGAGAAGTAAGAAGCTTGGTATGTGATGGCTGGGATAACATGTTAGCTATTATATTGGTAAATCCTTTCACATGTTGCACAGTGAAATCATATCTAAAGAGCCAATCTTTTAGTCTTAATAATAATGGAGTAGAGGGAATCTTGTTTTTAAAGTCTAGGATTTTCGAAAATGATGAGTTGTCCATTTGAATAACAAATATGATAGTGCGAAGGTAGAAGTCAAACTTTTGGATATCATATTTGACAGCTAAAATCTCTTTATAGATTTTGTGACAATGTTTTTGAAATTCTTTAAACTATCTACTGGCATGACCACAATAAAACCTAACATGATCGCAGACTTCAATAAGAACAGCGACCCAAAAATCATCACTTGCATCTGTTTGGATGATTAATTGACTAGTGGAGGGAATGGTCAAAGAAGGAGGATCTTGGCTGAGTTTTTTCAACTGTTGAACAGTAGATGTATGAACAGACGACCAAGGTGGTAGATTTTTCTTTAGTAAAGCAGAAAGGTGTGATGTATGGTGAGGCACATGAGGAAGAAAATGTTGGACATAATTTACAATGCCAAGAAACTATTGAATTTGCTTTGTAGAAAGCTGTGTGTCAGGGAAAGATAATAATTGAGTGGTGAGATAAGGTCCAGGACTGAAAGTGCCATGTGAAATGAGCATTCCAAGGAAAGTGATGTCTAGTAGGCCAATGATGCTTTTCTTTTCAGAAAGCATAATGCCATGAGTGTTGGCAAGTTCATAGAATTTGAAAAGTAAACCAATATAAGATGAGCTATCAGCAGAGAAGAGTAGGATGTCATCAATGTAGATCAGAGTGAAAGAGAGAATAGGATAAAAGATCCTGGTCATCGCTTTTTGAAAAAGCGAGGGAGTAGTTTTTAACCCGAAGGGTAAAACTTTCCACTGGTACTAGGCATTTGGAATGTAGAAAGTAGTTTTGTATCTGTCAGCAGGGTCAATACCTATTTGCCAGAAGACATCTTTTAGATCAAATTTGGAAAAAATACTAGCAGTGGCTAGTTGAGCAAACAAAGTTTCTGTTTTTGGGATTGGGAATTTATCATCTTGCAAAAACATATTTAAAGGCTTGTAATCGATAACAACTCTTTTCTTGCCTCGTATTTGTTTAGCTCTTTTTTCCACATAAAAGACCTGACATGCCCAAGGAGAAGAAGTTAGTTCAATAAAGCCTTGGTTTAATAATTGTTGACATTCAAGACGGGCAATGTACAAATCAGAAGGAGTCATGCCTGAATGAGTGGCTTTGGTGGGATTAACGTCTTCATTGAGCTTGAAGGGAAGCTTAATGAAAAACTCAAGGTTTTGCCACAAAGGATTAGGATGAGAAAACTGATCATGACTTTCAACACAAAGGGTTAACAGTTTATTGGTAATGTCTTGAATTTCTGATGGAACTAGAATGAGAGGATAAATCTTTTGAAGAGAGACAAAGGATTTGAATGATCGTTTGAATTTAAGACCTCTAGAAAAGATATGAATATGCTTAGACTAAGTGAGAGTATCCTAACCAAGCATAATGTCTTTATCTGGAAGATGAGTTCCTAGAACTTTTATCTAAATGATATAATCAGGAAACAATTGAATACTAATCTTATGGGTAGTAATAAGATTAGTAGTAAACATTTTCCCATCAGCAGTAAGGAAGTGTTGGGAATGAGAGGTCCACATATGTGAAGGGAGAATCAAAGGATTCATCATAGTACAATGGCAACCTGTATCAATCAGGGCAATGACAAGAATAGGTTTGGCATATTTGAGAGTAAAATATGGGCTTGAAAATGTGGTTCCACAAAGGTGGAGGAAACAGTAGCAGGAACAACAGATTGGATTTTAGGTAATGGAGTAGGAGAGTCAATATCTGAGGTATCTGAAGATTCAGAGGATGAAGAATTCTTGTGAATAAGGATGGTGTCTTCATCATCAGATACTTGTTAAGAGAACAAAGATTCAATATCAGCATCGGAAGGGATTTGTTCATCAGTGATTTGTGCAAGATGTTGAACCATTTTTGCAGACTTGGTAGGCTGATTGGGGCATTGTTTTGCAAAATGACCTTTTTGCCCACAGAGATAGCATCTCGTAGACTTGTGCCAAGAACTGGAAGCTTTCTTTCTGTAATAACGAAATTTTTTATTTTTTCGATGACGGAAAGAATGCTAAAAATGCTTCTTTTTCTTAGGCTTGCAGGTACAATGTTCAGAGGATTTGCATTTAATTTATAAATTTGGCTGCATGCACTGTTTGTCATATTTTTGTCCGTTTTTGAGCATTTTGGAGAAAAACCTTTAAGTAGCACAAATTTTTTCGAGGCATTGCAAAGAGAGCATGTGAATTTCCTCAAGAGTGATCTCCCAGAGGGGACGATTGGTTGATTCAATGCAGCGTTGAAGTTCATCTTGAAGTTCTATGGGTAAAGAGTTGACGTAAACCTATCTGAGACTTTCATCATGAAGGCCACCAAGGGCATGATATCTGAGAGTTATGAGGTGATAATGCGAATTTAAATCTTTTCTTTTGAGGGAACAACATCGCATATCAAAATATTTTTGTCTGGTATGCTTATAAAACTGGTTGGCATCACCAAGGAATTCTTTAAAAATAATCCCCATGGCAGTGTTGACAGAGATAGAACGAACAAATTGCAGTCGACGGTATTCTCCAAGGGTTTGATATCAGTAGTGAAGAGTGCCTGTAAATCTGGAGATAAATTCTCTGAGAATCCTTTCAAGGTTCTAATGAGATTTGGTGACTTGGAGATCAAGCCAATCACTTATTTCAGATATCTTTTTGCATCATTAGTGGAAGGGCCATCAAGGGAAAATCAAGGACCATTGGTTGGTTTTGGAGAGGTATGGTGGGTAGAAGTATCTGGTGGGTCTTCTATAATTGGAGAATCAACTCGGTGAAAATCTTGAGGAGGATCATTGTCTGGAGGGTAATTTGGTGGTGGTTGAGAAGCCATAAAGACTTCAGGAAAAGGTTCTTGTATTTCTCGAGCTAGTTCAAACGATCTAGTGGTATCAGAAAAACTAAAAGTTGAAGTATGGTCAGAGGATGTAGGAGAAAAGTGTTGTTTCTGATAAGGAGGAAAATGTGTAGTCATTAGGGCTGCATGAAGAGAATGTGTTGAAGATGATGGTTGTGAAAAGGTTTCCTTTTGTTGGGACTGGATAGGGTGTCTACGAAACAATTCTCCTGTTGATTTGAAAAAACTGTCATGCTTATCTTAAGGGGGAGATAAGGATGGAGGAGTGTTTGGAAAAACCAAAGAAGAAGAGTATGAATATGAATGAGGAACATATGAAGACCTGTGGATATCTTTGTTCATATGCCGTAATTGTTCTTTCAATTGTCGGATTTCATACTCTTTTTTGGCAAACTGTGGTCCATTATATCTGTGGTGGATATAGACATGGAGATCTGTATCTAGTTTGGCAATTTGAGATTGTAAGTCAATGTACATATCTCTAAATTGGGAACTCATTGAGAGGAGTCTTTGATCAAAATAGGAAACATAACTAGAGACTTGAGTAAGTTTCTGATCTATCTGGTGAAGAACTCGATTTTGGGATCTGGCATTATGAGTGTGCCAGTTAAGGACTTGTTCAGCTTGGGTAGGTTGTTTACGACCTTCAGGGAGAATTTCAGTGGGTTGTATGTGAGGTCGAGAAAACAAATGAGTTGAACGATCTTCTTGAGGTTCTAGAGATGGAAAATCGTTGTCATAAAAAGAAGCCATGCAGTAAGACAAAGGTTTTGGTAAAACTGTAGTAGGGATGATAGGCTCTGGTTTATTGGATAATAAATCTTCATTATGTAAGATTTGAAGAATGGAGAGAGGCTTTTTGTTTGGCTTATGGAGACCGATCCAGGGACTGTCAGGGTTATCAGGCTTGTATTGACGGTAGGATGGTTTACAGGGAGAGAAGTTATGAGTCTTGAAGTGTCGGCATTCACAATGTTTTGCACACATATTGGGATCAACATCCTAAATAAAATGACCATTTATCTTGCTCATATAAGTGGGAGAACCTATAGGAGAGAAATTGTGTATGGGGATGGATGGTTCGGTAGGAACAGGACCAACCATAAGAGCTTGGAAAATAAGAGATGTGGTTGTAGGCTCCTTTTGAGGAGGTTGGTAAATGGTTTTGACAGTACCATCAGGTTAAGGGATGTTGATGGCATCGGATGTTATGATGGGTTGGTCATCTTAGAAGAGTTTTTCATAACTAGTGATCCATTCAAGAGGCATGATCTGGATAATTTGCTCTCTGGATAATTGCCTAGGGATCTAGAGAATGGTAGGAATTTCGCCTTCTCTGTCAACAATGATCATAACCGTATCTCCTGAGTGTCCAGGAATAGGGAGATCGAAAGCATGATTTTACAGATGATAGGCAATCTGGTGGTGAAGGGTAGCGACATATGAGGAAGCTACCATAAGAGCACTACTAAGCTGTAGCTGAACCTTTAGGCATGTAGAAAGGTTTTTATCCCAGAAAGGGATGTTGAAGTTTGGTCTAAATGTGAAAGAAAGACTTCTAGCATGTAGAGAACTTAGACAAGTACCAAGGACAACATGTTCATATTTGGTGTATATTGTGTTAGCAAAGAAAGCTTAGCCACAATAGGTAGACTTTTGCAACCATGAAGGGTAAGGACAAGACGAATAACACCAAAATAAAGGTGGGCCTAACTTTCAGAAATCCATTGATCAAACAAAGATTGAGAGATTTCGATGTCCATGTATTGTTCAACAGTGGAAGAAGGAATGAGACAGTTATTCAAGGCAAAAGCCTGAATATATTCTTTTGGTGGTGGAGGTATATGATGAAGGAGAATTTTCATTTATCGGGAAAAGGAATTTTCCTTTTTGAAGATATTATAGGGATTAAGAAGAGGAAGATTTGTTTCAAAGATTTGGAAGTTTTCTGGAAGATAACTAAATTCAACGAGATTTTGTATTTTAGAGGAATGAGTTCTTTTTACAGAAGGAGAGAGAATCATAGAGGAAGAGAGTCTTTGTGGAGTAATAGCAGTATCAGTAGGGGAAAGAGTACTGGAAGAAGCCATAGAGGAAGACAATCTTTGGAACAATACCTTCTGAACTTATAATTTAGAACCGTCTTACTCCATAAAGGAGAATGCTATTAAATAAAAAAGTATGCGGCATTGTTCTACCTCAAGTGCGTGGCATCGGGCATCTTGGACCAGTAGTCCTCAACCCAGGAGGTTTCCAGCCGATATACTTACTGTTAAACCTACACACAAAATATTTCTTGAACAATTGAATCCTCCACATTCCCATATTCTCATGATCGAATAAAGAAAATCATGCTTAGAAGCATGGTTTAAAAACTCAGCCGCGTTGATTGATTTCTCGTAGAGAAATCGTCACTCGGCCGGTATCCGATCCAAGAACCCCAGATCGGTGGTTGTACTAGCT
The DNA here is from genome assembly GCA_022984855.1 of Dimocarpus longan. NCBI lineage: Eukaryota > Viridiplantae > Streptophyta > Magnoliopsida > Sapindales > Sapindaceae > Dimocarpus > Dimocarpus longan. Next base: position 8,794,279 of record CM041013.1, read on the forward strand.
AAAAACGAGTATTCACCGTGCTGGACCGAGTTTGATCGAGCACTTGCCAACTTGGTCCAACTCGGCGACCAAATTCAACAAATTTATCTTGAAACTGGATCACCAAACTTACAACAAAACTTCAAAAAATCAATCACCAGTTCAACAATAGAGCCATACCATATCAATCTCCCAACCAAACTTCAACAATAACCCTAATCACTCACCAGTCACCACACCAAATCCCCAACCAGAACCCTAAATCCAATCACCAGTTGACCACACCAAGACCAAACCCCAACTCCCAAATCGACTTGCTTACTTGTCATCGATTGCCACCACTCATCCTCGCCGTCACTCAACCACCACAGGTACCACTGGAACCTCTCCATGTGAACCTCGACCATTTTAGAGAGATTTGCTTCAATTTCAGCAATGGTGACAGTTGATGACGTCAAAGAGGCAACGACCACCGTGATGTCTCACTTTAACTATGACGATGATAACAATTTTAGAGAGAGATAAGAGATGAGAGAAGAGAAGGGAGACAAAGCAAAAGGAGACAGAGAGAGAAAGTGAGGCTAATGGTTTGAAATGGATTGAGTGTGGGTTATTAGAATGTGGGGTAGTTTTATATATGGTAGGGAAAGTTTGGTTATAGCCCCTTATATTTTATGAAATATCAATTTACACTTTCATATTTCAAAACTAATAATTTTCCCTCTAAACAATGCTCTCCGATTACTCACCGAGTTACCGATTACTCGCTGCTTATTGGGTCACCGATCGAGTAGTGAGTCACGAGTTTTGGAATGTTGCTCAGAAGACATTGAAATTATAGTTTCCGATCCAATGGCCAGAATACAAGTGCGAAACTACTACTACTGATGTGAAAGGACCAATCATAATACTTAAACATTTTAATATTTTGTAATTGAAAAAATTTTTGACGGTTTCGTGGGACTATACAGGAATAACATAAATGTTTTTTTTTTTTTTTTGAAACTGATGCTGTTGTTTTTGTTTGTTAATTTTTTCTAAAGAGAAACTAATGCTTTTGTTGTTTGCTCTTCTTCTCTGTTCTTGATTGTCACAACATTTTAATTGGTAAATGTTTATTGATTGTTGTAGGTTGTTATCTTTTTGGCTACATACCACTAAAAGCATCGTGTGAAGTTTTGAATTAGGATAAAAAATATCAAGATAAGTTATTTTTAGTACCGTTAACATTTAGAAGCTACAGCTCATCAAAAAAACAAATAATAAAAAAAAACCAAAAAAACAAAAACACAATTCATGAACAAAAGAACATAGATGACCATAGTTTACTTTCTTTATGTGCAAACTATAGTTTAAATAATATAAGGATACTAAAAGAGTTTTGATTGTTATTTTATGGATTTAATCTTATGCATGTTGAGCAATGTATAAAAACTCGACAAGTTTTGTTGAGTTCTCACTAATCGGTACTCCACCTATCTAAGAACCCATAAATCACAGGTTTTACTTATTGGAGATGAGTACTCGACCAGATTAGGCTGAACTTGACAAGCCCAACCATCACAAAACCATCTAAAAATTATCCTAAATACTACCAAAAAATAGACCAAAATCCAATACTCCCAACAAATATCCAACAACCATAAAGAAACAAACCACACACACAAAAGAAAATATTAGAGAAATAAGAAGTGAAACCCTCACATTCACAGTTCAGCGACGACTTGAAGGAAAGAGACAACAACGATAGCTTGAAGGAAGGAACAGCGTCGATGACATGGAGGGATAGAGAGAGAGACTCGAATCGGCAGAGAATGAGACTTGAACGGCCGACTATACAAAGGAGAGAGAAGAAGACTTAAAATGGCCGACGACAATGAAGAGGGATTGGCTTCGGCTTTGGTGACGGTGACAATTGACGATCTCAAAATGGTGATGGCTCACTTTAACAGTGACGACGACGACAATGTTAGAGAAAGAAAAGGTATGAGAGAGGAAAAGGTAGAGAGAGAGAGAGAGAGAGAAAAAGAGAATATGAGGGTTTGAGAGTTGAGTTGACCGTATGGTGTGTTTTATATATGGTGAGGATAACTTGGTCATGGCCCCTGATATTTAAGAAAATATCAGTTTATGCTTTCAAATTTCAAAAGTTATAATTTGCCCCCAAGCAATGCTCGCCAAGTACTTGCTACTTGCTAGGTCACCGATCAAATAGTGAGTAGTGAGTTTTTGAATCTTGGCTTTCAGTTCATTTTCACATAAAGAATAATATCTATTACCGTGCAAAATTACAAGTGGACGAGCCGAACAAGTAATATAATGATAAGAGAAGTATCGTCTTACAAGGATTGTTATTAATTAATGTTCAAAATTAAAATAACTCAACTTTTATTTGGCAAACGAAATTGGAGGTAAAAACTACAATTAAATTTAAATGCAAATGTAAATAAATAAAAATTAATTCAATGAATACAAATTCTAAGGTTCTGATTTCATCATAATTAATCTATTCCTCCCATTTATTCTTTTTAACAAAAATTAAATATTCAATTGCTAGTCGAGATTCCCTGAATTATTCACATAGTCTCTCTCGAGGTCTAAGGAAAATACTCTATAAAGCTTAACTATTATACCCCATGCAAGTTAAAACATTAATGGATTCATTTAGATTTATGGATCTTTTTTATAGACTACATAAACCATGCAGATATATTTATATCCTGTATGTAATTTATGACATTCAATACAATGAACTAAAACATATAAATCAGCTTCTGCTATCATTATGAATAACAATTAAACTAAATAGTGGTCAATTATTTAAAAGTATTAAGAACAATATTAAATGTATCAACCAAGATAAAAAATCCTTAATTAAACTGAACAAAGGGTTGGAACATTAAAGTTAGGCTACATCATAACCTTAGAAAAATAAACCTACTTCATATTAAAATTTATAAATACTAGAAAATTAAACATAATAAAAGATAATAAAACTTAGTGGATTAAAACTTCGTCATAGAATTTCTTCATTTGCTTTACTCCTCCTCTCCAAGCTCTCTCTCTTTTTCTCTAAACTACTTGTTGTTTTGGTTTTTAATGAGATGAATGGAATGGTAATCCTAAAGCCTATTTATAGGCAAAGTTCACTTCAAATTACATCATCGCATGCATCACCTCTTCCTAAATTTCCATCCTTCTGCATCATCGCTTACATCATAATTTCACCTACTTTATGCAAGTCAGATTTCATATTACATCATTGTTTATATCATAGTTTTCATTACATCATTCCTTACATCAGCATGACATAATATTTATTTTTAGAATATTCAATCTTTAAACAGCAATAACTTTTTTATGCGATATCTAATTCGAGTAATTCTTGAGGCGATGAACTTTTTCGAATGATATTCATTTTGTAACGATGATCTTGTCTTGAACAATAGCACTTGGTGGGGTCCACATGCTATTTTTTTTTCACCAATTTTATTCTGAAATTGAAAAATGCAAAAAGATGTAATAATTTATTTATTAATAATAAAAATCTCAAGAACTAAGCAAGAATTCAGGTTTTAAAAGATAAAATAACTCTATAAAACTAGAGTTATCACACCCCCAATTTTAAAATTTTACTTATCCTCAAGTGAAATAAAAAAATTTTAAAACAAAAATAAAAACACAATCTATTTTCATAGGTAAACACGATAACATTAAGTGTATGTCATAAGCCTTTAAGCCCCTAGGTGTCCCTGGTAGAAGGAGTTGTATCTCCTGAGAGTTTACTAGCAACGATACCTATAAACATTAAAAGATTCCACCCATAACTCATTAACATCTCACTAAATACAAATTAACAAAAATCTTATACATGTATGATCTTATATCAGGACTAAAGATAAGTCATTAATAATCTAAAACACAATCATCAATAATCTCACACCACTCTCAAAACAATTTCATTTCAAAACACCATATTCACACGTCATGGACTTATTTCGCCGACTCTAATCCTCACAAGATATCTCTCATAACTCTCATGAATCCTAAAGCGAACACTCATGCAATCATATGTTATAGAGGTTATGTAAAACCATAACAAGCGTTATTTACATCTTATATGAATATAGATGTTTAAAAAGAACCGCGTTTTTAAGTAAATAGATCTCATGATTGGAATCAAATACTAAGAACGTAGATAAAGCATGATGACATACTTCAACTCTCAAATTGGACTTCATCTTGAAGATCAATAGGCTTTATTAAAGATTGTATTTAGGCTATAGTTAATTGATATATGAGAAATTTTAAGGTTCAACAAGAACTTAAGATCATACCAAAGTACTTCATTTTTTATTTTATTTTATTTTTTTACTTCTACCTCCCCTTGTACATCTAGGCATTATAAAACTTGTGCTTCTCATTTTTTTTTTTTTTACATCAAAGTTATTTTAGAAACACACTTTTTTTAATGCATATGTCTATGTACATATCATATAAATGTTAACACTTCAATTCCCTTCTCCTCTTTCACTACATAGTATGATCTCAAACTTCATAAAATATAGTTAAATTTAAAGGCTCAATAGGGTCATTTAATAAGGGTAAACAAAAAAAAAATGTTTAAAGTGTTTGGCTTCAAAGGGTTTATGATGTATCTCAATTCAAAGTAGAAAAGTAGACTTTTATGGAGTAAAAATTATCTATATCACTTCTAAGAAGTCGATCCAATTTTCAAATTAAACCAACTTATGTTATCTACAATGATAATTTGTTCTTTAGTATTCAATGCAAAACCTATAGAGATAATCTATTAAGAACAAAGTGAAGAGTGTTTAAGAGTAGAAACAAAAAATCCCTTAAAAAGAAACGTTTAAAAAACTCAAATCCTCACAAAGGGTAATCTCCACTAATAGTCCACAATTCATGTAAACATGATATTTATCCACCCAATTAACTAAGATCATGACATTCAAAAGTTTTAAATTATGCAAAGATATTCATGGCTATTCCCTAGTAAAGATATCCAACCAAAAACATGCATTAAGACTCCATTAACAAACACAAGTAATTAGTCAACTTATTAGGGAAAAATTAAAAAAAAAAAACAATTAGTGAGAAAAATAATAATAATAATAATATTTATTTTTTTTAAGAAAATAAAACAAAGATGCACATCAAGAGCACAAAAGTACTCCTTACTCTACCATATTTTGGTTTCAACTTGGACCAGTTTTGAATCTTATGGTTTGAATAATAACAAACTCTACCCCCAAACTTATTTGAGATATTGTCTCCGATGTCTAAGATAAGAAAAAGGAAAACAAAAATTGAAATGTTATTAGAAAAAACCATAGAGTAAGAAAGTTAAAACCGGAGATTAAGATCCAGTACACACTTCTTGTTATCGTTTGCTTCAGAAACCCAATCCACCTACGACATGATTGGATTAACTTTGGGCACAAAGTTTTGCATTTGGTCAATCAGTTCATCATCACTTGAAGCTGAGACTAGAATGCCTTGGTTTTCTGGTGTCATCAAATCCTGTTCCACAGCATGATCAAGAAAAGCCAATAAACCATTATAGAAACTATTAACATTAAGCAAACCTAATGGCTTTTTGTGAATGTTGGAATGGGTCCAGGACGCAGTATTGAAGATTTCTACAAACATTTCCAATCCACCAAACAATGCGATAAAGGCATCAGCATTTAGTAACATGTGCGTCATTCGCCCGTCCATGCTCATGACCTGAAACCCATTACCTATACTCATACCAATGATATCTCTCTTTTCAGCCAAAGGCTTGACCGTGATACCTAGGGTTCTATTGCCTGCAACAATTGCAGTTGTCGTGACAAAACCCCTCAATCCTAAACTGCTTCCCCTATACACAAAATCTATGTTTCGGACAGTTAAAGCCTTACTAAATTCAACAACTGTCTGTGAATATTGTATACTCACACCAGACTTCGAGCCACAAAAAACACAGATGGTTTTGAATCTGCTGCTCGAGGACTCTACCATTTTTTTCAATACAAAACTAATTATTTGTTATCAGTAATGAACGCTCATTTAAAGAAAAGGGAAAAGTAAAAGAACAGTTCTACAATGCTAAATAATTATAGTCATGGGGAAAAGAAAAAGTCAAGTATAGAAATGTCAAAAAGAAAACACAATCTTAAAAAAAAAAAAATAAATAAAAAAAGTTGCTAAAAATAAAAATTCAAAAATGTTACGTGAAGAAACGTCAAAAAGTAAACACAATTATTGAAAATGCTTGAAATAAATTAAAAAAAATCCAAAACAGTAGGTGAAGAAACGTCAAAAATAAACACAATAATTGAAAAAGTTTAAAACAAGCTACTAATAAAAAAAAAATGATGCTATAGTAGTTGTGATTATAGTTCACATCTTCCTTTATTTTTACGTTCAGAAACGGCTTAAACGCCTTCTATGAGTTAAGGATCGACTTCCTATCCAATTTTCTTAAAAACTGGCAAACAGGGTCTTTTAACGTCAGATTCCCAAGACTATAATGTTATTTCTCTTTGCTGAATAACTCCCATAAATCTAAAAGAATGCGTTAAACTTTCCCACAATGATGCATCTCAAGAGTCTCAAGGATACTATCCAAAGACTCCTTACTCAGCCCATCCCTTATGCATTTAATTTTATCTTCTCGATTTATGGGTAAATATCCAGGATTTTATAGCGTGTGTCGCAATTACATCTTGCACACTTATAGTAGATTCTCATTCTTTTAGCTCTCCTCTTCTTTGAGTAAGAACTTCTTCCCACTCCTGATAAACGTTTAATAAATGAATTATTCAACTCACCTGCTAGACGTACTTTAGCTTCAATGATCCACCAAATATGCTCGGGAAGACCAAAACATGTTAGCACCCTCATTCTTCAAGTTTGCATTTGTAAATCTTCATGAGTACATTCTGAGGCAGAGTAGGGAAATGATTTTTGAGTGTTGCAAGATTTGCCTCCATCTCTAAAAGAGAAAAGAAAATTATCAGAGAAAACAATAACACACAAACGAAAGAAAACTAACTAAGAAGGAAAAAGACTTGGGTTGCCTCCCAAGAAGCACTTAATTTATAGTCGTTAGTTTGACTATTGAAAAACACTTTAATTTGGGTCTAAAAGTGCAATGGTGGATTTCTGTCGAGGCTCTTCACCATTCATGTAAGCTTTGAATCGTTGTCCATTGACTTTGAATTAATGATCCACACTTTGAATTTCAACAACACCATGTGGAAAAACTTGAACAACTGTGAAGGGTCCAGACCATTTGGAGCAGAATTTACCTAGAAACAAACATAACCGTGAATTAAATAAAAAAAATCTTCTATCCTGGAGTGAACTCTCTATTTAGAATACGTTAATCATGTCACTTTTTGGTGTGTTCTTTGTAAAGCTTAGCATTTTCATATGCACCATGACAAAATTCGTCCATCTCATTGAGTTATAACTTTCGCAAAGCTTTTGATGTTCCCATATTGAAATTTAACTTTTTGATAGCCTAATATGCACAGTGCTCAAGTTCACCAGGTAAGTGGCATGCTTTTTCCAAATACCAACTTGTACGGAGACATCCCAATCGGCGTTTTGAACGTCGTTCTATAGGCCCATAATACATTATCAAGCTTTTTCAACCAGTCTTTTCGAGATGCACTTACCGTCTTCTCTAGAATCCATTTCAATTCTCGATTTGAGATTTCAGCTTGTCCATTTTTTTTTATAGGTAGTAAGTTGTAGCAACTTTGTGTTTGACCCCATATTTGACCAAAAGAGTATCAAAATATCTGTTGCAAAAATGTTTCCCTTCATCACTGATGATTGCTCTTGGAGTTCCAAATTTAGTGAAGATATTTCTACGTAAAAAGTTCACCACCACTTTTGTAACGCCCTTCGCCCGACTTCCGTTACGGTTGAAAATCCGGAATGGAGAACGTTACTATCTTAATAAATCCGTTTTCAGTTACTTTTGAAAAACTAATATCATCCTAAAACTCTTTACTAATAGAGGGAGATTTTTTTTTTTTTTAAACATAAATCCGACAGAGTTTCCTCTGTTTTTTTTTTTTTTCTGAAATCCCAAAATTCATTTCCTGTAATTGAAACTCTAACATTTCTAAAACATCAGTTTTTAAACTCCTATTTGGACCTCCCGTCCGTTTTCAAAACATTTCATTACTCAAATATATCATAAATGTTTATATGCATACATAACCAAAAGTAAGCTTTTAAGAAATATACATAAGCTTTTATACAGAACTTTGTTATAATTTAGTGAAATACGATAATTTATACAAATATACATGTATCCCAAAAATGTATGATCATATGCAATATATCTATATATCTACCAAAAGTGTAGAGGGGATGGTGACTATCTAAGCCTTCACGTGCAAGCTATTTCCTCTGTCTGAAGATGGAGTCAAAAGATTCAACCTGCGTGCGGTAAATCAATACGCTAAGCATAATTGCTTAATGGGTATACACGTAATCTAATTTCTCAATTTCAAATGTAATTTCATTCGTAATTAAAAGCATTCTAACTTTAACATTCATAAATATATATATATACGTTGCATAAAAATACTTAAATATATAGTTCACAATTTTTTTTGAGTTCAACATTTTTCAAAGCATTGAACATTTCATTTCACATAACATTTTCATTTCATTGCTTATAACATTTTTCAGTGCCCTTAGTAAACATATATTCGATACTCATGTATTAGTATATGGGTTTCCGACATCGAACACGCGGTGGTTACCCGTTGGAATAACGGTCAATCCCGGCATCGGCCGCTCGGTGATTATCCACCGGGTCGTATATCATAACACATAATCGTTCAAGACCGGACACGAGGTGCCTCTCATAGTCCATAATGAATCAATTTAGTGTATGCAAATAAACGGTGCAGCTGCTAAATTCCCTATTGACATGTCAATTACCAATTTCCATTTATCGATATCTAAGTTTACAAGGGCTATTTATAACATAATATTTGTATCACATTTTACACTTTGGTTTCAGTATCAAGATTTTCATAACAAATAAATTTCACGTTTCATTTCAAGTATAGTCAAATACGTTTGTAAATGCATCATATTAAAATGATATAACAATCTCATTTAAGAAATTCATTTCACAATGAAAACACTTTCAAGTAAAATTTAAAGATAATGTGTATACCGACCTCAAACGGATTCGATCTTTGAATTGAATACTCCCTTACGCTTTACCCTTATTCTTTGGTTGAGAATCCAGTTCGTCGGATTCTCCTTGACTTTTCAATCAAAACAAACGTAACGAAAGTTTACTTACATATACTACTACTATTACTTAATGCACTATAACTATATGCTCTCCTATAACGTATCCTGAACACTTCCGATTGATAACATTTCGAAACAACTCATAATATCCTTTTTATGATTGTCTTTCCTGTGTTGAAAATAACCTCAAAATAGTCTAATAAAATAGCTTACGATAGCCTAACAATCAATACGAAAACAGCATTTAATGAACTCAAAAAAAAGCACGTATGACAGTTCTAAAATCAGCAGGTAATAGCCCTTAAAAACAGCTTGTTATTTCGCACTTTGACAGCTCATGACTAGCACATTAACAGCTCATATAATAACACCTTAATAGCTCATTTACATAGCATGAAAACAGCTCTTAAAGCACTCAAAAACAGCCCTTAATCGTGCATAAAAACTGCACACAAAACAGCTTTTAAGTTACACAAAAATCTACATATCAAAACAGTCCAAAAGAATTTCTTCTTTTGCTACCATTAAAGGTCAGGTGGATAAACCTTGTGAGAAAAAAAAAAATTAACAAAATCAGCATACCATGGGATACTGCTTGTGTCCAAAACGACGAGCTGTTCATCAGGGAAAGTTTCTTTAATTATTATGTCGAGATCATCCTTATCCCCTTATTGCTTTAGTCTAGAAAGATAGTCAGCCACCACATTTTCACTTCCCTTCTTATCTCGAATCTCTAAATCAAACTCTTTAGCAGAAGGACCCATAAAATCAAGCGTGATTTTGCATCTTTTTTCTCCTGAAGGTACTTGATGGCTGAGTGATCTGTGAACACAATGACTTTGGAATCGATCAAGTATGACCAGAATTTGTTGAATGCGAAGACCACAGCTAGAAGCTTTTTCTCAGTGGTAGCATAATTGACCTGTGCATCAGTTAGTGTACGGTTAGTGTAATAAATGGTATGGTATGGAAAACCTTACCAATATATTGCCATAGCACGGCTCTAATGATATCATCGCTAGCATCACGCATCAGCTCGAAAAGCAAAGCCCAATCAAGTGCAATAACGACTAGGGCTATCATAAAGGCCTTTTTCAGTACCTCAAATGCCTCCCTACATGTGCTATCGAAGTGGAATAAGACATCCTTCTCGAGCAGATTGCATAATGGTTTTGTGATCTTTGAGAAGGCCTTGATGAATCTTCTGTAAAACCTTGTATGCCCTAAGAAACTTCGAATGCCTTTAATAAATGTTGGTGGTGGTAGCTTCTTAATCGCCTCAATCTTGGCTCTATCAACCTCAATGCCTTTGGTTGAAACTTTATGACCTAAAATGATCTCTTCTTGTACTATGAAATGACATTTCTCCCAGTTAAGAATCAAGTTTGTATTTTCGCATCTTTTCAGTACTTGTGCTAAGTTATCCAAATAAGAATCAAATGATAAAGTCAAAGACTGAAAAATCATCCATAAATACCTCGATAAAATGTTCCATTATGTCTAAAAAGATTGATATCATGCACCATTGAAAGGTGACCGGTGTATTGCATAGACCAAATGGCATTCTCTGAAACGCGAACGTTTCAAATAGGCATATGAATGTAGTCTTTTCTTGATCCTCAGGTGCTATAGAAATCTAATTGTAACCAAAATAATCGTCTAGGAAACAATAGTAAGAGTGACCTATTAATTTGTCAAACATCTAATCGATGAAAGGTAAAGGGAAATGATCTTTCTTGGTCACTTTATTTAGTTTCCTATAGTCAATGCACACTTTCCATCCGATTACTGTTCATGTTGGAATCAGCTCATTGTTTTCATTTGTGACTACCATCATTCCTCCTTTCTTTGGCACCACTTCTACTCGGATAACCTCCTTCATGTTTGGATTTAACCGTCATTGGTGCTCGATGGATGGTTGGTACTTGTCCTTCATGAGAATTTTGTATCAGCATATAGATAGGATGATTCCTTTAATGTCTGCGATCAACCAACCAATAGCTCTTGTGTTCTCGTAGTACTCTCAGAAGCTTTTCCTCATGTTCTATACTTAGAGAATATGAGATAATAACAGAGAAAATGAGATAATAACAGGTAGTGTAAATGAATCACCTAAGAATGAGTATCTGAGATGAACTGGAAGTGGCTTGAGCCAACTCTGATGGTTTTTCTATTGATGGTACTGGTTATCTCTTACTTATTTCAAGCTCCTCGAATGGTCGTCTGATAAAGATGGGAGGTGAAGCTTCCAATTGGTTAACACATTCAATGATGCTCAAATTTTCTGAGTTTGGCATTCCATTTAGACAAGCTTCAATCGGATCTTTTGGAGTGATGGTTCAATGTATTTCTTTGATACATTCATCTACCACATCTACCTTCATGCATTTGCTAACATCATGTGGATGTTTGAGCACTTTTAGCATATTGAAGGTCACTTCTTCATCTTAAACTCTTAATATGAGTTGACATTTCTGTACATCAATGAGAGTTCTTCCTATTGTTAAGAATGGCATGCCTAAAATGATGGATATTTCTTAATCTTCCTCTATGTCTAGAATAATGAAATCTGTGGAAAATATGAACTTATCCACTTTTACCAGTACATCTTCTATAATTCCCCTTGAATACTTAATTGATCGATCAACTAGCTGTAAAGACACTGTAGTGGGTTTTGCTTCTCCAAAGCCGAGTTTCTTGAGAATAAAGAATGACATTAAGTTAATACTTGCACCAAGATCATATAATACTTTATCAAAGAATGAATCACCAATAGTGCAAGGAATTGTGAAACTCCCCGGATCTTTGAGTTTGGGCGATAACTTTTTCTGCAGAATTGCACTGCATTCTTTGGTCAAAACTACCATTTCATGTTCCTCAAGCTTTCTTTTGTTTGATATGATTTTCTTTATAAATTTCACATAGCTGGGCATCTGTTCCAGAGTATCTGCAAAAGGAGTATTAATTTACAATTTCTTGAAAACTTCTAGAAATTTAGAAAATTATTTATCTAGTTTCTGCTTTTGGAATCTCTGAGGGAAATGTAATGGTGATTTGTATGGTGTCGGATTGTCTGGAAACAACTTTGATTTTGGCTTCTCTGCTTCTTTTTGTTCAACCATCACTTCTTCTTCTATTTTGTTAGATTCTTCTTTTTCGTGTGATCTTTTGACAGGATCCTTCAATATTTTATCACTTCATAATGTGATAGCCTTAAGGTGCTCCCTAGGATTGATCTCTGTGTTGCTTGGTAGGGTTCCTTGAGGTTTTGTAGTCAGCAGATTTGAGATTTGACCCATTTGTAACTCTAGGTTTCGAATGGAAGCAGCTTGATTCTAGAGCGTGGTGTTTGTTCTCGTCATAAATTGAGTAGTACTTATGATGAGCTGAGTAAGTGCTTCTTCAAATGACGGTTTGTTGGTCTACTACTGTTGAAGTGGTGGCGGATATGACTGTCTGGTTTGATCGTTGTTTTTCAATGAAAAGTTTGGATGATTTCTTCATCCTAGATTATATGTGTTAGAGTATGGGTTATTTTGTTGTCTGTTATCCAAAAAAAAGGTTTGACTTGTTTGGTCTTCATCGCACTGGCCATTGGAATGGTCCCCCCATGAAAATCATAGGATGCTGACTGAGTATGAATGACATTAGCTGTCAAGTTTCCGAGTTGCTTGGCTAATGTCTCGACTTGAGTGGAAAGTCTGGTTAACACATCATTTTCTTGTATTTCGAAAACTTTTTTTGCAACTGCTTTTTTTATGGTCATTAATAGGTATTTACAGTCATTTCTTCAAATAAGTCCCAAGTATCTTGTTGAGGTTTTCTCAAAAGTGCTCTACCAGCTGCAATATCTACCAATGTTCTTATGAAACTCCGTAAGCCATTATAGAATGTGTGTAGCTGTAGCCAATCAATAACTCCATGATGTGGACACTTTCTTAGTAGATATTTGAATATTTCCCATACTTCGTACAATGACTCTCCATCAAGTTGTCTAAATGTGGCTATCTTGGTTTGTAGTCTTGCAGTCTTGGCTGGTGGAAAAAATTTAGCTAGAAACTTTTATGCCAAGGTATCTCATGTGGTAATACTCCCTGATGGTAAAGAGTTGAGCCAGCTTTTAGCTTTGTCTCGAAGAGAACGGAAACAATCTCAATCAGATGACGTTATCAATAACATCATTATACTTAAAAGTATCGCAGATCTCCAAAAAGCTATTAATGTGGGCATTTGCATCATCATTTGGAGCCCCACCGAACTAGTTGTTTTGCACCATCTGGATAATTGATGGCTTGATCTCAAAATTGTTAGCTGCAATAGGCGATCGTCGTATTGCCGAAGCATTACCTACTGTGGGTAGAGTATAATCTCGTAATGTTCGAGTATTTTCAGCATTTATTGGTATAATATTTTGTATGTTGTTTGGTTCTTCAGCCATGTCTACGAGAGCAGCACTTGCAGCTTTCCTTATTTCTTTCCGGTTCTTGCGGTAAGTTCTTTCAATTTCTGAATCAAATGGTATCAGAACTTTGTTCCTGGACTTTCTCATACATAAGAAAAAATACCTTCAATAAAGCAAATAAAAATATATATAAATAAATAAATAAATAAAATACTAAATTAAAATTTGAGTTACGTAATATCAGTATTAATTTAAACAAACAATCCCTGGCAATAGCGCCAAAAACTTGTTGTACAAAATCGCAAGTGGATGAGCCAAACAAGTAATATAATGATGAGAGAAGTATCGTCCCACGAAAATTGTTGTTAATTAATACCCAAAATTAAAATGACTCAATTTTTATTTAGCAAACGAATTTGGAGGTCAAAACTACAACTAAATTTAAATGCAAATGTAAATAAATAAAAATTAATTCAATGAATGAAAATTTTAAGGTTTTGATTTCATCATAACTAATCTATTCCTTCCCTTTGTTCTTTTTAACAAAAATTAATTATCCAGTTGTTAGTCATGATTCCTTGAATTATTCATATACTCTCTCCCGATGTCTAAGGAAAATACCCTATAAAACTTAACTGTTATGTCCCCATGCAAGTTAAAACATTAATGAATTCATTTAGATTTATGGATCTCTTTTATAGACTACACAAACCATGCAGGTATATTTCTATCATGTATATAATTTATGACATTCAATACAATGAACTAAGACAAATAAATCAGCTTCCGCTATCACTATGATTAACAATTCAACTAAATAATGGCCAATTATTTAGAAGCATTAAGAACAATATTAAATGCATCAACCAAGATAGAAAATCTTTAATTAATTGAACAAAGGGTTGAAACATCAAAGTTATGTTACATCATAATCTTAGAAAAATAAATCTACTCCATATTAAAATTTATAAAGACTAGAAAATTAAACATAATAAAAGATAAGAAAACTTAGTGGATTGAAACTTCGTCGTATAATTTCTTCCTCTACTTTGCTCCTCCTCTCCAAGCTCTGTCTCTCTCTTTCTCTAAACTACTTGTTGTTTTGGTTTTTGATGAGATGAATGGAATGGTGATCCTAAAGCCTATTTATAGGTCAAGTTCACCTCCAATTACATCATCGTATGCATCACCTCTTCCTAAATTTTCACCCTTCTGCATCATCCCTTACATCATAATTTTACCTATAAGTCAAATTTCATATTACACCATTGTTTACATCATAGTTTTCATTACATCATTACTTACATCAGTATGACATAATGTTTATTTTTAGAATACTAAATCTTTAAACTGCGATAACTTCCTTATACGATATCTTATTCGAGTAATTCTTGAGGTGATGAACTGCTTCGAATAACATTCATTTTGTAACGATGATTTTATCTCGAACAATAACACTTTGTGGGGTCCATATGAGATTTTTTTTCACTAATTTTATTCTGAAATTGAAAAATGTAAAAAGATATAATAATTTACTTAATAATAATAAAAATCTCAAGAACTAAGTAAGAATTCATGTTTTAAAAGATAAAATAACTCTATAAAACTAGAGTTATCATCTATCTATGCTAATATCTATCCATCAAAATATTTTATTCTCTCAAATGCTTCAAAACAATGTTCAAATAACTGCCAGTTACAAGATGATGGGCAATTTTAATCTGATGACGTGTGCTGGTTTTAGTTCAATCACTACTGTTCCAAAACACCACATCTGCTACATTGGAATCTGTTAACTCAATCGATATATTAAACGAAATATCATTGCTTAATTTCCTACTTATAAATATTGTTAACAATATTTTGATTTGAGGATTGATTTCATAAGTTGTCCAAATATTTTAATTTCGACATTCCACCTTACCAATTTAAAGTGGTGATTCTCTTTAAAATAATAATAATAATAAATCTAAAGTGGAGATCCAGTGATTAGCATAATTCTCACTTAAAAAGATAAATACGTCATAATATTTCATTATTTATAGAAATAAAAACACAAAAGAATCACAAAATATAGATTACTAATATAGCTTGTTAACATAATTCTTACTTAAAAACATAAATCATAAATAAACTAAAAATAAATATGTAGTTATGTACGTTCCAATTCAAAATTATAAAAACTTATATAACTACTATCATTGTAAATTATCTCACTCGAAAGCCCATGAATTTTCTATTCGAATTTCTTCTTCTAAAATCATCGAGCGATTTTCCTTTGATCATAGCTACCACTGTTTGGCAATAATAATCCAGCATCGACTCGACGTCGATAAACTTATAACATCAGGGAGGTCATCCAGCTGCAGAGCTAGAGCCTCCATGAATTCTACTTCCCACTTTTTTATCGGTTCCATCTCCTTCTCCTTGCCATCTTTATGGTTGTTGCACCATTTAAGAACCATTGAGAGTACCTTGCCATCTTCAGTGCAGCCATCTTCCACCATCTGTTTCACTACCCCTGACTGCACCGACTGTTTCTTTCACTTTGAAGAGCTTCCCATCTGAGGATTTTAGTGTCACAACCCTGGTGGGGTTGACGTCAGTGGAGGAGGAAGATGATGGAGTCAACATATATATTTGAAGTAAAAACTAAAAGAGAAAGTTGGAAATTCTTTTTGTTGTAGGAAATCTGCAAAATTTGTTTCTCTCGTATATGGAAATATTTTAGCTGTACTAACTTATTGACGCATCAGTTTTGGTAATTTGCAATTTTTCCCTTCTCAAAAGAGTGTTTAAGAACTCGGACGATTGATGGAGTTCTCACTGAGTCGACTCAAATCAATAAAGAACCTCATTGGGATTCTCACCAACTACTCGACCCAACTCGGTAAACTCCGTGCAGGCAAGTACTCTGTTTTTGGTTTCTTAATATGTACAAATAATATGTAACAAAGGTTTTTTTTTTTTTTTCCTTTCTTTAAAGAAAGTCAATTTGCGCCATCGGATTTCAAAAATAATAATTTTTTTCACTGCTATCTCATAATTGTTAATGCTCGTAGAGGAGATAATTACGTCCTCACATTAATATTTTGTAGTTATATAATAATATTTTAACTCTATGGAAAACTTTTTTATTTTTCCTTGCAGATTTGATCAAGTTTAACGATTAAATTGAATATTAACTGAGTAGCCAAGTAGTTGCTGCTCACAGGGTCACCAGTTGAGCAGCAAGTTGTTGTTGCTGCTCACTGACCATGGATGTAGGCCTTTGGTTGACCCATGTAAAAGTCTGTGTCTTATTAGTTATTTGCTTTGTTTTCTTCTGCAACAATTAATATCTTTCAAGCATACATATATATTATAAAGGAGGAAAACAATCATAATGTGTGAAAACACTAATAACGTAATAATCTGAACTATTAAAAATATATCGAGAGGTTAGGAAATCATTATATTTTACTTGATTAATTATTTACTAAATAGTTCTTGGATCATAGCATTTCAATAACCACTCCAAAAGTATTGGAAAATTCTATGATAAGTTGTAGACAATCAAATATGTCTTATGAAAATAACATCATTTAACAAACAAATAATAAGATAAGTTGAGATTCATCTACCTGCATGTGTCTGGCACTTACATCTTTGAGGTTATAAGTTTGAGTTGTGTCTTCTTTTCCCTAATCTTGAATTAATTATAAAAATGTAAATGCCAATAGATAAGATATGTCACTATATTTATTATGCTAAGCACAAAATATTAGCGAGGATATTTAAAAACAAAGAAACAAAAAATAACTTTTACGAAATATTGACAAAAGGAGGCTCACACTTGTAGTGCCATGGGAACATGATAAGAACAAGGGGTGGTGGAGCCAAGAATTTTATTTAGGAGGGGTAATATCAAAAATAGACATTCGAGTTGATGAAAAAACAAATATATTAACATTGAAAACTTATTGATAGACTAAATAACTCTACTTTTATGAATTAAAATGTAATTTTTCAATCTTTTAAGTCTCAAAAATCATCTATAAGTGGCTTCATATAATATTTTTTTTCTTCATGATTTCCATTTCAATATACATAATCAAAGAGTTTGTACAAAAAGTCATATTTCATCTTATTACCAAACCTAATTTTAATAATTTGACAAAATAATAAATATATATAACACAAATTTTAGGAAAAATATTAATTGATTTAAGTGGAAATTATCACAAATACCCATTAAAAATTAATCAATTTTGTTTTTACGCACTAGTTTAAAAATATTTATTTTTAACCCTTCAAACAAATTAATTTTATCATACACAAATTATCCATAATACCTCTATATATTTTTACCCATAAACCCTCAACTGTCATAATTTTATAAAAAATCGACAAGTAAAATTACGAAACAGCCCCTACCTAGATATTTGTCAAGAAATCAATGGAAAGCATTTTCCATCACTGATCAAAAGCAAAAACCGATTCGTGTTGTGCGATCCGAACTCGATTGTGACCCGACGACGCACGTCCACTTTTTTCGGCCATTCTCTCGACGTTTTCGACCTTCCTAGAGGAGCCTCAACCGCTGACGAGCTGCGATTTGTTGCGAAGTTAAGGTTTCGGTTTTTCTGGTTATATTTTTTTATTTTGATTCGTGATTTTGAGATGTTTGTTGTAATATGGATGTTGTGTTATCATTATTAGGTTTAGACTAGGTTGAATTTTATTGTATTTGGTAGGATTTATGTTGAAAATGGTCGATTTCGATGGTAGCAACGTCGTCGACACCGGTTCAGTTTTTCACTTCGGTTTTTCACATCTATTTTTCAATTCGATTTTTTACTTCAGTTGTTCATTTTGGTTTTTCACTTCGGCTATTTATTTCGATTTTTCACTTTGATTTTTCAAAAATAACCGAAGTGAAACTAAAATGAAAAACAGAACTAAAAAAACCGATATAAAAAACCGATGTGGAAAATCGGTTTTTCAAATATAGTAAAAATCCAATTCGGTTTTTTCATAATAATACTAATCTTTTTTGTTGTTTTTCTTTCCTACAGATGGATTTCAGATATAAATATAGTTTGCAAAAATATTTCAAGGAAATGAGTAGAAATACACACATTGGTCAAAGGTTACTTAATAAAATAATTGTCATTCTTACTAGAAGAAAATTGTACGACCAGTTCATAGAAGAGCACCCATTTAGACATATTTTGAATATTACCAACAATACAACTACTGCCTCCGTAATATTATGGGTTCTTACTAGAGATGTAGAGGTGGGTGGACACCATGATAAAATATGGTTTGAAATTGGGGGAGAACATATAGGTTTGAGAAACAGGAATTTTTATTGGTTACAGGACTTCTTTTTAAGGGCATCAACCGCGAAATCTTCAATACATTGCAAAATGACCATAACAGTCTCCTATGGTGATTGTTTGATAGAGTGTTACCGGATATAACCGAGAGTACATGAAAATCAAGTAAACACGATAAAGCTGTAGACGTCATCGCATTGAGGGTAGAGATTGCACATGATATGTATAAAGTAAATGAATTTAGAAAATTGATAGTAGACTCTGATGGGGATGTTGTAATAAGTAAAACTATAGATTTATATGTTCATTATTTATTTAAATAATTTTGTTACTTCAATGATTTTACGTATAAATCAATAAAATCAATAAATCAATAATTGGATCGGTTTTTATAGTTTAAAAATTGGCCGGTTTTTCATTAAAGGAAAGTGGAAAACTAATAAGACGAAAAATATTTAAGGAAACCCTTGATCGGTTTTCTACTATGCTTGGAAGCCAAAATCGATTTTTCAATCAATATGAAAAATCGATTTCGATTTTTTGGGCATAGTATAAAACCGATCCTAATTTTTTTTTTTACCCATCTTTCCACCCTCTATTATGGTGTCGAGGTACTAAAAAGATGCTATTACAATAGAATAATATTGTATTTCATTACCGATCATCATTTCCCACAAACATAGCTGGATGGATCAACATTAATATATATATGTTTAAATATTGTCATGTTATTATTCTATGTTACTTCAATGTCACTATGTTGAGTTATCAAGTTAGTTATTTGTGTAATTTTATGTTAATTGATTAACTTGAATCAATTTTGGGATCATTTATTGGTCATAGAAAGCCAGATGGAAAGAAAATATTGAAGGAAAGTGATGATCAGTTTTCTACTACACCTGAAAAATCGAAATCGGTTTTTCACGCATGGTATTGAGTCGATGACAATTGGATGAATGATACGCCTACTAACCTTAGCTCTGAAATCTTTCACAATTTTATCGACATAAATCTCTTTAACATCAATATTCTTTATCGCTATCAAACCAACAATACCAAGATCGGATATAATAAATATCTTTTTAACTTGATCACTTGTTTCACTTTATAGTAAATAATGTATACGGATATTCCACATTCTTTTATCAATATCAGCTTCTCTATATACAATGTCCACTAATAATGAAAAACTACTATTTTTGTGGACTCCACACATGATCGACTCCCCTCCAACATAATTACATCTATTCTACTCTCCGTCAAAATTGATTGCAATTGTCTCATAAGTCATTCCTATAACGTTCAAATCAAATAATATTATTAATAAATTAGTCTCATTTCAATCGGACAATATTACAAAATACAATCGTATCTAATTAAATTTAACACTATAAATCAATGCCCAGCATCAACAACTCAAAAAATATCAGAATTATGCTAACAATGCGTTTAACTCGGTTTTTAATTGGACCTTGACTCTTGGAACCAGTTTTTTGTTCCACTAAAACGCATTGATTGTGCACTCACAATACTCTCCACTCAAATATAATTAAATAAAATAAAATACAATCATATCTAAGCACATATAACACTAACATTTAATATACAACATTCCAAATACAAATATAGTAGTCACTAAAAAAAATTGTTAATTTCGATTTTTCAGGATTATCGGTTTTTCATCAATCCATTATTTGTTTTTCAGTGACTAAAAATCTAATAATGGTTTTTCATTGCATGAAAAACCGATTTCGTCACAGATTTTATAGGTTTCATCACAAATAACGAATACCATATACATTACAACCAAAACATTCATGTAGTCTTTTAGATTGGAATATAAACAAAATAACCTAAAAACTAATCGAAAAAACATATATATTACCTTTAACATGCAAATGCTTTAAGAATCTTGTAATCTTTCAATGGATGAAATTTGAATGTTCAAAAACCTTCAATGGATATTGTGAGGAAGAAAAAGATGAAGAAATATGGAGAATCAATGGTGAATCAAACCTCAGAAACCATTAATGGAGAAGATTGGAGAAAAGGAAATATGAAGGATATTGTGAGGAAGAAGAATGTTATTTTTCGTAATTTCAAATTTAGTCATTTGGGTAATAGAAACTTAAGGGTATTTTGATAATCTTGGGTATACAATGAAAATAATTTATTTGAGAGGTCAAAAATAAAGTTTATTAAAAATCTGGATAAAAACAAAAATTTTCTTTTCATTTAGATAAAAACTACCAAATTCCCTTAATTTAATCACTTAAACCTAACAAGCCAAAATGTCTTGACTCGCAAATTAAGCTTAATATTAATAATGAAAAGTATAGGAGTGAAAAATGCAACCTAAGAAATCTAAATTTGCTTAACATTATGTAGTGAAAAGGAAAACCTTAAATATATAGACTAAACTTAGGAATAATATATAATTTAATAGGAAACTAACGTATTGTAAATAGAAATGGTTAAATTATGGTTTTTTTTCTTAAAAAATGGTTAAATTATTTAAATAGATTATAATATTAAAAAATTAAAGAAAAAAATTAAAGCAAATAAATAAGAAATATGGAAAAGGATATCTATTTAGAAATTTTCAACTCTTGTATGTATTTGGTGTTATTTAAAAAATAATCAATGGGGTGTATTGGCAGTTTGCTTTAAGTGACTATGTTTCCACCCCTTTAAAATTGTATGTACACCTCAAATTTATATATATCTAAAAATTTCAATTTTATCCTTAAATCAAATTATTGATATCATAATAAAAATAATATAATTTTTTTAAAAGCAAATTACACAAGGCCTACCTCAGGTTTGCTCTTTGACACATAAAATAACATTTCAAAAAAGTGGCAATATTTCTAACCCGTCAAAATTGTAAGTACACCCCAAATCATTAATTTTTATCTTAAATTCCAATATGATCCTTATATAGCCCCATTAATTTTAACAAAACTTTTTTCCTCTGACAAAGCTTTGCTTTCCTATGGCCATCCTTTCGACTTCACTCAAACTTCACATTTCACCCTCACCTTCCCCATCACTATCATCATTTCATCTTCCTCTTCATCGTCTATGTTTACTGCCTCTTCATCATCTATGATAGGTTAACCAATCATACATACTCTCAGATTTTTAAACTGTAGAGAAGATAATCAAACCCAATATTGAAATGTGAACCAGAATTTTAAACTGTTGAAGATTTTGCAGTGGTTGAACTTTAAAGATAATTAGAAGAAAAATGAGCTATTGCAGAGCTGGTTTGAAATGCCTGAATTTAATTTTTCCTTAGCGAGATTGTGCATTTGTGGGACAATGATAAATTAATGGATAGTTTTTGCTGCCAATACATTACCATAGAAAACAGAGTGGCACACTTGTTGCTTTCATGATAATAGTTAGTTTTGTTGTTGAATGTAAATTATGATGGCAGAAAATAACAACACACAAACAAATCGCACAACGAAACTTTTTTTCCCCCTGAATGAATCCTATGAAAAACCATTAAATAATGCACAAATCTACCACAATATATAAATACCATCAACAATCAAATAATGAATAATAAAATCACCACTATATGCACAAATAACACAAGCCAATTTTTACTTGGAAAACCTCCCCAATGCAAAGAGTAAAAACCACAGGATCGTAGTCCATCCAAAAATCTCCACTAATAATTAAATGTGAGAGTAACAAACTATTTTATTATCAAATAGGAACCAAAACCGAGCAGCAATTATCTAGGTTCTCTAGTAACACAAATTTAAGTTTTAAATAACAAGTGAAGAGAAAACACAAACTCAATAAGACGTTTTGGATTATGTCGCTTCTTTCCGAGAGCTCCAAATCTAATCTCCACTGTCCAGATAGAATCACGAGTGCTGAGTATACTGTCCAAATTTGAGCTCGATCCAATGGTGAACGAAAGAGATATTGGTCTTACAAAACTGCTACACAAACAATGCAGGGAAAACCTAACAACTCTATTATGGGTTGTATATCTCACGAAAAACTCCTCCGTTTCCGATCTTCACCATTCAGAATCAAGGTCCAAAAGAGATCAATGTGCTGTCCAAATTTTAGCACGATCCAACGGTTAACGAAAATGATATTGTAGTAACTCCGAAACTGCATGGAATGAATTTCTGTGCAGAAAACTCATTCTTTTCTTTCCTCCTCTTTTCCACACGATTTTCTCTCTTCACACTTGATTTTGTGTTTTTTTTTTCTACCTCAAAAACCCTAAACTCTCACAGCCACCAAAACCTCATTTCTCTTATTTATAATAATCAAGAAAATTAAACTTAAATAGGGTTAAGATTCCTAATCATACTAGAATTCCTATATGGGCTCAATTAATTTATTGAGACTTGTTGGGCCTTTACATAAGAGAGAATCTAACCCAACTAATCTCTCCCTCCCCAATTATGTGGAGGGGTTCGCCATTCCGACGATAATCCTACAGGCTTCAAGCTTCTCCCTTGGTAACACTTTTGTAAACATATCGAATCTATTATGGTCTGTATGAACTTTGTCAAGTTCTAGCAGTTTGTCATTCAATACATATCTAATCCAATGGTATCTCACGTCGATATGCTTCGATCTTGCATGAAAGGTTGAATTCTTTCCAAGGTGAATGACACTCTGATTGTCACATAACAACACATATCTCTGTTGCTTTAAAACAAGCTCTACTACAAACTTTTTCATCCACAACAACTCTTTACAAGCTTCAGTTGCTGCAATAAATTCTACTTCTGTGGTAGAAAGTACAACACATTTCTACAATCTCGATTGCCAAGCAACAGCACCACCTGCAAAGATAATTAAATAACCAAACGTTGACTTATGAGAATCCACATCTCTTGCCATATTTGCATCTGTATAGCCAACAAGCAGTGGCTTCTCACCACCAAAACCAAGTCTCAAACTGGAAGTACCTCAAAGATATCTCATGATCCACTTGACAGCATTCCAATGCTCTTTTCCAGGATTAGACATGAACTGGCTAACAACACCAACAGCATGAGCTATATCTGGTCTCGTACATACCATTGCATACATCAAACTCCCGACTGCTAAAGCAAATGAAAATTTTTCCATGTCATTTTCCTGAGCATCTGTAGGATGATACTGCTTCATACTCAACTTGAAACGTGCACCAAGTGGAGTACTAACTACTTTAGCTTTGTCCATGTTGAATATCTGAAGTAATTTTTCAATATATTTCTCCTGTGACATATATAACTTCTTGGACTTTCTATCACGATCAATTTGTATGCCAAGAATTTTCTTTGTTGGCCCAAGTCCTTTATAGCAAAAGACTGACTTAATTTCTTCTTCAACCTATCAATTCTTGAAACATTTTTGCCAACAATCAATATATCATCAACAAAAAGCAGTAAAATAATAAAGTCATCATCAGAGAATTTTTGAAAAAATGCACAAAATCAGAAGTTGTTTTCTTATAGCCTTGTTCCTTCACAACTGACTCAAACTTCTTATACTATTGTCTCGGTGCCTGTTTCAAACCGTAAAGATTTTTCTTTAACTTTCACACATAATCCTCTTTTTCTTTTACAATGAAACCTTCCGACTGCTCCATGTAAATCTCTTCCTCCAAATCACCATGGAGGAATGCAGTCTTCACATCCATCTGCTCGATCTCTAAATCAAGACTGGCTGCTAAACCAAGCACAACACAGATGGATGACATCTTCACAACTGGAGAGAAAATTTCATCAAAATCAATGCCTTTCCTCTGGTTGAATCCTTTGACAACCAATTTGGCTTTGTATTGAGGTCGAGTACTAAGCTCATCATGCTTAATTCTGTAAACTCATTTGTTCTTCAAAGCTCTTCTATTTTTAGGTAGCTTTACTAACTCGAAAGTATGATTTTGATGAAGTGACTGCATTTCATCTTGCATAGCCTCAAGTCATTCCTTCTTGTGCTCATCTTTTAAGGCCTTTGTATAACACTCGGGTTCTCCCCCATCAGTCAATAACACATACTCACTTGCAGGTTATCGATTGGAAGGTTGTCGGTCTCTGGTAGACCTCCTGAGTGGTACATCTAACGGAGCATCAAGAAATTACACACGTTCATTAGTTTCAACATCTTTCTCTGCCTGTGAGAAACCACCTGTATCAACTGCAACCTGCTGATTATCAACCTGTGTTGTCAAATTTGTTGAAGAAGCTGAACTCAAATCGACTAAACCATTATTGTCACCAGACACTGAATTCCCAACTTTCTAAATATCCTGTATAGTCTGATTTTTCATAAATACTACATCTCTGCTTCTCACAAGTTTCTTCTCAACTAGATCAAAGAATCTATATCCGAACTTATCCTGACCATAACTGATGAAGATGCACAGTCAAGTTTTCACATTAAGCTTGGATCTCTCATCTTTGGGAATATGCACAAACGCCTTACACCCAAAAACACGTAAGTGATCATAGGAAACATCTCTACCATTCCAAACTCAGTCTGGTAAATCAAACTGTAAAGGAATACACGGTGTGAGATTAAGAACATGTACAGTAGTGTTCAAAGCCTCACCTCAAAAATATCCTGGTAATTGTGCTTGTGAAAGCAAACATCTCACTCTCTCTACTAGTGTTATATTCATTCTCTCAACTAAACCATTCAACTGGGGAGTCTTGGGAGGTGTCTTTTGATATCGAATACCTTGTTGTCTACAATACTCATCAAAAGGACCTATATACTCTCCCCCGTTATCAGTTCTGATGCACCTCAACTTTTTCCCAGTCTGTCTCTCAACCAGTGCCTGAAATTTCTTGAACACATCTAATACTTGATCTTTCATCTTCAAGGTGTAAACCCATGTCTTTGTCGAGTGATCATCTATGAAAGTCACAAAATATAGGACTCCACCGAGTGATCTCGTCTTTATAGGGCTACGAAGATCTGAATGCACTAGGTCAAGTATACCTAACTTTCTTATAGGTGGAGAGCCATGAAAACTAACTCTGTTCTGCTTCCCTACTAAACAATGAGAACATCTCTTCAACTGTATATTTTTCATGTTAGGTAGCTTCTTTTGCTGGGTTAAAACAATCAAACCTTTCTCGCTAATGTGTTCAAGCCTATTGTGCCAAAGTTCTACCTTGTCTTCATCCTGAGCAGCATTGATGATGGACTTTGAAATTTTTACCTGCAACAAGTATAAAGTAGAACATTTTTTACCTCTAGCCATAACCATGGCACCCTTGGTGAGTTTCCACTAACCATTACTAAAGAAGTTGCAATATCCCTCATCATCAAATTTACCTGTAGAAATAATATTCACACGAATGTCAGAAATATGTTTTACATTTTTTAAAACTAACTTGGAGCCGTTATTTGTCTCCAGGCTCACATCTCCAATGCCAATAACTTTTACTGTGCCATCATTTCCCATCTTTACACTCCCAAAATCACCATGTGTGTAAGATGTAAAGAAATCCTTTCGCGATGTAGCATAAATGGAGACACCACTGTCAATCACCCAACTAGTCTCATGGCATACAAAATTAATGGAATTAGTATCATACATAAAAAGAAAATCTTCATGAATTACGGTAGCAATTCTGTCATCATTGCTATTATTTTCATTCTTCTTTTCTTTGCTTGTGTCATTTTTATTTTACTTTTCCAACTGCTTGTAATTTTTCTTTATATGTCCCTTTTTGTGGCAGTAGTAACACTTAACATTTGCAAATTTATTGAATTTACTTCTGTGTTGACTTCTATTCTTCGGATCCTTACTTTTACTCCTCCCTCTGCTTTCTATAACCAGAACTTCTGAATGTGAAGTGGATCCTTATGCTTTTCTTATCGTTTCTTCATTCAGAATATTACCCTTGACCAAATCCATTATTATCATTCCATTCGGAGCAAAGTTCGACAAAGAAGATCTGAAAGTCTCCCATGAGTTCGGTAATGTACCAAGCAACCATAATACTTATACCTCATCATCAAACTTGATACCCGTGCCAACCAACTGATTTATAATCCCCTTATATGTATTCAAATGATCTATCAAAGAAGCACCGTTATGATATCTCAAATACATCAATTGCTTCATCAGAAACAATTTATTATTCTCGATTTTTCTGGCATACAACTTCTCAAGTTTGACTCATAAAGTCCGTGCATGTGTTTCCTCACTGATATGGTTCAAAACATTATCACTCACTCATTACCTAATGAAACCACATATTTACCAATGAAGCAAAGTCCAATCTACATAAGATTTATCACTAGGCTTTTCTATAGCAAAAACAGATAAGTGAGAATCTTTCACATACAAAAGATCCTCCATCTTTTCCTTCCAAATATGATAATTTGAACTATTCAGAGTAATCATTCTACTTAGATTCAAATTGTTCTTCATATTCATCATTGTAAAATTCGGAACCAAGCTCTGATACCACTTTGACAGGAGAAAATAACAACACACAAACAAATCGCACAACGGAACTTTTTATCCCCCTGAATGAATCCTATGAAAAATCACTAAGTAATGGACAAATCCACCACAATATATAAATACCACCAACAATCAAATAATGAATAATAAAATCACCACCACATGCACAAATAACACAAGCCAATTTTTACGCGGAAAACCTCCCCAATGCGAGGAGTAAAAACCACGGGACCGTAGTCCAACCAAAAATCTCCACTAATAATCAAATATGAGAGTAAAAAACTATTTTTAACATCAAATAGGAACTAAAATCGAGAAACAATTATCTAGGTTCTCTAGTAACACAAATTTAAGTTTTAAATAACAAATGAAAAGAAAACACAAACTCAACATGACGTTCTGGACTATGTCGCTTCATTCTAAGAGCTCCAAATCTGATCTCCACCATCTAGATTTTAGAATCACAAGTGCTGAGTATATTGTCCAAATTTGAGCTCGATCCAACTGTAACTGAAAGAGATATTGGTCTTACAAAACTGCTGCGCAGACAATACAGGAAAAACCTGACAGCTCTATTACAGCCTATATATCTCACAAAAAACTCCTCTGTTTCCGACCTCAACCGTTTCGAATCAAGGTCCAGAAGAGATCAATGTGTTGTCCAAATTTTAGCATGATCCAACGGTTAACGAAAAGATATTGTAGTAACTTCGAAACTACATGGGATGAATTTCTGTACGAAAAACTCACTCTTTTCTTTCTTACTCTCTTCCACATGATTTTCTCTCTTCACACTTAATTTTGTGTTTCTTTTTTTCTACCTCAAAAACCCTAAACTCTTACAGCCACAAAACTCTCTTTTCTCTTATTTATATTAATCAAGAAAATGAAACTTAAATAAGGTTAGGATTCCTAATCACACTAAAATTCTTATATGAGCTCAATTAATTTATTGAGACTTGTTGGGCCTCTACATAAGAGGGAACCCAATCTAACAAATTGTGTATGAATGATATTTGGTCATGCAAGAAAAGGGAATACAGACTTTCCAGAGGTTCCTACCAGATGGCAAGGCTAAACAAATCTTCTTCTTTGATTTAGATAGTAGTTTTTGCTAATTGCAACATGTTGCAAACGATGAAGAGGAAGAAGAAAATGATGACTATGATGGGGAAGGTGAGGGTGAGATGGGAAGTTTGAGTGAAGTCAAAAGGGTCGCCATAGGATAGTAAAGCTTTGTTAGAAGAAAATAGTTTTGTTAAAATTAATGGGGCCATAAAAGGGTTATATTGGAATTTCAAAAAATATTTTATGATTTGGGGTGTACATACAATTTTGAAGAGGTGAAAACATCGCCGCTCAATAACTTAGACAAAAACCTCCCCATCATTAATCAATTATGTTTGATTTAACCATTGAATTTTTTTTTTTTTTTTTGGTTAATAGTAGCTCTTTCACCATAATTTCAAAATTGAATATCTTTTGCAAACATAACAACAGTAACAATCCTCAACAATACAATGAATTATTCAAAAACTAAAATGAACATACTAAAATATCATCAAGTCACTATAATAATACTAAAAGTAAATGGCCATTAAAAAAACAAAAACTAGATCGCTTCCAATTAAAAATAAAAGGGAAAAATCTAAAATCCCCCCTAAAATGGAAAGTATTGTCAGTTCACCCCAAGTTTTGAAACTATTAGCAAAAAAACCCCCTACCATCTGTCCAAAAGTGGTTTTCGTCCGAATGTTAGTGGTTTCGTAACAAAACCATGAAAAGATGAAAATGCCCTCTTACCATATTGAAAAATTAGAAAATAACAAAATTACTCATTTACCAAATAAAAAAATTGAAAAAATAAAATTAAAATTAATGGAAAAAAAATTGAAATAATGAGAAAACAAAAAAAGAAATCTCCACCCATCAACATTAATTTAAAAACAAAAATAATAAAAAATAAATTATTTTCATACTTTATAAAATATATTAAATTTTTTAAAAATAAAAAATAGATGTATCTCCACCGTCCATCTCGAGATGGACGATGGACATCAAAAGAACAAAAAAACCTTAAAAGAAAAATAAAACCATAAATGGAGATCTAACATCTCATCTTCAACCTCTCATCATGACAAACTTTCTACAATGCAACTCCCAGATTCTCACCAAAATAGATGGAGTGGGTTCAACCATTCTCACCAAACCATCAACACAACCAAGATAAAAACCAAAACCAAAACCATGAATTAAAATCAAGATTACTGGCAACCAAACAAAAAATATATGTATGAAAAAAAATTAAAAAATTAAATTAAAATAATCAACATTGTTGAACCGATCCACCAAAACCTAATCCATCACCACTCAACACACTCCCGATCACCCACCGCCATCGTTACCTGTCACCATCGTCTCAAACCCTTGGTCTCTGATCTTGAAAGCATACCTCGATGGTCGATCCAAAACAAAGTCATAAAATTTGGTCGCTGAGTTCGACTGATCGAGATAAGGAGGTATACAAGTGCAAATTTGTAGTTAACGAGTCTGAAACAAAGAGGCAATCGTCCACAGTGGCATCCACAAGGGAGCCGCAATCGACGAGGCAGTTGTCGATTAGAGAGAAGGGGAGAGAGATGACATGGAGGGACAAACAAGAGAGTAACAAGAAGACATGGATGATCATGATGAAGTTGGTCGTAAATTGGTGATGATGGGCGTCAGGGGCTGATTTGGGCATGAGTGAGAGAGGCGTGGGGGGCTGACGGAGGAGTTTGGTGTGTGTAGATTGAGACAACTGATGAGGTTTCCAAATAGAGAGAGAATAGGTGGTTAACAGTTGTATCCATCTTTCCAAAAGATGGGTAATTACCTATTTACCCTTTCATCTAACAATTCTGTTAATTTTTGGATGAAAATTACCCTTTGACTCGTTGACTCTAACGATTGGGGTTTTTTGACTAATAATTTCAAAACCAGGGGCTGTTTGATGTTATTTTTCATTCTAGGGGAGAAAATAATAATATCCCAAAATAAAAAAACAAAAACAAAAACAATAAACAAAAACCAGATCATAAATAAACAAAACATTAACATATCATCACAAAGCCTCTTCTTTTCTATTCATAGTCTCTACTCTTCCTTAGTAGCTGACTCAGCTGCTTTCTCGTTATGTTTCTTTGCATACCTCTAGCTCCTTAAGAACTTGGAATCCATCCCTTTGGTAGAGGTGTGGCGGTACCTTCTGGGTTTCTTGATTCCATTCTTATGAGCCTTTTAGGACCGGTTGTGTGTTGCGTGATTTTTCAATTTGGCCATCTCTACTGCTTTGTTGAGAGAAGAGACTGCTAGTCTCTCGCTTCCCAAAACGTTGCCGATTTCCACTTCGACCCCCAAGACCTCGTTTTGGGCGCTTGTTTCGCCTTTGAAGAGGGAGCCTTCGAGAACCCCCACATATGAAACACCTTCTTCGACCAAAACCTAACTTCCACCAAACCACTAACCAACCAAAAGAAGAAGGAATAGACACACAAAAAAAAAAAACCACAAACGATGTCTCGTCAGAGAACCAATTCTAGAGAAATGGGGACTTGTCCAAGAAGAACTCAACTTGATGAAGAAAGAGAAGCAAAATATCACTTAGGAGATCAAGTTCAGTAAAAAAGTCGAGAAGTGAAGACTCGGGTACAAGCCAATGAAGAGCATCAATTTGTAGGAGTATTAGGAGCGCAACCAAATTGGCTAAGTTAAATCCAATTAAGTGAGGGTTGTAATTGTTTTTTAGTTGAAAAACAATTATTTATAATATAAATATATTTTTAAATTAATAGAAAAGGGTATATTTGGTATAAAGTGGGGTCGGGTTATAAATACAGATTTTTTTAAAAAAAAATTAATGAGGTGTACAATCAAAGAGGATGTACATATAACTTTTGAGGGGTGGTAATGTCACCACTCGTGCTTTTTTGAGGCCCACTGCAAATTAGGCTTTATGATGGGCCTCCTTGGAAGTTATTGCGTGTATTGCCTGAAGACATGCTAAATTTGTACAACTCAAACTTACAACAAGAGTAAAATGGAATTTGATTGATACAACTCACGACATTTTCATATTTTGAATAATTGATATAACAAATATTTTAATCATTTCCGATAATTTGAAAATATTAATGATATTTTCTATGAATCAATATTCTTATAATTTAGAGTTCAATATTTTTACTGAACTCAATAATTAATTTTTTGCATGTAATTTCAACTGAAATTGGACTAGATTCAGACCCGACCCAACATTGGACAAATGAAAAGCCCATATCAGCCCAAAACTGAAATTGAAATGGCCCTCCACAACCAGAAGGATGAAATTGCCCAATAGGCCCATAACTACTATTTAAGCATTTTTTCTTTCTTTTTTTTGGTTAACTTTTATATTTAGAACTTTTTTCCGAATATATAGCAAAATATGTGGTTGTTTGTATATGGATTGGTGTGATCATTTTATAATCTAGAAATAGAGTTTTCCCATAGACTTGGATTATCATGCGTGTATATTATATAATAATGGTACGTTCATGTTGATTTTGTATGTGTCGAGAAAGAATTGACCTTTAAATTGTCTTTAAAATTTTGGGAGTAAAATTAAAAATAAAGACCATGAGTTTCTATTTTGCATCGGTTATTGTAACTCTTAAGTGTGGCTTGAGTTTATAAATTGTAATCTATAAATTTAGTTATGTAAATTAATATCAAACATATTTTTTATTACCAAGTATTTTAATTACATATTTTGTGATTAAACTAATGTAGAGACTTGTGCAGGATGGGTGACCATGGGTAATCATGCAGCATGTAGGCAACTGACGTATCAATCCATGAGTTCTACAAGGAAAACATGACAATTGAAAGAAGAAAACTAATGCATATATATAATTTGGACCAATACACTGAGCCTAATGAAAATCCACTAGAAACTAAAACGCGACAAGATACCAACAAGAAATGATTCATTTTATGTTGAAGGAAAAAATGTGGCTTTGATTTGGCTTTTCACACAAGCAACAAACAATACCAGGACCATGAGTGGTGATGGGAGAAAGTGCAATAGCTGAATAAATAACTAAATAAATTTTCTCTTGTTATTTATGAACATAAAATGAACCAATAGACCTGTATCACAATATAAATTTGTAGCAAAATATCAATCACAATACCAACACATTTTTACGTGGAAAATCTCCCCCGTTGAAGGAGTAAAAACCACGGGACTGTAGTCCATCCAAAAATCTTCATTATTAATCACATTTATGAGTTTACAACAATTCCCTAACTCTATCAAGGAAATTATTATAACAACATCATCAAAAAAATTAATTCTTGACAACAATCACAATTTGATATCAAATAAAAAACAGGAGATAGAGGAATCAAACTTAGAGCCTTTGTTCGAGTAGTATATCTCTCCTCAGAATGCTTCCAATTCTTAATCCAACCGTTTAAATTGAAGCAACATGTCTAATGAACCTTTTTCTGAAATTGAGTTTAATCCAACGGTGCACGAAGGAGTTACAACCCTTTGAGTAAGCCTGCGCAATTCAAACTCTATTTTTCGATCAATTCTGTTTTGAATGCAGAAACTCACTATAAAGACCTCTAATTGATGGTCCAACTGTTCCAATTCAAGAAATGCAAGTTCATAACTTGCTGACCAAATTTCAATCTCATCCAACGGTGGATAAAGGAGATATGATAATTTTGAGAAAACTGCATAGAGAAAAGTGCTATGGGTGTTCTCTATGTAGATTTCTCATTTTCTTCTTCTAATGTTTCTTTCTTTCTCTTCCTCTCTCTCTCTTTATCAACCAACCACACTTGGTTTCTAGCAGCAAACCACTCTTCAACTGTTGCACAATAAAGGAAGTACAATTACTTATTCCGTTAACTCACATAAACAATAAAAGAATAAAAAATATATATAATATTTGTGGTTTTAAATTAGGGAGTAACTTACATAGAATGGTAATGATGATGTCTTAAATTAACACCACTTGCGGAACGTGTGTACATTGGTATAGAACCATCATCGGTACAGCCAGCAAAGGCATGTGTCATGGAATATCACATATTGTGCTTGAATATTAAGAACCATGTATGGATCTGCTAGGAGAGCAAAACTTCGGTTGGTTGCAACATTTAATATAAATGGTAGCAAAATAATTTATATTTCATGGATTATAATACCACTAGACTGACTTTATTTATCATCTTCAAAAAATGATAATCATATGCATAACCTAACAATGAGTTTATGAATTTGTCAATTTGATAATCATAAAAGCTTGAGATAAAATTGGCATAAATTCAACCAGAATTTTTCAAGACATGGATAACAACACATCCAACACAAATGGAAACAATATTGTGTACGAGACCTGCATTGAATTAGCATATTTCCTAAAGCATGTCGGTGGTCTATTGTGTAGATACCTTGAGAACGAAGAACTTGTCCATCGCACAAACCTTCGGAATGAAAAATCTGCCCATACCTTCAACAACTAAGCATATGTCTAGTATAACAATTGATGACATGCTAAAAGAATTAATTTAAATTTAAACCATCCTGTTCAACAAATGAAAATACATACCGCTAATAATACAAGTTGTAGCTAGTCATCAGCATCCCATTGATTCACATATGATTGAGGTATTGTTCATTGTTCATAAGGCACACTATTATGACTTCTCACTGGTCATATCCAATCTCATTTTTCGGCCTCTTTTGAAGCAGCAAAACCTAGGTCAGATACACCAGAAAATTTAGACGTTTTAACTCTCATTGAAATAGTTAAGCCTAACAATTACTAACAAAATTTTAAACATTGAGAAGTATATGTACAAGACATTGCAACTATGTTATGGCCTAAGTTACCTAAATTGTGTCTTTGTTATCAATCAAAAGTTGCTAAGTCTACAAACTTTCAATCAACTAAATGTTATCCTTAACCTTCCTTGACAAGGCAACTTGGAACAAAAATATATTCATTTCTAAATGTTCATCTGTATTTAAATTTGATGCCTTGATTCTTTGCATGCATTTGACAAAAGGAAGTTTTGTATGAAGATGATTTTAACGTTCAGAGGCATGTATGAAGATGATTTACATTTGACAAAAGGAAGTTTCCTTCATTGAATTTTAATTATCAATCAGACACTACTAATCACTTAAAAATGTACATTATAGATCAATAGGACAATGTCCTCTACCTTTCTTGGGTAGAGGTGAAAATTTTATTCATCCTGAATCGAGATTCGCAATCAAACCCTGATGCCTACTCTAAAATTGCCGTGGTGAAGCTCTGTACTGGCAAATCAATAGGGAATTAAAAACAGAACAAAACATAAATTGTCAAAAATTCCATAATCACCTTATGTTAGAAAACCGTTAAGATATATTTGAAGCCATTAGCCTAGTTTATTTATATGCACCTACAGTTAATATTGATGCTTCAAGTTTGAATGATATTATGTACAATTTTGATAGGCATTAATCACCTAACCTGCATCTTCAATGACAAATTCCACGCTAGCGAATAGGGAACCAATATATTATTGTCAAGTCTACACGCCAAACATCGAGGACTTGATCTTATTTGATTTGTTTATACAATGACATCTATTAAAAAAACCCGACCTTGTCAAATGTTGCAATGCCTCTTAAAGGATATAAATTGCTTTTCAACTAAAAGATTTTCCTCACTTACCGTGCATTTATATTGGATATTCAATATAAAAAATAAACTTATCAAATCATAAGGTAGACAACCAGACTATAACTCAAAGGTGATCAAGCAAAAGATGTTATTGCTAAATTTTTATTTTCTCCATTTGTGATAAGACACTAAAGCCACTACCTCAAGAAACATGCATAGATTGTTAACAAATACAATTGAAATGATAGAGTACATGGACAAAGGATAAGATAAGGAACACAATAAGAAGTTTTTGATTTAAGGGAAACTTGTTTATGATATTTGAGACTTTAAATAATAGGCATATTAATCAAATTTAATTTAAGCATTGTCTTGGCACTTAAAAACTTATGAGTAGGAGACGTTATATGTTTGATTTCTTTGTTTTAGTTTTGTACAAATAAAATCAATAAAAGAATTCAACGTTTTCATTGTTTTTAGTCAGAAAGGAACTTAAATTGAATCATATTAAATCATGTCTACTATTAACAGGGTCGATCGTGAAGGTTGTGCATAACCTATCATAGGACCATTAATGTCGGTTTGTACTACAAATAATCAGAACATTAATTTGAAAAAACACAAATCAAGTATGTGGTGCAAATTCACTTGACAGAAAATATAGTATTTATCAAACATAACGAAACCCAATTTGTCAAAAACCTTATGATAGAAAATAAAATATTTTTGCTACGTAAAAGAATGTATGCCCGTAGAACTTTTACCTTGTATCCTTGAGGGAAAAAATCGGATATCCTGGGCCAATCTTACTACACCAGCTGCCATTAACCACAAAACCAATGTGACAACTTAATTTGAAATAATATAGAACATGGATGGAAGATCAGATTAGATGGCAATATGCCAATTACCTAGTTCTTATTAAAGGGAATAATCCAACACTATGGATTGGATTGTTAACTCTTCGCCATCTAAGATACTTGTTCAACTCTTCACTCCCTTGTATTCAACAAATCACCAAAGCCAATTTAACAAGAAATTTATGTGCTTTTTTAAAATAATAATAATAATGTAATATAATCCTAGCAACATTTAATCAAAAAACCAACAAGCTCACTTGAAATGATAGAAAATTGGATAAGATCTCTACAATCAAATACCTATTTCATTTTCCACACATACAAATATTGAAAAAAGTCAAAATTCCCTAAGTTTTTGACATTAAGGTTTTGCTAAAGCAACAGAAGTTGATCAATTTGATATAGTTCTTAGTCTATACATATAAAGCATAGAATATAGAGAAGAAAACAATGACACACTACGGTTAACATGAAAAGTTAACAGAATCAATAAGCTTTTGTATAGAAAAATTACCAAAAAAAAAAAAAAAAAGATATGATAAGAAAATAGTTGGACAGGATTGAGAAAGAAAAGAAAACAATGGGACAAGAGTTTCGAAAATTTTGAATAATCATTGAATACCACATAACCTCGTATTTAATAAGACACCTCATGTCATTTGCCAGCCAGTGCCATTGTCTTTAATTGTTTAAAGAACAGTGCATTAAGCTTCAGTGAAATGATTGTAAGCTATCACATACTCTTAATAAGAGATCTGAAAGTAAAGAAGGTGATCAGGAACATGGCCGCTTTAAAATTAAAGATAGTTACTACTTTAGATCAACATTATATTACCTTTGAAGGAAGTCTACTTTGATGCCACTCAGAACAATTCACAATGGGCCAGTGTATACTGAGGGAGGACTAGCATTAACAAGTTTGGATTAGACAATACCTCTTCTACGTTCTCACGTTTGGATTCAATCTAAGCATACCTTTTATTGTTCTGCCTTTTGTGGGAATATCATAGTGAAACATGGTCTAACGGATTTACACGATATTAAAATTAAAAATAGTTGTTACTCTTCATTCCCTTCAAGCAAAGTCCATTATGATGCCACTCAGATCGATCTATGCTGAGCCATTGCGAGAGGACTAGCATCAACAACCTTGGAACAAGCAATACCTATTTAGGGTCTTGTTTGAACTCAATCCAAGCACACCTTTTATTGTTTTACCTCTGGTGGGAATATCATATAGTGAAACCGTGATCAATTTAAAGGACAACAAATGTCCAATACAACATTAGTGAATCTAATCGAACTCTTTTATGATAGGCATACCTCAACTTCTGGTTAGACAATCAGCTCTGCATTACAAATCAGAATGCCATTACTATCAACAAATGATCCCCTCACGAATGAAGGCTCCGATAATGTGCAGAGGCATGCTTTTCACCATAGCCTTTTGTGTTTCATGTCATTGATCCCAAGTCTTTCACCCCAATTCCAAATGCATCGATGCCAAGGCTTTCACCCCAATTCCAGATGCACTGATCTCATCTGCATCTCAAACGCATCCATTCATCACGATAGGAGCCCACCCATTCTTATGCGTCAATTTTGCCAAATTCCCTCTAATAAAAGCACACCTTTTGCCTACCCGCAACATCAGCAAGCTTCTGTTTTGTTCTATCCTAAGGGCACATCTTGTGGTTTTCACTCGACAAACATGGATTCCTTAAAGGATGCAACTAGCTTTACTACATTTTCTGTATCGAAAGTTTTCAGTACTTTTAAAAATGATCATCTTTCTATTACTTCTTCCAACGCTACAAAACACCAAGCACAAATAAATTTACAACCGTCCAAAGTCCATACATAAATTATCAAAAATAAATAAGGTATCCCATTGTTTCCAACTTTTCTTCACATGCATATGGGCAAGACACCTTGAACTGTGGCTCTTCAATGCAAATATTGTCCAATGATAAGAACATAAAAGCTTTGCATGGAAACATACAAAAACAATGATTTAGGAAACAAACAGTAAAAAATCACATATCTAAATATGCTTTGAGGTAAAAATTATACAGATAGGATACTTAATAACAGCTACGTACCTGGTTTAATAACACATGCCATTACTGATTCTTCAAGGTCACAAAAGACATTTTAATTCGCTAGAATGTTGTTGTCAGAGTCTTTTGACCAGCATTAATCTGAAAATATAACATCTAATTCTTTAACAATCCTGAAGGAGAATTTGAAAGAACATAAAGCAATAAGATTATGAATATACATCATATTTGATGGAATTACTTAAATATTTTTTTTATCAACTGTTACAATTGTTCCACCCCTTGAAGGTTTAGGATTTGAGTCCAACTAAACAAACTTTCTGATTTTTCCATCTATGTAGATGTCCGCAATCTATGACATATTCCAAGGAAAATAGCTATAGGCAAGAGAGTAATTAGATCATGGCCTGCAACTTATGCCCTGCATTAGAAAAAGTGAAGATAATTCCTCCTCTACTTCGATTTTGTTGTACCATAACCCGATGGAAGTTCACATCAATGCCACCAAAAATCGGATCTATGCTGAGCCAATGTCTGTTGAGGGAAGAGACTTGGAGTGTAATAAGTGAGCATGAAGAATATCGGAACAAAAAAAGCTTCTTTGGGCCTTTCATCTTAGAATGCATGGAATCCTTTCTTCTAGTAACATCAGAATGAAATAATTGATTGTGCAGTCTTCTTGTTTCATTAATTCTTCCTCTGGACACATCCTGGCCAATTCACCCATCAAGCTATGAAATTGAGATCCCTTGAAAAAGGAAACTAACTTATGTTGTAGTTCCTGTACCTTAAAGTTTAAGACCAACTGTCTTAACAATGAGTGTCTCATTCTTAGCTCCTCAAATTTACTTGCCTCCCAAATCCAAAATATATTGTTTTGAGATACATAATCCTAACAATTTATAAACATAGCATAATGTCAAACATTGAAAGTTATCCACTATGACATACTTAGAGGAAAAGGAGCAAATATATGATATTAATAATAATGACTACTATAATTTGACTTTGTTATACCATAACTTGAGGAAAGTCCATGACGATGCCATTAAGAATAAATCTATGCCAAGTTAGCATCTCACGTTAAAGGAGGAGGCTTGGAGTGCTACAAGTGAGCATGAACAACCTCAGAACAAGGAAAATCCTATTCCATGCTCCTAACTTTAAGAAATATTAAATAATACACAAACCTGACAACTTATAAACACATAAAGTTCACATTAACAACTATATGTCATCAACTCAAAATACCTGATTTAATTAATAGAGTATTCTTCCTTACCTTTGATCTCAATGCATCTTGGCACGTCAATTTGACTTCCTTAAAAGGTGGTTGTATGGAAAATCAAAGGGCTTTTAGAGACATCAACAAAAATGGAGTCCCTTAAAAGATGCAACTAGTTTAAGGACATTTAAAAATGATCATCTCTCTCTTTCTTCTTCTTGCAAAACACCAAGCACAAAGAAATTTAAGATCAATACTTACAAAAATATGATCATCTTTAGCTAAATATGTTTTGAGCTAGAAAATCATATAAATAGGAAATTTACAGCCTACTTACCTAGTTAATAGCGAATGCTATTACTGAATCTT
The DNA here is from genome assembly GCA_022984855.1 of Dimocarpus longan. NCBI lineage: Eukaryota > Viridiplantae > Streptophyta > Magnoliopsida > Sapindales > Sapindaceae > Dimocarpus > Dimocarpus longan. The sequence continues at coordinate 8,833,956 of CM041013.1, forward strand.
TAATTCAGCTTGCAACATATCTGATGGAAACACTAGATAGTTCATTTGTTTTTTTTTTAAACCTATTTCAACAAACATAATCAATGTATTCCTCACCTCTTAAAATAACTTCTTGATTTTCCATCCACATAATATACCATCTTCTACATTTTGAAGCATACCTCACTCTTCTATCTAATGCATATCCATAAATCACCAAAGTCCCTTTGACAAGAAATATATATGTTAGCTTTTCAAATTAAACATCTATTTATATAGCATTAAATTTTGATAATCAGAAAGTATGTGTGAATTGATGCAAAGTATCAAAAATCAGAGGACCAATTGTGTGGTTCATAATTCATTAACCAACATCAAACATGAATTGACGATAAAAATGGTTTATTGACAAGTGGATGTAGTGAACCATGTTCTTGCTTTAAATAGTTGAGAAGGTAACATTAGAATTAAGCATCCAAATATATATTCAATTAAGTCTCAGTTTACAATAAATTTGATTTGGCTTCATCTACAGGTATCGAAAAATTTAAAAACAATAACAATGTACTAAAAATGGGGCAGTAAATACTTGTAGTTTGACGTTTGTTGCAACCATTGGAAAGTTCAATGGCAATCTCTTTGCTCATACACAAACAATAACAATGGCACATTATTCTTCCACCTGAAAGTCATCAAAATTAAGAAACTTTGAATAGAGAAGTCAAAAGAAAATGCAAAAGAAGAGGATAACAAAAATGAAGCAAATTTGAAATATATTCGAGTAATCAAGTCATACTTATGGCAAAAAAAAGAATAAAATAAAACTAATAAGATAGCCAAGGACAATTCCTTAACCAACATCGCTTGATTTTGAGTCTTTGATGTGTAAAAATCTTCAATAACAACATCAACATTTTATGACATGCTCTAAGACAAATATTTGAAAGCAATGAAAGTACTAAGATCATGGCAGCCCACAATTTTGTTATACCATATCTTGAGGAAAGTTTACATCAATGCTACTCAGAATAGATCAATGTTGAACCAATGTTTGGTGAGGTAGGAGACTTGGAGTGCTCTTGAAACTCTCCTTCTTCTTGCCTTTTACGTTTGAAGACATGGAAGTCTTACTCTTCTGTAATACATATTGAAACTCTTCTCACATTAGAATAGAAATATTGATTGAGAAATCTTCTTATTTCATTCTTCCTCTGGACATGTCCTGACCTATTCTCCTATCAAGCAATTCACAACTACTGCATTCCTACACCCAAAAGCTTAAGACCATATACTTTAAATATCAAACATCTTCTTCTTGCCTCTTTTTATGCAGCGAAACACCAAGTTGTAAAACCTGAATCCAAGTGAATCCAAGAGATTATTTGAGTCCAAATAAGAATTAATAAATAGGCCCAAATTGAGTGTAAGCCCAAGTTATATAATAATGTTAAACCAATTGGACAAAAGCCTAATTGGGTGAATTTGATACCCATTCAAAGAGTAGAGAGAATAGAAAAAAAGGCAAATATATATTTATATATTTTCCCTAATTACTATTAGGGTTTGAAGTCATTCATATAAAACTTAGTTTTTTCTACTCACAAAAGCCAACTCTCATATATCATTCAAAATTCTCTTTACCATCAACAAAGTTAAACTTTCAACCATAGCAAGTTTGGAGTTTAAGGTTGGTTGTGAAAGTTGATTGCAAATCAAGTACGTATTTTTCTTTTCCTTTCATTTTCTTAAATTTTATGATATGATAGGTTTGTGGGATCATATTATTTAGGTTTTAAGTATTTTGATGTTAGATTCAAATTGTATGAATTAGTTTAGTATAATCAACAGCTGCTAGAATGTTTTATTTTGAAACAATAAGACGAATTAGAGAATTTAGTTAGCTTAGTTATACTGCTCATAAATTATGAAATTTGGTACGAAGGATCCTTAGGATGTGAGGTTATAACCTAGAAAATTTCGTGGTCAGATGATAAGTGTGTAATTAATTAGAAATTTTTGTTTCTAAATCAGTGAAATAACAAACCTGGATAGTACTGAACTAAGTTGAATCTCGAAATTGTTGGACATGCAATTGATGTTATTTTGGTCTCATTAAATTTTCATATGAACCATTATGAGTCTTATTTAAGCCTGTAAAGTTTTAAGGATTTTTATAAAACAGTTTATTTTAAAAAATTTAGATATCAAGGGCTATTCAGTTTCAAAATTGATGTCAATACAGCCTTGATTTGGATTCAGATGTTTAAGTCGATAGGTTACTAGAGGTATTTAAGGCTAAAAATTTTTATGGTATTCATTCCAGGTCTTTAGAACATATATATGCATTTTGGAACGATTGGTTTTATATACAATTTATTAAAAATGAAGAAAATAGCCTACATCAATAGAGGCAATGTTGATAGTGGAGAATTTTAATGGTATTTGGAGATAGATTAATTTAGTAAATTACGATTTCTGATAAATTTATGAGTTTCATGATGTAATTTTAGGTTGATAAGAGGGATTAAATTCGTAAAGTTATTTTTTCTATTGGGATAAACATAAGGGGTAAGTAAATCTTAAATGTTGCTTTAATATATTATATGTTAAATTTTAAAAATATCTTAATTGGTCCTTTCAAATAATCGAATGAAACTTTGGCTTTCTAAAGTTACTTTTTATTATATTTTATTTAATTGATTTTTGTATCCTCAAATATAAGTCTTCTGTATATTGTTCAATTATATTAAAAATATTGTTTTCCTAGTTAGAAAATGTGATATATTTTATCGAAAGTATTCATTTGTATTTAAAAAGTATGATATGTATTATAATAGTCACTATGATGAAAACATTTTGGCTTGCTTGTCCTTAGTTCATTTAATTGTAATGGCCTAGGCATCGAGAGTACATGTGTTATAATTGTATCATAGTAGTCCAACTTGTTGTGCAACATTAATTATATTAGCCTTGTACCATGATTACATATGCTAATTGTATTGGCCCCGCACCAAGATTATAGATGCTAATTGTATTAGCCTTGCATCAGAATTATAAGTGTTAATTGTATCAGCCTCGCACTGGGATTACAAGTGTTATAGTTGTATCGCATTGTCCGAATCACCAGAATTTAGAATGATAATACGTAATATGAGCCACTTCCATTTTGTTTAAATTCGTACATGAACAGTTTGCCATTATTTTGACTTCAGTTTAAGTATTGAATGTTTTATGTATTGTATTGCTAAATGTTTTATTATTTTATTGGCATTGATTTTAAAAATTGAATGTTTTATATATTGCATCGTTAAATATTTTATCGACATTGTTATATTCGCTATTTTTCAATTGCTATGAAATTACAGTTTTATTCTTACTGTAAAGCTACTTTATAAAATTATAATATATCCTTTTAATTATATACTAAATCGTAATGTATAATATTTACCTATTAAGTTGACGGCTCATTCTTCTTCTCTACTATTTATTTAGATTAATAGGTCTTATTTGTCTTGAAAGATGAGTTCAAGTTATTGATGCCTCTTAGGGGAGGATTTCAATTTTTCTATTGTGGTTATATCTCTTCCTATTATTAAAGAAACATTTAAATTTGTTTCATTGGTTAGGACTCAAATGTAAAGATGGATTTTGAATATTCATGAATTTGAGTTGTTTAAGATTTTTAATGAGGTGTTGAGACAAATTATGTTATTGAATTAAATATTTTATAGAATTTTTTATTAATTGAGTTTTAGTTTTGGAGATTTAAATAATTGATTGAACATAGCGTTATGGTGGTTTTTATGTCAAATTGGGGTGTTACAAAGTACAAACAAAGACAAAAATTAAATGTCTCCTAAATCCAATATACCTTGTCTTGTGTTATACATATATTGCACAATTTCAAAACATTAGGAAGTATGCATCATCAACTAAAAGTAACCATTGACAAATTGAATGTGCATTATTCCTAACCTTTCTTCTCAATACATCATGGCATGATGACAATTTGACTCCTCGATAAATGCATTCACCAATGCAATTTTAAGGTGATGGATGAGAAAATAGAAAATTTGTACATAAAATAAATGGGCTGTGTAGACCAGATTTTTGAGAATTCGACGTCTACTTTGTGCTGAAGCCCACAACTGCAAGTAATGAACCAGTGTATAAAAATTGAACATATCGATCATATCCACAAAAGTGAAAGTTAATCATAAAGTAAAGAGATTAGAGAGTAAACTAATCATAAAGTAAAGAGATTAGAAAGTAAATCCTACTTTAATTATATGAAAAACTATTCCATCATACTGCAACGAGTAAGAATTTGTTGTAAATATATTTCTTTTCTGCTTTTATTTTATTTATAAATTCCTCAACATGTGAAAAATAATGAAGTAAAAGAGGTGGAGAATTTAATACCTGGAGTTGAATGCATGTTTGTCCAACCCTTAGAGAATTCAAGGTCCACCTCTTTTCACATACTCTTCATCAATCACAATATAAGGGTGTGAGAGATGTCAGACCAGTGCTCTCCTTCCCCCTTTCCATAGCAAGCTCTTACCATAGGACACCAACTTATACTCAAAACTTGTGGTGGTGCCTGAAGAACCGGCTTCGGCAATGCTTTCAATTTAGGGCAAATTCGAATTTCCAAGGTATGAAGAGATGGCATGATTGTTATATTGTGATGTTCAATCCTAAAATCCCACTCTTCCCATTCCTCCATGTTCCAAAACCAGAGATATTTCAATTTGGGAAAAATAGTAACTGATAAAGATGAAATATTGTTCCCACTTTCTAATCCCAAAAGCTCATTACCCACTTTTTTTACTCTCTTCATCTTTTCTATATGAAGTGATTCAAGGGATGGCAATTTTCCCAACGGAGGAAGTTGCTCACACTTGATCCATTCAATCAAGATTAATCTTCTCAAATTGGTAAAAGACTCTGTCCAATTTGGTGACACTATGTTGCTTGCATACTCTGATATTTCTAATACTTGTAAATTTGGAGGAGGTTGTAAAGCTTCAAGAATTGCTTCATTGTTCATCAAACCCAACCCATGGAAGCCTAATGTCAATGCCAAAATGTTTTTCTTCTTTGCAAGTTGTATTCTCTGAGTCTCCCTCACATTTGTCAGATTTCCCAAACCTTTTATACCAAAAGATCCTCTAAGGTGGTCAAATTTATTCAAGCATTCAAGTGAACATGCTTTGCTACCAAAATCAGCCTCACTCACATGGAATTCAGTTAATGTACAAAGACATATTAGTTTCTCAAATCCTTTTGGCATGTATTTAAGAGAATCAGTCCGAGGATTTTTTAAATGTCTTAGATTGATCAACTTGCCCATCCCTTGAGGCAGTTCCTTAAGTTTTTGACACCAAGAAACATTTAAGGTTTGTAAATTATATAATTCACATAATGTTTCCGGTAACATTTCTAATCCTGAATTAAAACTTAAGTCAAGGTACCTCAAATGTATTAGTTTCCCTATCTCTTTAGGAATTTTTACTAACGTTATTGCATTTACATAAAACTTACCAATCATTACTTCTTGCTTGACAGTACCGCACAATGTCAACGCCCTTAAGCATGTATTTTGAGCCAACAACTTTAGCAAGACTCCATCAATTGAATACATGCCTAAATCAAATTTAATCAACAGACTCCGCAATTTTTTTATGTTACAAATGAAGTCAGGAAATGAGCTATTTTCGTCAACCATTAACATTAAATTTTGAACTTTCTCAAATGAATTGTCAATGCTTGATTGTCCAAAATCTTTGTCTATTCCAAAACTTTCATTATTGGTAAGAAACTGAGCAAAGTCATGCACTATATCATGCATTTTACATCCTATAATGTCACCAATATTATCTTTTATGAACTCTTGAAAAAAGGAACATGCAGATAGACTACTAAAATAATCCTCACCTATCATCTCAATCTCTTTATTGTTTCTTGCTAAGTTGAGATAATCTTGAGCCATCCACAAGTCAATCAACTCATCTTTATCTAATTGGTAGTCCTTTGGAAAAATGGCACAATATAAGAAACATCTTTTAACCATTGGAGGCAAATCATTATAACTTAATAATAGAGGAGCAATAACATCCTTCTCAAACTCTTCTAGTACCCATATCTCACTATCTAAGATAATTTCCCATTCATTTCTAGTTCTTTTAAATTGCAAAAGACTCCCTATAGTCTTCGCTGCAAGTGGTAAGCCCTTACACTTGCTCACTATTTCCTTCCCAATACCTTCTAGTTCACTACACTCCTTATGAGACCTACCATGAAATGCAAAGTGCTTGAACAATAACCAGCTCTCATTTTCAGACAATTCCTTGATGGGAATTACAGTCGATTTCAACATAAAAGCAACAGTCTCCTTACGTGTGGTGACTATAATCTTACTTCCATTAGGACAATTCTTAAGGCAATTGTACAGTGGTTCCCAATCTTTGTAGTCTTCAGTCCACACATCATCTAATACAAGAAGAAATTTTTTTCTTGTAATAGATTGATGAATATTTTCTAGAATAGTTTGTAATATGGTTGAAGTAGAGCTTTGACCTTCTAGACCATGAAGTATTGCATTGGCAACCCGTAACTTATCAAACAGGTTTGAGACACAAACCCATATTCTTTTTTCAAAGCTGTTTTTCACCTCATTATTATTGTATGCAAGTTGAGCAAGAGTTGTTTTTCCTATTCCTTCCATCCCCACAATTGAGATGATACGGAGGCATTCTTGCTCACCACTACTCTCACACAACAACTTGCTCATTAATTCATTCTTCTCCTTATCTCGACCACATATCAAATACTCATCAATGAAAGAGGTGGTTTCTACTCCCCGAGATTGCTCACCACTTGTAATTGTATTAAAATTATACCTATCTTTTTCTTTGGCAATTTCATCTAGACTCTCATTAACTTTTTTAAGTTTAAGAGCTATGTCACGGTGTAAAACAACTTCCTTAAAACAGATGCAAGGAGAGATAAAGAAGGAACATACCTTCTTCTTAAGAGTAAGGGCATTTTCAGCTCTCTCAATTTGCAATTTCAGTTTTGAAGTGTTCCACTCATCTAACACGTTTTCCGCATCATATGATATAGCTTTGAGCTTATCTAACCAGAGTCTGACGCTTGTCTCCTTCACTTGCCTTAGCTCTGCGTCAACGAGCACAGCTTGAATGGCTTGGAAGTTGCTAGTCAACTTGTCTACTTCTTTGCTGACACCACGTACTAGTGTAACTTCTCCTTCAATCTGTTGACGAGTAATTGAAGCCAATTCCTTTAAGACAACGGAAACAATTGCATCGGCCATAGTTGAGAGATGGTGCTTTGAATGATAATTATGATAGTAGAGACAGAGTTTTTGAATGTGAAAATGTTGGCATCTACGGCATCCTTTTATACTCGAGGAAAGAGAAAAGTTGTTCTAAAGAGCAAAATCTAATTTTGCACCCCCAAGGCTTGGAGCAAATACGTTGTTTACTCCCATGAGGTTTTTGTATTAGCATTTTTGCCCTCCATCATTAACAAATAGTCCAAAAAGTGGAATTTCTTTAATGTATGAATAACAAATTGGTAAATAAGAGTGTGACAAGTTGTTCATGAATGATTGAACAAAACAAAACAAATGGTAGGGGATCGAATAGACATCTTTGAAGACCACTTGATTGAATTTGTCTTTACACTCTTCACATTAGTTGGCCTTGGAGACCAGGTTTTTAAAATGGTGAAATGGATAAGGTAAATTAAAGTTGGTTTTCATTTTGAAATAAAATCCAACTAGATCCAGTAGTGAAAATTTCTCTTCTTTTACCAAATTTGACACCCTCCTTCAATGAGAGAAGATCATAATGCCTCCTCCATTGCACTAATTTAATTTTTTTTTCTAATTTATTTTTTTTATTAAAAATATTATTAAATAATTTAAATTTGATTTTTAAGAGTTAAAAAACACTCTTTTCCAGTTTAGAATAGAGATGCTTTTTACTTTTTCTAGTTAAATGGTTGTCATTTGTTAAAATAACTAAAAAATCAAGGTTATTGCAGCAACTAAACCAATAAATTGAACATTAAGCATTGATAGGGAAGTATAAGGTTGCTGTTGCACCTAACCCTTTATTAAAAGTATGTATATATATATATTGATTTTATTACACTAATCACAAGTAATTTACATATCATATAGTTTGCTGAACATTCTTTATCAGAGTCTCTGAGGTATGGTCCGAAACTGAACCTCCACAAACTGAAAAAAAGACTCACTTCGCATGAGAAAATTATCACTTTGATCAAGTGACTAATGAGCATAATTGAACTCTATCCTTGTAAGCAATGACAAAGTGTTTGCAAGTCGTTTTACTGCTGTCGACAGACCTCTATGCTCATTAAAAGTATGTAAAAGAGAGAAGTTTTTCTAGTCGCACTAAACCGTGTGAAGGGGCTACTTTTTTTTTAATGGATTATTTGTTTGTTCGGACCCTGGACAATTTTTTTTTAACCATGTCGGTCACACCTACTACAGTCTATCCAAATTTATGAATTTTATAAGTACTTGGAGCCACTTGCCTCCCAAGTTTCCTTGAATTTAGATTAATATAATATTATAATACTATTTATTATTTTTTTTAAATATAACAAGTTTCCATAAAAATTTATTTTCTTACGTGTCACTTTCAAATTGAAGATATAAAAGCCGTGGCAATCAATACCTACTACGATATTATAATATTATATAATAAAATCAATAATATTAAACAGTAAAAATAATAAGAATGTCGAAACTCATTAGTAAATTTGGTTGAGATTTAGGAGATTCTTAAATAAATGAAAACAAAAAATGTTATATGATAAATTATGTCATTTTAAAAAAATGAAATTTTTATTTGAATGTATATAATGAAAGTTACGATTAGAATTGGATTTTTTATAGGTATCTCACATTTGTACATAAATATACCCTGACTTGTGATATAGTAAATAAATTAATATGATAAGTAAATAAATAACTTGTTTCAAACAAATTATACAATTAGATATATTTAATGTAAAGAACATGAATGAATTGAAAAAAAAAAATGTGAAGAAATAATGAAAATTTATAGGAAGAGAAAAATAAGAAACGAAATATATCTTATTAATTGTAAACAATAATTATTGAAATTGTGTGTTTTTAGTTACATACATTATAAATTATTATTATTATATTATAAGTTGTTATATTGTTTGAACCTTTTTGATTTTTTTCTAAACAAATACCAAGCAAGCCAGAGATTTACAAAGATCAAATCCTATGTATGCAACTCAAAGATATACTCTCATAAGTCATAAACGATATGATAGATGAATACTCTGAGATCAAATATTATTTGTAAGATCTGGATCTCTTTTGTCATCAATGAAAGACAATTACTGCACTCACAAATAAGCAAAGAAATTAGTCATACAAACTTTAAAATGCACTTTTTAGAAATTAAATTATCAAAATCTTAATAAATGAGAGGAACATTTCTAAATCACTCCCAACTTTTGCTCGTAATATGAAAATGCTCTCCACAGTTTTGTAATTAGCCATTTTGCTCCCCACTGTTTGTTTTTCCATTAAAAAGTTGACACTAACACATACAGAGTTATAAATGACTTCTTTACCCCTGATTTAAACTTAATTAAAACAAAATTGAAAAATAAAATAAATTTAATAAAAATAAAAAATTATTAAAAAAGATCTTTACTATTCATCTCTGAAATGAACATTGGGAGATCAAAATCAATTTAATAATTTGTTAAGTTATTAAAAAATTAAAAAATAAAAATGCATTGATCTCCACCATCCATCTTTGAAATGGGCGATGAGAGATCAAAATCAATAACAATTTTATTAAACAAAAATTTAGGAAAAAAATTGAAAAAATAAAGAACATCAAAAATTAAAAAATATATATATATATTTCTAGACCAAACCACGATCATGTCTTCTTCTCCAAGCAAACCATAAACCCTTCCACCCACTCAACCATGTCTTCCTCTCTACTCAATCAAACCAAACCAAATCAAGGAAGAAAATAAGAAAAAAATAAAATGAAGTCGATGATGTCTGGTACTGAGCTTGTAATAGCAATGGTAGTAGCGATGGTGGGGTGGCGTGATGTAAGTGTTGTAGGTTGATAGAATAGTACAGGTCGACCTACATTGGGAGAGAGAGGATGCTGATTTTGGTTAGGTTCTGGTGGGTCGATGATGTCTGGTATTGCGAGCTGATGGAGGAGTGCACACCAACCTATAACAATAACCCAAAGTCTGGTGTTGCGAGTTAAGGGGTCAATGATGTTTGGTGTTGCGGGCTGGTGGGTTAATGATGTCTTTAGAACTTATGGATAGAGGGGTGGAAAGAGAGATAGTGGAGGTGGTGTTGACTTGGTAGAGAGAGAAAGAGGATGGTGACTTGTGGATGGAGGGTGGAGAAAGAGAGAGGAACGATGGGTTACTATTTTTTTTCTTTTTTTTTTAAGAAAAATATATAAAATTATAAAATTGATTTTTAATAATAATTTTTTGGTTTTTTTAATTATTTTTTATTAATTAATATTTATTTATCCGCTTCATTTACCATTTTATCCTTTCACCACAACGGCCTTAAACAGAATTGGTAACAGTGGAGTGTCATTTGCTTATTTAATTAAAATGTGGGGAGGAAAAATTCTAATTAAGTAACTGTGGGAAGTATTTTCGTATTATGAGCAAAAGTTTGGGGTTATTTAGAAATGTCCCTGAATGAGAAGATATCTAATCATCCATATTAAAATATGTGTTATTAAATCGATGGTTAAATGATACAAAGTTAACTGTTTCATTAGTATGAGTGTTTGAACACTTTCCTTGATCCTAAGAAATTAATGGTTTAAGTTTTACTCTTATCTTAGAAGATAAAGTATGAATAATTTTCTGTAAATTTAATCTCCCTTCCTATATCATATTTTTTTTTTCAAAGAAGTCAATGATGATAAAAACTTAAAAATTATAAAACTTATAAATAATATGTAAAATTTGAGTAGAATTAGTATGACCTACTATGCCAACCTAATTAAAAAAAGTGGAATTTCTTTAATATGTGAATGACTAATTGGTAAATAAGGGTGCTACAAGTTGTTCATTGAATGATTGAACAAAACTAATTAAAATATATATATATATAAATGAAATTTTTTATCTAATAAAAACAAAATGGTAGTGGAATAGACATCTTGATAGGCACATTAATTGTCATTAGTGACCAGATTTTTATAATGATTAAATTGATAGAGTAAATTAAAGTTGGTTTTGATTTTGAAATAAAACTAGTTGGATCCAATACTAAATTTTTCTCTTCTTTCACCAAATTTGATATCATTCTTCAATGAGGGGAGGGCGTAATGCCTCCTCCATTGCACTAATGGAGGAAGCATCACGGTCTTCTCTAATTGGGAGGAGGCTTGCCTTTCAACCGTATGTGATTGAGAGGAGGTGCCACCAAAAATGAAGCCCACCATAGCAAATGGAGGAGGTATGACACATTTTCAATTGCAAGATAAAGAATGCTTACGACCTCCTCCATTAGGGAAGCCTCTAAAGCCCTCTTTGACCTCCTGGAGAGAATGTAGCAGCTTGAAGCGCGACCTGGAGCTCAGCCAGCAGCAGAGCGAAGTGAAGACAGAAGCCCTTTTACAATGGAGATAGATCGGGAACCGCTTCCTGCCAGGTTCAAAATCCCTGACATCCCAAAGTATAATGGAGACTCTGACCCGTACGATCACCTGGACGCTTTCAACGTTCAGATGAACCTGCAAACAACCAGTTCGCTGGTGAAGTGTCGTGTTTTCCCTGCGACGTTTGGAGAAATCCCTCGGACTTGGCTCAGAAACCTTCCACCTCGCAGTATCAGCAGCTGGGAAGAATGCCAGCAAAAGTTTCTAGACCAATATAAGGCCCTGAAGAAGCAGCTCGCTCCAGCCTGTCATCTCGCTACAATTTTTCAGCAATCAGGGGAATCGCTAAAGGAGTACATCAGTCGGTTCAGAAGCCAGATCAATAATGTGGAAAGCCCGTCTGATGAAGGGATCCTGACTGCGATCTCGGCGGGACTGAGGAAGGATGGTAAGCTCTACGAGAGCATCTACAAGACGCCTGTGAAGAACCTGGGTTAGTTTTATGAGCGAGCTAATAGGGAGATCAGATGGGAGGAATCCTTCAGTTCGAAGAAGGCTGGTCACCCTAAGAATGAAGCAAGTGGATCCCATCAGGGCAAGAAGAGGGATCAGGGCGGCAATGAAGATAGAAGAAATCGGTCTAATAATCAGGTGGCGAAACGAGCTAAAAAGGAGCCCAGAAGAAACCGCTCTCCACCTCGAAGCCGCTTCCATCGTTACAGCACCTTATTAGACAGGCAGAACGAGATTTTTCAGACTGAGAAGCATAGGGTGAACTTCGGGAGACCAAGCCCTTCAAATGTTCCTGTCAAGTTTAAAAACCCTCGCAAATATTGTGTCTATCATCAGGAGGTCGGGCACAATACATCTGACTATTGGGACCTCAAGGACGCCATAGAAGAATTGATAAGAAATGGCCGTTTAAAGGAGTACGTGGTACAGCCCGGCCACGAGAGATCCCAGAATCAGCGTCCTCGCAGAGATCATCAGCCCGCGCAGAAGAACCAGCAGAGCCAAGAGCAGGAGGACGATCTGACAGTAAAGACTATCTATACCATTCACGGCGGTCCCCACATCGCTAGGTCCTCCAGCAAGTCTCATGAGTGGTATGTACGGGAAGCCAATCACGTCCTATTTGCAGGGCAAGATGATCAGGAAGGGCCAGCAAAGAAGGCCAGAATGACTTCGGAGGACATTGTTTTTACGAAAGAGAACGCGAGCGAGGTGCGATATCCCTATAATGACGCCCTTATCATTAGGGCGAGGATTAGCAATGCAGAGGTCCTAAGGATCATGGTTGATACAGGTAGCTCGGTGAACGTCATGTATAAAGAATGTTATGATCAGCTCTGGGTTGGGAGCTAATCAATTGAAGCCATCGCCGAAGCCTCTTTACGGCTTCACCGGGGATGCCATCATCCCATTGGGCCAAGTCAGACTTCCGCTATTAGTAGGGGATCCAGCTCGCCAGGCAACTGCTTTAGCGGACTTCCTTATCGTCGATGGCCTATCTGCTTACAATGTGGTCTTGGGGAGACCTGCAATGAACGACCTGGATATGGTTGTCTCGACCAAAGCTCTAATGATCAAGTTTCCAACGGCCAGCGGAGTGGGCGTTGTGCGAGGTGAGCAATATACGGCGAGGCGTTGTTATGTGAAGGCTGTAAAAATTGGGGTGACGTATAAGCGAGTTAATATGGTGGCTGGGGGAAAGCCGAGTGAAGCGAGCAGAGAAGGTTTCGATCGCGACCTTGATCCTCGCGAGGTAGATGAATATGGGACGTCGGGTCCAGTTGACGAGCTCGAATCTATCCGGGTCAGCGAGGAGAACCCTAAAAGATGCTTAAGTGTGGGGCGAAGTCTGGTTCCAGATGTGAAAAATCAGCTCGTCGAGTTCCTCAGAGAAAATGTAGATGTCTTCGCATGGAATCATGAAGACATGGTTGGGATCGACCCAGAAGTCATGTCGCACAGGTTGAATATTGATCCTCGCTGCAGGCCAGTCCGTCAGAAGCGGAGGCCGTTGAACAAGGAACGATCTGATGCCATCAAAGAAGAAGTTGACAAGCTGTTTGCTAACAATTTCATCAGACCGGTCCAGTACCCGCTTTGGCTAGCCAACCTTGTGCTCGTAAAGAAGAAGAACGGAAAGTGGAGGACGTGCATTGACTTTACCGATCTCAATAAGGCGTGCCCAAAAGACAGCTTTCTCCTCCCAAGAATTGATCAATTGGTGGATGCGACTGCTGGTCACCAGTTGCTGAGCTTCATGGACGCGTACTCAGGATACAACCAGATCCCCATGAGCCTGCAGGACGAAGAGCATACCTCGTTTATTACAGATAGAGGCCTTTACTATTACAAGGTGATGCCTTTCGGCCTCAAGAATGCAGGAGCGACCTATCAGAGGCTCGTCAACAAGATGTTTGAAAAGCAGATCGGCAAGACAATGGAGGTATATGTGGACGACATGCTGGTCAAGTCAAAGCAGGCAGAATTTCATGTTGACGACCTGGCAGAGACATTTCGAATCCTAAGGAGTTATCGGATGAAGCTCAATCCGCTGAAGTGTGCATTCGGAGTGGCATATGGGAAGTTTCTGGGTTTCATGGTGAATGAGAGGGGGATCGAGGCCAATCCAGAGAAAATCCAGGCCTTAATCAACATGAGGTCGCCCAGAAAAGTCAAAAAAGTTCAGAGTCTTACAGGTCAGGTCGTGGCGCTAAGCAGATTCATCTCGAAGGCGACTGACAAATGCATCCCTTTCTTTGACGTGCTGAAAAGGGTAAAAGACTTCGAGTGGACAGAGCAGTGCGAGCAAGCCTTACAGCAGCTAAAGGAGTATCTAGGTCGGGCTCCGTTGCTGTCAAAACCTGTTGAAGGGGAGAAGCTCATCCTTTATTTAGGGGTATCTGAGAGCGCCCTCAGTGCGGCCTTGGTGCGAGAAGAAGACAGGACGCAGCTCCCGGTATATTATGTAAGCAAGAGGTTGTCAGATGCGGAGACGAGGTATTCCCAGATAGAGAAGCTCGCTTATTGCTTGGTGACCGCATCCAGAAAGCTCCGACCTTATTTCCAGGCCCATAAGATTGAAGTTCCAACTCGCTATCCCTTGAAGCAGATTTTCCAGACCTCGGACACCTCAGGTCGCTTATTGAAGTGGGCAGTCGAGCTAGCCCAGTTTGACATCGAGTACGTCCCCAGACCGTCTATCAAAGCTCAGGCCCTAGCAGACTTTATTGCAGAATTTACGGGGTTCTTAGAAGAAGAAGTCGGGCCATCAGAGAAACCGATGTGGGAGTTGTACGTCGATGGTTCATCATGCGAGCTGAAAGCGGGGGCAGGTATAATTCTCATCAGCCTGGAGGGGCATAAGATCTTTTACTCTTTGAAGTTCGAATTCAAGGCAACCAATAACGAAGCTGAGTACGAAGCACTCATAGCGGGGCTGAAGCTCGCTATGGAGATGCGAGCTGATCAGGTGAGGATATTTAGCGACTCACAGCTCGTCGTAAACCAGGTGAAAGGAGAATACCGTACTCGAGGGTCCAAGACAGCTGCATACCTTGAAAAGGTGCAAGAATTGCTCAGAGCGTTCCAAAGATACGAGGTGAACCAAATCCCACGATCTTAAAATGCACATGCTGATGCCCTAGCTCGTTTAGCGACTACCCAAGCAGCAGAAGACCTAAAGCCCGTACCTGTCGAACTCTTGCCAGTGCCAAGCATTCAGAAAGGAGAAACGATGATGGCCCTGGTGGTGGCCGAAGACTCGTGGATGAAGCCGTTGGTTGATTACCTGCAGAACGGGAGCCTCCCTGAAGACAAAAATGAAGCCCGTCAATTAAGGGCGCGATCTGCGCGCTATTGCATTTACGATGATCTGTTGTATAAAAGGGGTTTCTCAGCCCCTCTCTTGCGTTGTATAGATGGGACGGACTGCGAGAAGGTGCTAAGCGACATGCATTCAGGCCATTGTGGGAATCACTCCGGAGGACTAGCCCTGGCCCAAAGAGCATTAAGGCAGGGATTCTATTGGCCCACGATGAAGAAGGACGCTATCGCCCTAGTAAGAAAATGCAATAAGTGCCAAAGGTTCGCGAAGGTGCCCCGAGCTCCTCCAGCACTCCTGCAGCAGATGGTGAGCCCGTGGCCATTTGCGATCTGGGGAATGGATCTAATTGGACCTCTACCGACAGCCCGTGGAAATTGCAAGCACGCCGTAGTAGCAGTCGATTATTTCACGAAGTGGGTGTTGTGCAAAATCGCAAGTGAACGAGCCGAACAAGTAATAAAGTAGTGAGAGAAGTATCGTCCCACGAGGATTGTTGTTAATTAATGCCCAAAATTAAAATAACTCAACTTTTATTTGGTAGATGAAATTTGAGTGAATGAATTGATAACTATGATTAAATTTAATTGCAATTGAAAATAAATGAAAATTAATTCAATGAATAAAAACTCTAAGATTATGATTTCACCATAACTAATCTGTTCCTCCCCTTTGTTCTTTTTAACAAAAATTAACTATCCAGTTGCTAGTCGAGATTCCCTGAATTATTCACATAGCCCCTCCCGAGGCCTAAGGAAAATACCCTATAAAGATTAATTGCTATGTTCACATGCAAGTCAAAACATTAAAGGATTCATTAAGATTTATGGATCTCTTTTATAGACTACACAAACCATGCAGGTATATTCCTATCCTACATGTAATTTATGACATTAAATACAATGAACTAGACACATAAATCAGCTTCCGCTATCATTATGATTAACAATTCAACTAAATAGTGGCCAATTATTTAGAAGCATTAAGAACAATATTAAATGCATCAACCAAGATAGAAAATCATTAATTGAATTGAACAAAGGTTTGGAACATCAAAGTTAGGCTACATCATAACCTTAGAAAACAAATCTACTCCATAATTGAATTTACAAAAACTAGAAAATTAAACATAACAAGAGATAGGAAAACTTAGTGGATTGAAGCTTCACCGTAGAATTTCTTCCTCTGCTTTGCTCCTCCTCTCCAAGAGCTCTCTCTCTTTCTCTAAACTACTTATTGTTTTGGTTTTTGATGGAATGCTTAGAATGGTGATTCTAAGGCCTATTTATAGGCCAAATTCACCTCCAATTACATCATCGATTGCATCATCGTTTCCTGATTTTCCACCATTTTGCATCATCGCTTGCATCATCTTTCACCTACCCCATTCAAAGTCAACTTTCAAATTGCATCATTGCTTACATCATCGTTCACCTACCCCAGTCAAGTCAACTTCTATTACATCATTGCTTACATCATAATTTTGATTACATCATTTCTTACATCAGCATGACATAATATTTATTTCTAGAATACCCTATCTTTAAACCGCGATAATTTCTTTATGCGATTTCCGACTCGAGTAATTCTTGAGGCGATGAACTTGCTGCGAATGATATTCATTTTGTAGCGATGATCTTGTCTTGAACAATATTACTTGGCGGGGTCCACATGTGCATTTTTAACCAATTTTATTCTGAAAATAAAAAATAAAAGAAATATGAAATAATTTACTTAATAATAATAAAAATATTAAGAACTAAGTAAGAATTCAAATTTAAAAAAGATAAAATAACTCTATAAATATAAAGTTATCACACCCCCAAACTTAAGATTTTGCTTGTCCTCAAGTAAAACTAAAACTAACAATCTAAGCTAAAACCACAAAAATTAAATCACAATCCATTTTCGTAGGTAAACACGATGGCATTGAGCATATGCCACAAGCCTTTAAACCCCTAGGTGTCCCTAGTAGGAGGAGTTGTGTCTCCTGAGGGTTTACCAGCGACGATACCCACAAACGTTAAAAGATTCCACCCATAACTTATCAACATCTCACTAAATACAAATTAACAGAAGTCTCATACATGTATGATCTTGTATCAGGACTAAGGATAAGTCACTAATGATCTAAAACATAATCATCAACAATCTCACACCACTTTCAAAGCAATTTCATTTCAAAACATCATATTCACATGTTATGGACTTATTTCGCTTCGACTCTAATTCTCACAAGATATCTCTCATAACCCTCATGAATCCTAAAGCAAACACTCATGCAATCATATGTGATAGAGGTTATGTAAAGGCATAGCAAGCGTCATTTACATCACATATGAATATAGACGTTTAAAAGAACCGCACTTTCAAGTGAATAGATCTCATGATTGGAATCGAATACTAAGAACGTAGATAGAGCATGATGACAGACTTCAACTCTCAAATTGGACTTCCTTTTGAAGATCAATAGGCTTTATTAAAGATTGTATTTGGGCTATGGTTAATTGACATGTAAGAAATTTTAAGGTACAGGTTCAACAAGAACATATGATCATACCAAAGTACTTCATTTATTCTCCTTAATTCATCACAACTTCTCTTTTTCTTTTTCTCTTTTTTTTTTTTTTTTTTTTTTTTTTTTTTTTTTTAAGAAACACATTGTGTAAATGTTAACACTTCAATTCCCTTCTCCTCTTTTACTTCATCGCATGATCCCAAACTTCATAAGGTATGACTAAATTTAAAGGCTCAATAGGGTCATTTAATAACGGTAAACAAAGAAAAATATTTAAAGTGTTTGGCTTCAAAGGTTTTATGATGTGTCTCAATTTAAAGTAGGAAAGTAGGCTTTTGTAGAGTAGAACTGACCTATATTACTTCTAAGAAGTCGATCCAATTTTCAAATCAAAGCAACTCATGTTATCTACAATAATGATTTGTTCTCAGTATTCAATGCAAAACCTATAGAGATCATCTATTAAGAACAAAATGAAGAGTGTTTAAGAGTAGAAACAAATAAATTTCTCAAAATAAAACGTTTAAAAGGCTCAAATCCTCACCAAGGATAATCTCCACTAATAGTCCACAGTTCATGTAAACATAATATTTATCCACTCAATTAACTAAGATCATGACATTCAAAAGTCTCAAATCATGCAAAGATGTTCATGACTATTCCTTAGTAACGATATTCAACCAAAAACATGCATGAAGACTCCATTAATAAATACAAAGTAAGTAGTCGACTTGTTAGGGCAGAAAGAAAAATAATAAAACAAATAATGAAATTTTTTTTTGTTTTTTTTTTTTTTTTTTTTTTTTTTTTTTTAAATGGAAACAAAGATGCGTCTCAAGAGCACAAAAGTACTCCTTACTCTGCCATCTTTTAGTTTCAACTCGGACCAGCTTTTGAATCTTATGGTTTTAATAATAGCAAACTCTACCCCCAAACTTATTTGAGACAGTGTCCCCAATGTCTAGTAAGATAAAAAGAAGAAAAACTTAAATGACAATGCTATTAATAAAACCATAGGATAAGAAAGTTACAACCGGAGATTAAGATCCAGTGCACGCTTCTTGCTACCGCTTGATTCAGGAGCCCAAACCACCTGTGACATGATTGGATCAACTTCGGGTACAAAGTCTTGCAGTTGGTCAATCAGTTCATCAGCACTGGAGGCTGAGACTAGAATACGCCGGTTTGCTTGAGTCATAAAACCCTGTTCCACAGCATGATCAAGAAAAGCCAATAAACCATCATAAAAACCGTTAGTGTTAAGCAAACCTAATGGCTTTTTGTGAATGTTGTAATGGGCCCAGGACGCAATGTTGAAGATTTCTTCAAATGTTTCCAAACCACCAGGTAACGCGATAAAGGCATCAGCATTGAGTAATATGTACGCCATTCGTCCGTGAATACTTATAACCTGAAACTCATTACCTATGCTCGTACCGATGATGTCTTTCCTTTCAGCCAAAGGCTTTACTGCGACACCGAGGGTTTGCCGACCTCCAACAGTTGCAATTACTGCGACAGAGCCCCTCAATCCTAAACTGCCTCCTCCATACACCAAATCTATTTTTCGGGTAGCTAAAGCCGTACCAAGTTCAGCAGCTGCTTTTGAATATTGTGTACTCATACCAGACTTTGGGCTACAAAAAACACAGATGTTTTTGAATTTACTGCTCGAGGACTCTGCCATTTTTTTTTTTTTTTTTTCAGAGAAAACGAATTATTTGTTATCAGTCATAAACACTTATTTAAAGAAGATGAAAGAGTAAAAGAACAGTTTTACGATGCTAAACAGTATTGGTCAGAGGGAAAAGGAAATGTTAAGTATAGAAATGTCAAAAAGAAAGCACAATCTTCGAGAAAAAAAAAATAAATAAATAAAACAAGCCGTTACAAATACAAAATTCAAAAAGTTCGGCGACGAAATGTCAAAAAGTAAACACAAACATCGAAAAAGTAAACACAAACGTCAAAAAGTAAACACAGACATCGAAAAATTTTGAAAATAGCTGCTAAAAATAAAAATGTTCGGTGATGAAACGTCAAAAGTAAACACACTTATCAAGAAAGCTTGAAACGACCTAAAAATCCAAAAGGACAGGTAAGGAAAAGTAAACACAATTATCAAAAAATTTGAAACAGACTGCTAAACAAAGAAAAAAAAAATTGATGCTACAGTAGTTGTGATTGTGGCTCACATCTTCCTTTGGTTTTACGTCCAGAAACGGCTTAAACAACTTCTATGAGTTGAGGATTGGCTTCCCATCCAGTTTTCTTATAAACTGGCAAACAGGGTCTTTTACAGTCAGATTCCCAAGACTATAACGCTGTTTCTCTTTACTGAATAACTCCCATAATTCTAAAAGAATACGTTGAACTTTCCCACAAGGATGCGTCTTAAGAGTCTCACGGATGTTATCCAGAGACTCCTTACTCAGTCCATCCTTTATACATTTGATTTTATCTTCTCGATTTATGGATAAATATCCAAGATTTTTACAGCTTGTGTCGCAGTTACATCTCGCACACTTATGACAGACTTCCATTCTCTTAGCTCTCCTCTTCTTTGAGTAAGAACTTCTTCCTAATCCTGGTAAACGTTTAATTAATGAATCATTCAACTCACCTGCTAAACGTACCTTAGCTTCGATGATCCACCGAATATGCTCTGGAAGACCTAAAGATGTTAGTGCCCTCATTCTTTCAAGTCCGTACTTGTAAATCTTTCTGAGTACATCTTGAGGTAGAGTAGGAAAATGATTTTTCAGTGCTGCAAGACTTGTCTCCATCTCTGAAAGAGAAAGAAAAATTATCAAAGAAAACACAAAAACACACAAAGAATACAATAACACACAATAACACACAAACAGAGAAAAACTGGCTAAAAAGAGAAAAACTTGGGTTGCCTCCCAAGAAGCGCTTAATTTATAGTCGTTAGCTTGACTGTTGAAAAATGTCTTAAGTTGGGTCTGAAAGCGCAATAGTGGCTTTCTGTTGGGGCTCTCCACCATCCATGTAAGCTTTAAGTCTTTTTCTGTTGACTTTGAATCGACAATCTAGAGTGAACTCCCTATTTAGGATACGTGGATCCTGCCCCTTTTTTGTACGCTCTTTGTAAAACTTAGCATTTTCTTTGATACATTCTTTCATTACATCTACCCTCATACAGTTGTCAACATCATGTGGATGTTTGAGAGCTTTCAGCACATTGAATGTCACCTCTTCATCTTGAACTCTAAGTATGAGTTGACCTTTCTGTACATCAATAAGGGTTCTCCCTGTTGCTAGGAATGGTCTACCCAAGATGATGGGTATTTCTTGATCTTCCTCCATGTCTAGCACAATGAAATCCGCAGGAAATATGAATTTATCTACTTTTACCAGTACATCTTCTATAATTCCCCTTGGATACTTGATTGATCGATCAGCTAGCTGTAAAGATACTGTAGTAGGTTTTGCTTCTCCCAAGCCTAGTTTTCTGAAAACAGAGAAAGGCATTAAGTTAACGCTTGCACCAAGATCACATAATGCTTTATCAAAGAATGAATCACCAATGGTGCAAGGAATTGTGAAACTCCCTGGATCTTTAAGTTTAGGTGGTAGCTTTTTCTGCAAGATTGCACTACATTCTTCGGTCAAAGCTACCGTTTCATGTTCTTCCAGCTTCCTTTTATTTGATAGGATTTCCTTCATGAACTTCACATAGCTGGGCATCTGTTCGAGAGCATCTGCAAAAGGAATATTAATTTGTAATTTTCTAAAAACTTCAAGAAATTTAGAAAATTGCTTATCTAGTTTCTGCTTCTGAAATCTTTGAGGGAAAGGTAATGGTGGTCTGTATGGTGGCGGATTGTCTGGAAACAACTTTGACTTTGGCTTCTCTGCTTCTTTTTGCTCAACCATCACTTCTTCTTCTACTTTGCTAGGTCCTTCTTTCTCGTCTGTTCCTTTAACAAGCTCTTTCAGCATTTTACCGCTTCGTAATGTGACAGCTTTAACATGCTCCCTAGGATTGGTCTCTGTGTTACTTGGTAAGGTTCCTTGAGGTCTTGCAGTCAATAGATTTGAGATTTGACCCATTTGTACCTCTAGATTTCGAATGGAGGCAGCTTGATTCTGAAGCGTGATGTCTGTTCTTGTCATAAATTGATTAGTCCTTTCGGTGAGCTGAGCGAGTGCTTCTTCAAGCGATGGTTTGTTGGCCTGCTGCTGTTGAGGTGGTGGTGGATATGACTGTCTGGGTTGATCATTGTTTTTCCATGAAAAATTTGGATGGTTTCTCCATCCTGGATTATATGTGTTGGAATACGGGTTATTTGGTTGCTTGTTGCCTACAAAAAATGCTTGACCTGTCTGGTTTTCATCGCATTGCCCGTTGGAATGGTCCCCTCCACAGAAATCACAGGATGTTGACTGAGTATGAATTGCATTTGTTGTCAGGTTTCCGAGTTGCTTGGTCAATGTCTCGACTTGAGTGGAAAGTCTGGTTAAGACATCATTTTCTTGTATTCCGAAAACTTTTTTCGGAACTGCTCTTTCTGATGGCCATTGGTAGGCATTTGCAGCCATTTCTTCTAGTAAGTCCCAAGCAGCTTGATGGGGTTTCCCCAAAAGTGCTCCACCAGCAGCGGCATCCACCAATGTTCTTGTGGAACTCCCTAAACCATTGTAGAATGTGTGTAGCTGCAACCAGTCAGCAACTCCATGATGTGGGCACCGTCTTAGCAGATCTTTAAATCTTTCCCACGTTTCGTACAATGATTCTCCCTCAAGCTGTCTGAATGTGGCAATCTCGGTTCGCAGCTTTGCAGTCTTGGCTGGTGGAAAGAATTTGGCCAGAAATTTTTTGTGCCAAGATGTCCCATGTAGTAATACTCCCTGATGGCAACGAGTTGAGCCAACTTTTAGCTTTATCTCGAAGGGAGAATGGAAATAATCTCAAACGGATGGCGTCATCAGTAACACCATTATGTTTGAACGTATCGCAGATTTCCAAAAAGTTGTCAATGTGGACATTTGCATCATCGTTCGGAGCCCCACTGAACTGATTGTTTTGTACCATCTGGATGATTGCTGGCTTAATCTCAAAGTTGTTAGCAGCAATAGTCGGTCTCCGTATCGCTGAAGTATTACCCACCGTGGGTAGAGCATAATCTCGTAATGCTCGAATTTCAGCATCTATTGGTACAATGTTCTGTGTGTTGTTGGATCCTTCAGCCATATCCATGAGTGCAGTACTTGCAGCCTTCCTTACTTCTTTTCGGTTCTTACGACAAGTTCTTTCAATTTCTGGGTCAAATGGTAAAACTTCGCCCCCAGACTTTCTCATACACCATAAAATTCACAAGTAATAAAGCAAACAAAATAAAAAAAAATAAAAATAATAAATAAATAAATGACCAAATTAAAAATTGAGTTACGTAGTATTAGTATTAATTGAAACAAACAATCCCCGGCAACGGCGCCAAAAACTTGTTGTGCAAAATCGCAAGTGAACGAGCCGAACAAGTAATAAAGTAGTGAGAGAAGTATCGTCCCACGAGGATTGTTGTTAATTAATGCCCAAAATTAAAATAACTCAACTTTTATTTGGTAGATGAAATTTGAGTGAATGAATTGATAACTATGATTAAATTTAATTGCAATTGAAAATAAATGAAAATTAATTCAATGAATAAAAACTCTAAGATTATGATTTCACCATAACTAATCTGTTCCTCCCCTTTGTTCTTTTTAACAAAAATTAACTATCCAGTTGCTAGTCGAGATTCCCTGAATTATTCACATAGCCCCTCCCGAGGCCTAAGGAAAATACCCTATAAAGATTAATTGCTATGTTCACATGCAAGTCAAAACATTAAAGGATTCATTAAGATTTATGGATCTCTTTTATAGACTACACAAACCATGCAGGTATATTCCTATCCTACATGTAATTTATGACATTAAATACAATGAACTAGACACATAAATCAGCTTCCGCTATCATTATGATTAACAATTCAACTAAATAGTGGCCAATTATTTAGAAGCATTAAGAACAATATTAAATGCATCAACCAAGATAGAAAATCATTAATTGAATTGAACAAAGGTTTGGAACATCAAAGTTAGGCTACATCATAACCTTAGAAAACAAATCTACTCCATAATTGAATTTACAAAAACTAGAAAATTAAACATAACAAGAGATAGGAAAACTTAGTGGATTGAAGCTTCACCGTAGAATTTCTTCCTCTGCTTTGCTCCTCCTCTCCAAGAGCTCTCTCTCTTTCTCTAAACTACTTATTGTTTTGGTTTGTGATGGAATGCTTAGAATGGTGATTCTAAGGCCTATTTATAGGCCAAATTCACCTCCAATTACATCATCGATTGCATCATCGTTTCCTGATTTTCCACCATTTTGCATCATCGCTTGCATCATCTTTCACCTACCCCATTCAAAGTCAACTTTCAAATTGCATCATTGCTTACATCATCGTTCACCTACCCCAGTCAAGTCAACTTCTATTACATCATTGCTTACATCATAATTTTGATTACATCATTTCTTACATCAGCATGACATAATATTTATTTCTAGAATACCCTACCTTTAAACCGCGATAATTTCTTTATGCGATTTCCGACTCGAGTAATTCTTGAGGCGATGAACTTGCTGCGAATGATATTCATTTTGTAGCGATGATCTTGTCTTGAACAATATTACTTGGTGGGGTCCACATGTGCATTTTTAACCAATTTTATTCTGAAAATAAAAAATAAAAGAAATATGAAATAATTTACTTAATAATAATAAAAATATTAAGAACTAAGCAAGAATTCAAATTTAAAAAAGATAAAATAACTCTATAAATATAAAGTTATCAGTGGGCAGAAGCAAAAGAGTTGGCTGATATCTCCACTTTGAAGATCATCAAGTTTATGTGGAGCAACATCATTAGCAGGTTTGGGGTTCCGCAGCAGGTGATAGCAGACAACGGGACTCAGTTCAACAGCGAACAGTTCGTTGATTTTTGTGATGAGCTTGGGATCACAAAGAGCTTCTCAGCAGTAGATCATCCTCAAGCCAACGGACAGGTCGAAGCCGTGGACAAGATCATAAAGCAGATCTTGAAGACGAAGTTAGAAGCAAAGAAATGGGCTTGGGTGGACGAGCTACCAAAAGTATTATGGGCCTACCGGACTACAGCTCGCAGTACGACTCAAGAAATGCCCTTCTCAATAGTTTATAGGTGCGAGGCTATGATTCCTACAGAATTTGAAGTCACGATGCATCGGAGAGCCGCCTTCAACATAGAAGATAATGATCAATTGCTCGCCTGCGGTCTCGACCTCGTGGAAGAATTACGAGATGAAGCTCAGCTGAAGGTAGCAGTTTATCAATATCGGGTTGCCAGATACTACAACAAGAAAGTCTGCGTTCGCCGCTACAACGTCGGGGACCTGGTACTGAGGCTTATTCTGCCCGCAGCACGGAACTCAAGCGAAGGAACTCTGGGACCGAGCTGGGAAGGGCCCTTCATCGTTCAAAAAGATCTGGGGAACAGGGCCTACCACCTGAGCAACATGGACGGAACCGAAGTCCCATGAGCTTGGAACGCCGAAAAGCTTTGACCATATTTCGTGTAATGTATTCAGGTCAAAATTCTGTCTTAAATGTAATCTTTTGACACTTTGTCCATATATGTGAATATATTCAAGCAGATTTGCATCACTTCTCAAAGAATGTTTTATCTACATTTTCGCTTGTGTTGGTCCCCGACATTCAATCGACCAAGTCCTGGATGGAGCAGTCGCGTCCTGGGAGCTCGCAACGCTCTACTTGGGGCGACGTTCTCCTGTGGACTCTTCAATCAACAAGTCCTAGATGGAGCCGTCGCGTCCTGGGAGCTCACAACGCTCTACTTGGGGCAACGTTCTCCTGTGGACTCTTCAATCAACAAGTCATGGACGGAGCCGTCGCGTCCTGGGAGCTCGCAATGCTCTACTTGGGGCGACGTTCTCCTGTGGACTCGTCATCCAACCAAGTCCTGGACGGAGCCGTCGTATCCTGGGAGCTCGCAACTCTCTACTTGGGGCGACGTTCTCCTGTGGACTCGTCATCCAAGTCCTGGAAGAAGCCGTCGCGTCCTGGGAGCTCGCAACGCTCTACTTGGGGTGACGTTCTCCTGTGGACTCTTCAGTCAACCAAGTCCTGGACGGAGCCGTCGCGTCCTGGGAGCTCGCAACGCTCTACTTGGGGCGACGTTCTCTTGGGGACTCGTCATCCAACCAAGTCCTGGACGGAGCCGTCGCGTCCTGGG
Source organism: Dimocarpus longan (assembly GCA_022984855.1). Lineage (NCBI taxonomy): Eukaryota > Viridiplantae > Streptophyta > Magnoliopsida > Sapindales > Sapindaceae > Dimocarpus > Dimocarpus longan. The sequence goes on from CM041013.1 coordinate 8,860,293, forward strand.
AGCTCGTAACGCTCTACTTGGGGCGACGGACTCTTCTGAATAAAAAGCGCGATTTAATAAACATGGCATCACTTTTGCAATCATTATCAACATCATCTAACAAAGGCATTGGGATCGCACAAATAAAAAAGCAAAATGAAAGGCACGCAATCAAAAATCATTCATTCAATAAAAAGTTAATGTATTACAGGTCCTAAAACCTCAAAGGAGGTAAGTTCAACAGAAAATAATAAAAGTTTATACAAAGGTGCTAAGGTTGCGAGCTTGGGGGGTCTTGGGGGTCGAGCTCGTGGTCGCTTGATCACCAACGACCTCATGCGGGACGGTCTCTGCAAACATTGGCGAAGCTTCTTGTGTTTGGCCCTGCTCGGTTTCCGCTGCGGCCTGAGCTTCCTCAGCATAGAACTCGACGTCCTTCACGGCCTCATTTCCAAAGATAGAATAATCTATCTTAGGATGATGCGTCCACAAGGTGTACATGATGTTCTGCTCTGTCTTCGCCCTGATCTCCTCAGCCTGAGCTTTGGCAGCAGCCAATGCCTCCTTGAGCTTGGCGATCTCTTCAGCGTGCTGCTCCGCAGCAGCCTTTAGTTCCCTCTCGCGGTCATCCACTAAAGTCTTGGCCGTTTCGAGCTGAGAATTGAGACTATCGTTGATCTTCTGAAAACTGCTCTTCTCCTTGGCCCAGATGGTCTCGGCCTGAAGACGGGCGGCCTCAACAGAGTTGGATTTACTCTGAAAGATCTCGCATTCGCTCCTGGACACTGCAAGCTCGGTTTCGCGTTCTGCCAAAGTCTCCTCGAGCTTTTCCTTGGCGGCCTTAAGCTCGTCTTTCTCTTTTTCCTCCTTCAGTTCTCTGTCCAGCACCTTCGCCATTGCCATCGCGCCCTGCACAGCAAAAGCGATGAGAAAAAAAGAGACCAAAAGAAGTAAGAGATAAAAATGGAAAGGGGATTCTACCTTGACCGTTTCGCGCATCGCCCAGGAGATCAGATTCGTCCCATGACTGTTCGGACCATCCAGAAATTTGGCAGAGTTGCCCAAAAAGCCAGAAACTTGATCGACCATAAGATTGAAGTAGGATAGCCCGGGGATGTCTTCAACGGGTTGATCCGGGACATCCTCGCGTGGAGGTTCCTGAGACTAGGAAATGACCTGCTTCCCCTTCTCCTTTACGGTCTTTTTAGCAAGGGGAAGTTGGCCAGGAACGTCATGGTCCTTCCTCTTCGATCCTTGTTGGGCTGCGACCTGTTTGCCCTTTCCAGCAGTGGCGGCCTCTTTGGCCGAAGGAGTTTTCTGAGACACGGGTTGCATGACCTTGGGGGCTGGAGATTCAGCTGTGCTCACGGCTTGACGCCCTTCTTTTGTAGTCACCTGAGAAGAATCAGGAGCGGCCGACGACGTTGCGGCCTGACCCCCCGTCTGGCGATCCCTCCTCTTGGGGGGTGGAATTACCTTCAGAGGTGCCATCTCAACCTCTTCAACGCTTCCCGAACTCGAGCTCCATTCAACGTCAACCTCGTCGAAGGCAGACTTTACAGGCCGAGTTCGCCGAGATCCAATGTGTTTTGAGCGGATCAGTCTCTCCCCCACCTCGGGTGCGAGTAAGTGTTGATGAAGCAGCTCGCTGATTGGCTTGACGTCGTCCTCGTCAGATTTCTGAGCAGAAAGGATCTCGAGGTTTGCTATCTTGCCCGGGGATAGATCGAGAAATGATGCGCTGAGACCTGCGAAAGAGAACGGTTAGTTCGTTCATAACAAGACCGCTAGTCATAAGCTGGAAAGCAGCTTGAGGAATCTCCTACCTGGCTCAGCCCGGAAGCTGAAATTCATAAGATTTAGCAGTGAAGGGCAGGACGGGTAAAACCAGTTGGTCTTGTAGTGACCGACGTTGGACTTACCCTTGGCATCGCCCTTTGGCAGAACCTCCTTATAAATGGACGACGTGCGAGGGGAGATATAGTAAATACCGTCCCGAGGTCGTCCCCTGCTAGTGGATTTGAAGGCATACAAATACCTTATAATCCTAGGAGTTGGAAGGGGCAGACCGTACTTCCTAAAAAAGATCGCCAGGGAAGACAGCTGGGTGTAGGAGTTCGGGGTTAACTGGAAAGGAGCGAGCTTCAGGTAGTTCAGAAGCTCGATCAGATACGTCGGAATCGAAAATCGAAGTCCGGCCTCCAGATGCTGAACGCTAATGGCCACGAAACCCTTGGGAGGAGTAGCCGCATGGTCCATGGGAAAAGGCTCCATCAGACGACAACCCCGGGGGAAGTGGTATTGCAGCCCCAGACCGATGAGGTCCTCGTATGACAATCGCGAGGAATAATGTTTAAACATCTCGCGACCTCGCCTAGCCTCTACAGGGTCAAGATCCCCGGCCTCTAAAGGCTGGTCCCCTTCGAAACTCTCCCGAACTGAGAATTCCTCAGTAGCCTCCCCGTTGTGCAAGGACGCTTGAGGAACCTCCCTCACTTGGTCCTCCGAGCTGGAGGAATCGTCCTCTCCTATGATGTGTTGTGGGCGTGTGCGACCTGAAGACATCTACAAATAAAAAGGAGCGATTAGGCCGCTGTATGCAGACCGTTCCTATCAAATCTAAAGCTCCAAGATTCGCTACTTAGCTATTCCCTAAAATAAGCCGCAAACGCCACACAGAGATCGATAGCGACCTTAAGACCATATTTTCTACTTCCTATGCGCGACCTCAAGATCGCTCAGACTCTTAAAACAAGAAGCCTAATGTTCTACAGCAGCCTAGCGGATCAAACCGAGCGAATATGAAAAGACGCTGACATTCAAACAAGCAAAAGAAAGAAACCAGAAAATCAAGTAACATGCAGACAAATCATTACCAGGAAAATAGCAACAAAATGCTGGAAAAAGAAGAATCGACAAAGATAACGAACTTACCGGTGACCAGAGAACGGAAAAGTCGTCTGAGTAATGAATGCCGGAGAGTCAAAGACTGAAGATTGGTGGCAGACGAAAGGAAGAAGGCGAAGATGAAGTTTGAAGCAGGAAAATGACAAGAAGAAGAGAGAAAAGACAAGACTGCTCCCCTTTATATATCCGGTCCCGAGGTCGCGTTCCCAGCCGTTGGATCTGGTGGCTTACCAACCGCCTCAAATCCAACGGTGCAGCGCAATCTCAGGTACGTGACCCGAAAAGACGCCATCATTCAAAGAGACATGTATTAAATGCACGTTACAGGCGTTGAACCGTCGCCAGGGGTGTAGCCACGTGTTCAAGGAAAATGAGGGAAAATGTGTTCGCTCATTAAAATTCAAAGACTTCAGTTCGCTGAAGTAGGTCATCAGTTCAATTAAGTCTTCAGTTCGTTGATTAAAGCCGCAGTTCGATTTAGTCTCTCATTTCGCTTCAAAGCTTTCAGTTCGCCGATCCGCTGGAAAGTCTCAGTTCTCAGAATGCTGGGTAAGGATTTAAGCTTGCTAAAAGTTATACTCCTGTTAAGTTCTCAGGCCGCTGGAAACGACCTAAGAACTGGGGGGTTGATGTTATGGGTATTTTCGGATTCCTCAAATGGGCTGGCAAAGGCCCATCAAGATAGTGGCCCAAGCCACCAAGACCAGGTATGAAGTACTATTCATCAACTCGCGAGGTCGCTTCAGTAGTAGACGAGATCGAGCCCGTCAGAAGACTAGCGAAGACAAGCCCAGATGCACCAATTGGCTTCATGACGAAGTTGAGGTCGCAGGCTGGTCGTTGCGACGTTGAGGTCGCAGGCCGGTCGTATCGACGTTGAGATCGTCAGGCCGGTGCGAAATCAAGATCGTCACGACGAAGCTTCAGTCTGTTTTCTACACCAGTTCGCCCAAGCTTTAGTGCAAGACAGTAAAATGGTGTGTCTTACACGATAAGCAAGGGTTTTTCACCTAATGACAGCTTAATTTCGGGAAATCTCACCAAACCAGCATGGGTTAGCAGTCAGCCCACGTAAAGCCAGAGTTGACCTGGCAAAAGTCAGAAGTATTAAATACATGTCAGCAGCATTAATTACGACAAGATCAGTCATTTTTTGTCTGTTTATTCCATTTGTAGTCTCATCTCCTCTATAAATAGAGAGAGGCATTTATTGTTGAACATCCAGAAAATTGTGAGGGCTGTTACTCTGTTGAAATACCGAGAGAGTAGACACTTTAGAGAGATCACCATTAATAACAGAAACAGTGGACGTAGGCTCTTCTAAATAGGCCGAACCACTTCAAACTTTGGCGTGTTCTTCTTCCTTCTTCTCCTCTCCTTTTGCCATTATTCGGTGTGTTTGTTGCAGGTCTCCTTATCTGTGCAGCATTGGGCTCAAGAATCTGGTTGGCTGGTTTACCACGTCAACATATGATAAATTATGTCATTTAAAAAAAATGAAATTTTTATTTAAATGTATATAATGAAAGTTACTATTAGAATTGGATTTTTTATTGGTATCTCACATTTGTATATAAATACATCCTGACTTATGATATAGTAAATAAATTAATATGATATTTAAATAAATAAACTGTTTCAAACAAATTATACAATTAGATATATTTAATATAAAGAAGATGAATGAATTGGAAAAAAAAAAAAACCCAAATGTGAAGAAATAATGAAAATTTATCGGAAGAAAAATAAGAAATAATAATGAAAATTTATAGGAAGAGAAAAATAAGAAATAAAATATATCTTATTAATTGTAAACAATAATTATTGAAATTGTGTGTTTTTAGTTACATACATTATAAATTACTATTATTATATTATAAGTTGTTATATTGTTTGAACCTAGGTTTTTTTTTTTTTTTTAAATAAACACTAAATGATTCAAAGATTTATTGAGATTAGATATTATGTATACTCCTCAAAAATATATTCTTATAAGTCATAAACGATATGATAGATAAGTACTCTGAGATCAAATATTACTTGTAAGATCTGAATAGCTTTTGTAGTTAATGAAAGACAATTACTAGACTCACAAATAAGAAAAGAAATTAGTCAGACAACCTTAAAAATGCATTTCTTATAAATTGGATTCTCAATATCTTAATAAATGAGAAAGACATATTTAAATAGGGCCCCAACTTTTGCTCATTGTTATATGTATTTTTAGGCTACTGCAAATGGGCTAGTAAAAGCCCAGAGGCCCAGTCAGATAACCTGCTGAAATCGTCACAACAGACAGGGGGCTCAAGTTACTGGTCTAAAGAAATAGGCATAACTTTGTGCTCGGATGTCAGATTGCCTATTATAATATGTTTTTGGAAAGAGATTTTCGTGCACTATCGCGTGGCAACCGAGGGTTCCCCGGTTGATGCCGTTTGCGTCCTTAAATTTGTTGTTTTAATGGATGTGTTCTTGAGGATTACATTTGCTGCCAAATTGTCCTGACAGCAACCAGCAGCGACAAGGCGTCCAGATCTGCTCGCCCCGGCTGATCGCCCAGCTGTCCGCTGACAGCCTGCTCGCAAACATCCTGATCACTGATCGTTGACAGTGTGATCGCTGATTCTGTCCGCTGACCGCTATCAGTCAGTCTGTTCGTTGGCCGCTGATTCCGTCCGCCAGACTGACCGTTGATTTCTCCGCCTGACCGCTAATCCCTATCCGTCAGCCTGTCCGCTGGCCGCTGATCGCTGACAGTGTGACCGCTGATTCTATCCGCTGACCGCTATCCGTCAGTCTGTTCGCTGGCCGCTGATTCCGTCCGCCAGACTGACCGCTGATTTCTCCGCCTGACCGCTGATCGCTATCCGTCAGCCTATCCGCTCGTCGCTGATCACTATCTGTCAGCCTATCCCCTGGCCGCTGATTCTAACCGCTCCGCCTGTCCGCCTGATTCTGATCGCTCCACTTGTCCGCCTGGTTCTGATCGCTCAGATCTGCTCGCCCAGAACTATCTCATCTCGTGAACAACGTGACGTGCACGCGCCAAGCCCGTCTCAGAATGTTAGCAGTGCGATTTTCGGGGATCTCACCTACCATGTTAGACGACTCAGACTTGTTGACAGAAGACCTTGAAAATTGTAATATGCATTTAATGCTTTCTTATTTAAGTTGTACTATTACTGTAGCTCCTCTCTCCCCCGAAAAATATGGGTGATTTTCACTGTAAAAGGGCTGGTCCCTTCTAGCTCTCTCTCTCTCTCTACTGTTTTCTCTCTCTGCAGCTGTAACATAATGAACAGTAATAACAGTGACTGACGTGCTTCTCGCCGGAGCCGGCGCCGTGGACGTAGGCTTTCCCTTTGGCCGAACCACGTAGCTCTTGCGTGCTTTTCTCCTTTTACCTCTCGTTTTCTTCTTCCTCTCTGCCTCTCTTTTCTCCTTTCTTTCTCTTATTTTCTGTGGATTGCAGCTTGGGCCCGAAAACAACCTCGTTAGCTAAGGGAAACCATTTTTCGACGTTAACACTCATAATATGAAAATACTCCCCGTAGTTTTATAATTAGCCATTTTGCACCCCACCGTTCATTTTTCGTTAAAAGGTTGACATTGACACATGCAGTGCAATAAATAAATTATTTGCCCCTAATTTAAACTTTATTAAAATAAAATTAAAAAATCAAAATAAAAAATCAAAATTATAAAAAAAAATCTCCACTGTCCATCACTGAAATGAATGTTGGAAGATCAAAATCAATTTACTAATTTATTAAATTATTAAATAAAAATTAAAAAAATAAAACTAAAAACCTAAAAAATAAAAATGCATTGATCTCCAACATCCATTTTTAAAATGGATAGTGTGAGATCAAAATCAATAATAATTTTATTAAACAAATTATTTTTTTTATAAAAAAAAAAAAAGAATATCAAAAATTAAAAAATATATATATATTTCCAAACCAAACCACAATCATGTCTTCTTCTTCAACCAAACCACAACCCCTCCACCCATTTAACCATGTCTTATTCTCTACTTAATCAAACCAAACTATATCTGTTAGGACCAAGTTCTTCATGCTTAAGAATATATATAAATATCGATAAATACGTTAAATGTCAATGTATTTTTAAAATATTCCACCGTTGTGAGAAATTTTTTTATGTGATGCAAGTGAATAATTATAAACCTAATTGAATGTTTATGAGGTTAATTTGATGAATTGATAAGGGTGGAATATTTTAGAAACACTCTTGAGAGAAATGACAATTAATTTTAATCGATATTAAACTTGTTATGAAAATTGACGGATTTAACGTATTTATTTTTATGGAATAATTTTTTTATGAAAAATATAAGCGATGAGGATTAAAAGAGGTCAGTAGGAAGTGTTAATTATAGATAAAAAATGAGTATGGACATAATTGAAAATGGATAAGTGAAGTTCATAAAAATAGTAATAAAAGAGGGGTTTAAGTGCAATTTTTGGATTGAAAATTTAGCTAGCAAAATTGAGAATAATGGAGGGGCGTTTGGGCAATTATTAAGCAATATTAGAGTGTTTCTTCCAGCTCAGATCTGGCACAGCAACCAGACATAAATCAGACCCGAAAACACCAAATAGCAGAACTGAAGACAGCCCGAAATCTCTCTCGCGCGATCATCCCTCTCGGCCACCAAGTGCAGCCACCAAACCGATCACCCAAGGGATTTCTTCACGATCAGATGGAGGCTTGAAGAAGCAAGATGAACCTCTGATTTCAGCCCAGAAAACCAGATCTGGAAGTGAGGAAGACAGCTTGGAATCGGGAAGAAGCTGAAGTCGCGATTGGCGTTGATGAAGCTCGGCAGACCATGAGTGAAGAAGCCAGATTTCGGGTCAGCTGAAGCAAGCAATGGATGAGCTGAAAGGAGCTGGATGAAGCCAGCAGATGGAGGAAAAATGCAGGGGTTGGCGTGAAGGAGATGATGCACAGTAGGTAAGATAAATAACTTGAGTTTGTGTGATGTTTTTCTTGAGCTGTGTTGTCCATTTCGTGTTATTGTTGGGTTTTTTTGTTGTAGCTCAAGTTAGATTCGAAAAATGGAAGCTTTGGACTGCTATGGGAGTTCATGACCAGCTGCTAAACTCTCAGACCAGTAAGTTAGCTTGGGTTTTATTGATTTTGCCTCATGAAAAACTGAAATGAAATAGGTGATGGTGTAGAGATTTTGTGATGTGTGTGTGTGCCGTGAATGAGTGAAAAGAATGGGTATTTGTGTGATGTTCTGTCGGCAGTATGTATGGGTGTGTGTATGGGCTGTATTTTGGTTAGTTAAATGGAGATTAATTGATTATTGAGTGTATAAATGCATGATAGAATGTGATTACGCGTTGAAACCGAAAGAAAATCGCGTGTTGTGTTATTTTGTTATTTGCGATTAGGATGAAGGGCAGCTGGTTATAAGTTGAATTTGGGTTAATTTAAGTTGATTTTAAGGCCTTAAGCATGTACTTGAATGTGTATTTAAGTGTGATTAAGTCATAGATAACAAATAGCATTGCATGGAATGCATGTAACGCTCAAAGGTAATCGTATGAACAAATGGCGTACAAGCTGTCTTATTTTTATTTTCTTTCAATTTGGTGGTTCTAAGTGTGTGTTTAAATGTATTAGGACATGAAAATATCACGGAAATGGATGGTATTAAGATAAGGGCATGTAACGGAAAAAAATATGGTTTGATTAGTTTGATTAGTTTGAGAAATTGTTAAGGAAAATTATATTGTCATTAGAGTTGTGATTGAAGAGAATTTTAAATGACTTGGTGATTAAATTTTAGGTGAATAGGAAACTCTTCGAACGGAAACGAAGACGTGTAGGAAGTGAAGGAGGTTCTTTGAATCGAAAGCTAACGGACGAGAATAAGTTGTGAGTGTAAAATTATATATATATATGTTTCGTTTAAATATATAATTGTATATATATATGTTTCTTTAAATATATTATATATATATTTTATATATGTTTATGGATTGAATGCAATTGTTGGAATATATAAATGATTTTAAATTTCGACACCCTAAGAATTAAGGTTTCGAACTTAAGAAAATTTTGACGGGCAAATGTTTATGGATTATAAAAGAAATTGTTTTAGTTTTTAAAGGAAATGTTGTTTATAAAAGGAATGTTAGCCGATGGTTACCCTAAACCCTATCATGACTGAAATGACTGGATAATCGGTCGAGATACTTTAAATGTGTAAAGGTATGGGTAAAGAAATAGGTTACTAACTAAGGGAAGGGATAGAAATGGTAGGATTGCCTTTACACATTATAAAGTATTCTTATGACTGTTACCCTGTGCAAGACGTGATTTATCCGCAGCGTAGTGGTTTTATGACTGGAAATGGATCGTCCAGCCACCGTCGCTTTTAGGTCGGTTGGTGAATTATTCCCTGGGTTCCATTGGTAGTGACTGAAATGTTAAAGATTGTTTCAAATGTATATTTATGATTTTTATAATTGATAAATGAAATGAAATGCTTTATTGAATTATGTAAATGTTATGTTGAAAGGTATTTTATTATTAAACCGCACACTCACTGAGCTATTTTTAGCTCACTCTTTCAAAATGTTTTAATAAACTTTTCAGGAACTGAGATTAGGGAGCAATCTGAGCATCCTTCAGGGCAGTCGTAGGCGGCCTACTGTAGACGACGACGACTTGAAAATATGTATATAATTTTTGGCTGTAAATATGTCATATTACGCTTTTGATACTTGCATCATTATTTTTGTATTGTAAATACGTAGATGCATAATTAAACTCTGAACTATGAGGGCTTTGATCCTCTGTAGATAATTAAGGTACGTAGGCATTTGGGAGTGCCCAAACTCAAGCCCAAAATATTTCAGAAAATATTTTGAATTATATATAATGCATATGTTTTGTTTTATGGTTAGAAATGATTCTGCTGAAAGTTTTTAAATGTTCTTGTGGTCAAATTGTGATGGACCTGAGGTCCTGAATATGGTAGTGGAGAAAATGAATGAATTTTAGAAGTGTTTATGATTTTATTTGCAGGTTTTGTAAAATTGGGATGTCCGAAAAACAGAGGAAACTCTGTCCGTTTTTCCGCAAAATTTTTAATCGGATAAATGGTTTATTGGTTTTAAATAAAAAAAAAAAAAAAAATTTCCACCACATTTTCTGTTAGTTGACGGAAAGAATAAATGTTTTAATCGGGTTCGCTCCACGGTTTCCTAAGTTAATTGTTTAGAGAAAAGGTTTTCGGAGTCCGTTGGAGTGCCGGGAGGGCTTCCCACGGATTCAAGAGGTTAAATCCGGGTTGGGTCCCTTTAATATCAAGGTAAACAAACAAGGAAAAAAATGAATTGATGATGTCTGGTACTGAGCCTAAAACAGCGGCAATGGTGGTGGTGGTGGTGGTGGTAGGGTGACGAGATCAAGTGCTATAGGCTAATGGAGGAGTAATAACAGAACTCAACCTAACTCCTTTCTCGAGTTCAAGAGAATCCTGTGTAAACTAAAGTTTTTTTTATTAAAATCTGGATTTGTTAAAAATCCTTTAAAATAATTATCGTAATTCTAATAATCATTTTGATCGAAATATAAATTAAATAAATCTAAAATCTTCAAATTTATCGTGCTAGACTAATAGACTGAATATATAAAATATTTATAAAATATCTGTAAAATAATAATTCATCTGTAAAACTATTTTAGAAATATATTTATGAAAACTGGTTGATAAAAGAAATAATATACACAAATGCAACTGTTCATCATCATGTGCCCTCTCTCACGATATACAATAATCTGCACAAACCTGCGATAAATATTTGGAAAGATGAATTTATAAAAGAGTGAGCACTAACTCTCAGTGAGTGAATATAACTTTTTTAAAACATTTCTAAATATCAACATAAAATATTTTTAGTAATAATAAATACTTCTCAATTATTCATATAACTTTGTATCTAAAATCATGAAACTAAATTTAAATCTGATCTCATAGTAAAACTGTAAATTCTATATAAATTATCTTCATAATTTTAATAATATAAAATATGAAAATCTATAATCTATAAAATTTTTCTGGAATTTCTTTCTTTAAATCTCGTGTTTTATAAATCTCTTTCTGTAAATCTGATATTTTGTAAATCTCGTTTTATACTGATCAAACCAGTATATAATACCTGTACTCTGAAAATCTACACCAATTAATATCCAGAGAAATCTGTTATACGTGGTAGAGATAGTCAACACATACGCAAAATGAGGGATAACATCTGTTATATATGTGCTGGACGACTCTATCAGATTTACTCACGTGAAGCCTGCTTGACTATTAGAGGGGATGGTACAACCTTAGTGTTCTGAAAATATATTTATTGTTCTTTTCCTCTTTCAAATCTTTTCTGAATGTCTATATAATTCTGAATAAATAATTTTCTTAAAAATGAAATCAATATTTTTTTTCCAAAGCATAAAGTCATATTATTTAAAATATTTTGAAATCTTTTTAATAATAACTTAAACTAAAAACATAAAATTCTTACTGAAATTCTGATAAATATATATACATACGAATTTATAATAAACTTTTATGATCAATCGTAAAACATAATTTGTAATCTATAAAATCAATTAACTCAATAGATTATTTACTTGAAATAAATAATAAAATCTTAAATATAAATAAACATAACTTAATCAATTTAATTAAAATAAAATTATCCACTTACATAACTTATTTGCTCAAATCTGGATCTAAAACGAGTTCTCTTATGATTTTCTCATCATTTGGATCCACCATAAAATCATATAAAATTCATGAATTTAAAACTTATAAAAAAATTAACTAATTTTCTGGAATCTAAATCCTATTAGAATAAAAATTACTTATTTGGATAATCGAACACCCAACTATTCGAATGACCCATATGAGACTTCCCCCCTTTTTTTTTTCTCCTTTGTTTTGTGTTTGTTGTTACCGAATGTCAACATGTATATATATATATATCTACACCGTCTCACTATTCTCTTTATTCATTTCTATCTTCTCTCTTTTTATTTTATTTTATTTTTTCTTCTTAATCGACACCCACATGGATAAATATCCCCACCATTAACTTATATATATATATATATATATATATATAGATATTTTTTTTTCACCATCCATTGCTTTACGTTTGTCTCTTTTGCCTTTGATTTCTATTCATCTCTATTCCCATTTTCTTGTCCTTATCCTATTTCATTTCAATGCCTCTTTTTCTCTTTTATAAATGCATAAATATTTTTCTGTTATCCTAGTCTCACCACCTCACTCTTCTTCCATTGCTGCCTATTTATTCTAATCTCTTTCTCAGCTATATCATTATTTTGTCTCATTCCATTTGCTTTTGCTTTTATCTCATACTTTTTGTTTTCTTTTATAAATTATTCACCCATTAACTCATTATTTTATCTTATTCTCATCAATTAACATTTGTTTTGATTGTTCTTGCCTAGCACCCCATGTTTTCTTTGTTTGCTTGGTCACCTAAATTTGTCCCAACATTTGTTTTGTAAATTTTCATTTTACACTCACTTTTGCTATGATATTTTTCTTTGTACACCCAACTTTCTTAATTTCATTTAAAAATATTATCTAATGGATATTTATCTACAAACTTCTGTACTTCTAAAACTTAAACTAGACCAAATTCATAATAATAAATTAAATTTCAATTAATTTTTTAGATCCACTTGAATTGGTACCTTACAAGTACATGCCATCTTACATTGGAAAAGAGAGGACGGTGACTTGGGTTGGGTTCTGGTGGGTCGACGATGTTTGGTGTTGCGGACTAATTGAGGAGTGTACACCATCCTATGACGATGACCCAAAGTTTGATGTTGCGGGTTGAGGGGTGTTGTAGGCTGGTGGGTTGATGATGTCTCCAAAACTTATGGATGGAAGAGTGGAGAGAGAGATAATGGTGGTGGTGTTGACTTGGTAGAGAGAGAGGACAGTTATTTATGGATGGTGGGTGGAGAGAGAGAGAGAGGAATGGTGGTTACCAATTTTTAATTTTTTTTTTTTACATAACATTATAAAATTAATTTTTAGTTAATATCCACCGTCCAGATGGATGATAGAGATCAACCATTCTTTAATAATATTTTTTTTTTGATTTTTTATTAAATAATATTTATTTATCCGCTCATTTACCATTTTACTCTTCCACCACTAATGGCCTTTAATAAAATTGGTAACAACGGAGTGTCATTTGTTTATTTAATTAAACTATGGGGTGGAAAAATGCTAATTACGTAACTACAGGGAGTACTTTCATATTTGAGCAAAAGTTAGGGGTTATTTAGAAATGTCTCTAAATGAGAAGATATCTAATAATCCTTATTAAAGTATGTGTTATTCAATCTATGGTTAAATAATAAAAATTTAACCACCTCTTTAGTAGGAGTGGTTGAACACTTTTCTTGATTCTAAGATATCAACAGTTCAAGTTCTACTCTTATACTAGAATATAAGGTGTATGTAGTTTTCTCTGAATTTAATCTTCCTTTTCCCCACTATTAAGAAAAAAAAGGTCAATGATGAAAAAAACTTAAAAATTATAAAACTGATAAATAATATGAAATTTTTAAGTAGAATTACTATGACCTACTTCGCCAACGTAATTATAAAAAGTGGAATTTCTTTAATGTGTGAACAACAAATTGGTAAATAAGGGTGTGACAAGTTGTTCATTGAATGATTGAACAAAACAAATAAAAAAAAAGTTATTTAAAAAAATGAAATCTTTTTATCTAATAAAAACAAATGGTAGTGGAATAGACATCTTAGAACACCACTTGTCAGCATATTACTTTCCCTTAGTGACCAGATTTTTATAATGGTTAAATTGATAAGGTAAAATAAAGTTGGTTTTGATTTTGAAATAAAATTTAGCTATATCCAATACTAAAATTTTCTTTTCTTTCACCAAATTTGATACCCTTTTACAATAAGGGGAGGCCGTAATGCCTCCTCCATTGCACTAATGGAGGAAGCATCATGGTCTTTTCTAATTGGGAGGAGGCTTGCCTTTTAACTGTATGCAATTGGGAGAAGGCACCATAAAAAATGAAGCCCATTATAGCAAATAGGAGAGGTATGACACCTTTTCAATTGCAAGATAAAGAAGGCTCACAACCTCGTTCGTTAGGGAAGCCTATAAAGCCCTGTTTGACCTCTCTCTTTTTGAATTCACTTTTTTTTTTCATTAATATTTATTATATGTATTTTATAGCAATTTTATTATTTTTTATTCAAAATAATATTAAATTTTTTTTCATTAATATTTATTATATGTATTTTATAGCAATTTTATTATTTTTTATTCAAAATAATATTAAATAATTTAAAATTAAATTTTAAGAATAAGGGAATAAAAAAAACTCTTTCCAGTTCAATATAGAGGTATTTTTTACTTTTTCGAGTCAAATGGTTGTAATTTGTTAAATAACTAGAAAATCAGGGTATCTTCTGCAATTAAACTAATTAGTTGAATATATAAGTGTGAATATTAAAAGTATATTTTGAGAATTGTAAAAAATCTTTCAGTATAAAAAAGGAAAGGTTTTCTAGTAGCAGGAGTCGGTCCTATAGCAATAAGCCGCGTGAAGGGGCCATTTCTTTAACCATTTTGATCCTATAGCAATAGACATGACCACGGTTCGAACCGAACCGGGTCAATAGAACTGGAACCATAATAAAGGTTCTGGTTTCGATTCAGAATCGAAACCGAAATCATTACTGTAGCGGTTTCGGTTCCAGTGCCGGTTCTTTTATTAATGGAATCGAAACCGTCGGTTCAAAGAACCGGTGGAACCGGGATGGCTTTGAACCAACAGTTTCGATTCGGTTCCGATTCTAACAAAAAAAAAAAAAAAACAAAAACTGCAAGGTCATTTTTTTTTTTTAACATTTCACCTCCTCCCCTTAATTTCTCTTTTAAAACCCCCCCTATGAATACCCTTTCCATTCTTAATTTCTTCTCACATCTATCTCCCTCAATCTCAACTCTCTTTCTCTCCATTAATCTCAAATCTCTCTTAATTTTAACTCTTAATTTCAATATTCTCTTGATTCTCAATCTTAATTTCCTTTAATTTTTTTTAATTATATCTATAAATTATAATATTCAATTTATTATTTGAAGTTTCAAATTCTTAATTTATTGTTTTTAAATTTCAAAATCTTATTTTATTATTTTTAAATTTCAAATTGTCAATTTATAATATTTATAAATTTCAAAATTTTTATTTATAAAAAATGTTCCGGAACCGGAACTGAAACCGTTATAGAACCTAAACCCGAACTAGAACCATTACAGAATCGTCAATTTCAAAACCAAACCGGAATCATTTTATCTCGATTAAAGTTTCGGTTCCAGCTTTTTCAAAATCGGAACCGTGGATTTATTTTATCGGAACCAGAATCGGAACCGAACCGAACCATGATCATGTCTACATAACAATGTTGTTGTCGGGCCTTAGACATTTTTTTTCTTTTCTTTTTTAAAAGTAGTGATGTTTCCACCTCTTAAATATTGTATGTACATCGCTTTTATACCTACTACCAATTAATGATTACACACATACCTAATTAATCGTTGTTTTAAAAGATTATTAATTATAAGATTGATTGCACTAATATTCCTCAAGTATCTCAAAATTACACTAAATTGTAATTTTAACATTTATTGCACTAAAAAATATTGACCACCATTAAAATCAATTATTGACTAACAATTTATTATGAAAAGTCAAAACTACCCCTAATATATGTTTTATTATTTTATTTTTAATTATTATATTTTTCTCGAAAAAAATTGTTATATATATTTATGTAATAAAAAATTAAAAAAATCATATCATAATTATAAAGAAACATTTGCTTCTAAATTATAATTATGAAATGATTTTTTATTAATTTTTATTATATAAACATATATAAAAAAATTTTCAAAAAAATATATAATAATTAAAAATAAAATGATAAAATATATACTAAGGGCATTTTTGACTTTTGAAATAAATAGTTAGTCAATATATATATTTTTAATTTTTATGGTAAGAGATAGATGATTAAATTCATAAAAAACTATCCACACTTTAAATAAGTATATGATTTAAACCCTTAACCTTTTAGAATCAAGAGAGGTATTAAATCATTTCCACTAAAAGATGGTATGCCTATGGTTAGTCAGTAGTTAGTTTAAATAGTAGTCAACATTTTTTAGGGTATATTAGTGCAATAAATTTTTATTGAATGTAATTTTGAGATACTTGAGGAATACTAGTGCAATTATCCTTATAATTAATAATATTTTAAAACAATAATTAATTGGGCGTGTGTATATCCATTAATTGGGTGTGTGTATAAAAAGGGATGTATATACCATATTTAAAGGGTGGAAATATAGTCACAATTTGTTTTAACCGTGTGTCAATCGCACTACTACAATTATGCATCAAAATTTTTAGATTTTATAAGTACTTAGGGCCCTTTGCAGCCCAAGTTTCCATAAACTATTCAGTTTAATATAATGTTATAATACTATTTATTACAAATTAATCATTTGAATTGCAAATATATATATATATATATCTCTTTTTATATTGTTCTTTCTTGTTTATTATTGTCTGTAATTTTTCAACTCATCGTCTTCTTCATATCTTTCTACAGGTATGATGAAGTCAATAATATAAACTATAAAAATAAAAATAGTACATGCTTGATTTTATTCATTGTTTTATTTTTCGATATCATTGTATGAAAATACTTTTTTATTTTTTTAATTCAATTCTTTTCGCAATTCAACATAGTTTTGAGTTTTCTATTAGTTATTTTATGTTTAAAATCACAAATTAATTTTGATGAAAATATACGAGCAACACACATATCCAAAAAAAAAAAAAAATGATAATAAATTGATTGGTTGATTTTGTTGATTTAGGTTTGAGATGTGTTTTGGGGTTCCCTAGTATGGTAGTGATACCAAGAGATAAATTCAAATTTGTGTGAGTTTTGCATTTCTATTCCTTAATTTAGTAAACAAAAGAAAAAAAAATTAATTTAATTCCATCTCTAATTGCTAAAAGTTAATAAATATTTGAATAAAAACTTGTCACTTAATTCTGATCGCTTTTCATTCTTTTCCCACTAAAACTTAGGTTTCGTTTTGTACAGTTTCTTCAAGTTGATCTTTTAAAAGTAAATCTTTTGGAAGTATATATTTTAAACTGTTTGGTTAAATTATTTTTTAAGTATATTTAGATTATTAATTTACCAAAAAGGACATAAGAAAAAGGAGTAGTATATTTATTCTACGAATATAATTGCTTCAACCTCAACCATAAAAATTAATTAATAGTAGTAATAATAAAGATTTTATTGTTCTTTGCAAATCTTTTACTCTTGGTTTAATTAGCCTCAAGAAATAAAAATGTCGTATTTTTTTACTTTTTGTTTTTATCCATTTCATGTTTATCGTAAAGTTCACCATCACCCTTGTGGGCTGATTTTGTTTCTTTATTTTGTTCAAAGGAAATAAAAAGATTTTGTTTCTCATTTTTTTTTCTTCCACCTGTAACAATTGCAGTATATATATATATATATATATATCAATGAATCAGTAACAAAAAAATTACATTATCAGTCAAAACCAATTAAAAAAAAAACACAAAATATAGAAAACTTATAGATTAAAAATGAGTTTTCATATTTTTTATGAAACAAAATATGAATAAAAATGGAGACTATGTGTTTGTATTTATAAAGAAAGTATAATAAGGTTATATATATATATGTATATACGATGAACCAACCAAAAAATTGCATTATTAGTCAAAATCAATTAAAAAAGAAAATCACTAAATATAAAAAACTTACTAGTTAAAGAGGAATTTTCAAACGTTTTTATGAAATAAAAAGTGAATGAAAGTGAAAACTATGTGTTTATGTTTATAAAGAAAGTGTAATAGAGTTATAAAGACATAAAAATATTAATAAAATAAAATATGGATAGATTAAATATTTTAATTTTTTTTTTAAAAAAAAAAAACTCAAAAGGATCTACTTGGAAAAACTCAAAATTTGAGCTTTTCAAAATAGATTTTTTTCAGTTTTTTTAATTCCCTGAAAGTTCTAATGGGATGTTAATTAAACGACGTAAAAAAAAAATTAAATAAAGTTTTTAATATTAAAAAAATACTTTTAACTAATAGATAATCTGTACCAAATGTACATTTAATTTCCTTTCATTTCATTTATGATTATCTCACAAAACACCTTTCAGTAAGAATGATTGAGCATCTCCCTTAATCCTAAGAGGTCAAAGGTTCAAATCCCACCCTTGTTGAAAATGTGGATAATTTTCTATGAATTTAATTTCACTCTTCCCCCACCATTAAAGAAAAAAAAAAAATTCTTGATTATACGAAAGGAAATAAATCAAACTAATTTAAAAGGAAGTAACATTAAAATCTAAAATAAAGAAATACTATTCTAAATAGGAATAGGAAATCCAAAAATGTAAGCCGTGATGAATGAAATCTCTTTAGATTCTCATAAGTATCTTATCTTAGCTCGTGTAGACTCCTTTCTTAATAGCTTAATTACTAACCAATTCATTCTAGTGTTTCTTATGGACATAGTACAAGCCAATCAATCATCCATATCAACAGTCACAATTCAAACTAAATAACTGTCATCATAACTGAATTAGAAATACAATGCATTAACATATGTGATTGACCGATCACACTCAATAAAGTTTCCAAAAGTTCTTAGCTTTAACATATATGACAGAAGCTATATCCAGTGATGCGATATATTGTTCAGTTACCTTGTACTAGGGGCCAAATTAATAGCAGGATCCTGAAAAGTCTCTTCAAGTAAAAAGCTTGATCCTGTCCTGTTGCTTGAAGCCATCTCTACAGCCAAACATTCCTTAAGTTCTGCCAGCACATGATTTACATCTGGTCTTTGTGCTGCAGTTGTTAGTACACATGACATGGCTATGTCCACAATTTTCCAGGCAACAGTGGTGCTAAATTCGCCTTGTAACCTTGAGTCTTTAATGTTTTGAATATCCCCTCTTTTGATTTCAAGAGTAACCCGTTGAAGTATGTGTTTCTTGTTTGCCAGACCTTTGTATAAGGCAGGTTGGCCCGTTATAAGCTCAAATAAAATAATCCCAAAGCTATAGACATCACTTTTCTTATTTGAGGTTCCCTCTGCATAAAATCTGTTTGGTAATCAGAAATATGATTAACTCATAGAAATTACAAAGAAATTACACAGAAGATTAAATTGATAGGACCATATTGAAACTTTACATGCCAGCTCTCAATATTTCATTAATATATGAATTTACTTATTTTATCACGTTCAGACTCAATAATCTACTTTCAATGAGTAGTGCTAAAGCAAAAGCCGTTTAGAATTATACTTGGTGGAGGTTAAGCCATAAAATTCATAGCTAATATAGTACGATTTCAGGTGTCTTGGACAGGTTGGCAACTTGTTTCCAGAATTGCTTTTCCAATGAAGAAAATTATCAGCTCACGCGCATTTGCAAGCTAGCAAGGTAAAAAGGAAATCTGACTGATTATAAGTGAGCTCTGATAAAGCTATTTAAACATATTCTCAATAACTTCAACAATATAACTTAGTACTTACTCAGGATCTAGATATCCAGGTGTTGTGGACTGAGAGTGACTTCCCTCAATGACAATTCTTGACAGCCCGAAATCAGCTAATTTTGCTTTCATGTTCTCATTTAGTAAGATGTTAGAAGGCTTCAAATCTCTGTGAATTATAGGTGGTTTGCAGCCATTATGCAGATAATCCAATCCTGCAGCTTCAGTTAGCCACTAGTTAACTTACTGTAATGATTCAAAGACAACAAAATAAACAAGAGAAAATCTGCTGCAAACCATGGGCTACATCTACAGCAATTTGAAGTCTTTCATTCCAGCTGAGCATATTTGAATCTGTCTCAGCAAACAAGACATGATAGCTTCTCTCTTTCAATTAACTTCGAGCCCAAATAACTGTTCACGCTGAATATATATATGTTTGTCAAATAGGCTCTATGCAGGCTTACGATAATGAAGAGATGCATAGTTTTTCTTAAAAGAAAATATGGATTTATATTGTAGGGATCAAATAATGACTCCTGGTTTGTAGCTGGAAAAATATACCACAATATCTTACATACATACCTGATAAATGTTGCTTTAGGCTTCCACTAATCATATATTCATACACTAACGCCTTATTTTCACTTTCATTGTAGTAACCAATGAGACAAACCAAGTTCCTATGATGAACAACCATTAAAAGTTGTGCCTGCATTTAAAATGATACTGTTACAAGTTCCTTTGATGATCAAAATTTATATCACAGTTTGTCTTACATAATTTCAACATTGAAGAAAATTTCAAGCAATTGAAAATTTTGGGTGCATTATTTTGTCTAACCTCTGCTTGAAATTCCTTAGTCTTGATGATGAAGAAAGCACCTTAATAGCAACTTCAGTGCCGTCCTTCAGAGTGCCAAAGTACACTTTTCCAAATCCCCCTTCTCCAATGATGATTTTAAAATTACTAGTGATACTGACAATGTCAAAGTAAGTAAATGGCCGGTTCTTTGCTGTTAATTGACTTTCCTTAGATCTAATAGCCATCTCTACATCAATGAGCATGGTCAATAATTTTTCTTGAAAAAATAAATTTTTGAAGCAGATTATCATAATAAATTCATAATCAATCACAACACGCACAAATCAATGAGCATTGCATTCTACTACAATACGTTATTCAGCCCCGTAACTTTCCTTGTTTTCCTACAGTAAAAGCTATGAGTTGAACATTTATAATTTAGGGCTATTACAAAGTTCAGTACACATCTATGATCAGATATATTTCTGTATCAACAATAATTGGGACATTATTCGATTTGATATAAATAATTATTGGTGTTGTCATGTGATTATATTATATTTTTTTAATATAATTACAATGTCATTGAAAATCTAATAACTAATGATCAAAAGTTCACTAAATTCAAGAACTAGTATTGTGAGGTAGCTCGAAAATTTACTCTATTACTCTCACCTTAAGAGAAAAATATTTCTCACAAATGCTAGTAAATGCTCATGGTGAGACTTTATTTAATTTTTATTTTTTATTTTTTATTTTTTTTGACTTGGGAAGGACAGAATTAAGTTCGAAACTTCCATTTCGTGGAAAGATGTGGTTAATCAATATCTGGTTATGTTTGCAACCATTGTGGGAATTAAATCTTGATCATAGATATGAAGCAAAAATGCATTAACCATTTAACTAGGGGTGGATATGCCCAAATTACGTTATTTTGAAAATATAATTAAATATTTAATCTTGTATTGGTTAAATGATGATGTTGCTACAATGTAGTCAGTCAGCATGCCCTACGGGGAGTAGACCAAGGCAGACTGCTTTTCTTTGTGTCCTGTGATTTATTTTCAAATGCTGCTTAGGGGTTTGCTTTGTTGGAGAAATTCATTAAACTGCTAAGAATTGCACTATAAATCTGTAAAGCAAAAAAAGAAATAATGATAATACCTTGATTTCTTTTTCTTTTGTAGATAGACAGGATAGTGATAGAGATCAAGATGACCAGCACAACTGAAGTGGATGCAATTACTGGAATAATGGACTTTTCCTTTTTTCTTTTATGGCATGGTGACAGACAGAGATGTGGATTTTCTTCCAAACTTGCAACAAATAAACATCATAAAAATTTGTCAGGATATTTACACAAAAGAAAAAAGAACATATTAGCTGCAAAATTAGAAAAACACTTGATTTTTACAATATTTTACATGAAAAGAAACTATTACTTTTAACGAAATGAATTATACTAGCTAGATATAGTGAAGCATTTCATTAGTAAGATTAGAAAACCTCATCAACATTTTCCCATCCTTGGACTTTCCCATAAGAGCATCAGGAATTGCACCCATGAGTTCGTTCCCAGTTAAATTACTGCAACTCAAAATAGACCATTTTCAGTTCATACGCAGAAACTTCTGACTTGCAATGTGAAAATCCAAGCCAACTACTTTCAGGATTTTCAAAATAGGTAGAAGTGCCAAAAATCTGTGAAGGCATTGTATGATAACAAAAGGAGATCATAACTTACTACAGAACTGGCAAAATGTGGTCTAACATAGCAATTAAAATATACAAATTCACAGGTTGATATAAACCTATAGTTGCAATGTCAAACTCAAAGGCCAACTACTTACAGAATTTTCAAATTTGGAAGTTGTGCCAAAAATTCTGGTAATGGCCCTGTCAAGCGGTTCTATGATAAATCTCTGTAACAAAAAAAATGGTAACTTACTATACGACCGATTCTATAATTAAAAAAAAAAAAAAAAAATCTATGGCCGTATAAACACATGTGCCGATGAAGGGGTCTAGTTGCCATTATAATCTCTGCGGCTGTTGGTTTTCCTGAACCCCAATTTAAAAACTAACTGAATGCTCAGAGTCATTTACCAATCATAACATATAGCGTCTACTTACAAAACAGTTAATGCTTCAAGATTCGAGAATGAAGTTGCTATTTCTCCTATCAGTTCACTTGAACTCAGATTTCTATTAACATTTAACAAAAAAGAACGTGTGATTGGATATGATTAGCACTCTATCAAGCCGAAATCAAAATTCAATCAAACTTCACAAGTTATCTAAATAAGCTAAACCTGATAGTTATTTAGTTTCTATTTTATACTAATGGATTTCCTCCATGTTCAATGGCTTGCTGTTTTCTCAATTGCCATAATAAATAATACTGATTCAAGTTTTGATCAGTTTGTGAAAAAAGCTTAAGATCTTTTGTTGAGAAACTCACACTGAGATTATCCTTGGAGTATTGCTCTTGCTGCAATTCAAACCACCTCATAAAAAATTTAGCGGGATACATGAATCACCTTGCCAATTTCTGGTCACCTTGTAAAATTCCTTGATTGCCGTGATAGCATTCACTATTTGTTCCAATATAAAACATTGGAAAGAAACTAGTAGCAGAAGAAAATAGAGTCTATGCAAACTACTAAATTCTATTAAAGTCAGAAAAATATAATTTAGATTAACCAAAAGAAACCATCTAATAGAATTGCCTTTTTATTTGTGAATTGCTAAAATGCAGCAGTGATGTTGTTCAATACATTCGTTCGTGCCTAGTGATGGGACATTACATAGTTCACAACATCAAAATTCATTTTTTAAGGGAATTTTATTAGCCCACATGTTAACTTGTGTAGTTAAATGAATGCATACAGTTAATAGGCGAAGCAGTCCTCATGACACAGTAACAACTATTTCGTGTGAAAATCAACAGCTAGTTAAATGAATATGTATGACATATTGCGGCATTAGGAAATCTATTTTCACTTATGTTTAAATTTTCTAATTTGTTTAGGAATGAGAGTTTCCTATTCAGATCAATGATAATCTCTTGTATTTAATTTTTTGAGAGAAAAACAAAAAAGGGAGAGAGTCAAATTGAGAAATTGTGAACATTCAATTGAAAGCCAATTGAGCCTTGGTATGTGTCATGTACATAGGAATACATTAAGTGCCGAACAGTGTATAAATCGACTCTCATATTTTCTACCTTGTGTGCACATGATTTTGTGTTTGTGATTGTTTATTTTTCAACAAAAAAACTACTGACTCATACGAAATAAACAAGTTAAAAGATGCTATAACAAGACCAAAATTACCAGACTGAATTATGTGGCTCTCTATTTTTAAGTTATGAAAAGGACCATCACCAATATCCAAGCTGTCCTACAGAGTATATTCTACTGCACACTAAGATGTACACTAAAGTGTATAAAACAGAAGAAAAATACCATCACTAATGTTAGTTGGTGAAAGTAGGAGCTCGACAGACGTATAAACCTCAAAAGCATTAAGAATCGGAGGAAGAGTAGATCCATTTGCAGCAGAAATAGTAAGGAGAATGTTATTGCTAGTAATCAATGTTTGCACAGTTTTGGTACTTGGCTTTTGATATTCAAGCCTCACAGAGTCAATGAGAATATCACCATTAATATCAATATTCAATATTCTCATCTGGCCTTTCTCAAGGCTGTCAAGGTCTTTGAAGTGAAAGTAAAAGTAACATGATTGAATCTCGCCAAGGCCTTCCAGGGTAAAGAAGGGAGTGTTTAGTCTCAAGGGAATGCTAGCATTTGGTGATGCAGCAGCTGTAAATAGTACTTTAGTTGGTACCTTATAGATATCATCAACACTTTGGTTGTATGTGGTTCTCTGAGGAGATTTAACCGGATAATTATAAATAAGGGGAGCCACCAGCGATCATACACATCATCTGGGTACCTGAAACTGGATCTGAAAAAAGCTTGTGGAGGTTTCTATCAGTCACTTTACAAATAGGAATAGATAACTAAAAAAATAGAAATAATCAACTAATATATTTGATAAATTTTATTCATATATGATTTAGTCATGTAAAAATTAATATGACTAAAATACACGTTAAGAAATTTATTTACAAGTATTTAATTTTTATATCATTTTCAAAACCGATATAATGTAAAAATATTTTCATTTTATGTATTAAAAGTAAATAAAAAATTTTACTACTTGAAGTTGCTACCCTTTTACAAAATATCACAATCTTAAACATATATATTTATCATATTTGCAACTCTAGTATATTAGGTACTCAAAATATATTATTTCAGTTATTTTATTAGTAAACCATTAGTCAAAGATAACATATAACGAGTAGTTTAGCCCCTATAACATAATTATGATTTCAAATTTGTGATGTGTAATTTTAATTAAAAACTATTTTACATGTGTAATCTGAAATGATTTAAAATTCAAACAAAATGAATGCATGTAATCTATGCCACTTTATACATACATATGTATAGCATAACAACATTTGTACTGTAAAAATTTTCTTTTAAAAAAAATAATAATTCTATTTAAATTAAAAATAATCATATATAGTTGAATTACATGGTAATAAACATATTTTCAGCATTCATTACATCATATCTCCCGATACGTGACAGTCCTCCATTTTGAATTGGATAAATGGAATTGTCTAGAGGCCGTAATTCCAACACAGAGATGTAAGGTATTCTTTGTCTAGTATTTACAAGACATGCATCTATATAATCTAGTGAAGGAACGTGAATAACCTCGTATATATGCATAGCCAAATATATGGTTCCCAATTTATTTACACCGATTTGTAGGTCAAATCTTGGGACTTGATTTTCTTAGCCATACGTTCCATACATAAAGACTGGCCTGATCATATATTTATAGTTTCCACGTTCCACCATGTTTTGGTCTTAGCTTATAGCAGTTCCTTGCACAAAAAGGAAAGCTTCTGAAATTCTGTAGCTACTATGAATTGACACTCTCAAAGGGGAAGTCTGAGAATGTCATTTTCTCCGGCTTCTATATAATTTGTGTCTGACTTGTAATACAGACCAGTTTTACTGTCAATATAATTTTCACCAGCCCCACAGTTTATGTTTATGAAACCTGCAAATAATCGTCCATAGAAAAGATATTGTTATGGGTATTTTCTGAACTATCTAAATTGGTTGATAAAAGCCCAATGAAAATGATCCAATGAACCGGCCTAACAGGCAAAGGCCTAGCAGATCTGCTCATCAGCTAGCTCATTTGCTCGTCAGCTAGCTCATCTGCTCTCGTCAGCTAGCTCATCTGCTCGTCAGCTAACTCATCTGCTCGTTCATCTGCTAGTAGATCTGCTCATCAGCTAGCAGATCTGCTCATCAGTTCGTTGATCAACTAGCAGATTTGCTCATTAGCTCGTTTTGGGCGAGCTCCAGCTGATGAATGAGCTCCAGCTCGTCCAGGCTAGAGTCTGCACGCTGGATGCAATATTTGATCGTTGGAGTAATCTATTCGTTCAATGTGCTCGTTAGAGTTGACCAGTTGACCTTCTAGAAGCCAAATCAATCCAATTCAGAAAATGAGTCAACTTGCCTACTTTCATGCAAATCAAATCATGATATTCTTGGCAATTGCTACAGATACGGTGGAGATAATCTTGGGAGATATTATCTCAATTAATGTATATTATTTTTTGCCTTATCTGTAAGATTCTTAAACCTATTCAAATTGTAACATCTCCTCTATAAATAGGAGATCAAAATCAATGTAAAGAGGACTTGGGCTGGAGATCTCTCTCACTGTAAACGCAGAACAAATATAGTAACAGTGACTGCCATTCTTAACCGGAGCCGGCATTGTGGACCTAGGCCATTCTTAAGGTTGAACCACGTAAATCTCGTGTGTTTTTATTCTTCCTCTTTGTCTTTCTTTTTGTTTGTTTGTATTTTTCACAAATCTGCAGTCTTGGGCTTGAACGAACCAACAAGTTGATCGAACCAGTTTTAGACGTCAACATCTTGAGGCTAGAGGAAGGGCCCAGACTAGAGCGTTTTTCTCAGTTTTTGGCAGCCATGGTAGGAGGAAGAACCAGGAGTCGTAGCTTAGCAGCTGATCGGCCTCAAAGGCAAACAAAACAATAGCACCGCGCATCTCATTCCTTTGCCAATGTAGTCGTTGAAGGTGAAAACCTTCCAGCCCCTCGCCAGCTAGCGTCAGCTGTCCCTACGGTTGGAGGGCTTTAGGAATGGAACTAGCGGTAGGAGGCGCTAGGAAGCATGATGCAGCAACTTATAGAAACAGTCAGATCATTAGCTCAGGTCCAAGCACAGAACGTGCCCAGACTTGAAGGTGCTGAGCGCAAAAATTCCCAACAACCGCGAGAACAGATTTTAACTTGGGAAAGGTCGGCCAGGAGAGCCTCGCTATCTGTTACCTCTCCCTTTCCCCCTAACTCTCGTGTAATAATTGACAATCGCCAAGTTCGAGCAGAAGAAGTGGAAAATCAGAGACCAGCAGAGTCGCACCGAGCAAACAGCTCGCAGGGCCATAGAAGCATACCAAATCATCGCTCTCCAAGTTGTGAGCACTTAAGAGAGTTTAGATCGAGAAATCCGATGGTAGAAAAGCTCCTCCAAAGGATCCGCCAGCTTGAGACACGATGGGAAGATAACGAGCAGAGGGGTTAGTACAATGAAAGAACTCCTCTCGCTTTGGATTTCGAGCTCAAGCCTCTACCTCCCAGATTCAAGGTCCCTAGCATCTCTAAATATGATGGGGACACAGACCCATATGATCATCTAGATGCGTTCAACATTCATATGGATCTGTAGACCATCAGCTCGTTGGTCAAGTGTCGTGTCTTTCCAACAACCTTTGGGAACATTCCACGAGCTTGGTTCAAGAGTCTCCCAGATTGAAGCATAGGTAGCTGGGAGGAATTTCAAAGGAGATTTAACAGCCAGTATAAGCTCTGAAGAAGCAGCTCGCACTGCCATGCCACCTCGCCACTGTTTTCCAGCGAAAAGATGAGTCGCTAAAGAACTATCTTGCTAGATTTAGAAACGAGGTTAACAAAGTAGACAGTCCTTCATATGAAACCATCCTGACAGAGATTTCAGCTGGCCTTCGCAAGGATGGAAAACTGTATAAAGATATCTATAAATCTCCAGTCAGAAACCTGAGTGAATTCTATGAGCGAGCTGCCTAAGAAGTCGGATGGGAAGAAGCCTTTGGCTCAAGGAAGTCTAACCAGAAGGATGAAGCTGTTGACTCAGATCAATCCAAGAAAATAGATCATTCGAACTTCCAGATTGCTAAGTGGGCTAGAAAAGAGTCCAGGTCTAAGCAACCTCATCATGACTGTTACAGCTCCTTGTCGGATACTCAAGATAGGATTTATGTAGTTAAGAAAGACAAAGAAGACTTTGGGAATCCCAATCCCATGAGATCCTCAGTTCGTAGCATAAACCAGAAGAAATTCTGTGAGTGTCACAACGAGGTTGGTCACGACACCTCGGATTGTCGGGAGTTGAGAAACGCCATTGAAAATCTGATCAAAAATGGTCGACTGACTGACTATGTAGCCTAGCAGACAAACTAGCGACCTTAACAACCTCAGCAGCCAACATGACAGCAGTCCCAGCGAGCTCCCAATCCAGAACATGAACTTGCTGTAAGAAAAATCTCTACGGTTCCATGTTTGGTAACTTTTTGAGCTCATTGCTCTTACATGTTTAAATTTTTCAATTTATGAATATGAATAAATTATATTTGCTGTGTCGTGATTATTATTGTCTTTATGATAAATTCCTTTGGCTAAATAAACAACGTGGGCTATGTTGTCGGGTGACGACCCCCTGGGTGTAGCCCGTAACCTATTACGCTGTTGTCAGGTGAGGATCCCCTGAACAGCCCTAATCACTCATGCTGTTGTCGGGTACGACCTCCTGAACGTAGCCTGCAAATAATTGCACTATATTGTCGGGTAAGACCTCCTGGACAGCTCGCGAGTAATTAAGCCATATCAACTCGGATTTCTATCTCCTAAAGCACAGCAGAGTTTCAGGCCTCCTCAACTTTTGCTATGTCGCCAGGCTCCAACACCCCCTGGGCATAGCTCGAGAGGTCAATTGTTACCAATGATTATTTTTGAAGTCCACGGGAAAATCCAAGGTCAATACTAAGAGCAAAATGAGTAAAATGCCGAATAGACCTCACAAACGAGGAGACTCAAGCTATATGCTCCCGGTACTTGTCCACCTCACCGCCCAAACTGCGTCGAAGTCTGATCGTGTGGTTACAGTGGATGTTTATTTCACATTGAGGGTTTTACCATGTAAATTCATGTCCACTATTTTATTTTATTTCTTCTATTTTCTTTTAATATTATTTTCGATTGCAGGTTCATGCTGTGATTAGAATAATATCTGGTCATCATAACAACTTATAATCTTGATTTAGCATGACTCTAAAAAGTTGAAGTTATGGTCAACCAGAAAGTGATTATAATATCCTTTTGTCCTTCTTAATTAATTACTATTGTCAGCCCGCTCAAACATAAAAAGAAAAGTGAAATCCTATGTATTATGTATACTATTGTCACAATAATGAAAATTGACCTCGTTCAAGCTATCATATGGAGTGGTTGACATTAAAGAAATTGAGGAAAAAAGAAAATCCAACCTATAGTTGAGTACAAGCTTAATTAGTCAATAATGAGTTGATAAGCAAATAGTCTTATTTGTAGGTGCTTGTGAGGGTGGGTCTGAATCATATAAGGGTTTGAATTTTACAGTTGAGGGAGCAAATCACAAGACTTAATCATTCTTAATAGCTACTCATGGAAAATAATAAGTTGGCAAATCAATAGTCTTATTTGTATTTTGGACCTAAACAATTTGATGAACAAATTGGAAAGAGCGGTGTTTTTTTTTTTTTTTTTTTTGAAGGTAGAGTGGTAACATCTTATTATAGTTTTATCATGCTCTCTCACAGAATGGTAAATCTCCAAATATTAGCTAAAATAATAAGAAAATCAGTTTAGTTAGTCACTTTTGATTGAGTTACTCCTACAATTCTCTCTATTTTGCATAAACAAATGTGAAAATTCATGCAAATTTATTTTTCAAAAAGAAAATTGTTTGCTTTATCTCAAATTAAATATTAAAATCATAGGAGAGAGAGTTTAACTAGGATTTTCTTGCTCTTTACATTTGGTTAGGATGATTTTACATTTTTAAAATAGCTAACAATATAGAGAGTGGTTAAAGTAAATAAAATATTACGTCATTGGCCTTTTAATTAAGGATAATAGGTAGTTGATATGGTTAAAGACACTCTTAAATATTAAGTTAGCATGACTTCAAAGAGTTAAAGTTATGGTCAATGATGGGTATTTTCCTAATGCACTAATTACAATAGGTCGCGTGCAAGTATAGACGGTCATGATGTAATATAATGTCAAATCAAGGTCGTTCCCGTAAGGATAATGGCTAAATTTTATGTATCAATTACTAAAATTGATTGACAACAATTTTATCCAAACTACCAAATTTAAGAGAGAATTAAATTTAATTAAATAAAAAATATCTATATAGAGTTAATAATAAAAAATAATAATAATAAAAATTAAATTAACAAACAATTTAATCGATGGAACTAACAACAGATGAGAAGATCTAAGGCACAATTTCACCTTTTTATTTCATCAACCTATTCTCATTCTATTCTCACTAAAATAATTACTTTTATATTGTATTTAATCGGATAAAACTCTAAATTATTACCAGCCTCTTTCAAACAGTCAAGTAACATTACCCAGGAGAATTAATCTATTATATGTCTATATAGATTAAATTAACCTCAACTCATTAAATTTCAATTACCCACATAAGATTACACAATCCCTATAGGTATATGTTTATCCTATACAAATTATGCCAGTCTATTATCGTCTAACACATGATACCTTTGTCAAGCGTATCATAGTCACAACATCTGCCAATTAACGGGTCTTATTTAATTAACAACATTAAGTTCTAATAGAATGGAATACAAATATAAAAAGAATAATAATCTATTAACACAAAAATCATTGAATAGGCGATGAAATAAATTGGCTATATTGTAACCTTAGAAATTAAAATTAGTTCGACATAAAGTTGAACAATACAGTGTATAAAATTGAAGTAAAAATAAATGACATTAAAACAATCAACCAAAAAGATGGGATAGTCACTGTGTTGTTCTTTGAGATACTTCTCCCTCTGAAACTTGAATAAATTGGCTCTTGCTTTGGAGCACACCAACTTCTGAAAATTTGAGATTGTCTTGAGACTCCACTTCCCTCAACCCCTCCCTGTTGCCGTCCAAAAGAAAATGAACAAGGAAAAAACAACCTAAAACTTTTTCTAGCCAACCCTCCTACTTGTCTACGAAAAAATGAATTTATAAGAGAAATGAGATATTGTTCGAGCCTTGGTTGATTACCCTTTTTCTTTTTCCTGTTGATTCTCTGCCGACTGCCAACCAAAACTCCACCTAAAATCCTCCAAGATGCTCTCTGTTAATACCATATACTGAACGCTTAAATCGCTGCTTTGAATGCTCACAAAATTGAATTTAAGATCCTCTGCAAGTCCACTTGAAAGTTCCTTCAAAGCCTTGATCACTTGACTAAATTGTCTTCAATTAATCAATTGCGACAATAATGGTGATTCTCCACACGTGAAATTAGCAAGAAAATTTTTGTAATGCATGTTTTGGCTGCTTGAAACTCATATTCACGTTGTTTACGCGTAAAACTTAACAACTCTGGATGCAGCCCATAGATGTGGGCAGCAGGCCTACTTATACTTCCAGCCATCTGTTGGTTTAGGTTGCTGGATAGTGACCTGCAGTTATGGCCTACGGGACAATTACGAAAAAAAAACCCCTCAACTTTCAAAAATTATAATTTTGCCCTAAAAAAATTACAATTCAGTCCCTTCATTAATTGTCTGCACAAAAAACTCAGAAAACATTAGAACACCCCTATTTTACTCGAGTTTTCATCATAAAAGCATAAGCTAAGGATATCAAATCGTGCCTAATTTTAACTCGATCAAATACCTCCAAACCTAACTTTTGCTCGCCTTCGAGCAAAAATCTAAAAAACAAAAACAAAAACAAAATAATAATAACAAAAATTAAAACAACATCCACTTTCATAGGCAAACACGATGGCATTTAACATATGCTACAGGCCTTTAAACTTCTAGGTGTCCTTAATAGGAGGAGTTATGTCTCCTGAGGGTTTACCAACTATAATACCCATAAACGCAAAACAATCAAGTTCGATCTTAACAACAAATCTTCCAATGCTATCTTCAAGAAAATCACTCCATCTGAGATCTTGAATCTCGACTAAAAATAAGTCACTAGTAATCTTCACACGATCGTCCGTCTTTTCCAACTCATCATCTAGTAATTGAATTTCAACAATACTGAGCATACACACCATGGCCTTATTTTGCCTCGACTCTACGTTTCACCGGAAATCACGTTTTTCTTTTGTTTTATAGAGTCTTAAGACAACCTCTCACAACATACAAGCAATTAAGAGTTTAAGCATAAAGAAAAAATCGAGTCTTTATATTGCTTGTATAATAATTTATGAATTATAAACGCTAACTACAAATTAGGTCTCTTGAAAGAATCAGACATCTAAAGTAAGTGCAACACCCATAATTCTAACTCTAAGAAATCATGATCCCCTATTAATCAGCAAGTCTTCCCAAGGGATGTAACGGGTCTAGAGGTCTTGGCTCATAAAAGAACTAGAATAAGATCAACAAAGAGGAGCTTGAATTTCTCTTAGGATTATTCATTCCATCTCTAAAAATGTTGCAATTAACATCGAGCTCAACTCTGCTCACCGAACTTCATCTCCTTTATTTCATTATCAAAATTTTATTTTTACCTTTTTTTTCCTCTTTTTTTTTTTTTTTTTTTCATTTTTTTACATTGAATAAATCGATATCCTTGCTTAACATCTCCTATAAGCCTGAGTTTTTCCACACCCAACACTCCCTTCTTCCATCTCTTAGCAATTTTTTTTTTTTTAGATAAATCCAAGCTCCAAGGGTAAGGATTATCTTTTAATTTTGGCTAGGATAAGGATAGTTTAAGGTTGAAAGAAAATAAAGGCTAATATATGTTTGGCTTCAAATTGGTTTCAGGTGCACACACATTTTAGGTTCGAAAATTTTGGTTTCTTAGCCTTTTTTCTGGAGTTAATCACACACATGCCTGACTCATGTCAATAGGTTCACATAACCACTCAAAACTTCAGAAATCATAAAGAATTACAATGAATTTCTGACCTTACAGTCCAAACAAAGCCTAAAGAGACCAATAAGTCATGAAAAAATTTTCTAAAAAGTGTTTAAGAGTGGAAACGAATAAATTCTCTCTCAAATGAAAAGATGGGGCACAAAAGTCCTCACAAAGGTAGTCTCCACTAATACGCCACAACGATGCATGCACAATATCTCTACATTCTCCTACTAGGCTCAAAGTCTTTAATAATATAAAAACATGCTTAAGATTTCCATGGTTTTTCCCTAGTCAAGATTACCAATCACATAGTGTAGTACTCTCCTCTTGATAGCACATGATCAATTTATTAATCAAGTTTGAAACAAGAATGTTTCCACCCCTGAACCTGGACCAAACATTGTCCTCAATGTTTAAAAAAACTAAAGGTAGGAAAGCAAAAAATAAATAAATAAATTAAAATCACAAATAAATACAAAATAAAAGAATATACATAAGCACACAGCAAACAGAAGATAAACTAACAATGTCAACAAAAAAAAAATAAATGAATAAAAACAAAAGAAATTACTTAAGCTTGAGGAAAATAAAAGAAACAACTGATAACAGACTTAGAAGAAGTCTGTATTAAATCCTAAAACGAAAATAAACACTAAAAATAAATGACCCAACAAACTAACACCAATATTGGAAAAAAATTGAAAACCTAAAGACTAGATTGGCAATTGACCCTTAATTGCCTTTTAATCATGGCTTTACTGCATCACAAACCAAGTTGCTTTTGGATATCCTTGATGCGATCATGCATGTGATACTGGCTGTGATCCACATTGTTAACCTATTTCTCCATCTTAATGATACGAGCTTTCAATTCTTGGATCTCTTCAATTAAAAGCGAATTTTGGTTCATAACCCGATCCACATGCTCAGCCAATTCGAACACCTACTTTGGATAAGGTAAATACTCTGATGGAATTGGACTCGCTTTTCGCATGGGTGCTTTTAATTTTGCATCAATTATAGGTATAACTCTGGATGAGCCTGCTTCTCTTACTTTGTCGTTTCCCTCTTGCATGTGGACTTTCTCCAAAGGATTAGTTTCAGTATCTGAATCAGTCACCAACAATTCTCGTTTCGCTTTCTTGCTAGTAGTGATATAGGATTCTATTCCCCTTCTTGTAAGAACCATGATTAAAAGCACAATTAGGTTTGCCAGAAAATTGCTAAGGGACCACCCCACTTAATGCTCAGGAAAAATTATGAAACATTATGCCTAGCATGGTACTTACAGCCCCTATTAGTAGACTTTAAATTTCCATATGCAAGCAAAAAGAAAAAATAGGAAATACGTACCAAAGAAGTGAAGCCGTGCAACTTGAGCATGTAGGCCAATTGGGCAAACAATCTTTCCTAAACAATTGAATAAAAAATAAATATATTTTCCACAATTGAGTCTGCATTCTAAAGCTGCCAGTAGCAGAGTGGAGCAATTGAGAATCTAAAATATGCTATTTCCAAGAAAACAAAAGGAAAATTCTGCATAACTCAAAAACTATGGCCTTCTATCATCTTTGCCTTAAACTGTCTTTTTCCAAAATTGATTAAAGTACATTTAATAAGCAACAAGAGTCGTACCCTCACAAGACCATCATACAGACATGGTAAATACATCCTGCATGATGAAACATTTGTGAGAACCATAAGAAGAAAAACAAAATAATAAAATAAAATAAAACAAAATAAAATAACATAAAAATAAAACAAATAAAACAAATTCAAAACCATCCAAATCAAGGGTTCATGCACAGCTTCTTCTGAAGTGCTTCAGTGGTGTCTAGTCGCTTGTTAAGTGTGTCCAATTGCCTAAACACACATTGCTGGGCTGCCAGAATACTTTGATGAATAGAGATAACATTCTATTGAGAATTGAGAATACGTTCCTGGACAATAGATACATTCTATAGAGCTGTGCGTAACTCCATTGCCCATGGTGGAACAATGTCCTACGTGGGTTGCTGCACAAATTGTGATCCCCTATCAAGTGGATTGACAGGTTCTAGTGTTCGCTGCACTGCTCTCTCTTGACCCCACTAGGTTGTTTTTGTCTTCTTTAGTTCTTTTTTAGGGGGCAATTTTTCACCTCATCTATTTTCACAAACTGAATTGTAGGTGGAAATAGTCATTGAGTTTCTAGGCGCACGAACTTGTATCCTGTTAGATAACACAAACCATCATCATCACACAAATGCGAGATAATGCCTGCAAATGGAAGAACATGATTTAACTTGCTCTCAATAGCTGCTTCCTTGATTGCAAACAAACACACAGTCTAAAGTCTATTTTCAACCCATTAACTAAACAATAGACTATTTGTGCATCTCGGTGAGACAAGGTAGTGTAATGCATGGTAGGATAGACTGAATATGATGAAAATAAGTTGAAGAAGTCTGCTTGCAAGGTCAACTGTGAATGACTGAGATGAGCATTATTAGGATCCCAAAGTCAACGACGATCTCTATGCAATATGCTAGCAAGATCCACTAGAGGTCCCCTCACCACTTCATGATTAGGAAGACCATTGTTATAACCAAACCCAGGCAATCCATAGTATTCATTGATTCTTTCAGCTGTGATGATCACTTCCATTCCACGAACAACTACTTTCCCTATGTGACTGAACTCATTGGGGTTTAATGCCACATAAAAGTCTATAACAAAACTTGGATTATATGAGAGATGATCTTTAACAACTCGTTTCCAACCCAATTGATCGATAACTCTTGGCACAAAGGTGCTGCCTAAAGCTTCTAAGTCAATATCGTGCTCTACCACTACATTTTGGTTCTGAATAGTTTGTGCTCGAGCCGTCTCGACAGCCGCATGTTTCTTCTGCTTCCCTCATTGTGTGATAGCCTTACTCCTCGAACTAGATGCAACAACACAACCTCCTCGTGTATGAACCATACCTGCCACAAAAAAAAAAAAATCACAAGATACGCACCATAATTTTCATAATGGAACCCAATTAGTTTAAGAGACCTTTTACCAAACACCTACTGTGCGCTGCTTTTGCCTCATGTTCTCCACAACTAACACCAAATTGGCACTGCTCTAAATCGCAATAATACACACATAACATCCACAACTCGCTTTTACCGAAAAAATTCTCATGCATAGCCACCATTAGCATCAAACTTACTAAGAAAACCCATGGAAAAACTAGCTTCAAAAGAATGAAATTTATGAAAATTACGAACTAAGAATCGCAACTAAGAATGACTTTCGTCAATGCGAAACACAAACTACATGAAATTTATGAAAAATAGGAAAGTGAGATCATACCTGGAATGTTGATGCAACAACAAGAAAAGAATGTTGGATCAATGATGAAAGTGGATGAATGGATGACAGTAGTAAGTAGTGAAAAACAAGTGTGGCATAGAATGGTGATTGACAAAGCAAAAATAGAAAAAGAAAAGTTGAAACAGAAAGTTTAAATCACCTTTTTTTTGGAAATAAATAATTTGATTTTATTTTAAAAAAATAATAATAAAATCAAATCAAATGAAAATTTTGAAAAACTTGGGTTACCTCCTAAAAAGCGCTAGATTTTTTTAAGTCTTCAACACGACTTCTACCTGGGTTCAATTGTTATGATCCACCAAAGTGATAGTGGATTTTTGACGATCCACTTCACCATCGTAATAATGCTTCAATCGTTGGCCATTAACCTTAAATGAATCCTTCGTCTTCTCATCTTTAACTTCCACTGCCCCGTATGGATACAGTGTTTTTGTAATGAAAGGGCCTGACCATCTTAATTTAAGCTTGCTTGGAAATAATATGAGCCTGGAATTGAACAATAGAACTGCTATCCTAGCACAAAATGCTTAACTAAGATTTTCCTGTCACGTCATTGCTTTGTCTTTTCCTTGTAGATGCGAGCATTCTCATAGGAATCCAATCTTATTTCTTCGAGCTAATCCAATTGAAAAAGACGTTTATCACCAACTTTCCTCAAATCAAAATTTAACACCTTAATTGCCCAAAAAGTTCGATGCTCCAACTCTATTGATAGATGACATGTTTTCCCATACACTAACCGGAATGGGGACATTCCAATTGGTGTTTTATAGGCAATTCGATAAGCCCAAAATGCATCATCAAACTTGATACTCCAATTCTTCCTTGATCTACTCACGGTCTTCTCTAAAATACCCTTAAACTCCCTGTTTGAGATTTCCACCTGTCCACTGGCTTGAGGGTGATACGGGGTTGTTATCTTGTGAGTGACCCCATATTGCTTGAGGTGACTCTCAAATTGGCGATTACAAAAATGTGAACCACCATTACTGATAATGGCTCGAGGTGTTCCGAACCTAGTGAAGATATTCTTCTTCAAAAAATTGGTTACAGCCCTTGTGTCATTTGAAGATGTAGCTATAGCTTCTACTCATTTCGACACATAATCCACTACCACTAAGATATACTGATTTTGGAAGGATGATAGAAAAGGTCCCATGAAGTCTATCCTCTAAACATCGAACAGCTCAACTTCTAAAATATTCTGCAACTGTATCTCATGTTTCTTCAAAATATTTCCTGTTCGCTGACATTGATCACATGCCTGCACGAATCGCCTTGCCTATTTAAAAATCGTCGGCCAATAAAACCAAGCCTACAGAACTTTTACGGCAGTTCGTTCTCCACCAAAATGACCCTCGTAATTGGACGAGTGACAAGTCATAAAATATCTTCAGTATCTTCATATGGCACACATCGTCTCAACATCTGATCAACACATTGCTTGAACAAATACGAGTCATCCCATACATACCTTTTCACATCATGGAGAAATTTCTTCTTTTGCTGAAATGATAAGTCAAAGGGGAGTACATTGCACACTATAAAATTGACAAAATCTGCGTACCACGGTGCCTCTTCATTGCTACACGAGAAAAGTTATTCATCGGAGAATGCCTCATTGATATTTGTCTTATCATCTACACTACTTCCTTCCAATCTTAATAAATGATTAGCAACTTGATTTTTTATCCCCTTCTTATCTCTTATTTCCAAGTCAAACTCTTGTAATAGCAGTATCCATCTGATCAGACATGGCTTGGCATCTTTCTTAGTTACAAGGTATTTAATGGCAGAGTGGTCAGTATAGACTCCCATATTAGACCCAATTAAATACAGTCTAAACTTATCAAATGCAAAGACTACGGCCAGTAATTCTTTTTCTGTTGTGGTATAATTTAATTGGGCTTCATTCAATGTCTTACCAATGTAGTAAACAGTATGAAAAATCTTATCCCTTATCTGACCAAGGACAGCCCCTACTGCAAAATTGCTGGCATCATACATTAACTCAAATAGTGTGTTCTAATCTGGAGTTGAAATAATCAGAGCTGTTACTAATTTCTTCTTCAAAGATTTAAATGCTTGCAAACAATCTTTATCAAAATTAAAAGGCACATCGTTCTCCAAGAACTACATAATGACTTTGATATCTTGAAAAAATCTTTGATGAATCTTCTGTAAAATCCTGTAAGTCTAAGGAAACTCCTAACTTCCTTCACTGATGAAGGTGGTGGGAGTTTCTCAATTACTTCTATTTTTGCTCTGTCCACTTCAATGCCACTTGTTGAGATTTTATGCCCTAAAATAATACCTTCTTGAACCATGAAATGACATTTTTCCCAATTCAACACTAGATTAGTCTTTGTGTACCTTTTCAACACCTTAGCAAGATTTTGCAAACACAAGTCGAACAAATCCCCAAGCACTGAAAAATCATCCATGAAAACTTCCAAGAATTGCTCTACCATCTCAGAAAAAATGGACATCATATATCATTGAAAAGTTGCGGGAGCATTACATAATCCAAATGATATTCTCCTGTAGGCAAAAGTACCATAAGGAAATGTAAAGGTTATCTTTTCTTGATCCTTTGAAGCTATGACAATTTAGTTGTACCCAGAATATCCATCTAAAAAGAAATAGTATTTATGTCCGGCTAACCTATCAAGCATTTGATCAATAAAAGGTAGCAAAAAATGATCTTTCCTTGTGGCTTGATTCAACTTTCTGTAATCCATACAAACTCGTTAGCCATTGACCACTCTCGTTGGAATAAGTTCATTATTCTCATTTGTCACCACTGTTATTCCTCATTTTTTAGGAACATATTAAACTAGGCTGATCCAAGAACTGTCAAAGATGAGATACATGATACCCGCGTCTAACAGTTTAATTATCTCATTCTTTACCACGTCCTTCATAATTGGATTCAGTCAACGTTAAGGTTGAATAGTTGGCTTGTAGTTATCTTCCATCAAGATTTATGCATGCAGAAAGATGGCCTAATACCCCTTATATCAGCGATTGTCCGTCCCAAAGCTAACTTATTTTCTCTCAACACCCTTAGCGATTTCTCTTCTTGAACATTATTTAAATCTACAGAGATGATTATTGGCAAAGTGGACGTCTCCTTAAGATAAGCATATCGTAAATGTTTTAGGAGTGACTTAAGCTCTAAAGTCGATGGCTCTTCTATTGATGGCTTGAGTATCAACAATGCCAAAAGAGGCTGAGCATTATGCATATTTAACACCTCATACTTTGGAGCTATTTCATGTATTTTCAAATAATCTTGGACCTCTTAACGATTCCCCTTACTTGAATACAATAATGCAGCTTCT
The DNA here is from genome assembly GCA_022984855.1 of Dimocarpus longan. NCBI lineage: Eukaryota > Viridiplantae > Streptophyta > Magnoliopsida > Sapindales > Sapindaceae > Dimocarpus > Dimocarpus longan. The sequence goes on from CM041013.1 coordinate 8,899,733, forward strand.
AGAGTATCTAGTGGAGTTTCTTCATTGTGTACCTCTTAAATACAATCGTGCAACACTTCCACTCTATTGCATTCATCGGTGTCACTAGAAAATTTCAAAGCTTTGAAAACATTAAAGGTGACTTCTTCATCCTTTGATGGGTTAGGCACCACAGTAGATTTTCTTATGCTTTGATTCAGCTCCTTACCATTCCTCAATGTGATGGCCTTACACTGCTCTTTACCTTCCCTCTTAGGGTTTTGCTCCGTATCATTGGGTAAGTTCTCATACGATCTACTATTGATAGAATTAACAAGCTGCCCTATTTGCACTTCTAAGTTTCGAATTGATGCACTCTGGTCTATAATTGAACTTAGAATTGATTTGTTGATTCTGCTGATTCTGTAATATATTCTGTTGATCTTGCATGAGAGAATCAGTTTTCGTCATCTACTACAACATCATTTCCTCTATTGAAGGCTTCTTAACTTGAGGTTGAACTTGTTGTGGCTGACTTTAAAAACCGGGTGGAAATGCAGGCTTTAATTGTGGTGCCTAATCTTGATTTTGCTTCCATGAGAAATTGGGGTGATTTCTCCACCCAGGATTGTAAACATTCGATTATGGATCATTGCGTTGTCTGTTATAATTGGCTACAAACTATACCGACTCTTGATTACTCGGACAACTATCTATTATATAACTGCCTCCACACTCTTCACAGCTAACAAATGAGCTTTGGATTGCGTTAATACCACTTACACCCATACCACAAGCATCCAATCTCTTAGTCAAGGCAGAAACTTGAGCTATTAATGTTGTAATCGCATCCAGCTTGTGCACACCTACCACTGATTTTCTAGGTTTCATTTTCTCATAAGGCCACTAATAGATGTTAGAGGACATCTCTTCAATAAACTCAAATGCATAATCCACATCTCTTTTTAATAGATCGCCTCCTGCTACAGCATCCATATTGGACCTTCCAACCTCTGATAATCCTTGGTAAAAAGTTTGTATTTGCATCCATTCTGAAACTCCATGATGAGAACACTTCCTAAGCATCTCCTTAAACCTCTCTCAAGCCTCGTATAATGATTCCTCTTCCCTCTACATGAATACAGCAATATCATTCTTTAATTGCATTGTTTTCGCTGGAGGAAAGTACTTGGCTAGGAACTTCTGCGCCAACTCATCCCATGTAGCGATAGAAGATCGAGGCAATGAATTCAGCCAACCCTTTACCCTATCCTTTAATGAGAAAAGGAACAATCTCAACTGAATGACATCGTCCGTTACTCCATTGTACTTGAAGGTGTCACAAATCTCTAAGAAATATACGATATGCTCATTTGGATCTTCATTGAGTAAACTGCAAAATTGCATTATTGATTGAACCATTTGAATGGTCGCCGATTTGATCTCAAAATTGTTCGCTTGAATGGCTGGTCTGCAAATGCTTTGATGAATCTCTTCCACAGTTGGTATAGAATAATCTTTGAGAGGTTTGGAACCCTCAGGATGTGTCTGATTATCCCCCATTTTCACTTTATGCTCCGTTAAACGCCTAGCTTTTCTTATTCCACGAACTATTCTCTCGATTTCGCTATCGAATATCTATAGCTCAGCGCTTTTAAAGCTTCACATAAAACGTCTGCCCGCACCTGAAAAAATATGCAAAATAAAATTGTCTGAAGTAAGATTGTTTTAACTAGTATTGATATTGATACTATAAAACAGCACGCTGTCCCCGGCAACGACGCCAAAAACTTGATGGATATTTTCCTAATGCACTAATTACAATAGGTCACCTGTAAGTATACACGGTCACAATGTAATTTAATAGCAAATCAAGGTCGTTCCCGTAGGGACAATTGCTAAATTTTACGTATCAATTACCAAAATTGATTGACAATAATTTTATCCAAACTACCAAATTCAAGAGAGAATTAAATTTAATTAAATAAAAAAAAAACTATATAGAGTTAATAATAAAAATGATAATAATAATAATAATAATTAAATTAACAAACAATTTAATCGATGGAACTAACAGCAGATGAGAAGATCTAAGACATAATTTCACCTTTTTATTTCATCAACCTATTTTCATTCTATTCTCACTAAAATAATTACTTTTATATTGTATTTAATCAGGTAAAACTTTAAATTAATTACCAGCCTCTTTCGAACAGTCAAGTAATATTACCCAAGATAATTAATCTATTATATGTCTATATAGATTAAATTAACCTAAACTTATTAAGTTTCAATTACCCACATACGATTACACAATCTCTATAGGTAAATGTCTATCTTATACAAATTATGCCAGTCTATTGTCATCTAACACATGATATCTTTTTCAAGTGCATCATAGTCACAACATTTACCAATTAATAGGCCTTATTTAATTGACAACATTACGTTCCAATAGAATGGAATATAAATATGAAAAGAATAATAATCAATTAACACAAAAATTATTGAATAGACAATAAAATAAATTGGCTACATTGTAACCTTAGAAATTAAAATTAGTTTGACATAAGATTGAATAACACAATGTATAAAATGGAAGTAAAAATAAATGACATTAAAACAATCAACCAAAAAGATGGGATAGTCACTGTGTTGTTCTCTAAGATACTTCTCCCTTTGAAACTTGAATAAACTGGCTCTTGCTTTAGAGCACACCAACTTCTGACAATGTTGAGATTGTCTTGAGACTCCACTTCCCTCAAGCCCTCTTTCCTACCGTCTAAAAAAAATTGAACAAGGAAAAAAAAGCCTAAAACTTTTTCCAACCAACCCTCCTTCCTGTCCACGAAAAAGTGAATTTATAAAAGAAGAGAGATATTGTTCAAGCCTTGGTTGACTTCCTTTTTTTTTTTCTCTTGATTCTCTACCAACTGCCAACTAAAACTCCCCCAAAAATCCTCCAAGATGCTCTTTGTTAATACCATATACTGACTGCTTAAATCGCTACTTTGAATGCTCACAAAATTGAATTCAAGATCCTTTGCAAGTCCACTTGAAACTTCATTCAAAGCCTTGATCATTTGACTAAATTGTCTTCGACAAATCAACTGAGACAATAATGATGATTCTCCAAGCGTGAAGTTAGCAAGGAAATTTTTGCAACGTACGGTTTGGCCGCTTGAAACTCGTACGCACGTTTACGTGCAAAACAAAACAAGTTCGGATGCAACCCATAGACGCGGGCAGCAGACCTGCATATACTTCCAATAGCCACCTGCTAGTTTGGGCTGCTGGATAGTCACCTGTAGCTATGGCCTACAGGACAATTACGAAAAAAAAAAAACCTCAACTTTTGAAAATTACAATTTTACCCCCAAAAATTATAATTCAGTCCCTCCATTAATTTTTTGCACAAAACACTCAGAAAAACATTAGAACACCTCTATTTTACTCGAGTTTTCATCACAAAAGCATAAGCTAAGGATATCAAATCGTGCATAATTTTAGCCCGATTAGTCAATCATAAAGTAATTTTAATATCTTTTTGTCCTTGCTAATTATTGTTGTCAGCTAACTCAAACATAAAAGGAAGAGTGGCCAAACATAAAAAGAAGAGTGGAATCATGCATATTTTGGATACTATTGTCACAATAAAAAAAATTGACTTTGTTCAAATTATCATATAGAATGGTTGAAATTGAAGAACTGGAGGGGGAAAAAAAAAGAAAATCTAACTTGTTGACTACAAGCTTAATTAATTAATAATGAGTTGTAACTAGTCTTATTTGTATTTTGGACCTAAACAATTTGATGAACACATTTGGGGTGCACAAAAAAGTCGAAATCGACCCAACTGAGCTGAAAAAACTGAAAATGTAACATGTTGATATTATGTCAATATAATTTATTCAATATTGATTATATATTAAGGGATGATGTAAATAATTATCAGTTCGGATCCGGATAAGTAATTGAATTTTTATAAAATTCTCCAAACGGGTCCGAGGATAATTCTTTAATTCAATTTCATAAAATAATTTAGAGCGATCGAATTCGAATATTTATTTTAGAATAATAAAAAAAAAAAATAATTTCGAAAGCCTGAAGACGGATTTGAAATGTAAAAATAATTCCGAGTGTACGGAATCGAAATCAAGTCATAAGTGGATTAACCGGATGGACGGACGAAATTGGATTCGAGCATGGAATCGGAATGGGAGAACGCATGAATCAATGTGTGGCATAAATGGTGTATGGCTTTGACATGTGTCAAGCATATGGAAAGGAAACATGACAAGTGGCATCAATGGTAAATTATATATAAAATTTAAAAGCTAGAAATAAAAAGGGAAAAACAAAATATTGAAAGAGATGATTAAAAAGGCAAATAGCTTTCGGTCACTCATTACTCATCAAGCAAACCGAGTGAGAGAACTCTAGAGAGAGAGAAGTAATTTAACAAAAGCCTTCAATCGATCATCACTCACCATCAAAGGCATTCGGCCTCCAAGTTCAAGCAAAAACAATAGCTCATCCTCGTGCATGTTGAGAGAGACGTAAGAGAGAGCTAGAGAGTGATGGAGGAAATGCAAGCTTTACCGTGAGCTGGTGAAGGAGATCCAGCACATGCATGTGCTGTCCAAGCATCCAGATGGAGAATCTGATCTTGCATGCAAACTAGGAAGGGCGATCAGCTGCTGTCTGGCCATGGGGGAGCTGCTGCCATGACCTGTTGCTGCTGCCAGACCGTGGAGTGTTGCTGCCGAGAGCTGAAGCCGCTGCTGCTGACGTGATGAAGGTGCTGACGCCGTGAATTTGGTGGCGTGAGGTTGCTACTGGTGGCGTGGAAGTGCTGTCGTCGCTGGAAGAAGTCTCGCCTTGAGCTGAGGTAACTGCTGCCTTGTACCATTGCTGTCGTTGTTGCTGAAATCATGGTTATGGTTGTGCTGTCATTGTTGCAATTGTCATTGTGCTGTTGTTACTAAGTTGCTGTTATCGTTGTGCTGTCGTGGCCGTCGATATCGTGCTGTCGCGAAGCTGCTGGTGTTGCGAAGCTGCTGGTGTCGCGAAGCTGCTGGTGGCTGTTGTGCTGTTTTTGCTGTGTGCTGCCGTGCTGCTGTCATTGCTGTCTTTGCTGCCTTGCTGCTGGCGTGAGCTGCTGGTGGCTGAAATCGACGACGCTGCTGCTAGCTGTCAAGCTGAAGCCGTGCCGCTGTTGCGTCGTGTGCTGTCATCGAAAATAAGTTGCTGTCATTGTGCGAACTGCTGCCAAGTTGCTGTCATTGTCATCGAAATAGTTCGCGAGCTGTTTTGAAAGAAAAACAGCTCAAGCAAAGGTAAGTCGCTGCCCCGCTAGTACCAAAATCATGATTTGAATGATATTTAAACGTTAATGATGTTCATTTGGATTGAAGGAAGCTCGTAGATAAAAGGAATTATTTTGGACAGCTCTTTGCGCTAGTTCGAAACTTTCAAAGTAAGCTTCGAAAGGTACGTTGTGATTTATTTGATTCCGTTTCGTTGAATAATGTCTAAGATTGAGTTGAGGATAAATTTTGGTGATGATATGATTGGGAAATAGGATTTTAGAACCTCATTAGTGCGGAGGTTCGTTTAATTAAGTTTTGACGTGTTGAAAAATGATTGTTCGATGTTGAAATTTGCATTGCGAAGCCGTATAGGGGCTGTTATGTTAGGAAATATGGGCTGTTATGTTTTGTTTTCTGTTTTGAAATGGTCGGCATGAAAAATGGTTTGCAACGATATGCATTAGAATATTGGAAAGTTATTTGAATATTGCTAGATTGTTTTCAAGTGTTTCAATCTAGTTTTCCTTTATTTCAAAATGCGTTAATTCGCTATTTAGTGTCGAAAGAGTTGTGATTAAAGATGCCATGATGTTAAACGATACTTGAATATGAGTTAAATGAATATCTATGATGAAATTGATTGAGAGGTTTCATAATGGGTTGATAGAATTAATTTGCGTAAATGAAAGACGATATGATGAATTATGGGCCGTTTTGGATATACTGTTTTCATGGAAATTATGTGTTGATTTTAGCATGATTTAAGGATTGCTTTGAAGTGTTAAAAGGCTGTTCTCGTGCTATTCGAATGAGCCGTTAAAGTATTATTATATAAGCTATAAACATGCTAGTTATGGGATATCCAATTTAAGAAATAGCATGCTGTTTTTAGGACGTTATTCGCGCTGTTCTGAGTTCGTTAAATGCCGTTTTCATAATGATTTTTGGACTATCATAAGCTATATGAATGTGTCGTTTTAAGGTTATTTTTAATTCGATAAAGACAGTCATAAAAGAAGATTGTGAGCTGTTTCAAGTCATATCCATTGAAAGTAATTAGGATGCATTATAGGAAAGTATATAGTTATAACGCATTATGTAACGCTAGAAACTTATTAAATAAACTTCTGCTATGTTTGTTTTAATGAAAGGTCAAGGAGAACCCGGCGAACCGGATTCTCGACCCGAGAATAAGAGTAAAGCTTAGGAGGAGCATTCGATTCAAGATCGAATCATTTTTGAGGTCGGTATACACATTATCTTTAAAGTTTATTTGAAAGTGTTTTTGTTATGAAATGAATTTCTTAAATGAGATTGTTATATGAATATTTTTAAATGATATTGTTATATCTTTTTAATATGATACATTTACAAACGTATTTTACTACCTGAAATGAGATAAGAAATTGATTTGTTAAGAAAATCTTGTTATTAAAATCAAAGGGAAAAATATGTGATACAAACGTTATGATATGAATAGCCCTTGTAAACATAGATATCGATAAATGGAAATTGGTAATTAACATGTCAATAGGGAACTTAGCAGCTGCACCGTTTATTTACATTGATTCGTTATGGATTATGAGAGGCACTACGTGTCCAATCCTGAACGATTATGTGTTATGATATACAACTCGGTGGATAATCACCGAGCGGCCGTTGTCGGGGTCGACCGTTATTTCGGCGGATACTACCACGTGTCCGATGTCGGAAACCCATATGCCAATACATGAGTATCGAATATATGTTTACTAAGGGGCACTGAGAAAAATGTGATAAGCGATGAAATGAAATTGTTACATGATATGAAATGTTCAATGTTTTGAAATATGTTGAACTTGAAAAATTGTGAATCATATGTTTAAGTATTTTTATGCAGCATATATATATATATATATGTTTATGAATGATAAAGTTATAATGCTTTTAGTTACGAATGAAATTATATTTGAAATTAAGAAATTAGATTATCTGTATACCACTAAGCAAATATGCTTAGCGTGTTGATTTACCGCGCGCAGGTTGAACCTTGTGATTCCATTCCCAGACAGGGAAGTAGCTGATACGCAGAAGCTCAGATAGTCGCCATCCTTTCTACGCTTTTGATAGTTATATGTATATATATATATATATTACAAAGGATCATGCGTTTTGGAACATATGTATATTTATATAAATTATGGTATTTCACTTATGTAAAAAGTTTATGTATATTTCTTAAAACTTACCTTTGAATATATATATGCTTATAAATGTTTATGATATAATTGAGTAATGTAATGTTTGGAAAACGGACCGGAGGTCCGAATTGGTAATTCTGAAATTAATGTTTTAGAAATGTTAGAGTTTTAATTACAGAGAATGGATTTTGGATTTCAGAAAAAAAAACAGAGAAAACTCTACCGAAATTATGTTTTTTTTTAAAAAAAAAAAAAATTCCGCTATTTTGATAACGGGTTTAATAAGTTTGATAATAGTAACAGAAACGGATTTATAAAGGAAAGTAACGTTCTCCGTTCTGGATTTTCGACCGTAACGGAAGTAGGGTGGAGGTCGTTACAGAAAATATCGGTTTTTGGTTTGATTTTTGGTCGGAGCGATTTTAATTGGTAAAAAACCAAGGTCAGTTTTGGGTTTAAAATACTGTTCTTGGTTGAAGTATGGAAAAAGTGGGAAGAATAGGTGGATTTTGTAGTTTTTTTTTCTCTTGCGATTTTGTCATGGAAAAAGTAGAAATGAAGAAAAGTTAAAAAAAATGATGAAGAAATTATGAAAAAGATGAAGATACACAAATGATGACGAATAAATATAGATAGAGGTGATGAGGTTGACGGATGAAGAAGATGATGAATTTTTTTATATTTTCTAAATTATTTTTTATATTTTAACTAATTTTATTAATTTTAATAAAAATAGTAATATATTATCTTCAAAAAAAAAAAAAGTAATATATTAACTTATATACATTTAATTCTTAGGATAAGGGGTATAATCCATCATTAGTTAATGGCTAAAACTAATAGTTGGGGTGTTTTTGCAACATTTATAAAACCGCTAAGTGATACTAGTGTTGAAAGGGTCAAATGTCACATATCTATATAATATTGTAAAACATGGGGGTTATTTGTGTAATTTATCTTTTAATAGAGTTAAAAATGGATGTGACCTCAGCAATTATCTCAGCCATAAGATTGGAGACTTATGAATGTTAGATGTTGAAATTAAAAAACTTTAAGTCACAAATTTAAGTTAAATAACCTAACCATCTTTTATATCATTTGTTATTCTAATTTTCAACTTTAAAATCTTAAATTATTAATTTATTAGTTCATATATATATATATTCAAAATTAAATAAATTAATTTATCCTTATTCTTTTAATACATAAATACGTAACCTTCTATGTTTCAAAATATTAAATAATTTTTTTATTAATTTATTGAAATTAATTATTTTCGTAATTAATCACCTATTGTGAAACCGGCTGGTGTAGCTCATATAAATAACTTTGGCTGCCACAATTTGTTGTTTGCATCATAGCAAATAAAATCTTGATGTAGCATGAGCATGACTCAAGACTTGTTCTAGTCAGCAAAATGTCATTTCCATGTCCAGTTTTCTTTAATTATTATTGCACTTCTCTTTAATTAATATTATAAGGTAGTTAAGCATCGAAAGGAGAGTGAAAACACTGACTTTGTGATATAATGTAGTAACGAACTCTTTTTTATAATGTTAAAGGCCTCCAACTTGTGGTTTTCTTAACAATAATTCAGAATCTTCCATTGTGAAAACATTATCGGTCTACCTACCATGCATGTGTTCGTCAAGTAAATGATATTGTTTGTATGTCTTGTTTGTTTTTTTTGTTTTTTTTTTTTTCTTTAACTAAAGTTTTGACAATAAAACTTGAGAAAAAAAATTTTCGAGTAAAGAAAAACATATGACAGTTTGAATAAATTAGGAGACCAAGATAATGGGTTATCAATGTGTTCACATTAGGAGAGACAAAGATATTGGAATTATGTCCAGACTAATTATATATATTCATTCGGTAGTGATCAAAGGTTGTGTACAATGCACAAACTCTAGATAGATAAACATTCAAAAGTTATTATTCAAAGTAAAAAATTGCATCTGTTTTAATTTCTGTGCAAATTGTATGTACAAATCTTTTGGAAAATAGTTTGTGCCAGATAGAAATCATCCCACAAGAATCGTGGGAGAAATAAAAGCCAAAATCCAAATTCATTTAAATTCTGATATAGTTAACTAGTTAATTTTTTAAGATAAATTTGATTATATTTATATGTAAGGAAAGACAAATAAGATTTAAAACAATTACGAAAATGAAGTACAAGAACATTAAATTCGAAACAATCAAATAAAAATGTATTGGGGACTTGGAGTCCACTACCACTAACATAATGTTTTTAAAGATTCTTTACCCATTAGTTCTAAGTTTATAAAAGTAAATAAAAGTCAATCAATTCCTTTTAAATATAAAAATCACTTCAGTACATTAAAAATCACTCATTTTCAGATTGCATTTAGCCTTAATGTACAAATCATAAACATTTTATGTAAATAACTAATTGAAAAACAGAATCAAATATATTTGTATATAAATATTTCAAAGCTTGCCATAGCTCAATCAATAGCATTAACTACCGAAAATACATGGCATTTTTTGGTTAAAATAACTATTTAAAATTAATCCTACATTCCTAGCTACTAGAGTTAGAGCCATCAAAATGCAAAGTTTATTAAATGAAATCATGAATAATACCCTCAAATGCACTACATTAATGATGTGTACCCAAATCCCAAATACAAGTAAATTAAATAGATATCTTCATGACAAAGCTAATACAAGAAACATAACGAAGTCTACCATGACCAATAGCTTGCAAATTAACTCTAAAAGCTTCAAAATTTGTGACAATCCACTTGAGATGATGTCAAAGAGTAGTGGTTCCCTTCCAAATGCTTTTCTTGGTTTTCTTTTTTTGGTCTTGCTTATTCAAGTACAGGCCACCACCATGTTCATTATTTTTATATTCTGTATCCTGCCGCCACCTCCACCCTTTTGTGAGGCAAGCCTCCCTTGTTTATAGGTGTCAAACCTTCTTACTTGTTAAATCTAAAGTAGTCAATTTAATGATGCGTGTCCCATCATAATATATATGTTTTGCTTTTAAAAGTGGAGCCAGTGCCTGACTTTGCGTTTGGTCTACCATGAATGGTCTTTCCCTGCAGGAGCGTTATTTGAAAATCTCCAATTTCCAAAGCTGTGACACAATTGCTTTTTTTTTCTAAATTATGATGGGAGTGACTCTAGACACAACAACATATTTATGTCAAGAAAAAATTACAATTTAACTATGCAATTCATACTTTAATTTGAGCGAAGCAATATTTTTGGGTATTATTGTAATTTACTCCTCTACCGTTAGCAACTTTCCGTTAAAATTAACTATGTGAGGGGTAAATGTCTGTTGACCTTATTTTAAAAATTCAATAATTAAAAAATCAATAAAAATTTAAAATTTATATTTAAATAAAAAAATTCATCAGATCTCCATCGTTCATTTTAAAATGGACGGTAGAGATCAACGGATTAAAATAGAAAAAAAAAAAAAAATCTCTCATTTCTTCCCTCTTACTTCAGCATCTCTCTCTCTTTCTCTCTATCGACCTCCACTTGTTATTCTTTCCCATCATTGACCTCCTTCTCTTCGTCTTCCCCATCTGCCGTTGTTTGACCTCTTCTTCTTCCTCATCTGTCGCCATTTGATGTTTGATGGATATGTTTGATGGGTGGGTGTGGTGGGTCGCCGTTGACGGATTTGTTTAGAGTTTTTGGTCACTGTCAATTGATGAGTTTCCAGTTTCCAATTTACAGTTTTGGGTTTCCACTAGAAACCTATCGACTGACAATTCCGGGTTTCCATTGGAAACCTAGAATCATTTCATGGTTTCCACTGGAAACCCAGAATCATCAATTGATGGGTTTTTAGTGGAAACCCATAATCGTTAATCGATGAAGATGATTCTGGTTTCCACTGGAAACCCATAGTTAGGTGTTTGAACAATTTTTTTTTTTTTTTTTTTTTAATTTCGGTTGAAGTTGAGAGGGATAAGAGCTTGAAGATGAAATATTTTTGGGGATTTTTATTTTTTTTTTAATCTGTGTTTTTAGGGTATTTTTGATGATTAACACTGGTTTGAAAATTTTCTGGTTGATGATGATTTTGGTTAAAATGAGAGAGAGGAGATGATTTTGGTTAATGATTCTCTGGTTAACCTCCGCCATTGACTAAATAAAATTTTCTGATTGATAATGATTTTCTAGTTGATGATGATTTGGTTGAAGATGAGAGAGAGATGATTTTGGTTGATAATTTTTTGTTAATCTCCATCATTGATAGAATAAAATTTTTTATTTTTTTATAATTATTTTTATTTAATTTTTAGCTTTTAATTTTTTTTTTTAATTTTTTCTATTTTTTTTATTCGATCAATTGAATCAACTTCAACAACTAAGGGTAATTTCATCTTTCATCGCTTTGACATTATTTCCTATCAATTGTAATGAAATCTTGCTACGGTAGGGGGTAAATTGCAATGACACCGAAAGTGTTGCTCCATTCGAATTAGAATTTGAACTGGATAATTAAATTGTAATTTGCTTTTATTTAAGAAAAAATTTTAATTTAGTCTCTAACATTTAACAAAATATTACTTTTTTTACTAACGTTTATATTTCGAATTCCCGTCATCGCTAACATTTCGAAAATATATCAATTTAGTCTCTCTAACAAAAAAATGATAGTCAAACGTAACAGAAGTGGCAAAAAGACTGATCTACCATTGATATAATTTAAAATAATTAAAATGACATAATTACTCTTTTAAAAACTGACAATTACAAAATAATCATCTTCATTATTACAAAATTGCTATAGACCATCTTTAAATCAAATTGTAACACATCATTAAATCATTTTTTTTAATTCAATTTAAAATTACTAAATATTTTAATTAAAAAATAGTATTTTTAATATAAAATTTAAAAAAAAAAATCTCCTTCACCTTCTACCTCTTATCATTTTCCTTATCTCTAATTTTATCTTCTACATTCATCAAAATCATCATCTCTATCATTTTCATCAAACCAAAATCACCTAAATTAACATCAATATTAAACCAAACATCTCCCAAATCTTAAAAAAAATATATATATTTATGAAAATTAAAAAAAAAAAAAAAAAGCCATCTCCGATCAATCTCCACCATCGGAGATTGATCTCCGACAGTAGAAACCCTCTGGTCTCTATCATCGGAGACCAGATTTAGTCTCCGATGATGGAGACCAGCGTTGGTCTCCTCTTTGAAGATATGGTCTTCAACGTCTAGAAATCAGATGTAATCTCCAAACGCTAGTTGTTTGGTCTCCAGACGCTGTCCATCGCGTCTCTAATGATGGAAACCGGTTGGTCTTCATCGCTGGAGACCTAGTCTCAAACATGAAGACCAGGCCGGATAGTCTCCGGTTTGGTCTCCACTCTGGTGATGGAGACCAGTTTTCTGGCCTTCTTCATCGAAACAACAATGGTCTTCCATGGAGACCTATTTTTATTTTTTTAATTAATTTAAAAATAGTTTTATATATTAAATTAAAAATATATAAATATATATATTAAAAATAATAAATATATTCAGTTTTAAATGATCAAACTAACCTTCTCCCTAGTAAGATTGACTAACATTTGACCAATAGAAAGCCTAAATTGATATATTTTCGAAACGTTAGGGATAACGAAAATTTGAAATACAAACGTTAGTAAAAAAGTAATATTTTACTAAACATTAGAGACTAAATTAAATTTTTCCCTTTATTTAAATGATAATTGAGAACCAACAACATAAATTCCATTGCAAGCTCCTTAACCTATTTCACCAAAAATAACTTCAGTCGATCGCTAGCTCAAACTTCTGTCTTTCTTATGTCTTGCATAGTTTTGGGCCTTTGAGGCCTTTTGGGCTTTGTATTGGGCTAAACATTTCATAATTGATAGCAGACCTCAATTCTTCTAACCACCTATTTTAAGCCCTTTTTTTTTTTTTTTTTTGTGGAAAAGCTCTTTTGAGCCTTTTTAAAACTGAGCAAAGCTGTTTATTTTGGCTTCAAAATAGAAAAACAGCAATTGTCTATTTCTATTTTTATTAAAAATATAAAAAATGTGATGAGGAGCATAAACAATATAGAATCCAACACCATTGATTTTGTTTGAAATAGAAATTACATCTTTACCCTTCTCACTGACTCATTAATAAACAGATGATTTCATATGAGATGCCTAAAAAAATAATAATTGAAAATTAAAAATAGCGCATGCATGGATGGATTGCCTCTTTGTGGTACCACTCTTTTTCTTATCCCACCTGCTCAAGATATTGTGTATGACTGTATCTATTCTCTGGATTTCCATGGCTCTCTACTTTTTTCTTATTATTTTCACATTTTCTTCTCTTCTTCTTATAGGAAGCTTATTAAGAGGCTTCTCAAGACTTCATCTTATCAAAGTAAGTTCCTTTTTGGGGCTTAATCCAAATCACTACTAATATACACCTCCGGTCTCATTCTCTCTTTTCATGGCAGTCACTACTGTTGATTCTGGTAGTAAAGCTCTACAATTTCGAGGTTTACATAAAGATGACCAAACCAACACACAAACACCTTCTGTTTCTCTAAACAACCATCATGTGTGTTTTTACTTTCTCTTTTTTTGGCTTTTTTCAATGTCTCAAAGATGAAATACCCTGTCAGTTCTTGATTTTTTTTTTTTTTTTTTTTTTAACAGGAAATGCAAGTAAACCTTGTCTATTCTTCAAAGGTTAGTTATGTTTGATAGTCATTCTTATGTCATTTGTGTAAAAAAAGAAACATTTGTTGGTGTAATTATTTATATTAAATCATTAATTTTTCTAATATTTAAATTTTAGGATTTATATTTCTCAAATAAATGATCTTGGGTTTTGTAGAAAAATACGTTATTTTTTTAGTTGATTGTTGATGTAATTATTTATGTTAAATTTTGAATTTTTCTAATATTTAGATTTTGGGATTTATATTGACAACTGCTTACATGAATAACTTATAGATAATTGTTGTCATTAAAATTATCATTCTTGGTTTATAAGTGATAAGATTTGGAGCTGATAAGATTTTCATTGGAAGTGATGCAATTCATGCAACAAAAGAATATAAAAAAACTAGAGTATGCAACACTTTTCTATCATCTCTTTACTTTGACAATTCTGGGGTTCATATGATTATAAATATCTAAATTTGTGTCTCTATTAATAGTTATTATAATTTTTTAGGTGAAGACTAGAAAAAGTAGTTTTGAACAAATATATAGAGTTTATAGACCTCAGGTAATTCCTTGTTTAATTGAAGCTTGAAAAGAGCAGTTTAGAACAGATATCTAGAGTTTATAGAACGTAGGTAATTCCTTGTCTAATTGTTGACATTTTCATGCCTCTACAATTCATCAATCTGTTAAGATATATTGTGATAAATTTATTCATTTTTTAATACACTATTTGTTGTTCTAGTCAGTCTCTTAATGTGTTGCTGCTTTAGTGGAAGATGTTAATAGACGAAGATATAAGCATATACCAAAAAACTTTATCTACATCATGGCATAAGGGAAAATTTGATACAATATGATAGACCCCTCTTCCTTATATCTTAGGCAGCCTGCCCAGCAACCTCATAGTGGCCTTCTAGATTGGATTTGTACAGGTGATCGGGCTAAAATTATGCACGATTGTATATTCTTAACCTATATTTTTGTGATGAAAACCAGAGTAAAATAGGGGTGTTCTAATATTTTCTGAGTGTTTTGTGCAGAAATTGAATATAGGGACTGAACTATAAATTTTATAAAATTTTAGGGCAAAAGTATAATTTTTCAAAGTTTAGGGGTAAAAGTATAATTTTCGAAACTTAAGGGGGCTTTTTGTAATTTTCCCCGTAGCCCATAGCTGCTGGCCGATTTCCAGCAGCTCACACCAGCAGCTGTCTGCAGGAAGCATACGCAGGCCTGTGGCCTGCAGCCATGGGCTGCGTCCAGTGTTTTTTTCGCGTTTTGCACGTAAACGACATGTGATGCGGTCAAGACGTGCGCTGCAAAATTTCCTTGCATATTTCACGCGTGGAGAATCACCAAGTGTAACACCCAAAACCGCGTTCTTCGGAGAGCGAAATATTTTTCCGATGTATCGCGTCCGATCGGAAAAATATAATGCCCGAGTTCGAAAATACTCGGAATATTTATTTTCGATTAAGAAAAAAATAAATTCGAGTTTGTGAAAACGGATTTGAAATTTTAAAATAATTCCTAGTGTGCGAACCAAGATTAAATCAAAAGCGAATTTCAGAACAGACGGACGGAAACGGAATCCAGACTTGAAAATAAAAGCAAGAAATGCATGGAAGAATTTTTATAAGATAAATTAGTGCATGCTTGTGACACTTGTCACACATGCATTGGTGGAAAGCAACAAGTGTCCAAGAGAAACAAAAGTAAAGATAATTTATAAAGAGAAATGAAGAAATGAAGTAATAAAAAGATGAAACAAGATTCAAATGCCCAACAAAGCATTCGGTTTCATCAAAAAGTAATTATATATTAATATATGTAGTTGAAATTGAAAAACAAGAATGAAGTTAAAAGTGAAAAAGAAAGCAATATATATCACTCGGTCAAACAAGGATTTAAAAAGGCAAAATCAAGCTCGGTCACCATTCTTCTTCATTTCAAAGCAAAAACTGAAACCAAAGTGAGAGGATTGAGAGCTCGTGGAAGGAAGCCACCAAATCCGAAAGTGAAACAAAGACGAGAGACCGAGAGCAGATCTTGAGCAATGGAGGACATGCAAGGGCCGATCTGAAGTGAGGACGTGCATGCAAGCAAAGAGAGCTGTCGAGATGCCATTGTCGCCGGCGTGGAAAGCTGTTGGCGTGAGGAAAACCAGTTGCTGCCTTGCTGCACGGACTGGAGAGCTGAAATCGCTGCTGTCATGAGCGAAGAAGTTGCTGTCGTCGCTGCCTTATGCTGCCGTGACTGCTGTCAACTTGAGCTGGTGGCCGTGAGTTGTTGTCATCGTTGCAACTGACGAGAGGAGCTGCTGTCACCGTCCCAAGTGCTGTCGTCGTGCTGTTTTGCTGTCTTGTGCTGCACGAGCTGGACGTTGCTATCGTCGTTGTGCCATGTGCTGTCACGTTGCTGTCTTACTGCCGATTGCTATTGTGTGTGCGCTGTCATCGTAAGTTACTGCTGTCAAGTTTATTCTAGTGTATCATTTTAGAGCTGAAGCGAAACAACATCAAAGGAGACAGCTTGCTGCGAGATCGTGCGAGAGATTCATCGCCGTTCGGAAGCCATTTCGAAGCGGAGAACAGCTCGCTTCTTGGGTAAGTGCTGCCCCATTCCGCTTGGGTAAATGTTTTGAGTAAATTAGTAAGCATCCATGTGACTAGAGTTGAGATAAAGTGATGATTTTATGATTTGGTTTAGGATTGAGAACCTCGTTAGTGCGGAGGTTCGCTCATTGATGTTGCGATTGTGTTTTTATAATCGATCGTGTTCGTTGTGTTTTGTTTGCGGGCTGTTATGAGATGTTTAGGGGCTGTTAAAGTATGTTTAAGTTTCGCATTTCATTGTCGTGGAAAATGGTTAGTGTTAACGTGTTTTTAAATATCGGTTAGTCGTTCGGTTATTTAGAAATCGTTTCCAAGCGTTTCGATTGAATTTTTCCGCGAATGCGAGCGTTGTTAGTTTGTGATATTCATTGTCGATTATTAAAGTAAATGTGATGTTAGCTCGCTACCCCGAGATTGTTATTAAGCTCGTTAAAGTGTTTAAGTTGAAGTTAAGATAGTTTGAGTTTTAATAAAGTTAATCGCATAGTTTTTATTTCGCGCGAAATCGTTAATTGTCGAAATTTCGGAGTTGAAAACGGAAATGAATATGCATTAAGTTTGCTGCCATATTTTCTTCTTTGTGCTTAATCATGTTTGAATATTCATTTGCCTTGTTTTAAGTAAAGTCACGAGTTGAAATTGACGATAAGTTTAGTTAGAAACTAAGGAATCGCGCGAAACGCTAAAAACGGTAAATCGCGATATCTAGTTGAAATCGCGTAAGCTTTAAGTTTGTCGTTTGGTTTCGAATCTTCTGTTTAGTGAATTCATTAGAATCTGATTTTGATGATGTTACATTAGATTCGAAAGGCATAGTTGTCGGTTTTGTAACCGGAGAGTTTTGAGTATTTTAAGTCGCGATAACGAATCGGTTTGAAATAGTTTCGTGTGCGAATATGAGTTATCCATTTTGTTATCGTGTGAGGATAGTCACTTGAATTATTGTGTTTATAAATCCTCGTATGGCTTAAAATTTAGTTGCGCACGAGTTATGTTTTAACGACATCTCGATCGAAATCAATTGTAGGTGAATCGGAAACCGATCGAGAGCCGTATTGGGTAGCGGTGATAAGTATTTTGGAAGCAAGTTGTGAGTGTACATTTTTATTAAGCTTTTGCGAATTCTATTTCATGACATTATTAATGCGATGTAGTTTATTATTTATTTATGTTATTCAAGTAATATTTTAGAATATTATCGTTTTCTCTATAATGCATACATAGTTGTATAGATGTTTTTTTGTTTGCAAAGAGACTTGAAATCGTTGTTTCAATAATTGAGTTTCCACTCTCGAAAGCAAATTTTCGGTCTTAAATCGTAAGTAGAAAGCGAGACACTTATATGACAGCTGTAAAGGTAATTAGTATCTCTTTAGTTTAGCTTGGCCTCTAACAGAAACCGTCCGAGATACCCTATGTGTGTATAGTATCATACAGGGGGAATCGTAATCCCAAGTTCCCGTACGCCTAATAGACGGGGGGAATCGTAATCCTAAGTTCCCGTACGGCTTAATATTCGGGGGGAATCGTAATCCCAAGTTCCCGCATATTTCTAGATGTTGGGGGGAATCGTAATCCCAAGTTCCCGCATCTGAGTACACGCAAACAGAAAAGTTCCAGTATTTCGTGTCATATAGATATTTAGTTTAAGAGCTTAAGAGAATAAGTTTTTCTAGAGTTACCCTTCTAAGTTGAAATACGTCAATAGACGTTAGTTTAGAATAAAAAGAATCTTTTGCTTATATAAGCCTTATCCTTTTCAAATACTACAGAATTTATTATTTATGTGCACTCACTGACTTATTCTCACCATCATTTTCTGTTTTATTTAAATTCCTTCCCAGGTGTAGGAGTGAGCATCGTGGCGGAGGTATCTCCATCGGATGTACAGACGAGCTGCAGACACGACCACGCTGCACTAGTTTTAAACACGTTATCATGTATTGCATTTATTATTGTTTTTCAGAGTTCTCAAGTTTTGTAAATATTGTTTTGGATTAAGTATTTTACGTAAATATCATGCATGTTATTTTAAGATTTTATTCAGTCACTTTTCGCTTTATTGTATGATTATGAGTTTGAAAAGGGCCGGAGGTCTATTGATTATTGAAATACTTGTGAAATAAATTATACAGGTTTTGTGAAGTATTTTACAGGGTGAAATTTTAGAAAAACAGCCGTTGTGCTGCCGGATTTTTGTGAAAATCCTATTTTCATAAAGTTATTTTAAACAAACAAAATTTCCACCCATTTTCAAAACTAAAAAGATTTCAAGTATTTTAGAAAAGAAAAGAGACTTAGCTCCACGGGAACTTTCCATTTAGGGAGCAGATCTCGACTGGGGAGCCACTGTGGGGTTGCCGGGCAGGTCGCCTAGCTAGTAGTTAGAAAGGGGCCTGTCACCAAGAATTTCTCAATTAATTTGTGAAAGATAATTTAGGCAATGGATCAAGGTTTGGAAGGAAGTTTTAAGCGGGCTTGCAGAAAATCTTAAAATTAATTTCATGAGCATTCAAAGCAGAGATTTCAGCGATCACTATATGGTATTCGTGGAGATTATCTTGGAGGTAATTGACAGAGAATCAAGGAAGTCAACTAATGCTTGAAAAATATTTTCCTCTGATATAAATTCATTATTTCGGCAGACAAAGGGGGGACTTTTCGGCTGAGAAAAAAATATAGGGTTTGAAGGGGGAGTTGGGTAGAGAGAAAAGTTGAGTTTTTTTTCATTGATTTTTCTTTTGGACAGCAGCCGACAGCAGAGAGGGTTGAAGAAAGAGAGTCTCTCTAGGATCTTGTCATCGTCAACATTCAAAGCACTCAGAGAACGAGACATCTTAGACAACAACACAGTGACTATTTCATCTTTTTATTATTTGTTTTAATGTTGATCGTTGTTAATTCAATTTTTCAATTTTAGACGCTGTGTTATTCAATTTCATGTCGAACTAATTTCAATTTCTAAGGCTACAATGTAGCCGATTTATTTCATCACCTATTCAATGAGTTTTTGGATTAATGGATGAGTGTTTTTTATATTTGTATTCTATTCTATTGGATCTTAATGCTGTCAATTAAATATGGTCTGTTAATTGACAGATCTGGTGACTATGATGCGCTTGACAAAGGTATCATATGTTAGACGACAATAGAATAGCATAATCTGTATAGGATAAACATATACCTATAGGATTATGTAATCATATGTGGGTAATTGAATCTTAATGAGTTCGGATTAATTTAATCTATATAGACATATAATAGATTAATTATTCTGGATAATATTACTTGACTGATCGAAAGAGGCTGGTAATTGATTTAGAACTTTACCCGATTAAATACAAAATAAAAGTAATTATATTTGTGAGAATAAAATGAGAATAGGTTGATGAAATAAAAAGGTGAAATTGTGCCTTAGATCTACAAATCTACTGTTAGTTCCATTATTTAATTTGATTGTTTATTTAATTTTTAATTTTAATTTTTGTTTTACTATATTTTTATTCACCTCTATTTTAGTTTTGATAGTTTGAATAAAATTGTTTCAATCAATTTTGGTAATTGATATATAAATTTAGCAATTGTCTCTGTGGGAACGACCTTGATTTGCCATTATATTACATTATGACTGTGTATACTTGCACGCAACCTATTATGATTAGTGCATTAGGAATTTACCCATCAAGTTTTTGGCGCCGTTGCTGGGGACAACGTGCTATTTTATAGTATCAATATCAATACTAGTTGAAACAATCTTACTTCAGACAATTTTATTTTGCATTTTTTTTCAGGCGCTAGCCGACGTTTTATGCGAAGGTCTAAAAGCGCTGAGTTATTACCATTCGATAGTGAAATTGAGAGAACAGTTCGTGGAATAAGAAAAGCTAGGCGTTTGGCAGAACATAAAGTAAAAATGGGGGATAATCAAGCACATCCCAAGGGTTCTAAACCGCTCAGAGACTATTCTATACCAACCGTGGAAGGGATTCATCAAAGCATTCGCAGACCAGCCATCCAAACGAACAATTTTGAGATCAAACCGGCAACCATTCAAATGGTTCAATCAGCAATGCAATTTTGCGGTTTACTCAATGAAGATCCAAATGAGCATATTACAAATTTCTTGGAGATTTGCGACACCTTCAAGTACAATGGAGTGACGGACGATGCTATTCAGTTGAGGTTGTTTCCTTTTTCATTAAAGGATAAGGCAAAGGGCTGGCTAAATTCATTGCCTCGATCTTTTATCACTACATGGGATGAGTTGGCGCAGAAGTTCCTAGCCAAGTACTTTCCTCCAGCGAAAACAGCGCAATTGAGGAATGATATTGCTGCATTTACTCAGAGGGAAGGAGAATCATTATACGAGGCTTGGGAGAGGTTTAAGGAGATGTTTAGGAAGTGTCCTCATCATGGAGTTCCAAAATGGATGCAAATACAGACTTTTTATTAAGGATTATCAGAGGTTGGAAGGTCCAATATGGATGCTGCAGCAGGGGGCGCTCTATTAAAAAGAAATGTGGAGGATGCATTTGAGCTTATTGAAGAGATGTCCGCTAATATTTATCTGTGGCCTTCTGAGAGAACGAAATCTAGAAAATCAGTGGTAGGTGTACACGAGTTGGATGCGATTACAGCATTAACAGCTCAAGTTTCTGCCTTGACTAAGAGATTGGATGCTTGCGGTATGGGCACAAGTGGCATTAACGCAATCCAAAGTTCATTTGTTAGTTATGAAGAATGTGGAGGTGGTCATGCAACAGATAGTTGTCCGGGTAATCAGGAGTCGATACAGTTTGTAGCCAACTATAATAGACAACGCAATGATCCATATTCAAATGCTTACAATCCTGGGTGGAGAAATCATCCCAATTTCTCGTGGAAGCAAAATCAAGATCAAGCATCACAATTGAAGCCTACATTTCCACCTAGTTTTCAGAGTCAACCACAACAAGTTCAACCTCAAGTCAAGAAGCCTTCAATGGAAGAAATGATGTTGCAGTACATGATGAAAACTAATTCTCTCATGCAGAATCAACAGAATATGTTACAGAATCAGCAGAATCAGCAAAATCAATTCCAAGCTCAACTACAGAACCAGAGTGCATCAATTCGAAACTTGGAAGTGCAAATAGGGCAGCTTGCTAATTCTATCAGCAGTAGACCATATGGAAACTTACCAAGCGATACGGAGCAAAACCCCAGAAGGGAAGGCAAGGAGCAATGTAAGGCTATCACGTTGAGAAATGGTAAGGAGCTGAATCAAAGCATAAGAAAATCTACTGTGGTGCCTAACCCATCAACGGAAGAAGAGGTAGCTGTAGAAGAGGAGGAGCTGAAGAAAGAGCAGAAGGATGACAAAGAGGGACCAGCAAAGCCAATGGGAGAAAAGAAAGTGTCTCAGATACCACCGTTACCATTTCCTCAGAGGTTTCAGAAGCAAAAACTAGACAAGCAGTTCTCGAAGTTTCTGGAGGTATTCAAAAAGCTGCATATCAATATACCTTTTGCAGAAGCAATAGAACAGATGCCTAGTTATGTAAAGTTCATGAAGGAGATCTTATCGAAAAAAAGGAAGTTGGAAGAGTTTGAGACTGTAGCACTCACAGAAGAATGCATCGCAATCTTACAACAAAAGTTACCTCCGAAATTAAAGAATCCTGACAGTTTCACTATTCCGTGCAGAATTGGAGAGAATTTTGAAGGAAGAGCCTTGTGCGATCTGGGAGCAAGTATCAACTTAATGCCTTTATCCATTTACAAGAGATTAGGTTTGGGGGAAGCTAAGCCAACATCAGTTACTCTTCAACTTGCAGATCGATCTATGAAGAGACCTCGAGGTATAATTGAGGATGTTTTGGTGAAAGTGGTGAAGCTTATATTCCCAGCAGATTTCATTATCCTTGACATGGAAGAAGATCGAGAGATTCCTATCATACTAGGAAGACCCTTTCTAGCCACCGGTAGGACTGTGATTGATGTGCAGCAAGGCCAGTTAACAATAAGGGCACAAGATGAAGAGGTCACTTTTAATGTTTTCAAAGCTTTGAAATTTCCTAGTGACATCGATGAATGCAAAAGAATGGAAGTGTTACATGATTGCATTCAGGAGGTTCACAATGAAGAAACTCCACTGGATGCCTTGGAAGCCGCATTGTTAGATTCAAGTAAAGGAAATCGGGAAGAAGTTCAAGATTATTTGGAAATACTTGAAGCAGCTCCAAAGTATGAGGTGTTAAATATGCATAATGCCCAACCTCTTTTGGTGTCATCGATACTCAAGCCATCCATAGAAGAACCACCGACTTTAGAGCTTAAGCCACTCCCAAAACATTTACGATATGCTTATCTTGGGGAGGCGTCCACTTTGCCAGTGATCATCTCTACAGCACTGAATGATGTTCAAGAGGAGAAATTGCTGCTGGTGTTGAGAGAAAATAAGTTAGCTTTGGGATGGACAATCGCTGATATAAGGGGTATTAGTCCATCTTTCTGCATGCACAAAATCCTAATGGAAGATAACTACAAGCCAACTATTCAACCTCAACGCCGACTGAATCCAATTATGAAGGATGTGGTAAAGAAAGAGATAATTAAACTGTTAGATGCGGGTATCATTTATCCCATCTCGGATAGTTCTTGGATCAGTCCAGTTCAGTGTGTTCCTAAGAAAGGTGGAATAACAGTGGTGACAAATGAGAAGAATGAACTTATTCCAATGAGAGTGGTCAATGGCTGGAGGGTTTGTATGGATTATAGAAAGCTGAATCAAGCCACGAGGAAAGATCATTTTCCGCTACCTTTCATTGATCAAATGCTTGATAGGTTAGCTGGACATGAATTCTATTGCTTTTTAGATGGATATTCTGGGTACAACCAAATTGCCATAGCTCTAGAGGATCAGGAAAAGACAACCTTTACATGTCCTTATGGTACCTTTGCCTACAGGAGAATGCCATTTGGATTATGTAATGCTCCTGCAACATTTCAACGATGTATGATGTCTATTTTTTCTGAGATGGTGGAGCAATTCTTGGAAGTTTTCATGGATGATTTTTCGGTGTTTGGGGATTCGTTCGACTTGTGCTTACAAAATCTTGCTAAGGTGTTGAAAAGGTGCACGGAGACTAACCTAGTGTTGAACTGGGAAAAATGCCACTTTA
Organism: Dimocarpus longan; assembly: GCA_022984855.1. Taxonomy (NCBI): domain Eukaryota; kingdom Viridiplantae; phylum Streptophyta; class Magnoliopsida; order Sapindales; family Sapindaceae; genus Dimocarpus; species Dimocarpus longan. The sequence continues at coordinate 8,923,664 of CM041013.1, forward strand.
TGGTTCAGGAGGGTATCGTTTTAGGGCATAAAATCTCAGCAAGTGGCATTGAAGTGGATAGAGCGAAAATAGAAGTAATTGAGAAACTCCCACCACCTTCATCAGTCAAGGGAGTTAGGAGTTTTCTTGGACATGCAGGATTTTACAGAAGATTCATCAAAGATTTTTCCAAGATATCAAGGCCATTATGTAGTCTCCTGGAGAAGGATGTGCATTTTAAGTTTGATGAAGATTGTTTGCAAGCATTTGAAGTCTTGAAGAAGAAATTAGTAACAGCTCCGATTATTGCTGCTCCAGATTGGAACACACCATTTGAGTTAATATGTGATGCCAGCGATTTTGCAGTAGAGGCTGTCCTTAGTCAGAGAAGGGGTAAGATTTTCCACACTGTTTACTATGCCAGTAAGACAATGAATGAAGCCCAAATGAATTACACCACAACAGAAAAAGAATTACTGGCCGTAGTATTTGCATTTGATAAGTTTAAACTGTATTTGATTGGGTCTAAAGTGGTAGTCTACACTGACCACTCTGCCATTAAGTACCTTGTAACCAAGAAGGATGCCAAGCCACGACTGATCAGATGGGTACTACTATTACAGGAGTTTGACTTGGAAATAAGAGATAAGAAGGGGACAGAAAATCAAGTTGCGGATCATTTGTCCAGATTGGAAGGGAATAGTGCAGATGATAAGACAAATATCAATGAGACATTCCCCGATGAGCAGCTTTTCTCATGTAGCAATGAAGAGACACCGTGGTACGCAGATTTTGTTAATTTCATAGTGTGCAATGTACTTCCCCCTGACTTATCATTTCAGCAGAGGAAGAAATTTCTCCATGATGTGAAAAGGTATGTATGGGATGACCCATATTTGTTCAAGCAATGTGCCAATCAGATGTTGAGACGATGTGTGCCATACGAAGAAACTGAAGATATTTTACGATATTGTCACTCGTCCAATTATGGGGGTCATTTTGGTGGAGAGCGAACTACCATAAAAGTTCTGCAGGCTGGGTTTTATTGGCCGACGATTTTTAGAGATGCACGGAGATTTGTGTAAACATGTGATCAATGCCAGCGGACAGGAAATATTTCGAAGAGACACGAAATGTCGTTGCAGAATATTTTAGAAGTTGAGCTATTTGATGTTTGGGGGATAGACTTCATGGGACCTTTTCCGTCATCCTTTCAAAATCAGTATATCTTGGTGGCAATGGATTACGTGTCGAAGTGGGTAGAAGCTGTTGCTACATATTCAAATGATGCAAAGGTTGTGACCAAGTTTTTGAAGAAGAATATTTTTATCAGATTTGGAACACCTCGAGCTATTATCAGTGATGGAGGTTCACATTTTTGTAATCGCCAATTTGAGAGTCTTCTTAAGCAATATGGGGTCACTCACAAGATAACAACCCTATATCACCCTCAAGCCAGTGGACAAGTGGAAATTTCAAACAGGGAACTTAAGGGTATTCTAGAGAAGACTGTGATTAAATCAAGGAAGGATTGGAGTATCAAGCTTGATGATGCACTTTGGGCTTATCGAACTGCCTATAAAGCACCAATTGGAATGTCCCCATTTCGGTTAGTGTATGGGAAAGCATGTCATCTACCAGTCGAGTTGGAGCATCGAGCTTTTTGGGCAATTAAGGTATTGAATTTTGATTTGAAGAAAGTTGGTGATAAACGTCTTCTACAATTGGATGAGCTCGAAGAAATAAGATTGGATTCGTATGAGAATACTCGCATCTACAAGGAAAAGACAAAGCAATGGCATGACAGGAAAATCTTAGCTAAGCATTTTGTACCAGGACAGCAGGTATTGGTATTTAATTCCAGGCTTAGATTGTTCCCAGGCAAGCTCAAATCCAGATGGTCAGGCCCTTTCATCGTGAAAACGGTATATCCATATGGAGCAGTGGAAGTTGAAGATGAGAAGACGAAGAATTCGTTCAAGGTTAATGGCCAAAGGTTGAAGCATTATTATAGTGGTGAGTTGGATCGTCAAAAATCCACTATCACTTTGGTGGATCAGAACAATTGAAGACAGATGGAATTCGAGCTGAAGACTAAAAATCTAGCGCTTCTTGGGAGGCAACACAAGTTTTCAAGTAACTCCTTTTATTTTTGCATTGTTTACTTTTATTTTATTTGTTTTTATATTTTGGTTTTGTTTTATCTTTTACCATTTATTTTCTGTTTGTCTACTATTTTGTGATTGTTTTTTTTTTTTTTTTTTGTGTTTTCTTTTCTTTCATATTTAAGTGTGTTTTATTTGTATTTCATTTTATTTTCGTTCTCATGACTTTAGTTTGTTAAACATTGGGGACAATGTTTGGACTAGGTTTGGGGGTGGAAACATTCATGTTTCAAACTTGATTAATAAATTGACCATGTGCTATCGAGAGGAGAGTTATTGCGCTATGTGATTGGTAATCTTGACTAGGGAAGAGCCATGAAAGTCGTAAGCATAATTTGATATTATCAAAGACTTTGAACCTAGTAGGAGAATGTAGAGATGTGATCTATTAGTGGAGACTAACCCAGTGAGAACTTTTGAGCCATATCGTTTCATTTTAGAGGGATTATATTCATTTTCACTCTTAAACACTCTTCAAAATTTTTCATAACTAGTTGGTCTCTTTAGGCTTTGTTTGGACTTTAAGGTCAGAAATTCATTGCAATTCTTTATTATTTCTGAAGTTTTGAATCGTTATGTGAACTTATTGACATGAGGCACGCATGTGTGTGATTAACTCCAGAAAAAAGGCTAAGAAACCAAAATTTCCAAACCTAAAATATGTGTGCGCCTAAAACCAATTTGAAGCCAAACACATATTGGCCTTTAATTTCTTTCATCCTTACAATTTATCCTTGTCCTAGCCAAAATTAAAAGATAATCCTTACCCTTGGAGCTTGGATTTATTTAAAAAAAAAAATGGTTGGAAGAAATGAATGTTGGGTGCAGAAAAACTTAAGTTTGGGGGAGTTATTAAGCGAGGACAACGATCTATTCAAAAAATATATATATATTGATGACGAAATAAAGGAGGCGTTGTTTAGTTAGCAAAATTGAGCTCAGTATTAATTGCAATATTTTAAGAGATAGAATGAATAATCTTTGAAGGAGTTCAAGCTCCATTTTGTTGACCGTATTCCAGTTCTTTGTGAGCCAAAACCCCTAGCCCCGTTACATCCCTTAAGAAGACCTGTTGATTAATAAGGGATCATGATTGCTTAAAGTTAGAATTATGGGTGTTGCACTGACTTTAGATGTCTGATTCTTTCAAGAGATCTATTTTGTGCTTAGCGTTTATAATTCATAAATGATTATACAAGCATTATAAAGATTTGAATTTTTCTTGATACATAACCTCCTAACTGCTTGTATGTTGTGAGAGTGTTGCCATAGGACTCTGTAAAATAAAATAAAAATGAGTGATCTCCAATGAGGTGTAGAGTCGAGGCGAAATAAGGTCATGGTATGTATGCATAGTGTTATCGAATTTCAAATGCTAGGTGATGAGTTGGAGAAGACGGACGACTATGTGAGGATTACTAGTGACTTATTTTTAGTCGAGGTTCAAGATCTCAGGTGAAGTGATTATTCTTGAAAATAGCACTGGAAGATTTGTTGTTGAGTTTGAACTTGATTGTTTTGCGTTTGTGGGTATCGTAATTGGTAAACCCTCAGGAGATACAACTCCTCCTCTAGGGACACTTAGAGGTTTAAAGGCTTGTGGCATATACTAAATGCCATCGTGTTTACCTATGAAAATGGATATGGTTTTAATTTTTGGTTGTTTTTATTTTTGTTTTGTTAGATTTTGGGGGTATTTGATCAAGCTAAAATTATGCACGATTGTATATTCTTAACCTATACTTTTGTGATGAAAACCCAAGTAAAATAGGGGTATTATAATATTTTCTAAGTGTTTTGTGCAGAAATTGAATATAGGGACTGAACTGTAAATTTTATAAAATTTTGGGGCAAAAGTATATTTTTTCAAAGTTTAGGGGTAAATGTGTAATTTTTGAAACTTGAGGGGGCTTTTTGTAATTTTCCACGCAGCCCGTAGTTGCTGGCTGATTTCCAGCAGCTGTCCGCAGGAAGCATACGCAGGCCTGTGGCCTGCAGCCATGGGCTGCGTCCAGTGTTTTTTTCGCGTTTTGTGCGTAAACGACGTGTGATGCGGTCAAGACGTGCGCTGCAAAATTTCCTTGCATATTTCACGCGTGGAGAATCACCAAGAATTTCTCAATTAATTTGTGGAAGATAATTTAGGCAATGGATCAAGGTTTGGAAGGAAGTTTTAAGCGGGCTTGCAGAAAATCTTAAAATTAATTTCATGAGCATTCAAAGCAGAGATTTCAGCGATCACTATATGATATTCGTGGAGATTATCTTGGAGGCAATTGACAGAGAATCAAGGAAGTCAACTAATACTTGAAAAATATTTTCCTCTGATATAAATTCATTCTTTCAGCAGACAAAGGGGGGACTTTTCGACTGAGAAAAAAATATAGGGTTTGAAGGGGGAGTTGGGCAGAGAGAAAAGTTGAGTTTTTTTTCATTGATTTTTCTTTTGGACAGCAGCCGACAGCAGAGAGGGTTGAAGAAAGAGAGTCTCTCTAGGATCTTGTCATCGTCAACATTCAAAGTACTCAGAGAACGAGACATCTCAGACAACAACACAGTGACTATTTCATCTTTTTATTATTTGTTTTAATGTTAATCGTTGTTAATTCAATTTTTCAATTTTAGACGCTGTGTTATTCAATTTCATGTCGAACTAATTTCAATTTCTAAGGCTACAATGTAGCTGATTTATTTCATCACTTATTCAATGAGTTTTTGGATTAATGGATGAGTGTTTTTTATATTTGTATTCTATTCTATTGGATCTTAATGCTGTCAATTAAATATGGCCTGTTAATTGACAGATCTGGTGACTATGATGCGCTTGACAAAGGTATCATATGTTAGACGACAATAGAATAGCATAATTTGTATAGGATAGACATATACCTATAGGATTATGTAATCATATGTGGGTAATTGAATCTTAATGAGTTCGGATTAATTTAATCTATATAGACATATAATAGATTAATTATTCTGGATAATATTACTTGACTGATCGAAAGAGGCTGGTAATTGATTTAGAACTTTACCCGATTAAATACAAAATAAAAGTAATTATATTTGTGACAATAAAATGAGAATAGGTTGATGAAATAAAAAGGTGAAATTGTGCCTTAGATCTACAAATCTGCTGTTAGTTCCATTATTTAATTTGATTGTTTATTTAATTTTTAATTTTAAATTTTGTTTTACTATATTTTTATTCACCTCTATTTTAGTTTTGATAGTTTGAATAAAATTGTTTCAATCAATTTTGGTAATTGATATATAAATTTAACAATTGTCTCTATGGGAACGACCTTAATTTACCATTATATTACATTGTGACCGTGTATACTTGCACGTGACCTATTATAATTAGTGCATTAGGAATTTACCCATCAACAGGCTGAAAGATTTCCGTAAAACTAAGCATTTTTCTTAAAATTGAAAACTTTATAAAATTCTTAGAAATGCCTTTTTCAGCTGAAATGGGTTGAATTTATATATATATATATATATATATATATATATATATATATGTTTATAAATCAAATCCCATTGAAAATCCAGCAGCACAATGACTATTTTTTTGAAAAATCCACCCTGTAAAACATAAAAGAAAACTTGTACACTTCAAAATATTTCTCATTCTCAACTACTAGACCTCGGCCACATTTATTCCCACAAGCAATCCACAAATATTGATAAACATAATTTACATATATTTATTACCCTTAAACATAGATTTATTAGTACAATTTTATGTTAAATTTATTTTAATTAGTTGTGTTTTTGGTGAAACAGGAATAAAAAAGGATTTGTGTGTTGAATGAGGAAAAATTACAATTTTTGTCAAGTCAAAATTCAAGTCAATCAAGAGTTCAATTCTTGCCTAAAATTTTTGTCAAGCAATTAGGAAATTGATTGAAACAAGGAAATAGATTGATGTAGGAAAAAACAAATTTGGAAAAAGTAACTTTTGAGTTATTTTTGAAGGGTTTGGCACATATAAAAATTGATTTAAACAAGGAAATAGATCGATGTAGGAAAAAACAAATTTGGAAAAAGTAACTTTTGAGTTATTTTTGAAGGGTTTGGCACATATAAAAGAGAGATTTTTGGAGGAGCCGCTAGTGCTTGGAGATAGAAATATTAGAAGACAAGAGGGCAGCTTAGGTGGAGAAGAAGACAAGTCAAAAGAGGAGCAAGCTGGCAGGATTGCGTTGAACTGAGCAGATTCAGACGTGGACTTAGACCAAACTTACATCAACAGTTTCGACAGATGCTGGGTTTTAATTCTCTTTTTATTCTTGTTATCACTATGTTTGTTTAATTTTCTTTTCTGAGGTGTAGGATGAAACCGTTATTAACATTGTAATGATTTTACTGTTTGAATATTATTATCAATTTTATTTTTAATGTTTAATAATTCTTAGTTTCATCAATTGATAAAATAAAAATTGTTTCACCTTTAATATCAAGTATTTTTGGTAGTTACAAAATTATTTTATTAATTTGACTTTGAATTGAAGAAGGTTTATATATAAGATTTTTGATTATGTGTTTTTCAATATTGGATACATATAATACTTAGATTTTATAAATTTCAAGTCTTGAAATAAAAATTTACATAAAATTTATTTTCAAAGCTTAACTAACAAATTCTGAGAAAACAACAGATTGATTTCTAAGTTGTTTCTTTAATTTTTTATAATAATATTTTTAATAGTAAAATATTATAAGTTGATAATGGTGAATTCTGAACCTCACATTTCTCATCTATTGTTTAAATTTTATAATTTAATATTATTGACAGGACCCAACCCAGACCTTCTCTAAGCTCTTGTCTAGAGGGCCCCGCCGGGCACTTCAACGGACTCCCCGAACCCAACTTGTCGGATTGGAGAAATCCGGGAAGCGAACCCCTTTACTTTTCTTAACCGGTTTACTCGTTTTAGACTTAAAAATTTTTATTTTCTCTTAATATAGTTGAAACGATGTGAATTTTTCGCGTTTGATTGAAAACTAATTTTATAAAAATCGGACAGCATAACGACTGTAAGTTTAACATTTCCAAAATCAACCTGCATAAGAAATACACTTCGAACTATTTTGATCACCGTCCAACTTCTTTCAATCTCAAACATGCATTTTTCATTCATTTCACAAACATGCAATTCTTTTACAAACATAATTCACATATGTAATTGACATATAACAACTCATACTTATATGAAATATGTGCTTTGTGCAATATGTGTATATCAAGTGTAATGGTTCATTTATATATACATATCAAAATATGATTTATAATCCGTCAAGTATCTCATGTCAACACATAGTTATTTGATTCCACATATACACATGTACACAATGTCAAAATACATTAACATCCATAAAGTTCGTCTCATTATTTTCCCCACCTAAAGTTAATCAAAATAATGTCTTTGATGCAAGAGCGTCCGTGCCAACGTCTACTAAAGTATACAAGCTACACAAAACAAAGAGAGGTTAGGCAATATATAAATAAAGGTATAACTTCACATAGACATTACTTAGAAAATAATCGATTTTATTATTATTATTTTTTTTTTGAAAACCATTTCTCATAAGACAACCATGTGCAAAGCCACTACACACGGAATTTGCTACATCGTGACGTAGGGCGAACTTTCTCAACTCTAGGTAACCACAACGCGAAATTTTCTACATCGCCGTTGTAGTGCCAATAACTTATACTTTACGCAACTACATGCGGAATTTTCTACATCGCATATTGTAGTGCAATTTACTCATCACTTATAATTAGATACGAAATTTTCTACATCGTATCACAACATGCACATGGGTCTAAATTCAACTTTACTTTGCCTTACTTTAAAGCCTTTATGCAACTTACTTTCACCTTCGAATTTCATTTCTAGATTCTAGGCATAACTCATTACTCAACACAAAACTTATGATTTTGAAAAACCATTTTGCAAAACTCTTTGAAACAATATATTTTATCATTGCCATATAAATGGAAATCAACTAGATGTAAGTGAAGTGAAGGACACTAACCTCGATCCCAATGCTCTCAATGCCTCAACGAGCCTCTCGCATCTCATCCGCGTGCTCTTCACCTACACATCATAGTCTCGTTATAATTTACTCACTTCCATAGCTAAAACTAATAAAAATAGAGTTTCCAATACATTGAAAACTCACTACACCACACTTTCCCAACTCGATTTTTTTTTTTTTTTGACTCGATTGAGGCTCTCAAAATTTGGTTTCTTTGTAAAAGTTTTACTTCTAGACCCCTAGAATCATCCCCATATGTTTCGTTTGGTCTTCGGAAGCTTAAAACAAAAAGTCAACTTTTTAACTATATGGTTGACCACGAAAAACAGAATTGAAACCAGACATGGTTTCACCTCTGTTCCCTTTTCTAGCGTCTCCTTATCACATAGCTAAGTCGCCCGTAAAGTTTCGTCGAGAAACTCCATCGTTTGCTATGTCAATCTAGGCAAAATGCCCAATTTTGGGCACTTTTCAAAGCGAGTTTTTTCATCGGACAAGCGACGATGGTTTTTCTTTCGTATCTAAGGTTCTTTTACCTAATTATGATCATTTAACCTCATCCCATGTAATAAAAATTTCATTTGCATAGTCATTTCACCTATCGACTCTCTAACGGCACTATTTTGCGTATAACTTGCGCAATTTTTATCGGATTCGATCCATTCCAAAACCTATGGTTTTCTATAGTTCCTAGGCATTATTTGAGGTGTAGACTTGGTCAGGTTTTCTCTAGCTTATGGTTTGAGCTCGGGATTCCACTTTTACTCTATGACACTTTCTACGCGTATTATTTTGGCCATAACTTCGTCAATTTTTATCGGAATGATTCCGTTCCAATTCCTATGGTTTTCTATATTCCCGAGGCATGTTTTGAGGTGTAGAACAACCCCAAATAAGCTAGAACAAGTCAGGTCTCTACTGACCCTTCATCAAGCTCGGGATTGCTAGTTTGCTCAAAACTACTTCCATTGAACTTCTATCCTTTCTACTTGTCTTCTTAATCTTATTTATGGAAAATTTGGGTTCAAAACCATCTAATTTCAAAGCTTGTCTACTGAACTTGACAGCCATGACACACACATAAACACCATTTTGTCATTTAACCTCTCACAACTCACTCACCAATTTTATCAACTACTTGATGTGCATGTAAAAACAGATTTTTGTTTCTACTTTAATCAAGTAGATGGCAGCCCATATTTACAACCCTAAGCTACCATTTACACATCTCAACTTATCATTTAACTCTCTACAACAATTACTTAGAGTTCTACCATAATTTTGAGGGAAAATTACTCAACACAACACAAAAATTCTGCACAACACTCACAACCCAACTACTTCAATTTCAGCAAGTATAAGAAAGAAAAGAGATGAGATCTCACTTGATTCTTGTTTATGGAAGTGAGAGGGACTTGGAAGAGGTCCTAGAGAGGGGGGTTTGAGCTTTGGAAGGGCTGGATAGAGCTGTCTTCTTCCACTTTTCTGGTTTGGCTTCTGCTCTTCCGTTTCTGCTCTACTTCTCACGCCAGGATGCCAAGCAGCTGCTGTCAATTTGATTTTCATGGGTACTCTTGTGTTTGTTCCATCAATTTCATTGTAAGTGTTGTATTTATAGATTTAACATTTCCAAAAATGTCTCCCATGTCCCCTTTTTATCATTGTCACGCCAATCCCCCCTTTCTTTCCTACATCACACGGCAACTTACTCTTTGCTTCTTTCTTGTCTAATTTTGCTTCAATTGTTTTATTTATATATCTCATTAACATTTTATGGAATATCAAACTTGTCCCTTTGATTTGTTTTGTCTATCACTCTTAGTTAAATGTTTGGTTACTCACTTGTTAACTACTAATTCTACATGACACTTCCTCTAGTGTTTATTTTTGAATTTAAACGTATCATCATTTATCATCTATTACTTGATTATGGATAAATTATTTTATCCTTACTAATGTTTATTGTTATAATTCTAGAATGAGCGTTCGCTCATCAATAAATCTATTTAAATTAATACTAACTAGATTTATTACTTAACTTCACAATTTAATTTCACTCGCTAGGAAATTAAGAATCGGAACTAGGGGTTTACAATTATTTTATTAATTTAGAATTTTATTTGCCTTAGTTTTAATTAATTCTCAATTTTCAAACATTGTTAACTAGATTAGAATTAAGTTTAATTTAGATTTAGATTAATATTTTCTTAATCTCTGTAGATCGATCTCATACTTATATAATCTATTTTACAATAAACTTGTGCACTTACGAGTACTAAAATTTGCACAACAAGTTTTTGGTGTCGTTGCTGGGGATTGTTTGAAAAATTAGTTTAATCTAGATTATTTAATTATTCTACTAGTTTTAATTTAGGATTATTCTAATATTTTTTTACCTTTGTCAGTGTCGGTTTATTTTGGTTTTATTTGTGTTAGTCTATTTGTTTTGTTTTTATTTTTGTGTGTTTTTAATTTTATTGTTGGTGTTTTTCTTTTATTTTATTTTATTTTAATATTTTGCTAGTTATATATATATATATATTTTACCTAGAAACTTATTTTTCTTGGATTACTTTAGAGACAATTAAGACTAGAGACTTGTGGCAAGGATTTGTGCTAGTTTATGCATGCTTGGAATTGTGAATTACATCAATGTTTAACTAGAATAGACATTTCATATTCAAATATGGCAGAAAACAATGTAGCACCTGTAGGAAACAATAATGTAGTGGAAAATGTAGTGTCTATAGAGAAATCTCATAAAGAATACTTTTTCCCAGTTGTAATTAATCATCCTTCTTGCATAGAGTTGCCACAGACTAGGACGACTCACTTTGAGCTTAAACCTTATGTGATTCAACTTCTTCCATCATTCCATGGGTTAGAGAGTAAGGACTCTTACCTTCATGTCAAGGAATTCATCGATATATGTTCTACCATCCATTTTCAGAATTTTTCAGATGAGTTTGTTAGGTTTCGGATGTTCCCATTTTCTTTAAAAGATAAGGCAAAAGCATGGTTAAACTCACTTGTGCCTAGTTCTATTACTGGTTGGGACCAATTAAATTATAAATTTTTGTCTAAATTTTTCCCCATGTCTAAAACTAATGCCCTTAGGAGACAAATAGCAGATTTTACTCAAAAAAATGATGAATAGTTTTATGTCTGTTGGGAAAGATTTAAAGACTTACTCTTAAGGTGTCCCCACCATGGTTTTGAACCATGGAGACTAGTGCAATACTTCTGTAATAGACTAACTATGCATAGCCGTCAAATGATTGAATCTATGCATGGTAAAAAATTCTTAAGGCTAGGTAGTACCAATGCTTGGCAGTTCTTAGAGACTTTGTTTGAAAATTCTCAACAGTGGGAGTTTTCAAATGAAAGAGAGAAACCTAAGGGGGGTGTATTCAACTTTGGAATTTATTGGAATTTAAAGGATTTTAAAAATCTGAGTGTATTCAATCTATACTTTTTAGAAGTCCACTAGAATCTGGTGTATTCAATTAAAATTTGTAAGAAATCTAATGAAATTTTGGTGTATTCAATTTAAACTTTTAAAAAATCTAAATAAGTCTAGGTGTATTAAAAAAATCAATGATTTTATAGGAATTAGATTTTCCTAGATTGTGATGGATTTTTAAGCCTTAAGTATAAATAGAAAACCTTATATGAATTCTTGCCCCACTCCTAAAGATTTTCTAGGTTTTTTATACGTTATTTTGGCTTCTACTCATAATTGGGTCTCTCTGGCTGGCTCCCTAGGTTTTTGCTTCTGCTACAACGCAAATTCTCATTGTTTCAAGTGAGTCCCAATTCAACGTCAACTCTCTTTTGTCTTTGTTTATTTTTGTTTTCAAAGAGAATCTTGAGCCATGAAAAGATCTTCGAGCATAATTTTTTTTTCACTACTAATATTATAACTTTTGTTGTTGAAAAGTCAAAATATCTATGTTTGTTCATGTTCCGTATACTCATGTTGTGTTTGTTCCTGTTTACTTTTCCATTAATTGCATCACTTTTCTAGCATTGAAAACAAACCCTAAGGTAGTAGCCGCATATATATATTATTATGTATTGAGCATCTATTAGCCATCAATCAATTTCAAAGTGAGTGGCTAGATTTCTATTGGATTATTATTATCATAATATAATCTCAATTGTAGTCATTAGCGAGCATAAGTGTTGTTATCTAATCACCATAATCACAATAATAATTAGCAACTAAATAAAAATCCATATGTCTTTTATACCATGCTCCTCACTCTTAAAAATTCTTAAGAGTGAGGAGCATGGTATAAAAGACATGTTCCACTTAAGAGTGAAATCTAGCTGGTAATTGTAGAAATCTAGCTGGTATAAAACACAATTCTCAACACCTCTCTCACCATGTTCCACTAAGATATTATTTTCGTTGTTATATGTTCCACTTAACATCTGCTAATTGAAAAAGAAATAATATATTAGCAATTATATCTTCTCAAAAAGAAATAATATATTAAGCAATTAGTGAATATATATAGAAAAAACAAATGTCCTTATTGAGGAGATAGTATAAAAAGGTTTTTTAGAAGTCATCAACAACTGATGTTAAATATATCTCCTCAAAAAGAAATAATATATTAGCAATTAGTGAATATATATAGAAAAAACAAATGTCCTTATTGAGGAGATAGTATAAAAAGGTTTTTTAGAAGTCATCAACAACTGATGAAGGAAATCTAGCTGGTATGTTTGTTTATGTAATAGCTCCAATCATGCATTCATCTTTTTCATGTTTTACATTATGAGTTTTATCAGCTGTTCAGCTTGTAAGCCTCTTGATTAGAACAAACTTCAATGAAATCTAAATTTAAATTCTTAATAAAAAAAATGGTTTCTTTTTTATAACCAAAGACATTGAGGAATTATTAATGTTTATGTTATGAATGTGATGTTAATGTGGCTCATAAATACATAAATACTTGCTTCTGTAACTAGCTTTCCATTTTTCTCTCAAAAAAAAAAAAAAAGGCTTTTCATTTTAGTTTATATTTCTTTTGAACGAGAGTGAGTTAATTTTGACCGATATTCAAAGGAGGAGAAATAGAAACATATGGTAAGAAGTGGGTCCAGAGTGTTGTAGTTAATAAGAATAGAAATGGACTTTTGTGGACTTTCCTTTGATTATTTTATTTAATATCTAGAGGGTAAGAAAAGAAAGAGTAAAAATGTGTTTGTAGGAATTGAGAATTGTGAGAGAGGTGTTGTGGAATGATTGGTGGGGGACAATAGAAAAAGAAAAAGTGGTGTTTGTATGAACACTGTTGATAAAAAAATATTAATAAAATGGGAGGACCATTTTGGTTTTCATGTGAGAAACCTCTTGATGCATTATGAGAGTTTTTTTTTTTTAGCTTCAGGGGTCCTCCCCATTATCTTTTCCCCACCCTCACTTTTCTCCTCTGTTGTAGACATCTTCAAATGCATGTTGGGTACAAATTTACCTTGCTATCCCTTTCGTTTGGCTTTATTGGTTTCGTTTGGTTTGTTTTTATTGTCATTTTATTTTTTGATTTCATTCTATTTATGTCATAATTGAAATTGCATTAATAATAAGTAAGATCTTTAAATTATGGTGGATGATTATTATCTGTTAGTTGTTAATTGTTTTATTTTTGTATTGAATTTTGGGATTTCCATGTGTGATTAGTATACTTATAAATGGAAGAAACACATCAAGGAAATGAGAAAGGGAAAGGCAAAGTTGGAGGAAATTATAATAGTTGGACTGTGGTACAGAGCAATTTATTATTGCAACTTATGGTTGAAGCCGTCAATCGTGGATGGCGTGATGCTAATGGATTGCTAAGCAAGCAAACAGTTGAAACATCGATACTCCCTATTCTCAATGAAAAACTTAATTGTAGTAAGACCTACAATAATTATCAAAGTCGATTGAAATGATTTAAGGCACAATATCAAAGATATAATGAACTTATGCGTCATAGCTCTGGCTTTGGATGGGATCCAATCACGAAGAAATTCACTGCTAGCGAAGAAGTATGGGAAGACTATTTTAAAGTAAGGTTCTTTAATTTTTGTTTTTATATATTTTTGTTTATATATAGTTTGATAACTACTTAACTTTTTAGGTTTTTTTTTTTTTATATTAACTTTTTATTTTATTTTATTTTTTTAGTCTCATCCAAAAGAACGATAGCTTCGCACAAAAAATTATGTAGACTATGATGACTTGAGGGTTGTACTTGGGAATGCAACTGCTTCAGGGAGATACGTAGTTGGGTTAGGTGATGATACCGATGCAAGAATACTTGGAGTTCAAGATAGGCATACCAATATTGAAGATTATATGTATGATGAGAATAATAATGCATTTATGCAAAATCAACATGAATCATCACACCAAGCTTCCCGACTTGAACAATCTACTTCACCCAAATACTATTAGGGCATGAGTTTAGATGTTCCTTCAAAAAGCAATAATCAGAAAAAGAGGAATAGAACTGATTATGAAGGATCTAGCTCATTTGAGAATAACCAAAGTGAAGTTATAGAAAAAATTTCTCATCATTGATTCAATTGCCATTGATTTTTGAGGAGTTCGCAACCTAATGGAGAAAAGGGAGAGTGATAGGGAGAAAAGGGAAATAGAAAAAAGAGAAAAAGAAAGTAAAAATAATATATGGGATGTCATAAAAGAGATTCCAAACTTAGATAATTCTGCTCGTTACAAGGCGCTTGCATTGCTTAATACTAAAACAAAAAATGATGCATTTTTGAAAATGTTACCTAAAGAGCGTGCAGCTTGGGTCACATATTCCTGAATGAGTGTGGTTATATGAACATCATACAATTTAGTTTAAAATATTTTGGTGTATTTAAATTTGAATTGTTTTCAAGTACTAGTTAGACTTGTTTTTATTATGACTTATTTATCAATTTTGGTTGGAACAAGTTGATTATTAATATAAGATGTTTTATTATTATTTTTGTTGTTGTTTGTAGTGTTATATACATAATGAGTGTGGTGATAATGAAAAGATAATAATTTGAGACTAGCTTGGACTTATTTTATATATGTAGTTTTGTTTTTTGTTTGTAGGTAGTTTTCTATATAAAGTGGATCATCGTAGCATAACTAATGAAATAGAAGAGATGGAAGTCGAGGAAGAAGAAATTAAGGGAGAAGAAGTGGAAGATATGGAGGCAGAAGAAGATGAAGAAGAAATGGAAGAAGAAGAAAAGGATGAAGAATTTTATGAAGCCATTAAATATTTATGGATGGCAATTCAAGCTATAGTCCATATGCTACATGAGTTTATGATTCTCATGCGTGCTTATCATATTGAACGTCCATTAACTCGATGACCAATAACTACAACTGGATACAATTATATACGCAGAGTATTGAATGAGGATCCTTAAGATTTTCGACAATTGTATCGAATGTATCCAGATGTGTTTCGCAAGTTATGCAACATTTTAAGAGAAAAAACGCTTTTAGAGGAGAAGATATATTTGTGTAGAAGAAATGCTTGGCACATTTTTGCTAATTGTTGGCCAAAATAGTAGATATTATCAAACTCGTGATACATTTAGTCGATCACATTTTACTACTAGCAAGAATTTAACAAAATTTTGAAAGCATTGAATACGATTGCACCAGAGTTGATGGTCAAACCTGAATCCACTGTGCCATCTAAAATAAGGGAAAGTACAAGATTTTACCCTTACTTTAAGGTAAACGATCCATTATTTATATATAATTATTTAATTATTAGTTATAATAATATTGTTATTTTTATAATTATTCTTATAATTTATTACTATGTAAACTTCGATTTTTATTTCAGGATTGTGTTGGAGCTATTGATGGCACACATGTACCAGCAATGGTAACTGAACGTGATGTTAGCAGTTATCACAATCGTCATGGAACAATATCACAAAATGTATTAGCAGCTTGTAACTTCGATTTGGAATTCATATATGTGCTTAGTGGGTGGGAGGGATTAGCTCATGATTCACGAGTGCTAAACGACGTTTTATCAAGAAGGAATGGGCTTAAAGTGCCACATGGTAATAATTTATTATTAATTTTAATTATATATATTTTTTTTGGGTTAAGAAATTAATTTGATATTAGATTATACATTACATATTACTTATTACTTATTTGGCCTGAAAATGAAGTTGAGTTATTCAACCTTCGTCATTCTTCTCTAAGAAATGTTATTGAAAGGATATTCGGTGTATTCAAATCAAGATTCACAATTTTCAAGTCTGCATCTCTATTCCCTTATCAGACACAAGCAGATTTAGTGTTAGCTTGTGTAGGTTTACACAATTTTCTTCGTAAGGAATGTCGGTCTGATGAATTTCCTATTGAATCGAATAATGATTCTTCTTCATCTTCATCACCACCCACTAATGAAGAGGAATTTGAAGCAGTCTTTCAAACGCAAGAGCAACAACGAGAAAGTGCAAACCAATTGAGAGTCAGTATGGCTACAAATATGTGGAGAGATGCTAGGGAGCAAAATGACAATAATGATAATTATAGATAATAGTTTCTTCAGACTTTCATGATACATATAATTTCATAGCTATTATATTTTTCAATTTAGGATTTTTTAAAATATATATACATATATTTAAGTTTGGGATTATTAAAACTAGTAATTTTTTTTTTAATTCAACAACCGACCTCGATAATTAGATGTAAAAAAATATTTTTTTATAAAATATTTATTTTCATTAATGTGGCTTATATAAATAAAATAATCATATAAACAGTGAAAGTTAGGCCAAGTTTTACAACATACTACTTATCATATGAATTTTTTTTAAGATAAATCATTAACAATTCCATTTTAAAATATATCAAATTTCATTTAAATCAATGTAAGAAATCTAACAAACTCAAATAGAATTCTATGAAAATCCGATGGAATCCATTAAATAATCCAACAAATTTTAAAATAGAATTCTAATAAAATCTGATGGAATCCATGAAATCTATAAAATCCATCAAAATATATCATTAAAAAACATTCCAACAAACTTCAATAAAATCTAAATTGAATACACCCCTCTAAGAGAGGGGGGTTGTATGAGGTGAGCGATAATTTAGATCTAAAAATTACCTTAGGAAATCTCACTTGGAAAGTAGAGGCCTTAGCTTTAAGTCAATCTATGAATTCAATAATGAGTTCTAGGAATGAGTTATATGCTTCATATGTCAATCCAACCTCTACTTTTCAAGAGAGCTATGTTGAACAGGCAAATGCACTTAATTATAAGAACTCATCAGATAGCCCATTCACAGCCACGGACAATCCTAAATGGAGGAATAATCCAAATTTTTCATGGAGACAAAACCAGTCTCCAATGGGTTATGAAGGGTAACAAGTTGCTCCTTCTAATCCTTCATATCCTCCTGGTTTTCAGTCTACTCCCCATTTTACTGCATCTCAAATGAAACCTTCCTTAGAGGATACAATGCAATAGATGATGCAATCGCAGTAACAATTCATACAGTCGACCCAACAAGCTATATTGAAACTTGAAACTCAAATGAGTTAGTTAGCCACTATCATAGGGGAGAGAGAGAAAGGGAAGTTACCTAGTCAACCAGTGCCTAACCTGAAGGGTCAGTTTGAGATAGGTTCTGTTTCTGATAGGAATCATGATGAAGTCAAATTCATAACCACCCTTAGGTCTGGTAGAGAAATAGATAACCATGTAATTGAGCATGAGCCTAGGAAATCTAAGGTGAAAAAAGACTCTAGTAATGGCACAATAGATGATTTACACCTAGATGAGTCATCTAAGAGATTTATAAGTTAAGAGTCAAAAGAGAGTGATGTTCTTTCTATTCTTTATGTTTCTAAGGCTCCTTTCCCACAAAGACTTGTCCCTTTAAAGAAAGGCAAACCCTATAAAGATGTTTTGGGGGTGTTTAAGCAAGTTCGTATAAACATCCTCTTTCTTGATGCTATTCAACAAGTGCCTGCCTATGCTAAATTCTTAAAAGATCTTTGCACTGTGAAAATAAAAACAAATGTTCCTAGAACTGCATGTCTGACTGAGCAAATTAGTTCCATAATCCAAATG
The DNA here is from genome assembly GCA_022984855.1 of Dimocarpus longan. Lineage (NCBI taxonomy): Eukaryota > Viridiplantae > Streptophyta > Magnoliopsida > Sapindales > Sapindaceae > Dimocarpus > Dimocarpus longan. Next base: position 8,941,981 of record CM041013.1, read on the forward strand.
AAAACTCCTGTCAAGTATAAAGATCATGGATGTCCTACTATTTCTTGTGTTATAGGTGAGTATGTTATCGATAGAGCCTTACTTGATCTAGGTGCAAGCGTTAATTTATTGTCATATTCTATATATGTACAATTAGGATTAAGGGAACTAAAACCCACTCTTATGACCTTTTAATTAGCTGATAGGTCTGTTAAAATTTTAAGGGGTATCATAGATGATGTCTTGATCCAGGTTGATAAGTTTTACTTTTCAGTAGATTTTATTGTCATAGATACCCAGCTTGTTGAAAACATTAGTGCTCAGATTCCTGTGATTCTAGGACGACCTTTCTTAGTTACCTCAAACGCGATAATTAATTATCGTAATGGAGTCATAAAACTTTCCTTTGGAAACATGACTATAGAACTCAATGTATTTAATGTTAGTCAAAAACCTCAGGATCATGATGACTTATGTGAGGTTAGTTTTATTAAGAGTGTAGTCTATGATTCCTTTAGGCACTTATCTTGTGATGATCCATTAGAGAGATGTTTAGCTCATTTTGGCATGAACTTAGATGATGATAGTATTGTTAGTGAGGTGAATAATTTATTAGAATCTGCCCCATTACTAGATATTACCAAATGGAGAGCCAAAATAGAACCTCTTCCACCTTCTGAGTCTATACCTCTTCCATTCGTAAAGAAACCACCTAGGTTAGAATTGAAACCTCTTCCTATGTTATTAAAGTATGTGTTTTTAGGATATTTTGAGACCTTGTCTGTTATCATTGCATCTAATTTAGAAAAAGAACAGGAGGATAAGCTTATTAGTGTACTTAAGGAGCATAGAGAAGCAATAAGTTGGACAATTGCAGACATTACGGGTATCAGTCCATCTGTGTGCATGCATAGGATTCATCTAGAATTCAATGTCAAACCCACTCGTGAGCCTCAAAGGAGACTAAACCCTAACACGAAAGAGGTTGTAAGAGCTGAAACCATTAAACTCTTAGATGTAGGTGTCATTTATCCTATCTTTGATAGTTCATGGGTAAGTCCTGTGCAAGATGTACCTAAGAAGTCTGGCATCACGATAATGAAGAATGATCATGATAAGTTAGTGCCTACCCAAATATAAACCGAGTGGCGTGTTTGTATTGACTATCGCAAGCTTAATGTCGCCACTAGAAAAGACCATTTTCCTCTTTCTTTTATTGATCAAATGCTAGAAAGGTTAGCCAGTCATGCATTTTATTGTCTCATTGATGGTTATTTTGGTTGTAACCAAATTTTTATAGCCCATAAGGATCAAGAGAAAACAACTTTTACTTGTCCTTTTGGCATTTTTGCCTGCCGTCGTATGCCATTTGGGTTGTGCAATGCTCCTGCTACTTTTCAAAAATGTATGATGAGTATTTTCTCTGACATGGTATAGAGCGATTCCTAGAGGTGTTCATGGATAATTTTTCAGTGTTTGGATCTAGTTTTGATGAGTGCCTACACCACTTGACCTTAGTATTAGTTAGTGTAAGGAAAAGAATTTAGTACTTAATTGGGAAAAGTGTCACTTTATGGTTAGGAAAGAGATAGTTCTTGGACATGTTATTTTTAATAATGGTATTGAGGTAGGCAAGGCTAAAGTAGACTTGATTTCTAGTCTTCCACCTCCTAGAATAGTTAAAGAGGTTAGGTCATTTTTAGGTCATGCAAGGTTCCATCGTAGGTTCATAAAGGATTTTAGTAAGACTTCTAGGCCTTTATGTAACTTGCTTGCTAAAGACACCCATTTCAATTTTGATGATAATTGTTTGAGAGCTCTTGAGAAGCTCAAGACCTTTTTGACAACTGTACCTATCATTAGGCCACCAGATTGGAGTGTTCCTTTTGAGATTATGTGTGATTCCTCCGATTATGCCATAAGGGCTGTTTTAGGATAACGCATTGATAGACCACCTCATGTGATCTATTATGCCAGTAAGACTCTCAATGATGCACAATTCAATTATTCCACCACTGAAAAAGAGTTGTTAGCAATAGTTTTTGCATTAGAAAAATTTAGGTCTTATTTGGTTGGGTCTAAGGTAATAATCTATTCAGATCATGCTGCATTGAAATATCTTTTTGTCTAAGAAAGATATTAACCTCGTCTAATTAGATGGATCTTATTGTTATAGGAATTTGATCTTGAGATTAGGGATAAGAAAGGGTTAGAGAATGTCGTCACCGACCACTTATCAAGGTTAGTAGTCGAGTCTATAGATGAGCATGAGCCTATTAGAGAGTCATTTCCTGATGAGCAACTCATGCTTGTGTCCAAATTTTCTTGGTATGCTGACATAGTTAACTATCTTGTTATTGGTCAAATGCCTACACATTAGACTAAACAAGATGGTGTGAAATTTTTAGCCTAGGTTAAGCACTATTTTTAGGATGATCCATATCTGTTTAAGTATTGTCCTGACCAAATCATTAGAAGATGTGTGTCTGACAGTGAACAATTAGATATTATTTCTTTTTGTTATTATCATGCTTGTGGAGGTCATTTTAGTTCCAAGAAAATTGCTGCAAAAATTTTATAATGTGGTTTCTATTGGCCAGATTTGTTTAAGGATACTCATGTATACTGTAGTTCCTGCGAATAGGAAGTATTACTCGTAGAAATATAATGCCTTTACATCCTATTCTTATTGTTGAATTATTTGATGTTTGGAGTATTGATTTTATGGGTCCATTTCCTAATTCTTTTGGCAATTTTTATATTTTTATTGCTGTGGATTATGTTTCTAATTGGGTGGAAGCAATTTCTTGTAAAACTAATTATCACAAGGTGGTGGTTAAATTTTTTAAAGAAAATATATTTTCTCGTTTTGGTACACCTCGTGCAATCATTAGTGATAGGGAAAAACAATTTTGTAATAGGTCTTTTGAGCAATTAATGAAAAAATATGGTATTACACATAAAATTGCAATATCGTATCATCCACAAACAAGTGGACAAGTTGAGATTTCTAATAAGGAGATTAAAAATAATCTTGAAAAAACGGTTAACCCAACAAGAAAAGATTGATCTTTGAAACTTTATGATGCATTGTGGGCTTACCGTACTGCTTTCAAAACCCCTATTGGAATGTCTCCTTATTAAGAGACTTGTTTATGGCAAGACATGTCACTTACCTGTGGAGTTGGAACATAGAACTTATTGGGCCATTAAAAAATTGAATTTTGATCTTGATAATGCAGGTAATCGCAGAAGACTACAACTTAATGAGTTGGAAGAGATGAGGAATGATGCTTATGATTGTGCTAAGCATTACAAGAATCGAATGAAAGTTTTTCATGATAGAAATATTCTAAGGAAATCCTTTTCACTTGGTCAAAAAGTCTTGTTATATAATTCTCGTTTGCATTTATTTCCTAATAAGTTGCGTTCTAGATAGATGGTCAAGTCCTTTAATTGTACGCACTATTTTTCCTCATGGTGCTATTGAAATTAAAAATCCTAAGAATAGTGATATGTTTAAAGTCAATGGTCAAAGATTGAAACCTTTCTTGGAGTTAAAAAGTCCAAAAGTAGAGGAAATATTGTTGAAAGATCATGTTTATCTGGATTAACCTTCTTTTGAGTTTAGACTTACTTTTATTTCTTTTGTTTATTTTTTTTATTTTTTATAGGGTTATTGTTATTTTATTTTATTTTTTTTTAGTATTTGGTTTTTGTTTGTATGATTCATGTTAGTTTAGTTTTAATTTTAGTTTTTTTAAAAAAAATTATTAACGGTATTCTAACGTGAACCCTTGATTTATATTCTTATGTTAGATTACATGATGAAGCCAACAAGGTGTGATTTCTTCCTGACTATTTTATATTGTCTCTTTTTATTTCCTTACATCTATTAGTTTGAGCATTTTTGGATAATAGATAGGGAAACATTGAGGACAATGACTAAAATAGGTTAGGGGGTGGTGCAAAATGTTTTTGTAAAAAATTTGCAAAAATTTTCATTTTTTTTCCATTAAATTTTTTTTCTTATTTTTGAATTCTACTCTGACAAATTGACTAATTACTTTGTGTTTGTTAATGAAGTCTTAATGCATATTTTTGGTTGGATATATTTACTAGGGAATAACCATGAACATCTTTGCATGATTTAAGACTTTTGAATGTCATTATCTTAGTTAATTGAGTAGATGAATATTATGTTTACATGAATTATGGACTATTAGTGGAGACTATCCTTGGTGAGGGTTTGAGCTTTTTAAGTGTTTCTTTTTTAGAGATTTATTTGTTTCTACTCTTAAACACTCTTCATTTTGTTCTTAATAAATGATCTCTATAGGTTTTGCATTGAATACTAAAGAATAAGTCATCATTATAGATAACATGAGTTGTTTTAATTTGAAATTTGGATCGACTTCTTAAAAGTGATATAGGTAATCTTTACTCCATAAAAGTATACTTTCTTATTTTAAATTGAAATATATTATAAATCTTTTGAAGTCAAACACTTTAAACTTTTTTCTTTGTTTACCCTTACTAAATAACCCTATTGAGCTTTTAAATTTAGTCATATCTGATAAAACTTGGGATCATGCTATGTGGTGAAAGATGAGAAGAGAATTGAAATGTTAATATTTATATGATATGTATGTAGGTATATACATTAAAAGAAGTATGTTTCTAAATAGCATTGTGAAAAAAAAAAGTGAAAATAGAAAAAAAAAAAAAAAAAAAGCATGAGAATGAAAATAAAAAAGAAAAAAAAAATTAGAAGCACAAATTTTATAATGCCTAGATATACAAGGGGAGTTGGAAGTAAATGAAAAAAGAAAGTATTGAATTGAAAAATTTTGTGATAAAAAAGAAAAGAGAATAAATAAAGTATTTTGGTATGATCCTAAGTTCTTATTAAACTTGTACCTTAAAATTTTCTATTTATCAATTAACCATAGCCTAAACATAACCTTTAATAATGACATATTGATCTTCAAGAGGATGTCCAATTTGAGAGTTGAAATATGTCATCATGCTCTATCTATGTTTTTAGTATTTTATTCCAATCATAAGATCTATTCACTTTAAAGTGCAGTTCTTTTTAACATCTATATTCATATGTGATGTAAATGACGCGTGTTATGCCTTTACATAACCTCTATCACATATGATTGCATAAGTGTTTACTTTAGGATTCATGAGAGATATCTTGTGAGGATTAGAGTCGAGGCGAAATAAGTCCATGACATGTGAATGTGCTATTTTAAAATGAAATTGTGTTTTAGGTCATTAGTGACTCATCTTTAGTTCTGATACAAGATCATACATGTATGAGATTTCTATTAATTTGCATTTAGTAAGATGTTGATGAGTTATTAGTGGAATCTTTTAACATTTGTGAGTATCGTTACTGGTAAACCCTCAAGAGACATAACTCCTCCTACTAGGGACACCTAGAGGTTTAAAGGCTTATGACATATGTTCAATGTCATCGTATTTACCTACGAAAATGGATTGTGTTTTTATTTTCTATATTTTTAGCTTAGGTTGTTTTAAAATTTTTAAGTTTTGCTCGAGGACCAGCAAAATCTAGGTTTAGGGGTATTTGATAAACATAATTTACATATATTTATTACCCTTAAATATAGATTTATTAGTCCAATTTTATGTTAAATTTATTTTAATTAGTTGTGTTTTTGGTGAAACAAGAATAAAAGAGGATTTGTGTGTTGAATGAGAAAAAATTATAATTTTTGTCAAGTCAAAATCCAAGTCAATCATGGATTCAATTCTTGCCTAAAATCTTTGTTAAACAATTAGGAAATTGATTGAAACAAGGAAATAGATCGATGTAGGAAAAAAAAAATTTTGAAAAAGTAAATTTTGAGTTATTTTTGAAGAGTTTGGCATATATAAAAAAGAGATTTTTGGAGGGGCCGCTAGAGCTTGAAGACAGAAAATATTAGAAAACAGGAGAGTAGCTTAGGTGGAGAAAAAGACAAGTCAAAAGAGGAGCAAGCTGGCAAGATTGCATTGAACTGAGATTTGGAGCAGATTCAGACGTGGACTTAGACCAAACTTACATCAACAATTTCGACAAGATGTTGGGTTTTAATTTTCTTTTTATTCTTATTATCACCACGTTTGTTTAATTTTCTTTTCTGAGGTGTAGAATGAAACCGTTATTAACTTTGTAATGATTTTGCTGTTTGAATATTATTATCAATTTTGTTTTTAATGTTTAATAATTTTAGTTTCATCAATTGATAAAATAAAAATTGTTTCACCTTTAATATCAAGTATTTTTTGTAGTTACAAAATGTTGACGTGGTAAACCAGCCAACCAGATTCTTTCAGCCCAATGCCGCGCTGATAAGGAGACCTGCAACAAACAGACCGAATAATGGCGAAGAAGAGAAGAAGAAAGAAGAAAGAACAAAGAACACAGGAGGTTTGAAGTGGTTCGGCCTGATTTGGAAAGGCCTACGTCCACTTGTTCTGTTATTACTGTTGATCTCTCACAAAATGTTTGCTCTCCCTACGTTTTTACAGAGTAACAGCCTCTCAAAACTCTCAATTTCTGGATCCGTTCAACAATAAATGCCTCTCTCTATTTATAGAGGAGAAGAGGCTACAAAGAGAACAAACGGACAAAAAGGGCTGATCTTGTCGTAATAAATGCTGCTGGAGAGCTTTAAATGCTTCTGACTTCTGACATATCAACTCTGACTTCACGTGGGCTGACTGCTAACCCATGCTGGTTTGGTGAGATTTCCGGAAATTAAGCTGCCATTAGGTGAGATAACCTTACTTACCGTGCAAGACACGCCATCTTACTGTCTTACACTGATACTGGGCGAACTGATGTAGAGAATGGGCTTATCCTTCGAAGTGACGATCTGGACTCATCAACGATCTGGCAATCTTGATATCGCTGCAACGGTCTAGCGACCTTGACGTCACTCTCATCATAACAGGTGAACCTGTCATTGTCTCACTCGAGCTCGATCTCGCGATCTGATACACAGTATTCTCACGGGCCTTTGGTAACTTGGGCCACTATTTTTATGGGCCTTTGCCAGCCCATTTGAGGAATCCAAAAATACCCATAACATCAACCCCCCAGTTCTTAGGTCGTTTCCAGCGACCTGGGAACTAATAGTCAATAACGATCTTTACAACGAACCGAAATTTTGTAGTGGCGATCTGGTTCTTGGAGCGAACTAAAATCTTCATACCGCCCTGAGAAACTTTCCACCGGTCTGAATGCTGATCTGAAGACTTGTCCGTACTGAAGGATTACCCAGCGAACTGAGAATTTTGATCAGCGTACTGATATCTGAAGCGGACTGAAAACCTATCACGATCTGAGAACTTGAAACGATAAATTTTTCCCTCCATTTTCTTGGACACGTGGCAACACCCCCTGGAGTCGGTTAGATTTCCGAAACGGGCATTGAATGCACGTCTTTTCGTTCTGATGGCGTTCTTTTGGGTCACGTCCCTGAGATCGCGCTGCACCGTTGGATTTGAGGCGGTTGGTAAGCTAATAGATCCAACGGTGAGGGCGCGTCCTAGGGACCGAGTATATAATCAGGACCAGCCTGTCCTTTCGCTTCCTATTCGTCACTTTCACGCTTCCACAGCTCTTGTTGTCTTCTTCTTCTTCAGTCTATCACCAGTCCAGGTTCTCAGGCGTCCATCTTTCGGCCAGCTCTCCGCTTCCGATTACCGGTGAGTTCATTATCTTCATCGCTTCTTCGCTTTTAAACATTTTACTGCTTCTTCACTTCTGGTGATGATTTGCATGCTGCTTGGTTTCTGGCATTTTGTTCTTGTGCTTGTGTTTGAATGTCTGCGTCTTTTCGTATTCTCCTAGTTTGATCCGTTAGGTTGCTGTAGCATGTAGGATTTGTTGTTTGTGAGTTTGAGCGATCTCAAGATCGCGCATAAGCAGTAGAGGAACGATTTTGAGGTCGCTTATAGTTTCTGTGCGGCGTACGCGACCTGTTAAGAAATAGTTAGATAGCAAACTTGGAGCTCTAGTCTGATAGGAACGGTCTGCATTCAGCGACCTAACTGCTCCTTTTGTTTGTAGATGTCTTCAGGTCGCACGCGCTCGCAACATGTAGGAGAGGATGACTCCTCCAGCTCGGAGGATCAAGTGAGAGAGGTCCCCCAGGCATCCTTACATAGCGAGGACGTCGTTGAGGTGTTCTCAGCTCGAGAAAGCTCGGAAGGGAATCATCCTTCCCAGGCCGGGGAGCTTGATCCTGCGGAGATCAGGCGAGTCCGCGAGATGTTTAAACATCACCCCTCGCGGACAACATACCAGGACCTCGTCGGTCTGGGGTTTCAATATCGCTTCCCCCGGGGTTGTCATCTTATGGAGCCCACTCCGATGGACCACGCGGCCATACCCCCCAGGGGATTTGTGGCCATTAGCGTCCAACATCTGGAGGCCGGTCTACGGTTTTCGGTTCCGCCATATCTGATCGAGCTTCTGAACGTCCTGAAGATCGCTCCCTTCCAGCTGACCCCAAATTCGTACACCCAGTTTTCCTCGCTAGCGATCTTCTTTAGGAAGTACGGCCTACCTTTCCAGAATCCAGGAATTATAAGGCACTTATATGCTTTTAAGGCCACTAGCAGGGGACAACCTCGGGATGGTATCTACTACGCTTCCCCTCGCACGGCGTCCATTTACAAGGACGTGATACCAAAAGGCGATGCCAAGGGCAAGTCCAACGTAGGACATTATAAGACGAATTGGTTCTTTGTGTCTTGCCCTTCATTGTCCAATCTTTTGAACTTCAGCTTCCGGGCTGAACCAGGTAGGGTGTCCTTCAAGCTGCTTTCCAACTTATGTTTGCGATCTCGAGCTAAATGTTTTCCTTTTTTGCAGATCTTTCCGCTCCAGTCCTCGGCTTGACTCCGGGTGAAACAGCCGATCTCAAGATCCTTGGTGCTCGTAGATCGGACGAAGACGACGTCAAACTGACGGACGAACTGCTTCGCCGATACCAACTTGCTTCCGACTCTACAGAGGGATTGGTTCGCTCTAAACATATCGGATCTCGGCGAACTAAATCTGTAAGGTCCATTTTTGACGAGGTTGTTGACACCAGCTCGGGTTCGGACAGCGTCGAAGAGGTTGAAATGGCGCCCATACAGCTAATCCCGCCACCCAGGAAGAGAGCTCGCCAGGCCGGAGTCAGGCTGCAACATCACCGGCCTCCCCGGGCTCATCTGGCGCAATGGGGACTCAGGCCGCGAGTACGACCGAACCTCCAGCCCCTCAAGCTGTTCAGCCCGTTTCTCAGAGGGCTCCCCCGGCCAGGACTGCTACTGCAGCGGACAAGGGCAAGCAGGTCGCGACCCAGCAGGGGTCGAAGAAGAAAGATCAAGGCGCGACCATCGAGCCTCTTCCTACCAAGAAGACCGCGCTGGTTATAGGAAAACAGATCGCGGTTTCGTCTCAGCAATCTCAGGAGGGTGCCCCGGGACAGGCTGCTGAGGAAATTCCTGGGCTATCTTACCTCAAGCTCGCATTCGAGCAAGTGCCCGGTCTTCTAGGGAACTCTGCCAAGTTCCTGGATGGTAAGGACAGCCACGGGTGAACCTGCTTAACTACGCACTCCGGGAAGCTGCTAAGGTGAGATTTTCCCCTTTTTTCTTTTGTCTTATATTTTCCTTGCTTTCCTCCTGCTGATTTAAGTTGTTTAGAGCGCTATGGCGACGGCGAAGGCAATAGACAGCGAACTGAAGAGGGAGGAGGAAGAGAAGAAGCTCAAGGCCGCGAAGAAGGAGCTCGAGGCGACCTTGTCAGAACGTGACATCGACCTCGCGGTGGCAAGGAGTGATCGCGAGATCTTTCAGAAGAAGCTGGCCGATGCTGAGGCCACCCGTCTTCAGTCCGATACCACTTGGGCTGAAGAAAAAAGCAAGATGGAATTGGTGATCAACAGCCTTAATTCTCAGGTCGAAACGGCTAGGACTGTCGCGGATGACCGGGAGAGGGAGCTGAAGGATGCAGAGGCGCAGCATGCGATGGAGATCAGCAAGCTCATGGAGGAGCTGGCTGTTACTCGAGCTCGGATAGAGGAGGTCAGGGTGGAAACGGAGCAAAGCATGATTTACACCCTGTGGACGTTTCACCCTAAGATAGATTATTCCATCTTTGGAGATGATGCTGTGAAGGACGTTGAGTTCTATGTTGAGGACGCCCTCGCGGCAGCCGAAGCAGAGCAAGGCCAACCTCAGGATACTCCCCTGACGCCTGCTGAGATCGTCCCTCCAGAGGCCGGTATTGATCAAACGGCCACCAGCTCGACCCCCCAAGTCCCTCAGGATCCCTCCAGCTCGCAGCATTAGTCTTTTTTGTATTTAGTTTATTTTTATCTTTTGAACTCACCTCTTCTGAGGTCTTCGTTTGTAATAATGACTTTTTAACTCAATATACGCTTTATTTCATTTCGTTTTAATCTGCGTAGTGCTTTTATCGATCGATGTAAATAATGGTTACAAATATGCCGGTGACGTCGTCACGACGTTCCTTTTAATGATAAGTCCACAGGATGACGTCGGCCCGTCCAGAGAGTTGCAAGCTCACAGGGCGCGGCGTCTCCGTCCAAGACTTGGATAATTTTAAGTCCACAGGAGATCACGGGCCCGTCCAGAGCGTTGCGCGCTCACAGGGCGCGTTTTTCCGTCCAAGACTGTTGATTGGTGACAAGTCCACAGGAGGACGTCGGCCCGTCCAGAGTGTTGCGAGCTCACAGGGCGCGGCGTCTCCGTCCAAGACTTGAATAATTTTAAGTCCACAGGAGATCACGGGCCCGTCCAGAGCGTTGCGAGCTCACAGGGCGCGCGATTCTGTCCAAGACTTTGTTGAGGCCGATAAATACAAGTAAGAACGAAGACAGATATAAGTGGAGAGAATTTGCTTGAATGTATTCATACATGCACTGGCGAACTGCCAAAGGTGTTACAATTGCAGCAAATAACTTGATCTGACAAATTACATTTGAGATAGATAATCCGATCTGAATACATTATACGAAGTACGGTCGAAGCTTCTCGGCGTTCCATGCTCGCGGGAGTTCCGTTCCGTCCATATTGCTTAAGTGATAGGGTCCGTTCCCCAAATTCTTCTGAATGATGTAAGGACCCTCCCAGCTCGGTCCTAGAGTGCCTTCGCTGGAATTCCGAGTTGCAGGCAGAACAAGTCTCAGTACCAGATCTCCGACGTTGTAGTGACGAACTCGAACTTTTTTGTTGTAATATCTGGCAACTCTCTGCTGGTAGACTGCCAACCTTAGTTGAGCTTCATCCCGTAGTTCGTCCACGAGGTCGAGATTATATGCGAGCAGCTGCTGATTATCTTCAATGTTGAACGTGGCTCTTCGATGCGTCGTTACCTCGAACTCAGCTGGAATCATAGCTTCACACCCGTAGACCATCGAGAAGGGCGTTTCCTGAGTCGTGCTGCGAGCTGTAGTCCGGTAGGCCCATAATACCTTTGGGAGCTCGTCCACCCATGCCCCCTTTCTTTCTTCTAGCTTCGTCTTCAGGATCTGCTTGATGATCTTGTTTACGGCCTCGACCTGCCCATTGGCCTGAGGATGATCTACTGCGGAGAAACTCTTGGTGATCCCGAGCTCGTCATAGAAATCAGCGAACTGCTCACTGCTGAACTGCGTCCCGTTGTCTGTAATTACCTGCTGCGGAATACCAAACCTGCTGATGATATTACTCCACATAAACTTGATGATCTTCGATGTCGAGATGTCAGCTAGCTCTCTTGCTTCTGCCCACTTTGTAAAATAATCAACCGCGACCACGGCGTGCTTGCAATTTCCTCCAGCTGTTGGCAGTGGCCCAATCAGATCCATACCCCAAATCGCGAACGGCCACGGGCTAATAATCTGTTGCAGAAGTGCATGAGGAGCTCGGGGCACCTTTGCGAACCTCTGACACTTGTTACACTTCCTTACCAGGGCGATAGCATCCTTTTTCATTGTTGGCCAATAGAATCCTTGCCTTAGTGCTCTCTGAGCTAGAGCGAGGCCGCCGGAATGATTTCCACAATGACCTGAATGCATGTCATTTAATACCTTCTCGCAGTCCGCCCTGTCTATACATCGCAAAAGTGGGGCCGAGAATCCCCTCTTGTACAACATGTCGTCGTAAATACAATAACGTACAGATCGCGCCTTCAACTGGCGAGCTTCATTCTTCTCTTCGGGGAGAACCCCGTTCTGCAGATAATCAACTAACGGCCTCATCCAAGAATCTTCAGCTACTACCAGAGCTAGGACGGCTTCTCCTTTCTTGATGCTCGGCACTGGTAAGAGCTCGACAGGTACGGGCTTCAAATCTTCTGCTATCTGAGTAGTTGCTAGGCGAGCTAGAGCATCAGCATGAGCATTTTGAGCTCGCGGTATCTGGTTCACTTCGTACCTCTGAAACGCCCTGAGCAACTCTTGCACCTTCTCAAGATACGCGGCTGTATTTGATGTCCGAGTCCGGTACTCCCCTTTTACCTGGAACACAACGAGCTGTGAGTCACTGAATATTCTTACCCGGTCAAATCGCATCTCCCTAGTGAGCTTAAGCCCCGCTATGAGTGCTTCGTACTCTACTTCATTGTTTGTTGCTTTGAATCCGAACTTTAATGCATAGAAGATCTTGTGCCCCTCCGGACTGATGAGTAAAATACCTGCCCCGGCTCTCAGCTCGCTCGACGAGCCATCAACATACAACTCCCACATCGGCTCCTCCGATGGCCCAGCTCCTTCCTCTGATATCCCGATAAATTCTGTAATAAAATCTGCCAGGGCCTGAGCCTTGATGGACGGTCTGGGGACGTACTCGATGTCAAACTGGGCCAGCTCGACTGCCCACTTCAATAAGCGACCTGAGGTATCCGAAGTCTGGAAAATCTGCTTCAAGGGATACCGGGTCGGGACTTCGATCAAATGAGCCTGGAAATAAGGCCGGAGCTTTCGGGATGCGGTCACTAGACAGTCAGCGAGCTTCTCTATCTGGGAATACCTTGTTTCTGCATCAGACAACCTCTTACTGATGTAATACACCGGAAGTTGCGTCCTGTCTTCTTCTCGCACTAAAGCCGCGCTGAGGGCGCTTTCAGACACCCCCAAATAAAGGAAAAGTTTCTCTCCGTCTACAGGTTTTGACAAAAGTGGAGCCCGACCTAGATACCCCTTCAGCTGCTGGAAGGCCTGCTCACACTGATCCGTCCATTCAAAGTCTTTCACCTTTTTTAGCACGTCGAAGAACGGAATACACTTGTCAGTCGCTTTCGAGATGAATCTGCTTAGCGCCGCGACCTGACCTGTCAGACTTTGAACTTCTTTAACCGTCCTGGGCGACCTCATATTCATCAAGGCCAGAATCTTCTCTGAATTGGCTTCGATCCCCCTCTCATTCACCATGAACCCCAGGAATTTTCCAGATGCAACCCCGAAAGCGCACTTCAGCGGGTTGAGCTTCATCCTGTAATTCCTCAGAATCTGGAATGTCTCCGCTCGATCGTCGACATGGGACTCCGCTTGTTTCGACTTGACCAGCATGTCGTCTACATACACTTCCATCGACCTGCCGATCTGCTTCTCAAACATCTTATTGACGAGCCTCTGATAGGTCGCGCCAGCATTCTTCAGACCGAAGGGCATCACCTTGTAGCAATAAAGGCCTCTATCCGTAATGAACGAGGTATGCTCTTCGTCCCGCGGGCTCATAGGAATTTGGTTATATCCTGAATAAGCGTCCATAAAACTCAACAGCTGGTGACCAGCAGTCGCGTCCACCAACTGATCGATCCTTGGAAGAGGAAAACTGTCCTTAGGGCACGCCTTATTGAGATCGGTGAAATCAATGCACGTCCTCCACTTGCCATTCTTCTTCTTTACGAGCACAGGGTTGGCGAGCCAAAGTGGATACTGGACGGCCCTGATGAAGTTATTAGCGAGCAGCTTATCAACCTCCTCTTTGATGGCATCAGATCGCTCTTTTGTCAACGGTCTCCTCTTCTGGCGAATCGGTCTGAATCGGGGATCAATATTCAATCTGTGCGACATAACCTCAGGATCGATCCCAACCATGTCTTCGTGACTCCATGCGAAGACATCTACATTTTCTTTGAGGAAATCAACGAGCTGATTCTTCACCTCCGGGGCCAGACCTCGCCCCACACTCAGGCATCTTTGCGGATCTTCCTTGCTGACCTGGACGGGTTCGAGCTCGTCAACTGGACCCGATGTCAAATGCTCATCTACCTCGCGAGGATCAAGGTCGCGATCAAAGCCTTCCTTGCTGACTACTCTCGGCTTTTCCTCAGTTACCATGTCGACTTGCTTATACGTCACCCCGATCTTCATAGCCTTCACATAACAGCGTCTTGCTGTATATTGCTCACCTCGTATTACCCCCACTCCGCTGGCCGTCGGAAACTTGATTATGAGAGCTTTGGTTGACACGACCATATCCAGATCGTTCATCGCGGGCCTCCCCAAAACCACATTATAAGCAGATGCCCCGTTAACAATGAGGAAGTCCGCTAGGGTAGTTGCCTGGCGAGCTGGATCTCCTATTGAAAGCGGAAGTCTTACTTGGCCTATTGGGATGACGGCGTCCCCGGTGAAGCCGTAGAGAGGCTCCGGAGACGGCTTCAACTGATTAGCTCCCAACCCGAACTGATCATAACAGTCTTTGTACATAACATTGACCGAGCTGCCTGTATCTATCATGATCCTCAGGACCTCGGCGTTGCTGATTCTCGCCTTGATAACAAGGGCGTCATTATGGGGAAATTTTACCTCGCTCTCGTCCTCCTTTGTAAAAATGATCTCCTCCGAAGTCATTCTAGCCTTCTTCGCTGGCCCTTCCTGATCACCCCGCCTTGTAAGATGGACGTGATTTGCCTCTCGCACATATCTTTCATGAGACTTACTAGAGGATCCGGCGATGTGGGGACCGCCATGGATGGTATAGATAGTTTTCACCGTCAAATCAACCCCCTGCTCCTGGCCCTGCTGACTCGTCTGCGCGGGCTGGTGATCTCGACGAGGACGCTGATTCTGGGGCTTCCCCTGGTCGGGCTGTACCACATACTCCTTCAGACGGCCATTTCTTATTAAATCTTCTATGGCGTCCTTAAGGTCCCAGCATTCAGATGTATTGTGCCCGTTCTCCTGATGATAAGCACAATACTTACGAGGATTTTTAAACTTACCCGGGAAACCAGTAGGGCTCGGCCTCCCGAAGTTGACTCTATGCTTCTCTGTCTGAAAGATCCGATCTTGCCTGTCGGATAACGTACTGTAGCGATGGAAGCGGCTTCGAGGTGGCGAATGGTTCCTCCTGGGCTCCTTCTTAGCTCGCTTCGCCACCTGATTATTAGATCGGTTTCTTCTTTCTTCATTACCGACCTGATCCCTCTTCTTGCCTTGATGGGATCCGTTTGCCTCATTTTTCGGCTGGCTAGCCTTTCTCGAGCTAAAGGATTCTTCCCATCTGATCTCCCTATTAGCTCGTTCATAAAATTCTCCCAAGTCTTTGACAGGCATTTTGTAAATGCTTTCATACAGCTTTCCATCCTTCCGAAGTCCAGCTGATATTGTTGACAAAACGGTCTCATCAGACGGGCTCTCCACATTATTAATCTCGCTTCTGAAGCGGCTGATATATTCTTTTAGCGATTCCCCTGATCGCTGGAAAATGGTTGCGAGATGACAGGCCGGAGCGAGCTGCCTCTTCAATGCTTTATACTGGTCGAGGAACTTTTGCTGGCACTCCTCCCAGCTACTGATACTGCGAGGTGGCAAATTCCTGAGCCAAGTTCGTGGTATTTCTCCGAACGTCGCAGGGAACACGCGACACATTACCAACGAACTGGAGGTTTGCAAATTCATTTGGACGTTGAAGGCATCCAGATGGTCATAGGGGTCTGAATCTCCATTATACTTTGGAATATCAGGGAGTTTGAACCTCGCAGGAAGCGGTTCCCGATCTATTTCAGCTGAAAACGGGCTTCTATCTTCACACCGCTCTCCTGCCACCTGAGCCCCAGGTCGCGCTTCGAGCTGCTGCATTCCCTCCAGGAGCTGCTGAATGATCGGGTCTTGAGCTCCGAGCTGCCTCACGGGGGACCTCCTACTTCTTTGACTTACCCCGGTGATGGAATGCTGGTCATACCTTCGGCGTTCTCGGCCCACCTCGTAGTTATCGTTCTCTCTACGCCGGTCGTTCTGGCCTCGCCGCAGCTCGTCTTCATTTCTGCGATCTGAAACACGGGGGATTTCATTGCTTACCTCGACCCTTCTGCCACCATCTCGGCTGATTCTGACTCTCACATCTGAAGGTCGGGCTGCGTCTCCATTCTTCCGAGCTCGCTGACTCCGGGCTTCAGATCGCCTATTCGACGAATGAAGAGATCCTTCTGGCACATGCACTCCCCTTGCGACCTCTGCTACAGGAGGTGGGATTACTGTCGTCCTTGGCACGTTCTGATCACGACCTCGTGCCATCGCCCTCAACGTATCCGCCATCTGTGCCATTGTAGCTTCTATCCTTTCCTGACGTCGGGCCAAGTCATGCACGACGTCCCGTCCTCCCTGAGACGGTCCTGCACCCATATCCGTCATCTGAGGCTGACGCCGCAGCTCGGTCTCTTCGGCTCTATCGTCTACTGAGTTTCTGGTCGTTCTCCCCTTAGCCATGGCGATTACAGAGCTCCACTTCGCAGTTGGGCCCTCCTTCTAGCGCCAAAATGTTGACGTGGTAAACCAGCCAACCAGATTCTTTCAGCCCAATGCCGCGCTGATAAGGAGACCTGCAACAAACAGACCGAATAATGGCGAAGAAGAGAAGAAGAAAGAAGAAAGAACAAAGAACACAGGAGGTTTGAAGTTGTTCGGTCTGATTTGGAAGGGCCTACGTCCACTTGTTTTGTTATTACTGTTGATCTCTCACAAAATGTTTGCTCTCCCTACGTTTTTACAGAGTAACAGCCTCTCAAAACTCTCAATTTCTGGATCCGTTCAACAATAAATGCCTCTCTCTATTTATAGAGGAGAAGAGGCTACAAAGAGAACAAACGGACAAAAAGGGCTGATCTTGTCGTAATAAATGCTGCTGGAGAGCTTTAAATGCTTCTGACTTCTGACATGTCAACTCTGACTTCACGTGGGCTGACTGCTAACCCATGCTGGTTTGGTGAGATTTCCGGAAATTAAGCTGCCATTAGGTGAGATAACCTTACTTACCGTGCAAGACACGCCATCTTACTGTCTTACACTGATACTGGGCGAACTGATGTAGAGAACGGGCTTATCCTTCGACGTGACGATCTGGACTCATCAACGATCTGGCGATCTTGATATCGCTGCAACGGTCTAGCGACCTTGACGTCGCTCTCATCATAACAGGTGAACCTGTCATTGTCTCGCTCGAGCTCGATCTCGCGATCTGATACACAGTATTCTCACGGGCCTTTGGTAACTTGGGCCACTATTTTTATGGGCCTTTGCCAGCCCATTTGAGGAATCCAAAAATACCCATAACACAAAATTATTTTAATAATTTGACTTTGAATTGAAGAAGATTTATATATAAGATTTTTGATTATGTGTTTTTCAATATTGGATACATAAAATACTTAGATTTTATAAATTTCAAGTCTTGAAATAAGATTTTACATAAAATTTATTTTTAAAGTTTAACTGATAAATTCTGAGAAAACAACAGATTGATTTTTAAGTTGTTTCTTTAATTTTTGATAATAATATTTTTAATAGTAAAATATTATAAGTTGATAATGGTAGATTCTGAACCTCGGATTTCTCGTCTATTATTTGAATTTTACAATTTAATATTATTTTATTAATTTAGAATTTTGTTTGCTTTTGTTTTAATTAATTCTCAATTTTCAAACATTGTTAATTAGATTAGAATTAAATTTAATTTATATTTAGATTAATATTTTCTTAATCTCCGTGGATCGACCTCATATTTACATAATCTATTTTATAATAGACTCATGCACTTATGAGTACTAAAATTTGCACAAAAAATATAGCTCGGATTATAAAATCATTAGAAAATCATCAAATTATATAAGACAATACGCATGAGAAAATCTTAAAACATAATACAAAATATAAGAGTATAAATATCATCTGAATATTATCTACAAAAGATGTATAAAGTCATAAAAGTTATGCATGTACATGAAAATTTCCAAAATGTAGATTAGTGTAGTTGTATTACGTTTTCAGTCAGCCTGCCCGTACAACAGAGCTCTTTCCATTTACTAACTCGTACCCGCACTTGGGGAGGATTTTTAATAAAAATAAGAAAAAGTGCGGTGAGTAATAACTTAATGAGTGTATAATCTTTTATATTTGGAAATTCGTTTTCAAAATATATCTATCTTCCCAAAATAGTTTTGAAAACTAATAATAATGTAATGTTATTTACTGAAAACTACAAATCTAGTATAAAGCTTTAGAATTTCACATGTTTGAAATCTCATAATAATTTCATAAAACATAATTTTCTTCTTTTCTAAAACTTACGTCAAATAATGTGTTTTTTTATAATATATCATTTTATCTTGCCTTAACTGATAACTCCAAGAAACTTATCCTTTCGTCACGGTATCTATACATAATAGTAACAAAACTTGCACACATAACTAGGATTGGGGAAATGCTTTCTATGTAGTCGTGATGAGGGACCTCAGGGATCGCGATACCCACCCTAACATCAGGCTCTACATTACTGCTTACGTGTAGAGGGCGACATACTAACTTAAACCCCCCAAAGTTAATGACTCTTTCAACCATTCTTGTCATACACGCATATGGTACTTTGGCCAGTTACTTTGGGGATTAGGGTAAACCATTGACATTTAAATTCTTTCAATATACTTGCAACTTTATTTTCATTCGCTTGAAACATAAAGTTTTCACTAGTAAACATTCTTTTCTAATATAAACTTTATAATCGAAATGCTTACGAAACAACTTTATCAAATCATTTCTATGCATGTATATATATATATATCATAAACTTGCTAATTTACATTACTTTTGAATAAGTACACTCTAACGTAACTTTAAGAATCATACATGCATGATAAAAATATAATGGTTTGCTAGAAATTTAATTAAACTTAATAACTTAAAATAATAAAAATAAACATTGCATTAAAGTAACTCGAATACTAAAATATATGTTTATAAATATCGATAATCAACTTATAAATTCGTAAAAGTTTTGAAAATAAACCGCACTAACAACTTGCTTCCAAATTAACAAACCAATCCTTTAAGCTTTCCTTTCAATTACTGCTTCATTTATATTTTAATACGAATGAATTTTCGATTAGAACTTATGCACGCATTAACATATAACTTCAATTACGGAAGGATATCGAAATATCCGTTTTCAAGCCGTCATAACTTTAATCAATCACATCCAATATCCATTTGAATTTCTTAACATTCAATATGTAAATCATTTCGATTCAAGCCTAATTGTCATACTAACGCAACCACCGAATAATTGGAATCATCCTATTCTTGTTTGATTGAATTTAAATCAAATTTTTACACCATTCATCCTATTTGATTTTCTTATCGAATTTATATTCGAACATACACAATATGGTGTAATTTTTAATAAACTTCATAAAACAATACACTTTCGTAATTTTGAAAAGTTTTGTCGCGAGTTAACTTTCTAACAATCAATGAGTCTCCTATCAATTTCCATGCCAATTTTAACATTCGAAACAATCCATTTACATACAAACCAACCAAAAACCATTTTCCATCATGTTATGGGCATTTTGGCGACCATAGAAAATGGGCTGGCAAAGGCCCGAGAAGGAGCCCAATCCATTATCTTATAAGGAAAAGCCCAAGAAGCTGGCCAAGAAAGCAAGTGTCAGGATAGCGGATATGTGTTTGATTCTTAGTGTTTTAGCCTGAGCACATCTGATCATGTTATAATCTGATTGAAAAAGTGTCTGATCGCTTAGATGGTATGATCATAAGCCAAGATTTGCTCGGTAGAAGCAATCAGAATGGGTAGGATATTGTCTGTTATGCGACTAGGTGTACGATCATCCCAGAATATTTCTAATCATGTCTTGATTATTCACCTACATATCTGCTCGTTGGGAGTAATATCTGATCGTTTGAATAACCTACTCGCTTAAGGTGCTTGCCGAATTTGATCAGTTGACCTTCTAGAAGCTCGAAGTGGTTCAAGTAAGAAATGAGTCAACTTGCCTATTTCCATGGAAATCAAATCACGATATTTTTGGTTTTAGTTGCTGATATGATGGAGATAATCTTGGAAATATTATTCTAATTAATGCAAATTATTTTTTGCCTTATCTGTAAGATTCTTAAACCTATTCAAATTATAACATCCCTATCTATAAATAGAGGATCAAATTTATTATAAAAAGAAAGAGAGGAAATAATATATTATTACTCTGCGGAGATAAGGGTAATAGTCATGGATGTAGGCTATTACTTTGCTGAACCACGTTAAACTAGAGTATTTTATTCCGTTTTGATCCTGTCTACCATATTTTTTCTTATCTGTTTGTTATTTCATAGGAGTTAGGTAGTGAGAACTGGAATAGTGTCAACATATTTGGTGCTAGAGGAAGGGCCCAGATTGTGAATCCATAACTTATTCTCGTTGATACCTTTTTGTTGTTACACTTGTGTTTCGCTAGTATAGCCAGGATCAAGACAACCAGGGTCGTTACATCAGCGGCTGACCAATCAGAGGGTCACCACGACCAAAGTCATGCTGTAAGAACTTCTAGTGCAGCTTTACCTCCACTTCCCCGTATCAAGCTGCTACTAGCGGGGACGCTATACCAGTATGGCAGCAGCACCAAGAGTCATTGGAGAATACAGTAGCGCAGCTAATAAAGGTGATCAGGGCACTGACTCAGGCTCAGGCTCAGGCTCCTCAGGCTTAAGCAGTTCCCAGGAATGTGGACCCTCAGTGTCGGCCAGTAGAGAAAGTGTCTTCCTAAAGGGAGGAAGTTGTTAGAGAAAGGCCTCAGCTAAAAGCTTCGGTCTGCTCCTCAAACTTGCATCCCAGAAGAAGTGGGCGTCAAGTTCTAAGAGAGGCAGCACCTCACCTGCCTAGTTTGAGGGTCAGGGTGAGTCAGGGTGGTAGCTGTCGTGTGGAGGCTAATCGTGAGAATGAGAGAACTCGTGAATGTAATGAAGAACGTGCGCGCCAATGAGAGTTACATCTAGCAAAAAGCATGCGCAGAAGGAACAAGTCGCTGGAAAGAATTCCTACTAGTTGAAAGATGTCACGGGATCGGTTCTCCAAAGATAGAGAAAGCAGAACAGATCCGATGATGGAAGAATTAATGCAAAGGGTCCAGCAATTAGAGGCGTGACCTAGACTTCAAGGCTAGGCGAAATTACGAGAAGAAAGGATTCCTTTTTCTAGAGAAATATAGAGGGAGCCGCTACCACTGAGGTTCAAGCTCCCAAGTGTCCCACATTACAATGGGGACAGTGACCCTTATGACCATTTAGATGCTTTCAACATCCAGATGGATTTGCAGACGTCCAATCCCCTAGTAAAATGTCGAGTGTTTCCAACTATATTGGGGAATTTACCGAGAGCATGGCTGAGGAGTCTTCCAATGCGCAGTATCAATGGTGGGGAAGAGTGCCTGAGGAAATTTACCGACCAGTATAAAGCACTAAGAAAGCAGCTCGCGCCGACTTGCCACCTAACAACAGTATTCCAAAAGTAGAATAAAACATTAAAAGATTACATTGCTAAATTTAGGAACGAGATGAATAATGTGGAGAACCCCTCAGACGAAAGCATCCTAACAGCAATTTCTGTAGGGCTCAGGAAAGATGGGAAGCCATATAAAAGCATCTATAAGTCCTCTGTTAAATATCTTGGTCAGTTCTATGATTGCGCGGCGAGAGAGATTCGTAGAGAGGAGACTTGTGGATTAAGAAGGTCCAGCAATCAGAAAGCTCGAGCGAGCAGTTCTCACCAAGGGAAAAAGAGGAATCAAGGTGAGAATAAAGAAAGCAGAAATCGCTCCAGCAATCAGATAGTGAAACGGGCAAGAAATGAGCCTAGAAGAGAAGCGCCTCTAAGTCGCTACCAGCATTATAGCGTGCTAATAGAAAGGCAGGATAGGATTTTTGAAGCAGAGAAGAGACGAGAGAATTTTGGGAAACCAAATCCCACCAATATCCTGAGCAAATTTAAAGACCCGAGGAAGTACTGTGCCTATCATAGGGAAAACAAGCACTATACTTCCCAATGTAGGGAGCTCAAGGATGCAATCGAAGAGTTGATCAGAAGAGGTCGCTTAAGGGAGTATGTGGCGCGACCAGAAAATCAATGTCCCCAACAAAGACACCAACCAACGAAGGAATGTTCAGACCCAGTTTAGCAACTTGTCCATCCCCAACCTCAACAGATGGCTGATCAGGATCATCTACCTGCGGTAAGAACCATCTTTACTATTCATGATGGGTCTCACATGGCAGGGACGTCAAATAGAGCGCAAGAGCGCTATATGCATGAAGCCAGTCATATCTTGCTGATAGAGGCAGATAAGCCAGCGAAAAGAGCCAGAACAATATCCACTGGAGTTGCGTTTAATGAAGAAGATGCTAGGGGAGTACACTGGCCCCATAACGATGCATTGGTTATCAGGGTAAGGATAGGAAATGCCGAAGTAAGGAGGATCATGATGGACACGGGCAGCTCGGTAAATGTTATGTACAAGAGTTGCCTCGAGCAGATGGGTTTAGGGCCCAAGTAGTTAACACCATCTCCTGAACTTCTTTTTGGATTTACTGGAGATGCAGTTGTGCCAATGGGGCAAATCAAACTCCCCTTTACCGTTGGAGATTTAGATCGACAAGCTATGACATTGGCTCAGTTCTTGGTCATCGATTGTCCATCAGCCTATAATGTCATCCTCGGAAGACCAGCCATGAATGATCTAGACATGGCAATATCAACCAAGACCCTAACAGTGAAGTTTCCCACACCAAAGGGAGTAGGATGTGTACGAGGAGAGCAAGAATTGGCGTGGAGGTGTTATAAAAAATACAATGAATGAGGGGGTCAAAGGAAAAAAGGTCAACATGATGGCCGAGGAAGAGCCGCGACTAGTCAGTGAAAGGGGGGTAAGCCAGGACCTGGATCAGAGACAAGTCAATGAAGATCGAGCGACAGGTCCTGTGAAAGAGTTGGAAGACGTGCAAGTTAGTGAGCAGGATGCTGAGCGATGTTTGGAAGTGGGAAAAGACTTACCTCCAGATGCTAAGGCACAACTCACTAATTTCCTGAAAAAGAATTTTGATGTCTTCGCATGGAACCATGAAGACATGGTGGGTATCAATCCGGATGTCATGATGCACAAACTAAATATTGATCCCAGCTACCGACCAGTTCGCCAGAAGAAAAGGTCAATGACAGAGGAGCGTTACGAGGCACTCAAGGAAGAAGTTGAGAAACTCCTGGCGAACAAATTTATAAGGGAAGTTCATTACCTGATACAGGTAGCGAATCTCGTTCTGGTAAAGAAGAATAATGGGAAGCAGAGAACTTGTATCAACTTTACCGATCTGAACAAGGCATGTCCAAATGATAGTTTTCCTTTGCCAAGGATAGTACTACTGGTCACCAGCTCCTCAGTTTCATGGATGCTTATTCAGTGTATAACCAAATCCCAATGAACCCTGATGACGAGGAGCATACTTCATTCATCACTGATCGCGGACTCTATTGCTACAAAGTAATGTCGTTTGGATTGAAGAATGCCGGAGCAACTTACCAACGGTTAGTAAACATGATGTTTGAAGATCTCACTAGCAGAACGATGGAGGTTTATATAGATGATATGTTGGTGAAATCCAAGCAAGTATTCGAGCATGTGCGCGATCTGGGAGAGATGTTCCAGATCCTGAGAAAATTCCAAATGAAGCTGAATTCATTGAAATGTGCGTTTGGAGTAGCTTCGGGCAAATTCTTGGGTTTCATGGTCAACAGTAAGGGAATTGAAGTAAACCTTAAGAAGATTAAAGCCTTGATTGACATGAAATCACTCACCATGATTAAAGAAGTGCAAAGCTTAAACGATCAGATTGCTGCCCTAAGCAGATTCATATCCAGATCGACAGACAGATGCATCCCCTTCTTTGATGTATTAACGAAAACAAGGAATTTTCAGTGGACTGAGGAATGTGAGATGGCCTTTCAACAACTGAAGAATATATAGGCCGAGCACCACTGCTTTCTAAACCTGTAGAAGGAGAAAGATTGATTGTTTATCTGGGGTCAATCAACATGCCATCAGTGCAGCCCTGATTCGTGAAGAAGACAGAACACAACTTATTATATATTACATCAGTAAGAGGCTGCTCGATGCAGAGACCAGATACATTCATATGGAGAAACTTGCATATTTTCTGGTAGTGGCATCAAGAAAACTTCGCCCTTACTTCCAAGCTTACACAATTGAAGTGCTGACTAGATATCCCTTGAAGCAGATTTTTCAGAAGCCCGACACATCTGGTCGTTTACTCAAGTGGGCAATTGAGCTCGCCTAGTTTGAAATAGAGTTCAAACCCTGGACAGCGATCAAGGGACAAATATTGGTAGATTTTGTGGCAGAATTTACAGGGCCAGTCAATAAAGAAGTCGAGTCATCTGAAGGCCCATTTTGGGAGCTATACATAAATGGATCCTCTAGCGAGCAGAAGGCTAGGGCAGGAGTGATGCTAATAAGCCCGGAGGGACATAGGATTCTGTGCACCTTGAGGTTTAAGTTCAGAGCCACAAATAATGAAGCTGAATATGAAGCACTGATCGCTGGATTGAACTTGGCCAAAGAAGTACGAGCAGAACGAGTAAGAATATATAGCGACTCTGAGCTTGTTGTATGCCAAGTCAAAGAGGAGTATCAGGCCAAGGGCTTCAAGATGGCCATCTACATACAGAAAGTTCGCGAGCTGCTGGTTGTATTTAAAAAATATGAAGTGCATCTTTTCCGCGATCGTAAAATTCCCATGCAGACACGTTAGCTCATCTAGCCGTAACAAAAGATATAGATTTCATGGGTGCTATACTAGTAGAATCTCTGTCAGCTCTAAGTACGAAGCCACGAGGTGAGACGATGGCAATAGTAATGGCAGAAGACTTCTAGATGAATCCTTTAGTTGAGTACCTGCAGGATAGAAAAGTGCCGAAAGACAAGCTAGAGGCCCGTCGTCTACGAGCCCGAGCAGCCCGATATTGTATTTATGATGACAGGCTGTACAAAAGAGAATTTTCGACCCTGTTGCTCAAGTGCATTGATGGCATGGACTGCCAGACCGTCTTAGAAGACATACATGCTGGACATTGTGTTAACTTGGCTCAAAAGGCTTTTCGGTAGAGATTTTATTGGACAACCATGAAGCATGATGCGATTGAGATGGTCAAGAGATGTGATAAGTGTTAGAGGTTTGCCAAAGTGCCAAGAGTTCCACCAGCGTTTCTGCAACAAATGGTCAGTCCATGGCCTTTTGTTATGTGGGGTATGGACTTGATTAGACCACTCCCAATAGCTCGAGGAAGATGCAAGCATGCCATTATGACAGTGGATTATTTCATTAAGTGGGCAAAAGCTAAAGAGCTTACAGAAATATCTACCTCTAAAGTGGAGAAATTTGTTTGGAAATACATTATTTGTAGGTTTGGGGTTCCTTGACAGATTGTGACAGATAATGGGACCCAGTTCAGCAACGAACAGTTCCAGAAGTTTTATAGGGATCTAGGGATCAGAAAGAGGTTTTTAGCTGTGGACCACCCTCAAACGAATAGGTAAGTTAAAGCAATAAACAAAATTGTTAAGCAAAACTTGAAGACCAATTGGTGGATGAGTTACAGAAAGTGTTATGGGCGTACAGAACAATTGCTCGCAGTACCATAGGAGAGACTCCTTTCACAATGGTGTACGGATCAGAAGCAATGATTCCAGTAGAATTTGAAATTACCAGTCAAAGGAGGGCAACATTCAGACAGGAAGATAACGATTAGCTGCTCGCAGCAAAACTGGATCTCCTCGAGGAGATAAGAGAGGAGGCCCAAATGAGAATGGTCATTTATCAACAAAGGGGGTCACCAAATTCTATAATAAAAAAGATCGGATTCGAAGTTTCAAGCCTAACGACCTGGTCTTACGTCTCATTTTGCCTGTTGCTCGGAAAGCCAGTGATGGAACTCTAGGACCAAACTAGGAAGGCTCTTATATTGTAAAGAAAAATCTGGGAAACGGAGCTTATCGCCTGACTAACATAGAAGGGACTGAGGTCCCACGAGCATGGAATGCCGAGAACCTTCGGTCATATTATGTTTAATTCATTTAATTTTCCATAATATATTGTCTGATTTATATAAATGCAACTATCAATAAAGTTTATGCTCGCGAAGTAATTTTGATCACACCATTGTCATACTTCATTCAGCATTTGATTGTTTTTATTTCTGCTCATGCTTTGGAAGGTTTAATTGTTGCCTGTGAGCGAATAGACTCTAGAAGGTGCAATTGATACCTGTAAGCCAATGCTCTGGAAGATATGATTACTACCTGTGAGTAGCCGGGCTTTGGAAGAAGTAATCACTATCTATGAGCACGTCCTGGAAGGTCTTAGTATAACCTATGAGCAAACTAGCTCTGGAAGGAACACTTATGGCCTGTGGACTTAGAAAAATCTTAGAAGATCTATGTGGCCTGTGAACAAGCAAGTTCTGGAAGGAACATATGACCTGTAGATTTTTCACATGTTGGGAGAAATTAGCACTATCTAAAAATGAGCAAGCTCTGAAAGGAATGTTTGTTAATATTGCAATTTGATTAATATTTGTTTTATACAAGCGATCAGTCCAGATATTTTACAGTGACCAATTAAAGGCAAGAGGCTTAGAACAAGTTAATTTCAGCTAACTAGTTGTCACCATACCTACTCTGCTTGGTCAATATGAAAAACGAGCTACCAGTTCGACTTACAAAAATTAAACCAGAAAGGGCTTATTATTATTAGCAAGAAGAAATGAAGAGCAGTAAAGGAGTGGTGTTACATCAAAAGCCCACCAACTGAATGAATACTATTTGTAAAATGAAATTATTATAAAGAGCAGATAATTTGTTCATTACAATAAAAAGTAATTCCTAAATGTTACTGGGAGGTATGTTCTGGTGGTTTATGGATGTTTTGCCCTCATCAAGAGAAGTTGGTCATGGAGAGCTTAAAGAAGGAGTTGGACCTTGTGAAGTTTCGCCTTATGGCGCTGCAGAGGTGGAGCCTTCAGGTTGGATTGACAACACCTCAGAGCCTGGCTTGAGGGCTGGGAGTTTAGTTCCTTGCTGAGTTTGTTTCGCAGCCTGGCGAGCAACTATTGCTGCATATTTCTTCACTTCTTCAACAGCCTCTAGCCGAAAAATGAGACATCCACGTTTGGTCATTTTAGCCATAGGTTATATAAGAACAAGCTGCTCGTTCTTTCCTCTGCTTCTCTTACCAAGGTCGTTGTATTTGCCTCAGCTTGTTCGAGTGTCATTTTTGCTTTGACAAGTTCCTTTTTCATTGTCATAGCTTCATAACGCGTCAGCTCACTCTTTTTTTCGACAATGTCAGCCCGTTGCTCTTGAACAGCTATATTACTTTTTAACTTTTTGTTCTCTAATTGTAATGCCTTCTCCCGGCTTTGGGCCCTTACCGGTTGTCTATTTAGGTCGTGGATCTCTTCAGTCATCAAGGCAATCTTGCCCTCTTGGTAGTTCAGACTCTTTTATAGATCTATCCTCTGTTTCAGGGACCTCTCATGCTGCTAATTCAGGTCATCAAAGGTTTGTTGAAAATTCTCAGCCTCCAATTTGAGAGAGTCTACCTCACCCTAGAGTCTACTTCTTTCATCCTCCAGTGATTTGATGGCCACCTCTAGGGAAGTTTTCTCCTTAGGTCAGTCAAAGATCTCTCTGAGAAGCTTCATGTAAGCCATGGACGCCTGAAATGAGAAAATTAGCAATGCGAGCAAAAAAGGAAAGTAACAAGCAATGAGAGTAAAGCTTACCAGCATATTGTGGAAGCCCAAGTAATTAATCAACTTCTCGCCTTTCATATCTTCATTGTAAAGGGTAAGTTTTTTCATGCCTAGAAATTGAGGTGTGCGATCTAAGAGATCACTATAGTATATTCATGCATCGAAGTCTTGAGTCTGTTCTTTGGTGATAGATTCTTTCCTTGATATCTTTTGGCGTTTTTGAGGAGGTTCTGCAATACCTTTACCTTTATCCATACTATGAGGGTGTGAAGCAGGAGGACTACTCGAAGAGGACTCCTTCTGGCCATCTTTTCGAACTGGTTTCTTGCCAATTGACTTGTATTTGATTGTGCGATCAAGAGCGGCAGCAGAATCTGTTCGGGAAGACAACCCAACAGTAGTCTTTGAGGTAGTTCACAAGTCAGAGACACTCGTGGTTTTAGCGGCTTCTTTAGAGGAGGAGGTAGGATGCTAGAAGGTTCCACCACCTGGACTTCCTCCTCGTCAACAGGGAGGGGCTGGTCAAAATGAAGTTGGACCATGGCTGAAGAATGACCTTCCTGTAAGCTTGGTGTAACCTTTCCAAAAGTCTCGAAGGCAGAAGGAATGTCTTTCTTCTTGCGAGCTCCCAACTCTGAATATTTGTTGAGAAGTTTGGTACCCGAGGATGGAGCAAAACCGTGCAGTTGAAGGAAGTGTTCGGATGGAAACTTGTCATCTAGAGGATTTTTAACCTCCGAGAACTTCTGCAGCAAAACTAACTCCTCACTGGACAACACAATATCCCCTTTGGCAGTATCTGCACGAAAACAAATGTCAGCAATGAGCATAATGTGTACAGAAAAGCAATGTAAGGATAAGCTTACCAAGTGAAATGCAAAATGAAAAATACTTAAGTGTGGCCAAAGAGGGACAGGATGCGTAAAACCAACACATCTTGTAGTCACTTACATTGGATTTACCGATTCCATTTGGAAGGATCATTTTATAGAGTGAATTACGGGCTGATGAGTAATAAAATCCATCTTTTTTCTCTAATTTAGGGCCCGTGGTGCTTTTAAAATGAAAGAGGTGTTGAAGCATTGTAGGGGTTGGTGCAAGAAGGTTGTTTTTCAGAAAAACTGCAGTAAGGGCAATTAGGTAGACATAAGAATTGGAGGTGAGTTGGAAATGAGCAAGCTTGAGCTCGTTTAAAAGGTCAATCAAGTAAGGATGGACTGGGATTCTAAAGCCAGCTTCTATTTGTTGGCAGCTAATGGAAATAAACCCCTTAGAAGGAGAAGCTGCATGATCATGGGTTGCCGACACCATGGCTCAACACCCAGAAGGCAAACAAAAATCCTTAGCGATTGATTCAAGCTTGCTGGGGCTAAGGGAAGATTCGTGTTTGAAAAATGGGAAGTGAACAAGAGGATTATCCCATCCGACAGGTTCTGATGCAACCTCCCGCTCTGAGAGGTCGTGTTTTCAGTGGTTCTAACTTGGGTAAGCTCCTCTTCAGAATCCCTATCAGCAACCTTGACTTTATAACCGCAACGACTATGATCAGACATCTACAAAACCAATAAGGGAATTAGGCCGCAAGAAGCAGACTAGGGTACAAAATTTAAAGCTAAACCTAATTTCTTAAAAGATCATATCGCGCATACAGAGGGGGCTGTCGAGTTCATAGGGGCCCTAGTCGCAAGCCTAACAGGCCGCAAAGATGATAACCTAACTAAGGCTAGGATGACAAGCAGTCGCTAACAAAGAACAGTGCGTACACATGTTCTGATATGATCAAAGAAAATTTATTCGTGTTTTTCAAGTATTGTTATGCTTAAAATGTAAAGGAGTTATGGGAATGTCATAGAAGCATAGAGGCAGATTCATGCATGTAATATAGCATAAAGCAAGTAAGTATAATTGAAGAAGTTGTAGAAATTTACCTTGAGTGATGAAGAACAGCAATGGTGGATGAAATAGCACAAAAGATGAAAGGGCGTTTGATTCCTGAAAAGCGATAGGGAAAAGCAAAAAGTGAAACGATTGGATATATTTATAGTCATAACCCTAGCAGTCAGATCGAAACAGCTAGATAACCATCACTAATCTAATGATGAGGAGCAAAACCCAAGATTCTGTTATTATGCACGGCCAGTTTAGAGACGTGCATTAAATGCACATTTATAACACATGACAGAGGACGTGCAGTGGACTGGCACCTATGGGAGTGCCACGTGTTACGGGATAAATCATTATTCAAAAAAGCAACTTTATGGGTCCCGCCAAATTGTTTTGAAGATGAGCTTGTTGCTTCCAATTCAAGAATTAAACTGAAAGTAAGGGGGCTAGTGTTATGGGCATTTTGGTGACCATAGAAAATAGGCTGGCAAAGGCTCGAGGAGGAGCCCAATCCATTATCTAATAAGGAAAAGCCCAAGAAGCTGGCCAAGAAAGCAAGTGTCAGGATAGCGGATATGTGTTTGATTCTTAGTGTTTTAGCCTAAGCACATCTGATCGTGTTATAATCTGATTGAAAGAGCATCTGATCACTAAGATGGTCTGATCATAAGCCAAGATTTGCTCGGTAGAAGTAATCAGAATAGGTAGGATATTTTCCGTCATGCGACCAGGTGTACGATCATCCCAGAATATTTCTGATCATGTCTTGATTATTCACCTACATATCTGCTCGTTGGGAGCAATATCTGATCGTTTGAATAACCTACTCGCTTAAGGTGCTCGTCGAATTTGACCAGTTAACCTTCTATAAGCCTGAAGTGGTTCAAGTAAGGAAGTAGTCAACTTGCCTATTTCCATGCAAATCAAATGAAGATATTTTTAGCGTCAATTGCTCATATGGTGGAAATAATCTTGGAAGATATTATTCTAATTAATGCAAATTATTTTTTTCTTATCTGTAAGATTATTAAACCTATTCAAATTGTAACATCCTTATCTATAAATAGGGGATCAAATTTATTGTAAAAGGAGAGAGAATAAATAATATACTGTTACTTTGCGAAGATAAGGGTAATAGTCGTGGACGTAGGCCATTACTTTGCCGAACCACATTAAACTAGAGTGTTTTATTCAATTTTGATCCTGTTTGCCATATTTTTTCTTGTCTGTTTGCTGTTTCGTAGGAGTTGGGTAGTGAGAACCGGGTTGACCAAAAAATAGTGTCAACACATAACAACATCATCACTTGGCCAAATACAAGCATATTTATATACCAACCTTTGCTTTTCATTTCAATCATCAAAACTTGATATTCTAGCATATCCCAATACATGAAAAACCACTCAAATACATCAAACTCAATTTGAACAACAAAAACCCCTTAATGGCCAAAACTACATACAATCCTACACCAACATTTTCCTTCACAATTACACTTACACGCACAACCAAATCACATTAAATCGTATGGCAAAACAATCAAAGTCACCAAGTCACTAAATCTTCTCCTTTGGCTGAACTAATACAAGCATATAACATCAAAATTTTCATCAAATATCTCACAAATTTCACATACAACACAACCTCCACACTAATGAGGTCTCAAATCCTAAAACTCAAATATAATCTCACAAGATCCATCCATTTCTTCAACAAAAATCATGAAAACCAAAGCTTACCTCTTGGAATGGATGAAAATTGCCTCTAGACTTGATCACGACTCTTGCATGTGTTGGATTTCCTTCAAAAACAGCTTTGAATTCAACAAAAATAGGTTCTGTCCTCTTGGGCAGTTCACAGCAGAACACCCCTTGTCTTGACCGAAATACCTCCTTTCTTCCTTCCTTGAACGAGTTGCTTCTTGATTTACTAAAATTACTCAAAAACAGCTTCTAAACTCACCATTGTAGAAGCTGTCTCGGTCTCTACTTCATGGCCTAACTGTTTTTCTCTTCTTAAAATTGAAAACTCTCTCTCTCTCTCTTGGATGACCGAACACAACCCTTTGTCTCTCCTTTTATTTGTGTTTTCAGCTTTGACCGAGTGTGTTGATCTCTTGTGTTGAGATTGCTAAAAAAGAACAGCTTCCAACTCACTAGAGCAGCAGCTATGTCGGTCTTCTTCACTAGACAAAACATACTCACACTTTGCTCTATTCTCGGCATAAACACCCCTTTGTTGACCGAGTATAGATAGTGCTTTTTCTCTTCATCCAATCACTTCATTTTGTTTGTTTAACCTCACTTATATATACATCATCTAATCCTTACACTTGTCATCCAACTCCCTTAATCACCATCCATTTGTCTTACATCAAACCTCACTTCATGCCACTTGTCTTTCATTTATTGTTTCATGTTGACACTTGTCCCCTTGTTTTAATTTCTACTTTCCAACCTCCTAAAATACCCTTCTCATATTCGGAATCATCTCAGGTCCATCCGAAAATTTTATTAAAACCCAATTTTACATCCGAAAATTTTATTAGTATTCGATTATCTATTCGGATCCAACTTATTTAAATTATTTAATTGTCTTGCAAATAAAAGTCATTCCGGACTTTTCGAGAAATATACTAGAATTCAATTTATCATTCGAACCATATCCGGTTCACCCGGGAATTTATCAGAACTCAACTTACCCATCCGGATCTTCTCAAGAATTTTATTAATCATTACCGAACTGTCCGGGGATTTATCAAGACTCAATTTACTCATCTGGATCTATCTGGAAATTCTACTATAAATTCAATTGTACATTCAGGTACTTAAAATTATTTATTACTCTATAAATACTGTATATGATACTAAAATCGAATAGAATACTTTCTTCCAATATATTTCGAATCATTTAAAATCTCTTCGAAATGACTTATTTTCGCTCCGTTTTAGTTTCCATTAATTCTAATATTAATATCGAAACTTTTAATCTAAAAAATATGTTTTTCGAAAATATTACTCATACGGCCCCCCTTTTCTGTCCAGAAAATTTATTCGTCGAAAAAAAATTATTTTTCATAAAATGGAGTTTTGGGTTTTACGCAATATTTTTGAGTAATCTCAATTTGAGTACATCTTTGGTTTTCATTTCATATGTAAACATGTCGATGAAAATGTATTAACTGATACTGGGGATAATAAATGTCTAGTTAATGAGTAGCCTTATGTTTTCCACTTATATTTATTTATTGTTCAAAACTAGATGGTTGATTTGATACAGAATCATCAATAAGTTTGTTCATATTTCTGATTGAGTACTTCTTTTGCAGGCTATGGTTGTTAGTATTGACCCAGTGTACCTTAAAAGTCCTAATGATGTCGAGTTTAATGCTATAAAAGTAGAAAACTCAGGTGACAATGTAGTTTCCTTTTCCTTCTTTTTTTTTGGCTTGGATTTGTTATTTAGATGCATGATTACATTGGACATAAAAAAATCTATTGGAGTTAAATGTTTTACTGTTAAAAGAATCTTAGATATCAAGTTTGATGCACAACTCATTGAATTACTTTGAATTGTTAATTATTTTATTCTTCTTATTGCTATTTTACCCAGATGTATACTAAGTAAAGCTTTTATTTTGACTTATTATTTCATCCACGTATTAAAATCCTCTTCATTCTCTATTTCTTTGAATATAGTTATAGAATCCTTAAGTATAATGCCATATTCATTAATGATTTTTGTAAAGGGTAAAAGAAGAAACGTAACCTCTTCTACGCATCCCGACAGGCAGTCTTTTGATTCTATCCCCTATAAAAGCTACATGAATAAGTTCACTGTATAACTATCGAAACTTTTTAACTTCTTAAAATTTCATTTGTATTGTCAATCAAATATTATTCCGATGTTAATGGCAGGTCCAAATGGAGGAGAATATGCCTGGTACCAGCGTACGGTTGGCCTTCTATGCTATTTGCTTTTGACATTCGTAATTGTTCATTCAATATTTATAGTCACATGTCTCAAATTTGCTTTGTTCTTGAATTCGACTAAGGTAACTGATCCTCTATATTTAAATGGTAAAGAATGAAACGAAAAGTGAGAACAAGAATGCCGGTACCTAATAAGCTGGACAATTTATTAGAGACATAAATTTAATTTGCCATCACATTGTATGTGAGATGTTTATGTTGTAACAATGGGGTAATTAAAGAGTAATTTTATGTTTAAGTTTCTCTTTAAGACACCAGTAAGATAAGCTATACATAATGCAACAATCGCCTGCATGTTTAGAGGTTATAGTTTGAACACCACCTGGCCAGATTATCTTATCTGACCTCTTATTGTCCGTTTATTAGTTTAGTGGTGGGTGAGAAGGTCGACCGATTGGAGCTTATGAACTTGCAAAGGCAGTTGAAGAATTGGGAGCTGGAGAAATACTGCTGAATTGCATTGACTGTGATGGTACAAATGACCTTTCACTGGAGCAAGTTCCCATTATAGGTTTTCCTTGTAAATTGCAGCATGTGTGGAAAAGTGATTTCAGAAACTTATTATCCTGTCCATTAGTTTAAAGCTTAATCTACAAGTTTTGTTGCTGTTTTCATGACCTTCTTCTAGCTAAGATCATAATTCATATCTAAAGGCCAGCACATTCAGTAACAAGCATCGTGTTTGATCCTGATGCCTGTGTCACTTTTTCAGGTCAAGGAACAGGATTTCAGGTAGATTTGATAAAGTTGCTCTCAGGTGCTGTGAGCATTCCTGTGATCGCAAGTAGCGGTGCAGGCGCTGTTGAACACTTCTCTGATATGTTTATGAAATCAAATGGATTTGCTGCCCTTGCTGCTGGCATTTTCCATTGGAGGGAGGTGAGACTACATGATTATATTATATAATATAAACAACATTTTTATCACGTCATTTTCTCAATCTGTTTTTCGTTTATGCTCTAATATTATACAAACCTTACCACATTATA
This sequence comes from Dimocarpus longan, assembly GCA_022984855.1. NCBI lineage: Eukaryota > Viridiplantae > Streptophyta > Magnoliopsida > Sapindales > Sapindaceae > Dimocarpus > Dimocarpus longan. The sequence goes on from CM041013.1 coordinate 8,976,959, forward strand.
ATTTAGTTTGATTATATCAGATGATTCAAACAACAATTAAGTTTGTTGTTTTATCATAGATGTCGTCTTGAAGTGATAAAGGAGTAACCAACCCCCAACCACCAAGAACTGCCGACCTTCAATTACCCAAAGCAAACAAACTACTACCCTTAAAAAAAAAAAAAAAAAAAAAAAAAAAAAAACAACTTACTACAATAAATTCTTGTAATTTTTATATTTTCTATAACTCTATAAATAGATATGCAAATTGTAGTTGAAGGTAGTCAAATTATCAATCAAAAATCCAATTTTTAAATTTCAGTTTGAAATTGTTTGTCTTTTTAAAGATCCCTAGAACTATATCAAGCCCATTATCAGATAATTTTCAAAACAAATCTGTCGTGCTTAGAAACTACGTGCATCATGAAGTGGAGTTACATGATGCATCTGGATCAATTATTACAACTTTATTTAATGCCAAGACATTTTTATCTTGTTCTGTGAAATAATTGGTGGACCAAACAATTGAGGTATATTATATCCTATTTAATATGTGAACTACTAAGATATAAAGTTAAAAAAAAAATAATATATAGACTATCTTTTTCCTAATGTGATTATAATTTCAAGTAGCAAAAATTGCATATGAAGTACTTTACTAATTTTTTACCCAATCTTGTGGATAAACGATATATTTACCCCATATTAGGTGTATTCTAAGTATTTTTTTACAATGAAATTTAAATGTTGGAAGAACAAAATATGTTGATATGTTTTAGGCTAACAAGCTATCTAAATTATTATCATCATTATTATTATTATTATTATGGAGTGAAACTATCTAAATTTATATATATATAAGACTTATTTTCATTGAATAAAAAATTAAATGCTTATATTTTGAGGACTTGTTTAATTATTTAGAATAGTATCAAAATGACTTGCTACTCTTTAACTATCCGAAAAATTTAATTAATTTTGAATGTATATTATTGATGTATTATATTTGAATGTGTCTTCATATGCATTATCCATAATTATAATTTTATTGTATGGTATATCTTTGTGAGAGGAAACTTGAAATGACCATGACCGGAGGAAAAACATTTCATTTTGTTCATGTATAAGCAAAGCATGTCTTCTAACAATAGGTATTTGGATTTTTGTTTTGGATGTTTTGAATAATCTTTATGAAACTTAAGAATCTAAAAGTTATATTGTATATAAAAGCTTTTAAATATTATGGATGCTAACTATATGTACATCTTCTCCCTTCTATGATATGATGTAAATAGAATTTCTTTTTATTATGTTTGTTTATTTAATTACTTTCTTCTAGGTATGAAATGTTTGATATAATTTTTATGATTACTTAAAATTTTATTAATTTATAGGATCAAAATATATGAAATCTTTATTTTTGTCTCCTAATTAAACTAAACGTATCATAATTACAGTTAAACTTAGATTATTATTTATGATGTCATATATATATATATATATATATACACATGATAACAACTTAAATGAAAAATATTGTTAATCTAGTAATTAAATCTAAACATTTAGTCCATGTAAATTAAAAATAATAATATTTATTAATAATTTGTTTTACCTTTATAACTTTTTAATAAAAAAAATGAATATAAATTTAAGCACGTGTCTTGAACATACCGTCAAAACTAGCGATATAATATTTTAATTTCTCTAGAATATTTGTTTGCTTAAACATAAATTAATATGGTACCAACTTCTTTCTTGGAATCGCCAATTTCTGTGGCGCCCTTGTTTCTTAATTAGGATTTTAGAAATTTAAAATCAACATGTTTTCTAACAAAAAAAAAAACATCCACTTCACTACCAAGATCTGTTAGAAATTAACTATGTTCATTTAGAATTCAATTCTACGTTTGGGCAATCATAAGTTCTATTGTGTAATGTGATCAGCACATAGAGCACACAAGTTACTTTTGCTTTTAATTAATTAATTATTTAAAATTACTGTTAAAACCAATCATATCCCATTTTAATGAAATTATTTATAAATGACTTAATGTACAATTTTTAAAGGCAAACCAACCACATTTAATTGGTGCTAGTTTACCAACAATTACATATCAGTGGTTTTATTTCAATTATAGATAGACATTGTAAGGATTAGTAGTCTTAAATTGTACCAATCAATTGCTTGGATTGAGTAGAGGATCGAAAAGGAAACCTGATTGTTTAATTGAAGTAGAAATTCTTTTGAATACAGAAGTGACATAAGAGCATCTCTAATACTCTTATAGATTATAAAAAAATTACATGTCATGTAGGATAAATAGGCATTACGTTAAAATAAACTTCTTCAATGCAATTATCATTAATCAATATCAAACTGAGGTGGCATTAAAAAAAATAGATAGGGTGTGTTAGGTAGTCATGTTAGCAGATTAGTAATTATTTAATTTTATTTTCAAATCTAATTAAAAGTGTAAAAAAAAAAAAAAAAATTGAAGCGTTACATGAAAAATATGTAAGCATTAAATGAAAATATATGGACACACTAAATAGAAATATATGGAAGTATTGAAGAATAATTTTTCAATTTGATTGTCTATCAAATGATACTTACGTCATGTAGGAAACAAATCTTTTGATATTGATGACATGACTTTTTTTTTTTTTTTCAAATTACAATCCATAAAAACATTGGAAATACTCTAAATTCAATACCATTTGTAGTTTTATTGGCAGAAATGATGTATACTGACTGCAAAAATGTTAAAACACATACTAGAAGTTGTATCGACTTTAAATGTCGTCGTCCTCAACATGCATGCCGCCCCACAAATGAAACCTGAAGCCTCTCTTGCTACTATCCTGCCACCTATTTTAAACATTGTATATGGGCAACAATAATTTATTTTTTCTTTGAGGGTTGATGTGTCAAATTTTGTAAACATTGTTCCATTAAAGGAAAGTCATATTGATTTTTTCTTTTAAATGTGCACTACATTTAATTCAAAACCAATATGTATCGTGAAACAAAATAGTCTGGATGCATGGCACATAACAATTCTTAAAACGAATTTGAAGGCACTAGATAATTTAAATACATTGTTTTAAAAATATGCTCCTAATAACTCTTGTAAGTGGTTTCATAGCATTATTGTTTATCTTTTTCCTTCATAAAACAATAAGCATCTACATGGCTTGATACAGTAAATGGTTGTTAAACAGTTATGTTAAATCCCATTTGCAGGCTATGACTGGGACTCTACTGGTGTTTGGGGCTGAGATTCTGCTGGAGGTGGTTGCTCTTGGGTAGATGCACTGGCTGCCCGATGCTTAATGATTAAATTTTGCAGGTCATAGGACATTAGAGCAAATGCATCAACTTTTGTAAGTGTTTGAATAGTTTTGGTAGAGAGTGGGAGGTTGGGCGAATAGGGGTCGGCTTGAAACCAATCAACAAGTTCTTCTCCATAGAACATACCATCTTCAAGATGATCAATTGATATTTTCCAATGAGCAGCGCTTTCAGAGCCAGTAGTGCTTGCAGAGCTATTAGTGCTTGTAGAGACATTAGAGCTTACAGGGCCAATAGTGACATTTGTCAAAGAGTAAGTTTGAAGCTTGCCATGCACAAAAAAAAGCATTTCATCAATTGAGCTGCCCTTTCGAATAATCTGAGCATATTGAGTGTAGGAAACTAGCTTGACACAATCACACAGTTCATTCAACAGTTCATCACTCCAACTTTTAAACTCTGCTACCTTTATACATATTGAAAAACAAATATGATTAGAATACATTTGATTTCAAATAAATTATTGTAGATGAATTTAAAATTTAAATAGCAGAAGACTAAATCGAGAAGATGAAAGAAAACTTATCATATATGTATATATGTATACATATATTTATTGAGAAAATTATCATATGTATATTACTCTCATAAGAAAAGCTTATTTTCACAAAGTCCCTTCAAAACATAAGGTTTTATTACTAACCTTATTTTTTGCTTTGTTTAGATGAACCTTGATGAAACAAGAAAAATTATATGAAAAAGGGAAAAGGAAAATACACCAAGCTAAGTGGGACCTAAAAAACCTAGCCCTTCAAACAAAACCAAAACAAAAGTGAAAAGTAAGGTCTGCAAACGCAAAAAACTAGAATTAAAAAAAAAAAGTAATAAATCTATTTGAAATGGTAGCTTTCGGACAAAAGGCCTTCTAAGCTATGTGAAAGAAAACTAATAATACTATCATTGGCTTGTAAGATGTCTAAAGAATTTCCTTAGTTGTTAAATATTAAACGTAAAATATCATCTGAAATTATAAGATACGAGTTGATATTTATGTTTGTCACAGTCATCTACTAGTTCCATTGTTACCTCATAAACTGATTATTAATAGTAAGTAATAGAAGCAAAAGAACTTACTTTCTTGACTATTTCCAAGCAAAGCTTGTGCTTTATGTTCTTTTTTATATCGTCAGGAACATTGATAAACAAATTTTCAAAGTGAACATCTTTGGTTTCTTCCCATTCGTCTGGTTGGTATCTCTTGATCTGCTTTTGGAGGTTCTCCGGTAGCTTCGCTAACAACTTGCTTTTCTCAATCGCTTTTTTCTTCTGTCTTATCTCGTCTGGTCTTTGAGTTTTTAATTGTAGATACATCTGTATCATAAGAACCACCAAAACTAAGATTTCTATTTATGAATTTTATATGGCTTATGGAGAAATTTTGGTGTACAATTGCACGCACGAAGTGGTGCACCAAACCACTGAAGATTTGACAATTGGAAGATTGATTTTTTAAAAATTAGTTAATAGAAATAGTGGAAGGAAATTAGAGGCAAAAGCAGCCAGTACTGTAAGTCTAAAAACCTAGTGTTCCAACTTTCAAATATTCAGTGGCCAAATTCCCAAAAATTTTTCAAGAAGAAAAATGATATATTGATGAATAACAACCTGCATGTTTCCAATGAAAAATACAAATAACACCAGGCCGTAAATGATAATGGAAATTACAAAGATATTCTCCCACGCATCTGTACTAATTTGGAGGCTTTGACCAAAACCACTATAAAGAGAAAAAAAAAAAAAAAAACTTGTTAAGTGCATGCAACTTTAGAATAAATTAATATTATAAATTGTTGATTATTTTTTATGTGGTAAAGATAGAAATTTTAAAGAAAGACAAGACTTAGGTAAAAAGTGTTTGAAACGGAGAGCAACAAAGATTTTGCTAATCCAAAGTAAAAAGGTTAGAAAGTTTCAACATGATGGTTGTGCTAAGATATGTTTGGTGCGTAATCCTATTATTGCTACTACATTATAAGACTTAGGTAAAAAGTGTTTAAAACGAATAGTAACAAAGATTTTACTAATCCAAAGTAAAATGGCCAGAAAGTTTCAACATGTTGGTTATGCTAACATATGCTTGCTGCGTTATCCTGTTATTGCTACTACATTTTACCACACATCTTCCCCTTATCTTTAGCCCTTGGTGTCTTTTGTGCAAAGATAATGTGATTAGTCATACTCATACCTGACTCAACTTTAAGAAAACAACCTATTGTACAAAAGAATCAACTAAGAGGATACAAAACAAGAAAATCAAAATTAATCAAGAATTACATTTTTGTAATATATAATTATTAGCAACGCAAGTCAGTTCAGAATGTGAGTATATATAGGAACAGTAAGCTCCTCATATTGTATCAATAAGATTGTGAGTTTGAATTATGTCTCATCTAAAAAACTACCAATCCTATAATTATTTATATAAAAAATAAAATTACGAACCTGAGGTTTTGAAGGCCCCAACGTAAACCATATAAAATTCTCCTGTGAAGATTAGACATCTCAACAATACGAGACTCAAGTGCGTCATAGTATATTCCAAAATCATAAATAGTTGTATTGCGAGTTTTTGTTGAGCACATTTCATTTAAAGTTGCATAGTCTACCATACCATTACGAGCATCACCACACAAAAAAACATTCGGACCACAATTTGAAGAAGCATCTTTTTTGCAAGCTTTCATCCAGCAGTCAGTCTCTTTTACTATGGCAAAAGAGTACCATAAGCCTCCAAATACCTAAAACCCAAAAAATCACTTGTTGGTACAACTAATTAGTAATCTTACACACATATAATATTATAAAATATTTTTCAAAAAAAAAATAATTTTTAAATACATATCTAAATGCTCATGCCTATAAATTATTTTCTCTTAGCTCTAAGTCATTATATATTTTTTCTTATCGAATATTTAAGATATTAACTCAACTGAAAAGCTATTTTATTTAAATTTTATTTTGTTTAAATTTAAGTCACTCACTTCATAATATTGACAGCATTACAAAAACACTGAGAAGACCGTAACCAATATCAACAACAATACATCAAAATAGAGTATTCCTGTGTAGATAAATTTAATTTAGATATATAATCAGATTAAGTATAGATATATAGAATGGTAAGATGTAGAATAGAATGTGCATGCAATAATTTATGAACTATATAAATAATCAAAATATAGATGGTAATTTAAATTTACATGACCGCCATGAAGGTAGAGAAGAAGATTGAAAGCAGCTTTTGCCCATGTAGCTCTAGCAAGTGTTGCCCACATCCTTGTAGCTCTTATAAACGTTGTGTACATTAAAGAAACTATAACAAAGTATTGTACAAGGAAAAGACTCGTTGAATAGAAATTCGAGATTGTTGGATTTGGCCATGCAACAACCATCACCGGCATAAACTACAACATATAGCAGTTTATTAGAGTCCATTCTGTTAGTAATATCAAAACTTGCATGAACAAACAAATTATTAAGCTCTTTCTTTATATAACACTAAAATTAATGTGACTTTTCAAACATATATCAAAAAAAATAAAATGAGTTTTTTATCACTATTAGTATATCCGAATAAAGGACGTGAACTATAGTCTTTACTTACAAATTATTGTTTACAAAATAAAAAAGATCTAAAAGTGAATGAATTTTCGTTCGAGACTAAAAACAACATTTTTTTATTTTTGCCAAATAACGAATAATGAATTTTGTTGAATATATATATATATGTATACTGTGTGTGTGCGCAATTATAATATTTATTTGGATTTTAGTGCAATTATATATATATATAATTGAACTAAAATCCAAATAAATATTATAATTGGACACACTACCCATTGATCCGTTGACTAACACTTAGGTCAGGAGTAATGACACTTTTGCCCTTGCAATCACCCAAAAATTAATTAAACAATTATTCAATTAAAAATGAAAAATAAATAAATAAAACCAAAAATGATTAAGAAGAGCATATCGCTCCATGGAGGAGCTGCAGGTCTATTTATCTTCTTTTTCTTTTTATTTTGTTAGTTTTTGTTTTGGTTTGAGTTGGGTGGTTGAGAGAAGAAGATAAAGAATTTTGTTCATGCATCAATAACCGCTTATCCAAACGATTAATTTGATATGAAAGCACTTAACAATATTATTTAAGAACGAGGTTGATAGGATTTTTGATACGTTAACGTGCTTCTTCATGTATAACATGGACAAATAACGAACATTAGATACATGTTAATCGGGTTTGACCCTTATCAAACCCAACTTGAATTTTATTGAGGGGTGCCCCAAATGGATCGTTACTTTGTACTCCAAATCCAAACCCGATTGAAAGGACTTACCTCGAACCTGACACATTAATCCGATTTAGTTTTTAATTAATGATATAATTAATATATAAAAAAAAAACTAATATACAAATAAAAAAAAAAAAAAAGACAAATTGACTATGATATCTATGATCCTTCTAAAATAATTTTAAATTCATATAAAAACTCTGATAATTAAAAGTGCAGAACTTAAACACCAGTTAATAAGTCTCTTTAATACACAGTCGCAGATTTAGGTTTTTTTTTTTTTTTAATATTTATATATAAATAGGGTTACCAGATCGAATCGGATCGGGGCAAGCTTTGGATTGAGGCAAGAAAGCTTGCCCCAAACCCGATTTGAAATTTTTTAGGGTTACCCCAAACGCGATTCATGCCCTAAATAGGTCACTAATTTTTACCGCAAACCACTCCGAATAGATCGGGTTTATGCAAGTTTGGATCGGATCGAATATTTTTGTCATTCCTAGGTGCAACAAATAAGAATTCCAAATAAAGGGAGAAGAGAGGATTTAAGCTTGAGAACTCTAGGATTTTATACCATGTCAACAATTGTTAAACCTAAAAAATTAAGCTGATAGGAAGGGAGCCTAACAATAATATTTAAGATTGAGTCTAATGAAATTTTTGATAATTACTATGGTGTTTAGGTGATAAAGATAAAGAATTTTGTTGGGTGTTTGGGTTTGTGAGTGATGAAGACAAAGAATATATAGATGTTGATGATGAAGTTCAAAATTTGTTTAGGTGATTGGGTGACGAATTTGATGGGTGTTTAAGTGATGTCGATGAATAACGTTCTTGGGTATCTAGGTTATGAAGATGAAGAATTTATTTGGGTGTTTGGGTGATGATGATGAAGAATTTTTTTAGTGTTTAGGAGAAGAATATAAAAAAATTTTATGGGTGTTTGAGATCAAGAATTTTGTTAGATGTCTGGGTGATGAAGATAGATAATTTTAATTAGTTAAGTTTCTTTTGTTTGCATGATAAAGATAAAGAATACACACATATACATATGTATATGTATATATATATAATATTTGGATCGTGAAAATGAAAAACTTTGTTGTGTGTTTAGGTGATGGAAATTAAATTTTTCTTTTCTTTTGGGATAAGCTTTGGGAGTGATTTTTTTATTTTTGTTGCTTTTAATTAAAATTTACCTTTTTCTCCTAATGTAGCAAGATATAATTGGACAAACTAAATTTATTTTTAAATTTAACTAATAACCATTAACAAAAAGTTTTTTTTTTTTTTTTCTAAAAAAAAAGACATTTGACTCTCTACAATTATTATCTAATAATGGTTAATCATTGACCACCATTAAAGAACGGTTGACCACCATTAGTCATGGGTCAAATCCTATATTTATGTTATTATGAAATTTATCTAGATTTAAGGGAACTACATAAATACTCAAGATAAATTTATGCAATATATATATAATTGAACTTATCTCAATTTATACCCACGTAGTATAATTGAGGTATGCATGGAAATACTACACCTAATCAATGATATGAGATCAGCCTTACCGGTCTGTTCGGAAGATACGCCGCTATATATGACCATGAGTTGATAAGGAGAAGAGGGAGCCAAATTATCTTCTCAAATCTTTTCTGATGTAAATCCACCTTCATGATTATGGCCATAGAACACAAACTGACCACATTAATGACAAGGGACAACGGACGGAGATATCTATTCAAATTTCTTATGAATTCGTCGATTGCAAAGCACTTGTTGTCATCATCTATGATATAAGAATAGAGGAATAAAGGATCTATTGTGATTTTATCGGCACACCATATAATAGCGACTATGTAAGCCACTTTAAGCAAGCCTTTGCCCACTTTAGTGTCATAAAAAGATGTCGATGATTGCCCTCTTTGTACTTGTTCGGAGACGTCCGGGTTTGTTCCATTGCTGTTTCCAGCAGGAAGTTGCCTAGCTATTACTATACCTTCCTCTACGTCAGAGCCTTGAGACCTGATAAACATTTTAATACATTAGTTCTCGGTGGCTCTATGCATGTTCATCCACCATAGAATTTGAAACACAACGCTAATGTAGGCACTAAAGTTAAATTTTGAACTTCACAATTATTCAGCAAAATTGATCCATATCATCTGACCAAGAAATAAGGTTCTCTAATTAAATTAGTGAAATTGCAAGACATTAATCGCATAGCAATAGACCAAGTACCACTTGCATCACAATGAAAAATTGTAGAAGAAACAAATTTAAAAAAAATAAAATCATGCAGACTAATTAAGCCTTTTACCCTGTAGCTTAAATATGTCATAGAGTTTTATATATAAAACAAGACAATAAGACAAATTTTTCATTGAAAACTTAAAAATACAATAAAAGAGTACATATATTAATAAATGCCAAAATTCAATAGGCTAGTTGCTTTGAGTTACAAAATTATTCATATAGATGAACCACTTCTCATAAATACATAAAAAGCACCACTTCTGAAATTAGCAAAATACTATGATTTCTATACAATATGTATCAAATGTGGATAAATATCCAACAATAAATTTACTTTTAATCCAAAATTTCGAAATATGTCACATGTTTGTGACATATCTAAGTAATATATTGTTTAATTTAAACCAATAATGAATGTGAAAAAATAAAAACGACTAAGATAGTAGAGATTGAATTCCAAATATGAACTTTTTGAGGAGTGGTACAGACTGCAGATGCTAGTAGACAATCTTACCAAAATAAAGAAAAAGAAAGGGTCTCTTATCTACAACATTCATTAGTGTACATTCATGTATATATATATATATATATCATTCTTTTAGTTTTTATATTTTTACTGTGGGATTCGCATCATCTTTTCTAGTTCCCATGTAGAACTCTCAAATAGCTCTAACTAAATAGGCTATCAAATCTGACGGATTTGAGTAACTATCTGAAGGTTGTCTTGATTGTCTTAAGACGTCTTCATAACCCATAGCCCATAACCCATTACTCAGATATTATTTCCTTTTAATTGCAGGCTATCTTGTATATTTAATTTTGCAAATAATTATTCTGGTCAGTTTGAGTGGAAGAACTGCACACTCGTCATGCTATACTCTCTTCGAATATAACAATCAACAATTGTCATATTCATTTGAGATCAACTTAATAGTTAATTTGTTTATTTTTCAAGAAAAGACATTACCCTAAAGTAATCGTACACACAAGTATAAAGCAATGTTTTGTAAGCATATATATATATATAGGGAGAGAGAGACAGAGATAATTCTCAATAATTAATTAAATTAGTACATTGGATGCCGGTCATTGATTATGCATAAATAGTTGTTAACTAAGTCAAAACAAATAAAAATAAATAAATTCAATGGTTGATAATTAAGTCACTGAATTTACTGTATCAACGCGCACAGCGAGGAAAGGGACCATATATAGGTAAAGCGAAAACATTTGATGGTTTAAACATTAGGAGACAAAATTAAGATATTAATTGGTCTATCGACTAATGTATTCACGTTAGGAGACAAGGATATTGCAATTACTTATATCTATATATATATATATATATATATATATATTCAGCTGTCAAAGCTTCTACAGTAAATTTAAGAGTAAAATTTTAACTTCAAAGGCTTAAAACTCATATTGATCTTTGATAATATTATCCTATCATTTCAGCCAATCAAATTGCTTTCATTCCTAGAAGATTGAAATTTGATAATTTTATCCTAGCATTTGAGATGCTTCATTCTTTAAAGAACTGGAAGAAAGGGTCGAGAGGCTTTATGGCTTTAAAACTGGCTATGAGTAAAGCTTAAGACCACATGGAATGACCCTTTTTAAAAATGATTCTTGTCAAAATGCAATTCCTCTAAAGTGGATCCACTTGATAATGGATTGCATTACCACAACGGAACTGGATTTTGTTATCAACGAAGAGGTCAGAGGTGTTGGGATCCCACCCATGTGGAGTAGGTAGCCTCCACCAAAACCATATGGAAGTCAAACTTCATTTTTTCAGAAAGCATTAAGAGTAGTTGAGAGTTTTTGTTGAAAAAATTAGTGGGGTAAGAGTTTTTTTATTTGAAAAGTCTCTGTAACATAATTGAGCATTGGTATCATAAAACTCTCTCTCTAATACGGGAGAAGAGAGATTTTTTCATGCATTAGGAGTGTCCAAAAATCAGAACACTTAAAAAACAAAAATAGGGGAAGCAGAATTCTGTTGAAATACCACAATCTGCAATAGATTTTGAAAATTCGATTGGAGAGTCTACACACTTCAGAATTTGCTAATTTTTGGATATGTTATAGTCCAAGATGTCTTCTATCTCCTGTTAAAATTTCATGCCATTTGGAGTTCAGGAAGGTTAGTTCTTGTATTGTTTTCCACCATTAGTTCTGGTGAGTTTTCTGCTGTTGTATTGTTGATTCCACATTTCTTAGGTGAGGTTCTGAATATTTCGAGAGTTATATCTCTTAATGTTTGATTCCTTTAGTGTATTTAGAGATGAACTTGTGTATCCATTGTTGATATAATGGAAGATCAATCGGCATTAGACCCGTGAATGTAAGCAACACTTGCCGAACCACGTAAAATGTACGTTTTTCTTATTTGCTTTTGTTGTTATTCTTGCTGCTATGTATATTGCTTGTGTTGGAATTTTTTGGTGTGACTCTAATAAGGAATATTAGGGGTTGTGTAAATCCCTCCAAGTGTTATTAGAGCTTTGATTAGCATTTTTTCATCTCTATTTGAGTCATGGAAAACATAAGTAGGATGGTTAGTTTAAATGGACAAAATTGGGCTATTTGGAAAGCAAGGATGGAAGATTTCTTGATATATAAAAATCTCTTTGAAGCTATAAAAGGTAAGGAATCCAAGACACAAAGAATGAGTGATGATGATTGGAAGAAGATGAATTGAAAAGCTATTGTAACCATTCGACAATGGTTAGATGATAGTGTTTTTCATCATATTGCAAAACACACTTCAGCCTAAAAATTATGAAAAGAATCGGAGATATTATATGAAAGAAAGTTCGTTGTGAATAAGGCTTTCTTGTTTAGACAACTCATAAAATTGAAGTACCGAGATGGAAACTCGATAGCAGATCACCTAAATGAGATGAGTGAACTCTTAATCAGCTTGTTGATATAGAGTTGATGTTAGATGATGAACTCTAAGCCTTACTATTATTGAGTTCACTACCTAGGAGTTCGAAGATCTTGGTGGTGTCATTTAAGTAATTCTTGTATTGAAGAAAAACTTTTCATGAACAATGTAAAGAGCAGTCTACTCAATGAAGAAACAAGAAAAAAAAAACAACCAACTTTCAATCGGAAGCTTTGATCATCAAAAAGGGGTAGATGTAAAAGTAGAGTACCTTATAATTATCAACACAAGTCTAAAGGAAGATCTAAGTCAAAAAAACTATTCGCATGCTACCATTATGGCAAGGAAGATTATATAAAGAAAAATTACAGATTCTGAAAAAAGAACAAAACAATGAAAGTGACAAAGAGAAGAAAGAAGAGAATAACACAACCACAACCGTTTCTGAAGATTTAATTATATTTTCAGCATGTGACGATGATTGTAATAGCATCACAAGTTCATGTTCAGATTGCATTATTGACACTGGAGCCTCATTCCATGTGACTCTAATAAGAGAAGCCTTTATCTCTTATACGTCAAACAACTTTAGAATTGTGAGAATGGGAAATAAAAATGTTTCAAAGATCATTGAAATGGGTGATATTTCTATGAAAACTCAAGCTAGATGTAATTTAATTTTGAAGAATGTGAGACATGTTCTAGATCTTCGTTTAAACTTAATTTCTATTGGAAAGTTAGATGAAGATAGGTACTTAAGTTCATTTAGCAATGGTACTTGGAAGCTTACAAAGGGTTCTCTAGTGGTAGCAAAGGGAAAGAATTGTTGTTTCTTGTACAAGTCATTGATGCAACTGTGTAAGGAAGAAATGAATGTAGTTGAAGAGGAGCTATTCTTCAACTTGTGGCATATGAGACTTGGACATATGAGCCAAAAATGAATGGAAGTTTTGGCCAAGAAGAACATGCTCCCAAAGTATAAAGTTAAAATACATGTGTTCATTACATAATTGGTAAAGCACACAGAGTCTAATTTCATTAATCTCTATTTCATAGAAAATCTCATGTTTTGGAACAAATACATTTCGATGTTTATGGCCCAATGAAACAAAAACACATGGAAAGACTATGTATTTTGTGACTCTTATAGATGATGAAGCAAGGAAGGTTTGGTCTTATGCTATCAAGACCAAGGATGAAGTTCGTGAGGTATTTCAATAATTCTAAGCATTGGTTGAAAGAGAAACTAGAAAAGCTATCAAGTGTCTTTGTTTGAATAACGATGATGAATATATTGATCCTATTAAGGCTTATTGCAAGAATAAAAGCATTAGACATAAGCATTATCTTCTAAAGACTCCACAACAAAATGGGATTACCGAAAGAATGAATTGAACAATTATGGAAAAAGTGAGATGCATGTTGTCTCATTTTAAGTTGCCAAAAAGCTTTTAGGGAGAAGCCATGAATACAACTATTTATTTGGTAAATATATCTCCAACAGTAGTTTTGAATGGTGATGTGCTTGAAAAAGTTTGGAGAGGTAAAGAAGTTTCTTATGACCATTTAAGAGTCTTTAATTGTAGAGCCTTCGCACATGTTCCTAAGGATGAATGCCACAAGCTTGAAGATAAGGCAAAAGAGTGCATTTTCTTAGGTTATGGTGATGAGAAATTTGGGTACAGATTATGGGATCTAAAGTCTAAGAAAGTGGTCCAAAGTCGAGATGTGACATTCCTTAAAAACCAAACAATTTAAGATTGTAGTAAAATTGAAAATCAGCAACAACAAGTTAAATAATATGTTGATTTTGATTCTTCTTTTTCCCAAACAGCAAATGGAAATGATCAAGGAGGTATTCAAGGTAATGAAGAAGTTGCGATTGGAAATCAAGTATAAGAGCATCATAAAGAGGAATAGAGATAACCTCTTAAAGAAAATATTAAGCCACAAGTTTGAAGAAATTCTAGAAATTGAAGAAATTCTAGAATACGACATCCTTCATCCAAGGATCCTCAAGATGAATGGGTTACACTCACTAGTGAGGAGGAGTCAGAATGTTTTCAAGAAGTTGAATCAAGCAACGAAAACGAAACATGGTTTAAAGCTATGAAAGAAGAGATAAAATCATTGTATGATAACAACACCTATGAACTTGTGGAATTACTTAAAGGTTTTAGAGCCTTAGAAAATAAATGGGTCTTTAGGATAAAGACTAATGAAAAGAGCTCACAACTAAGGTACAAAGTAAGATTGTTTGTGAAAGGATTTAGATAAAAACAAGGCATTGACTATGATGAATTTTTCTCCCTGATTGTAAAGATGACTTCTATTTGGGTGGTGCATAGACTAGTTGCTCAATTAGACTTGGAATTTGAGCAACTTGATGTTAAAATAACATTTCTTCATGAAGATTTGGAAGAAGATATATATATGAAGCAACTTGAAGGTTTTGAAGTGAAAGGGAAAGAAAATCTTATTTGTAAGTTAAAGAAGAGTTTATATGATTTGAAGCAAGCTCCAAGGTAATGGTACAAAAAGTTTGATTTATTCATGGAGAAGCATGGATTCATGAAGACAAATTCTGATAATTGTGTCTTTACCAAGCATTCTGATGATGATAATGTCAACTGCGATCAATATTCCTTCACAAAAAGGTTTGATGATGGTGATTTCATTATACTTTTGTTGTATGTTGATGACATGCTAATTGTAGGAAAAGATATGAAGAAAATCAGATTGCTGAAGGAGGAATTAAGCAAGTCCTTTGCAATGAAGGACCTGGGACCAGTGAAACAAATCCTTGGCACGGAAATCAAACGAGATAGGAAAGCTAAAAAGTTGTGGTTATCTCAAGAGAAATATGTCAAGAAGGTTTTAGAAAGGTTTCGTATGAGGAATGCAAAACTAGTTGCCACTCCTTTAGTTGGACATTTCAAACTCAATAAGGAACAATGCCCATCAAATGAAGAAGGGAGAAGTGCAATGGAGAAGGTACCATACACATCGATAGTAGGAAGCTTAATGTATGCAATAGTATGCACCAGATCGGACTTAGCACATACTATGGGTGGAGTGAGCAGATTTATTTCAAATCGTGGAAAGGAACATTGGGCAACCATTAAATGGATCCTAAGGTATCTAAAGGTTCATCAAATATGAGTTTGTGCTTTGGAAGTAACAAGTTTAAGTTAGTGGGCTACACTGATTCAGATTTGGGTGGAGACCTTGATTCTTAAAAGTCCACTTCAGGATACTTGTTCTTCTTTATAGAGGGAGTGATTTCATGGCAATCAAAGTTGCAAAAGTGTGTGACGTTATCCACTATGGAAGTTGAATTCATTGCTGCAGCTGAAGCTTTTGGTTAAAGAGGTTCTTGAAGGAGTTTGGCCTAAACTTTGAAAATTATGTTGTCTTTTGTCATAGTCAAAGTGTTATTCACCGGTGCAGAAACTCCTCATATCGTTCAAAAACTAAACATATTGATAACAAATGGATTCAAAAAGGCCTTGACATGAAGCAATTTCATATTAAAAGGATTCACACTTACGAGAATGTGTCTAACATGATGACTAAGTCACTATTAAGAGAGAAATTCAACTACTGTTGAGACTTGGCCAAAATGAAGAAGAGATCCTTCACATGACTCAGGAAGGGGAGATTGTTAGGATCCCTCCTATGTGAAGTAGGTAACTTTCACCAAAACCATATGGAAGACAAAGTTCATTTTTTCAAAAAGCATTAAGAGTAGTTGATAGTTGTTAAAAAAATTATTAGGAGAATTTTTTTTATTTGATAAGTCTCTGTTCTCTAATAATGAATTAAAACACTTGAAAAACAAAAGCAAGGGAAGTAGAATTCTGTTGAAGTACCACAATATGTAGTAGATTTGAAAATTCATTTGGTGGGTCTACACAATCCAGAATTTGCTAATTTTGGATATGTTATATTCTAAGATGTATTCTATATCTAGTTAAAATTTCATCCCATTTGGAGTTCGGAAAGGTCAGTTTTTATATTGTTTTCCACCACTGGTTCTGGTGAGTTTTCTGCTGTTGTATTGTTGATTCCACCTTTTTTAGGTGATGTTTTAGTATTCTAGCAATTATATCTCTTGATGTTTGATTCCTCTGGGGTATCTGGAGAAGAACTTGTGTACCCATTGTTGATATAGTGGAAGATTAATCAGAGTTTGACCAATGAATATAGGCAACACTTACTGAACCACGTAAAATTTATATGTTTTTCTTATTTGTTTTTGTTGTTTTTCTTGCTGGTATATATATTGCTTGTGTTGCAATTTTTCGGTGTTACTCTAATAAGGAATGTTAGGGGTTGTGTAAATCCCTACAAGAGGCAGAGTGAATCCATCGCGAGGAATTTGGCAAGGGTATCCTTTCTCCCCATACATTTTCCTCTTGTGTACTGAAGGTTTTTTCAAATCTCTCATCAAGAACTCAGAATAGAATGGAAACCTGTTAGGCTTTAGGTGCTTTAAAGGTAGTTTTTAATTCATCATTTATTATTTGCGGATGACAATTTTGTGCTTTTCAAAGCTAAATCTCAAAAAAGCTGCAACGAATTACAAGAAATTTTGAGGACCTATAAACGTGATTCAAGTCAGAAAGTAAACTTACAAAAATCTTGTATTACTTTCAGGCCAAACGTTAAGAAGCAATCGAGATTGGAATTCAAGTCCCTCATTAACCTAGAAGATATCCATACTCATGATCGCCCTGCACGGTTGCAAGAGAAAAAATGAGATTGTTTAATTCGTTGAAGGACCAAGTTTAGAAAAAGCTCATAAGCTAAACGAGCTGTAGGTTCTCGATGGGAGGCAAAGAAGTTCTCCTCAAAACGGTAGCATAAGCCATCCCATCTTATTCTGTAAGTATCTTCAAGCTGTTGGCTTTCCTCTGCCAAGAACTGGGTGCTCTCATGGCTGGGTTCTTGTGGGATTCAAGTTCTAGAAATAAGAAGATTTGTCGGGCCAAATGGGGTAAACTTTGTCAACCTAAGGACAAAGGAAGGCTAAGCTTTAGAGATTTAATTTTCTTCAACCAAAGTTTGCTAGCCAAGCAAGCTTGGAGACTTGTGATCAACCAAGAATCGCTCATCTTCAAGGCTCTCATGTCTAAGTACTTAAAGAAGAATACCTTCCTTGAAGCCACAGCTAAACCGAGATCGTAACATTTATGGAGAAGCCTTTTGTGGGGAAGGGATCTCATGTCTAAAGAAGTACGATTGAGAGTTGGTGATGGCTCAAATATTAGTATCACCAAGGATCTTTGGCTTTTATGCCCCCACCTCTTCAAGTCAATCTCCCTTAATATTCCTACATATTTGAAGGTGAGATCACTACTCACTCCAGATTATCGCAACTGGGATGCTAGAAAGATTCGAGACCTATTCGTTAAGTAAGACAGGAGTTTAATAATGTCAATCCTTCTTAATGTTATTCCTAAGCCTGATTCCTTAACCTAGCAGTTCGAAAAAAAAGGCATTTGCACTCAGGGGCAGACCCACCGTTGATCTTGAAATTTTTTAAAAATTAATTAAGTTTACTCTATTTAAATATATAAATATAATGTCATGTTGTTTCAAGGTTACACAATGGCTTTGATAGTTGCAATGCTCCTTTTGCTGTAGATGCCACAGGTTTCGATCTCTGTCCCAGTTAACAGATTTTGCTTTTTCTCTTTTTTTAGTCATTTAATATATTATATAAATAAAATATCAAATAAAAGCAGAAGATTTGAAAGGCTTGGTTGGTTATGGTTGCTTTTCTTTCTAGACCCAACCATTAACATACCACTTTGTCTCATAATTTTTTTTTATTTTTTTATGACATGGATCTTATTTTTCTTTTTTTCATCCACCATAGTTCAATCAATTTCCCTGACAAAACATGTTACTTTTCCATTTGTATCTTATTTAAACTAATAACTTTTTGAGTAAATAATAAATTTACGTAGTTTTTTTTTTTCATGTTTATTTATTTTAATAATTTCATTAGGATTTTTAAAATCTAAGACTACTTTTTTTTTTTAGAATAATTTTAGACTACTTAGTTTGCTTAAATATTTTATATATATATCTCTGTGTGTATATATATTTTTTATTTTATTTAAACTATATTATGTTATCGAACTTTGTTTTATATAATAACATTATATATTTATTATACATGTCGATATTTTTATTATTTTATTTATGTGACCCCTAAGCAAATTTTCTGGATCTGTCACTGTTTACACTGTCAAAGTGGCTATTAGCTTGTATTGGTCAACTTGCCTCAAGAGGAATGCTCTAATCAAGAAGTTTTGAGAAGATGGTGGCAACTGCTGTGGAATTTACAAATCCCTATCAAAGTTAAGGTCTTCATTTGGAGAGCTTAGAATGGAGCCCTCTCTATGCTGTCTAATATGTTTCAGAGTAAAATTCCAATCAACCCTTGTTACAGGTTGTATGGTGAGGAAAGGGAATCAACAGAGCATGCCCTTTTTCATTATGAGGCAACCTCTTCAGTATGGGAATCCTCAGCTCTCTAGCCTCTGGTAAATGTTGTCTCTAATCTTCCTATGCCAAAAACTTTGGGGAAACTTTCTATGTCAGCTTCCAAGGAGGATTTAGAAAGGTTGTGTATGGTTCTATAGGGCATTTGGTTCAACAAGAACAATGCCCTTCATCAAGGAAGAGTACATGAAGCTAGTGAGCCGATTGAATGGTCTCTAAACCTGCTGACTGAATTTAAAGGCTCTCGTTCCTCCCTACAAGTCTCCTCCTACCCCGATTTCTATGTTGCACCTTCCTACTCCCCAGGTCTCCCATTTTAATGACCTAAAACTCAACATAAAAGCAATTGTGAAGCCTAGTAGATGAAGGTGTGATGTTGGGGTTGTGGTAAGTGATAAAAATAGCAGAGTGTTAACAACACTATCTGTTGATACTGTTTTTTAGTCAATCTAGTTCTTGAAGTCCAATTTCTGCGAAACAGCAAATAACAAACGAAATAAAGTTAACCAAAATCAAAACGAAAAGAACACAACAATTTTTACGTAGTTCGGTAAAGTAATAGTCTACGTCCATGACTGTTACCCTTATTTCTACAGAGCAATAGTATATTATTTCTCTCGTCCCCTTTTACAATAAATTTGATCCCCTATTTATAGATAGGGATATTACAATTTGAATAGGTTTGAGAATGTTACAGATAAGGCAAGAAATAATTCACATTAATTAAAATAATATTCTCCAAGATTATCTCCACCATATATGCAACGGTTATCGAGAATATCGTGATTTGATTTGTATGAAAATAGGTAAGTTAACTTCTTTTCTAACTGAACCGCTTCAGGCTTCTAGAAGGTCAACTGGTCAAACTCATCGAGCACATTGAACGAACAAATTACTCACACGATCAGATATACTCAAGCAAGCAGAAAAAGAATTGAATAGTCAAACCATGACTTGTCAGGTATTCTGGAAGACCAGGCATCTGGTCGTGCTACAAACAACTTATTGATCGCTTTGACTGCCCTTAACTCAGGATTAGATCTGCTCGATAAATATAACCAGCGACCAGGTCCAACTTGTCACACGATCAGGTGTACTTGGGATTATAGGCTAACAACCGGTCATGTGCTTTTTTTCTCTAATACTTGCCTATTTTCTATGATCACAAAAACGCCTATAACACTATCAAGGCCCATTAGGGGAGATTTTCCTCTATAAACTAGTGAGTTTTTGGCCTAAGGGAAGGTCTGGTGCTGGATAAACTGTTAAGCTTGTCTAGTTGCCTAGTTGAAGTGGATGCAACTAATGTTGTTGCTGATATGTGCTCTAAAGTTTGCTAGAGAAAGGAAGTTGGTTGCCTTGTCAATGATATTAAGGCCCTCGTAGTCGAGGTTAGGTTTAGAAATGTCAAATCATTATGTGAGAGATGAATGATTTGGCCGATAACCATGTCTCTGACCCCTCTTCTAGGAGAGAACAACTTTGACATGGCTATTGCTCTGTAGTTTGTTAGTTTTTACTGGTTTTATAGTCTGCTTTGTTTGTACCAAAAAAAAAAAAAAAAAGATGCCAGGAAAAGGTTTAGTCAAATTGTAATGGGAGGAAATATTTGCACCACCCCCTCCCCCCCCCCCCCCCCCCCCCCCTAACAATTATGCTTTCTTTAATAATGTAAATTACACTCACATCCATGAGAGCTATTTGGCAAGCTGGATTCGATTGGATTGGATATGATATGTTTGATGTAATATAACATAATTAATGTTGTATAAGATTGGATAAAAAAATATTTTTTAGTGTTATGTTCTTTTAATAAAATAAGGCTATTTTAAATCTATTCCCAAAGAGTACAATTATTTAAATTAAATTAAATTTGGATAAACAAATATTTAAATTGTTTTTTTTTCAATAAAATAGAAATATTTAAATTATTTTTTTGACAAATAAATCTGACCATTTAAAATAGGGGTGGGCATGAAAACATGGAACCGATCCAAACAACCGAATCGCAGGTGTTCGGCTCGATTCCCATGTTTAAATTAAGGGTGTCTGGTTCGTATGGTTGGAAAACGCCATGTTGGTTTGGTTCGATTTTTGGTATCCAAAACTGAACTAACCTAATAAATTGAATGTATAAGGGCCTATATGTAATTTTATAAAGGCACAAGCATAATTTTGCATGTCCCCTATATGTATTGAATTCTAAAATCACATCACTTTCACTCTCTCTCATCAACCGTTCTCTCTCGCCATTCACAGACCTCTCTCGTTCTCTCTCTTCAACCTTCTTCTTCTTCTTCTATCTTTTTTTTCTTCCTTTTTTCTGGTCTCATCACCTATCAAAACTCCACTTTGCTATTCACCTTGCCAATCTTGTCAGGATGTCTCTCACTATACCTCTCTCTCTCTCATCACTATTAACAGATCTATTGCTATTCTCTCTCACTAGATTTCTCTCTCTCTCATCATCGTTAATGGACTCGTCGCCCACTTTGCCTCTATTGCCAATCTCATCAAGATATCAATTATTGATTCTTGATTGTGGCTAGTTTTGTGGATTTGTGGTGAAATTTTAAAGTATGTTTTGCGATGAAAATCCAAAGTTATAATTTATTTTTTCATATGTTGATTGTGGGGATTTTGCTTACAATTTGGGATTTCAATGGCATAGAGTGGACTATAGAGTTCAATGGCATAGGGTTCCTATTATAAAGGGGCTTTGGTTTGGTTTGGTTTGATTGCACAACTAAAACCGAAGGAATCGACCCAAACCAAACTGAACTGAGGCTACTTAATTCTGGTTGTTTTACCATCCAAAATCTCCATGTTCGGCTCTCCATTTTGAGAATTGAACTTTTTTCGATTCGGTTTGATTCCGATTGGAACCGAACCGAACATCCAATTGCTCACCCTTAATTTAGAATTAATTTTTATTAATATTATTTATATTATAATTGCTATTAAAAATGTTAATTCCTAAATATTTTATAAATCATATAAAAATTAAATTTTCAAATAAATTAAATAAGTTTAATGTTTTGTATGAATAACTTGAAGAAGGAAAGAAAATAGAAAGAATGAAAAACTAATAATAAGAATAAATATGTTGAAAGTTATTCCCATGCTTGGTAGGCTAGATTTATCCCACCAACATGGACCTAATTAGTTGTGTGGTATTAGAGCCAACAAACATGGGATTGGATTGGAATTTATCCAATCTCATATAACAAACACACCTTAAAGGCTGGTTGAATAAAATTCAGTCCAAATCTATGTTTGGTAAGAACATGAGATTAGAAAAACCAATCTCATCTCTCTCCTTTTGTTTTATCCTGCTGTGGTGGGTTAAATCAAACCCACCATAGCAGGCACGATAAATCAGAAGGAGATGAGAATTTAGATAAAGAAGGAGAGAGAATGGAGACGTTATGTGTGCAGTCAATCAACGAGGTAGTGGAGGAGATTATACGAACCCACAAGTCGTTGTCGGCGTAGCGGCACTGGTCAGAAATTTGGAGAAGGAGGATCATGCGAGACTGGAGGTGATAGGATGGCGGACAAAAAGCCTAGATGTGCTGGCAATAAAGGCGACCCATTGAGCTGCACCCAAAGCAGTGGAGAAACAGCAGAGATGAACCAATTTTAGGTAGGTGGATAAGTTAAGTGAACTGGGGCCATCTGATTTTGATCCAAATGTCGCTAATGATAATATCACTTCAATGGATAAAAAAACCATTACTGCCAAGAATCAAGTAAGCCAAGTCATCTCTCTCTCTCTCTCTCTACAAGAACCACAATTATAAGTCTTGAAGAAGGAGCTAGTTAGGTTTTATTTATTTATCATTTCATTAGCAGACACTACTACTACTTCTGTTCATGATGCTCATGGTGCTCTAGGAGCCCAAAGCCCTTAGACTTATTTATTTTTAAAAATAATTTAATTACGTATAATTGATTTTACCCAATCTCATATTACATCAAGCACATTACACCACTAATTTATCTAATCTCATACCGCACCAAACATATCATAACACTAATTTATCTAATTCAATCTCATGAAAATAATTTAATTAAAGCTCGCATACCAAATGGAAACCTTAAAGTTTGAGATCGTGACATTTAAATGAAAAAGTTTGATTATTATACTATAACGAGTTATTTGTTTTTTCTACTTAACATTTATTGAATCTTAATTAGATATTTTAAGTTGTTTTTTTTAGTGGTCAAACATTTTAAAAATACCAAATAAAAAAGAAAAACAACTTAAAAAAGTAACAAATTGTTTTTCACTTAATTCCAAATCATTATATTACAAATTTATTTTCCTTTAAATTTTCTCATTTTACATGTAAGACTCTCTAACAAATCTAACTAACTAAGCTATTGAAGGTAAAAGATTTTCTTTTAAGCCCAGTGCCCAAATGTTATTTCCTTCTAAGATTGCCTGGGCTATTTAATTTACAAATTGTTGTTCTAGTTTGAGTGGATAAACTACACATTTTATCATGCTGTAATCTCTTTAAGTATAAACATAAACACTTGTGATATTTACTTCTAATAGGAAGGAAATCACATCGAAAAATGTAATAAGTAATTTACCTTTTCCTAGAAAAAAATTAAATAAGATAAAGCCGTCGATAAAGTAATATACAATACATAAAGATTGACAAATTAAATCTTACATAAAATTAAAAGTTATATATACAATTTTTTAGGTATATTATTTTTTAAAAATAATTAATTTTGGGCGTGCGATATGTATCCCCGCCTGTAATTATTATGTAGGTTTATTTATGACGTTCCAAACTAGATGAATTTGAAAAAAAAAAAAAAAAAAAAACTGTTGGTATACTGGTACCAACAACACCTTACCCAATCAAAGGACAAGGTACAAGACAAAATACCCATAAAAATTATAGGATTTTCCTACTAAAACTATGGGTAGATCTCTCTCAACTTTTAAGAACAGTATTTTAGGCCACGTGATAGAGTCATATCTAAGTTTAGTCCCAACAATTATCTAACCCAGTGTTAGGAGGAAAAAAAAAAAGAGTAAATGAAATTCTTTATGCCAAATACAAAATTACCTGAAACTAGCCATCTTCAATATCTAGGTGGAAAGAGCCTTTAAGAAGATCCAACAGTGAGTCCACCTAACGAAGTGAGTAAACAAACTAAATAATCAAACTTTTAACTTTTAAATATTATATAGATATATTTAGGGTATATATTATATAGATATTTAGGGTATATACCGCCTCTCAATTCGTGTATCCATCTGTATAATATTAGAAGCAAACTGAGAGGCGGTACACATTTAGGGGAAACTTTATTTTAATTTCTAAGGTTCGAAAAATATCAAATTTTTAAAACTTTTTTAAAAATAGTTTTTTTTTTTTTTTTATCCTTAACTATCCCAAAATTTTTCAAAAAAATTCAAACTATCGATCAACTAACGGTCAATAGTGATTTTAAGTAATTTAATTTATAATTTAATAATTTAAATTCTGAATATTTTAAATAATTTGACTTATAAATTTATTATTTTATGAGAATAATCCACAATTTATACATCACTAATAACCATAAAAGGTAATTGTATTTTTTTAACACATTCTATTAATGTTAACTATTAATTTATTGACAATTTAAATTTTTTTGAAAAATTTTGGAAAAATTAAGGATGAAAAGACCTGTTTTCAATATAACTTTAAAAACTTGATATTTTTTAAAATGTTGGTGATTAAAATAAAGTTTCCCTATATATTTATTGATGTCCATGTCTATTTATAAGCACAACAAATACAGGGCCTGAAACCCGCACAGCAGAACAAAATAAAGACAGTCAAAAAAAACAAAAACAAAAACAAAAACAAAATAAAGACAGAGGACAGTGAGCCAAAAAAAAAAAAAAAAAGAAAATAATTGGGGACTGCTGTGTTGTGCATATATATATATATATATATATATATATATATATATATATAGTATATTAGAAGCAGAACACACACATGCAATGTTGAAATCGTACAGCAGAAATAAACAAATAAATAGGGGGCCGAAGAAAGAAAATAGAGAAGAAAAGTAAAGGAAATTTTCTTATAGATAAACGAAATATTTGAATGTCTGATTTATTCAGATAAGTAATTTTATTTCAATGAAATTTAAAATTTAAAAAAAATAATTAATTTTTTCATAAATTTTAAATTGAGTTTTATGTTTTTTAAAGGTGAATCCAAGATTATCAAAAATATGATACAAACTGGTATTATAGCCAAAAACAACAAAGAAATTATGTAAGTAAATGATTTTATTTTAATTAAATTGAATAAATTATATTTCATATTTATATTTCAGTTTTTATTATTTATTAAAAATGAAAAGAGTTTCAAAAATTATATAATATTATTTATAAAGTGGATATTATTATTTTGGTTGGGTGAAAACTAAGGATCCACACACATGTATAAAAGACATAATAGGTCCATAGACAATGATCCAATGGAGGCTTGAAGCATGATGATCTAAACCAAAGAAGCCTATGCAATTAATCGAAAGAAATTTCAAAAAAGATTTATAAATAATAGTTGCAAATTATATTTTATAAATTATAAAGATGGTTCATACAAATGTTACAATTTTTTTTTTAATATGAGAATTAATTATTTTTACCAATTATATGTCATGTTTTATTTAAAAATATTACTTTTTTAAAAAAATTATATTCATTCGCTCAGCGTTAACTCCCACTCTTTTATAAAACCTATTTTTTCAAGTATCTATCAAGTTTATATAAATTATTGCATATCGTAAAAAAAAAAACCATATGATGATGAATATTTTGCATTTTGTATATATTATTTTTAATTAATTAGATTTCTTAAATGTATTTTAAGAATAGTTTAGGAAATATCCTTTCTAGATGTTTGTTAAATATTTTATAAATTCAATACATGGACCAAATACGAGAGATATACAAATTTTCGGTTTTTTCAAATTATATTTATAAAATGATCATGAGATTTAGGAGGATTTTTTCAAACAAGACTCTTAGAAACTCCAAATTTCAATCAAAAATATCAAAATTTTCACGAAATCCTTTTAGATTCAAGACATGAGTGTAGATAGATTCAATCAGTTTTTACAGGATTCTTTTAAATTCAAGAGAGGAATCGGGGATGGATCTTGTCGGTTGCAGCAAGAGCAGCATATGCACCTAGCCAAACAAGAGGCTTTGCAAGTCCGCAGCAGAACCTACAAGAGAATTTGTGTGTGGAGAGAGAGGATAACTAAACCCACCTAAATCAGTGTAGATCGCTACATGTGTATACTGACTTATGCACCAAGAGAAGTGAAGAAAAAGAAGAAACAACCGTACTTATTCTTTTCATTTTTGTAACTAATGTTATTTAACAATTAACACCAACTCAAATTCAACATCATGTTCTCATTCAATTGGCAGATATTTATATTTATATATATATATACACATATATATATAATGGATTTCATGAATAGCAACATGCCTGTGAATCTGAAAAAATAATTTCCTGAAAAAAAGAAATAAATAAATAACTGTTGAATAAACTTAATTGTTTTTTATCATTTTCTTATCTTAACTTCAAATTTGAGATAAAAACATTATTTTAAAAATTAAAAGAAAAATAAATTAGTAGGTTTACATCGGAGTGGAAGTTAAAAATTGCTTTTGTGTAAATTTAAATATGTTTTTTTTTTTTTTAAAGAATCAGGTCAAAACAGGGTCTGGCATGGAACACCTCTCAAACGAGTGTTGCATGAGAATCAACAACTCGTTCAGTTCATGAGTTGGGTATGAAGCACTCCAAACGAGTTTTGGGTCAGAACAGATTGATCCGGCCCCGTCGTCATTTCTAAGTCCAACATTAGGCTGATTTTTTGTAATTAATTTACTATTTAATTATAAAAACCAAAAAAAAAACTAACAACAACAACAACAGAAAGGAAGTGATGGACAGCAAGAATAACTAACATGGAATAGTGGCAGGATCCAGTTGAAACACCACAGGCTTATCGAGCCAAACAAAGCTCCTCAAACCATCCGCATCACCACATGCAGCGGACCAAAATAATCCAAATCGGAACCCACAAGAGAATTTGATGTGTGAGAGAGAGAAAGAGGAACAACTAAAAGCCTGCACCTATATAACTGAGAATGTAGATCAACTACACAAATTTATGCTGCTTTGGCCACCGATAATATTGAAGGAGAAGCAAAAGGCAGTCAAGTCAATTACTTTGTTTTTTAGTGATAGAAACGTGGAACCAACCTCGACCACGCAATTACCATCTGAAAAACAAGCTGGTAGACTTCCACTTCAACTTTTAAACGCATTAAATGTTAGAAGTGTGGGTCATGTGTCGACGAAGTTTCCCCCTCTTTTTACTTTTCAAATTTCTTATGAATTCGCGTTTTAACTTTCCAAATTTCTTATGAATTCGCGGAGGACAAGTCTTTCACATCCACCGACGAAAATTTACACATAAATATAGATATTTCGATTTAAAAAGAAAAAAGAAAAAAATCCTAAAAGGTAACATAATGTATGAAATAATGTCCATTTCTAGCCCATGCTTCGTTTTTTATCTATTTTACTATAAAGATATAATTTAATAGAAAATTTTGACAAATATTAAAGGATCATTTTAACCCTAGGGTTTTTATTAAAAATATAATAATCATACACTAACATTTTAAAAAATTTAATTAAAAAAAATGTGGAGATTCAAATTAAATCTCTGCCAACAAACACTAACTAGAACACCATCAAACAGTATCCATCACTCACAATCATCAATAGCAAACCACCATCAAACACCATCCATTACCCACAAACACCATAAAACCAATCAGAACACCATCGACAAACACCATGATCAGCAAACATCATCCCACAATCATCATCCACTAATAAACACCATCAATTTCTCTTCATTTTTTTTAGGAAAAAAAAAAAAAAAAAGACAAAAGACTAGACTACCACCATTGGAGACCATCGTGGTCTCCAATGATGGAGACTATTCTAGTCTCTATTGTGGAGACCTAAATGGTCTCCACCATCGGAGACCCGAATGGGTTTCCACCATTGGAGACCCACAAAGACCATTGCCACCACCACTGTTACCTACACTGTTGCTATCAATCTCTATCACCATCATCTCCGACCAGAGATGGAGAAAGAGAGAGAGAAGGGAACCAATTAGATTGAGAGAGAGAGAGAGAGAGGAGCAGGAAAAGAGGGGGGGAAGAGAGAGCAAAAGAGAGAGAGTTGAGAGAAAAAAAAATTATATTTATATATATTTATTTATTTTTAAATAAAAATAACTAATTTTTAATGATTTTATATTTTATATTATTTATTTTATTTTTATATTTTAATTAATTTTTATTGTTTTTTCCTTTTTGTCCCTAAAGTCAAATGATCAACAATATTAATCTAATAGAATCTGTTATCGTTAGACGTCCTTTCATATACCTTTAAGGGTATTTTAGATAATTATGTTAATATTAAGTTGTATTTTGGATAAATACGAAACAATAGGTTACAAAATAAGCGTATTCTTATATGTTAGGTGGTTTTTTTAGTTTTTCCAAAATTATAATAATAAATTGAAAAAAAATTCCAAAAAACCACCTGACACATGAAACAACATTCTTTTACTACAAAATGTTTCATTTTTATCTGAAATCCTACTTCTGTTACTTAATTTAC
Organism: Dimocarpus longan; assembly: GCA_022984855.1. Lineage (NCBI taxonomy): Eukaryota > Viridiplantae > Streptophyta > Magnoliopsida > Sapindales > Sapindaceae > Dimocarpus > Dimocarpus longan. The sequence continues at coordinate 9,006,011 of CM041013.1, forward strand.
AAAAAAGTAAAAAAAAAAAAATGTAAAAATACACTTTTACCTTTACGATTTTTATTTAAAAATATAATAATTATATAATAATATTTTAAAATAAAAATTATAAATTAATGAAAACTGATCTCAATCATCCATTTTATACGGTGGAGATTAACACACACCAAATTAAAAAATGAAAAATAAAAAAAAAATAATATTTTAAAATAAAAATTAATAAACCAATAAAAATTTATCTACATAACAAATTAAAAAATAAAAAATAAGTGGAGATCTAGATTGTGGAGATCCAATTTAGATCTGTCATCAACAACATCCAACACACACAATCATCAACAACAAACCACTATAGAACATCATTCATCACCCACTGACACCATAAAACCATCAAGAAGACCATCAACACCAACTGTCCCATGAACCAAAGCAAATCCTATAACCATTCAAACCCCTAAACCAGAACACCATCAACACCAACAACCATCAAGAACTCCTCAGGACCATACTCCTTATAACCATCCAAACCCACCAATCGACCTTTAAATCGTCAAACATCAACAACATCATCCATAAGGGAAAAAAAATCCTAGAAAAACAAAGTAAAAAATTAAAAAAATAAAAATAAAAAGAAGGTTCGGTGATTTGGGTTTCAAACCCAAATCACCGTCTATTACAAATCCAGATGGGTACATCGTCTTTATCAATGAAGATTCATTGTCATCGTCAGGTGGGTATGACTAGGTTGGGACCGAGAGATAGATGTTCGAATCTGGGTTCATTTTTGAATCTAGGTTTAATGTCTCCAATGGGTGACCTAAATGAACGCACTCATACTCATTAGAGACCCAGGTGATCTCCATAATTAGAGACCACGAACCAACAACGAAACCTTGTAAATCCATTATTGTCGTCATCTAACCCATTAGCCACCACCATCAAACCTATTTGAAAATCTTGTTTAAGATAGAGAGGGAGAAGAGGAAAAGAGGAGAGAGAGAGCAAGAGAGAGAGAGAGAGGCATGTAAGAGAAAAAAAATGACATTTTATATATATTTATTTTTATATTTTTATATTTAAATAAAAATATCTTATTACTTTTTTATAATTTTATTTTTATATTTATATTTAATATTCTTTATTTTGAATTTTTTATTTTAATTAATTTTCCATTGTTTTTCCCTTTTTAACCCTAAAATCAAACAATCAACTATATCAACATTATGGTTTTTGTAACCGTTAAGGGCATTATTATTTTTTCGTACGTTTTTAGGAGGAATTTAGGATATTTATATTAATATCAATCTCTATTTTAGATAAATATGAAACAGTGAGTTACAAAATAGAAATATTATCATGCGTCAAGTTATTTTTTGGGATTTTTCCAAATTAAATTCTCAATCTTTGAGTGCTCTAGTCTAGACATTACTTTTCATTGGACTAATTAGTCCCTCTCATTTTTTTTTTTTTTCTAGCTTTTGATGTTTGTGTTTTTGCACTACTAAGCCAAAACATTTTGACTATCATAAGTTCATGACTATATATTAAGGGATCGTTTATTTTTTTCACTTAGGACTTAATAATACTAAATTGTACATATTAATTTGTTTTTGTTTATTTTTTTTAAGTGGTCAAACCACTTAAAATTATCAAAAAAACAACTAAAAAAATTAAGTAAGAATTTTTAATTTTTCACTTAATTATAAATCACTTAATGACATTTAAAAATTTTTATTTCAAATTTGTCCTCTCCAAAATAACATAATTTCAAATTTATCTTAATTTTATATTACTGAAATTTTCTTTTCATTTTTTTTTTCTTAATACTTACAAAAAATATATTTGAAAAACAAAACCTAAATACATCTCATCTTATCTCAAATTATCTTGAAATTGAACTAATATATTTTAATTTATAATTTAAAATTTTATTTTTTTAGTTATTTTCTTAAATATATAATTATATTTAAATATATAAATATGGTTAATACTACTATATTTTTTAATCATATTTTAATTATGAATAAAATATGATTAATATGTACATAAAAAATATTTTAGAATTTATTAAATTAATTATTTTTATATGTTTGTATTAAATTAATTAAAATTATATAACAACAAATAGTTAAAAAGATATAAATGTCAACTTATTGGTTTTTAAATAATTTAAATTTAAAAAAAAAATAAGTTTACAATATATTTAGAAGTAAGAGAAAAAGAAAAATAAACATGTTATTCAGATTTTAAGTTTTAGTCACTATTCAGTCTTCAGTTTTCAGTAGTACTGTTTAGTTTTTAGACAAAAAAACAAATGTTCCTTAACTCCTACTTGACAAATTTGACCATTCATATACATATATATATATATATATATGCTTTTTTTAAGCTCAATAAATCAAAAATTTATTAAAATATGATAAAATTAATATCTATTTACGTAATTCAAATATTCACTTTCATAATTAAGAAAACTCTATTTTTACATCAAGAGAGAAAACTACCTATGTAAAATTTATAAAAAATACATTAGGTAGAACTCAAATCATTACTATTAAATTAAATGGGAAGAAACACAACCATTAGGAATAAATTGGGACGGAGCATTGTGTGGCTAGGGTAGTTAGCCCACATTGAAAAACAAATTTATAATTATAAAACTATATTTATTATATATATTCATTTATTAATTCTTTTGATATCAAAACTAATATATATTTGTTTCGAACTTATTACATGTATTTTCTTGTTTATAGTTATATTTCTATTCAAATATTGAATATATAATAATTTTATTTCATCAATTTGTTGTGAAATTTTACTTAAGTTTTTCACATATTGCTTCTTTTTTTTTTTTTTATCATAATATTAATTGCATAATATATAACTTAAAATTAATATCTTTGGTGTTTTTCCTAATACACTTTTTAATTCAAAATTTAATTTAAAGTGTGATAGTAATTTTGAATTATGATTGTCAAAATATATATCATCTATGTCTAAAGTAAGATTGTTAATGTTATAACATTATTATGCTATAATTCATATTTGGTAAATTTAATCATTTAAATATTTTTTAGTTATAGTTTGATTAATGTTTGATATTTCTTTCATATTTTGATTAGTTTTTTGTTTTTAATTTTTTTTATTTATAATATAAAATTTAAGGGGTAAATAAAACTCACTATATCTCTTTTAACAAGGTATATATATATATATATATTTAATTTCTAAAATGTTTTTGTACCATTGAAGTTCATTTATTTATTTATTTATTTTAACCCACCCTAATGTAGATTCTTGGCTACATCCTTGATGCCATAACTTTTGAATGTACTAAGAAAAATGAAAGATGAGATCCAATTAGATTTAAATTTCAAGAAAAAACAAGTAACAATAGAGTTATATTTCAATAAAATACCATAGTCAATTATATTTGTAATTTTATGATATGAATGAGACTGCAGAGTTACATAAGGGTTTTCAAAAAAAAAAAGGCATTATCTTATTGATTTATCAAAATTATTAATATATATATTAAAATTACTTTTAATAAATTTTAGAATAATATATGTTGAAGGATTTTAACACATAATAGAATTGAAAGTAATTGTGTCGTATGCATACATACATACATACATATATATATATATATATATTAAAATTACTTCTAATAAATTGTGGAATAATATATATTGAAGGACTACACATAATAGAATTGAAATAAAAGTGTTTAATAACAAAATGGAATTCTTAAAACTAAGTATTCAGATATATCACCAAAAACAATACTACTATTTATAGAATAAAAAATCTTCATATTACCTTAGGATAAAACATTATGTTTCGTTCTGCCTCTACGTTGCTAAATGGATAGAAAATAAAGTTCTCTAATTTCTTTAACAATTGAACAAAGAGAGTGCAATTGAAAATGTAAATGAAGAGAGATGGAAGGATGGTTGAAGTGAGGAAAACATATGGGAGTTAGTTTGGTAAAATATCCAAGTGAAAATATTGCAGAGAAAAGTAACACATGTTTGCCAAATTCAATCATGACTCATGGGAATATTATTCCTAAAAAAATGATTATAAGATTTATTTTAAAAAATCTCTGCAAGTCTGCACTAAATAATGATAGTCTGATCTCACAAACAACAAAATGTCAGATTCTTCAGTTATGATTTATGTGCTTAATCAAAACAAAATGTATGGATTAGATTTTTGTTTAAAAAAAAAAATAAAACAATATACCATATTCTAACCTGGATTTTTTAACTAAAAATATAAAAAAATTGGTGAGTAAAAATATTAAAAAATATTATCAATTTCTCATTTTTTAATTTTTATTGATGGAAATATATTGGATATTTTATGGATAATTTTCCTATATTTTACTGAATTATACTATATGTTTACCAAACTTTATGAAAATATTGTTGATATTCTCAAAACCTTTTAGGATATTTTGATAGGAAGGAAATTACACCCCATATTGATATCGGTACCTTTGATTTTATAGAGCTCTCATTAGAAATATCATAGATTTTATTGATTCTTTGGTCATTGTCCACATCTATATAAATTTTTTATCGGTTTGTGGAAAATAAGTCTTTCATACCCACATAATTCAAAGTTTCGTTTTCTTTTTACTTAGATTTTTCATGAGTTCATGGAAGATAAGCCATTCACATCTACATAGCATATAGAGAGTTTCCGCCCCCATTTACATTTTAAATTTTTTATAGTTTCCGTTTGGCTATAAAAACTAAAAATTTTGACTTGGTTTTGTTCAACGCCAATTACTTCTTTTAAAAGCTAAAAACCTCAACTCGTAGACTTCCAACTTAAACTTTTAAAAGCATTAAATGTCAAACGTGTGGACCCATGTGTTGACGTAGTTTCCTCCTCTTTTTACTTTTCAAATTTCTTATGGATTTGTGGAAGACAAGTCTTAAACGTCCACCGACAAAAATTTATTCATAAATATAGATACTTCGATTTTAAAAAATATTGATATAGATAAAAATTGATATAAAATTAATATAAATTATAAAAATTTAGCTTAAAAACATAAAATCATTTAATAAAACTTTAAAAGAGGCTAAAGTAATCAATACTCTAATAAGAAATATATTTTTGAAAAAATATATGAAAAAATTTTAATTTAATCCCTAACATTTGGAAAAATATTACTTTTTTACTAACATTTGTATTTCGAATTTTCGTCATCCCTAACGTTTCGAAAATATATTAATTTAGTCATTCTGTTAGTAAAATGTTAGTCAACTAGGGTTAATTTGGTCATTTGAACTTGAATATATTTATATAATTTTAATATATATATTTAATATAATATATATTTTTATATTTTTAATTTAATATATAAAAAAAAATTTAAGTTTAAAAAAAAAAAAAAAAAATAGAAGAGGTCTCCATGGGAGACCTCCTACCGACGATGGAGACCACTGGTCTCCATCGCCGGAGACCTGGTCTCCATCCGAAGACCAGGTCTCGCATGGAGACCGGGTCTCCTACGAGACCTGGTCCCCAGCGACGCTGGAGACCATTTGACCAGATCTAGTCTCATTGGAGACCAGTCCAGCGTCGCTAGAGACCAGAGACTGTCTGGTCTCTTTAGTTTTTTTTTTTTTTTTTTAATTTACATAAACTTTTTTTTTTTTTTAATTTGGATAAACGATTTTTTTTTTTTATTTGGTTTAATATTTTAGATATTTAATTTGGATGATGTTGATTTAATAAAAATAATGGAAATGATGATTTTGATGAATGTTGAAGATGAAGTTGAAGATGAGGAAGATAATGAGAGGTAGAAGATAAAGATAAAGAATTTTTTTTTTTTTAATTTTATATTAAAAATATTATTTTTTAATTAAAATATTTATTAATAATAAATTAAATTAAAAAAATTGATTTAATGATGTGTCACAATTTGATTGCAAGGTAATCAATGGTAATTTTGTAATAATAGAGATGATTATTTTGTAATTATCAGTTTTTAAAAGGGTAATTATGTCATTTTAGCTTTTTAAAATTGTATTAAGGGTAAATTCGTCTTTTTATCCTATTTGTAACGTTTGATTGTTATCTTTTTGGTCAAAGGGACTAAATTGATGCATTTTCGAAATGTTAGAGATGATGGAAATTCAAAATGTAAACATTAATCAAAAAATAATATTTTATCAAATATTAGAGATTCAATTAAAATTTCCCCAAAATATATTATCTAATAACTGTTTGGTATACATACAAAATATATAAAATTAAAAATATTCTATCAAATTCTTATAATTCGGAATCATATAAGTTATACCTCTATAAATTAATAATATTGAGACAGTATAAAATATATTAATTAAAAGAGGTATTAATTTATAGATAAAGTAATAATTTATTAATTTATGGACTGCATTTATAATTTAATGAACTTACATTTAATCAACTAAAAATTAATTTTATCTTACTAATCTAATCAATTGAATATGAATTAATCCACTAAACATACATTAAATTAACCCAAAAAATTCATTGTTCTCATCTACTTAATTAAATAATATTCATTGTGATTGCATTATTTTATTTTATTTTATTGAAAGGTGATTGCATTAATTAATTTAATGTATTCAACCTGTTAATTTAAAAATAATTTCTACATAAACATACACAAACTCTTCTCATTAATTTAATTAAATGTAAACTACCTCTTGGATTATCTTGGTGAAAATGATGCAAGTTCAGAGGTTTCAACTTTAGAAGAAATTATTGATAGCATCACTAAAAGTCCTGCTGATGACGAAGCTGGGGCTAATACAAAAGCTTCGGAGCCTATTACGCGCAAGGAAGCACTCTGAGCATCAACAACACTATAATTTTATATTGCAATTAGAGAATTCAACCCTAGAACTGTTAAATGGAATAAGAAAAATTAAAGATGAGACCTGATTAAATTTAAATTTCATTCAAGAAAAAAGAAGTAACAATAGAGTCATATTTAATAATATATTGTTGACACCATTGTTTGGTCAAACCGGCTCTTGAAGTCTAATACTTACGAAACAGTAAATAACAAAGAGAAATATGGAAAACCAAGATAAAAATAGATTGAACAAAGTGATTTTTACGTGGTTCGGTAAAGTAATGGTCTATGTCCACGACTGTCACTCTTATTTCTGTAGAGTAACAGTATATATTTTTTTGTCTCCCTCCTTACAACAAATTTGATCCCCTATTTATAGATAGGGATGTTACATTTTGAATTGGTTTAAGAATTTTACAGATAAGACAAAAAATAATATATATTAATTGAGATAATATCTTCCAAGATTATCTCCACCGTATCTACAATAGTTGTCGAGAATGTCGTGATTTGATTTGCATGAAAATAGACAAGTTGACTCATTCCTTAATTGAACCGCTCCAGGCTTCTAGAAGGTCAATTGGTCAAATTTGACGAGCACTTTGAACGAGCATATTATTTAGGCGATAAGATTTTACTCGCAGCAAGCAGATGAAGAGATGAACAGTCAACTCATGACTTATCAAGCATTCTGGAAAGATCATGGCTTCTGGTCGCACAACGGGCAGCCTCATGATCGCTCTGATTTACTTCTTGAAGAATACCATCGAGCAGTTCTTGGTCCATGATCAGATCAGCTTAGCGATCACAACTTGTGACCAAGCTGCCACACGATCAAACACATGATCGAATGATACGATCAGCCATACAACAATTAAAATGATCAGCCATACGATCAGATGTGCTCGGGTTCACAGTCTAAGAACTAACCATATGCTATCGCTCTGATATTTGTCTAATAGACTAGCCTCTTGGACTTCTTCTTATAAGATAATATACTGGGCTCATCCTTAGGCCTTTATCAGTTCATTTTCTATGATCGCAAAAATATCTATAACACTAGCCCCTTTGCTTTCAGTACATTCCTTGAACTGGAAACAACGAGCTCATCCTTGAGCAATTTTGGTGGGACCCATAATGTTGCTTTTTCAAATACTGACTTATCCCACGACATGCGATACTTCCCTAGGTGTCAGTTCACTACACGTCTCCTGTCATGCGCTATTAATGCGCATTTAATGCACGTCCCTAATTGGCTGCATATAATGACAAAATCATGGGTTTCGCGCTACACCACTGGATCAATGATGGTTACATAGCTACTTTGATCTGACAGCTAGGGTTTCAATTTGACAGCTATATATAAACCTTTAGTTGTTTCATTTTCTGCTTTTACCAATCATTTTCAGAAACAGACGTCTCTTTGTCTTCAACTTTCTCTCGTCCACCATCGCCACTCTGTATCAACTTTTTATTCGTCATCGAAATCCACCATACTCAAGGTAATCTTCCATGACTTTCCATAACCTTTTCAGTTATAATTTTTACTTACTTCATGTTGGGTTTTATACATGAGTCTACTTTCATGCTCACATGAATATCCTATTACTCTCTTTTTGCATTCTAGGCGTGATAAAACTTGAAGAACTTGAATAAAAATCTTGTTTGATTGTATTAGTCACATGCATTCGTACCATTCTCTGTTTTGTAATTGTTTGATATCCCAACTCTAGTCGGGTCGTCACCTTTGCAACCTGTTAGGCTTGCAACCAGGGCTCTCATGAACTCGGCAACTGCCCCCCCCCCCCCCCCCCCCCCCCCCCCTTCCCTGCACGCGCGACTTGATGTTTAGAGAAAATAAAATTAGCCTTAAATTTTGCATTCTGGTCTGCTGCTCGCGACCTGACCTCCTCACTAATTTGTAGATGTCTGGTCACAGTCGTCGCGATTATAAAGTGGGGGCTGCCAACAGGGACTCTGAAGAGGAACTCGTCCAAGTCAGAACTACTAAAAACGCGACCTCTTCGAGCGGTGAGGTTGTATCAGAACCTACAGGGCATAATGATCCTTCTGCTCGCTCCCATTTTTTCAAACATGATTCTTCTATCAGCCCTAGCGAGCTTGAATTAATCGTTGAGGATTTTTGCCTACCTCCTAGGTGTCGAGCAATAGTGTCAGCAACTCATGATCATACAGCTACTCCCCCTAAGGGGTTCATTTCCATTAGTCGCCAGCACATAGAAGCTGGCTTTAGATTTTTGGTTCCTCACTACTTAATCGACCTCTTAAACGATCTCAAGCTCGCTGCATTTCAGCTCACCTCCAACTCCTATGCTCATCTTATTGTCCTAATCTCCATTTTTATTAAAAATAGTCTTTCTCTACCAACCCTATCAATGATTCAACATCTATTCCTTTTCAAAAGCACCACGGGCCCTAAATCAGAGAAATGGGACGGGTTCTACTATACATTAGCTCCTGGTTCTCTTTATAATGTATTTCTTCCAAAAGGGGTTGGTAAATCCAATGTAGGCGACTACAAGTCATGGTGGTTTTATGCGTCCTGCCTCTTCTTAGCCTATCTTAAACACTTTTCATTCTGTTCTTCTCCTGGCAAGTATGTCTTCATCTTGTTCTTAAGCACATATGTTACTAGCTACTAATCTGTTTTTGCTTCTGTGCAGACGTTGCCAAGAGTGAGATCGGGCTGACAAGCGAGGAGTTAGCATTACTGTAGAAATTTTCGGAGGTAAAAAAATCCTCTGGACAACCAACTACCACTAGAATACCTCCTTCAGATATACGGTCTTGCTCCTGTTGTGGGTAGCAAACTACTTCATAAGCATTTGGACCTAAGAGCTCACAAAAAGAAGGAAATCTCTTCTGTGTTTGAAGCCTTTGGCGAGGAAGCACTTAGCTTATAGGCAGATCAAACTACACCAATGGTTCAGCTTCACTTTAACGAGCCCCTTCCTGATGATGAGGAAGATGTCCATGTGGTAGAGACTGCTGACCTTCTGCCTTCTCCTCCAAAGAAAACTACTAAAGTTGCAAGTGTTCTTGATTCACAGGCGACCTTAAAAACTGTTACTGGGTCGTCTACCCAAACAGATTCTGCCGCACCCTCTGATCGTGGCATGAGATATAAATCAATGGGAAGAAAATTCATGAGGAGAGATATTCGAAAAGAGTCCCCTACATGATCAGCTCCTCTCCTAAGCAGTTCGCCCGCTCTGCGTCCTTAGAATATTGATAAAGGCAAGATGATTGCAAAACCTCCCCTAAAGCGCCAAAAAATACTAGGGAAAGAACTCGCAACTGAAGAATCGACCCAGGACTTTGACGTAGGGATGTATTATAATGATCTCCTAGATCGCGTGCCTCACTTCCTAGGTTCTAAAAAGCCCGACCCTCATAGGAAGGATATGAAAGGCGAAAAATCAATCAACTACTTTGGTCACCACAATCTGTTTATGAGTTTCCTTGATTACTAATACATTTTATTGCTTTCCTTGTCCTTTTTGCTTTGCTATTTCAGGCCTCCATGGCTTTCATGAAGCTCCTCAGAGAAATTCCCAACTGGCCCGAGGAGAAGGCTTCCATGGAAAAGGTAATAAAAACATTAGAGTGTGATAAGAACAAAATTTAGGGCGAAATGGAGTTCTTCAAGCAGGAGGCTGAAAAGTTTCAGAAGATCGCTCATGACCTGGATGAAAAACTTAAGTGTTCTCAAAGGCTAAGAATAGATATGAGGGAAGCTGTGAAATTCCGGGAAGACACTATCTCCTCGCTAAAGGAAGAGGGCAATAATTTAAAGAAGAAGATGAAAAACGCCCAAGACCTAGAGGAAAAGCTGAAAGATGAGAACAAAAAACTGAATGAGGAGAACAAAAAGCTGAAGGAGGAGCTGGCTTCGCATAAGTATCGAGCTGATGAAGCTAAAAAGAATATGGAGCTGATGCAGCGGGAGGTAATTTCTACCAAAGAAAAACTAGCCGGTAATAGGACCGTACTCAAGCCTTAGTCAAATAGATAGAAGAAAGAACGGGCAGTTTGTTCTTATACAACCTATGGCGGAAGCGCCCAGATGTGGACATTTCATTTTTTGGACAGAAGGCTGTTAAAGAAGTGAAGATGTATGCAGCGAGGGTTGCTCGCCAAGCTGTAAAAAGGACTCAATCAGAGTCTAGTCTCCTAGCCCCGCAGTCGGGCTCAGGCCCTTCTGCTTCTAAGATGCCCTCAACTCAGCTCGAAGGCCCATCTCTTACAACACTTCAAGGTGGAACCTCTCAAGGTCCGACTCCTTCAAACGTACCAATACTAGCTCCCTCTTCTAGCAATGCTTCAGCTCATCTAGGACTTTTTTCAAGCTCCTCTCAGCCAATTGCTCTTGATGATGAAGGCAAAGCTTCAGCAAGAGCTACAAGAGACCAAAACATTCCTCCCAGCAACACTTAGGGAATTTTTACTTCTTTTCACTTGATTTGCAAAACAAGTTATTCAGTTCGTAAACTTTAACGTAATAAATGCAATTTGCTTCCTTTTATCTATTTTCATTTCCTCGTTCTTTGCTGATATTAAATGACGAACAACTCTAATCGTTAATCAAATCTGATTATAATAAAATATCTGAACCGATTGCTTATATAAAACAAGTATCAATAGACACCCACATGTCATATGATAACCAGATCATTTGAACCTTCTAGGGTTTATAAAAGTTCACAAGCAATTAGTATACCTTTCAGAGCTTGCTTGCTCATAGGTAGTGCTAGTACCTTCTAGAACATGAAAATCCACATATCAGATGTTCATTCTAGAGCTTGTTAGCTCACAAGCTACCCTGTTCTTCTAGGATTATTATAAGTTCATAGGCCATAAGTATTCCTTTTAGAGTTTATTTGCTCACAAGTTATACTAGGACCTTTCAGGACATTTTTTACAAGTCCATAGGCCATAAGTATTCCTTCTAGAGCTTATTTGCTCGCAGGCTATACTGGGACCTTCTAGAACATTGTTTACAAGTCCACAGGCCATAAGTATTCATTCCAAAGCTTATTTGCTCACAAGCTATACTGGGACCTTCTAGGACATTGGCTTATAGGTATTAATTGCATCTTCTAAAGTCTACTCACTCACAGATAACAATCAAACCTTCCAAAGCATGAGTAGAAATAAAAACAATGAGTTGCTGAACAAGGAACAATGACAAATGTGATCAAAATTGCTTTGTCAGGAGAATTTTTATTGATAAAATAGCTGCATCCATACAAGTCAGATAAACTGAATAAATTAAACATAATATAGCCGAAGATTCTCGGCATTCTAAGCTCGTGGGACCTCAGCCCCATTCATGTTGGCTAGGTGATAAGCTTCGTTTTTCATACTACTCTTTACAATATAAGGACCTTCCCAGTTCAAACCAAGAGTTCCATCACTGGCTTTCCAAGTAGTAGGTAAAATAAGATGCAAGACCAGGTCACCAGGCTTGAAGCTTCGAACTCGGACTTTCTTATTATAGAATTTGGCAACCCTTTGTTGATAAACAACAACTCTCATTGCTTCTGATTCATACACCATCAAAAAGAGAGTTTCCTTAGTAGTGTTGAGAGTAATTATTCTGTAAGCCCATAACACTTTCTACAACTCATCAACCTAAGCTCCTTTTCTTGCTTCTAGCTTGGTTTTTAAGTTTTGCTTGATAATCTTATTAACTGCTTCAACCTGCTCGTTTGCTTGAGGGTAGTCCATAGCTAAAAAGCTCTTCCTGATTCTGAGGTCTTTGCAAAAGTTTTGAAACTGCTCGTTACTGAACTGTGTTCCATTATCTATCACAATCTGCTGAGGAACTCCAAACCTACAAATGATATACTCCTAGAGAAACTTCTTAACTTTTGTGGTGGATATTTCAGCAAGCTCTTTGACTTCTGCCCAATTTGTAAAATAATCCATCTCCATCCTCGAGCTGTTGGGACTGGGCCGATCAAATCCATGTCCCAAATGGTAAAAGGCCATGCACTAACCATTTGCTGCAGAAAAGCTAGTGGAACTTGTGGAACCTTGACGAACCTTTAGCATTTATCACATTTCTTGACTATTTTAATCACATCCTGCTTCATTGTTGGCAAATAAAACCCCTGTCGGAGAGCCTTCTGAGCCAAAGATAGCCCCCTGGCATGATTACAGTAATGTCCCACATGTATGTCTTCCAGAACGGTCTGGCAGTCCAAGTCATTAATGCACCTGAGCAATAGAGCTGAGAATCCTCTTTTGTAAAACCTGTCATCGTAAATGCAGTATCGAGCTGCTCGGGCTCAAAGACGACAAGCCTCTAACTTGTCTTCAGGCAATCTTCCATCCTGTAAGTATTCAACAAGGGAATTCATCCAGGAATCTTGTGCCACAACTATTGCCATCATCTCATCTTGTGGCTCTGTACTTGGGATCCGCAAAAACTCCACCGGCACAACTCCTATGAAATCTGTATCTTTTGCTGTGGTAAGACTGGCTAATGCGTTTGCATGAGAGTTCTGTGATCGCGGGACATGGTGTACCTCATATCTTTCAAACACTACTAATGTCTCCTGGACCTTTTGCAAATAAATGACCATTTTGGATCCCTTGGCCTGATATTTCTCTCGGACTTGGCATACAACAAGCTTAGAGTCGTTGTATATCTTTATTCATTCTCCTTATACTTCTTTGGCCAACCTCAGTCCTGCTAGCAATGCTTCATATTCGACCTCATTACTGGTGGCTTTAAACTTGAACCTTAAGGCGTATAAAATTCTATGACCCTCTGAGCTTATCAGCATCACACCTACCCCAACCTTCTGTTCGCTCAAGGATCCATCCACATATAACTCCCAAAACGGTCCTTCAGAGGATTCAGCTTATTCACTCATTGGTCCCCGTAAACTCAGTCACAAAATCTACTAGCATCTGCCCCTTAATTGCAATTTGGGACTTGAATTCTATTTCAAATTAGGCGAGCTCAATTACCCATTTGACTAAGCGACCCAACGTGTCAGGCTTCTAAAAAACCTGTTTCAATGGATACCTGGTTGGTACTTCAATTGTGTGGGCTTGAAAATATGGGCGAATCTTTGTTAATGCCATCACTAGATAGTATGCAAGTTTCTTCATAGGAGTATATCTGGTCTCTATGTCAAGCAGCCTCTTGCTGACGTATTATGTAGGAAGTTGTGCCCTGTTTTCTTCACGAACCAAGGCCGCGCTGAGGGCGTGCTAAGTAACCCCCAGATAAACAATCAGTTTTTCCTCCTCTACTAGCTCAAAAAGTAACGGTACTCGGCCCATATATTCCTTTAGCTATTGAAAGGCTGTTTCACGCTCTTTAGTCCACTGAAAGTTCTTTGCCTTCTTTAACGCATCAAAGAAGGGGATGCATCTGTCTATTGACCTGGATATAAACCTGTTAAAGGCAGCGACCTGGCCATTCAAGCTCTGCATATCTTTGATCTTTTTTGGTGATCTCATGTCAATCAAAGCTTCGATTTTCTCAGGGTTCGCTTCAATCCCTCTATTGTAGACCATGAAATCCAGAAATTTGCCTGAGGCCACTCTAAATGCACACTTCAAAGAATTCAACTTCATTTGAAATTTTCTCAAGATCCGAAACATCTCTCTCAGGTCATGTACATGCTCGGATTCCTACTTAGACTTCACTAACATGTCATCTACATATACCTCTATCGTTTTGCCAATAAGGTCTTCAAACATTATGTTGACTAGTCATTGATAGGTTGTTCCAACATTCTTCAACCCAAACGGTATTACTTTGTAGCAATAAAGCCCACGATCAATGACGAATGAAGTGTGCTCCTCGTCGTCAGGGTTCATTAGGATCTGGTTATACCATAAATAAGCATCCATAAAGCTGAGGAGCCGGTGACCTGCAGTATCATCCACGAGCTAGTCAATCCTTGGCAAAGGAAAGTTTTCCTTTAGGCTTGCCTTGTTTAAATCGGTGAAGTCAATACAAGTTCTCCACTTCTCATTCTTCTTCTTTACCAGAACAGGATTTGCTACCCAGACTAGGTACTAAGCCTCCCTTATGAACTTGTTTGCCAGAAGTTTCTCTACTTCTTCTCTGAGCGCTTCATAACGCTCATTCGTCATTGGCCTCCTCTTCTAACGAACTAGCCGATGTTGAGGATCGATGTTTAATATATGTGACATGACATCCGGACTTATCCCTACCATGTTTTTGTGATTCTAGGCAAAGACATATAAATTCTCTTTTAAAAAGTCAGTAAGCTGAGCTTTAACATCTGGAGGTAAATCCTTCCTCACCTTTAAGCACCACTCAGCATCCTGCTTACTGACTTGCACCTCCTTGAGTTCTTCCATAAGACTTGTTGCTCGATCTGTTGCTACCTCTCTTGGGTCCAGGTCCTGGCTTACCCCCTTTGCACTAATTGACCGCGGCTTTTTCTCGGTCACCATGTTGACCTTTTTCTCGTTAACCCCCACATTTACTGCATCTCAATAACATCTCCTCACCAATTCTTACTCTCCTTGCACACATCTTACTCCGTTTGGCGTTGGAAACTTAACTGTGAGAGTTCTGGTCGATACTGTCATGTCTAAATCATTCATGGTTGGTCTTCCAAGGATGACGTTGTATATTGATGGGCAGTCAATGATAAAAAAATCAGCCAACATCGTAGCTTGTCGGTCCGAATCTCCAATAGAAAGGAGAAGTCTGATTTGTTCCATTGGTACGACCGCATCCCCAGTAAATCTAAAAAGAGGCTTAGGAGATGGTGTTATTTGCTCGGGCCTCAAACCTATTTGTTTAAAGCAACTTCTATATATTACATTTACTGAGCTGTCCGTGTCCATCATGATTCTTCTCACTTTGGCATTACCAATCCTTGCCCTAATGACCAGTGCGTCATTTTGAGGCCAATGTACCCCTCTAGCATCTTTTTCATTGAACATGATGTCATCCAAAGTCATTTTGGCTCTTTTCGCGGGTCCTTTTGCTTTATTATGCTCTGTCAGCAAAATATGACCGGCCTCTCGCACATAGCGCTCGTGCGATCTGTTTGACATCTCTGGTATGTACGGCCCATCATGAATATTAAAATGGTTCTTACCACAGGCATATGGTCCTGATTGGTTATTTGCTAAGATTGTTGTTGGGTAGGTTGTTGAGTTGGATTAGGACGTTGCTGTGCTGGTTGATGCCTATACTGGGGACGCTAATCATCTGGTCGCACCACATATTCCCTCAAGTGACCTCTTCTGATTAGATCTTCTATCGCGTCCCTGAGTTCTCTGTACTGGGAAGTTTAGTGCTCGGTTTCATTATGATAGGCACAATACTTCCTCTAGTCTCTAAACCTGGTCGGGACGTTTGTGGGACTTGGCCTCCCGAAATTCTCCCGTCTCTTTTCTGTTTCAAAAATTCTGTCCTATCTTTATGTCAGGATGCTGTAATTCTGGTATTGATTTCGCGGTGGAGGTGGCTCTTTTCTAGGCTTATTTTCTACTCGCTTTGTTACTTGATTGCTAGAGCGATTTCTGTGACTGCTTTCTTCATTCCCCCCTTGACTTCTCTTCCTTCCTTGGTGAGAACTACTCGCTTCGTTCTTCTGATCACTGGGTCTCCTTTGCCTAAAAGCTTCTTTCCAGCGGATCTCCTTTGTTGCTTGCTCGTAAAACTCGCCTAGATCCTTTATAGGAGACTTATAAATGCTCTCATAGAGCTTCCTATCCTTTCTAAGCTCCGTCGAGATTGCAGTTAGGATGCTTTCATCTTAGGGATTCTCCACGTTATTCACCTTACTTCTGAACCTAGCAATGTAGTCTTTTAACGGCTCGTCCCGCTTCTGAAAAATTGTTACTAGGTGGCAAGTTGGTGCAAACTGCTTCCTTAGTGCCTTGTACTAATCGGTAAACTTCCTCTTGCATTTTTCCTAGCTATTGATAATGCGAGCTAGAAGACTCCTCAGCCATGCTCTCGGCACATTCCCCAATGTGACTGGAAACACTTGGCACTTGACCAGAAGATTGGATGTCTACAGATCTATCTGTATGTTGAAAGCATCGAGATAGTCATACGGGTCACTGTCCCCATTATAAAGTGGGACACTTGGGAGCTTAAATCTCGACGGTAATGGCTCTATCTTGATTTCCCTTGAAAAAGGGGTTCTTTCTTCTCGTAACTCCGCTTGACCTTGAAATCCAAATCATGCTTCCAGTTGCTGGACCTTTTACATTAATTTTTCTACCATTGGGTCCTACCATTCAATTCTTTGTACAGGGGACCGATAGCTCTTCTTGCTCTCCCTATCTCCAGAAAGCCGATCGCGTGACCTCTCCTAGTCAACATGGATCCTTTCACGCCACCTGTTTCTTTTGTGTGAGCTCTCTACTCGGTGCGATTCTCCTTGGCGCACACGCTTCTTGTTGCGTCCACGAGCTCACTCATTACGACAACCAACCTCTACATGACGGCTCCCATCCTGACTCACCCTAACCCTCAGACTAGGCGGGTGAGGTGTTACTTCTTCATGAACTTGACGTCCACCTCTCCTAGAACGTAAATTTGAGGAGTGGACCGAAGCTTCTGGCTATGCCCTCTATCTAACAGCTTCTTCCCTTCAGACTGGCATCTCCTTACTTGGCCGGCGCTGGGGATTTACATTCCTAGGGATTGCATGAGCCTAAGCCTACGTCAAAGCCCTAATTGCCTCTGTCAGCTACGCCATCGTATTCTCCAGTGCTTCATGGCATTGCTGCCAAACTGGTGTAATATCGTTACTGGTGGCAGCCTGATACGGGGGAAGAGAAGACAAAGCCGTACTGGAAATTCCTGTAGCGTGACCTTAGTCCTGGTGACCCTCTTATTGGTCAGCCACTGACGTAACAATCCTGGTTGTCTTGATCCTGGCCATATTAGCAAATCACAACTATAACAAAAAAAGTTTTAAAAGAAATTGCAAGATCGCAATCTGGGCCCTTCCTCTAGCGCCAAAGATGTTGACGCCGTTTTTTGGTCAACCTGGTTCTTAAAACCCAATACCTGCAAAATAGCAAATAACAAAGAGAAATATGGAAAACCAAGATAAAACGAATTGAACACAGTGATTTTTACGTGGTTCGACAAAGTAATGACCTACGTCCATGACTGTCATTGTTATTTCTGCAGAGTAACAATATATATTTTTTTCTCTTCCTCTTTACAACAAATTTGATTCCCTATTTATAGATGGAGATGTTATAATTTGAATTCATTTAAGAATCTTACAGATAAGATAAAAAATAATATACATTAATTGAGATAATATCTCCCAAGATTATTTTCACCATATCTGCAATAGTTGTCGAGAATGTTGTGATTTGAGCAGCATTCCTTCCTTAATTGAATTTCTCTAAGTTTCTAAAAGGTCAACAGGTCAAATTTGGCGAGCACTTTGAACAAGCAGATTATTTAAGAGATCAGACATTATTCGCAGCGAGCAAGTTAAGAGATGAACAGTCAACCCATGACTTATCAAGTATTCTGGAAAGATCATGGCCTCTGGTCGCACAACAGGCAGTCTCCCGATCACTCTAATTTACCTTTTGAAGAATACTATCGAGCAGTTCGTGGTCCACAATCAGATCAGCTTAGCGATCACAACTCGCGACCAAGCTGCCATGCGATCTAACACATGATCGAATGATACATTCAACCATACAACAATTAAAACGATCAATCATGTGATCAGATATGTTCGAGTTCATAGGCTAAGAAATAACCACATGCTATCGCTATGATGTTTGTCTAATGGACCAGCCTCTTGGATTTCTTCTTATAAGATATTATACTAGGCTCATCCTTGAGCTGTTATTAGCCAATTTTCTATTATCGCAAAAATGCTTATAACAAATATCATAGTCAATTATATTTGTAATTTTAGCTAATATATTGTTAATCTATTATATGAATAACTCACATGTCATATTATTTGGATATGGATTTTAAGCAAAATATTTGGGAAGTCTAATATTACTTTTAATAAATTGTAGAGTAATATATACCAAAGAAATTTTACACATAATAGAATTGAAAGTAAGTGTGTGTGTGTGCATATATATAATGGGTATTTTGGTTGCAAACCTAATACCATCAAAACAACTTTGCCCATTTATGTAGTCACTAGTTCAAATTCTGGGAACTCTATATTGCCCACTTATGGTTCAATGAGGATATGATAGTACCTTGCTTCCGCCATACTCAGACCTAAGGTTGAAGAAGGATATGACAACACCCTACATTTGCCACATCCCTCCGAGCGCAAGGCCAAAGCCCAACACAGACAAATAGCCATGGTGGTGACTAACGGTCACTACACTAACTAATTAACAAAAAGTTGGTATGACCATCACCATTTTCATTACATGATTTTAAAGAATGGACAGTTATTGTGCCATCACAATGAAGGGAGTACTGATTTTATTACTTTTTCCACAATTTAAAATAGTTAAAAACGATGTGTCATTGTTCACCAGGTTTCAAAGTTGTGATTATAGAACATTTCAATCAACCTACATAATTTCTTGATATCAGACCGTTTCTCATTCTAGTTCTTGAATATTTACAAAGGTTGGGAAGTTTGAAAGGTGGGGTGAAGTATCATTGTTTTATCTATGTGACCATGTGAAGCCAGTTGTTTATAATGAAGGTGATTACATTGTTCGTGAGAGAAGCCACATTTTCGGTGAGACTTCGCTTGTGCTACAAGGCAAGCTATGTAAGTTTTCTTCTACACATACAACTACCGATCACCCTACGAACAATGTTTATAGTGATAATAGAAAGGATCTGACGGTGACTTCTACGGAGAAGAATTTGTCAATCGGATTCAAAATGATCCCTCATCATTTGGGGATCTCTTATTTCAAATAGAACCATTCAAGCGCTCACAAGAGTTGAAACTTTTGTTTTTAACATCCATGACTTGAGAAAGCTTTACATAAAAAAAAAGCTATGGTCATACACTCATGTCTTCATTAACAGAAGAGCCAGGCTTTGTAGAAGGTATCACTACTACAATATAGTTGAAAGACATCGGTTATTTTATATGCTTTATATCGGTTTTTTTCAATTTTATAACCGTTGTCTATTTCAGTGATGTTAAAAAAACATGATAAAAACATCGGTCATATACCGATGTGCATTCTTTTAAAATATATCAATTACACATAAAAGTCATGTTACATATAGACTAACAGACATCGGTTTTGTATTAAAACCGATGTTTTTAATACAAATTTAAAAAATCAATTTATGATTAAAATCAATTTATTTATTTATTTATATTTCATTTAGTTTTGATGTAATTGCTAAATTATATTTCTCATATAGCTTATTGTAAATCATAAATTTTTCAACCTTGAACGTACTTAAACGAGTCTCATTCCATTGAAATAATAACACAAATTTAAAAATGCAACTAACATATAACTCCAAAATGAATCTTATTTTCATTAGAATAATAAAACATTTAACAATACAATTAGTACAAAACTTTACAATGAGCTAGTAGATGTAGTAATTTCCAAAACAAAAAGGAAATCTATATCTTAGAATTAACATTTATTTCTAGATTTACAAAATATTCATCAACCATTCGAACCTATTAACTCCGCACAATCAATGACCTCTTGATTCTCCTTCTAAGCAATCTGTTTGAAAAACATCAAACTATATCAATTGTTTTACATTGTTAAACAATTTAAAAATAAAATATGAAACTGCATTTGTATACAAACATACGAACGTATAAAATATTAACTCTTCAAAATAAAACCTTAATGACACATCTAAAACCCACTTGGTGGACTTATGCACGTTATTAACAAGACATTTGTATAACAAAAGCACACTCAAACATAATATTTAAAACTAATGAACATAAGATATGAACTCATCAAATGAATCAACCCACTCAATCCACAAAAAATCAATATATAAGAAAGCACAATAATTTAACTTCGTATATCAAATATATTATGAAACAAAACACATGAAAGACTATTGGAAACCATGAAACCAATAAGTTCTCAAAATATAATTTTGTTTTGTTAACAAAACACACAACCAAATTTTAGCAATTTCTTAAAAATTTAATATAGTAGAATTAATTAACATAATTAAAATAAAAATAAATGAACTTCTTTTATAGAACAAATGTACATCATGAGCAAACAATTTTGATTCAAGTTTCTAACCTTATATGCAAACTGACTTTGTCTGAAGTTGTGACTGCCCAATGATTAAAGCACATAGCCAACTGAACCAGCTCTTTTCTTTTCTTTTTTTTTTTTTTTTTTTTTTTTTTATTTAAAAAAAATTAAAAAATCATAAAGTCCAAGTTTTCAGGAAATATAATATGATGGCAATCCATAGAATTAAAAGATTAAAACATTTTGATAAAGCTTTATATAAATGCTGAACTAGCAATGTTCAATAAAGCTTTAAACAATCATGTAAAGAGAATTAAGGAGGTGTTTATATCATAATACACGAATACAACAATAAAGAAACAAAAAGCAGGGAAGAATTGATTATTAAAAGTATCTCCAGATAATAAATAATAGAAACATATGATGAGAAAAATTTTTAAAGAAAAACAAAAGAAGAGATATGAAACTTGGAACAACAAAAAGAAGAATCAGTTATAACCTCAAATCCCAACTAACTGCCACGTGACAAAAATTTTTACATTTTGATATTTCAATTAGTGGGCCTTATACTTAGAAGGCCTCAATAGACATCAAAACAAATATAAACATAGAAAAGGAATTCTTATGTTTATTTACGTAAAAGAGAGCTGTCAGACCTGATGTACTAACACCAAAGATAACAATTATATGCATAGCATGTGCCTGTTGAATGTCCTGTACATAAAAAGTAAATAAACCAAAACAAAAAATTAATCTAATTGGATAACTCTATCAACGTAAGTGAGAAATTAAAACATTCAAGAGCTAAGACAAATGCCATAAAGCCAACAGCTAACCTCCGTTTCATCGTAATATATATATATATATATATATATATATATATATGTATGTATAAAACAAAAATTCTGTTTCACAAGATTATTCATTCTCAGAGCATCAGTTAGACACTACTATATGATATCCATATAGTCAACAACAGTGACTATTATTATATTTTACAGCATCTCACCTAATTTTGGGATGTAACAATTGTCTTTGCATCATCAGATATAGACATGTACTGAAGAGGAACCTGTCAACAAAGAAGCCAAGAGTTAATATTTGATAGATCTCACAACTTGAAAACATCTTTCCCATTTTTCAAGCTTAAAACCCAAATTCTAACACTGCCTAAAGCAAAAATTTTCTCATTTGCCACAATGTTCGAAAGAGATAAAATATAAGAGCATAAAAAAATCACATCACAATGCAACAAATTAGAAAAACTGCTAAACAAGAGATAGACTTTTTTGAAGTTGTGAACTCTCCTAATAGTTATCCAGTTTGTGATTCCAACTCAGAAACCATTCCATTTATTCCAACAATATGAAGATTGCGACCTTTATTTGCAAAACCAAGACCAGCAAGTCCACTACAGAAAGAAAGCGTACAAACAAAATCACTCATTCATCATGCACTTACCTGTATCAAGCCATTTCTTTATAGGTATTAAAAACATACCCGGTATGGCGTCCAGTGGATTTCCATTTCCTCTCACTAGTAACAACATCAATTGCCAACATATCTTATTATACAAATAAAATAATCAAAAGAAATTCTACAAAGTCCATTTCTATTCTTATTATACATAACACTTTGAACCCACTTCTCACCATATGTTTCTAATTCTACCCCTTCGAAGATTGGTGAAAATTAAAGCACTCAAGAAAAAGAGGCTATAACCACAACATACACACAACAGATTCATCACTAAATTGAAAACCCACAAAAAAACACCCAACATATTCATAAAAAAAACAACCAAAACAAAATAAATAAATAAATAAAGAGAGCTAATCAAAATGAAGGTCCAAATATGGAGAAGAAGGGACCTGCTATACTGACGAAAATGAGATCTGAACGGAAGATCTGAATGGCAAAATCAAGCACCCAGTTAACAAAGAAGAAGATGAAGAGCTGAACAACGGCTGCTGTGGGAGAAAGTGAACTGAAAAAGAAGAGAGTTGGACGTTTTGGCACTTAGGTTTTTATCCCCCTTTTAATAAAATTTAATAAACAAATCAGTTTATTTTGAAAACAATGTCTTTGCTTTTAAATCAGTGAAGACATGAGTTTTAAAAGAAACCGATGTAGTAATGCAAAATAAATCCATATTGGTTTATATAATAACCGATATCTTTTTACACCGCCAAAATTGAAGAACCTGACCACAATTTTGACTATTCAACATGTGCTTGGTATAATATTTAAAATAACATTCTAAAACAATTTATTTGAATTTAAATCATTCTAGCCAACAGATGAAAATACATATAACTAATAAAACAGCCTAATGGGACTCATCCTGACTTCTCTATCGAGTTTTGGAGAATCCCGTGAAAATTGGTGAAACTCATCTTGACTTTTTTATTGAGTCTATGAGGATCCCGTAAAAACTAAAATTTTTCTAATTAAAATCTAGATTTTCTAAGCTCATTTAAAAAAATAAATTTAATCTAAACAAATAAAAAATATGTACATTTCTCAAGTTGGACCTAGATTGAATATAGAAAAGGTTTGGGTGTTTAAGTTCCTCATTGAATGATTGATGAATGAAGAAAAAAAAAAAAAATCAGACTCTTGGATTAATTGAAGATGAAATAAATCAGATTTTTTGAAAAAAAATATAGATTAGACTAGAGATATGCTATATGGTTACGATACCTGTGGAGTGTGGAGGTCAAAGAGTCAAAGACTGGAGGACCATTGGTCTGCGGTGAAGGAGATTGTTGTGAGGGTAAAAAAGGTTGTGTTGTGGAGCGTGGAGAGAGATGAGAGAACTGAGAGAAAAAAATGAGTTTTGTGGTCGGTGGCTACTGGCATAAAGAGTGAGGAATAGTGTAAATAGTGATACATATAATTCGGGTTTGGGTTGGGTTTCAGTTAACTCTCTTAACCCGAACCAACCCGAGACATATTCAAGTTGCATAAATCCAACCTGATTTAGGTATTTTGGAAGCTGTAACCTGACCCATGGTCAAGTTAGGTCGAGTTACTTGGGTTGGGTTCAAAATGTCCACCCATAATTATAGAGCAATAGGACAATGTCCTCCACTTGAATTCGCTAAAGGTGAAAATTTTATCCATTCTAAATCGAGATTCCCAATTGGGCCTTGATGCCTGCTCTAAAACTGCCATGTTGAAACTTTGTACAAGCAAATCAAGAGGGAATTAAAAACAGAACAAAATATAAATTGTCAAAAATTCCATAGTCACCTTATGCTAGAAAATCAATATATTTGAAGCCATTAGCCTAGTTTAATTATATGCACTACATTTGATATTGATGCTTCAAGTTGCTTCAAACGATATTGTGTAAAATTTTGATAGGCATTAATCACCTAACCATGCATTTTTAGTGACAAATTTCACGCCATGGAACACGGATACCAATGTACTAAGGTTAGTTCACATGCCATATACATCAAGGACTTATCTTATTTGGTTTATGTAATGACATCTATTAAAAAAACCTAACCTTGTCAAATGTTGCAGTGCCTTTTAAAGGATGTGAAATTGCTTTTCAACTAAAAGATTTTACTCACCCTGCATTTCAATTAGATATTCAACGTTAAAAATTAACTAATCATATCATCAAGGTAGACAACCAGACTGAAACTCAAATTTGATCAAGCAAGAAATATTATTGCAAAATTTTCATTTCTCCATTTGATATAACCCACGAAAGCCACTGTCTCAAGAAACTTACATAGATTGTAAACAAGTACAGTCGAAATGATAGAATAGAGGATAAGATAATGAACATAACAAGAATATTTTGATTTAAGGAACACTTGTGTATGATATTTGAGACTTTAAATTGAATGGTATTTAATCATGTGCGCCATTAACAGGACAGATTGTGAAGGTTGTGTAGAACCTATAATAGGACCATCAGTGGTGCTCAAAGCTAGAAATGTACATTATAGATAAATAGATCTGTTATCTGAAATAACACAAATCAAGCATGTGGTACAAAAACAGTTGATAGAAATTAAAATAGTATTTGTCGAACAAATTGAATGAAACACAACTTATTAGTTGTCAACCACTTTATGAAAAAAACTAAAATACCATATTCAAGACCACTTAAATTGTTTGATGTCACATACCATCATCTGACATTGATTCTTTAAGTCATACAAGACAATACTATCCAATATTCTGATAAGCACTGATCACTTGACAGCTCATTCTTCAATGACAAAATCGACTAGCTTTCTCTGTTTTTTTTTTTTTTTTGACATAAGCTTTCACATATTCATATATGAAATTTTAAATGGACAAAAACTAATAAGATCATCACACAATATCTAATAGGACTAACTTGATCTAACTTTATTCATTTCAACAAATATACTAATGCAACTTTTCAATTGTAATCTAGTCATTGTAGAATAACATTCCAACTAAATTATTTTGTCCACTTACCCAGCACTAAAAATACAATACTCAATCAAAGATAAAGTAATATAACATATATTCTAAAATTAGGAGATAAAATCAAGTAATAATCTTGTAACTTAGTGATGTCAAACATTCAAATCAGGCCTAGTAGCTGCAAAAAGAGCAAAGCTGTGTAAGAGGGTGTATGCTTGCAGAACTTTTTACTTGTATCCTTGAGGGAAAAAACCAGATGGCCTGGAAAAATCTGCCAGACTACTCCAGCTGCCATGAACCACAAAACCAATGTGACAACTTAATTTGAAATAATATAGATCATGGATAGAAGATCAAATAAGAAGGAAATATGCCAATTACCTAGTTCTTGTTGAAGGGAATAATCCCTTGCACTATGCATTTGATTGTAAACTCCTCACCGTCTATAATACTTGTCCTACTCTTCGCTCTCTTGTATTCAACAAACCACCAAAGCCAATTTGATAAGAAATTAATGTGCTTTTATTTTTAAATAAAATATAATTTAAAATTGATCAATGTGACATGGTTCTTATTTTGTACATATAAAATATAGACTATAGGGAAGAAAACAATGACAAACAATCATTATACATGAAAAGTTATCATAATCAAGAAGCTTTGTATGGAAAAATTATGAAAAAAAAAAAGACAAAGAAAAGAAAATAGCAGGACAAGATTGAAATAGAAAAGGAAACAACAAGATAGATTGTCAAAGATTTTAATAATCAATACATACCTTATAAATCATATTTAATATGATACTTCATGTCCTCTGCCTAGCTAGTGTCGTTGTCTTTAATTCTTTAAAGAACAAAGTGCATTAACTTTTAATGGAGAGATTGTAAGCAATCACACAATCTTAGCAAGAGATCTGAGAGTTAAAAAAGGTGATAAGGAACGTGACCACATTAAAATTAAAAATAGTTACTACTCTACATCATGTTTGTAATATCTTTGAGGGAAGTCCACTCCGATGCAACTCAAAACAATCTATGCTGAGCCAATATATACCAAGGGAGGACTAACATCAACAACCTTAGAACAAGCAATACCACTTTTGGGTTCTCATGTTTAAATTTAATCCAAGCATACCTTTTGCTATTCTATTTTTTGTGAGAATATCATAGTGAAACTATGAATAATTTGAAGGACAACAAATATTCCCCCAACACCAGCTAGATTCTTTTTTCTTCCATCCTAAGGGCACATCTTGCGTTGTTTACTTGACAAATAAGGATTACTTCAAGGATGAAACACCTGTACCCAAAGTTTAAGATCAATACTTTTAAATTTGATCATCTTTCTATTGCTTCTTCCAATGCTACAAAACTCCAAGCACAAATAAATTTACAAGCATCCAAAATCCATACATGAAAATTTCAAAAACAAACAAGGCATCCCATTCTTACTAACCTTTCTTCACATGCATCTGGGCAAGACACCTAAAACCGTGGTTCTCCAATCCAAATAATGTCTAATGATTTTGCATAGAAAAGTACAAAAACAAAAAAGATTAGGAAACAAACAACAAAAAATAACATATCTTAATATGCTTTGACGCAAAAAATTATACAAATAGGATACCTAATAATAGTCACTTACCTAGTTTAATAGCACATGCCATTATTGAATATTGATCCTTTAAGGTAACATAAGACATTTTAGTTCACTAGAATATTGTTGTCAGAGTCTTTTGATTTGCATTAATCTGAAAATACTGTTGATTTTTGGCTTAATTAGCTATGTTTGAAAATCCCACATATGAAAAATATAATGTAGTGGGAGTTTTAGAAATCCCACATCTAAAGAATATAATGTGGTGAAAGCTTTGAGAATCCCATATCTGAAGAATGTAATATGATGGGAGCTTTAGTGGGCTATAAATAAGTCCTTTAGCTAATTGGTTTTGTATCCCAAACAAGAATTGTAAAAGATCCATATATTTGTATTATTCTTGTTTCTCCTCATATGTTTTTGGGTTCTTGGATCTTGCCCAGATTTTGTAATATTTTGCTTTGGAGCTAGTGGAAGTTTTCAGCAGCGCCCGTGGACGTAGATTTTATACCGAACCACGTAAATTCTGGTGTGTTCTTTCCTTTTTCGCTTTGCATTTATTTTTCTGCTTTATTAGTATTTGTTATTTATATTTAATAGCTAGCATTAGTAGTTGTGTATTCGTTTAATTTTCGCTGTGCACAACAAGTGGTATCAGAGCTCTAGGTTTTGATTGATCTGGGAAATTGTCTAGGGCATTAGCTGGCTATTAAATATTTAGTTGTAGAGCTTGGGTGTTATTTTGGAATAGTTACAATTTAGGGAAGCTCTGTCAAAAAGACTATAATTGTCTAAGGAGACTGGATTTTAAGTGGGACCGTTTGTGACCCCTCCAGCCTTTCTTGGGAGCTAACCTTTTGAGTACTATTCATTTGATCACCAAGCTATTGGCATAAAAACTTTTTAGTATAAAGCAGAAATGACAGCATCTTCATCTTCGCATGTAAAAATTGAAGTAGAGAAATTTGATGGTCGAAATAATTTTGGCCTATGGCAAAGCGAAGTTACGGACGTCTTGTATCAACAAGATTTGGATATTGTTCTGAAAGAAATAAGACCAGAGAATATTGAGGAAAGAGATTGGGAGAGGCAAAATGCGAAGGCATGTGGTTTAATTCGCTCATGTCTCTGTAGAGAGCAGAAGTATCCGTTCATGAAGGAAACCTCTGCTAGTAAATTGTGGAAGGCGCTAGAGAACAAATATATGAAGAAAAGCAATGAGAATCGGCTATATTTGTTGAAGAGGCTTTACCGTCTTCAGTTGAAACCAGGTTTGAATATTAGTGATCATATTGATAATTTCAACCGTTTGTTAGCTGATTTGTTGAATTTGGATGAAACCTTTAAAGATGAGCAGAAGGCCATGCTATTGATAGGATCTCTTCCTGATGAGTTAGATCATTTGTGCATTACACTTATTCATGGGAAAGAAAAATTGTCTTTTGAAGAAGTGTGTGCAGCTTTGCTTAATTATGAAATTCGTAAGAAAGATCAGAAAGAGAATAGGGATGAATTAGTAAAGGCGCTTACAGTTAGAGGAAGAAGTAAAAGTCGGAAATAAGAAAGAAGGGGCAGATCACAGTCAAGAAAAAAACCTGATAAAGATGAATGTACCTTTTGTCATGAGAAAGGGCATTGGAAGAAAGATTGTCCGAAGCTACAGAAGAAAGATAAGGGCAAAGGTAAAGCTACTTCCGATGCATATGTAGCCGAACATGAGGAAGAAGATTTTGTGTTGGTTAGTCTATCATCAACATCTGGATCTGGTGAGTGGATTTTAGATTCGAGTTGTACTTATCATATGTGTCCACATAAGGAATGGTTCTTCAATTTCGAAGAGCTAGATGGTGGAATTGTGCTCATGGGTAATGATAACTCATGCAAAACTAAGGAGATAGGTTCAATTCGACTGAAGAATCATGATGGATCAACCAGAGTTTTGACAGAGGTTCGGTATGTTCCAGATTTGAAAAAGAATCTCATATCATTGGGAGCCTTAGAATCTAAAGGCTACACGGTATCTATCAGAGATGGAGTTGTGAGAGTTGTATCTGGTGCTTTAGTGGTAATGAAAGGTACAAGGAAGAACAACTTATACTACTACGATGGTAGTACAGTTACTGAATCAGCAGCAGTAGTATCAGAAAAGGATATTGATTCAGATATGATCAGGTTATGGCATATGCGTTTGGGACATGCAGGTGAGAAAACTTTAAGCAGTTTGGTGAATCAAGGCTTGTTGAAAGGAGTAAAAACCTGCAAGTTAGATTTTTGTGAACATTGTGTTCTGGGAAAGCAGACGAGAGTGAAGTTTGCAACTGCAGTTCATGATACTAAAGGTATTTTGGATTATGTTCACTCTGATGTGTGGGGACCCACTAGGACAGCCTCCTTGGGTGGTAAACACTATTTTGTTACATTTGTTGATGACTTTTCCAAAAGAGTTTGGGCATACACAATGAAGAAAAAGGATGATGTACTTGAGATTTTTCTTAATTGGAAAAAGATGATTGAGACTCAAAATGGGAGAAAGATTAAGTACCTCAGAACAGATAATGGAGGTGAATATTGTAGTAAATCTTTTAGAGAAGTCTGTCAAGATGCGGGTATTGTACGTCATTTTACAGTTAGACACACACCACAACAGAATGGGGTGGCAGAACGCATGAACCGAACGTTGCTGGAGAAAGTTCGGTGTATGTTGTCCAATGCTGGGTTGGACAAGGAGTTTTGAGCTGAGGCAGTGACTTGTGCATGTCATCTCATTAATCGCTTACCATCAACAGCGATCGGTGGTAGAATTCCATTGGAGGTATGGTCTGGAAAACCTGTTACTGATTATGATTCTTTACATGTCTTTGGTTGTTCTGCTTATTATCATGTAAAGGAATCTAAATTGGATCCGAGGGCAAAGAAAGCTATATTTGTGGGGATGTCTTTAGGGGTGAAAGAGTATCGTCTTTTATATCCTAATTCGAAGAAGATAATCTTTAGCAGGGATGTTACTTTTGATGAGTCTTTGATGTTGAAAAAGAAAATAAAAGATATTGTTGAGGGTAATCCGTAACAGGTGGACTCTACTCGGAAGCAGGTGGAGTTTTTTCAGAAACAGATAGAGTCAACAAATAATCTAGCTAGAATTGTTGATGCAGATGATGAATCTCCTATGATAGAGGGGGTTACTGAAGAAGAAGAAGTAGAAGAAGAGGTTCCTACCCAAGAACCTTCACAGCAACAGGAATCAATTGCAATAAATAGGCCAAGACGTAAGATTCGCAAACCTACTCATTTTGTTGATATGGTGGCCTATGCACTTCCAATTGTAGATGATGATGTTCCTTCCACTTACAGAGAAGCAGTCCAATGTTCTGAAGTTGATAAATGGAAGAAAGCTATGGATGAAGAAATGCAGTCTCTTCGGAAGAATGAAACTTGGGAGCTAGCTCAACTACCGAAGAATAAGAAGACAATTGGGTGTAAATGAGTGTTTACGAAGAAAGAGGGATTTCCTAACAAAGAAGATGTCCGCTACAAGGCAAGGTTGGTGGCAAAAGGCTATGCTCAGAAGGAAGGGATTGACTATAATGAAGTATTTTCTCCAGTTGTGAAACACTCTTCCATTAGAATTCTATTGGCCCTTGTAGCTCAATTGGATTTGGAACTAGTTAAAATGGATGTAAAAACTGCATTTTTACATGGTGATTTAGAAGAGGAAATCTATATGACTCAGCCAGATGGATTCAAGGTTGCTGGTAAAGAAAATTGGGCTTGCAGATTGAAGAAATCGCTTTATGGTTTGAAACAGTCTCCGAGACAATGGTACAAGCTATTTGATCAATTTATGATAGGACAAAAGTACACCAGAAGTAAATTTGATAATTGTGTATGCTTTCGAAGGCTACAAGGTGGTTCTTTCATCTACTTGCTCTTATATGTTGATGATATGTTGATAGTTTTTAAGAGTAGAGTGGAGATTGAGAAGTTAAAAACTCAGTTGAATTCAGAGTTTGAAATAAAGGATTTGGGTGAAGCTAAGAAGATTCTCGGTATGGAGATTGGTAGAGATAGAGAAAAATGTAAGGTTTGTTTGACTCAGAAGCAATATCTGATGAAGGTATTACAACGTTTTGGTGTATCTGAATAGTCAAAACTTGTAAGTACGCCACTTGCTCCTCATTTCAAGTTGAGTGCATCATTATCTCCAAGTACTGATGAAGAACGAGAGTACATGTCTAGTGTTCTGTATTCTAATGCGGTTGGTAGCCTGATGTATGCTATGGTGTGTACAAGACCTGACATTTCACAAGCGGTTGGAGTTGTGAGCAGGTATATGCATGATCCTGGTAAAGGACGTTGGCAAGCTGTGAAATGGATTCTACAGTACTTGTTAAAAACTGTAGATTTTGGTTTGATATTTCAGAGGGAAGATTCACTTGGTCAGTTTACAATCGGATATGTAGATTCAGATTATGCTGGTGATTTGGATAAACGACGATCAACTACTGGATATGTATTCACTCTTGCGAGAGCTCCTATAAGTTGGAAGTCTACTTTACAATCAACAGTTGTTTTGTCTACGACAGAAGCAGAGTATATGGCAATGACAGAGGCTGTGAAGGAAGCAATTTGGTTACAAGGATTACTGATAGAGTTGGGAGTGGGACAGAAGAATATTATTATTTACTCGGATAGTCAAAGTGTCATTCACTTAGCAAAGAATCCAGTATTCCATGTTCGCACCAAGCATATTGATGTTCGATATCACTTTGTGCAGGAAATTTTGAGTGAAGGGTCGATTCTCTTACAGAAAATTGGGACTGCTGATAATCCTACGGAAATGATGACCAAAGTGGTGACAGCAATCAAGTTCAACCATTGTTTGGACTTGATCAACATTTTGAAAGTCTAAAAGGACATATATGAAGGCATTGCTGAAGGCTAATATGCCAAGGTGGAGATTTGTTCATTTTTGGCTTAATTAGCTATGTTTGAAAATCCCACATCTAAAAAATATAATGTAGTGGGAGTTTTAGAAATCTCATATCTAAAGAATATAATGTGGTGAAAGCTTTAAGAATCCCACATCTGAAGAATGTAATATGGTGGGAGCTTTAGTGGGTTATAAATAAGTCCTTTAGCTAATTGGTTTTGATCCCAAACAAGAATTGTAAAAGATCCATATATTTGTATTATTCTTGTTTTCTCCTCATATGTTTCTGAGTTTTTGGATCTTGCCCAGATTTTGTAATATTTTACTTTGGAGCTAGTGGAAGTTTTCAGCAGCGCCCGTGGACGTAGGTTTTATACCGAACCATGTAAATTCTGGTGTGTTCTTTCCTTTTTCGCTTTGCATTTATTTTTCTACTTTTCTGCTTTATTAGTATTTGTTATTTATATTTAATAACTAGCATTAGTAGTTGTGTCTTTGTTTAATTTCCGCTTTGCACAACAAATACAATATCTAATTCTTTAATAATCTTGCAAGAGAATTTAAAAGAACATAAACCAATAAGATCAGCATACATTATATCTGATGGAATTACTAGGTCTTTTTTTATTATTTTTTTTTTCTACTTCAACTGCCATAATCGTTCCATTCCTTACCCCTTAAAGATCTACGAATTGAGTCTAACCAACCAAATTTTCTGATTTTTCCATCAATGTAAATGTCCACAATCTATGATATAGTCTAAGGAAAATATCTGTAAGCAAAGAAGTAATTGGATCATGGCCTACAACTTATACACTGCATAACCCGATGGAAGTTCACAGCAACGCCATAAAAAACCGGATCTGTGCTGAGCCAATGTTTGCTAGTATGAACAACCTTGAAACAGGAAAAGCCTTTTTTGGCCTCTCATGTTAGAATGCATGGAAGCATACCAATTGGACTCTGTTTCTTTTGGTAACATCAGAATGAAATTATTGATTATGCAGTCTTCTTGTTTCATTCCTTTGGACACATCCTTGCCGGTTCATCTATCAAGCTATGAAATTGGAATCCCTTGAAAAAGGAAACTAACTTTTGTTGTACTTCTTGTACCTAAAAGTTTAAGATTAATTGTGTTAACAATGAATGTCTTCTTCTTAGCTCTTCAAATTTACTTTGCCTACCAAATCCAAAATATATCCTTTTGAGATATATAATACTGAGAATTTATGAACATAGCATAATATCAAACATCAAAAGTCATCCACTATGATGTACTCAGAGGAAAACATATGACATTAGTGATAATGACTACCCTAATTTGACATTGTTATACCATAACTTGAGGAAAGTCCATGTCAATGCCACTACGAACAAATTTGTGCCTAGCCAACACTCATGTTATAAGACTTGGAGTGCTACGAGTGAGCATGAACAATCTCGGAACAAGGAAATCCTCTTTAGTGCTCCTAACCTTACAAAATATTAAGTAATACACAAACCTGGCAACTTACAAATACATACAATGCAAAACATGAATAAGTATATGTTATCAACTCAAAATATCCATTTTAATTAATATGCTTTGAGCTAGAAAATCGTATAAACAGGAACCTTACACCCACTTACCTAGTTAATAGCACATGTCATTACTGAATCTTCATTCTTCAAGATATGATATTTTACTCTCTAAAATATTGTTATTAGAGTCTTATGATTAGCATAAATCTGAAAATACAACACCCAATACCTTATCTTAGGGAGAATCTGAAGAAACATGAAGCAATAGTCAGCATATATCATATATAATGGAAATACATGATCTATTTTTTATTTATGTCAACTATCATAATCAATGCATTCCTCACCTCTTGAAGATCTAGAATTGATTCAAGTTATAATAACTTCCTAATTTGCCATCCACGTAACATCCCTTCTTCTAAATTTTGATGCATATCACACTCTTCTATCTCATACATATCCATAAACCACCAAAGTTACTTTGACAAGAAATATACATGTTAGTTTTTCATATTAAATATCCACCTATATATCACTTAATTTTGATAATAAGAAAATATGTGTGAATTGATGCAAAATATCAAAAAACATTGGACCAATCATGCACCAACATCAAACATGAACCGGAGACAAACATGGTTTGCTAACAAGTGGATGTAGTGAACCATGTTCTTGCTTCAAATAGTTGTCAATGTAACATTAAAATTAAGTTTCCAAATATATATTTAATTAAGTTCTAGTTTACAATAAATTTAATTTGGCTTCATCTATGGATATCAATATATTTCAAAACACAATGTACTAAGAAATGGAGCAGCAAATACCTGCAGTTTGATGTTCGATGCAACCTTTGGAAAGTTCAATGGCAATCTCTTTGCTTATACACAAACAATGACAATGGCACGCTATGCTTATGCCTGAAAGTTATCAAAATTAAGAAGCTTTGAATAGAAAAGTCAATAGAAAACACAAAAGAAGAGGATAACAAAAACGAAGGAAATTTGAAACATATTTAAGTAATCAAGACATACTTATGACAAAACAATTAATAAGATAGCCAAAGGCAATTCATCAACTAGCATCACTTGACTTTGTGTCTTTGAAGTGTTAAAATCTTCAATGAAAACGTCCACATTATATGACATGCTCGAAGGAAAATACTTGAAAGCAAAGAGGGTAATAAGATCACGGTGGCCCATAATTTTTACCTTGTAGTAAAGATATATAAGGTAATTCCTACTCTACTTCAATTTTGTTATACCATATCTTAAGGAAAGTTTACGTCAATGCTACTTAGAATGGATATGTGTTGAACCAGTGTCTATTGAGGCAGGAGACTTGGCAATGCCCTTAAAACCCTCCCTCTTCTCGCATCTTATGTTTAAATACATGAAACTCTGCCTCTTCTGTAATACTTATCGAGACTCTGTTTCTTCTTATCAAAATGGAAATATTGATAGAAATCTTCTTATTTCATTCTTCCTCTGGACATGTCCTGGCTTATTCCCCTATTCACTGTTGTTGTATTATCTGCACCCAAAAATTTTAAGATCAATACTTTTAACATTAAGCATCTTCTTCTTACCTCTTCTTAAGCAACAAAGCACCAAGTACAAAGACAAAAAAATTTAAATGTCTCATAAATCCAATATACCTCTCCTTCTGTTATATAAACTTGACAATATACAAATTAATATTGCACAATTTCAAAACATTAAGAAGTATACATCATGAACTAAATGTACCCATTAACAAATTGAATTAGCATTGTTCCTAACCTTTCATCTCAATGCATCATGGCATGACAATTTGATTACCCGATAAATGCATTCTCTAAGGAAATCTTAAGGTGACTGATGAGAACATAGTGACTTTGTATAAAAGATTAAATGGGCTATGCAGAGTGCAGACCAGATTTGTAACCATTTGACATCTATTTTTCACTGAAGGCTGCAACTGCAAGTAGTGGATCCAGTGAATAAAAATTAATATATGGATCATATCCACAAATTGAAGGTTAACCATAAAGTAAAGACATTAGAAAGTAAATCCTACCCGAATTACATGAAAAATCATTCTATCATATGAAATATCAAATTGAATAAAAATGAATAAATGGATCATATCCACAAAATTGAAGGTTATCAATTTGATCTCTCTTACTCCTTCACATCCTCGACCTCCTCCCTACAGTAAGTCACAATACCGTGCAGCTTCATTCTCATCTTTGAATACTTAGAGCAAGAGTTAAAGGGCTCTTTGGTGGTCAAAACGAATGGTTTCATTTTTGTAATTTTCTAATTCTTCCAAAGTCTTATAAGTTGATTTAATCAAATTCAACTTTTCTCATTCTATCTCCGAGTATCCATTTGCTCGAAACTATTCTGCCTCCATTTCGACTTTCCGTAAACGAGCCTGGGCTTTTTCCAGTTGTTCAATGGCCCCCCTGCAGTTTTTCTGAATTTCGAATAGTATTCAGGATCCTTAGTTTTCGATTATCTAATAAATCATTTAATGAAAGTGGATTATCTTTCTATTCATCTCAAAACTTCCATGATTCCTTCCGAAATGAAACATGAATTTTTCGAGTCATTTGGCTCTCACAGTCAATTACTTCAACTATTTAAGTATTCCCATATCTTTTTTTTTTTTAATGTAATGAGCCTATCCTCTCCTTCTCTTCGCTATTTATATTCCAAGATGTCACGACTAATCACTAATCCAAGACCAGAATATTTGGAGGACTCTTCTGACCAAACAAAACAAATATATACAATTGTCAGCAAAGTTGTTTCTTTTTTTCTTCAAATCCAAAGAATTCTTCTCACTTTATATTATACACAAGTGACCGATTTAGCATAAAAAGGGGTTAATCGGAATACCCAATTTTCAAATATTTTCCAATAAAAAGCTCAAATCATTTTATCGACATGAGTGTTTTATATCAAAAATGAATTCCAATTATGTATTTTGCAAACCTTTTTATTCTATATTAACATGGTAGTAGAAAGAGTATCATACTGCGTTTGGACTTCAAATAGTTTAGCTTTAACCATGTTAATGGTTCCACATTATTGGTTTGGTTGATAGAGAATCAAAGTAGATTTACCAATGAATCGCGAAATGCTATGGTTCTTAAATATGATTCATAAGGAATTCATGGAATTATGCCCTTTTTTTTGGTCTAATTATAATGAAAAAAAGTACAGCTGGGTGGATCCAGCCTATTAAAAATGAATTTTTCTTTAGTGACATAAGATTTAATTGTAGAAAGAATCATGCGGATACTTGGTTTTTTACCGATATTATTGATTAGTAATCAGTGAACCTTTATTAACATAACAACATAAAAAGCGAATTCTTTCTCATAATTAGGAGTAGGAGGCAAGGCAAATAAAACGAATTTTGTGCTCACCTCTTGCATATGTATATAATTCAAATATAGAAATATAATTGAAATATAGAAAATCTAGAATCTTGCATATTTCTATATCTCCGAGGAAGTCCCAACTTTTCTAAGAATCACTACTCTTGGATTGGATTCTAACAAATTTTTTGGGAATTTTTAAGAGACTCTTTTTTAATTAAAAAAGAAATTAGACTAAGAAGATAAGAACAATATAAGAAGAAAAAAAATAAAAGAAGTACGGATTAGAAAGAAAGTGGATTATCATACATACATCTATTTCAAGTAGAAAGATTAATAAGTCCGTTTAATTAGTTCTACATTGCTTTCACTTATTATATATTCTCACTTCGATATACTTAGTATACTTATATACGAATTAGAATATGAATTATAATTATTATAAGATATCTTTATAACAATAACAGGTACAAATATTATATTAAATCGAGGTACCCATTCTATGACAATTCTCAACAACTTATCCTCCCTTTTTGGTGCCTTTAATGGGCCTAGTATTTCCGGCAATTGCAATGGCTTCTTTATTTCTTCATGTTCAAAAAAATATATATTTTAAAATCTGATGTGTTCAAATCTCCTCTAGTTTTTTCGTCAAGACTTAGCAAACACAACACTGATATCCAATTAGTAGAATATTGTATAACAATAACAGGTGACTTTCTATGAACATAAATGAAAAAGCTCTTAGACATGCATAAACATAATATATGGGCAAATAAATTCTAGCAATTTTAAAAGATAGGTCGGGGCTGCTCCCATGTCTAAAATTAAAGTCAATCTATCCACATATATGTAGCTATTGATAGTGAATCATATGAAGGGTGTGGGACCCCCCCTCATGGCCTCGGCCACCTCGGGGGTACAGGCCTCGCCTCGCAGCCTCGGCGGCCCACTCACTAGGTACTGTCCCTGGTCAGGGGATTTGCTTCGCCTCCCCCAGCTGCCACTCGAACCTCTGACCCTCAAGGATATGAGTGTTTAACTTGCAAGCTGGGTACCAATTGAGCTCAATTGGTACCCAGCTTGCAAGTTAAACACTCATATCCTTGAGGGTCAAAGGTTCGAGTGGCAGCTGGGGGAGGTGAAGCAAATCCCCTGACCAGGGACAGTACCTAGTGAGTGGGCCGCCGAGGCTGCGAGGCGAGGCCCGTACCCCCGAGGTGGCCGAGGCCATGAGGGGGGGTCCCACAAAGGGGCTGTTTTTATTTTATTATATCTAACAAATTCGATGAATTACTACTAAAAGTTCACATCAGAATAGTATTAGTTGATGGGAGTTACTTCGAAAAAAAAAAAAAGTAAAGTGAAATTGATTTTTGGTTATTCCCTCAATTCCAATAAAATGCAACTGGATCTAGTATGTATGAATCGGTGATCAAAATGTATATGGATAGAATTTATAGTAGGATCTCGCAAAACAAGTAATTTGTGTTGGGCCATTATCCTTTTTTTTAGGTTCATTAGGATTCTTATTGGTTGGAATTTCTAGTTATCTTGATAAGAATTTGATATCTTTATTTTCGTCTCAACAAATAAATTTTTTCCCACGAGGGATCGTAATGTCTTTCTATGGGATCGTAGGTCTCTTTATTAGTTCCTATTTGTGTTGCACAATTACATGGAATATTGGCAGCGATTATGATTGATTTGATCGAAAAGAAGGAATAGTATATATTTTTTGTTGGGGATTTCCTAGAAAAAGTCGTCGCGTCTTTCTACAATTCTTTATGAAAGATATTCAGTCCATCAGAATAGAAGTGAAATAGGGTATTTATACCCATCATGTCCTTTTTATGGAAATCAGAGGCCTGGGAGCCATTCCCTTGACTCATACTGATGAGAATTTGACTTCGCAAAATTGAGCAAAAGGCTGCAGAATTGTCCTATTTCTTGCGAGTACCAATTGAAGAAAAATGAACTGAAAAATAAAAGTTTTCTCAGCAGGAGGAAAAACCCCAAGAATCCTCCTTTTTCTATAGCATAACTTACTGTGCCCCCTAGGGCCAAAGCAAGGCAAACGTGTACGGAGTAGTCATAACATAAAACAAAATTATTTTTGTCTGTAATTTTTTTTTTTCGAAATATTTGATATTTTCATTTTTAATAGATAGGAACTTCTTCATTTGGAAATCCGAAAAATATTCTTTATTTGAATCTTTTGAGTATCTATCGAAGGGAAGTAATTCTGTCAAATATTTGATCAATTGAGATATCTAGAAACAATCGATTTTTTTATTATTTCTTCATTTGAATTCGAATTCGAAGTGGGTTCTTCTTCTATTTCTGTATTTTTTCTATACTAGATTCAACGACTAACCTCTAAATCCCAACTAAAAAAAGAGACTCAATTAATAATTAATAGGCGTGATACCTTATCTTATAATGGAACTCCATTTGATAGAAATATTAGATTACATAGAGTCAACGAATGAGATGAACTCATTACCAATTCACAGATGAAAAAATGACAAAAAAGAATGTATCCATTCCCCTTTGATATCTTTCATCTATAGCGTGGTTTGTGGAATGTTTTGATATGATTTTTGTGTGAAATTGAAAAGAAACAAATTGGATATCAAAAGGTATAGTTCTCGACCAAAGCGAATATTGTTGTCCAAGTATATTGTTTCATGAGTTTAGTTTGAATTTACATCATAATATATGTATTTGAATGAGATTATAATGAGAAAAATTGGTTTGAATTGATGATGTGGATGATGGCATCCATTCGTCCAAAAATGGTGGAAAATGGTTCCAAGAATTAGTTAAATGCATAGATGAGAAAATTTAGTTTCAATGATAATGCTTTATATGTGTTGAAATGTTGAAATTGGTGATGAAATGAGGAAGCTTTGATATACAAGCTACCGTGTTTCGATTTTAGTATAATTGTTGTGATGGAAAATTATTTTTAAATAATTTGGATGATAGGAATAGCTTGAAATTGAAAGGAAAGTCATTAGAATGTTAAATGGCCACCTTGTGACCAAACTTTTCCTGATTATGAAAGTTTGATGTTTATGGAAATGTTTGTAAATGAATGAATTTAGTTGTAAAGTTTCCTAAATATAGAATATGAAAATATGTAGGTGACGGGAAAACAAAGTAAGTTCGAAAATTTTGTGCTATAGTGAGGTGAGTTAAAAAAATAGGTAAGTGTACCTTCGAAATGAAATAAAATGAATTTATTTCTATCTTATCTTCAATGTTTAAAGATTGTGCATTGAAATAGTTCATATTGATTTCAAAGTAATTGGATTGATACGAAACCTCCTAATTGATTTAATGAAAGTTTTAAAGAAATGTGAAATGTATTATAAAGAAAAGCAATTGAAATAAAATTGTTTAATAAACCAATGGTACACCTTAGAGGTATTATACATATATCTGGTTGAGGTTGAGTATCCTAAATGTGCATTGGCAGTGTAGGGGGTGTCTGTCACTAACAGTTAGAGGAAATCTGTAGGGAGGGACTGTGTCATGTCAGTTCAGTTCTGTGTGTTGCCCAATACACGTACAAGGTATATTATTCGCTAACTTTCACCTGAGTGAGGAAAAATGTAGTTCTGTTGTGAGAGAAAAATTTCGTTACGTAAAACCGAATAGATGGCCTGAATGAGAAAAAAATTCCAAAATTACCCAAGCGAGGTAAAATTCTGCTCAATACCTAGGACATCACATGGTGCGGACAAACAGTATTTGGCTTATTTTCATGCAGAGATTTTTCGAAAGCTTTATTGTCGCCATTGTTTACGTTTTATAGTAAAGCATAGAAAATCATTTTAAAGTGATTTTTTGAAATGAGTTTTATAAAGCATAGATTACAGTTTTTAAATAAAAGTTTATAAATACATTTTAAAGAAATTTTTAGGGAGGTTTGATTTTATAAAGTAAAAGCAGGATAGTGATTTTCGTGACATTCATTAAGCTCATTTAGCTTACCTTTATTTTATGTTTTTATAAATAAAACCTCCCCAGGGATAGGTATAGAGATTAGTGCATCCATTGCAAGGACTTCAAAACAAGATTAGGTGGGCTGAGTCATACATGCTGTTACATTGATATATAATTATTATAAATATTTTAGAAAATTTGAATACTTGTAAAGTTATATATATTCATTCATTTGTTTATATTTTGGAAAATATATAAATGCTTATATATGCATGACATGCGATTTATTCTCAAATTGTCTTTGAACTTAAATTGTATGTTTAGGGTTGCTTGTGGTTTCAAAATGAGTAAGGCCTGAGGCCTAGTAATGGAGAAAATGTTTGGAAATGTTTTTGTTAGCCCATGGTACGCTTTATAGATATTCAGATACTAGCGGAAATGGTAGAGCACTCTAAGTGATGCAGAGTTCTGCTTGTAATGATGTAGGATTCCGCTATTGTACAGGGTACATTTCGTCATGTGGTATTTAGACACCGATGGCTAGTTGATTTTAATTCATAGAGAAATTTTTCAGATAATTATATTGTCACCACCATTTATTATTTTACAGTAAAGATGAAATAATTGAGACTGCTAGGTTTTCAAAAGAAAATTTTTTCACTCGTTTCCATTTGTAACAAACTGTTGAAAGAAAAAAAAAGGATCGTAAAAGCGGTGGAGAATTTAATACCTAGAGTTGAATGCATGTTTGTCACCTTGGAGAGTTCAAGGGCTGCCTCTTTTCACATACTCATCATCAATCACGATATAAGGGATGTGAGAGATGTCAAACCAGTGCTTTCCTTCCTCCTTTCCATAGCGAGCTCTTATCATGGGACACTGAATTATACTCAAAACTCGTGGTGGTGCCAGAAGAACCTGCTTTGGCAATGCTTTTAATTTGGGGCAGTTATCAATTTCCAAGGTATGAAGAGATGGCATCATTGTTATATTATGAAGTTCAATCCCAAAATCCCACTCTTCCCATTCCTCCATGTTCAAAAACCGAAGATATTTCAATTTGGGAAAAATAGTAACCATTAAAGATGAAATATTGTCATCACTTTCTAATCCCAAAAGTTCATTACCCACTCCTTTTACTCTCTTCATCTTTTCTATGCGAAGTGCTTCAAGGGATGGCAATTTTCCCAATGGAGGAAGTCGCTCACACTTGATCCATTCTATCAGAACTAATCTTCTCAAATGAGCAAAAGACTCTGTCCAATTTGGTGACACCGTGTTGCCTACGTACTCTGATATTTCTAAAGTTTGTAACTTTGGAGGAGGTTGTAAAGCTTCAAAAATTGTTTCATTGTTCATCGAACCCGACCCACTGAAGTCTAATTTCAAATACAAAATTTTTTTCTTATTTGCAAGTTGTACTCTCTGAGCCTCGCTCACATTTCTCAGATTTCCCAAACCATTTATACCAAAACATCCTCCAAGGTGGTCAAATTTATTCAAGCATTCAAGTGAACATGCTTTGCTACCAAAAACACCCTCACTTACATGGAATTCATTTAATGTACGAAGACATGTTAGTTTCTCAATTCCTTTTGGCATAAATTTAAGAGAATCAGTCTGATAATTGTACAAATGTCTTAGATTGATCAACTTCTCCATCCTTTGAGGTAGTTCCTTAAGTTTGTCACATGAAGAAACATTTAAGGTTTGTAAATTATATAATTCACATAATGTTTTCGGTAACATTTCTAATCTCGAATTATTACTTAAGTCAAGATACCTCAAATGTATTAGTTTTCCTATCTCTTTAGGAATTTTTTCTAGCATTATTTTATATATATTCCTCTTACCAATCATTACTTCATACTTGGTAGTACCGCTCAATGTCAACGCCCTTAAGCATGTATTTTGAGCCAATAACTTTAGCAAGACTCCATCAATTGAATATGTGCCTAAATCAAATTTAATCAACAAACTCCGTAATTTTTTTGTATTACGAATGGAGGTAGGAAATGAACTATTTTCGTCAACCATTAACATTAAATTTTGAGCTTTCTCGAATGAAATGTCAATGCTTGATTGTCCAAAATCTTTGTCCATTGCAAAACCTTCATTATTGGTAAGAAATTGAGCAAAGTCATGCACTATATCATGCATCTTACATCCTATAATGCTACCAAAATTTTCTTTTATGAACTCTTGAAAAAAGGAATGTGCAGCAAGACTATTAAAATAATCCTCACCCATCATCCCTATCTCCTTATTGTTTCTTGCTAATTTTAGATAACCTTGAGTCATCCACAAGTCAATCAACTCATATTTATATAATTGGTAGTCCTTTGGAACAGTGGCACAGTATAAGAAACATCTTTTAAGCATTAGAGGCAAATCATTATAACTTAATAATAAAGGAGCAATAACATCCTTCTCAAACTCTTCAAGTATCCACATCTCACTATCTAAGATAATTTCCCATTCATTTCTAGTTGTTTTAAAGTGCAAAAGACTCCCTATAGTCTTTATTGCAAGTGGCAAGCCCTTGCACTTGCTTATAATTTCTTTCCCAACACCTTCTAGTTCATTACACTCCTTATGAGACCTATCATGAAATGCAAAGTGCTTGAACAATGACCAGCTCTCATTGTCAGACAATT
The DNA here is from genome assembly GCA_022984855.1 of Dimocarpus longan. NCBI lineage: Eukaryota > Viridiplantae > Streptophyta > Magnoliopsida > Sapindales > Sapindaceae > Dimocarpus > Dimocarpus longan. The sequence goes on from CM041013.1 coordinate 9,049,525, forward strand.
CCTCAACGGGAATAACAATCAATTTCAACATAATAGCAACAGGCTTCTTACGTGTGGTGACTATAATCTTACTTCCATTGAGACAATTCTTAAGGTAATTATGCAATGGTTCCCAATCTTTATAGTCTTCTGTCCACACATCATCTAATACGAGAAGAAATTTTTTCCCTATAATAGATTGATGAATATTTTCTAAAATAGTTTGCAATGTGGTTGAAATAGAGATTTCACCTTTTAGACCTTCAAGTATTGCATTGGCAACCTGTACCTTATCAAACAGGTTTGAGACACAAACCCATATTCTTTTTTCAAAGTTGTTTTTCACCTCATTATTATTGTATGCAAGTTGAGCAAGAGTTGTTTTTCCTATTCCTCCCATCCCTACAATTGAGATGATATGGAGGCATTCTTGCTCATTGCTGCTCTCACACAACAGCTTGCTCAATAATTCCTTCTTCTCTTTATCTCGACCACATATCAAATACTCATCAATGGAAGAGGTGGTTTCTACTCCCCGAGATTGCTCACCACTTGTAATTGTATTAAAAGAATATCTATCTTTTTCTTTGGCAATTTAATCTAGACTCTCATTGACTTCTTTTAGCTTAAGAGCTATGTCACGGTGCAAAATAACTTGCTTAAAACAGAAGCAAGAAGAGAGAAAGAAGGAACATACCTTCTTCTTAAGAGTAAGAGCATTTTCAGTTCTCTTAATCTGCAGTTTCAGCTTGGAAGTGTTCCACTTATCCAACACGTTTTCTGCATCATAGGATACAGCTCTGAGCTTATCTAACCAGAGTCTGACACTTGTCTCCTTCATTTTCCTTAGCTCAGCATCAACGAGCACAGCTTGAATGGCTTGGAAATTACTAGTCAGCCTTTCTACTTCTTTGCTTACACCACGTAAGAGTGTAACTTCTTCTTGAATCTGTTGATGAGTGATTGAAGCCAATTGTTCCAAGACAACAGAAACAATTGCATCTGCCATAGTTGAGGGATGGTAGTTTGAATGGTAATTGCTGAGACTTGAGTTTTTTGATGTGAAAATTCTAGCATAAAATTTTGTAATTTACGTAAAATATATTTTAAAGAATAATTGAAAAGTCATAGTAGCGGTCCTACAGCAATGATGCATCACCTCTTCCACTCTGTAAAAACTAAAAAGCAAGAAAGCAATCAACACGTTACATTCTTCATTATAGTATAATACCTTGGGCTTCAATTTCAATGTAAAATATAAAAAGACATAAACCACGTGAAGTTTGTAATATCGATATAAAATATAAAAAGACATAAACGACGTGAAGTTTATATTTATTAGGAGTGATAATATAGGTTATGACACGATGAGTCGATACGAATTCATAAAAAATAAATAGGTGTGAGTTTGAATTAAACGAATTTATGTCGTAATCTAATTAAACCAGCTAGGCAAAACCAGCCAACCTGACTCACATATAATAAGTGACAAACTGACATTATGGCTAGATTTATAATATATCTTAGGGTACTTTAATTACTCATTTAATTAGATTGTGAAGCCTGAATTGATTATTAAAAGTATGTTTTGAGAATTGAAAAAAAATGGTCTTGTAGTATAAAATGGAAGGGCGTTTTAGTCGTCGGAGCCAGTTCCATATCAAGAAACTGCGTGAAGGGGCTACTTTTTTTTTTTTTTTTGATAATTTTGTTTTCTGTTTTTTTAAACGTGTCGTTCACACTACTACAATCATGCATCCAAATTTCTGAATTTTATAAGTACTGTGGGCCATTTGCAGCCCAAGTTTCCATAAATTATTTAGTTTAATATGATATTATAATATTATTTATTAAGCAAAATCATTTATTTTAATATATAACAATTTTTTATAAAATTTTACATTCTTTTATGTCATTTTCAAATTAAAGAGACAAAAACCGTGTGAAATTATCATATAGTAAATAGAAGGAAAAACAATAGGAGAAAAAGTGACTCTAATGCCAATTTTTCAACGTTGTTGGTGGATATGATCATGATCTTTTGTTTTTTTTTTTTCTCTCATAAAATTGAGACTTAATTTGATAAAATGACTGAAGGATAAGACCTGCATGTCCTTCCAAAGATACTGTCTATCTAATATCCAAGTTTCAATTACAAGTCTCTTCTTCTTATTTCTAATTACATATTTGCATATATTAATTCTGAATTTTTAATATTCTAAATTGAATTTATGTATCGCACTTTATTTGAAGTGTTTCCATACATCTATTATTTTAATTTAATATAATATATCTCGTTATATATATATATATATCCTATGCCTGTGAACATGCATTTGTAGTAATAGAATTCGTCACAATAATTTATTTTATTTATATTTTACTGGTTGTCAATATAAAAAATAAATGATCAATTAATGAACAGTATTAGGCTGACCCTAAGTTTAGAAGAGAGCTTTTTATAACACAATTTGAAGAAGAATTCATGAATATGATCAGAAATTTTCTAGAATAATAGATTCTATAAAAATGAGTGATAAGATAAATTCAGAAATGGGAACCTCTCAAAAAGTCAATTATGAAAAGATGTTGCCAGTCATCAATAAAGGAACTGTGTTGTATATTTTCCTTGTTAATTAAAGTCACTTTTTCAACATTATAGACATAAATTCATGATTGATAATGGCATCTTTAAAAGGAAAATAAACTCAATTTAATAATTAATAATTATTTTTTATTGAAAAATCAATTAATAATTGTTTTGATTAGCAGATATTTACGTATCAATTTCAATTGCAGAATTCTTTCTCTCCCTTCCAGCCTCACACCTGGTTACTTCATTACTATTTCTTTTTTTTAACTACTTTATTACTATTTCTATATATATATTTTAATAATTGTTGCAATGATGTATCACTTCTTCGACTTTTCATTGTATTATAATCCTTTCGGCTTCAATTTCAATATAAAAAGACAAAACTTGTCGACCTACACATTACACTTTTCAACAATTAAAATCATTCATTCACATTTTTAGATTTTAATTGAGTTCGCATTCAATTATTCATTACAAATAATTATGGATGTATATATGTGCTCAAACTTTAAATATAATGATTTTTTTTTTTTATAAGTACATATTATTAGTATAGATACACTTTCGAGATCTTAATTCAAATATACACTCAAAGACATGATTAGAAATAAACTCTCATAATTGGGAGAAAAGACCTCACACACAAGTGGGAATATGCCTCGAACATAACTCACACATAGGTGAGGGAATGCACGAACCTTGCACTTTAAGTAGAGGCAAGGGAAGTGGTGCCAATTGACTCACTAGAGAGTAAAACTTATATTTTATTTAGTCATTTTTTTAAATGTAAATACATTTAGGCCCATTTGACACCTTGAAAATCACATCGGCATGGGTGCAAAAGTGAAAGGAATTTTTTTTTTTTCAAACTCATAAAATTCCACTTGTATGAGATTTGAAAATTCATCCACTTTGGTGGGTATTGCAAATCCCAAACAAGTGGGATTTTATTTTATTTTTTAATATTATATTTTTCAATTAATTTGTGTTAGTATTTATTATTTATATTAAATGCAGTTAAACTAATTAGTTGGATATTAAGTGTGAAATATTAAAAGTATATTTTAAGAATTGTAAAAAGTCTTTTAATGTACAAAGGAAGAGTATTTTAGTAGTTGGGCCAGTTCCATATCAATAAACTGTGTGAAGGAAGAGTTTTTTAACGCATTGTTGTTCATTCGGCCTTGGACAATTTTTTCCTGGAGAAAATGCATAAAATTACCCATTTGACTAGTTGCACTTCAAAACTAACCCTTTAGTTTTTGTTCATATAAAAAAGAGTATGAATGGACAAAAATGCCCTTAATGAAGTGGGAGCCATGAAATTGACAGAAGTTGAGTTTTGGTGAACCACTCTTCTCACACCTACGTAACCTCTCCTGCCAACAAACTGTACAGCAATCTCCTCCCACCAACCGGCCTTCGATTCTGTCACTTCCGATGGCCAACATGTCTTCTTACTTCTCACGACCAACCTCTCTTATTACTTCATAACCTCTTACGGTATCCACCAACGGGCCTAACGTCTCTCCGCAGTTCCGACAACTAACATCTCTTTTGACTTCCCATGGCTAACCTCTCTTCTTATTTCCTATGGCCACCCTTTCATCTGTCTTCCCTTGCTTAAGAAAGGAAGGAGCGTGAATTGTTGGACTGTCAAAGAACTGGCCCCATAGCTGTCGATCTGCTTCTCTGCGGGTGGGTAGTATATTTGACTAGTTATTGTTGCTTTGGGTATGTGAATATGTTGATATGAACCAAGGATAAGGTATTAAAAGTGTGTTTCGACTATTTTGTGTACTATTATGTAAGGTTTTGTGGGTATAATGAGAATGTAAAAGTTAGATTGTATTCGTAGTTATAATGTGAATCTGTACTTTAAGGGTGAGATTTGTAATAGAGGCTAAGATGAGTTTAGATGTGAAGTCTTCATGTTAAGGGTGGGAATGCAAACTTTTAGGTTGGAAATCTCAACTTTCAGGTTGGGATTCCCAACCTATAGGTTAAGAATCATAACATTTACATTGAGAATCTCAACCTTGAGGTTAGGAATCTTAGACCTTTGAATCGAGAGTCTCAACCAGAAGGTTGAGATTTTCATTCTTGAGATTGGGTATCTGAACCTAACAAGTTGGGAATTCAACTTGGAGATTGAGATTTTCAACCTTCATTTAACATCCAAGTTGGAAATCTCAACCCTGAGGTTGGGATCCAAACTTATCCATTGGGATTCCCAACCTTCATGTTGGGATTCCCAATATTAATTTGACATCCAAGTTTGGAATCCCAACCTTAAGGTTAGGATTCCCAACCCCAACGTTAAGATTCTAAACGTGGATGTTGAATCCAAGTTCGGCAATGTAGAACCCTAGATACCATTTTCACGAAAAACAATTTTTTTTGGTTAATAGTGTTTTTGGTGAATAGTATTTGTGTGAATAGTGATTTTTCGGAAAGCGGACCCTAGAAACCAAAAGTCTTGGAATAGGAATTAGAGTTATTAGAAATTGAATTGGATCGAAAATAAGTTTATTCGAATAGGTTTTAAACGATCTAAAAATAATTGACGAAAATGCCCTTTTTGAGAAATAATGGATATTAGTGATTTAATACCCATTTGAATTTTTTTGAAGCATGAGATCGAGAGGGTTTATTCCCAATTAGAGTATTAAGTGGTAAATTTGCTGATAAGATGACCATGGAATATTTTGGGAATTTATTGAGTTTGAATGACAATTAAATCCATTAAGGGTAAAATGGTCATTTCAAGCTCAAATAATACATGAATTTGGTGTAAGCATCATATGGAAAAACCTTGAGGAAGAAACACAATCCATGTCAAGTGAAATTAACCATTTGAGAGTGACAAAATTGAATTTAATTATTGAATTAGTGGGAAATTAGTTGGCATGCATAAACTCATTTTTGATATTTTAATTGTCAAGTGACTAAATTGTCATTGGACAGATAAGTTACTATGAGATAAAATTAAGAGCATTATGGTAAAGTTAATTAGAGGATTTAATGGCCAGTTGATGAATTAATGAGTTGCATTTTAAATAAACCAAATTAGCATTATATAAAGTGATGGATGGTGAGTTTTTGAGTGCATTTTTCCGGCAAAAAAGAGAGAAAATTTGGAGAGTGCAAGGCAGTGTATTCGGCAGCAAGGGGAGGAGAAAATAAGTGAGTTTAATCCATTTCTTCACGTCAAAATAAGTGTTAGAGAAAAAGATTAAGCAAGAAGGTGGAGAAAAATAAGTAAGTTAAGTTTTTATGGTATTTTCATGGGTGGGGTTTTCATGGTGGAATAATAAAGTGATGTGTTTGTTGGATTTTTGATGTGATTAAAGGTTGATTGCCTAGTATTTGAGCTTAGAATTGAAAAGAGTTGCAAGGGAAGTAAGTTGACAAGCAAACTAATAAGATAAGTTTAGGGTTTTAAGTGATTTTTCTAGTAAACTTGAATTTAATTGGTTTTAGAGTATTGAGTTGATGTTGGAATGGATTTGATGTGGTGGATGATCGTGAAAGTGGAAAAATAATATTGGATGGTCATGGTGATGAATTTGGCCAAGCTAGGATTTGTATGTATTTGAGTTGATTTTGATATTTTGATGCATTTGAATGAGATTTTGCATGGTACTAAAGTGATTTAAATCAAGAAATTGAAAAGAAAATTGTTGGATGAGTTTTAATGTGTTTATCCATGTAATTGAGTAAATGCTAAATGAGAATCATGTTATATTAAGTATAGGAGGAGTTCTGATTAAAGAAAAGCGAAAGAAGAGCTTGGAGGAGTGGTACTAGTTGGGAAAAAGTTGTGAGTGTGGTTATTTTCAAAGTTTTAGAATTTTATTGTTTGATGATTTATATTTGCAAGCATGAATTTTAGTATCCGATTTAATTAGTTGAAATAATTGAACATTTAGCATGTTAGTAATTCTTATGATGCAAGTAAGTTTTACATTTATGTTATAAATGTATATATATATTTTTTATTGAAAATTATACACTAAAGAAGGAAGATTTTTTTTAGTTAAATTTAAATTATTTTTATGCCTAGTGTGGCGTAGAATTCTTTAGTAAAGTAAAAGGATTTATAAATGTAAGGTTTACCCTAATCCCCAGTACACCCAACCAAAATATCCCAGTGTGTACGGTAAATTGGTTAGGAGAGTCACTAACTTGGAGGTTTAGTCAGTGAGTCACCCTCTGCACGTGTGAGACAGTATAGATTTGTCTAAGGTTGCGAGGGAATCATGACCCCAGAGTTTCCTACCTCTGCGACTATACAAGGTGGCATTCCCGAGCTTTAGTGGCGATGAGAAATTTCGTCACGATAGAATAAGTTTCCTTGAGTTGTCTTAACTAGTTTTCAAAAGAAAAAGAGCACGTCATTAGGCACGAAGTTTATAAATAAAATAATTTTAAAAAGCAATGTATTTTATGCTTTACTAAAATTATTACCAAATTCTGATAAAAGTTATATTTATTTATACTAGTTTTTTAGTTTTATAAAGTTTGGTGGGAAATCGTTAATTTTCTAAAACTATTTTAGGAAGATATTATTATATTTTAGAAAGTAAATTATCGTTTGAAAAGTTTATCCACTCACTGAGTTATATACTCACCACTCTACTTTCATGTTTTCTGAAAAATCCTCTCCAAGTGCAAAAAAGAGTCAGCAGTCAGACGCCACTCCATCTAATGTATAGGTGAGTTGCAAACACAACTGTACTTGTATAATTCTTTTAAAACTCTTGTGCATGCATCATATTCCACATTTTGATCCCATTTGAGAATTATGTTTTGTAAATTAAATTTTGATGTATATCATAAGTTTATACAAATGATTTTATTTTCAAGTTTATTTTAAACTGAAATCATGTTTGAGTTTGATTGTGAAAATAAGAGCCTGAGGTCCAGTAGTTGAGAAAGATGAATGTCATAAAAATTTTTTTTTTTAAATTTACAGTTGGAATTTTCAAAAAACAGCCGTTATACTGTTGAAATTTTTATAAATCCGTTTTGCAATTTACCCTAAAAGAAAAATTTTTTTTATTTATTTTCGCTAGAAAAAAGTTTTAAAGTGAGATCGATACCTCCACAGGACCCTTTCGAGCCAAAGTGAGGGTTTGGTTAAGTTCCGTCGGGTGCTCTATAGGAATTCCCGTTGGGTTCAGTAGAGGGAATTTAGGGTGAGTCCTTACATGAAATTTCCATGATCCCTTCCCAAACTAAACATGAATGTTTCGATTCATTTGACTCTCACACTCAATTACTTCAACTATTTAAGTAGGGAGAGAAATTCCTATATCTTTTTTTTTTAAAAAATGTAATGAGCCTATCCTCTCGTTCTCTTCTTTATTTATATTTCAAGATGTCACGACTAATTATTAATCCAAGACCAGAGTATTTTGAGGACTCTTCTGACCGAACAAAATAAAAATATACAATTGTCAACAAAGTTGTTTCTTTTTTTCTTCAAATCCAAAGAATTCTTCTTACTTTATATTATACACAGGTCACCGATTTAGCATAAAAAGGGGTTGATGGAAATACCCATTTTTAAGATATTTTCCAATAAAAAACTCTAATCATTTTATCGACATGAGTGTTTTATATCTGAAAAAAAAAAAATTCCAATTAAGCATTTTCCAACCTGGAGGTTGGGATTCTCAATCTTGATTCAACATTCACATTAGGAATTCCAACCTTCAAGTTGGGATCCTAACCTGAATGTTGGGATTTCCAACGTGAATGTTGAATTAAGATTGGGATTCCCAGCCTTTAGGTTGAAATTCTTATTTTGGAGGTTGAAAATGTCATCCTAGATGTTCCATTAAGGTTGGGATTCTCCACCTTGAGGTTGGGGTTCCCAACCTGAAATCATAATATTTAATTTGAGAATCCCAAACTCATAATGTGAATATAGAAAGAACAGCAATGATCTGCAGTTGATGTAAGCTGTTGCATCGTTGCTTGTACTGTTAAATCAAACGTTTAAGGTGTCTTCTGAATGTCAAGTAGCTGTTGGGAAAAATGGAAGTCATTCAGTCTTTAGACTGCATTTGTTTAGTTGTTGAGCTTTTAGATTTGTGAGAGCACGTTCAAGGACTCCAATAACTCTAACAGCTACGCAATTTTGCAACTATGCAGTGTTTTCTAGTGGAAGTGCCTCCACTGTGTTAGGGTAATATGCCCTAAGAGCTTGTAATTTGTAAATATTTAAATTAAATAATAAATATAATATAATTTATTCAATTTATGTGCATTTATGAAATGATTGCTTCATACAAATATCATGTAACATCCATGGTTACTTATGTAGTCTCAGATTAAGTATATAAGTGTTATATACAAGAGGATTTAGTTTGAGATTAGTAATCTAAAAAGTCCGTAGAAAGCAAATAAAGCTGGGTACTTTGTTTGTGGTAAATCTACAGCTGCGGTCCATTTTGTATTTGATACGATGATTTTATCCGGGATCGTTCATGTGGTGACATGAAAATGGAGGCATCTTATATAATAGAGATTATATAGGACTGGACCATGATAAAATGAATTTCTTATTAATATCCGTTAAATAAAGAAATTCATTTTTATCAACTTGATGATCATATATGGATTGATCTTAATCCTGAGTGTTTTATGGACTCCTATTTGTTGAGTCATATCTTTTGATTTACATGGGTGAGACTGTTATAAATTTACGGTCAATAAGTTTCGTACTTTGGAGATGTGATTTAATGAATGGCTAGGAACATTCTACACAATAATGGAATTCACTCCTTCTTGCGAGAAGTAGATGTGTAGTTCTCTTAAGTGTTGATTCGGGTCTTGAACAATAAGAGCGCTCGACTTTCTATTTGTAAATAAATGGAAAGATAAATTCATAAGTTGTTATGAATATATTGTTCATTAGAGAATTAATGGTACTTAATGGAATAAGAAATAATTAGAGAGGTATAACGGACTTTAATGACCTAGCTCTAATTATGAACTACTCGTGGAGGATCGAACCATATGAAATGATTAAATCAATGGACACTAAAAATTCAGTTTGTATAAAACATCTATAATTTTGAGAGTGCAATCTTAAGTTTTTAGTGGAGTAACTTTAAGGTTAATAATAGTGAATTAATTAATTAAAGAATTTAATTAATAATTTCGATATTATTGGAGCTCAAATTATAGGTCCATCTGGTCCCCTTGCTAGCTCACAACCACATAAAGAAACAAAGGGAAGAATATAATTGGATTGTCCAATTATAAGTGTACATATAATTTTATGAACACGTTCACGAATAATTTAAATAATTTGATTATTTAAATATAAGTAATTATTTAATTATTTGTAGAGGTTAAATGTTTAACTTTATAATGGTGTCATTAAATTATATATGATTTAGAATCATTTTAATTTAATGAAAAATCTTTTAATTAATGAAGATGGTAATTTAATTTAATTGGAATTAGATTCCATATTAAATTAGATTAAAGAAGTTTTAATTTAATAGGAATTAGATTCCATATTAAATTAAAAGTAAAGAGTTTTAAACCAATAAGAAATATGATTCCATATTGGATATGAATTGAGTTTTACAATTTAATTAGGAAATTGTATTCCTTATTAAATTAGAAAACTCTAACTCACCATTATAAAAAAAAGTGTTTTATATTGGTAACAAGAGAGAGAGAAAAATAGAGAGAATTTTTGGTTACTTGAATCAAAAACTTCCATTAATTAAGAAGATTTCGTGATATAATTCATCGAGATTGTGCCCACACACAGTTTCTTTTGTGAAGAGTCATAGCAAGGAAGATCGGGTGGTGAAGAATTTGCGAATCAAAAGGGATCAATTCAATCTTCATGCAAAGTAAGATTCGATCTTATTAATTTAATTATTGAATTATTATTACTAGTATCGATCGGGCGGGCTTTTATATGAAAAAATTTTTAAAATACACGTTTCCGCATTAAATTTAAAATTCAATTTTCCCTTCACACGGATCAACAGCACTCTGCAAGTAAGTGTTATTCTTTGCTTGTCCAACTTTTTTTATCTATTCATAATTTTCCTTTCTTTTAAATGGTCTATTCATAATCAATTATGCCTTTTCGAGTTTTTTTTTTTTTTTAATTACAAAGTTTGTCTGTCTGATTCAAAATTTCTAGATATTGATTCTTATATGTTTGAGTGGAGGAGAGGACCCTGATCCATCTAAGACAGCTGTTAAAGCTTCTTCAGTTGCTATTCAGCTGTTAACATCTGAACCTTCACTTTCATTACAACTTCAGCAGGCCGGTACATGGAATGAAGAAAACTTACTTCTATGTTTGGTTGACATATGGCTTGACAAGGTCAGTAGGACATAGATTTCCTTGAATAATAATTTGGGAGATTACAGAGGATCTTATAATTTGTTGAGTTTTATGTTTTTCTCTCATCTATGCACATGTTTAAAACCATCACAAGTTGCAGCAGCGTTATCTCATATCACATGGAGTTGGATTGAAATTTTAGAAATCATCATTCTATGTTTCCATGAGTTTCTGTTATTGTAGAATTTATAATTCTTATACTAATGCACTGCTCTGACATTATTACCTTCTAAACTTCTCTAACATCTGATTTTTGAACTGATGATCTGGACACTAGGACTGGCCATCTAATGAACATATTTGCTATCCCTTTGTGTTGACTGAACTTAAGGTTATATCTTCTGTGCAAAAAAAATATAATTGGCTTAGCGCTTTCTGTAATTTTGACAATGAGACTACCTCAAGTTCTGGACAACACTCGATCAGATCTTTAGGTGTGAGTTCAAACCTTGAATTTGATGCACCATTTGCCCATATTGGATGCTGTTATTAGAGTAATGATAATTCCATTTTTATGCAGTGTGTGTACGAGTGTAATTTTGGGTGCAGATGATGACTTGGCTGATGAAATGAATTTCCAGCTGATACTTCTATTCTTCAACCATGTGCTGCCCTCCATGGGGAATCCTTGAAATCAGCCATGAGCAGAATGCATGCTTCTGCACTCACACGATTGAAGCAGGCTATCTGAAGATGCCGTAGACATTTGTGATAAACAACTATTCAATTTGTTGATGATCTCATTTTCCAGGCATTTCATCTTTTCTACAATTTCGATATATCAAGTAGCCATTTTATTCTGAGTGTCCACTCCATTGATGCTGTATGATTTCATTTTCAATAAATGTTTGCGGAAGTCAATTTCTTGTTTTATGTAGTTAAAAAGAGAAGAAAAGAAAATGAATTACCTTGTTTGGGGTACTTGTATTTGGCAACAAAATTATTTAAAGATCAGCTGGTGCTGCTATATCGACAGGTGGAGTCTAAAACGAATTATTTTTCAGTCATGTTTCTAAATGATGCGTAAAACATCTTGATGTTTCTTTTAATAACGTTGATTTTCATCTTGCTAGTTATTTTAATAACGTTGATGGTACAGAGAAAAACCTTGAGTCCTTTCTGTCATTTAGGTAGCAAGCATGTAATCTATTAGTACTGTGGGGCCTTATGGCCTTTGAGTTTATTGTTGATTTGCCCATAAGTATTGCACAATGTCTTCTCCTTGATTCCTTTGTAAAGTACAATTGCTAATTTTGTTTTTGCATCTTCACGTATGAGTTGAACATATACTGTATCCTTTTTTGCTCTCCAGCAGGAAATCGAAATCTGAGGTGTATCAAATATTGAGCATGTGATTGTAACATTTCATGTTTTTGTTATGAAATGAATTTGGTCTTGTTCCTCCTTGGTATCATTACTTTTTAAGTTTCCAGCATCACTTTTACTCTTTATGAGCACAAATTAAAAATGTCTACTTTCATTGTTCAGATGATTTTGTTCGCTTTTACCCTATTGTTCAGATCATTATAATGCCTGAGATTGACTGAAAAGTTTGTTCTGTAAACTAAATAACAGCACAAACTGTCCACTTGGAAACTTGCTTGCTGACATTTACTAAATTTGAAATCAACTCATCATGAAATGGAATTAACACCATCGATGCATCAACTGATCACATTATGCAACTGCATGCACAATCAAATTAACAGCAGAGGGCAGAGTTATCGGGGAGCATCCATATAAAATTTAACAGAGACCAGTATGCCAGGTGTTGCTCAAGTTTTAATATAGAAGACCTATGACATAAGCTGGAAAGCTATGAGCTATCTATCAGTTTGGAGTTAGCCAACAGAAACATGAAATGTAGATTCCTAGCTCCATGAAAACATTCGACCAACCAAATAGATGTGATTGAATACATATGAGGTTTAGTATTTTTGTTTAGAACTCCTCATCATCTTCCTCGGCAATGAGTTTTGTGATCTCTTGCTCTTGCTGTTGTCTGTCCCTATTTGTCTCAGCGCTAACCTTTTCCTTGTGGGAGTTGGTGGGAAACGAAGGGGACGCACGGCCTCATTATGCATGTTCAGGCAGAAAGCCAGTATTTGAGTCAAACAAAATTGGAGGTACGTTTGTGGAGTTGATGTCTCTTGTCTCCTTCGACACCATCCAACTATTTGCATGATGCACTATTGCACCGATTGCACCATCTTCGCAGCATTAGCCAGTACACAAACGAGAATAAGAGCAAATGCACATGTCCGACAACTATTCATTTAAGCTGTCAAGGAAGGCATATTATTTGTGGGAGGATTTCAACCCGTGGATCTATTTGCTTCAATGGATCACTGGTGGTAGGTCAATATTATAGAAGCTGCATGAAAGAATTGATAGAATATATGAAAACATCATCAACGAGCATAAGGGAAAAGCAATATTAGAGGCTGCAGAGAGTCAACAAGACCTGATTGATGTTCTTTTCAGAGTTTATCCAACCATATACTGCAATTATCTTGCTACTTAGGAATAGACAAGCTGCAATTATCAAAGTCCTTCCTAAGTCTTGGAAATACTAGTTTGTCTTTGCTGCAGAACTTCTCCAAAATAATCTTCGCAGAAGTAGGCTGACAACTGAATTTTGACAACTGAAGGAGCAGTAATCACTAACCTGGTCAACAGCACATAAAAAAGGAACATCAAGATTGAGTAAGTTGGACTGTAACAAGATACTATCAAAGTTACAAACACAACAAATTTATGGTGGACTAAGAAGCCTAAAAATATTACCCCTCCATAACTAACGAGACCATTTCCATAGGTCGAGAGCTAGTTGCTGTCGGAAATCTGGTATGTAAGATACCTCATGTCGTTTGCCAACTAGTGTCATTGTGTTTGAATCTTTAAAGAACAAAGTGCATCAAGCTTCAACGAAAACATCATAAGCTATCACATACTCTTAGTAAGAGATCTGAAAGTAAAGAAGGTGATAAAGTTACTACTCTACATTAACTTTGTAATACCTTTGATGGAAGTCTACTCTGATGCCACTCAGAACAATTTGTGGCGAGCCAATATGTACTGAGAGAGGACTAGCATCAACAACCTTGGAATAAGCAATGCATCTTCGGGGTTTTGATGTTATAATTCAATCCAAGCAAATCTTTTGTCGTTCTGCCTTTTATGTGGGTATCTATCATAGTGAAATATGGCCTAAAGTCTTTACACCACATTAAAATAGAATATAGTTACTACTTTGTAATACCTTCTTAGGAAAGTCCACTATGATGCCACTCAGAACGATCTGTGCTGAGCCATTGAGGAAGGAATAGCATCAACAACCTTGGAATAAGTAATACGTATTCAGGATTCTATAGTTTGAATTCAATTCAAGCATACCTTTTGTTGTTCTGCCTCTGGTGGGAATATCATCATGAAATCGTGATCAATTCAAAGGACAACAAAGGTCCAAAACAACATTAGTGAATCTAATCTGATTCTCTTACGATAGGTATACCTTAACTACAAGTTTGAACAATTAACTCTGCATTACAAATAAGAATTCCATCACTATCAGCAAATGATCCCCTCATAAATGAAAGCTAAGACAATGTGTAGAGGCATGCTTTTTACCGTGGCCTTTCGTGCTTGATGTCATTGATCCCAAGGCTCTCACCCCAACTCTAGATGCATCGATCCCATTTGCATCTCAAACACATCTATTCACTACGATAGGAGCCCACCCATTCTTATGCGCTAATTTTGCCAAATTCCCTCTAGCAAAAGCACGCCTTTTGCCTACCCCCAATATAAGCAACATCTTTTTTCCTTCCATCTTAAGGGTACATTCTGTGGTTTTCACTTGACAAACATAGATTCCTTAAAAGATACAACCATCTTAAGTACATTTCTTGCATCCAAAGTTTAAGTCAGTACTTTTAAAAATGATCATCTTTCTATTGCTTCTTCCAATGCTACAAAACACCAAGCACAAATAAATTTACAACTATCCGAAATCCACAAATGAAATTTTCAAAAATAAATAAGGTATCCCATTGTTTCTAACCTTGCTTCACATGCATCTAGGCAAGACACCTTGAACTGTGGTTCTTCAATGCAAATATTGTCCAGTGATAATAACACAAAAGCTTTGCATACAAACATACGAAAACAAAGATTTAGGAAACAAAGAGCAAAAAATCACATATCTAAATATGCTTTGAGGCAGAAAATTATACAAATAGGATACTTAAATATAGTTACTTACCTAGTTTAATAACACATGTCATAATTGAATATTGATTCTTTAAGATAACAAAAGACATTTTAATTCACTAGAATATTATTGTCAGAGTTTTTTGACCGACATTAATCTGAAAATATAACATCTAATTTTTTAATAATCCTGAAGGAAAATTTGAAAGAATATAAAGTAATAAGATCAATATACATCATATTTGATGGAATTACTTATTCTTTTTTTTTTTTTTTTTTTAATTTCGACTGTTATAATTGTTCCATTCTTCACCCTTGAACATCCAGGATTTGAGTCTAAACAAACAAACTGTCTGATTTTTCCATCCATGTAGATGTCCACAATCTATGACATATTCCAAGGATAATTTGTAAGAAAAGAGAGTAATTAGATCATGGCCTGCAACTTATGCCCTGCATTAAAAAAAGTAAAAATTATACAATAACCTGATGGAAGTTCACATCAATACCATAGAAAATCGGATCTGTGCTAAGCAAGTGTCTGTTGAGGGAAGAGACTTGGAGTGCAACAAGTGAGCATGAACAACCTCGGCATTAGAAAAGCCTCTTTAGGTCTCCCATGTAGAATCCATAGAAGCCTACCAATTGGAACTCTGTTTCTTCTTGTAACAATAGAATGAAATTATTGATTGTGTAGTCTTCCTGTTTCATTAATTCTTCCTCTGGACACATTCTAGCCGATTCATCTATCAAGCTATGAAATTGAAATCCCTTGAAAAAGGAAATTAACTTATGTTATACTTCCTATACCTCAAAGTTTAAGACCAATTGTCTTAACAATGAATGTTTCCTTCTTAACTCTTCAAATTTACTTACCTCCCAAATCCAAAATATATCCTTTTGATATATATAATCCTGACAATTTATAAACATAGAATAATGTCAAATATTGAAAGTCATCATCCATTATGATGTACTCAAATAAAAATATATGACATTAATGATAATAACTACTCTAATTTGACTTTGTTATACCGTAACTTGAGGAAAGTCCATGTCGATGTCACTAAGAATAGATATGTGCCGAGCCAGCATCTCATGTTAAAGGAGGACACTTAGAGTGCTACAAGTTAAGCATGAACAACCTCGGAACAAGAAAAATCCTCTTCAGTGCCCCAAAATTTAAGAAATATTAAGTTATACACAAACCTGGTAACTTACAAACATGTCAAGTTCAAATTAATAACTATATGTCATCAATTCAAAATACCCAATTTAATTAATAGATTATTCTTCCTTACCTTTTTTTCTCAATGCATCTTGGCACATCAATTTGATTTTTCTTAAAAGGTGATTGTGTGGAAAATCGAATGGCTCTTAAAGACATCAACAAAAATGGAGTCCCTTAAAAGATGCAACTAGTTTGAGGACATTTAAAAATGATCATCTTTCTCTTTTTTCTTCTTGCAAAACACCAAGCACAAAGAAATTTAAGATCAATACTTTTACAAATACGAACATCTTTAGCTAAATATGCCTTGAGCTAGTAAATCATATAAATAGGAAAAATACAGCCTACTTACCTAGTTAATAGCAAATGCCATTACTGAATCTTCAACATGCAACATATCTGATGGAAACACCAAATAGTTCTTTTTTGTCTATTTCGACAATCATAATCAATGCATTCCTCGCCTCTTAAAGATCTATAATTGATTCTAGTTAAAAGAACTTCTCGATTTTCCATCCATATAATATACCTTCTTCTCAATTTGGATGCATACTGCACTCTTATATCTCATGCACATCCACAAACCATCAAAGTCACTTGGACAAGAAATATACATATTAGCTTTTCAAATTGAATATCCACCTATATAGCAATATTAAATGTTGATAATCAGCAAATATGTGTAAATTGATACAAAATATTAAAAATTAGAGGGCCGATTACATGGTTCACAATTCATGTACCAACATCAAATAGGAACCATAGATAAACATGGTTTACTGACAAATGGATGTAGTGAACCATGTTCTTGCTTTAAATAGTTGTGAATCTAACATTAAAATTAAGCTTCCGCATGTATATTCAATTAAGTCCCAATTTACAATAAATTTGATTTGACTTTATCTATAATATCGATAAATTTAAAAACAATAACAATGAACTAAAAATGGAGCAGCAAATACCTGTAATTTGATGTTTGTTGCAACCATTGGGAAGTTCAATGACAATATCTTTGCTCATACACAAACAATAACGCTGGCATGTTATGCTTATGCTTGAATGTCATCAAAATTAAGAATCTTTGAATAGAAAAGTCAAAAGAAAATGTAAAAGAAGAGGATAACAAAAAACGAATGAAATTTGAAATATATTTGAGCAATCAAGTCATACTTATTACGAAAAAAATTAATAAGATAGCTAAGGATAATTCCTCAACTGGCATCGCTTGACTTTTGAGTCTTTGAAGTGTTAAAATCTTCAATAAAAACATCCACATTCTATAATATACTCTAGGGTAATATTTGAAAGCAAAGAAAGTAATAAGATTGGCAGCCCACAATTTTTACCCTGCATTGTAAGATATTTAAGGTAATTCCAACTCCAGTTCAATTTTGTTATACCATATCTTGAGGAAAGTTTACGTCAATGCTACTCAAAATGGATCTATGTTGAACTAGCGTCTAATGAGGCAAGGGACTTAGGAATGCTCTAGCTTGAAACTCTCCCTCTTCTTGCTCTTACGTTTAAATACATAGAAGTCTACCTCTTCTATAATACCTATTAAAACTCCACCTCTTCGAAATCATTATCGAGAAATTTTCCTATTTTATTCTTCCTCTGGACATGTCTCGGCCTATTCACCTATCAAGCTATGAAACTGAAGTCCCTTGAGAAAGGCAATTCACTGTCGTTACATTCCTACACCAAAAGTTCGAGATCAATACTTTTAACAATGAACATCTTCTTTTTGCCTCTTCTTATGCAGTGAAACACAGAGTACAGACAAAGCAAGAAATTTAAATGTCTCCTAAATCCAATATACACAATATACAAATATTGCGCAATTTCAAAACATTAAAAGGTATGCATCATCAAGTAAAAGTAACCATTAACAAATTGAATGTGCATTGTTCCTAACCTTTCTTCTCAATGCATCAGGGCTTGACAATTTGATTCCCCAATGAATGCATTCTCCAATGCAATTTCAAAGTGATTGATAGAAATTTTGTACAGAAGATTAAATGGGCTGTGTAGACCAAATTTCTAACAATGTGACATCTATTTTTTGTTGAAGCTTGCAACTGCAAGTAGTGGAACCAATTAATAGAAATGAATATATGGATCATATCCATAAAATTAAAGGTTAACCATAAAGAAAAGAGGTTAGAAAGTAAATCCTACATAAATTATATGAAAAATCATTTCATTATATAAATATGACTGCAACAAGTAAGAATTCGTTGCAAATATATTTCCTTTTTGCATATATTTTATTTATAAAATCCTTAACATATGTATAAAAGGATACTTAGGATTACAATAAATCAACTCTTTATGCATATATAAATACTAATCAAATATTTATTATCAGTAAATCGATATAAAGAAACTTAAAGAGATGGAGGATTTAATACCTAAAGTTGAATGCATGTTTGTCCCATCCCTAAAAGAGTTCAAGGCCACCTCTTTTCACAAACTCTTGATCAATCACGATATTAGGGATGTGAGAGATGTCAGACCAGTGCTCTCCTTCCCCTTTTCCATAGCGAGCTCTTATCATAGGACACCAATTTATACTCAAAACTTGTGGTGGTGCCTGAAAAACCTGCTTTGGCAATGCCTTCAATTTGGGGCAAATTTGAATTTCCAAGGTATGAAGAGATGGCATGATTATTATATTATGATGTTCAATCCCTAAATCCCACTCTTCCCATTCCTCCATATTGTCAAACCAGAGATATTTAAGTTTGGGGAAAATAGAAACTGATAAAGATGAAATATTGTCGCCACTTTCTAATCCCAAAAGTTCATTACCCACTCTTTTTACTCTGTTCATCCTTTCTATACGAAGTGCTTCAAGGGATGGCAATTTTCCCAATGAAGGAAGTTGCTCACACTTGATCCATTCAATCAGAACTAATTTTTTCAAACGAGCAAAAGACTCCATCCAATTTTGTGACATTGCATTGCTTCCATAATCGAATATCTCTAACACTTGTAAATTCGGATGAGGTTGTAAAGCTTCAAGAATTGCTTCATTGTTCATCGAACCTGACCCACGGAAGCCTAATTGCAATGCCCAAATGTTTTTCATATTTTTAAGTTGTATTCTCTTAGCCTCACTCACATCTGTCAAATTTCCCAAACCTTTTATACCAAAATATCCTACAAGGCGGTCAAATTTATTCAAGCATTCAAGTGAACATGCTTTGCTACCAAAACCACCCTCACTCACATGGAATTCACTTAATATACGAAGACATGTTAGTTTCTCAATTCCTTTAGGCATGTATTTAAGAGAATCAGTTCCATAATTGGGTAAATGTCTTAGATTGATTAACTTCCCCATCCCTTGAGGTAGTTCCTTAAGTTTGTTACAACAACTAACATCTAAGGTTTGTAAATTATATAATTCACATAATGTTTCAGGTAACATTTCTAATCCCAAATTATAACTTAAGTCAAGGTACCTCAAATGTATTAGTTTCCCTATCTCTTTAGGAATTTTTTCTAACGTTATTGCATTTACATTTCTTCTACCAATCATTACTTCATACTTGAAAGTACCGCTCAATGTCACTGCCCTTAAGCATGTATTTTGAGCCAATAACTTTAGCAAGACTCCATCAATTGAATACGTGCCTAAATCAAATTTAATCAACAAACTCCGCAATTTTTTTGTATTACAAATGGAGGTAGGAAATGAACTATTTTTGTCAACCATTAACATTAAATTTTGAGCTTTCTTGAATGAAATATCAATGCTTGATTGTCCAAAATCTTTGTCCATTGCAAAACTTTCATTATTGGTAAGAAATTGAGCAAAGTCATGCACGATATCATGCATCTTACATCCTATAATGTTACCAACATTATTTTTTATGAACTCTTGAAAAAAGGAACGTGCAACTAGACTATTAAAATTATCCTCACCTATCATCTCCATCTCCTTGTTGTTTCTTGCTACTTTTAGATAACCATGAGCCATCCACAAGTGAATCAACTCATATTTAAGTAATTGGTAGTCCTTTGGAAAAGTGGCACAATATAAGAAACATCTTTTAACCATTGGAGGCAAATCATTATAACTTAATAATAGGGGAGCAAAAACATCCTTCTCAAACTCTTCAAGTACCCACATCTCACTATCTAAGATAATTTCCCATTCATTTCTAGTTGTTTTAAAGCATAGAAGACTCCCTATAGTCTTTGTTGCAAGTGGCAAGCCTTTGCACTTGCTCACAATTTCTTTCCCTACACCTTCTAGTTCACTACACTCCTGATGAGACCTACCATGAAATGCAAAGTGCTTGAACAATGACCAGCTCTCATTGTCAGACAATTCCTCAATGGGAATAACAATCGATTTCAACATAGTAGCAACAGGCTTCTTACGTGTGGTGACTATAATCTTACTTCCATTGAGACAATTCTTAAGACAATTGTGCAATGGTTCCCAATCTTTATAGTCTTCTGTCCACACATCATCTAATACGAGAAGAAATTTTTTCCTTATAATAGATTGATGAATATTTTCTAGAATAGTTTGCAATGTGGTTGAAGTAGAGCTTTCACCTTTTAGACCTTCAAGTATTGCATTGGTAACCCGTACCTTATCAAACGGGTTTGAGACACAAACCCATATTCTTTTTTCAAAGTTGTTTTTCACCTCATTATTATTGTATGCAAATTGAGCAAGAGTCGTTTTTCCTATTCCTCCCATCCCTACAATTGTGATGATCTGGAGGCATTCTTGCTCATCACTACTCTCACACAACAACTTGCTCATTAATTCATTCTTCTCCCTATCTCGACCACATATCAAATTCTCATTAATGAAAGAGGTGGTTTCTACTCCCCGAGATTGCTCACCCCTTGTAATTGTATTGAAAGAATACCTATCTTTTTCTTTGGCAATTCCATCTAGACTCTCATTAACTTTTTTTAGTTTAAGAGCTATGTCACAGTGCAAAACAACTTGCTTAAAACAGAAGCAAGGAGAGAGAAGGAAGGAACATACCTTTTTCTTAAGAGTAAGAGCATTTTCAGCTCCCTCGATTTGCAGTTTCAGCTTTGAAGTTTTCCACTCATCCAACACGTTTTCCGCATCGTTTGATACAGCTTTGAGCTTATCTAACCAGAGTCTGACACTTGTCTCCTTCACCTGCCTTAGCTCTGCATCAATGAGCACAGCTTGAATGGCTTGGAAATTGATAGTCATCCTTTCTACTTCTTTGACGACACCACATACGAGTGTGACTTCTTCTTGAATCTGTTGACGAGTGATTGAAGCCAGTTCCTTCAAGACAACGGGAACAATTGCATCTGCCATAGTTGAGGGACGGTGGTTTGAAGATTATTACGATAGCAGAGACTGAGTTTTTTGAATGTGAAAATGCTGACATATGTTGCATGTTTTTATACTGGGGAAAAGTGAGAACTTGCTTTGTTTAATAAACTTTCTAATTTACAGGGACAAACGTTGAATTATATAAATATAATTTGGCTAGCTTAATCATTCCTAATGAAAAATAATAATAATAATAATAATAAATAAAAGGACTGAAGGCAATGTGCTTAGTTTTTTTTTTTTTTTTTTTATATTTGTGAATATTGATTATACTTTTTAGTAAATCAATTTTATTTATGAACCAAGAAGCTTTCAAGGAATCTCCGGTGCATCAGTTTTGTTTCTATGAAATATTTATTAAAAATTCAAAATATATTCAAATTAAAACAATGATTATTTTAATATACAAAAACATATTTGGTATTGTTTGTTAAAAGTAATTTTGTAAATTGAACCCAATATAAACTTACTTAAATATTGCATTTAATTTTGTAATTTATTTAAAATATATTTTAAGAATAATGCAAAAGTCATAGTCGCGGTCCCACAGCAATGATGCACCACTTCTTCCACTTTGTTTTTCTTATTTTTTATTTTTCGAAAGCACTTCACTTCTCCCACTTTGTTAAAACTAAAAAGCAAGAAAGCAATAAACACCTTACATTTTTCATTGTATTATAATCCTTTGGGCTTCAATTTCAATATAAAAAGACAAAAATCCAGTGAAGTTCATATTTACTTCACCCGAGATTCATGTTTTAAAGGAGGTCTCAGGGATAGGCAGGGTAAACGATTAATTTTCATATTTACTGTCGGCCAACACATTACGCTTTTCAACAACCACGGTCATTCATTCACATTCCTGGATTTTAATTGAGTCCGCGTTCAATTATTCATTTTAATAAATTATGGATGTATATATATATATATATATATATGTATATATTCAGATATAATGCAACCTATATATATATATATATATTTTTTACTAAGTAAACATTACAAGTAGTAATGTATTCCATCTGGGATCTTCCGATATATGCTCTAAGATACATTTTGAAACAAACTCTCGTAAATTGAGAGGAAAGATTTATATATAAATAGAAAGATATCTCAAATATAACCCATGCAAAAATGGAAGGAGTTATCGAAACTTACACTCTAAATAGAGGTAAGAGAAATGGTGGTAATTGTAAATCTATATTTTATTTATTCACTTTTTGAAAAGCAAATACATTAGGCCCATTTGGTACCTTGGAAATCACATGGGTTTGAGGGCAAGGGTGAAAGGAAAAAAATTCCATGTGGGTTTTCAAACCCATATGGGTTTCATATTAAAATTTCACTTGTATAAGATACGTAGACCTATTTCTTTTGATGGATTTTGCAAATCCCAAGCAAGTGGGAGTTTTTTATATTTTTATTATTTATATTAAATTATTTAAAAATTAATTCACTACTTGTTTCACAAAACAGAGGAAACAAACTAATTCACTGCATATTATTTAATAATCAATTTATTATAATATTAAATTAATTTAATCCAATTCAATCAAATTTTAATTCTACCAACATTTTTAAAATGGTTCAATTGGGGTAAATTAAAGTTGGTTTTGGTTTTGAAATAAAATCCAACTAGATCTAGTACATAATTTTTGTGTTCTTTCATCAAATTTGATACCCTCCTTCAATGAGGGGGTGGGAGGCCATAATGCCTTCTCCATTGCACTAATGGAGGAAACATCATGGGCTTCTCTAATTGGGAGGAGGCGCATAAAAATGAAGCTCGCCATAACAACAGAGGAGGTATGGCACCTTTTTAAATTGCGACATAAAAAAGTTTCACGACCTCTTCAATTGTTTGGGAAGTCTTCGGAGCTGTCTTTGACCTCTATTTTTTAATTTGATTTTTTTTATTAGTATTTATTTTATGTGTTTTGTAATAATTTTATTAATTTTTATTCAAAATATTATTAAATAGTTTAAAATTGATTTTTCAGAATAAGGTTTTTTAAAAAAAAAACTCTTTTCAGTTTAGTATAGAGGTATTTTTTACTTTTTGTAGTCAAACGGTAGTAATTTGTTAAATAACTAGAAAATCGAGGTATTTACCACAATTGAATTAACTAGTTGGATATTAAGCGTGAAATATAAAAAGTATATTTTCAGAATTGTTAAAAAGTCTTTTGGCGTAAAAAGAATGAGCGTTTAGTCGCCCGGGTCGGTTCCACCTCAATAAACCGCGTGAAGGGGCCTTTTTCTTTTTTTTTTTTTCTGTTTCATTAAAAATATATTAATTTTTTTTTTATATTAACCGTGTCGGTCACACTAATATAACAATTTTTTATAAAATTTTACATTCTTTTATGTCACTTTCAAATTAAAGAGACAAAAACCGTGTAAAATTATCGTACAGTAAATACAAGGAAGAGCAAGAGGGGAAAAAGTGACTCTAATGCCAAATTTTCAACGTTATCAGCGGACATAATCATGATTTTTTTTTTTTCACAAAAGGGAGACTTAATTTGAAAAAATGGCTGAATCAGAAGACCTGCATGTCCTTCCAAAGACACTCTATTTAATATTCAAGTTTCAATTGTAAGTCTCTTTCTTCTTATTTCTAATTATATATTTGTATATGTTAATTCTGAATTTTTAATATTCTAAATTTGAATTTATATATTGCACTTTATTTGAAGTGTTTCATCTGTCTATTATTTTAATTTAATATAATATCTCTTGTCATATATACATATATATTCTATGCCTATGAATATGTATTTATAGTAATAGAATCCGTCATAATAATTTTATTTTATTTATATTTTACTGACTGTCAATATAAATAATAAATGATCAATTATGTCTAACTCTCAGTTTAGAAGAGAGTTTTTTATAACATAATTTGAAAAAGAATTTGTGAATATAACTAGAAATTTCCTAAAATGATAGATTTTAGAAAAATGAGCGATAAGATAAGTTCAGAAATGGGAACCTCTAAAAAGTCAATTACGAATAGATGTGCCAGTCACCAATAAAAGAAACTGTATTGTATATTTTCCTTGTTAATTAAAGTCACTTTTTCAACATTATGGACATAAATTCATGATTGATAACGACATCTTTAAAAGAGAAATAAACTCAATTTAATAATTAATAATTATTTTTTTCTTGAAAAATCAGTTAATAATTGTTTTGATCAGCAGACATTTGCGTGTCAATTTCAGTTGCAGTGTTCTTTCTCTCCCTTCCAGCCTCGCACCTTGCTACTTTATTACTATTTCTATTTTTTTACTATTTTGTTACTATTTCTAGTTTTTTTTAATAATTGTTGCGATGATGTATCACTTCATTGAAACAATGATTAAATTATTTGTTAAAAATATAGTTAATTCAATAAAATTTTGTAATTTATTTAAAATATATTTTAAGAATAATAGAAATGTCATAGTAGCGGTCCCATAGATGCATCACTTCTTCCACCTTTTTTTTTATTTTTTTATTTTTCGAAAGACCATCACTTCTTTCACTTTGTAGAAACTAAAAAAAGCAGGAGAGCAACAAGCACCTTACACATTTCATTGTATTGTAATCCTTTGGGCTTCAATTTCAATATAAAAAGACAAAATCTGTGTGAAGTTTATATTTACTTGTCGGCCAACGCATTACACTTTTCAACAACTACAATCATTCATTCCCGATTCTAGATTTTAATTGAGTCCACGTTCAATTATTCATTACAAATAAATTATGGATGTACATATGCATTCAGACTTCGGATATAATGAAAAGTGTGTTTTTTTTTTTTTTTTTTTTTAAGTACACATTACAAATACAAATGTATTACATCCTGGCCTATTAATATATATTCTAAGATTCGGTTTGAAATAAACTTTCATAAACTGTGATGAGAGACATATACATAAATGGAAAGATGCCTCAAATATAATTCACACATATATGAGAAGAGTTCTTAAACCTTACACTCTAAGAAGAGACAAGAGAAATGATGGTAATTGCGCCACTCATTAGAAAGCGAAATTTATATTCTATTTAGTCACTTTTTGAAAAACAAATACATTTAGGCCCATTTGATACCCGGCAAATCAGATGGGTTTCGGAGCAAGAGTGAAAGGGAAAAAATTTTTCAAACCCATGTGGGTTTCATATTAAAATTCCACTTGTATGAGATTTGAAAACCTACTAATTTTGGTGGATTTAGCAAATCCCAAACAAGTGGGAGTCTTTTATATTATTATATCTTTAATTAATTTGTATTTTATTTATTATTTATATTAAATTATTTAAAAATTAATTCACTACTTGTTTCACAAAAAAGAGGAAACAAATTAATTCATTACATATTATTTAATAATCAACTTATTATAATATTTAATTAATTTAAATTCAATCAAATTCCAATTGTACCAAGATTTTTAAAATTGTTAAATTGATAGGGTAAATTAAAGTTGGTTTTGGTTTTGAAATAAAATCCAACTAGTTCTAGTACATAATTTTTCTCTTCTTTCACCAAATTTGATACACTCCTTCAAAGAGGGGGAACCAGGGGGGAGGTCGTAATGCCTCCTCCATTGCACTGATGGAGGAAACATCATGGTCTTCTCTAATTGGGAGAAGACTTGTCTTCTACTCTACCATTAAGAGGAGGCACCATAAAAAACAAAGCCCACTATAGCAATAGAAGAGGCATGGCACCTTTTTCAATTACGACATAAAAAAGTTTCACAACCTCTTCAATTGCTTGGGAAGTCGGTGGAGCCCTTTTGACATCTTTTTTTTTTTATTTGATTTTTTTTTATTTTTATTAATATTTATTTTATGTATTTTATGATAAATTTATTAATTTTTATTCAAAATATTATTAAATAGTTTAAAGTTGATTTTTAAGAATAAGGTTAGAAAGGAAAAAAAAAAAACACTCTTTTCAGTTTAGCATGGAGGTATTTTTTACTTTCTGTAGTGAAACAGCAGTAATTTGTTAAATAACTAGAAAATCAGGGTATTTATCACAATTAAATTAATTAGTTGGGTATAAAACATGAACTATTAAAAGTATATTTTCAGAATTATGTTTAGTCGTCGAGGCCTAAACATGACCATGGTTCGATTTGGTTTTGGTTCTGATTCCAAATCGACGGTTTTAGTTCTGAAAAAGCTAGAATCGGAACTTTAACCGAGATAAAATAGTTTCGGTTCGGTTTTGGAACTGACAGTTCTGTAATGGTTCTGATTTCGATTCCGGTTTCAGTTCTATAACGGTTTTGGTTTCGGTTTTGATTTTGGAACCTTTTTATAATTAATAATAAAATTTAAAAATTAATATTAAACTATATTTTGATATTAAAAAAATAAATCTATACACAAAAGAAATAAGAAATTTAATTATTTGAACTTTGATTTAATAAAAATAAAAATAAAAACATTGGGGTTTGCATATAATTTATTACCATAATTAAGTTACCTACGTATCCTCTCAAATTTTAGAAGAATCAAAGCTCCCGTAGTTCTCTTACCTTTTATTACATGGAGTTTAATAAATTGAAATTTTGATATTTAAAAGTAATAATTAATAAATTAAAAATTTAGATTTAAAAATATAAATTGAAATCTAAATTTATAAGTAAAAAAATATTATAAATTCAAATTTTGAAATTTATAAATATTATAAATTGACAATTTGAAATTTAAAAATACTAAAATAAGATTTTGAAATTTAAAAATAATAAATTAAGAATTTAAAACTTCAAACAATAAATTAAAAATTATAATTTATAGATATAATTAAAAAAATTAAAGGAAATTAAGATTGAGAATTAAAAGAATATTAAAACTAAGAGTTGAAATTGAGAGAGAATTGAGATTAATGGAGAGAAAGAGAGTTGAGATTGAGAGATATAGGTGTGAGAAGAAATTAAGAATAAAAGGAGTATTTATAGATAGAGGAAAGGGAGGGGTTAAAAGAGAAATTAAGGGGATGGATGAAATGTATAAAAAAAAAATGACCGTTTGTCACTTTTAATTTTCTTTTTTTTAAAGAACCGGAACTGCGGGTTCAAAGCGGTTTCAGTTCCACCGGTTCTTTGAACCGGCGGTTCCAATTCTAATAATAGAAGAACCGAAACCGGAACTGCTACAGTAGCAGTTCCGATCCAGTTCTTAACTAGAACCAGAACCTTATGTTCTGGTTCCGGTTCATTTGACCCTGTTTGGTTCGAATCAAACGGTTCGAACCGAACCGTGGTGTTTGATTTGAATCGAATCGTGATCATGTCTATTGGAGCCGGTCCCATATCAATAAACTACGTGAAGGGGCTACTGTTTTTCTTTTCTTTTCTGTTTCATTAAAAATACATTAATTTTTTTTTTCTATTTATATCAGCCGAGTCAGTCGCTACCCCAGTCATGCATCCAAATTTCTGGATGTTATAAGTACTGTGGGCCATTTGTAGCCCAAGTTTCCATAAATTATTTAGTGTAATATAATATTATAATATTATTTATTAAAAAAATCATTTATTTTAATATATAACAACATTTTATAAAATTTTACATTCTTTTACGCCACTTTCAAATTAAAGGTATAAAAGCCGTGTCCATCAACCCTTACTACAATATTATAATGTTGTATAGTAATGTAAATAATATTAAATAAATATAATAACAAAGTTTCCAAAAATCAAAGGTAAATTTGGTAGAGATTTAGAAGACTCTTAAATAAATGAAAACACAAAATATTATATGATAAATTATGTCATTTATGGTGTTTAAAAAAATAAAATTTTTATTTGAATGTATATAATGAAAGTTACAATTAGAAATTTATGAAAGGTCTAACTACGGGATATTATTTATGATTAGTAAACATATATTTGGTGTTTAAGAAAAGTGAAGTTGCTTTGGTTACTATTACGTATATCAAATGATAATAATATTGCAAGCCATTAAAATAATATGAGGTTGAATCAAGTACTATTACGTATGTATGCAGGTCGTTAATTCAATTATTTAATAATTGAAGAAACATTGATGGGAATCGAACAAAACAGAACACAGCAAACTACTCGATGAGTCTTTTGGTCGATAAAATCTTAATTTTTGAGATCTGATGGAAAAAACTAACAAAAATGATCTCTTTATTCAGTAATGGAAAGTAGAGAATAAAAAACTCTAATAATAAGTCCACTGGTTAAGTTACCGTATGAAATTATTGTACAACAAATACAAGGAAAAGAAATAGGAGAAAAAGTGACTCTAATGCCAATTTTTCAACATTATTGGTGGACACGATCACGATTTTTTTTTATCTTTTCTATTTGACAAAAAGGAGACTTAATTTGAAAAAAATGGCTGAAGGAGAAGACCAGCATGTCCTTTCAAAGATACCCCTATTTAATATCCAAGTATCTTCTTCTTATTTCTAATTATAAATTTGTTATGTTAATTCAAATTTAAATTTATGTATTGCCCTTGATTTGAGGTGTTTCTATATGCCTATTATTTTAATTTAATATAATATCCCTTCTTAATATATGCATATATGTATTCTATATCTATGAAGTATGAATATGCATTTATAGTAATAGAATTCGTCACACTAACTTTATTTTATTTATATTTTGTTGACTATCAATTTGAATAACAAAAATATGAGTGTAATTAATAATATCTGGATTTGTGTTGATAAAAAATCTGGATTTGTTTTAGATATTGAAGAACAAAAAAGGTTTTTTTGTTTTTATTTGAATATTTTTTTGAAAAAGCTATTATTAGAAAATTATTTTTAATTTTAATAACAATATAATTAATAATAAAAATTATATTAAAATTTAAATGTAATGTGGCAGCTTGTTCTTGGGCAAAATAATTTCAATATGCAAAAGGACTATTTAATCCCCGGAGTGTTAACATTTTTGTTAAGTGTACGTTAGTCAAAACCAGCTAAGGTAAAACCAACCAAGCTAACTCACATATAATAAGTAACAAACTGACATTATGGCTAGATTTATAGTAAATGTTAGGGTACTTTTGTGTAATTACTCGTTTTGTTAGATTGTGAAGTCTGGATTGATTATTAAAAGTATTTTTGGGAATTGTAAAAAAAGTCTTTTAGTAAATGGACGGGTGTTTTAGTAGCCGGAGCCGGTCCCATATCAGAAAACTGCGTGAAAGGGCTACTTTTTTTTTTTTTTGACAATTTTGTTTTCTATTTTTTTAATCATGTCGTTCACACTACTACAATCATGCATCCAAATTTCTGGATTTTATCAGTATTGTGGGCCATTTGCAACCCAAGTGTCCATCAATTATTTAGTTTAATATGATATTATAATATTATTTATTAAAAAAATCATTTTTATGTTCTTTTATGTCATTTTCAAATGAAAGAGACAAAAACCGTGTGAAATTATCATATCGTAAATACAAAGAAAAACAATAGGAGAAAAAGTGACTCTAATGCCAATTTTTCAACGTTGTTGGTGGATATGATCATGATTTTTTTTTTTTTTCATAAAACTGAGACTTAATTTGATAAAATGGTTGAAGGAGAAGACCTGCATGTCCTTTCAAAGATACCCTCTGTTTAATATCCAAGTTTCAATTGCAAGTCTCTTCTTCTTATTTCTAATTATATATTTGTATATGTTAATTCTGAATTTTTAATATTCTAAATTTGAATTTATGTATTGCACTTTATTTGAGATGTTTCCATTCATCTATTAATTTAATTTAATATAATATCTCTCGTCATATATACATATACATATATCCTATGCCGATGATGAATGTGTATTTATAGTAAAAGAATTCATCACAATAATTTTACTTTATTTATATTTTATTGATTGTCAATATAAATAATAAATGATCAATTAAAAAACAGTAATTAGGCCTGACTTTGAGTTTAGAAGAGAGCTTTTTATAACACAATTTGAAGAAGAATTCATGAACATAGCCAGAAATTTTCTAGAATAATTGATTTTAGAAAAATGAGCGATAAGATAAATTCAGAAGTGGGAACCTCTCAAAAAGTCAATTACGAAAAGATGTTACCAGTCATCAATAAAGGAAACTGTGTTGTATATTTTCCTTGTTAATTAAAGTCACTTTTTCAACATTACAAATATAAATTCATGATTGATAACGGCATCTTTAAAAGGAAAATAAACTCAATTTAATAATTAATAATTATTTTTTTATTGAAAAATCAATTAATAATTGTTTTGATTAGCAGAAATTTACGTATCAATTTCAATTGCAGAATTCTTTCTCTACCTTCCAGCCTCACACCTTGCCATACTATTTCTTTTTTTTAACTACTTTATTACTATTTCTTTTTTTTTTTTTAATAATTGTTGCAATATATGTATCACTTCTTCAACTTTTCATTGTATTATAATCCTTTGGGCTTCAATTTCAATATAAAAAGACAAAAACCATGGGAAGTTTATATTTACTTGTCGGTCTACGCATTACACTTTTCAACAATTAAAATCATTCATTCACATTTTTAGATTTTAATTGAGTTCTCATTCAATTATTCATTACAAATAATTATGGATGTATATATGTGCTCAAACTTTAAATATAATGATTTTTTTTATAACTACATATTATAAGCATAGATGCACTTTCGAGACCTTCAAATATATACTCAAAGACATGATTAGAAATAAACTCTCATAAACTGGGAGGAAAGACCTCACAAACACGTGGGAATATGCCTTGAACATAACTCACACATAGGTGAGAAAATACACAAACCTTACACTTTAAGTAGAGACAAGGGAAGTGGTGCCAATTGACTCACTAGAGAGTGAAACTTATATTTTATTTAGTCATTTTTTTTAAAAGTAAATATATTTAGGCCCATTTGGCACCTTGAAAATCACATCCGCCTGGGTGCAAAAGCGAAATGATTTTTTTTTTTTTCTAACTCATAAAATTTCACTTGTATGAGATTTGAAAATTCATCCATTTTGGTGGGTATTGCAAATCCCAAACAAGTGGGATTTTATTTTATTTTTTAATATTATATTTTTCAATTAATTTGTGTTAGTATTTATTATTTATA
Organism: Dimocarpus longan; assembly: GCA_022984855.1. Lineage (NCBI taxonomy): Eukaryota > Viridiplantae > Streptophyta > Magnoliopsida > Sapindales > Sapindaceae > Dimocarpus > Dimocarpus longan. The sequence goes on from CM041013.1 coordinate 9,081,375, forward strand.
TTAAATGCAGTTAAACTAATTAGTTGGATATTAAGTGTGAAATATTAAAAGTATATTTTAAGGATTGTAAAAAGTCTTTTAATGTACAAAGGAAGAGTATTTTAGTAGTCGGGCCGGTCCCATATCAATAAACTGCATGAAGAGTTTTTTAATGCATTGTTGTTCATTGGGCCCTAGACAATTTTTTTCTGGATAAAATGCATAAAATAACCATTTGACTAGCTGCACTTTAAAACTAACCCTTTAGTTTTTGTTCGTATAAAAACGAATATGAATGGACAAAAATGCCCTTAATGAAATAGGAGCCAAGAAATTGACAGAAGCTGAGTTTTGGTGAATCACTCTTCTCACCCCTTCATAACTTCTCCCGCCAACCAACTGTACAACAATCTCCTCCCACGGACCAACCTTCGATTCTGTCACTTCCGATAGCCAACATGTCTTCTTACTTCCCACAGCCAACCTCTCTTATTACTTCCTAACCTTTTACTCCAAGAAGCTGTGCAACGGTCTCCACCAATCGGCCTAATGTCTCTCCGCAGTTTCGACAGCTAACATCTCTTCTAACTTCCCACAGCCAACCTCTCTTCTCATTTCCTATGGCTACCCTTTCATCTGTATTCCCTTGCTTAAGAAAAACAGGAGCATGAATTTTTAGACTGTCGAAGAACTGCCCCCACAGCTGTCGATCTGCTTCTCTACGGGTGGGTAGTATATTTGACTAGTTATTGTTACTTTAGGTATGTGAATATGCTGATATGAACCAAAGATAAGGTATTGAAAGTGCGTTCTGGCTGTTTTGTGTACTATTGTGTGTGGTTTTGTGGGTATAATGAGAATGTGAAAGTTAAATTGTATTGGTAGTTATAATGTGAATTTGTACTTTGAGGGTGAGATTTGTAACAAAGGCTAAGATGAGTTTAGAAGTGAAGTCTTCATATTAAAGGTGGGAATGCAAACTTTTAGGTTGGAAATCTCAACTTTCAGGTTGGGATTTCCAACCTATAGATTGAGAATCTCAACCTTGAGGTTAGGAATCTTAGACCTTTGAGTCAAGAGTTCCAACCAGAAGGTTGAGATTCTCATTCTTAAGATTGGGTATTTGAACCTAACAAGTTGGAAATTCAACTTGGAGATTGAGATTTTCAACCTTAATTTAATATCCAAGTTGAAAATCTCAACCCTGAGGTTGGGGTTCCTAACTTGGATATCTAATCAATGTTGGGAATCCCACCAGGGTTGGGATTCCTAACCCTGAGGTTGAGATTCTAAATGTGGATGTTGAATCCAAGTTGGGAAATGTAGAACCTTAGATACCATTTTCACTAAAAATAATTTTTTTTCGATGAATAGTATTTTCAAATGAATAGTATTCGTGTGAATAATGACTTTTCGGAAAGCAGACCCTGGAAACCAAAAGTCTCGGAATAGAAATTAGAGTTATTAGAAACTGAATTGGATCGAAAATGAGTTCATTCAGATAAGTTTTAAGCGATCTAAAAGTAATTGACGAAAATGTCATTTTTAAGAAATAATGAGTATTAGTGATTTAATACCCATTTGAATTTTTTTAAAGCATGAGATTGAGAGGTTTTATACCTAATTAGAGTCTTACATGGTCAATTTGCTGATAAGATGACTATGGAATATTTTTGAAATTTATTGAGTTTGAATGACAATTAATTCCATTAAGGACAAAATGGTCATTTCAAGCTCAAATAATACATGGATTTGGCGTGAGTATCATATGGAAAGAACTTGAGCAAGAAACACAATCCATGTCAAGTGAGATTAACCAATTTGAGAGTGACAAAATTAAATTTAATTATTGAATTAGTGAGAAATTAGTTGGCATGCATAAACTCATTTTTGATATTTTAATTGTCAAGTGACTAAATTGTCATTGGATGGATAAGTTACTATGAGATAAAATTAAGGGCATTATGGTAAAGTTAACTAGAGAATTTAACAGCCATTTGATGAATTAATAAGGGGCATTTTAAATAAACCAAATTAGCATTATATAAAGTGATGGAAGGTGAGTTTTTGAGTGCATTTGGACGGCAAAAAGGAGAGAAATTTTGGAGGGTGTAGGACAGTGTATTCGGCAACAAAGGGAGGAGAAAATAAGTGAGTTTGATCTATTTCTTCATGTCAAAATTCATCAAATAAGTGTTAGAGAAGAAAATTGAGCAAAAAGGTGGAGAAAAATAAGTAAGTAAGTTAAGTTTTTATAGTATTTTCATGGTGGAATGATAAAGTGATGTGTTTGTTAGATTTTTGATGTGATTAGAGGTTGATTGCCTAGTATTTGAGTTTAGAATTGAAAGGAGTTGCAAGGGTAGCAAGTTGACAAGCAAACTACTAAGATAAGTTTAGGGTTTTAAGTGATTTTTCTAATAAACTTGAATTTAATTGGTTTTAGAGTATTGAGTTGATATTGGAATGGATTTGATGTGGTGGATGATCATGAAAGCGGAAAAATAATATTGGATGGTCATGGTGATGAATTTGGCCAATCTAGGATTTGTATGTATTTGAGTTGATTTTGATATTTTGATGCATTTGAATGAGATTTTGCATGGTTCTAAAGTGATTTAAATCAAGAAATTGAAAAGAAAATGGTTGGATGAGTTTTAATGTGTTTGTCCATGTAATTCAGTAAATGCTAAATGGAAATCATGTTATACTATGTATAGGAGGAGTTCTGATTAAAGAAAAGCGAAAGAAGAGTTTGGAGGAGTGGTACTAGTTGAGAAAAAGTTGTAAGTGTGGTTATTTTCAAAGTTTTATGAATTTTATTGTTTGATGATTTATATTTGCAAGCATGAATTTTAGTATCTAATTTAATTAGTTGAAATAATTGACCATTTAACATATTAGTAATTCTTATGATGTAAGTAACTTTGTACATTTATGTTATAAATGTATATATATATATATATTTTTATTGAGAATTATACACTAAAGAGGGAAGATTTTTTTTATTTAAATTTAAATTATTTTTATGCCTAGTGTGGTTAAGAATTCTTTAGTAAAGTAAAATGATTTATAAATACAAGGTTTACCCTAATCCTCAATATACTCGACCAAAATATCCCAATGTGTATGGCAAGTTGTTTAGGAGAGTCACTAACTTAGGGGTTGAGTCAGTGAGTTGTCCTCTGCACGTGTAGGATAATGTAGAGGTTGGGAGGGAATCATGATCTCAGAGTTTCCCACCTCTGTCACTACACAAGGTGGCATTCCCAAGCTCTAGTGGCGATGAGAAATTCCGTCATGATAGAATAAGTTTCCTTGAATTGCCTTAACTAGTTTTCGAAAGAAAAAGAGTATGTCATTAGGCACGAAGTTTATAAATAAAATAATTTTAGAAAGTAATGTATTTTGCGTTTTATTAAAATTATTACTGAATTCTAAGAAAAGTTACATGTATTTATGATCCCTTCCCAAACCAAACATGAATTTTTCGATTCATTTGACTCTCACACTCAATTATTTCAACTATTTAAGTAGGGAGGGAAATTCCTATATATATGTATATATATTTTTAAATGTAATGAGCCTATTCTCTCATTCTCTTCTCTATTCATATTTCAAGATGTCACAACTAATCATTAATCCAAAATCGGAGTATTTTGAGGACTCTTCTAACCGAACAAAACAAAAATATACAATTGTCAACAAAGTTGTTTCTTTTTTTTCTTCAAATCCAAATAATTCTTCTTACTTTATATTATGCACATGTCATCGATTTAGCATAAAAAGGGGTTGATGGAAATACCCATTTTTCAAATATTTTTCAATAAAAAACTCTAATCATTTTATCGACATGAGTGTTTTATATCGAAAAAGAAAATTCCAAATAAGCATTTCCCAACCTGGAGGTTGACATTCCCAATCTTAATTCAACATTCACATTAGGAATTCCAACCTTCAAGTTGAGATCCTAACCTGGATGTTGGGATTTTCAACGTGAATGTTGAATTAAGATTCGGATTCCCAGTCTTTAGGTTGAAATTCTTAATCTGGAGGTTGAGAATATCAACCTAGATGTTCTATTAACGTTGAGATCCTCTATCTTGAGGTTGGGATTCCCAACCTAGAGATTAGGAATCCCAACCTAGAATCATAATATTTAATTTGAGAATCCCAAACTCATCATGTGAATATAGAAAGAACAGCAATGATCTGCAGATGATGTAAGCTATGCCATCGTTGCTTGTACTGTTAAATCAAACGTTTAAGGTGTCTTCTGAATGTAGCTGTTGGGAAAAATGGAAGTCATTCTGTCTTTAGACTGCATTTGTTTAGTTGTTGACCTTTTAGATTTGTGAGAGCACGTTCAAGGACTCCAATAACTCTTAACAGCTACGCAATTTTGCAACTGTGCAGTGTTTTCCAGTGGAAGTGCCTCCACTGATCAGCAGCACTCTACAAGTAAGTGCTATTCTTTGCTTGTCCAACTTTTTTATCTATTATAATTTTCCTTTCTTTTAAATGGTCTATTCATAATCAATTCTGCCTTTTCGAGTTTTTTTTTTTTAATTACAAAGTTTGTCTGTCTGATTCAAAATTTCTAGATATTGATTCTTATATGTTTGAGCGGAGGAGAGGACCGTGATCCATCTAAGACAGCTGTTAAAGCTTCTTCAGCTGCTATTCTAGCAAGGATTGTGGTGATGAATACCAATTACCTGGTCTCGTTAACATCTGAACCTTCACTTTCATTACAACTTCAGCAGGCCGGTATATGGAATGAAGAAAACTTACTTCTCTGTCTGGTTGACATATGAATGAGTCCTACTGAGTCCTATGATGTAATTATAATTCAATTTTCACATTTGTATTACTTGGTAGCAGATTTTAAGTGTCTACTGCCGGAGACAATCTACCAAGCATCAAGATGCACAAGCAAGTGATTATGTCATGTAGAATTGATCGATCCTAATGGATGCATGGTGGTGCGTCTCGCTGGACCAAAGACTTCTTCCTACCGCTAACATAATTAATCTTCCAAGTAAATAATATATGTTGTGCTGTGTCTATCTTGGAAATATCTAACTCAAGTTTCAGAAGTATTTTCTAGTTTAATTTTACAGGTATAGGATGGCTTTTCCATTCGACCTTTTGGTTTTTCTTTTCTTAATAATGAGGTTACTTCGCCAAGTGAGTTTATTGTAGATTAATTTTGATTAGGTCCATGCTAAACTTGTTTTTTCTCTCTTTGTTGCTGAAACTTGCATAATATGTATAACCAAATTTTCAGGGGATACAAATTTGAGAATTTTCATCTACATTGCAAATAACATGAAAAGACTAAAAATTAACATACCGTGACTGGAAAACAAATTTTCACAAATACGACTAAGTGTTGAAGTGCCTAACATATTGTCAATATTGATATATAAGTCGAGCAAAGTTTTAATTCAACTAGTATGCTTCTAAGAGTTGCATATATATGATGAGAATTTTAACTATATGTTATGTTAACTATATGTTATCTGATCTTTCTATTCTAGTATTCTACCTAGGCTGAGGGCTGTTTTCGGTTTCAAGATCCACAAGCCACATATCAATTGAATTTATAAACCTCAACACTTTGCTCTCCATCACCCCAGTTTGTTCAGAGCAATTTCCATCTCCAACCACTCTTTCAATTCTATCAAAACATGACTCATAATTACAACCAAGCCTTACACTCCCAACCATGAGCTCATAACCGAGCTCCCTGTTCATATTCTCAAGGCATCTTGCTACATCTTTGCGTCACATTCTAAACAAATAATAAACTCTACTGGTAACATGAATTTACTTGGTTACAAAGTAGTCCAAAATCCTTCGGGTACCTTTGCTTGCTCTTAAAGCAATCACAATCCCTTTAGAATGAAAAAGCCAATCTAAAGCCTATTTCCGCTCAAATTTGATATCCCAACACCTTCTTAGCACATGTGAGACCTCCTTTTACTACATTGTTTATAGCATTGGATCCTTCTTGAACTAAACTTTCCAATGATATTTTATTCATCCAAAACGAAAGTCGTTTGGACACTTTCAAATTAATTAAAGTTTATCATAGGAATTCTTGTCACATTCCTAGCAAATGTCCTAGTTCGAGTTGTCTTCCACTAATGGTTACATCTTTTGTAAAATGGTTGATTTTTAAGCTGCGTAAGTCATGGTTAGTTGGACTAGGAATATAAATTGGCAAAGCTTTTGTTATAATGTGAAGAGGTGAACCCGACAATGACTTAGACCGGGTCAATCCAGCCCAAATCCGCATAAATTATATTTGGTAAAAGAATAAGTGTTACCTGTCATGGTCATGGAAGTTGTCACTTCTTTACATATTATACATCACATCAACCCTAAGTTAAGATCCAGGGACTCAGCCTTGATTATTTTCAGGATTTAGACTAGTGTACAGACACTGGATGCATAAGATGGATTTGCATAGCACCTATCTGAATATATAAATATTTTGAAATCTAAAAATGATAATAATAGGTTTGTCAAAAAAAAAAGTCATTAATAGAACTAGAACTCACACATCATAATCTTGGGTTGTGGTCCATCTTTCTTACCATGGTGGAACTAGCTCACAACTAAGTATGCTTGATTGGTGTTAAGATAACAATTCTCAAATAGTACCTATCTAGCTAATTAACAAAACAAAAGACTATTTCAAACATATTAAATAGATATGGAAAATCTGTTTGAACATTTATTGTTGGAGAAAATTCAGGAATGGTGTGTACCTGTTTAACTAGTGTTAAGATATCAATTCTCAAATACAAATAGTACCTATCTAGCTAATTAACAAAACAAAAGGAGAAAAAAAAATAAAAACAAAAACAAAACAAAAGACTATTTCAAACATATTAAATGTATATGGAAAATCTGTTAGAACATTTATTGTTGGAGAAAATTCAAGAATGGTGTGTACCTTATATTGAGACCTACCGAGTTGAACCGAAATTTTCATCTTACTTTCATTTGCATCTAATGGAATATAAAAATCGCTATAGTGCTAGTTTTGTGACTTCAATGCACTTTATAAATGTTGTTTTCCTTAAAACATGATTTGTCCCATCAATCTATTGATGCACTGGGTTAAGCAAATACGTCTTCCAAGATACAATGATGCTGGGTGTTTAATATCGTTGTATATTAACAACTTAAATAATAATGTTGTGCATTAACAACTTAAACCATGGAGACCTTTAATGATGAGGCTATTAAGATATAGTATTCCAACACTGCAATTAATAGAACATTGGTTTGTTTATGCAAGAAAACAATTTGATAAAATGTGTTTATTAATGTGAGAAAATAAGGGAGATAACACTTTGACCAAACTCTCCAAATTGGTCAAATTTTGGTGTAGAAAATAACTGAAATGGGTGGCCTATTTATAATATGTTTTGCACCATTTCATGAAAAGTTGCAATTATTCATTATGACTTTTCATTTGGAATTGTTTTAAATCCAAACTATTGGATCCACGTTGCAACCTTTACTTTTAATTAGATGGTTCAGATCGTACATCTTTATAAGAGTTATACTCTTAGATAATAAGTTGCAACATTCCATCATGACTTTTTAATTCAAATAAATTTGAATCTAACCATTGAATCAATATTATAACTTCCACATTTGATCCTATGGTTTTGGTCACATCATTCTATAAAGGAGGTTACATCTTTATATAAAATCAAATCTTATGACAAAAGTTATACCATTTGATCATACATTTTGATCAAATTAACAACTCTTATTTGATTAGAGGTGGACACGGTTTGATTCAATTCGATCCGGTAAAAAATAAACCAAATCGAAAAAATATCGGTTTTCAAAATAGAAAGTCGAACTGAGCTGAGCCGACTTAGATCAATTCATACCATATCAGTTCGAGCTTTGAAAATGGGCCTCTAATTACTTATTAGACTGATTTTATAATTCAATTTTTTATTCAATTGAGCTGATTTAAAAGTTCAATTTTAATTCAATTGGGTTGATATTAAAGTCCAATTTTAATACAATCCAAAGCTTTAAAATATGAGTGACGGTGTTTCCACCCCTTAAATATTGTATGTACACCCCTTTTATACACACACCACTTTAAATATTATTTTAAAAGATTATTATTTACAAGGTTAATTACACTAATATTTTTGAAGTATCTTAAAATTGTATTTAATGACAACTTTAACATTTATTGCACTAAGATACCCTGAAAAATGTTGACTACCATAAAAACTAATTATTGACTAACTATTTATTGTGAAAAATCAAAAATGCCCTTAGTATATATTTTATTATTTTATTTTTAATTATAATATTTTATTTGGAAAAATTGTTATATATATTTATATAATAAAAAATTAATAAAACTATATCATAATTATAATTTAGGAGCAAAAATTTCTTTGTGAAATCATTGTTGTTTCTTTGTCTAGGAAAATATTTGGACAAACAAGCAAAGCATAGTTATTTTAAAGGATCTCTCTGGTCATAATGGCAAAAAGATCACGAGAAGCATTGTGCAATATAAGAAAGATCAATTAGGCTATATGTGGGGTTTGATAAGTATGTTCGATTTCTGCTATGTTCAATTTGCATAAAAATTGATTTCGCATAGAAGATGTGCAACACATGCAGATGGTAAGAACTCTTCCTATATAAACTCAAAAAATTCTCTGTATATCACAAACAAAGTGTCTCACTGAGTGGTGATATGATTTGTGATACGTAGATAGTTTTTATTTTGTTATTGATTAATTTCGTTTCAAGAAGTCAATTTTGGAAGCAATTATGCTTATGTTTGTATATGTTTGTTCTGGTGTTATGATAGGCAAGCTATTCTACCTAGATGTGCCGATTTAGAATTTGTATTTGCTTCTCTTATTTGTTGAGTTTTTTCTGTCCTATACAGATGCTAAAATAAAAAATAAAAAATAAGCCTATTGATGTTCAATGAAAATTTTCAACAAGTATTGTCAACTTACACAAATTCTTTAACCCTTTCGCTCCTCTTATATTTTGAACTTTAGGGCATTACTACCTAAATTATAATTATGATATGATTTTTTATTAATTTTTTGTTATATAAATATATATACAATTTTTTTTTTCAAAAATATATATAGTAAATAAAAATAAAATAATATAATATACACTAGGGCTATTTTTGAATTTTCACAATAAATGCTTAGTCAGTAGTTAGTTTTAATAATGGTCAAAAATTTTTAGAGTAGGTTAGTGCAATAAACATTAAAATTGCAATCAGATGTAATTTTAAGATATTTGAAGAATGTTAATATAATTAATAATATTTTAAAACAACCTTTAATGAAGTGTGTGTACAAAAGGGTTGTACATACAAATATTTAAAGGGTGCAAACATTGCCACTGCAAAATATTTCTTCTCGATCATGGTTAGTAAATCCATCATCCAAAAAATGTTCAATTCTGTGATTATATATGACATATTGACAACTGCTCGGCTAAAAGAACAAATCAATGCCTAACGACTCCGATTCTTCTTTCTACAGTCACGAAACTTCTCCGATTCTTCTTTCTTCAATATTTTCTCCTTTTTCAATTCTCTGAAAAGTCAAAATCCATCCTAATCTTCCAAACAAATGTCATTACATTCGACACCATCCATCAGTGACTACATCAATCATAAAAACCCTTATTAGACTAACCAATGACCTTATTAGACTAACCGGACATATTTCACACATAATATTTGAATATCTCCACAGTTCAAAATCGCTAATGTGTGTAGAAGCCTTGCATCTATATCTTGAACTTTCAAGAGCATTTTAGTAACCGGCCAAGTTATGTAGAGTATAGCACCATCCTCGACACTCGTGTGGACATTATAAGAAATGCCCCCGCAAGCATTCCATTAGAAAATTTGTTATAAGTCTATTAAAATCTAGTAAAATATTGTAGTGCTTGCAATCACAACATATGATGTACTTATCTTTCACTGGTTTGGATGTTCTGGTTTTTCTTTTATCGAATTCCTTGGGCTCTAAAGAAAGGGACTTCTTCTATTTTACATTCAGTGCATGATCATTGTAATTCATTTGTAGGGAAAATAAAGTGATGAAAAAGAAGCACTAATTGAATGACCTCAACAGCTGTGAATAAATTTCAACTAGATGGTACTGGGAAAGGATTACAAAGTTAACTGCTAATGGACGCATTAACCTTTGCTACTTTATGGAGGCAAGAAAACAAATGAGATAGATGGTTATCTATATACGCAGAGAGTGAAAGGGATAATGACCAGAGACAGAACAAAAGAAGTTTGAACATTGGTATCTAAATTACTAAGTTCTTCCAATATTATTTGCTGAACCATTACAACATAGCTATTTCTTGATCATGAGCAATTAAGCTACAGAATTTCTAAATAGCTATTTTAACATTGATATAGAACCATCTAACCTTGTTTTTGCCAACTGCTATAGTAGAATAGATGTTTATGAGCCCTGAAAATCAAATAACTTTACAGAAATACTGTGTCAAGTCTAATTGGAATACAAAGTACAAACCAGAGTTCTAAATTTAAAGCTAGTTATAGAAACAATACATGTCAAATTCCTAGAAACATTTAACTTAAATCTCCTATCATAATGGATAGACTGTTTTTTTGTTCAGCGACCTGAAATGAGTATTGAATCAATGGTGGACATGGCTTGCAAAGCAGTGCTTTCGAACAATGAAGAAAATGAAACCACAGTATCAGAAGCTTCGTTAGTTGCTGTGAATGCACCAATCACATTGCTATCCGGTGAAATATCTGGAAACATAGCATCACCGTCTAGGTACTGCATCACGTGCCTCATACTAGGCCTCATTGTTGGGTTAGGGTGTGAACAAAACAAGCCTAGTTTCAGAATCAACTCCATTTGCTTCTCTGCGTATATACTTTCCAATCTCGGATCACTAGCATCAAGGATAGATCCTTTTTTCCAGCACTCAATCACACAATCGACCAAATCCAACTCTCCAGACTCTATAGGCCTCCGTCCACAGGCTATTTCAAGCATAAAAATCCCGAAAGCAAACACATCTGTGCCAGTAGTTGCTTTTCTAGTTCTGAGAAGTTCTGGAGCCAGATAACCGACAGTTCCCACCAAGCTGGTAGTTTGAAGATCACTGCCATGATCATAGAGTCTCGCAAGGCCAAAATCTCCTAGTCTTCCATTTTGATCAGCGTCTAAAAGAACATTAGCAGGCTTTATATCTCTATGAAGAACCACTTGCTCCCATTCTTCATGAAGGTAAAGAAGGCCACAAGCTACCCCTCGAAGAATTCTTATTCGCTGAAACCAATTCAGATTTGGTCTCATACTACCATATAAAATTTTGTCAAGGCTACCATTAGGCATGTAATCATATACCAAGATAAGCTCTCCTTTTCGCCTGCAGTAGCCCCGGAGTCGTACCAAGTTCCTATGCCTTAGCCTTCTCATGCTTACAATCTCAGCCACAAACTGCTTCATCCCTTGTCCCGAATGATGAGTGACCCTTTTGATGGCGATTTGTTCATTAGAAGGAAGTACACCTTTATAAACCTTTCCAAAACCGCCTTGCCCTATAACCTCTTTGTCCTTGAAACCTTCCGTTGCTTTGTAGAGAGTCTTGTAAGAGATTCTATGAGGACCGTATTGTCTTTCCCAGTCTTCATATACTTCTGCATATTTCTTCTTCCTCACAAAGTAAACAGCTCCAACAACTACTATAAACATCACCACCACAACTACAACCAAACCAATCATCATTGGATCATGTTTCTTACTCGTTTTTCTTCGTGGGGGAGGTGGAGGAAGCTTTGAAATATCGAGATCTTGTGCTTCTCCACTTCTGCTGAAGCTCCATCCCAGGACATAATGGTCACTCCTACGTGTACCGGTAGCTGCAGAGAATCCAACATACATAGAGTCCAAGAAAATCTTAGAAAGATCAACGGATGTAGACAGGAGAGGCCTGCTTGGTTTTGGAAATCTGATCGGAGCTAGTGTCACGTTGAGTAACTTTTCAGCTCCATTGTAGTCAATCCATATCTGCATTGGATCTCCACTTTCTAGCATCAAGCTTCTGTTCTTCCTTTCTCTATCAGAAAAATATGCTGCTGTTGTAGAATCATTGGAAATCACGCTGTTCACATCAATCCCCACATGATTTCCATCAATATCTTCAAAGTCGGGACTGCGTGCAGTATCGAGCTCAACAGCTAAGATGTGATTTGTAGGCTGGCGGTTGGTTGAGAAATTAAAGAGTCCAAGAGATGAACCTGCAGAAGCTCCGGTGAAGTCCAAAGATGGTGAGAAGACAAAAGCCATACCGTTGCCACCAAAATTAGGCATTGATGAAACCAATGCAAACACAAACCGTGTTGAAAAAGAAAGAGATTGAGAATAAGACGTCATATTGAACTTGATCGGATATGGATGGAAACCATAACCACTTTCCTGCTCAGAGATGTTAGTTAGTTGCAACAGGCCATTGGGAAGGACTTTTGCTAGTCCATCCAGATGCAGTTTCCTCCCATTGAAGCCATTGTAGATAAATCGATTTTCATCTTGTGCAAAGGTTATGGAAATCAAATATAGAGATAAAACTAAACAAAAACAAACTGTTCCAAGAGCTGCAGCCATGGAAGAAAGCATTTAGTAGTATGCTTTTGTAAATTAGAGATGTTTAGGCCTCTTTACCAATATGAGACTCTTGATTTATTAACATTCCAAATCTTTAAGTCTCTAAATCTTTGTTCAGATTCTTTGTATAAAGAATATAATTAATCAAGTTGACCCGTAAACAAAGGGTCAACTTGTGGCCTAAGACATTAACTAAAACAACCAGTTCAAATTTTTGACTATTGATACCCTTTGGCAAGAACCGTAAAAATTTATAACTGCTCATTTTCATGTATAGATATCTTCAAGTCGCAGATGCAAATCGTACATAATAGGGGAAGGAGAGGTTTCAGGCTTTGATGAGTGTTTGGAGCAGGTGCGAGCTCTACAGAAGGCGACCTCGCAAAGCGAGAGGGTCGCTGAGGGATTCACTGCTCATGCGGACCCGAGTCGGCCCGACAATCTCCTGCGGTTAATCAAGCTGCTGTTGCAAAAAGGGGTGAAGAGAGCAGAGCTCGCGATATGTTTAAACATCACCCCACAAAAAACATCGCATACATAACTCATGGGAGTGGCGTTAGAGTACCATATCCCAAGAGGTTGTTGCATCATGGCAACTTCTTCTAGCGACCATGCAGTTTATTCTCCTGTAGGCTACGTTGCCATCAGCCCGCACCACTTAGACGCCCGGTTTAGGTTTCCATTTCCCTCATACCTTGTAGATATTCTTAATGACTTGGACCTTGCCTCGTTTTAACTTACCCCGAACATCTACGCTCAGATTACTTCTGTAGCTGTTCTTTTTAGAAAGAATAACCTTCATTTTCCTTCCCCCAAAATTCTAAAGTACCTGTTCGCTTTTAAAGGTACTAGCATGGGACAGCCACGGGATGGGCTGTATTACATCTCAGCTCGTCCCCCTAAGTATAAGAGCATTTTGCCTCAGGGCGAGACTAAGGGGAAATCCAATGTGGGTAATTATAAAACACATTGGTTCTACGCCTCTTACCCTTCCCTATTCCATCTTAAAAACTTTAGTTTTCGAGCTGAGCCAAGTAAGGGTTCTCAGATCACATCATGGATCACCATAATTCTTGACTACTTGTTTTATCTTACTAACGATTTTTTTTTGTTCTTTTAGACATAAAAACTCGGAGAATCGAGCTTACTCAAAACGATGATAGAGATCTCGAGGTCCTTGCTGCATAGAAGTCAGAGAGGGATGAGGTCAGATTATTAGACGAGCTCCTTCACACTTACTAGCTCGCTTCTTCTCTTAGAGATAAACTTCTCAAGAGCAAGTACATAGGCTCCCGCGGCATCAAAGACATTGAATCGACCTTTGGAGTATGAGACGTAAGTGAAAGCTTCAGTTTGCTGGGACTCCCTTCTAGTGATACTGATATCGAGATCATCTCGAAAGAGGCTGCAGAGATGGCTAACCTTAGCTCAATGGTTCCTCCGAAAGGGAGGCCTCGTCAGTCTGCAAGCTCGGCTGTTGCTGTTTCTATTACTCCTAGTTCATCTGCAGCGGCAATAAGAGAAGAGCCTCAGAATGTTAGTATTGCTGAATCTCCTGCCCCTGTTCCTTCAGAAGATTTTTCTGTGGCTATCCCTTATGGGACCTCGTATGCCATCGTACCTGTCCCCCAGCCACAAGCTCCTATAGATCCAAACATAGAGGCAACTGCTTCAGCCAAGGGCAAGAAGGTTGCTGTTAGTTCATGGGCTAAGAGAAAGGGCCCTGAAACTTCAAGCAAGCCCCCTCTTGCTAAGCGGTCTCCAAAAAAAAGGGGAAGCAGATCGCAGCTTCTTTTCAAAAGGCATCGTCTAAGGTCACCAGAGAGGTGCGACCGTCCAAAGTTACCATTGAGTTTCGTCTTGACAGCGTTCCTGAAAGAGGTTATTTATACCTCATCTCTGAACAGCTTTCTTCGATTCTCGGTTTCATAGCCAGGAGCCTTAAAGACGATAATTTTACTGATGTAGACCTACTTACCTGGTCGGTACTCCAATCAGTCAAGGTAAGACTTGCTTGTTCTTCTTTATGCCTGTTGACTTTCTGTTGACTCTTACTCTCATCTTTTTGGATTCTACAGTTCTCTATGGGAATCATGAAGTCATGGACGATGTGTTCGCCCTAGAGGAGCAATGTGAGAAGCTCAAGGCTGGTAATAAGAAGCTCAAGGAGGCGGCGAAGAAGCATGATGACAAGCTGCTCTCTTTGACGAGTGAGGCCAACAAGGCTAAAAATATAGCTGGGCTTCTTCAGGCCAAGCTAGATGTTGCTGAGGCTAAGAAAGAGGTTGAGGTCGCTTTGACGAAAAAGGATAGCCTCCATGAGACAGTCACCTCCAAATTCTACTCCCAGCTTAACAATACCAAAGCTTTACTAAAGGAATAAGAGAAAGACTTAGAAGCGGTTTCAAAAGAGAAGAAGCTGGTGGTGCAGCGAGCTAAAGTTGCAGAGCAGAAGGCCGCAAAGTTAAAGGAAGAGGCCACCTCAGTAAGAAACAAGGTGAAAGCTCGTGTTGGGAAGGCGAGCTCAGAGACTAAGGCAGGATTTTTATACACCTTGTGAAAGGTATATCCCGATCTGGACTTCTCTATCTTTAGTGAGGAGGGATTCAAAGACATCCAATTCTTCATCGAGGAAGATGAGAGGGTGCAAGGCAAAGCACAGGTTCAAGTCCAGGAAACCTTGACCGAAGAAGGTGCCAAGGATCTACCTGAAGGAGGTGTAAAAGATCAGGCATCCTCTGAATCAATCCCTTAGGACCCTGTCCCTTAAGCTCCTACTCTCCTTTTGGATGACCTTATAAGCATAGACCAAGCTTCTTTTTTTGCTTTGTAGATCAGGGAACTACTTAGGGCATTTAGAAGGTTCCCTTGCTCTTGTACTTGGACAATCATGAATTCCTTGTTGATTTACCTCGTTAGTAAGGTTTTTTCTTTATTTGTAAAGACATGGATATTGACCTTGTTTAAGGTTCTTTTTGAATATTTGCTTTGATATGATATTATTGATTTTGCCATCTTTAAATTCTTGTGAGTTGATAAAATGAAATAAAATGTATGGGCTAGTGATAATAGTACCTAATAAGAACTTGAAAGTTCGTTATCTTTGACGTGTTTTTAGCTTGTAAATTATAACATAAGTCTGGTGTAGATTACAATATACTCAATAGATTGTAGCTTGAAGACATCGCAAAATATTGTGCAGATTTGCTAAATAAGATGGAGCTCGTCACTATTATGCGATGTATTGCAACCTAAGATAAATGTAGATTAGATAGAATTTGAATAAAGACTTACAAGTCAGGATTTTCGACCAGATTAAATGCCTATATTAGGTCGCAAAAATAGCTTATAAGCCATATAGATGAGCCTTCGCACATAATTTGGACAAGTTGTTTACTTGCGAATATATATATATACATATATGCATCTAGGTGGGTTGACGATATTAGTTCACGCGGCCTATCAACAGAAGTTGACGATGTTAAGCTCGTGCGGCCTGTCAATAGAGGTTGATGATGTTAGCTCATGCGGCCTGCCAACAGAGGTTGAAGATGTTAAGCTCATACGGCCTTTCAACAGAAGTTGACGATGTTAGCTCGCGTGGCCTGCTAACAAATATTGACGATGTTTGCTCACGCGATTTGCCAACAGAGGTTGACGATGTTAGCTCACGTGGCCTATCAACACATGTTGACGATGTTAGCTCACGCGGCTTGTCAACAGGGGTGCGAGCTCGTGGACGTCGATTCCCTTTTAGCCATAGGGTAGGTGTGGGGTCAGCCAAGAGACCGATATTAAACCCCTTGCCCCTGTATGATCTCACTCGAGGTGGAACTCTCGATGTCATGGCTTCCATTATCAAGTTAATTTTGCCACGAGCTTGCTTCCTTTTGTATACGACCTTGAAGAAATAAATTGCATCAGTAAACTTTATAGGGAACATGGACCTTTTATTACTTGCAAATAATCATGATTTACAAAATAAAATGAGTGAGCCATAAAGTATTGAAAATAAGGCCGCAAATGTTTTGCATTCCATGCTCG
Organism: Dimocarpus longan; assembly: GCA_022984855.1. NCBI lineage: Eukaryota > Viridiplantae > Streptophyta > Magnoliopsida > Sapindales > Sapindaceae > Dimocarpus > Dimocarpus longan. Next base: position 9,098,099 of record CM041013.1, read on the forward strand.
TGGCACTATTACTCCACTCATACTAGTCAGGTGATATGCTCCATTCCTCAAGTCTTTTTTATGATGTAAGGTCCTTCCCAGTTCAGGTCTAACGTCTCGTCACTGGCTTATGGGCTCCAGATAGAATGAGGCACAGTATGAGATCGTTGGATTTATAGCTCCAAACTCATACCTTCTTATTATAGTATCTGGCCACCTTTTGCTAATAGATGACAATCTTCATGCAGGCTGCCTCCCTTACTTCGTCGAGAAAGTCCAAGTTTATGGCGAGGAGCTTATCGTTCTCCATCGGATTAAAGCTTGCTCTTCGTTGACTGGTTACCTCTAACTCAACTGGAATCATGGCCTCGGACTCATAGACCATCGAGAAAGGAGTTTCTCTAGTGGTGTTACGAGTTGTTGTTCTATAAGCTTACAACACCTTCTGTAGCTCATCCGCCACGTTCCTTTCTTAGCCTCCAGTCTTATCTTCAAAATCTGCTTTATGATCTTGTTGACGACCTTGACCTAGCCATTTGTTTGGGGATGATCAACTGTCGAAAAGCTCTTTATAATGTCGAGGCTGTTATAAAATTTGATAAACTTCTCGCTACTGAATTGAGTGCCATTGTCGATCATGAGCTGTTGGGGGACTCCAAACCTGTAAATGATATTATTCCAGACAAATTTTTCTACCTTTGCAGCAGAGATCTCGGCAAGTTCCTTGGCCTCTACGTACTTAGTGAAGTAATCTACTGCAACGATGGCGTATTTACACCTTTCATGGCTTGTTGGGAGAGGCCCTATCAGGTCCATGCCCCAGATCGCGAATGGCCATGGACTAATCATCTGTTAAAGGTGGGCAGGTGGAGCTCGCGAGACCCTCGAAAACCTTTGTCAACTATCACATTTTTTTACCAAGTCGACGACATCCCATTTCATTGTTGGCCAATAATACCTTTGCCTTAATGCTTTCTGGACTAGTAAAAGCCCCCCAGCGTGATTCCTACAGTGACCTACGTGAATCTCCATCAGAGCCTTCGTGCAATCAGGCTCATCTATACACTTCAATAGCGGAGCTAAGAAGCCTTTCTTATAGAGTACGTCGTCGTAAATGCAATATCTTGTAGTTCGAGTTCGTAGACGATGTGCTTCTAGTTTATCATCTGGTAACTTCTCATTCCGTAAATAATCAACTAAGAAGCTCATCCATGAATCTTCTATTATGGCAATGGTCAGCACTTCAATCTTATGCGCCTGAAAATAAGGGTGTAACTTTCTGGATGCCATCACAAGATAGTAGGCGAGCTTTTTCATCGGGGTGTACATCGTCTCAGCATCTACCAGCTTCTTACTGATGTAATAAACAGGGAATTGCATCCTGTCTTCTTCTCGGACTAAGGCTACGCTTAAAGCATGTTGAGATACACCGAGATAGACTACCAGAGTTTCCCCTTCTTTCGGTTTTGACAATAGAGGAGCTCGTCTCATGTACTTCTTCAGCTGTTGGAACGCAATCTCGTATTCTTTTGTCCATTCAAAGCTTTTGGCCTTTTTCAAGACTTCGAAGAATAGAACACATTTATCTGTGGCCTTAGAAATGAATCTGCTAAGGGCAGTGACTTGGCCATTCAAGCTTTGTACGTCATTAACCTTTACCGGCGACCTCATATCCAGTAGTGTCTTTATTTTCTCTAGGTTGGCCTCGATCCCCCTGTTATTCATCATAAAGCCCAGAAATTTACCCGAGGCTACTCCGAAAGCACATTTGAAAGGGTTGAGCTTCATCTGCTACTTCTTCAAAATTTGGAACATCCTCTCGAAGTCACGAACATGATCAACGGTTTGCTTGGATTTTACTAACATATCATCGACGTACAATTCCATAGTCTTCATGATCAGATCCTCGAACATCATATTCACTAGCCTCTGATAGGTTACCCTCTGCATTCGTCAGTTCGAAGGGCATCACTTTATAGCAATATAGGCTGCGATATGTGACAAAGGTGGTATGCTCTTCATCTTCAGAGGTCATTGGAATCTGGTTATACCCTAAGTATGCATCCATGAAACTGAGAAGCTCATGCCTGGTTGTTGCATCTATAAGCTGATCAATTACGGGCAACGAGAAGCTATCTTTCGGGCAGACCTTATTTAAGTCCGTGAAGTCAATGTAAGTTCTTCATTTCCCGTTCTTCTTCTTTACCAACACGGGATTTGCTACCCAAGTTAGATAGCGAGCTTCTCGGGTAAATTTATTTCCCAGAGTTTGTCTACTTCTTCCTTTAGGGCACCATAACACTCACGGGTCATCGGCCTCATCTTTTGGCAAACTAGTTTGTGGTGAGGGTCTATGTTCAGCTTATGAGTCATCACCCTTAGATCAATCTCTACCATATCCTCGTGGTTCTAAGCGAACACATTCAAAATTTACTTTGAGGAAATTAGCTTGCTGGGATTTTATCTCTGGAGCCAAATTCTTGCCCAGCTTAAGGCACCTTTCAGCGTCCACCCCATTCACTAGCATATCTTCCAACTCTTCTACTAAACCTACGGTCTTGCATGTATCAATCTCCTTGGGGTCTAGATCGTGGCTAACTATAAAAGTACTAATGGCTTGTAACTCATGCCTTGAGACCACGTTCACCTTCTTCCCTTAAGCTCCCATCTTAACTACATCTGCGTAACAGCGACGAGCTAGTTGTTGCTCGTCTTAGACACATCTTATCCCATTAGGAGTTGGGAACTTCACTGTCGGGGTTCTAGTGGAGGTGACCATGTCCAGATCATTTATTGCCGACCTTCCCAATACTATATTATAAGCTGAGGGAGAGTTAATAATCAAAAAGTTCGCTAGCATAGTTGACTGGTTAGCTACATCTCCGAGAGTGAGAGGTAGTCTGATCTGCCCGATAAGAGTGACTGCATCTCTAGTAAGGCCGTATAGAGACTCGAGGGAAGGCTTTAACTATTCATCATCGATCTCCATCCGGTCGTAACACTCATTGTACATTACATTTACCGAGCTCCCCGTGTTGACCATTGTTCTTCTGACCTCTGAGTTCTCGATACAGGCTCAAATTACCATGGCATTATTGTGGGGCCAATGAACATCCCAGGCATCTTTTTCTGTGAAAACAATCTCCTCGGATGCCCTTCTAGCTCTCTTCGCTGGTCCTTCTAGCTTTCTTCGGCCTTCAAGTTGGATGTGATTAGCCTCACGTATATACCACTCCTGTGATCTGTTTGATGTTCCTACCACATGAGGACCCCCATAGATAGCGAGGATCGTCCTCATAGCGAGATGCGTGCTCTTGGTCGAGAGTTGGTTGGGCTAGCTACTACTTTTGTTACCTTTGGTGAAGACATTGCTGTTAGGATGGTCGCCCCACAAGTCACACAACATACTCCCTTAAATGACCTTTTCTTATCAAATCTTCAATGGCATCCTTCAGCGTCTAACAATTAGAGGTGGTGTGCCCTACTTCATGATGATAAGAACAGAATTTGCTCATGTCCTTGCGTCCTTCAAGAGTCTGAATAGGAGCTGGTCTTCCAAAGTTCTCCCTATTCTTTTCAGTTGCAAAGATCCTCTCTTGAGTATCAGACAGGGTGCTGTATCTATTGTAATAGCCCTGATATTGGGGTCGTTCTCGGCTCTGGTTATTCCTCAGTCTAGGCCCATATCTGGCCTTCTTTGCAATCTGATTATTATTTCTTTGGCCCCCAAGGCTATTTCCTCCATTGCTCAATTTCTTTCCTTGGTTGGAGCTACCAGCCTCATCTTTCTGATTATTCACCTTCTTGGGGTCAAATGCTTCCTCCCACCTTATTTCTTTTGTGGCTCGCTCATAAAATTCCTCTAGGTCCTTCATCGGGGACTTATAAATGCTCTCGTATAGCTTCCCGTCCTTCCTTAATTCCACCGAGATAGCTGTCAAGATTCCTTCGTCCGAAGGGCTTTCCATATTATTCACCTTGCGTATGAATCTGCTGATATAGTCCTTTAACAATTCACCAGGATGTTCGAAGATGGTGGCGAGGTGGCACGAGCTGTCTCTTTAGCGCCTTATACTGGTTCATAAATTTTTGTTGGCTCTCCTCTCAATTATTGATGCTACGGGATGGGAGGTTTCTGAACCATGTCTGTAGAATATCCCCAAGTGTTGCTAAGAAAACGCGACATTTGACAAGTGAGCTGGTGGTCTGCAGGTCCATCTGGATATTGAACGAATCTAGGTGATCGAAGGGATCAGAGTCCCCATTATACTGTGGAATGTTGGGAACTTTGAACCTGGGGGGAAGTGGCTCCATCTCAATCTCCAAGGTGAATGGAGTCCTCTCTTTACTTCTACTCTCATGTTCACAAGCTCCAGGTCGCGTTTCAAGCTGCTAGACCTTCTGAAGGAGCTGCTCGACGAGTGGATCCTACCCTTCAACTCGTTTGGCGGTGGATTGCCTAACAGTAGGTTGTCTATTCTGCCTACTCAGGAATTGTTGACCTTGTGCCCCCTATCTTTTTCTATCTTCAAACTCAGGGGCATAACGACTAGGCCCACGTCCTTGGTCAAGCCTGTTCGACGCAGTTTCCCTACATGAATCATTACAATGATGCCTCTACCCGACTTCATCTCTATGGGCTGAGACCTGATCATGTCCACAGTCTCTCTGCGCCAGTCGGCATTCATTTTGGCTCACCCTTACTCTTAACCTTGAAAGATGAGTTGCACCTTCCCTATTACGAGCTCGCTGAAACTGAGCACTAGACTACACGCTGGAGGAATGATTTGACCCCTCTTGAACCGACTCCCTGATGACTCTCTCATTCGAGGCAGGGGCCTCAACATGCTATTGTTGTGGGATATTCCCCCTCATAACTACCTAAGGTGGTCTTTGAACAGCTTGAAACTAGGCTTGAATCAGTGCCCTGACTTTAGTGGCTAGTTGCGTTATGGTATTTTCTAACACCTCCTGGCACTGTTGTAAAACCCGTATAACGTCTCCTCCTACAATATTAGGTATAGGTTGATGGATAGGAATAGGAGGTATACCTTAAGTATTCCATGCCATGGGTGCGTTAGACGTTCCTGCACCCAAGCAAGCTGTCCCGCCAACAGGCAAAGTGTCTTGCTGTTGTTCTGAGCTCTTGAGTCAGTCAGCATCTGTGTCGGAGCTCTTAGTGATTCTTCTTCTGACCATGATGACTAACGAACAAGCTCTGTATATCAAGAGCAAAGGTGGTGAAACTATAGATGGGTATTCCTTCTAGTGCCAAAATATCGATGTCAGGAATTAACCGACTAGGTTCTTTTTAGGCTCAACCTACAGTTTCGAACAAGAGCAGTATAGCAAACAAGTAAAAAGCAAAGGAAAAAGGCCAAGGAAGAACAAGATGCACCAGGAATTTTTAAATGGTTCGGCCCAATTTATGTTTACGGCCACTGTTCTCTCTCTTTATATTTCTGCAGAGTAATGGCACTCAAAAATATCTTTTTTTATAGTGAATTTCCTCCCTTATTTATAAAGAAATGGGAGGTGCTACAGTCATTTATAATAAGACAAAGTTGCAATAAGTCAAAATGAAATGATGGATTATATTTAATGCAGCTGACAATATTAGGTTAATTCTGCCAAAGTATGAGTTTAGACGGCTAACCAATGCTGGTCAAGTGAGATTTTCATAATTTATGTTGTAATATCTTACAGGATTGGCATGTACGATATGTCTTGAGCTGTAATCGGTCTGACAGCTCTGACTGTAGTTAACTTGCACTCTGAGAGATATGACAGAAGCGAACACCTTAGCGAGAAGAATGGCTTGTCGAGCTGATGAGCAAATAAGTCTTTATATCGAATTGATCTTCTTCCAGACTGCTTGTTCGGGATGACAGACGAACTGGACGACGATCTGATGAATCAGCAGACAGTCGATCTCATAAGCGGGCTCATAGACGAGGTGATAAAACGAGTAGACAATTGACCTCATTAATGGGCTCATGCACGAGCTAATAAGCGAGCTGGTGAACGAGTATATGCAAAGGCTGATAAACAAATACTTAGATGATCTGATATGTGAATAGATGGGCGAACAAATAAGCAAGCATGTTAACGAGTAAACGGGCGAACATAGAGACGAGCAAAGAGATGAACAGATTGCTTGGCTTTTTGGGCCTTCGGGTCTTTGGGCCCATCCTTTAGACTTTTGATAGCCCATTTGGTTTGATTGTAAAAACACCCATAACACCACATAATTTAATTCCCAAAAAATTTTAAGTAAACACTAAAATTACTAAATGAGAAATTTATTTTTCTTTATAATAATTTATAATTAGTAAACACCTCCTAAAATAAGAGTAATTCATAAGAGAAAAGATAAAACCCCATGAATTTATTGCTTCATACGTTAAATGTGTTCTTAAATGTAATCTTACAAGGCCTAAGAAAAAATCCACCTTGTTTGAACATCAACTACAGGCACCACTAACCACAATAAATTTAATTCTGCAACAAGTTTGTGCAGTGCCTCCATTTTTAACTAATGGCAGTTGAATCAAAGTTGACCAAATCCCCCGTAAGAATAAAGCAGTAAGAACTCATTCTATCCTCACGTCAAGTCTAAGAAAGCAAGTAAATATTATTATTATACATTAATATAGTCACCATATTTTCATATTTTGAATAACTGATGTAACAAATATTTTAATCATTTCCAATCATTTGAAAATATTGATGATATTTTCATTATCTTAATCAATATTCTTATAATTTAGAGTTCAATATTTTTACTGAAATTAAAAGATAATTTTTTACGTGTAATTTCGACTAAAATTTTGCTATGAAATCCAGGGTTTTTTAAGATTCAAACCCAACCCAACATTAGACTAATGGAAGGCTCATATCAACCAAAAACTGAAGTCAAAATGGCCATCTGCAACCAGAATGATGAAATTGCCCAATATGTGTTAGGGTAATGTGCCCTAAGAGCTTGTAATTTGTAAATATTTAAATTAAATAATAAATAAAATATATTTATTTTTTCAATTTATGTGCATTTATGAAATGATTGCTTCATACAAATATCATGTAACATCCATTGTTACTTATATAGTCTCAAACTAAGTATATAAGTGTTATATACAAGAGGATTTAGTTTGAAATCAGTAATCTAAAGAGTCCGTAGAAAGCAAACAAAGCTGGGTACTTTACTTGTGGTAAATCTACAGCTATGGCCCATTTTGTATTTGATACGTTGATTATATCCGAGATCGTTCATGTGGTGACATGAAAATGGAGACACCTTATATAATAGAGATTATATAGGACTGGACCATGATAAAATGAATTTCTTATTAATATCCATTAAACAAATAAATTTATATTTATCAACTTGATGATCATATATGGATTGATCTTAATCCTGAGTGTTTTAGGGACTCCTATTTGTTGAGTCATATCTTTGATTTACATGGGTGAGACTATTATAGATTTATGGTCAATAAGCTTCGTACTTTGAAGATGTGATTTAATAAATGACTGTGAACATTCTACATAATAGTGGAATCTACTCCTTCTTGCGAGAAGTAAATGAGTAGTTCTCTTAAATGTTGATTCGGGTCTTGAACAATAAGGGCGCTCGACTTTCTTTTTGTAAATAAATGGAAAGATAAATTCATAAGTTGTTATGAATATATTGTTCATTAAAGAATCAATGGTATTTAATGGAATAAGATATAATTAGAGAGGTAAAACGGACTTTAATGACCTAGTTCTAATTATGAACAACTCGTGGAGGATCGAACCATATGAAATGATTAAAATAATGGACACTGAAAATTCAGATTGTATAAAACATCTATAATTTTGAGAGTGCAATATAAAGTTTTTAGTGGAGTAACTTTAAGGTTAATAATAGTGAATTATTTAATTAAAGAGTTTAATTAATAATTCTGATATTATTGGAGCTCAAATTATAGGTCAATTTGGTCCCCTTGCTAGCTCACAACACATATAGAAACAAAGGGAAGAATATAATTGGATTGTCCAATTATAAGTGTACATACAATTTTATGAACACGTTCGCGAATAATTTAAATAATTTGATTATTTAAATATAAGTAATTATTTAATTGTTTGTAGAGGTTAAAAGTTTAACTTTAAATGTTGTCATTAAATTATATATGATTTAGAATCATTTAATTTAATGAAAAATCTTTTAATTAATGGAAATGGTAATTTAATTTAATTGAAATTAGATTCCATATTAAATTAGATTAAAGAAATTTTAATTAAATAGGAATTAGATTCCATATTAAATTAAAAGTAAAGAGTTTTAAACCAATAAGAAATTTGATTCCATATTGGATTTGAATTAAGTTTTTTAATTTAATTAGGAAATTGTATTCCTTATTAAATTAGAAAACTCTAATTTACCATTATAAAAAAAAAAAAGTGTTTTATATTGGTAACAAGATAGAGAATTTTTGGTTACTTGAATCAAAAACTTTTATTAATTAAAAACACCATATTACCCAATCTTAAAAGAAATCAAGAAAATCGTTTTTTTGATTTCTACATAATAATCTTTTATAAAAAGATTTCGTGATATAATTCTTCGAAATTGTGCCCACACACAGTTTCTTTTGTGAAGAGTCATAGCAAGAAAAATCGGGTGGTGAAGAATTTGCAAATCAAAAGGGATCAATTCAATCTTTATGCAAGGTAAGATTCGATCTTATTAATTTAATTATTGAATTGTTATTACTAGTATTGATCAGGCGTGTTTTTATTTGGAAAAATTTTTAAAATACACGTTTCCGTATTAAATTTAAAAATCAATTTTTCTTTCAATATGCCCATAACTTCTATATAAATATTTTTTATAATTTTTATATTTACAAATTTTTCCCGTTATATATCAAAATAACCAATTATTTATATATGGATTGGAGTGATCATTTTATAATATATATAAATAGACTCTCCCATGGAGTTGTCATATTATTGTGTGATATTATTGTTTAACTAATAATATGAATTTTAATATCACCTAAAATAGAAAGTATCAATTTATCATTCAATTAATAGTTTGAGTTTCAATATCATCTAAAAGTAGAAAGTTTTAATTTATTCATAATGAATAACACAAAACTCTAAGTTCTGTTTTTCATCTCTTTCTCTTTTATTTTTATTGGAAAATAGGGGATATAAAAATTCATTTTCATGAACCATTTTGATTGAATTTTTTATCTCGACTTTGAAATATCAAGGTAGAATCATGTTCTCTTCCGTGAAATTATCAAATTGATATATTTTCTTGGTCAAAATGTTGTTTGGATAAATAAAAAATTGAACTTCAAAGTTCATCGTTTGGGAAGAAAGTCTAATAAAAGAACGAAGTTTGGTATATAAATGCATGTATCATAGCTATAAGGTAACTTATCGAGCACAGACTACAGACGCTTTCTCTCACGTACCCTTGGGGGGTTCCAACTTTAGGTGTACTATTACAGAGTTCCAGCCTTAAGGTATTCATCTGTTGAAAATGGTGATAGAGTTATAAATGCGTGTTTAGGGAGTCTTATCCAAAAAACTCAAAGCAATAAACACCTTTCTTTTTTTTCTTTTTTCTTTTTTTTTTTTTTTTTGAGAATAATAAACACCTTACATTTTGTCATTGTATTATTGTCCTTTAGGTTTCAATTTAAAAAATGTGGTCCCTATAGTGCGTGTAATCAAAATCCCAAAGCAAGAAGGCAATCAACACCTTACATTTTTCATTGAATTATTATCCTTTGCACTTCAATTTCAAAATAAAAGGACAAAACCAAGTGAAGTTTGTTTTGACTTGCCGGCCACAACACCTACAATCATTCATTCCCATTTCTAGATTTTAATTGAGTCCACGTTCAATTATAAATCATGAATGTATGTATGTATTCAAAAATAATGAAATCTTTTTCAGAAAAATAATAATAATGAGATCTTTTTTTTTTTAGTCATTTTCTGAAAAGGAAATACATTTAAAGAAAATGCAATGTTAATTTTTAATGGCAGTATGAACATATCTATAATGGAGGACTACTTTTTCCTTGTATTATTATTCTTTCTCCTTAATCTATGCCACTTTTACACAGAGACAAATATCGTGTAAAGTTTACTCGCTAATATTAATGGTTAGGAAAAATCTTCAATGTGTACCTTTCACTAATATTTCAGTATGTTCTCTCAAAAAAAAAAATATTTCAGTATGTAATATAGTTTGAAAATAAATATTGTTTAATTTCATGCCATAGGATGATTAATGAATAGAATGCACACCATATGTATGTGAAGTATATCAAAATTTCTATAGAGATCATTTGATAAGAAAATAGAAAACTAATCTGCTTAGTAAAATAGGTTAGATTTTTGTTGGGTTAAAAACTAAAAATAATGTTCAAATTTTACAGTAGAGTGAGACATGATTTTTACCAGAATTTGAGACAAGTTTAAATTTTATTGTTTTAAAAAGTTCTAAATTTTCTTAAATAATCTCAACCAAACAAACTCAAAAAGAGTAATGTAAAATGATCATTTTATAATGAATAATTCTAGGCTTTTTAAGTTAGTTGTCCAAAATTATTCTAAAATAATATGACATATGAATTATAACATCCATATCAATCTTGAAATAATATGAGTTAAATCTTATTTGCCATATTATTTGAACATGATTTTAAAACATATATATATATATATATATATATATATATTGAGAAGACTAGTATTATTCTTTTATAATTAGATAAGATTTTAAAATATCCTGTCATAAAATCTTAAAAACTGTAAAATACTAACTTGTGATAAAAACCTATTAGAGTAAACTCCTGTTCTGGTAATACTCCTGTTTGGTGTGCATGATTAGATGAGATATGATTGGATGGATATGATTGAATATGATTGAATGAGATTTAATAAGTACTGTATTGTGTTTGTATTGTTGGGAGTGGATTAGATAGGATTGAATATAATTTAATTAATAAGTATTGTAACGTATTTGTATAGTTGGGATTGGATTGGATTTAACTAAAATAATTTAATATTAAATTCAATTATTTTTTAAAAAATATTTGAATTATTTTTGAAAATATTTAATGTAAATAATAAATTATAAAAATAGAAATTAATTAAATATGAATATTTCAATTAATATTACAAAATTTTACTTTATAAAACTACCTTAAATAATTTTATAATTTTAAATTTATTTAATATTATAATTACTAATTTATTTATAATTATTAAAAAAATTAAAAAAAAAAAACATAAAAACAAATTCTACATTCGAGCTAACACCTCGTTTTCTAAACCACCCTTACGTAACTTTGCCTTCATTCTTGAGCTTGTATTTTGTAATAAATAAATTAAATTCTTTAATATAATAACAATTAGTAGAAGTGGTTAAATACTTTACAATGAATATATAAATAAATTAAACTCTTTAATATTATCTGAAAAAGCTAAGGTGGCATGCAAAATCAGTACCAATAATTGTTTTCTGAACCCTTATGTAATTCTAGCTTCACTCTTGAGCTTTAATTTTGTAATAAATAAATTAAACTCTTTAATATAATAACAATTAGTATGAGTAATTGAATACTTCACAATGTGTGGGAATGAATCTCCTCTAGATAAGATTGTCATCTCTCAACTGTAGAAGTAATTATTTCAGTCACGTTATCAGTAATCAATCTTAACAGACTCGATAGTCATCTGATCCATAAGGTATTAGTATAATATATTTATATATAATTTCTATAATCAGTACCTCTTAACTTTAAGACGAACTAATCAAATTTATCTATTACATTTTCTCTTCTATAATAAATTATTTTTCATATTTAATTCAAATACAATAGATGAATTTAATTGATTCGTCATACCTTTACCATAGAAGTTTGGTATATTATATATATATGTATAACATATGTATATCTATATATACTAATTCTGTTATCAGTACTTCATAACTTTTTTAAAGTTAGAATCAAACAATGTTAACCATAGATTAAATCTAATGGAAAGAAACAAAGAAAATAAAAGTGGAAATAAATAATTATATTATGTTAAAGTACTAAAATACCAAGTGTTTGTTAAATGATCCACTAAAGTGAATTATAAATGAAGAATTTTATTACTTTAATATAATCTAATTTTTTATTTGCATTTCTATTTTCTCTGCTTCTGTCCATTAGATCTAATCTACGATTAAGATTGTTTGATTCTAAATTTTTTAAAGTTAGGAGGTAGTAATCGTAGAATTACTATGTATATATATATAGTAATTTTACCATTATTGTCTTATAACTTTAAAAGTTAAAATAAATCAATCAAATTCATTCATTACAGTCTCTCTTCTAAAATAATTTCTCTCTCATACTTAATTCAAATATAACGAATAAATTTGATTAGTTCGTCCTAACTTTTTAAAGTTAGAAGCACTTACGGTAAAATTATTATATATATATATATATATAGAGAGAGAGAGAGAGAGAGAGAATGTGTGTGTAACACCCCGAATCCGAACTAGTCTAATAGGTTATATACATATATATATATATATATCTTAATAAAGTTTAGGTAAGGATCAATTAGAAACTTAGATTAAGGAGCCCAAATAAAAAGAAATTCAAGTAAACTCAATTAAAAACTAGTATGGCTCAATTACTTTCTAAGCACATCTAATTGTTTTTCTAAATACACCCACCTAAGGTCAAACATAGAAAAAGGAGGATGTGAAAGAGGTAGAATTGTCTATCACAAAAGAGGAGGAATTGTGGAATTTTTGAAGAGTAATTTATGAAAAAGGAAAGAAATCTCTAGAAATGATAAGAATGAAAATGAAATGTTATGGATGGGGCAAGATTGGAAATGCAAAATGACACTTGGTTAGAATTTAATTAGATTGAAAAATGGGTGGTGGAAAAGAAGGCTAAGTGAATGAAATTATGGCCATGAATGAGAATATGTGTGTGATTTTATGTGATTTAAAAAGGCAACTTCATCCATTTATTGAGCTCGGTCGAACCCACCCCTAAAGATTTGAAAAAGAAAAACCAAGGGAAAGGTAGAAGAAAGAAGGAAGGAGAAAAAAGGTGAGGGGAAGGAAATCAAGGAAACTTGGAGAAAGATTTGTGATAAGAAACTAGTTTTAATTTAGAATTAATTTTCTTAATTTAGTTTCTTATAGATCATAAATAAAGTTTTGATGTTGTTTTAGGTGAAAATGGTTCCAAAGAGAAAACAAGTACAAGTAAGTTTCCCTAGGGTTTGGAAATAAACTAGTGAGTGAATGTTTTCTCTTAACTTGATTTATGAAAGTATTTTTGTTATAATTTAACTTTTATTAATTTTAGAAATCAAATATGTTTTATGATCTATGAATTTTAAAGTATGTTTTAAGATTTTAAAGTATGTTTAATGAATTGAGAAAGATGAATTATGTTTAGTATATATATTGTATGATGGATGAATTTCAGAATATGTTTTGAAAATTTTAAAGTATACTTAGAATATATAAACTTTAGACTATGTTTTTATAAACTTTAGATTTTATTTTATCAATGTTAAGATGTGATTTATGATTTATGAAGTATGGATTTTTTTTTGAAATTTTAAAGTATATTTTGTAATTTATGGAATTAATATTATGTCTTATGAGTTTAAAGTATACTTTATGGTTTATAAATTAGAAACTATGTCTTTTAGTGATTCTAAAGTATGTTTGATGATATGTAAATTTTACATTATGTGTTGGATTTTCAAAATATGTTTTACGATTTAATAAAGTAAACTATGTTATATGGTTTCTGAATTAATTAATTGATTTATGAAAATTTATAGCATGTTATATAAATTACATGAGAAATTATGATTTTTGCATATATATGCATGGATAAGATTTTTTGTTGGAAACTTAATATTTAATATGAAAAGTTTTACAAAATATATTTGGAATTATACTTGGAATTTTACTTGCAAAAATAATTTTAGAACATTTAAATGTATCCTCCCTTTTAACGGTCAAATTAGCATCATGTGAGTAAGGTCGAGATAATCGTCTAACACATGTTAGTGTAGAACTCAGAAGAGTCATTGGGGCTCTGAGAGAAAGTCATTGAGTTGTCTAGTATGTGGATGACAGATGTTATCCCTCGCCCTTTACGTACATGTTGAGTATTTTCATTACGTACGATAGATTTTCTAGATACTAGTTTAATGTAGATTACAACTCTAAAATTATATTTAAAGAAAATTTTTACAAATTATAGACTTTCATATTTTATATGTACAGAACGGGAATTTATAGAATACCAAATTTACAGAAAGAGATTTCCAAAAAAGTTTTACCGATTATAGATTTTCATATTTTATATTATGAATGTTATAAGGATAATTTATATAAAATTTTATAATTTTACTATGAGATTATATTTAAATTTAGTTTTATTACTTCAGATATGAAATGTTATGGGTCATTGAGAAATATTTATTATTATCAGAAATATGTTATGTTTTATTTAGAAATGTTTTTGAAAGATTATATCCATTCACTATTTACAGTTTATAATAATATAAGATTTATATTCAATTTTATTTTCGAATATAATTATTTATGAATCATTGAAATTGTTCATTTTTACCAACGATAATTATTACTTATGTGTTATTTAGAAATATTTTTAAAAATTTATATCCACTTACTAGACGTTAGTGCACACTCTTTAGAAATCCACTTTTCCAAGTATCCACTGCAAGTTCGTGTACATTATGGCATGTTGTGAGCAGAGCCACATAATGATAAATAGTTAAATTTGTGTATATTATTTTTTTATTTACCAAATTTCGTAAGTGTACTTCCAAAATAGTTTTACAGATTTATAATCATTTTAAAGATACTTGAAAAATATTTTATATATTTAGTTTATGGGTCCAACACGAGAAATTTAAAGATTTTAGATTTGTTTAATTTATATTTTGATCAAAGTGATTATCAAAATTTTGATGATTATTTTTTTAAAAAAATCAATAAATCCATATTTTAATCAAAAAGACATCAATTTAAGCAACTTTTGTCCTTATGATAAATCACCACTTATTTGAAAGTTACTTTGTCATTATTTCTTATTTTCAAATGATAAATATTCATTGTAAAAATAATACCTAAATTGGTAAATATCAATTGAATCAAATTGATTTACTCTCTCTTTTTACTTAGTGTACTGGTTTTTCAAAAATTGAATCATAAATTTTCTTGGCAACCAATTGTTTTAGCCATGTTAAAAATAATATTAACTACATAGATTGTTTTCAATCTAAACACATACCAACTACGAAATGTGTTGGCACAAACCCCTAAATAAATTACTTGACAGCTGTGCACATCTGTATTCTCCAAGACGATGGGATTCAATTCCCACCTAATAAATTTTATAAGTTTATGTTAAAAGTTTTTTCTCCTTAATGTTGGAGTGAGAGTCTATCGATTATGGTTCAGAAATTCAGACAATGTAAATATTTATTAATCTCGGTAAGTTTGGACATACTTCTTATCTATTTGGTATCAACTTTCAAACAAACCAAGATACATGTGTTTTATTTTGTTTAATATTAAATGAATTTACATTTTTAAAACTATATTAAAAAAATAAAAAATTAATATTTTTAAAACATTACTAAACACATCGGTGTCTCCATGCATGTGTTATTGCATAAATCATAATACTATTTTCCCCAAAATTGTGCGATGGAAATTGTCAAAACTATCACAATCAAATTAGTTAGGTAGGTAGAAACTTGTCAAAATTTCATTTAATATTTGATGATTGACAATTTGAAATTAAGTTATATACGTTTCTTATAGTCCACAAACGATCCATCTCATTCAGTTTCTAGACAGTCACTTCAAATTTATCAGTTTTTATAATTATTTTCTAGGAAATCACTAAAAATCTATCACTAACTATTTTGGAATTAAAATAACTGACTTTGACAAGAGATCCATCTTATTCATTTTCTAAGAAATCACTTGAGATCAGTTATTGTTTTGTAATCAACACTTCTTTCACTATATCATGATTGATATGGATGGCAAGTTGTTTAGTCGACTTGTAGTCTACATTAATAAACTATATAGAATGATACATATTATTCAAAACGAAGAACACATATAGACCTTGACATATTTTTAAAAATCTAACTCTAATTTAGTTAAGAATATGTAATACAATTTCTAAACTAGAAAAGCAAATCTGGTTTCCTAGTGTTATTAAAATATCAAAATTTGGTTAAAGAAAATAGAGATTATCTTACACCAACAAATATAGATCATCTTTGATGTGATGGAAAATAAAAACATGTCACTAGTGCTCTAGCTTTCTATTTGTCAAGTGTGAAATTACTTTTGTTCTTTAGAAAGTACCAAGTTACCATTTTCCTTTTTCTTTTCTTATGTCTCACGCAAAGACTTTGAAATTGATAGTTGTATCTTTGAACTACTAATTCATGTCTAACTACTCTTTAAATTCGTTATGAAAACTCATGATATCTACACATTACCAAAAAATCAATTTTAAAATTAGGTTGTGATATTAAAATTCATTTTCAAAGAAAAAATTGTAGGGTATTGTGAATTTAGTTGACAATTTTAAATAATATAATTTAATAGAAATAAATTGGTCTAGTTGTAAATTATACATTATATAAATATTTAAGTGGGATGAAACTATAAATGGAATTTCAAGTTAATATGTTATTGTGAATAAGAGGTCGGTCCAATAGTAAATTGTTCATATTATATCCTAGAGGTTATCCCCAAACACCGAATTTACTAAAATTGTTAAAAAAAAAAAAAAATTGTTATTTCATAATTTTGAGAATATCTTCAATTTCATAAAAAAAAAGGGGCCAGCCATACCAACATGAATTTGTCATTTGGGCTGGATTGCAGGCCCAATAGGCCCAAGAGTTGTGCTATTGAAACCCCGGGATTCACTTAAAAACACCCAATTTCACCAAAGCCATCACCAAAAATTTTACAATACTATACCATCTTTGGACAGATAATCGGCAATGACACTTGAAACATCGGCCTGGTGGTGCAGGTGCGCAGCGCACGCAATGCAGGCAATAGAGTGTTGGAGGATTCTTTCGTCACGTCACTCCATTGACAGCTGCACGGTGCATGTACACTAATCAAACCATCATTATTTTTCATATACCTCTATATATGAAAAATGTATATAGAGGTGTTATCCAGTCACAACTAGGATATATAAATTCCAACATTTTACTAATATACAAAATAAAATAATAATAATAATAATAGTTCTGGAGAGGCCACAAATTCTTTTCTTTTAATTTTAATGTATCAAATATCATTATTAACTCTGTATAATAATATGATCTCTACTATATTAACTATATTTATTCGTTTTCTATGCCTTAATTAAGACATATCTTTATTAATTTTTTTTTTTATTTTTTTGAAATATGAGTGCAATCAGTTGGGATACTGACAAGATGAATAAGAGCTTTTAACTACCAAACCATAATGTAGTGGTGTGCTCAAAATCAGTCTAACCTTCCCTCAAATATAAATATCAATAAATAAATAAATAAATTTATATATATATATATTAAAATTTCATGCTTTTCTAATTTTCCTTATACATAATTTCTTTTTAGATTTTTTTTCTATGAGTTCTTGGCTTTGCACTATTAATTCTGCTTCTTTATATATAAGTTTTTCATATTTAATAATTTAATTTGACATTTGTAATGATTTGAAATAAGAAGTCTTATCGAAGAAAATTATAACAATATATAATTTACGTTGCTTTTATTTTCATAATAGCCCGGTTAGAACTTTTTGAATATTACAATATTTGATTAATCTAAAATTTAAGTGCATTATTCACTTTATTTTATCTGAATTTCATTGTATTATTGAATTTTTATTTTTCTAAAAAGTCATATTGGTAATGTTTTTAATGTTTTGTTGTTATTATTATTATTATTTTGTAAAAGTGTCCTTCTCTCATATATATATATATATATATATATATATATACATACTCTGAAATATTTGTTCAGCAGATTATCAAATACGAAAAATTTAGAAATGACACTGACTTCCCACCCAGCAGGTAGAGAAGTTGTCTCCACCAGCTCTAAGTAAACAGAGAGATGATCTTTCCCATTTCTGCTCTTGTTCCCAATTGGATAGATCCAGTAGGTAAATAGCAAATGGAAATGCATAGAGAAAAACACACCACATTGCAACACATAATACAACCACATAAAACTTAATATAACAATTATGAGAAAGCATATAACACCATTTATAGCCTCCTACCTCAAAATAATCAGAGCTAAATTCTCGATATTCAAGCTTAACATTGAGAATGATTGGATTTTGAATAAGTAATCACTTGGTGAAGCATCCTTCCTGCAACGAACATGAATAAAAACAGGAACCTTCTTAATTAGAGATACTAGGTGTCTGGTAAATATCATTTGTTAACTTTTGACTAACAAAACTGTTGAATTTTTAATCTATTTGTACTTAATTTGTAGTGCACATAAACGAAAAAGGTTTGCTTCTAAATCAAAAGGTATCGTACAACCATTGTATACCTACTAATTTGGTGGCTGCAACCATAGCCTTATGTCGTGGAGCTCGACCCACATATTAAGGGAGAAAATTGCCACAATTTTGAGGCTATTAAAACTCGAACCATATCTCATACTTACAAGGCAAATGGGGTTGTGCTACTACACTAATCCACTTAGCTCTATTTGGCTCAAATTTCAAACTTACTATTAACATTAGTTTTAGGTAATGTGACCAACCATACACCACGTGGTAACAATCTATATTCACGTATAAAGAAAGTATCCGAAATTAGGCCATATCCAAGAGACAAAACCAAGGATCCAACCGTCACTCTTGGAAAATGAGGTTGAAGGGAGTGAATAATCGGATTTGAATCCGAAACGACCCTCTTGATTAGGCAATTAACAAATGGCTTATTACAAAGGTTTATTTATCAGCATATGTCATATTAACATTGGATCCAAATCCTTACTTATATGGGCATTGCTACTATGTAGAATCTATATTGTTAATGTGGTCGTTATGAATTACTAGACTTAAACCCAATGGCCCATATAAATTCCTGGTTTGAAAATAAAAACAAAAAACTAGGAAGACTGAAAGTGACCGCTGCCACTTTCAAATGATAACGATTTGCTTGCTCTTTCATTATTTATAAACACATTCAGAAAGTAAATAAAGAACAATATAAATTAGTAAAGTGATCACCCACCATGATCAGAATAATGAGATAACTGTTGCGGATTTTGCGATTAGGACAATGAAAAGCACAACCGGAATTCTGTATATTACATATAGAGGTCCATGCCAAGAAAAAAAATTCAAACAATCAAGATTTTAAAGTTGCAGCTAACCATAATATATGCATATCAAAAACTTGAGTTCACCAAAACACAGCTTAGAAATATAACAAGCAGACATATGTTATAGAGCACCAAAAACCTTATGTTATCAAAAGCTTTGCAAACAAAAAGACAATAGAGATTCCTTGCTCTATGTTATAATATCACGAACAGATTTGTGACTTTGGTAAACACAATCCGATCAGCATGACCTCTGCTTCGATGATTAATGTATCATCCACCAAGAAACCCTGTTTCCTGTCCTTTAGTTTAGCCAATGACATGAACCTACTCCAACCAAAGCCACTGCCATCTGAACGATCATACAGTTGTGAAAATGTAAACAGATGAGTACATTCTTGGCAAACATAAGGACAGGCAAGAACACAGCTCTCACAATTTAATTATATGGTTGCAAGGAGTAGCGTACAAACATTTATATACACCAAATCTATAATGGGTACAAGAATAGCTAAATTTTGGAATGCAATAGTGTTAATATGTTCACATTGGGACATTCTAACCTCTTGATATTTATGATAAGTCTCACCTTCACATTCATCGTGCTGTTGATTGATTTGACTTTTGACACGCATAACAAATTTTGCAAGTAATTTAGTGCCTGGAGCAACGCTTGAGTGAGACAAACCTAAAAATAATGAAATACTATTGCCTTTGCCCTCTAAACATCCATTAGGGTAGAGCACAATATTCCTGTAATACATAAATCAGTTTGCAATAAAATTTACATATAGCAAGAATTGGTTGACCTAATGAGACAGTCAAAGGCAATTACATATATACCATTTGTAGCATCCGAATGGTTCAGACACATACTTTCCATTATCGAGAGTTGAAAAATTAGTAACTTTCCAAGTGTGATAACCTTTACCAGGCTCTTTCAGCATTGATAAGCAACCCTCTTTAAAAGTTTTTTTAACAACAAAGACCTCCACACCAAAAACACAATCATCATCTAAAAGGTACCCATTTGCAGGATTTGAAAATGTGTTCACATCAATGAACTTTGCAATACCAGATATGGTGTTCATGGCATGATAACGGGTTTCCTATCCATCTGAAGAACATAATGTAACAACTGTGTAAAGAAAATAAATTTACAAACTCAAATTGTACTACAAATCACAATGTTGACTATTAATTGATAGAGTCAATGAATATATGTGTGTGTGTGTGTGAAAGAAAGATTTTACCTCTCTTACTGAAATATTTGTTCTGCAGATGATCGAATACGAAAATATTAGAAATCACATTGACTTCCCACCCAGCAGGTAGAGAAGTTGTCTCCATCAGCTCCAAGTAAATAGAGATATGATCTTTCCCATTTCTGCTCTTGTTCCCAGTTGGGTAGATCCACAGTGTCCTGTAAATAGCAAATTTAAATGCACAGAAAAGACACAGAACACATTGCAACATATAATGCAACTACATAAAAGTTTAGATGACAATTATGAGAAAGCATAGATACCATTTATAGCCCCCTGCCTCAAAAACATCAGAGCTAAATCTCTCGATTGAAGCTTCAGTTAACAATGAAAAAGACTGGATTTTGAACAAGTAATGACTTGGTGGAGCATTCCTTCCTGAAATGAACAAGGATAAAAACAGAAGCAGCCTTAATTAGAGATACTAAGTGCGTGGTAGCTATCATCTGTATAGGCTTCACTAACAAACTCTTGAATTTTAAACGTGTTTGTGCTTGTAGTATACATAAATGAAAAAGGCTTGCTTCTAAGAAATGATGGATGTCTAAGCTCGTTAACGAAGTTGTGATAATTTGACAACAAATCAAAAGAAGAGTATACATTTTTATGCATTTAGTTACATACGATACAATGGAAGATATACCTCTTAAAATGGTGGAAGTAGCCATAAGCTTGGCTTCTATGTCAAGCAAATGAGGAGGTGTAGCAGCTTAAGGCAACCGGAGAAAAAATTGGAAGGGCACACACAATAGAACTGGGTTAATTAATATATTAGATTTATAAAGGGCAAATTGCTCAGATCCAAGGTTTGATAAAATTACATAAAAATGATACTATTTGGATAATTCACGCTAACTTTTGTTGAGGTTTCAAATTCAGCACAAATCTCTCCTATTATTTATATAAATTATAAAGAATAATTAGTTATTATCTTAAATAATAGGGAGGAAATAAGGATTATTCTTATTTTGTATGAACATTAAAAGAAAATAAAAATATAATTTTAAAATATAAATATATATAATATTGTTAAAACAAATTTGGAGGTTAAAGTTGGAGACCAAAATCAAATTTCGTTTTACTTAGAAAAAAAAAAAAAACAAAATTTGTTGGAAAACGAGACATAACGGGATGTGTAATAAGCGTCCATTCAAGTTCAGTATTTATGACAAATGAAGACAGGCTGTTCACATCCTCCAGTCTCTTTGATTTGATCTGGCCTTGGCCGAATAACCTATTACTTCGGATTGTGTGAACTTTACGTGCTTCAAAAGTTAACTAACCACCATCGAAAAGAAAAAGGATAATGGCAGAGGGTAACGTTGAAATAATGATAAATTTATAAAATTTTAACATATTAGAAATCAGTTTTAGAAGGAAAAAAAATTAACATTTATATGTTATTAAAAACAAAACTTTTAATTAGTGATAAAGTAGTATGTTAATTGATCTTGTGTTTGTACCACAACCGTAAAAAAATATTAATGGGATGAAAGTGCCTGCAGAATTTATTAACCTTATTTAATCTTCTTTTCTCATATTATCAAATGGAAGTTTTATATACTTGTGTTGTATGTGTTAATATAAACAGGTAGCCCAAAAGAGGTTATTAGGTAACTTTTTTTTGGGATATAATTATCTTCATTTATAAAGTAAATATTTGAGTTATATAAATAGTAAGTGATCTCAATAATACACGTAGATTATGCTTAAATTTGAAAATTAGGGATTGTTTGTTTTTTGTTTAAAGATTGAATAATACTGTTAAAGACTAAATAATTATTAAAACTTAAAATTAGAATGATATATTTTTTATTTTGTTTTTTTTATACTTTTGAATATATAGTAATCTTGTTTGTTTTTTAAAGTTAAAATTATCTGAAAACTAGTAATTTGATATTTATATTATTTTAAATTAATTATAATGTAATTTAATTTAATATAATATAAATAATTATAATAAATTATTTAGTAAACACTATAAAATTTTTATGTATATATTAATAATATTTTTATTCATAATTAAAATATAATTAATAAATTATTATAATAAAATAAATTAAATTTATATGAGTTAAATTATACAAAACTCTCTTGAGGTTAAATTTAGTATAGACGTGTATACATTTTATAACACCGTATCCCCTCATTAAATATAATATTTGACATACTACTCTTTTAATGAAATAATCAAAATATCTTTATTTTTATAATTTTTAATTTTAAAATACATTTAAAAATTTAAAAATAAATTAAATAATATTTTTAATTAGATATTCACCGATCATTTTAACATAAAAACAAAAAATATAGACACTAAATGAATTCTTTTTATCATATCTCCATAGTTTATTTTAAGAAGTACTATGGAGATTAATTTAAAAAAATTTAAAATTTTTAAATACAAAAATTAAAAACTATATATTCATAATTTTCTTTAAGCCGGAAGAACAATAGCGTCCTCCACCCCATCATCCTCCCTAACCCAGAAGCATCCAGCCATCATCATCAAACCAGACTGGACTCTCTCTTCTCTCTCTCTCTCTAAAACCGGACCCATCATCATCGCATCCATCTCTGTTCTTCTCTTTTCTCCATCTCTTTCTCGACACCTCTTTCTATGTCTTATCTCTCTTCTGTCCTGACACCTCTTTCTATGGTAACCAATGAGAGAGACCAAACGAAGATAACGAAGGCGGGAGAATCTCGATCTCGGTCTTGAACTTGAGAGCACCCTGTTTCGATCTAGGATTCAACCGTTTGATGGACACTGGGGTGGTCCCACCATTGATGAACCATTTGTACACGTTGCCATACCCTCCCACTCCGATTATGAACACCTCATCGAAGTTGTTCGTAGCCGCTTTGATCTCTGACAGTGAAAAATAGGTGCAAAGATTGGACAGTAAAAATGAGTTATTTGAACGACGAAGCTTGACAAAACTTCGATGACTGGGATTATAAGTTTACGATTTCTGTTGTGTTTTGTTGATTCTGAAGGGGGCGGCATTGCGGCATTGGGGTGAGGATCAAGATTGGGTCCGGTTTGATTTTTGATAAAGAAAAGAGTCTGGGTTTTTGGTTTTCAAGTTTGATTTTTGAGTTTGATAAAGAAGAAGGAATGGAAGATAAAGAAGACTTTGATTTTGGATTTTTTTTTTTTTTTTTTATTTGTGATAGTTTTTGGGCTTGATTTTTTCGGATGACCCTTTCTTTTATTGTTTTAATAACAAAATGCATTTTAACTATATAAAAATAAATTATATTTATATAAATATTATTTTATTGTAATTTATTTATCTAATGAAGTAATTGCACAAAACCTCCCCCAGGTTTGTCAAAAAACAAATGGAAACATATTTACCCTTTAATTACACCAAACCTCCATACCATTAGTCAACTTCCTTCCATTTTAACAGTTGACCAACATTTTCAATGAAATGACTGTTTTATCCTAAAATGATTCCAACTATCTAACTTCACTCAAAGTTCTCCCAAACCCGACCAGATCTCTCTGCCACCAATGTCGCCGCCGACCCCTCTCCCTATCCCCTTCTCTACGGTGACGACTTCGCCATCGTCGATATGCAGCATGGGAAAAAAAAAACTTAAAATTAAAAAAAAAAAAATTCAACAACCATCATCAGTTATTCTTCATCAAGCATTTGAATCCATCTTCAAGTTTACAACCAACTTCAAGTTTACAACGATCTAGATCTAGGTCCAGATCTTCAAGATTTGCCCAAATCTTAAAAAAAAAAAAATATATATATATATATATATCAACACATTTGAATCAATATCATCGACACAACAATATGAACAAATCAACAATAATAATAACAGACAAACACCACGAAATCCAACTGGTGGAGATGGAAGAGAAGGACGGACTGGAGGAACCAGAAGCCAAATCCGTGCGACGGTGGACATGGAAGATGATGGACTGGAGGAACGAACTGGAGGTGTGAGACGATGGAGACGGACGGACTGGAGGAACGACGGTGAGGCTGTGCGACGATAGAGACGGACGGACGAACGGAACGACGACGATGAAGACGGACGGACGGTTGGAACGACGGTGGAGCTGTGCGACGATGGAGACAGACAGACGGTGGGAACGACGGTGGGGCTGTGCGACAATGGAGACGGACGGACGGAGGAACGATGGTGGAGACGGACGGAGCTGTGTAGAGGAAAAAACTGAAGAAAGAAAAGGAAGAGAGGGAACAGAGAAGAGAGAGAGAGACTGAGAGTGTTGACAGTGAGTGGGAAGTGATGCATTGATCGGTGACAGTGAAAGGGACATAGTGAAAGGACCAAAATGTCCTTCGTTTAGTTCACGGTAACAAAAACCACTGTTAAGCATGGGGGTTCTGTGTAATTAATGGATAACTATATTTTCAGCTGTTTTTAGACAAATCTTGGGGGAGTGTTGTGCAATTGACTCTTATCTAATATTAGTAAATTTTTATTAAAATTGACAATAAATGATATAAATATAATTAAAAGATTAAAATATCTTAATTATTTTATTTTAAAAAGTAAAATTATTTAATTTATATTTCGATGAAAATAATTATCAAAATTTTTATGTTTTAAAGAATTTTTAGTAGAATTATAATGATTATTTTAAAAAATTTTCAATACGAGGTGCTCTCGAATTTGAACTCGAATTTGAACTCGAATTTGAAATAGGGATCGAGGACGTGTCCTGTCACTAGTGACTCACCAACCTGTACAAACACAGCCAGCAACAGACCAAACCAGGTTGCAAAGCAGTGGTGTGACCAGGTTGCAAGAGTGGTGTGAAGACCAGGTGGTGCGACAGTGCGGACCAGATGGTGCGACAGCGTGAAGATCAGATGTGGCTGTGATGTTGGCAACTATAGTGTTGATCGGTGATAACAGATGCCAACGGAAGTGAAGTGGTGTTGTGTGATAACAGATGTTGTGCGATGGCAGATGTGGTGGTGCGCGCCAGCGGAACAGACCAGAAAAGTAGGGAGACCAGCAGAACAGATACGACGACAGCAGAACATACCAGAAAACAAGCTGCTGAACAGAGCCACCAGCAGAACAGAGGTGATGGAACGATTTGATTGAAGACGTTCCTTAATGGACCTTTATATTAGAGCTAAAGTGGCTAAAACCAGACTTGGCATATTCCGATGAGTAAAAGAAAAATTATGCCTCTCTATTGCCTTTTGCTCGGGGGATACCATGCAAACATCATTATTAGCTAAATTTCCATGCAAAGTATTTTGTACAATTGGCAGATCTTATCCTAAAATTGGCTCCTGGGTAAGGTGTCAATCACAATAAGCTGTTTCTCATTTAATGCTTCAAGGAAAATCTTGTTCTTTGTTGACATAATTTGTAATTGACCTTACTATAAGTGAAATTGCAACAATTTTGAATAGTAACATATATTAACTTCTATAATAACATATATTAACTTTACAATAAGGACTAAATTAGTGAAATTCTTACCTATCTTTCCAAATTAAAGGTGCAAAATAGTATTTCAATCAAAGAATTTTGCCCTTTAAGATATATCATACCTATATGGTCAACTAAAAATTATACAATAAATATATGAACACACTTATCATTATCTTTATTAGTAAGCCTTCGGATTTAAGGCCTACATTTAGGTGGCTGATAGTACATTTTTTCAAATAAGATAAGAAATTAAGCTACAATCATTGAGATTAGAGTCTATATTTAGGTGGATTTAGGAGCCTACATAGTATATTTAGGTGGTTAATAGCAGATTTGGTAAATGTTTTAGGGAAACAATGTTCTTGTTGACATTGGTTTATTATAAATCTTAATAAAGTAAAATTGTGACAATTTGGAATATGTGCTTGTTGAGGATAAAGTATTGTCCAAGAAATTGCCACAATAAGAACTTAATTTGATGCAAGAGGAAAACAAGTATAGTAAAGAAGATTACCATAAAAAAAAAAAAATTAAGGTAAGAATTTAATTTGGTATTATTAGGATACAAAATTAATTGCTCAGAATTAACTTAATGTGTTGGTGATACTTGCTTCAAAAGGAATATGATTTTGAAAATAACTTTCCAAAAAATTACTTTTAGGATTTAGAGTTCTTGTACAATCATTAGTAAATAGATAAGATCGCTCAAGTCACAAGTTGATTGTAATTTGTGGTGAGCTTCTTCATTGTTGAGTTCTAACATTTACTAAGTGGTATTAGTGTTATAACCACTCACAAAAATACTAAATCAATCATGAAATGAGGTACCAAACTTTTACGTGGAAAACCTAAAGTGAGAAAAACCATGACGATCATAGTCGACTTCAAAAACTTCTAATATCTTCAATAAAACAATGGGTTTACAATAGGTTCTCTCTAGAATAACTAAAGACTTATAATAGCATCAAGAATAAATATTCTTGGTTCAACAACATCATAGTTATCATTTAAACGGATAGATTCCAATAAGACAAAGGTTAGGTCTCATTAAGTGAGCATCTCAAAATAACACTATAGTGAGGATAACTGGAAAATCCAACCGATAGATTCGGAGGCTTCTTGCAATAATTCTTCAGCTGAAATTTGGGCTAAATTTAACAAAATTTAGCCACTTGATCTTGAAACAAGAGACCCCAAAACCCACCTTCTCTTTCTTTCTCTCATTATTTTTTTCATAAATGTCTCCATTCACTTTGTTTATCCCTTATTGGCGGCTTTAAGCTCAAAAGCCCTTGTTTGATCCAAGCCCATTATATGAGCAAACCTTACAAGCTACACCGTTTGGTCTATGCTATATGCTACTAGTGACTAGTGATCTTTTTACTTGGTTACTATTTCAATTTCTATGCTTGGCTCTCTTTATTTGACAATGCTATTTGAGATCGTTTCATTACAGATGATAGAGAAAATTAAAAATATATCATCAAGCTTGAACAAGAAATTTAGAACCAATTATTAAGCATTTCACCAGTAAAAAATAAAGACAAAAACAAGAAAGAATTGCTTATTCTGTTAACTCACAAAAACGAAGAAAGAATAAAATATATATATATATATAATATTTGTGGTTTTAAATTAGGAAGTCACTTACATGGAATGGTAATGATGATGTCTCAAATTAACAAGCCAATTGCAAAATGCGTCTACATTGGTTTTGTGTCACAGTGAGCAAGGACGTGTGTTATAGAATATTAGATATCATGCTTGAATATTAAGGACCATGTGTGGATATACCAGGAGAGCAAAACCAATGGTTGGTTGCAACATTTAATATAAATGGCAGCAAAATAATTCATATAGCATGGATTATGATGCCACTCGACTGACTTTATTTATCATCTTCAAAAAAGGACAATCATATGCATAAGCTGAAGAAGAGTTAGTGAATTTGTCAATTTTATAATCGCAAAAGCTTAAGATAAAATAGGCATGAACTCAACCAAAATTTCTCAAGACATGTATAACAACACATCCAACACTAAAGGAAGCAAAATTGTGTAGGAGACTTGCATTTGAATTAGCTTGTTTCCTAAAGCTTCTTGGTGGCCTAAAGCGTAGATATCTTGAGAATGAAGAACTTGTCTATTGCATAAACCTTCGGGATGAAAAATCTGCCTATGCCTTCAACAATTAAGCATATGTTTAGTATAACATTTGATGACATCTAAAAGAATTAACTTAAACTTAAACCATCCTTATCAACAAATGAAAATACATACTATAAATAATACAACTTGTAGCTAGTCATCAGCATCCCATTGATTCACATATGATTAAGGTATCGCTCATTGTTCATTAGCCACACTACTACGACTTCCCACTGGTCACATCCAATCTCATTTTTTAGCCTCTTCTCAAGCAGCAAAACCTAACTCAGACAGATAAGACAATTTACATGTTTAACTCTCCTTGAAATGGTTAAACCAACATTTAACAATACAATTTTAAACATTGAGAAGCATGTACACAACATTGCAACTACGTTTATTTCAAAAAAAAAAATACATTGCAGCTATGTTATGGTCAAAGTTACCTAAATTGTGCTTTTTGTTATCAATCAAAAGTTGCCAAGTCTATAAAATTTCAATCAATAGAATGTTGTCATTAACCTTTCTTGACAAGGCATCTTGGAACAAAACTTGCTTCATTTTTAAATGTTCATCTACATTTAAATTTGATGTCTTGATTTCTTATATTTGACAAAAGTAAGTTTTGTATGGAGATGATTTTAACATTCAGAATACAACATTAGCATTGTTTCTAGTCAGAAAGAAATTTACATGGAATGGTATTTAATTACATCAACCATTAATAGGGCAAATTGTGAAGGTTATGTATAACTTGTCATAGGTACATCAGTGGCACTCAAAGCTGGACATGTGCATTACAGATAATTAGATATGTTATTTGAAATAAAAAAAAAAAAAAAAAATCAAGCATGTAGTACAAAATCACTTGACAAAAAATAAAGTAGTATTTATCGGATATACAGAATGAAACACAACTTGTCAAAAACCTTATGACAGAAAATAAAATAACGTATTCAAGACCACTTGCATAGTTTGATGTCACATACCGGCATTTGACATTGATTCTTCAAGTAGACAATAGTATCCATTATTCTGATAAGCATTGATCATTGGACAACTCATTCTTCAATGACAAAATCAACTAGTTGGAAGTGGAAAAAGGACGCTGTTAATGAAGGGAAAAACAACAATTATTTTTATTAAAAAATATGAATTTTGCGGAACACCGAGTTTTAAAAATTTTTAGAAAACTCAAGAAACCCTAGATCCATAAAATAATGAAATAAAATAATACCTTATGTATTGATCTCTGTGGATTGCTCACCACCTAGTCTTCCTTGATATGTTTCTACACCAAAAAACTAGTGAGTGGGCTTAATTATATAGAATTGTGCTCACTTTCTATTGATTTCTTTTATAAAAAGAATCAACAATATATATTTAAGACATGAGTATATGTTTTTGATTATACAGAGAAGAAAGATACAGATTTTTCTTCTCTATATTATGCTGTAGAAAAAATTTTTTCATTCTGTTTCAAAGAACGTACAGCAAAACCAAAAACTAATTTCTATTTGGAAAAAAAAAAACTATTTATTTTCTATTTATAGGCAACTACTTAGGGTTTTAATTAATCATAATTAATATTAAACCTCATGTTAATTAAAATTAAAATTTTGCTCTATATAACATAATTAATTCAAAATTAATTCGCGTTATATTTTGAAATTAAACTTGTGACCTTTAATTAATTTATATCAGGTCACTGCTGAGAATCGAATTCAAAACCTCTTATAAATTAATCAAATAATTATTAATTCATAATTAATAATTAACTAATTGATTATTAAATAATTTGAATAATCAATATTATTCAAATATTTAGTGAACACAAATTTTTCTACTTACGTAACAATTTTAATTGGACGATTCAATTACAATATTCTATATACACGTTTCTTATAGTGAAATGAGCTATCAAGGGGACCCGATGGACCTACAGTTTTGAACTCTAATAATATCGAAATTATTAATTAAACTCTTTAATTAATAATTCACTATTATTAATCTTAGAGTTACTCTACTAAAAACCTAAGATTGCACTCTTAAAACTGTAGATGTTTTTATACAATCTGAAATTTTCAATGTCCTAATATTTAATCATTACATATGATTTGACCCTCCATAAATAGTTCATAATTAGAGCTAGGTCAAAATGTCCGTTTTACCGCTCTAATTATTTCTTGATCCTTAAGTACTATTGATTCTCTAATGAACAATATATCTATAACAACTTATGAATTTATCTTTCCATTTTCATATGAACGGAAAGTTGAGCGCTCATATTGTTCAAGACCTGAATCAACCCTTAAGGGAACTACTTCCCTACTTCTCGTAAGAAGGAGTGGATTCTACTATCATGTAGAATGTTCTCAGCTACTTACTCATATCCCTAAAGTACGAAGTTATTGACCAGACATCTACACCGATCTCACCCATGTAAATTAAAGGATATAACTCAACAAACAAGAGTCCATAATACACTCAGGATTAAGATCAATTCATATATGATCATCTGGTTGATAAATATAAATTTTTAAGTTTAACGGATATTGATAAGAGACTTACATTTATCGTGATCCAGTCCTATATAATCTTTATTGTATAAGGTGCCTCCATTTTCATGTCACTACATGAATAGTCTTGGATAAAACTATCGTACATAATACAAAATGGACCACAACAGTAGATTTACCACAAATAAAGTACCCAACTTAGTTTGCTTTCTACGGACTCTTTAGATTACTTATCTCAAACTAAATCCGCTTGCATATAGCACTTATATATTTAGTTTGAAATTACAGTAATTAAGGATGTTTCTTATGATATATACAATTTTTGTAAAATATATAAATTGAATAAAATGAATACTTTATTATCTATAAAACCGTTTACATTATTACAAGTTCTTAAGGCACAAAACCCAATAGCTAAATATTACATATTCTTAGGAAAATTTCTAGAAGGAAAGTCAGTAATAAGATCATCACAAACAATATTTGAAAAGACTTACTTGAGAGATAAGAAGTTTGATGTGCCTTTAGGACCCAATATCTCTCCTTATGATAGATAAGTCTTACAATTATTGAATACGATTTCAAAAATTCAAAACAAAATTAAGATTATGACAAGAAAAAGAAGTAGATATACCTCTTGTTGTGATAGATAAACTGAAGTCCACTTGCCTAGTTTAATGTCATATAAAATGATTTGAAATTGATTTTTTTGAGCCATACAAGATAACAATATTGAAGTTATTGATAATCATTAATTTTTCCATAGCAAAATGAGTTGTGGTACAGTGTAATACTAAAGAAGAGAAATAGATTCAATTAGCATTCACATATTCATATATGAAAAGTTAAATGGAAACAAACTAATAAAATCATCACACACCATATCTAAAAGGACTAACTTGATCTAATTTTATTCATTTCAACAAATATACTAATTTACTTTCTGATGCTAATCTAGTCGTTGTAGAATAACATTCCAACTAAATAATTTTGTCCACTTACGTAGCATCGAAAATACAATACACAATCAAAGATAAAGTAATAAAATATATATTGTAAAATTAAGAGATAAAATTAAATAATAACATAATCTAGTGATGTCAAACATTCAAATCAAGCCTAGCAGCTGCAAAAAGATCAAAACTATGTAAAAGGGTGTATGCCTGCAAAACTTTTTGCTTGCATCATTGAAGGAAAAAGCCAGGACTGGAAATATCTTCTTGACTACTCCAGCTGCCATGACCCACAAAACCAATATGACAACTTAATTTGAAATAACATACTCCTTCAGGCGGCCATTTCTTATTAAGCTTTCGATAGCGTCCTTGAGCTATCTGTAGTCGGAGGTATAATGCCCTTTCTTTTTGTGAAAAGCGCAGTACTTGTTGGGATTTCTGAACTTGTTGGGGAAGCCGGTGGCATTTGGTCTTCCAAAATTTTCTCTGTGCTTCTCAATTTGGAAGATTCTATCCTGCTTGTCTGACAAGATATTATAATGGTGGTAATGCCTCTGAGGTGGAGAACGATTTCTTCTGGGTTCATTTCTAACCCGTTTCGCTACCCGATTATTTGAGTGACCCCTTCGATCTTTGTTGCTGCCATGATCCCTCTTCTTTACTTGATGGGAGCTGATTGCCTCATTTTTCGAGTGATTAGCTTTCTTCAGCCCGAAAGACTCTTCCCACCTGATCTCCTTGTGGGCTCGCTCGTAGAACTCGCCCAGGTTTTTAACTGGTGACTTATATATACTTTCATAAAGCTTACCATCTTTCCTAAGCCCAGCTGATATCGCAGTCAGGATCCCCTCATCAGATGGGCTCTCCATATTATTGACCTCACTTCTGAATCTACTAATATAATCCTTTAATGATTCTTCGAAATGCTGAAAAATGGTTGCGAGGTGGCAAGCCCGCGCGAGCTGCTTCTTTAATGTTTTGTATTGATTAATGAACTTCTGCTGACATTCCTCCCAACTGCCAATGCTACAAGGTGGGAGGTTTCTGAGTCACGTTCTTAGAATATCACCAAGGGTTGTAGGAAAAATGCGGCATTTGACCAACGAACTAGTAATCTGCAAGTCTATTTGTATATTGAAGGCGTCCAGATGATCATAGGGATCTGAATCTCCATTGTACTGCGGGATGTTGGGGATTTTAAATTTGATAGGGAGCGGTTCTTGTTCTATTTCCACTGCAAATGGACTCATTTCTTCACTTCGCTTCCTCAGCTCCCAAGCTCTGGGTCTCGTTTCCAACTGCTGGACTCTTTCAAGAAGTTGCTCAATTATCGGGTTCTGGGCCTCAGATTGTCCAGCTGAAGACCGTCTACTTTGTTGACTTTCTTTGTTCAGGGAGTGCTGTTCCTGCTTTCCGCGCCTTAGGCTTAGCTCGTTCGTTTTACCTTCTCTGTATGAGCCCCCTGTCGCTGTCGCGGCTCGTTTTCATTCCTCCGAACTAAAATTTGTGGTCGCTTATGACTCAGATCGACTTGTATTTGCCTATCACTCTTTATTCTCACTCTTAACTCAGAAGGCTGGGTCATATTCTCGTTTTCCCGAACTCATGGAGAACGAGCTCTAGGTCGTTTGTTTGAAGAATGGATGGACCCCTCTTGTAAAGGCACTTCCCTTGCGGCCCTTTGTCCAGTAGGTGGGATCTCCGTTGTTCACTGAGTGGTCTAGACTTGGACTTGAGCCAACACCCTCAAAGTGTTCGTGATTTGCGCTATTATGTTTTCCAACGCCTCCTGACACTGAGTCAAGGCTTGTACGGCGTCCCAGCCAGTGGCATCTCTCGTGGGCTACCGCGAAGGGAGAGGGGGTATTACCTAGGCATTTCCATCCATATGTGCGTTCAATGGTCCCGTACCTGTACCTGCTAATCGAGTGCGATGTTGCTAATCATTCTCCTCTATTGTTTCATCTACTGTACCAGAAGTTCTTGTCGCTCTTCCTTTCGCCATATCAATTACAAACAGGAGATTGCAGTCGAGCCCTCCTTCTAGCGCCAAAATGTTGACGTGGGAAACTAGTCAATGAGATTCTTTGAGCTCAATGCTGCAGTGTAAGAAGATCACAAACAAGAAACAGAATAAAAGCAAAAGGAAGAGGCGAAAGAAGAACAAGAAAACACAGGTTTTTAAAGTGGTTATGTCCTTTAAACTGCCTACGTCCACTGTTCTCTCTATATTTTTGTAGAGTGATGACAACGTTTTCTCTCAATGTGTCTCTCCTAGTTTACAATGAAAATCCTCCCCTATTTATAGATGGGAGGTGTTATAGCAGAAAATAATGAGACAAAATAGTATGATGATTTACAATTAATGTGTATGGATTACATTAAATGCTCAAGACATTTATCAGGTCAACTCTATCAAAGCGTGGATTTAGACGCTAACCCATACCGGTTAGGTGAGATTTCCTCAAATTATGTTGTCATTAGGTGAAAAACCCTTCTTATCGTGCAATACACATCAGATTACTATTTTGGACGGGCACTGGGCGAATTAGGTCAAAAAGGGCTGAAGGTGTAAAGAATACGAATTGGAACTATATAAACGGTCTCATCAAACGAATTGAACATCGTTACAATAGGAAACGATCCTGGCGTCGGCAAGAATATGGACTGGACTTCGCTGAAGGTCCAATCAGGCTTTGTGAACTGCGAACTTCTATACTGGGCCTTTCTTACTAGGTCTGCTAACTTGGGCCACTAAGGTCGTGGGCTTTTATGAGCCCACTCAGATAATCTAGAAAATACCCACAACAGTGCTGATGATAGTGGGTCCTTGATTTATATTTGAAAATAATGGCTTTGGTTATGGCTCACACTCTGTTTTGTTGCTTGTTAATGTTTGTAATAGTTGAAAGTTTGTTTTTTTATTGATTTGTGTCTCACTCCCATATCTATATGGATGAGTACAAAGACCAAAACTCAAGACTAAAAATTTCTCCAACCTTATCTTATAAATTCAACTTAAGACCAAAACTCAAGTTCTTGAGAAACATCAAAAAAATATGGACATTCTACATAAAATTTATGATACAATCAAGCCAAAAAGGCATCAACGTTAATTTAGCAACTAAAGAGAATAAAAAAAAATGTATTTTTTAGTTCTTTGTATTCACAATTGATGCACTTGTTTAGTCCTAAAGCTAACAAAACTGTGTTTTTAAGTTGTTTGTATCATTGAAATTAATTATTTGTTTATAAATGTCCTGTATTTTAGAGACATTACAGTTGATAAAATTGTTTTCTTATTAGACTCTATTTTTTGCATATAATACTTTACACATGAACTAAAAGTAGATAGGAATTGGATTTGGTTGCCAAATGGGTTATCTAGAGGATACAAAAATGGTGTTAGATCTTTTATTGACATTGCTAAAAATCACTTAGATTGCAACAATAAATCTCATTGTCCATGTTGAGATTGTCAAAACACTAGATTACATGATCTAGCAACCATCCAACAACATTTGATTTTGTATAGGTTCTCTCGAAGTTATGGAAGATGGATATTTCATGGAGAATCAACTGAAAATAATAACAATATTGCAATTGAGGAGACAGATGATGAAGAGGATGATGAATGTATAGAATTATTGAACGATGTATGTGGGCTGCCACAGGGGAATGAGGATATAGGTTTTAGGGAGTCAAGTAACTCAGGAAATACTGGTTTCTATAATTTTGAGACATTATTTGGTGCAGCTAGACAAGAATTATATCCGGGTTGCATAAAGTTTTCAACTGTAACTTTTATAGTGAAATTACTGCATATGAAAGTACTAAATCATTGGAGTAATAAGTTATTAGACATATTACTTCAATTATTGAAGGAAGCACTTCCTAATGGATCACACATTCCAGATTCACATTATACAGCTAGGAAGATGTTACAATATATTGGATTAGGGTATGAATCACTTCATGCATGTAAATATGATTGTGCTTTATTTTGGAAGGAACATGAAAAAGTAGACAAATGTTCTCTGTGTCGTGAAGATAGGTATAAATTTCATAGTGGAAAAAAAAAAGATTTCAAAAAAAATATTGCGTTATTTTCCACTTAGACCTAGACTGCAAAGATTGTTTATGTATAGATATACAACTTCTGATATGAGGTGGCATAAGGATAAACGTACAGATACGTTGTTAGTTTGAAGGCACCCAGCTGACTCAGAAGCTTGGAAAGACTTTGATAGACAATATCCTTGTTTTGCAATGGATCTTCGCAATGTTTGTTTAGATCTTACTACAAATGGTTTTAATCCATTTGGCAGTATAAGTAATTCATATAATATATGGCCAGTGGTTCTTGTGCCATATAATTTGCCACCATGGAAATGCATGAAATCTTCATCTTTCATAATGTCACTACTTAGTCCTGGCCCACAAGCACCTAGAAAAGAACATATGTGTACTTACAACCATTGATAGATGAATTAAAAGAGTTTTGGAAGGATGATGTTGAAACTTATGATGTATCTAGTGGACAGACTTTTTATTTGCATGAATGTCTTTTATGGACAGTCAATGACTTTCCTGCATATGAAAATTTATCTGGTTGGAGCACCAAGTGATTGCTTGTCTAGTTTGTAATGGAGAAACATGATCACAACCTTTGAGAAGTAAAATATGCTATATAGGTCATCGTCGGTATTTGTCCCAAAACCATCCTTGGAAATGAAGCAAACAATTTAATGGGAAGGATGAAAAGTAATATACACCTAAGTTGTTATCTGGTTGTGACATTCTAAAGCAATTAGAACATATCAGACATGTACCATTTGGGAAAAACCCGAATAACGTTGCTCATAAAAGAAAACGCTCTACTTCAAAATTGAATTGGAATAAGAAAAGTATTTTTTTTGAGTTGGAGTACTAGTCAATCTCATAATAAGACATAATCTTGACGTAATGCATATTGAGAAGAATGTATGTGATAATATTCTTGGAACATTGTTGAATCTTGTGGGGAAAACAAAAGATACAATCAAAGCTAGAATGAATTTACAAGATATGAATATTAGACATAAGCTGCATTTGCAAGCTGTTGGAACAAAATTTTTGAAGCCTTCTGCTTGTTATACACTTACAATTGATGAAAAACAAAATATTTGTCAATTTATTAACTCTGTTAAATTCCCTGATGCTATGCATCAAATATCTCAAGGAATGTGAATGTGAAAGAGGGAAAACTTTCCGGTTTGAAGAGTCATGACTGTCATGTGTTGTTACAAATAATTCTTCCCATAGTGATACGTCCTTATTTATCGAAAGAAGTTTGCATTGCATTAGTGGAACTATCTTACTTTTTTCAACAGATTTGTGCAAAGACTCTACATGTAGATGATTTAGAAAAATTAGAAAAAGAAATTGTTTTGATACTTTGTAAACTTGAAAGGATATTTCCACCTGCATTCTTTGACATTATGGTACATTTGGTTTTGCACTTGCCATTGGAAGCAAAAGTTGTAGGACCAGTGTCATTTCGGTGGATTTATCCCTTTAAAATGTATTTAGGCACATTAAAAAAATATGTGAGAAACAAGGCTAGACCAGAGGGTTTAATTACAAATGCGTACATTGCAAATGAAGCATTAACGTTTTGTTCAATGTACCTTCGAGGAATTGAAACGAGATTTAATCGAGGTGAAAGAAATGATGATGGAATTCTTAGCCAATCAAATGGTGGGTTATCAATATTTTCCCAAAAAGCTAAACCTTTTGGAGCTTGGCAAATAAAGCATTTACCTTCGGTTGAATTGGAAAAAGCTCATTGGTATATTTTGAACAATTATGTGGAATAACTTTTTATTTGTGATCATATTATAATGTTTGGCAATCAAATTATTTAAACTTTATATTTAAATTAAAAAATACATTTTTATTAGAAATAAAACTTAAGAAAATATTTACTTAAAAAAAAAAATTAAGCAAATATAACATAACATATGTTTTTATGTAAGAGAGTTTTTTTTATATCACTTTATTGATTACAAATATATAAAAATCACAAGAATAATTAAAAAATAAGAAAAAGAAATTAAATCATGATTATACTTTAAGAAATTAGATACGATAAATTAAAATTTATACTTTATAGTTTTAGGATTTATTTATTTGATTTAAATTAAGTTAGATATTAATATTATACTTAAAATGTCTAGAAAGATATTAACATTTCAATAAAAATTCTAAATACATATAATTTATTTTTTATGATATATATTATTATCATTATATTATAGCTTTGAACAAATAACATATAAATGTTTTAATAAAAATCAAGAAAACAATAAGAACTAAATATTAATAACGATAAGGATAGAAAATTAAAATTAATAAAATGATAAATCTATACTTTACATTTTTAACTAATATATTTAGAGATATATGTAAAAAAAAAAAATTAATAAAAATCTTGTAAAAGATAAAACTAATAAAATAATTTGAAAATTTTTAAAAAAATCCGAGAGGGGCACGTGTCCCTCTTGATGATGCACTAGGTTCGTCAGTGCTTAGGTGAAATTCTTAAAAAAAATAAAAGTAACAACATCATCATCTCTAAAATACTTATCTTATTTTTTTTTCCTATTTTAATAGTAACATATATTAACTTCTATAGTAAGGACTAAACTAGTCAAATTCTTGCCTATCTTTCCAAATTAAAGATCCAAAATGGTATTTCAACCAAAGAATTTAACCCAATAAGATATTTGATAAATTATAAGGAGTAGTTTATTTTTTTGTCTGAAGACTGAACAGTACTGTTGAAAACTAAAGACTGAATATAAGCTCAATATGTTATTCCTGATTATCTTAAAAATAAACAATAAGAATTTAACCCAATAATTCTGATTGCTTTTTATTTTCTTTCCACTAAAACTTAATTCTCTTTTATTTTATTCCTGATTATTTGAAAGGAAATAAATCAAACTAATTTAAAAGAAACAACATTAAAGCCTAAAACAAAAAAAAATAATATTCTAAATAGGAATAGGAAAACAAAGAAATAATATTTTAAATAGGAATAGGAAATCCAAAGACGTAAGTCATGGTAGATGGATTCTCCTTAGGTTCTCATCATCTTGTCTTAGCTCTCGCAGACTCCTTTCTTAATAGCTTAATTACTAACAAATTCATTCCAATGTTTCTGATGGACATAGTACAAGCCAATCAATCATCCATATCAACAATCACAATTCAAACTAAATAACTGTCATCATAACTGAAATTAGAAATACAATGCATTAACATATGTGATTGATCAATCACACTCAATAAAGTTTACAAAAGTTCTTAACATCCAGCCATGCAATATATTGTTCAGTTACCTTGTACTGGGAGCCAAATCCATAGCAGGATCCTGGAAAGTCTCTTCAAGTAAAAAGCTTGATCCTGTCCTGTTGCTTGAAGCCATCTCTACAGCCAAACATTCCTTAAGTTCTGCCAGCACATGATTTATGTCTGGTCTTTGCGCTGCAGTTGTGAGTACACATGACATGGCTATGTCCACAATTTTCCAGGCAGCAGTGGTGCTAAATTCACCTTGTAACCTTGGATCGATAATGTTTTGAATATCCCCTCTTTTGATTTCAGGAGTAACCCGTTGAAGTATGTGTTTCTTGTTTGTTGGACCACTGTATAGGGCAGGTTGGCCTGTTATAAGCTCAAGCAAAATAATCCCGAAGCTATAGACATCACTTTTCTTGTTTGAGATTCCCTCTACATAAAATCTGTTTGGTAATCAGAAATATGATTAACTCATAGAAATCACACAGAAGATTAAATTGATAGGTGGACCATATTGAAACTTTACATGCCAGCTCTCAATATTTCATTATATATATAAATTTACTTATTTTATCATGTTCAGACTCAATAATCTACTTTCAACGAGTAGTGCTACAGCACAAGCTGTTTAGAATTGTACTTGGTGGAGGTTAAGCCATAAAATTCAAAACTGTTACAGTGGAACTTCATGTTATAGTAGTATGATTTCAGGTACGTGGGATATATGTTGGCAACTTGTTTCCAGAGTTGCTTTTCCAATGAAGACAGAACAAAATTATCAGTTCGCGGGCATATGTAAGTTAGCAAGGGCAGAAGGAAATCTGGCTCATTATAAGTGAGCTCTCATAAAGCTATTTAAACATATTCTCAATAACTTCAACAATATAACTTAGTACTTACTCAGGATCTAGATATCCAGGTGTGCCAGCAGGGTAAGTTCTGGACTGAGAGTGACTTCCCTCAATGACAATTCTTGACAGCCCGAAATCAGCTAATTTTGCTTGCATGTTCTCATTTAGTAAGATGTTAGAAGGCTTCAAATCTCTGTGGATTATAGGTGGTTTGCAGCCATTATGCAGATAATCCAATCCTGCAACTCCAGTTAACCACTAGTTAACTTACTGTAATGATTCAAAGGCTACAAAATAAACAAGAGAAAATCTGCTGCAAACCATGGGCTGCATCTATAGCAATTTGAAGTCTCTCATTCCAGCTGAGCACATTTGAATTTGTCTCTGCAAACAAAACATGATAGCTTCTCTCTTTCAATCAACTTCGAGCCCAAATAATTGTTCAAGTTGCATATACGTTTGTCAAATAGGCTATATGCAGGCTTATGATAATGAAGGAGATGCATGGTTTTTCTTACAAGAAAATATGGATTCATATTATAGGGTAATCAGATAATGACTCCTGGTTTATAACTGGAAAAGTATACCACAGTATCTTAAATCCATACCTGATAAATGTTGTTTTAGGCTTCCATTAACCATATATTCATACACTAGCGCCTTATTCTCACTTTCATTGCAGTAACCAATGAGACAAACCAAGTTCCTATGATGAACAACCATTAAAAGTTGTGCCTGCATTCAAAATAATATTGTTTCAACTATTATATCGCAGTTTGTCTTACATAATTTCAATATTGATGAAAATTTCAAGCAATTGAAAATTTTGGATGCATTGTTTTGTCTAACCTCTGCTTGAAATTCCTTATAACCTTGTCTTGATGATGAAGAAAGCACCTTAACAGCAACTTCAGTGTCGTCCTTAAGAGTGCCAAAGTACACTTTTCCAAATCCCCTTTCTCCAATGACGGTTTTAAAATTATCAGTGATACTGACAATCTCAAAGTACGTAAATGGCCGGTTCTTTGTTGTTAGTTCACTTTCCTTAGATCTAATAGCCATCTCTACATCAATGAGCATGGTCAATGTTTTTTCTTGAAAAAATAAATTTTAGAAGCAGATTATCATAATAAATTCATAATCAATCACAACATGCACAAATCAATTTAAATCATATGTCTATAATTCCATTGTACTTTTAGGCCAAATTTTTTAATACAACTTAAGGGTTGTGCCTCCACAACTATAGCATGACATTTCGGCCATGATCAAATGAAGTTTTTGCACACATAACAAAGTAACTGATCTGGTGGACAGTAAGAAGAATTTACAACTTGATATATCCCAATAATTTGCTTTTATAAGTTTGTTGAAATCCTGCACTGCATGCTACCACAATAAGTTATTCAGCCCCGTAACTTTCCTCGTTTTCTTGCAGTAAAAGCTATGAGTTGAACATTCACAATTTAGGGCATTACAAGGTTCAGTACACATCTATGATCAAATATATTTCTGTATCAACAATAATTGGGACATTATTCTATTTGACATAAATAATTATTACTGTTGTCATGCTGGAATTCGTTGTTATATTATATATATTTTAACATAATTATAATGTCATTGGAAATCTAATGACTAATGATCAAAAGTTTACTAAAACTCAATATTAAGTACTGGGAGATAACTTGAAAATTTACTTTATTAACATAAGAGATATTTACTCTCATAGTAAG
This sequence comes from Dimocarpus longan, assembly GCA_022984855.1. Taxonomy (NCBI): domain Eukaryota; kingdom Viridiplantae; phylum Streptophyta; class Magnoliopsida; order Sapindales; family Sapindaceae; genus Dimocarpus; species Dimocarpus longan. Next base: position 9,139,799 of record CM041013.1, read on the forward strand.
AAAAAAATACTCCTCACAAACGCTGATAAATACATTTGTCATTTAACTATGAGTGGATATACCTAAATTAAGTTATTTTGAAAATATAATTAAATATTTAATCTTATATTGGTTAAATGATGATGTTGCTACAATGTAGTCAGTCAGCATGCCTTACGGGGAGTAGACCAAGGCAGTCTGCTCTGTTGTAGAAATTCATTAGACTACTAAGCATTGCACTATAAATCTGTAAAGCGAAAAAGAAATAATGATAGTACCCTGATTTCTTTTTCTTTTGTAGATAGCCAGGATAGTCATAGAGATCAAGATGACCAGCACAACTGAAGTGGATACTAGTACTGGAATAATGAACTTTTTCTTTTTCCTTTTATGGCATGCTGACAGACAGAGATCTGGATTTTCTTCCAAACTTGCAACAAATAAATATCATAAAAATTTGTCAGGATATTTACACAAAAGAAAAAAAAATAACATATTAGCTGCAAAATTTGAAAAACACTTGATTTTTACAATATTTTACACGAAAAGGAACCATTACTTTTAACGAAATGATTTATACTAGCTAGATATGGTGAAGCATTTTCATTAATAAGATTAGAAAACCTCATCAGCAATTTCCCATCCTTGGACTTTCCCAATAGAGCATCAGGAATTGCACCCGTGAGTTTGTTCCCAGTTAAATTACTGCAACTCAAAATAGACCATTTTCAGTTCATACACAGAAACTTCTGACTTGCAATGTGAAAATCGAAGGCCAACTACTTTCAGGAATTTCAAAATAGGTAGAAGTGCCAAAAATCTGTGAAGTCATTGTATGATAAATTTCTGTAACAAAAGGAGATCATAACTTACTGCAGAACCGGCAAAATGTGGTCTAACATAGCAATTAAAATATGCAAATTCACAGGTTGATATAAACATATAGTTGCAATGTCAAACTCAAAGGCCAACTACTTACAGAACTTTCAAATTTGGAAGTTGTGCCAAAATTCTGGTAATGGCCCTGTCAGGTGGTTGTATGATAAATCTCTGTAACAAAAATGATGGTAACTTACCATACGTCCGATTCTATGATTAGAAAAAAGAAAAGAAAACAAAAGAAAAATTCCACAGCCATATAAACACATTTGCCAATGAAGGGGTCTAGTTGCCATTGTAATCTCTAAGACAGTTGGTTTTCCTGAACCACAATTTAAAAACTAATTGAATGCTAAGAGTCATTTACCAATCACAACATATAGTCTCTACTTACAAAACAGTTAACGCTTCAAGATTTGAGAGTGAAGTTGCTATTTCTCCTAGCAGTTCGCTTGAACTCAGATTCCTATTAACATTTAACAAAAAAGAACGTGTAAATGGATATGATTGGCACTCCATCAAGCTGAAATCAAAATTCAGTCAAACTTCACAAGTTATCTAAATTATTTAGTTTAGTTTCTATATTATACTAATGGATTTCCTCCATGTTCAATGGCTTTCTGTTTTCTCAATGCCACAGTAAATAATACTGATTCAAGTTTTGATCAGTTTGTGAAAAAAGCTTAAGCTCTTTTGTTGAGAAACTCACACTGAGATTATCCTTGGAGTATTGCTCTTGCTGCAATTCAAACCATCCCATAAAAAATTTTGCGGGATACATGGATCGCCTTGCCAATTTCTAGTCACCTTGTAAAATTCCTTGATGGCTGTGATAGCATTCACTGTTTGTTCCAATAAAACATTGGAAAGAAACTAGTAGCAGAAGAAAATAGAGTCTATGCAAACTACTGATTTCTATTAAAGTCAGAAAAATATAATTTAGATTAACCAAAAGAAACCATCTAGTAGAATTGCCTTTTTATTTGTGAATTGCTAAAATGCAGCAGTGATGTTGTTCAATACATTCATTCGTGCCTAGTGATAGGACATTACACAGTTCACAACATCAAAATTCATTTTGTAACGGAATTTCATTAACCCACATGTTAACTTGTGTAGTTAAATGAATGCATACAGTCAATAGGTGAAGCAGTCTTCATGACACAGTAACAACTATTTCATGTGAAAATCAACAACTACTTAAATGAATAGGCATGACATATTGCGGCATTAGGAAATCTATTTTCACTTATGCTTAAGAATTTGTAAATTTTCCAATTTGTTTAGGAATGAAAGTTTCCTATTCAGAACAATGGTAATCTCTTGTATTTAAGTTTTTGAGACAAACAAAAACAGAGAGTCATATTGAGAAATTATGAACCTTCAATTGAAATTATGAACGAATTGGCAGCCAATTGAGTATTGGTATGTGTCATGTACATAGGAATCACATTAAGTGCCAAACAGCCTATAAATCGACTCTTGCATTTTCTACCTTGCGTGCACTTGATTTTGTGTTTGTGATTGTTTATTTTTCAACAAAAAAACTACTGACTCATACGAAACAAACAAGTTAAAAAATGCTATAACAAGACCAAAATTACCAGACTGAATTATGTGGCTCTCAATTTTTAAGTTATGACAAGGACCATCACCAATATCCAAGCTGTCCTACAGAGTATATTCTACTGCACACTCAGATGTATACCACTAAAGCGTATAAAACAGAAGAAAAATACCATCACTAATGTTAGTTGGTGAAAGTGGGAGCTCGACAGACGTATAAACCTCGAAAGCATTAAGAATCGGAGGAAGAGTAGATCCATTTGCAGCAGAAATAGTAAGGCGAATGTTATTGCTAGTAATCAATGTTTGCACAGTTTTGGTACTTGGCTTTTGATATTCAAGCCTCACAGAGTCAATGAGAATATCACCATTAATATCAATATTCAATATTCTCATCTGGCCTTTCTCAAGGCTGTCAAGGTCTTTGAAGTGAAAGTAAAAGTGACATGATTGAATCTCACCAAGGCCTTCCAGGGTAAAGAAGGGAGTGTATAGTCCCAAGGGAATGTTTAGTCTCAAGGGAATGCTAGCATTTGGTGATGCAGCAGCTGTAAATACTACTTTAGTTGGTACCTTATAGATATCATCAACACTTTGGTTGTATGTGGTCCTCTGAGGAGATTTAACTGGATAATTATAAATAAGGGGATCCCACCAGCGATCATACACATCATCTGGGTACCTGAAACTGGATCTGAAAAATGTTTGTGGATGGTTCTATCAGTCACTTTACAAATAGGAATAGATAACTAAAAAAAATAGAAATAATCAACTAATATATTTGATAAATTTTATTCATATATGATTTAGTCATGTAAAGATTAATATGACTAAAATACACATTAAGAAATTTATTTACAAGTATTTAATTTTTATATCATTTTCAAAACTGATGTAATGTAAAAATATTTTCATTTTATGCATTAAAAGTAAATAAAAAATTTACTACTTGAAGTTGCTACCCTTTTACAAAATATCACAATCTTAAACATATATATTTATCATATTTGTAATTCTAGTATATTAGGTACTCAAAATATATTATTTCAGTTATTTTATTAGTAAACCATTAGTCAAAATAACATATAACGAGTAGTTTAGCCCTTATAACATAATTATGATTTCAAATTTGTGATGTGCAATTTTAATTAAAAACTGTTTTACATATGTAATATGAAATGATTTAAAATTTAAAAAAATGAATGCATGTAACTATCCCATTTTATACATACATATGTACAACATTACAACATTGGTAAAATTTTCTTTTAAAAAAAATTAATTCTGTTGAAAATAAAAATAATCATAAATAGTTGAATTACCTGGGAATAAACATATTTTCAGCACCAATTACATCATATCTCCCGATACCTAAAAGTGCTCCACTTTGAATTGGATAAATGGAATTGTCTAAAGGCCGTAATTCCAACACAGAGATGTAAGGTATTCCTTGTCCAGTATTTACAAGGCACACATCTATATAATCTAGTGAAGGAACGTGAATAACCTCATACATATGCATAGGCAAATAAACGGTTCCCAATTTATTTACACCAATATGTAGGTCAAATCTTGGGACTTGGTTTACTTGGCCATAGGTTCCATACATAAAGACTGCTCTGATCATATATTTATGGTTTGCACCTTGTTTTGGTTTCAGCTTATAGCAGTTCCTTGCACCAAAAGGAAAGCTCCTGAAATTCTGTAGCTGCTGTGAATTGACACTCTCAAAGGGGAAGTTTGAGAATGTCTTGTGATTTTCTCCGGCTTCTATATAATTTGTGTCTGACTCATAAGACAGACCAGTTTTACTGTCTATGTAATTTTCACCAGTCCCACAGTCTATGTTTATGAAACCTGCAAATAGCCATTGATAGAAAAGATATAAAGTTAGACACACCAACAAATACAGTACAAGTTATTTCTTGAATTTTAACATCCAAAATACTCATGTTAGGAAATATATATATTATTAATTGAGAAGTAATTGTGACCTTGTTATCTCAGAGACAGTTGAAAACAATTCATTTCAAATTAATTCAACTGTGACATTCACTTATTCACAAAAATAAATAAATAAATCATAAAAAACCTATGACATTCACTAATATGTGCACAAATAATCCCATAATATATACACACAAGAGGAAATTAGAAGTCATAGGTGTTATGAAGGGATAATGTATAATGGTTGAGGGTTGCATAGCATCTTGAAAATTTCAACTTTTCTTCCATTTATAAAACAAGGATTAAACAGACAAAGAAAATACAAAGGATTAAATTTTCTTCAATCCTCAATGCACTTTTGCTCATGCTCCACTCACACACATATATATATTATTGGCTAAGACGTGTGTGTATATGCATGCATGATATACCAAATTCTACAGATTGCTCATGCTCCACACACACAGATATATATATATATATATTATTGGTTAAGATGTGTGTGTACATGCATGCATGATAAACCAAATTCTACAGAGTAAAAACATTTTTTTTTAAAAAAAAAAATCTAGGGAGCGAATGGTTTTCTCATTTCTCACCAGAAGTATCTGCTTCCAACTTCCTTTGAGTACGTTCCTCGTCATATGCTCCTGCTAGTTTTGAGTTGCTAAAGGTATTCATTACCAGAAGAACTAAGACCAGCCAAAACATTAGAACGAAAAATGATGGTTGCCCATGAACCATGTTGTGTTTCCAATATTGCTTACAAAATGAGAATGATCAAACTCAAACTCAAGACTTGTAAGTTCAAATGAATTTATAATTGACTGTTGAGAACATTTAAACCTGGTTCTTCAATCAGACCTTTGTCAATAACTAATGTGATGTTCGTATATTTGCTTACCTAACACTCTTAGATTTATAAGATCGTATCATTAAGTTTTCAGTTTTTCAAGATTGAAGACTTTTGATGCACTTATAATCATACAAGTGGTCAATATCTATTATATATCAATTCAGTGGCTCATGTAATCAAATTTAAAAAACAATTTTTTTTTAAAAAAAATGGACGATAGAGTCTTTATTTACTATCAAAGTATACAAAATTTTTGTTGCAGTATTTTTAAATTTTTGTTATCAAAAAGAATTTACTGAGCAGTATAATTTAAAGCACTTATAGTTACAATTTAAATTTGATCATTTTCTATCAAGTCAGATGATTTTACCCAAGTCACATTAGTTTCTATCCAAAATATATATAAATTTAACACATAAAATTTAATTAATTAATAAATATTCCATTATATATGGGAATATTAGATACCAATTTAGCAAATTTATGTTACATGGGTGGAATATTAGCTACTAGTTTTCAACTGGACCATTTTTTCAAGCCCCGGAGTATTAGCAAATTAAGACACTGAACTCAAGTAATTGACCCTGAAAGGGAAATAAGCGTATGCAATGATAACTCTGGCTATCAAGTAGCTGTCAGCAATCAGATGGTAGATTAGCCTGAAGCAGAAAGAAACAGCCAGGTCCAGTGTAGACATGCAAAATTATTGAGGCATGATCCAGTGATGCCAAGAGCGTAAAAGACTTATTAAAGATTTGCTTCACTTTTCTAATTGGATTCTCTATTTCCCACAATTAAAGGAGCGTCAAGTCTCGATCCTTTGATTTTCATCATATCCTTGTAGTTACGTCAAAAACTTGTTTGATTTCTGCCAACTATGACTGAACCAGGACTTTTTGGTAATTGCCCTGATTTATTGGCAATACTTGCTACGACTTATTGGCAAACGTAGAATTGTATCATGTAGAGGAGCGTGCAGTAGGACAAGCACATCACATCATCTACAATTTCAACCAATGGAGTTACTCGTTCGGTGAGAATTTGACAGGTATGAAAATCTTTTCCGATTAACTTTTTCTTTTTCTAGCCCGATAATGGGGTACTTGAATCTATTATGGATCTTGGTCTGATTCATGTTAAACTTGTTCAAGTTCTCTTTAATACATGGAAAAGTTAAAACTTAATGTACCTTTTCCCATTCCATGGCAATTATACATACAATCATATTTTTATTTAATTTTTACAAACAAGAAAGAAGAATCTTGGGACCTAAGTTCAAGCTTCATTTCAACAATTATACCTCTAAGGATATGCATAGATAAAGAGAAATTTTAACTAAAGTTCTAATCCTTCTGTTCTACCTAGATTGAAGACCATATCATCAATTGAACATTTCGACTTCTTACATTTTGCTCTCTGCCGTCCAAGTTTGTTCACTAGTTATTTCCATCTCTACGCATGCACTTCCAATTTGTCAATGTAGAGTAGAGAATGTTTATTCAACCAAATAATGTCCCAAGTTTGAGGTGCTACCATGTAGTTTAAAAAACAGTGACAGCTAGTGTGACAACTACGACAATTTAACATGACCCAGTCAAGTCATCTTTAACAATCAATTAGGCCTCCTTCACGGTGTAAACATGACCCAGGTCAAGTCATCTTCGAAATTGGTTACACCTTCACGTTATACAGTGGTTTACTTTTAGGTCCACGCATGCGATGGCTGGCTGGCTGGCCACATTAATAAAGTTAATTTCTTTATGATACATACTGTAGCAGGACAAGCAATTTGACAAACTGTTTTCAGGAATTGACTTCAACATTGTTATCAGGCTAAATGAATACTTTCTGCTATCAAGCCATAATGGATGGTGATGACAAACTTTTTCTTTCTAGTTTGCGGAAATTAAGCCAAAAATGACTTAAACTAGATCAATATGGCTCCAGTCGACTGAGTCCTATGATGTAATTTATCGCAAACTGGAAGGGTAATTATAATTCAATTTTCACATTTGTATTACTTGGTAGCAGATTTTAAGTGTCTACTGCCGGAGACAATCTACCAAGCATCAGGATGCCCAAGCAAGTGATTATGTCATGTAGCATTGATCGATCGTAATGGATGCATGGTGGTGCATCTCGCCGGACCAAAGACTTCTTGTTACCGCTAACATAATTAATCTGCCAAGTGAATAATATATGTTGTGCTGTGTCTATCCTGGAAATATCTAACTCAAGTTTCAGAAGTATTTTCTAGTTTAATTTTACAGGTATAAGATGGCTTTTCCATTCAACGATTGTGTTTTTCTTTTCTTAATAATGAGGTTACTTCACTAAGCGAGTTTATTGCAGATTAATTCTGATTAAGTCGATGCTAAACTTGTTTTTTTCTCTCTTTGTTACTGAAACTTGCCTAATAGTAACCAAATTTTCAGGGAATGCAAATTTGAGAATTTTCATCTACATTGCAAATAATAGGGAAATACTAAAAATTAACGTACCGTGTTTGGAAAATAATACAATCAAATTTTCACAAATAAGACTGAGCATTGAAGTGCCTAACATATTGTTAATATTGATATATAAGTCGAGCAAAGTTTTAATTCAACTTGTATGCTTCTAAGAGTTGCATATATATGATGAGAATTTTAACTATATGTGATCTAATCTTTCTATTCTATTATTCTACCTAGGCTGAGGCCCCTTTTTGGTTTCAAGATCCAATGGACTCGTGTCAATTGAATTTACAAACCTCAACACTTTGCCCTCCATCATCCCAGTTTGTTCAGAGCGATTTCCATCTCCAAACACTCTTTCAATTCTGTCAAACCAATGTTCCAAAACTCGTAACTCGCTACTCGATCGACGATCCAGCAAGTAGCGAGTAATCAGTGAGTACTCGAAAAGTACTGTTTGAAGGGAAATTATAATTTTTTAAAATTTCAAAGCATAAATTGGCATTTCTTTAAACGTTAGGGGTAATTTGATACTTTGACCATTAAATTTTATCAAACCTTAGGGATATTTGTATAATATACCATACTATATATATGTCTTTCCACACCAACGCTATCAGTTCTCTTCTTCTCACTCTCAAACTGTGCCTCCATCCTCTCTCTCACTATTGCTCTCTCTCTCCCCCTTCAAACCTCACTCAACCACCATTTTAAACACCCCACACCACCAATCTTACAACCTCCACAACCATCACCATCTCACCACTCTGGTTTGATCTTCATCCTCCTTCACTGCCACCGCAAGACAAGCGATTAATTATGTTTTTGAATTAAATTTATATTTTTTCAACTCTTTGTCTAGTTGTGGGTCGCTTTTGGTGGAGGGATTGATGTTAGAAATTCTTGTTTGGTTTGGATTCAAGTGGTTTAGTTAAGGGAAACATGGTGGTTGGATTTTTTTATTTTTATTTTTTTTTTTTTTTGTTTTAAGCATGGTGGTTTGGGCGAGTCATGACTGCCAATTAGGGGGTTATTGGATTGGCTCCCAATCAATCCACAATTTCTCCCCAACAACTCGACCAACTCGACCGAGTTTTTAAACAATGGTCAAAACATGACTCATAATTACAACCAAGTCTTAAACTCCCAACCGAGCATACCAAACCATGAGCTCATAACCGAGCTCCCTATTCATATTCTCATGGCATCTTGCTACATCTTGGTGTCACATTCTAAATAAATAATAAACTCCATTGATAAGATGAATTTACTTGGTTACAAAGTAGTCCAAAATCCTTTGGGTGCCTTTACTTGCTCCTAAAGCAATCACAATCTCTTTAGAATGAAAAATCCTATCTAAAGCCTATTTCTGCTCAAACTTGATATCCCAACTCCTTCTTAGCACACGTGAGACCTCCTTTGCTACACCGTTTAGAGCATTAGAGCCCTCTTGAACTAAGCTTTCAATGACATCTTATTCATCCAAAACAAAAGTTGTTTGGACTCCTTTCAAATTAATTAAAGTTTATCATAGGAATTCTTGTCACATTCCTAACAAATATCCTAGTTCGAGTTGTCTTCCACTAATGGTTACACCTTCTGTAAAATGGTTGATTTTTAAGCTAGTTGTTATGATATAAATTGGACTAGGAATAAAAATTGACAAACCTTTTGTTATAATGTGAAGAGATGAACCCGACACTGACTATAGACTGGGTCAATACAGCTCAAATCCACATAAATTATATTTGTTACACAATCTATCATGAAAATTTTTATCGAAGTACTCAAAAGGATTTCCCAGTACTTCTTACTTTCCATGAGGTACTTATCGATGAAGCTAAAAATCACTTAGGCTAGGTGAATATATGGCTAAAGTCGACTAAATCTATACTATGAGTTATCACTAAATTGAAGGGTACATGTAATTTCATTTTCATGGGTTTACATGTTAGCCTTCATTTTTTTTTTATTTATCTAAAAATGAACAACGCTAAAACTTATTGAAAATTCAATAGTGGCTAAAACCCAAAATCTGAATGATATATCTATTTTTTTCTCACTTCTAAATGTACTGTAAAATTAATTAATTTTTGAAGTTAAAATTATCTAAAAACAAGTCATTTGTTATTTATACTCTTTTTACTCTTAGTTATTATGAAAATTTATTTAACATAATACAAAGAAATAAATAATTTTTATAATATTGATTTATAATTAAAATATGATTAAAAAGTATAATAGAATTAATTATATTTATATATTTAAATAAAAATAATAAAATTATTTATGAGTTGAATTATATTTAAAAGACAACTAAAAAAAGTGAATATTTAAATTACAAATTAAAATACTTTAGTTCAATTTTAAAAAACTTTGGGATGAGAGGGTTTTTTTTTTTTTTTTTTTTTTTTTTTTTAATGTCATATAAGTATTAGGGAAAAAATATTTATAATACAAAATTATAATAAAATTGAAAATATTGTTATGAAACATAGCCTAAAACCAATGAATATAGAACAATAATTAAATAAGAGAAACAAGCAAAAGTAGGAGAGAAAGAGAGGAAATAATTCTATTGATGTGTATTTTCAATTGTTACAATATAGGTCTATTTATAGGCAAATTGGAGAATCATTTCCATAATTGAATATTAACAAATAAGGTAAAGAATATTATCAAAAAGGAAGTGGTGTTAAGACCATATATTTATAACACTCCCCCTTGGGCGTACACCACTTGATAATACTCTTCGAGATTCTTGGACGTGCCAAAATACTGCCTCATTAAAAACCTTACCAGTAAAACCCAGTGGGACAAAACCTGGTTAAGGAAAAAAAAGTGCAATGGACATATGTCCAAAGAAGATTCTCCCCCTGAAAATTATACAACTATCACTCTTGTAGTTCGTGAAGTCGACGTATACCAATACCATATACCATCTTCTTGAAAGTTGATGATGGTAAAGACTTAGTAAATAAATCTGCAAGATTATTTGTAGAACGTATCTGTCTGACATCAATTTGTCGACTTTCTTGGAGTTCATGAGTGTAAAAGAATTTTGGTGATATATGCTTCGTTCTGTCCCCTTTGATGTATCCTCCTTTAATTTGTGTAATGCAAGTAGTATTATCTTCATATATCACTATTGGTGAATTTGTAACTGGAGGCAATTTACAAGTACTTTGAATGTGTTGAATAACAGACCTCAACCATACACATTCTCTACTAGCTTCATGAAGTGCAAAAATCTCAGAATGATTGGATGATGTGGCAATAAGAGTTTGCTTGGTAGAGCGCCATAAAATTGCTGTGTCATTATATGTGAAAACATATCCAGTTTGTGAATGTGATTTATAAGGATCAGAGAGATAACCAGTATCAGCATAACTAATAAAACCAGAACCATTTGTTGTCCTTGAATAGAATAAAACCAAGTTTGTAGTTCCTCAAAGATATCGAAAATATATTTGATTCAGTTCCAGTGTCTTCGAGTTGGTGCAGAACTAAACATTGCCAAAAGATTTACCAAAAATGTAATATCTAGTCTCGTGCATTGTGCTAAACATAATAAGGCACCAATGGTATTCAGATACGGTACTTCTGGACCAAGTATCTTTTCACTATCATCTTTCAATTGAAATGGATCTTTCTTTGGGTCCAAAGACCGGACAACTATAGGAGTACTTAAGGGATGAGCCTTATCCATGTTGAATCTTTTTAGGATTTTTTCAACATAAACTGATTGATGGAGTAGCATTCCCTCTGATTTGTGCTCGATCTCCAGGCTGAGACAATATTTTATTTTCCCCAAATCTTTCATCTCAAATTCTCTTTTCAAATATTCAGCCGTTTTTAGGAGCTCTTCAGGAGTTCCAATTAAATTTATGTCATCGACATATACTGCTATAATTGCAAATCCAGATTCTGATTTCTTTATGAATACACATGGACATATATATCATTAATAAATTCTTCTTTTGTGAGGTATTTACTAAAACGATTATATGACATTCATCTGGATTGCTTTAAACTATATAAAAATCATTGTAACTTTATTGAAAACAAGTTACGAGAATTTGAATTATATGCTTCAGACATTTTAAATCCTTCAAGGATTTTTATGTATACATTGGTATCTAATGACCCATGTAAATATGTCATTATCATATCCATAAGACACATTTAAAGTCTTTTGGAAACTGTCAAACTAATTAAAAATCAAAACGTAATTGTATCTATCACAGGTGAATACGTTTCATCATAATCAATACCAAGTCTTTATGAGAAACCCTGTGCTACGAGTCATGTTTTATATCTTACGACTTCATTTACATTTTCGAACAAATATCCATTTATACCCAACGGGTTTGACATCTTCAGGTGTCTGGACTACTGGTCCAAATACATCACGTTTGGCTAATAAAGTCAATTCTGTTTGAATTGTTTCATTCCACTTAGGTCAATCATACATTTTCAACACTCATTGATACTATGTGGTTTATGATCATCATTTACAATCATGACTCCACAATTCTCCAAGGAAAATTTTTTTTCAAGATTTTGTATCTCTTCAGGAGATTGTACCACTTCTGGGGTACTAGCCTCTACAAGGGCTGTTAATTCTCATCATATGAAATTAACTATGAGATAATTTATTTTCACATTATCAATATTAGGTTTCTGCAGTAAACCTTTGAGATATAATTATATCTCACTACCTCAATTTTCATATGAGTAATTATTTCGATCAAAACATATGATGTCTTCAAGCATCCAATATAACTACATAAGTATAGCTCTGCTTTTGTTTTGATCAATAATTTTTATGTCGACATTTAACCACAATATGTTATTCAATATCCTCACCATTTTTCTGTAATATGCAGAGCAATATAAGATCTTAATTTTCTTTAAGTTTTCAGTACACATGCCTCTTCAAGGGCTACTGTAAACTTTCACACATTCTTAGGACAAACTATATAGTTTGCGCACATGGACTTTTTCATATGTAATTAAAATCCCTTTTGAGTTTTATAAGGGGATATTTAAAGAGTTCTATCTCTTTAAAAATATTTAACTCTTCAGGAGTTGTATTTATATGATGAGGATTATACACAGCTCGAGCGTGATTTTTAAAATGATCATGATCTTTTATTATTCACTTCAGGGAATAATAACTTTACAACAAAATTTACTTTTCACCCTTCTATATATAACGAATGATTTATTTGTTGTCATTTACATAAATTGTTCTTCAGGAACAATCACCCGGGTTAATTTATTGACAATGAGTATAAAATCATTCGGGTATACAATTTTCAAGTAAACGATTATTTGAACTTCATGTTCATATGACTTATACAATAATCGTCATAATGAATGATGCATGCCAATTATAATTTCACGTCATTAAATTTTCTAATTCTTTTTCTCCCCCTAACGACGATAAAATTGGCATCATGAATTTATTTGCATCATCATAATGTCCTTCTGGGACTATACTGTCTTACTATCCTTCAGGGATATATTAGACTATCATATTATTCTTCAATGACTAAAATGTCACATAGTGTCCTTCAGGGACCAAACATATAGTGTCCTTCAGAGACATTTACTAGGTAAGAATCTTCAGATTCTATAATGACAGTCATCATAAAATATGCTTCTGGCATATGACAGTATGAATTCCACTTCAGGTGGTTAAAATTTATATGATCATCAAGACTTTACTGACCATAATCATCGTCATGACTATCAGATGATTTAACATTCACTTCAGGGAATGATATTAATTAATTTAGCCATGCGAGATAAATGATTTTTCACCTCATAAGCATTAACATTGCTACTTCAGGAGCAATTTTGAAGTACAAATTATTTCAATAATCTGACTTCATTTATTTCACCAAAATATATAAATCGTAATCACAGTGAATTAATGAATAATTTCTCAAAATACAATTACGACGAATTGTAATAAATATTTAATAACCAAATAAGGTATAAGAAAATATATGTCATGTACCTTATTTCGCATCTTACTTTGAGGAGCGAAAATAACACAACTTTAATCATCGTCTCTATCTGGTTTTCACATCTAATAACTCATGCCACTATCAGACCCATGCCGTCACTAGAGAGGTAATGACTTAACCATAATACAAATAAATTTAACTATATAACACGAGGCACGAGATCGTTATATATATATCTGATCAAATAATCTGTATTAAATACATAAATATAAAAATACATACCTTGATGCATTGAAATTTATGAAAAGAAAACATAATACTTTAACGTATTTATGAATATAAATTTCACGATTTATATCCTGAAATCATGAACAAAAGTTAGCATAAAAGATCTTCAAGTCTCTACTCAACTTCGATGAGGAGACATGTTTTCAAATCTACATACTTGAGTTCGAGACGGGTTCTTTTCGTATCAAATTCGAATTGATTTTTCTCAATTTTTTTTCATTCACAATTTTGAAACTTTTGGTTCCAAAATCTAGATTATAATCTAGAATTGAAGTAAGGATCTGAAACTTCGGGTTTTAAGATCCAAATAAAACTGAGAATAATGGTGCGTTTACTTTACTTAGAGGAATCGGAATGGGAATCGGAATGATTAGGAATCAGAATGACTTGGAATCGGAATGAAGTATCGGAATTAGAATAAGTTGTTTACTTCAACTACAGAAATCGGAATCGGAATCAGCAGTATTCCCATTAAGCTGTTTACTTATTTTGGAATCGGAATGGATTAATTATAAGCTACAAAAATGCCCTTAATTAAAATTATAAATTAATTATAATATACAAAATTGTGTTTAAGATGTGAATGTCATCTTTTTATCATGTAACGTGTCATAATAGGCTAAAAAAAAAAAATTCTTAACAATTTAACAATATCATTGTAAGCATTTTTTTTTAAAGAAGAATATATTATGTATCTATATTGTATATCAAGTTTTTTTTTTTTTTAATATAAAATGTTACCTAAACTTTCTTAACAGTATTATTATAATATTCTTCAATCCATCACAAAATTTAAGTGCTAACTGTAAATCATTAGAGTAAAATATAACACTTTGTACTAACACATTTTTTTTTATGAAAACTTATAGCATATATAAATATTTATATTTATAAATATAAAAACAACCAACCATCAGTTCATAAAATATAATAGCAACCGACTACGAATATAAATATAAAATCCGCACATAATATCTATAGTAAGTTCATAAGCACATAATATATGAACTAAACCCCACGATGAAGCATCTTCAAGATATAACCTTTTTTGAGTTTATCAGGCATGGTAAAAAAAACACGTAGCAAATCGTGTTTTGTGGCCAATATGTTAGTGGCATCATATATCTGATCCTCATCTAAGCCCTCAATTTTCATCATCTCTTCATATAACTTGGCTTGTAAATCTGCCACATCTTTATCTATAGTAGAAAGCACATTAATCAAACCATCTAGTTTAGGCACCATTGCTGCCACTGACTCAGCCATTGACCCAATATTTGAGCACATGTGATCAAATGATTTCTCCTTGCTCTTTCTTTTCTTGGACTTGTTCGTTGAAATACTTGGGGTGCCGTCACCAGACATATGATGTGGTGGAGTTGGTTGTTCTGTATAAAACATATGATTAAAACTTTCTTCAGAAAGTTCCTTGATTAAGCCATCACCTAAATTGACATTAGTATTCTCCTCTAGGCGTATGTCCTCTTCATCATCGTCAGCATTGCCAGCATTAGTTCCAGTGGCTCGATCACGACCATATATCTCACCCAAAGTAAAATAATGAGGAAATGATTTTTGAAACAAACCAGCTGCATCTTTTTTGTGCTGTAATCAATAAAAAAAAAAAAGAACAATATTGTATTAATTAATAAAATAAAGTCATTTAAAAAAAAAATCAACAAGTGATAAAATATAGATCTAAAATAAGCTAATAATTTACCTTAACATATTCTTCAAAAACACTTCGCTCACATGATATCATCATCTTCTCATTATCCCAACCAAACCCACTAAGAGATAACATATCAGACAAAATACAATATTTTTGTTTCAACCATTTCACTCTAGATTCAATGTGAGGGGATGCTTTCAAATTACAATCTTGCAACTTGGTTTTCATCATACCTTCCACCTGGTTCAAATACCCATTTTTGAAACCAGAATCTGCTTTCCACATAGTATTTTGACTTAATTCAAGCAATGAATCCACCAATGCGGCATCTTGTGCCGATGTCCAATAATGTTTGTTCACACCTCGACCCTTTCGAATAGAACTCATCTTTTCTAAAGAATTAACAATGCATATAAGCAAATGGTTACATACACTCGAAATTATATAAAATTAAAACTTCAAATTCAACGAATAACATTAAGATGGTAACATTGAACATCAAATTTGATTTTCAAATTATACAATCTATAACTAACTTGGACAATAAAACACATAAAACCACCATTCCAAGCCTAGCATAAAATTCCAACCACGAGTAAAGTCATTCAAACCATCATGTGCATATCATCCATTGTATACATTCAAATAACCAGAAAAACACTAGGTCTAACAAAGCACTGAAAAATATTGGCTATTTTATAATGTTATAATTAGTAGACATTTCCACATCAAATTCAAATCTTATTAGTTACTTCCTCTTGTGTTGTTCCACATCTCCTGAGCCAAATTTTCTCTCCAAGTAGTCCACTCGTTTGAGGGCTCAATTGAATTAATTAACTCTGTTCCATATATATTTTCTTCTACCGGTTCATTTTCCATCGATGTCTCCATCTCAGCAATAGGCATTTCCCTTCGTATGAAATTGTGTAACATACAACAAGCAGATATTATACGCCTTTGCGTTTTTATATCATAAAATGCTGGACTTCTTAGTATGGCCCATCTTTTCTTCAAAAGTCCAAAGCATCGCTCAATCACGTTTCGAGCACTTGAGTGCTTCATATTAAACAACTCTTGTGGTGAAGTTGGACGGTGTCCATCACTAAAGTCATTAAGATGGTAACGTTGACCTCTAAATGGGGCAAGAAGACCAGCCCCATTAGTATAGCCACCATTAACCAAGTAATAATAACCTATAAACAAATATAAGACATATCATAAGAATCTAAATTTTAATATACAATCTTAGAAGCTAAAGATAAATGGTTGTTGGATGTATTTACCGGTAGGAATTTTTAAACCGTTCCTCCTAGTTACAACATCTCTTAGCACACGCATATCATGAGTTGAACCTTCCCACCCCGGTAGGACGTATATAAATTGCATATCTTGTGAACAAACTCGTAATACATTTGTTGCAATTTCATTTTTCCTAGTTCTATACCTTCGTTTGTCTGCCTCTGAAACATGAACCTTTATATATGTACCATCTAATGCTTCCAAGCAATTCTACATTACAAGATGCAAAAACTAATTATTTTACGTAATCAAGTATATGTAAAATTTAGGTTTCAAACTAACAGTCATACATACCTTAAACCATTTCCACTTTGGATTAGTTGAATTCTCTAGCACTGGCTCAGGTATTTTCCAAAATTCTTTCTGACATCTAATTATTGCTTTTAAACACTCATGAAAACATTTACTAACTGTTCTTCCACATCTCATAAAATTAAAACTAACTACTCGATTCTTCAAATGATGTGCTAAGATATACAAAAACATCGCAACCATCTCTTTGACGGATACGTTTGCAGTGCCCACTAAACCCCCATTCTCACAAAGAAGTAGACATAATTTTCGAAATGTTTTTCTATCCATTCTTAGTTGTGATAAACACTTGACATCACTTTCATAAACCAATTCACACAAAAAGTTCAATTGTTTATAAACTCTAAAGACCGATTTTGGACTTTCCAATTTCTTTTCATAACCTACAGAAATATATGAACATATAGCAGCACAAACAGCCATAATCATCTGCAACATCATAATCAGTTCTTGTATAACAATCATAATTCTTTTCTTTCTTGCTAACACACGGGTCATTCCTATACATAAAAATACACAATTTTAGATGAAATTTAAAACTTGCAATGGCAATACTGACAACAAACAAATATATTCATACAAAATCATATACTAAATAGGATGATGAAACAAATAACTAATGTCAACAAATAAAAAACTACAATGGTGTTAACAAATATACAAATAAATAGATAATTTAACATTCCACTATCAGTTTTTTTATCTTTAATATCAAATAAAAAAATTAAAAAAACTAGTGTGAACAAAGAAACAAAAAACTATATAATTTTAGATTCCATGCAGTGGTGTAGTTTTTTAATATCAAATAAAAGACTACTAGTCAACGTAGAAACATACAATATCAGATGGTTTTATATTGCAATATCAAATAAAAGACTATCACTAATCAAATAAAAGACATAAAATCGGCTGCCATAACATGCATATTTTTTCAATAAAATTGGTAATCAACAGCAGCTTTTTGCCATAACATGCATATTTTTTCAATAAAATTGGTAATCAACAGCAGCTTTTTGCCATAACATGCAGATTTTTTCAATAAAATTTATTGATTATCATAACATGCAGATTTTTAATGCAGATTTTTTCAATAAAATCGGTGTGATGAAAAGAGCAAACAAACAGTCTTCAATAAAAAAAAAAAGAAACAAACCTACAGTAGTGATGAAAGACCAAGAGACTGTTGATGAGAGGAGAGTTGTGGACGGTAACATCAACTCAAACTTGTCAAAATAGGGTTTTTTTTTTTTTTTTTTTTAAATAAGGGCATAAAAGACTTTCTATCATGAATTAGGGAATGGGAATGGGATTCTCAAGTGGGTTGGGGGGAATGGGATTCCCAAGTGGGTTGGGGGGAATGGGATTCCCATTCCACAACCCCAAATTGATGTGGGGCCCACAATTTCATTCCCATTACAGAATGAATTTTAAGCAAGTAAACAATATCAATCAATCTCATTCCCCATTCCCATTCCCTAATCCGTGAAGTAAACGCACCATAAATTTATTTAGAATCTGAAACTTCTGGTTCAGATTTAGAATACAAAAATTCGGATTCAAATCGTTCATCGAGAATCCAATCAATTAAAGTGAATTTGATGGAACCATTATGTCTTCGATATGATCCATGGTCCCTTTTGAGGTAGCATTGTCTTCTTACAATACTGAGGAACCAGTTTGGCGTAACGTATGATTTTTCAATAACAGCT
Organism: Dimocarpus longan; assembly: GCA_022984855.1. Classification (NCBI taxonomy): domain Eukaryota; kingdom Viridiplantae; phylum Streptophyta; class Magnoliopsida; order Sapindales; family Sapindaceae; genus Dimocarpus; species Dimocarpus longan. The sequence goes on from CM041013.1 coordinate 9,158,740, forward strand.
TATTATTTTATTCTGGAACAAAAAGACATCATATTAACTTAGAATATTTTGTAAACCAACGCTCTCGATATTGCTGTCGTAAGAGCACATTTGAGGCATAAAATATAGAGAAAGTTTTCTCTAATAAATCTACATCAGTTAATTTTTCAACACATAAATCAAGCTCTAAAGTGATGTCAGAAAGAACTGTATTATAGTTAGCAATAGACTTATAATCTTGTAGTCTCAAGTGATGCCAATTGTATCGAGCTCTAGGGAGAACAACAGTCTTTAAATGATCATATCGATCTTTCAAATTTTTTCACAAAGTCAACGGATCTTTCACCGTGAGATACTGAGTTTTCAAACTCTCATGCAAATGGCGATGGATAAAAATCATCGCCGTAGCCTTATCTTGGGCAGTTACTGTATTGTTTTCTTTTATAGTATCAACCAAATTCATTGATTGTAACTTCAGCTCAATATCAAGAATCCATGATTGATAATTTTTTTTCCAGTAATGTCAAGCACATTGAATTCAGGTTTGGTGGAGTTCGACATCTTCAAAATGCTAAAGAGATAAAAAACAATATATAATTAATATTGATGTGAATAATGAAATAATATAAATTAATTCCACAATTCATATAAATTTCAACATGATGTTAGAAATATATATATAACCATAAATTAAACAAACGAATGTCAAAGAAGAATAGGAAAAATTATTTCGATTGTGTATGGTATGAAAAGATATAAATAATAATTCAAATATTGCATATCTCATCATGGCAATTTCTAAAAAATAAGAATATTAAATCAGTGCATATTTCAATGGTAGGCAATAGTTAATGAATGAGATTAAAATATAAATTATTTCCTCTTTTTCATAGACATATATAGATACATATGCTACAATATATTATTTGAATCTAAAAACTTCTGGTTTTAGATCATTATATAAAATTTTAGAACTTTTGGTTCTAAAATATCTCGGAAACTTCAGATTCCAAGAATTATATATATTCACACCATAAGAAATATAACAAAAATCAAATAAAAGCATGAATGATAATACTACTTCAAATAATACATTATAGTAACAGAATTATTTGAAGAAAATAGTAGAAAGTAAATCATATGAATGAAATCTCTCATACTATGTTATTTGAATCAGATAGTAGGAAGTAGATCATATGAATGAAATCTCCCATATTATATTATTTGAATCAGATAGTAGGAAGTAGATCATATGAATGAAATCTCCCATACTATGTTATTTGAATCAGATAGTAAGAAGTAGATCATATGAATGAAATCTCTCATACTAGACTCGTGCTGATAACGTATTATGAAACATGGTCTAAAAGTAATGAATATAGAACAATAATTAAATAAGAGAAACAAGCAAAAGTAGGAGAGAAAGAGAAGAAATAATTCTATTGATGTGTATTTTCAATGGTTACAATATAGGCCTATTTATAGGCAAATTGGAGAATCATTTCCATAATTGAATATCAACAAATAAGGTAAAAAATATTATCAAAAAGGAAGTGGTGTTAAGACCATATATTTATAACAAATATGTTATTTTGGGAACGATAGACTTATAATAGAATATTTTAAATATCATTAAATAATTTACAATAAGTTAAAAGTCTAGAATTATAACATTTTTTTTCAATTGTTTTTGGATTATTTATAAAAAAAAAAAAAAAAAAAAAAAAAACAACAACTTAATTTATACAATTTAGTACCACTAAGTTATAAGTGAAAAAAGCAAATAATATGTGTTTATTGTTCGAGAGAATTTACCAATGCATCCCATTGCTAGCATGCCAGGTGGCACAATTCTGATGTGAAAGTTTGGTTTATTCTATCACACTCAAGATTTTTTTTCACTACAATCTAATTCTATCAATCAGACAAGTAAATTATACGTGACTTGTGTGGTCTATCATGGAAATTTCTAATTAAGTACTCAGAAGTATTTCCTAGTAGATTTGACAGGTGTGATCTACATGTAAGTTTCCAAACATCCAATAAAGTCTAGTCACACGGACTAATGGAGCTTCTGTTTTTGATTCCCAGCCATTTATCTTTTATAATAGAGACATTTTCTAGTGGAAATTGACTAATATTTAACAAGGCTTTTCTGTTTAACCTTTTTTTTTTTCTTTCTTGTTAGTGCTTTTACTTCACTAAGTCAATCCATTGCATATTATGTTTTGGTCCATGCTAAACTTATTCTGTTTCTCTTTGTAACAAAGTCTTGAAACTTGCCCAGTACGCTCATCCACATAGGCAATTATATTTTTAGGGGATACAAATTTGAGAACTTTCATCTACATTGCCAATAACATGTTAAGATTGGAAATTTATATACCATTTCTTTGAAATCTTACAATCATATTTTTACAAACAAGGGAGAAAATTCAACTACAAATATGAAAGTTTGCACAATAATAATTACCTCATTATGCTGAGAGAACTTATCTAGTTAGTGCACATTGAGATAAAATTTATGAAAGTGATAATTTGGTTTTTAATCTCAGTACTGATTCTGAGCGAGTGTTTTATTATATACATGATTGTTACGAAAGGAAACATTACAAAATAAGCTAAAAACAGATTGTACAACACCATAACTATAGAATACAACAACAATATAATAAATTGTAATCAATCATTATTGACAGCAAATTATCCTTGAAATGTGTCTTGGATTTTTGCTTTGACCTCCTTTGATTGAGGTTGCATTCAAAGACAATCAATTGTAATAAATTATTATTGAATCAAATTAAATTATCCTTAAAATGAGCATTGGATTTTAGTTTTGACTTCCTTTGACTGAGGTTGCATTCAAATACAATCAATTGTAATCAATCATGAGTGACAACAAATTATTCTTGAAATGAGACCTGGATTTTTGCTTTCACTTCTTTGATTGAGGTTGCATTCAAATACAGCCAATTCTAATCAATCATAATTAATAGCAAATTTTGCTTAAAATGGGCCTTGGATTTTGCTTTGACTTCCTTTGATTGAGGCTGACAATCAATTGTAATCAATCATGATTGACAAGCAAATTATCCTTGAAATAAGCCTTAGATTTTTGCTTTGACTTCCTTTGATTAAGGCTGCATTGTTGTATTGATACACTTGCCACTAGTAATGCTTGGAATGATCATGTCCTGCTTTATATACTTGACTTCTGCAACATTCAAATTATCCGATCCATTGATTAAGACTGCATTAGTAATGCAAATTATCCTTTGATTCAAAACCTTTATGCACTTGCCATTAGTAATGCAAATTATCCTATGATCGAGGCTGCATTCAAATACAATCAATTGTAATCAGTCATGGCTGACAAGAAATTATCCTTGAAATGAGCCTTGGATTTTTGTTTTGACTTCCTTTGATTGAGGTTGCATTGTTGTATTGATACACTTGCCATTAGTAATGCTTGGATTGATCATGTCTTGTTTGATGCTCTTGACTTCTCTAACATTCCCCCTCAAATGAGAGGGAAATAGACTAGCACCAAGTTTGCCTTTGAGAAATCAAAATCGACACACTATCAATGCCAATCAAGTAAGGTCCTTTTCGAGAACTTTTTCACGCACAAAATGAAGATCAATCTCGATGTGTTTGTGGGTACAAGATAGACCGGATTAGTTGCAAGTGCTCCAGCTCCCATATTATCACACTAAGTGATAGGACAACATGGTAAATTGATCCCAATTTCATGCAATTGAGATTGAAACCAATTGATTTCAGTAGCTCAGTGTAAACCCCTATTCTTGATAAGTCACTCGCTAGTACTACAAGCTGGAATTTGGCAAAGGAAATGTAGGAGTTATACATAATGACATTGTAAATAATGTTAAATAACAATAAAATTGATATAAAGTGTTAAATATTAATAAATAGATAAATTCCATGAAGGGCATAATGGTCTTTCCGAAATAAGAGCTATATAAATATACAGGTAAGTGACAAAATGGTAATTGACCAATTAAGAGTTAGTTAGGTACATATAAATGAGTGTTAGTATTTAGTACTTAATCAAATTAACTTAAAACATGAAATAGATAGCAAGAGGGGTAGAAGGGTCATTAGTCATTTTCAAAAGGTCTATATATAGGTGGACTTGGTGTTAGTAATGAAGACTTAGAGGTCATTTATTTTTTCCACTTAAGACTTAATAGTGCTGAATTGCACTTATTAAGATGTTTTTGTTTGTATTTTTAAGTTGTCAAACCACTTAAAACTATAAAAAAAAACAACTTAAAAAATTAAGTTGTTAAAAATTAAGAATTTTTAACTTTTCACTTAATTATAAAGTATAGATTTTGTTTTGAAATCTTAAAGTATACTTTGTATTTAACATTATGTATTGTGATATTTAAAGAATACCTTACATTAAAAACCATGTTTTTGGTGATTTTAAAATATCTTTGATGATTTGAGAACTTTATATTATGTATTGGATTTTCAAATTATATTTTTTTAATTTAACAAAGTAAGTTTGGATTATATAATTTCCAAAGTATGTTTTATAATTTAACAAAGTAAGCTTTGATAATATGGTTTTCAAAGTATGTTTTTACAATTAACAAACTAACTATGCTATATGATTTATGAATTAATTATTTGATTTTGAAATATTAAGTATATTTTATAATTTATGGATTTAAGATTATGTTTTGTGATTTTTAAAAGTATACCTGATGACTTGTGAAAATTAGACACTATGCCTTTTAGTAATTTTAAAGTATGTTGGATGATTTGTGAACTTTATAATTTGTATTGAATTTCCAAGGTTTGTTTTACAAACTAATAAAGTAACTTATGTTTTATGGTTTATCAATAAATTAATTGATTTATAAAAGTTTAAAACATGTTTAATAAATTGCATGAAAAACTATGATTTTGATATGTATATGCAAGGATAAGATTTTTGTTGGAAACTTAATGTTTGATATGGAAAACTTTACAAAATATATTTGGAAATATACTTGGAATTGTACTTGTAAAAATGTTTTTAGAAACAATTTGAGAAAGGAAAGAGAAATAAAAATATTTTTAGAGCACCAAAGTATACTCTCCCTTCTAACAGTCATTGAGATCACGTGAGTAAGACCAAGACATCGCCTACCACATATTAGTGCAAAAGTCAGAAAGATGAGTCATTGGGGGCTTGAGAGAGAGTCATTGAGTAGCCGAGCATATGGATGACATAGATTATCCCCACTCTCTGCATGTGTATTAAGTACTTTCATCACGTATGGTAGAATTCTCATATACTAATTTGGTGTAGATTTCAAATCTAAAATCATACTAAAAGAAAAGTTTATAGATTATAGATCTTTATATGTTATATGTACAGAATAAGAAATTACAAAATATCATATTTACAGAAAGAGATTTTTAGAAAGGTTTTACAAATTATAGTTCTTCATATTTATATTATTACAGTTATAAAGATAATTTATGTAGAAGTTACAATTTTATAATGATATGATATTTATTTTCAGTTTTGCTTTCAGATATAATTGTCTATGAATCATTGAAATTGTTTATTTTTATCAATGATAATTTTTATGCATCATTTAGAAATAATTTAGAAAAATTATATAAAAGTTTACAGTTTTACTGCACGATCATGTTCGAATTCAGTTTTATTATTTCAAGATGCGAAATTTTATGATTTACTGAGAAGTAGTTTTTGTTATCATAAACATGTTTTATTTTATTTAGAAATGAATTTGAAAAAGTATATTCACTTATTGGGCATTAGACTCATTCTTTTAGAAAACCATTTTTCAGGTATTCGTTGCAGGTTCGTATAGATTATGATATATCATGAGAAGAGCCACATCATGACAAATAGTTGAAATTGTGTTTGTTATTTCTTTATTTACCAAATTTCATAAGTGTATTTTGAAAATAGTTTCACAGACTAATAATTATTTTACAAAGATTTCAAAGATATTTTATAAGTTTAGTTTATGAGAAATTTTAAAGATTTTAGATTTGTTCGATTTATATTTTGATCAAAATGATTATCAGAATTACGGTGATTATTTTGAAGAATTTTCAGTAAATCTAGATTTTAATCAAACTGACATCAGTTTTCATAGGATTCTCCCGAACTCAAAATAGAAGTCGGGACGGTCCTGTCATATTTTTTAAAAAGATCGTCCTTATTATATAGGATATATTCAGATCTATTTGATTACAATTTAATGAGTCAAATGAATGATGGATTTCAAAAATTAAATATATATATATATATATATATATGAATATTGATCATGTTTCTCTTACAATTACACTTTTTTACTAAGTTTCTATATATACTAACGAAAATCACGTGAATAATATCAAATAGTTAGAAAAATAAAATGAAGATGTCAGATGAGGACAAGATAGTAGATAATTAATTTATTGTATTTGAAACTAATAAAAGTAAAAAATAAATAAATAAATTACTGATAAATTTAACCAAGCAATGATGGTAAATATAATCAGATTTATTATGCTTAATACAAACATTAGTATAGGAGAAAAAGTTAATTATGGTTATAACAAAAATAAAAAATAAAAAAATATGTATGTGATTTTAGTTTTGTTAAATTTAATAAGCTAAGAACTTCTTGATGCTACGAAGTTAAATAGTACATGTATTATTACTATTAATTCTTATGTATATTTGAGATATTTATTTCCACACATGATGTGACTTTGAATATTGTAGTCATATTATTCTATTTTGACTATATGACTTTTTTTTTTTTTAATCTTTTATAGGTTTGACTAAGATTGACTTTTGGTCAACGAATTGACCGTTGACAGACAATCAAACCAAGTATTCGTCGAGTAGTCAAATACTCGTTACTCATTGGGTTGTCAATCGAGTAGCGAGTAGCGAGTTTTGAAATATTATATGTGAACCATACACCATATGTATGGTGTGGACCAAAAGCCTTACACCATACACACCACAGAGCATAGATTCGGACTCTTCCTACGAAGGCAGCCTTATCTCACAGCTTGAATGGGTACCATCATGACTATGCTCTTTAACAAGTATGGATGGGGACCGTAGTCATAGTTGTAGCATCCTTTTTGATGTGCAAGATCCTCACTTGAGGCAAGCACAAAGCATACTTGAATCAATTACAGACTGTTTATAATTATCAGAGAGAAAAATATTGAACCAAAGATTAGAGAAAATTTAGAAGGCCATTCAGAGAAAACACTCTAGATATTATTCAATGAAAAACTGTCCTTCTTCATCTAAGAGTTTACATATTTATGGAGTGGGAGTAATTAAAAGCTTAAGGGAAACAGACAAACAAACTTTCGATGCCCGATAGGTGGAACCGTTACATACTGAGTGCAAGCAAACAAACTTATGCATGAATACAAAATAACTTTTGATGCTGGGGGCATAAAGTTAATTATTGCAAACCATGACATAAGGCTAATGATAGCAAACAGATAAATAAACTTTCGGTGTTGGACAGGTGTCTTGACAGGTGGCATAAAGCAGGCAATTATGAAGAGAATGTGAGGTTATAGTTGACATGGTCTTCATCATCAGAATTGAGGGCTCCACATATACGATAAGGCCAGTCAGCAGCAAGATCCATAGGGTCTTGGGAATCTTACAAAGGCTAAGCATCCTGAAATGGGTGCCAACTTTGAGTAAGGTCTCTTGGGACATCTGGCAGGATTAGTAGTTCATCAGGTAGTGAACGATTAACATCACAAAGGAAGTTGAGAAGTGCTATGTGCCGTGTAGGGTAAAGTTCATCAAAGTCAAACAGAGTATCTCATTCATATCCAGTGTTGGAGGTCCAAATCAAATTACGTTGGGGGTTGCAAAGATAAGGACGGTGGATAATCCATATGTATGTGACCTTGTTGGCTATGTCAGGGGATAACTTCCAAAGATTGTAATATCCCATTAACCTGGTAAGTTCACGTCTCCAAAATGAGAGAGAATCAAACCATTGGAGAAAAATCCAAAGGAGGGAATCCTGATGAGTAGGGTCATGTGGGTTTATATACAGAGCCTGTAAAGGAAATATGATGAGATAATAGTGAGTGACTGCAAGACACCAGAGATACCAAAGTGCTTTTGGAGAAAATCTGGAAAAAGGCCATAGTGGGAAAATGTCTAGGAAATGTCTGAGAGGATTATTGACTCTGTAAGGATGGTGCTGAAGATGAAGCTGAGAGTAATAAAACAACAGATGGTCTTTGGCAAAAGTGGTTATTTGTTGAACATTAAGCGAGAAACCTGAAGGGATGTTTTGGAAGAGTTCTAGAGGATATGATAAAATGGTAGTGGCAGAAAGATTAGAGGGATTAGGTGCAAAGGATGAGGAGGCCATTAAAACAGAAGGAATGGTCTTGTGAGAAGTAAGAAGCTTGGTATGTGATGGCCGGGATAACATGTCAGCTATTATATTGGTAAATCCTTTCACATGTTGCACAGTGAAATCATATCTGGAGAACCAATCTTTTAGTCTTAATAATAATGGAGTAGGGGGAATCTTGTTTTTAAAGTCTAGGATTTTCGAAAATGATGAGTTGTCCATTTGAATAACAAATGTGGTAGTGCAAAGGTAGAAGTCAAACTCTTGGATACCATATTTGACAGCTAAAATCTCTTTATAGATTTTATGACAATGTTTTTGAGATTCTTTAAACTATCTACTGGCATGACCACAATAAAACCTAACATGATCGTAGACTTAAATAAGAACAACGCCCTAAAAATTATCACTTGCATCTGTTTGGATAATTAATTGACCAGTGGAGGTAATAGTCAAATGAGGAGGATCTTGGCTGAGTTTTTTCAACTGTTGAATAGCAGATGTATGAATAGACGACCAAGGTGGTAGATTTTTCTTTAGTAAAGCAAAAAGGTGTGATGTATGGTGAGACACATGAGGAAGAAAGTGTTGGACATAATTTACAATGCCAAGAAACTATTGAATTTGCTTTGTAGAAAGCTGTGTGTCAGGGAAAGATAATAACTGAGTGGTGAGATAAGGTCCAGGACTGAAAGTGCCATGTAAAATGAGCATTCCAAGGAAAGTGATGTCTAGTATGCCAATGATGCTTTTCTTTTCAGAAAGCATAATTCCATGAGTGCTGGCAAGTTCATAGAATTTGGAAAGTAAAACAATATGAGATGAGCTGTCAGCAGAGAAGAGTAGGATGTCATCAATGTAGATCAGAGTGAAAGAGAGAATAGGATAAAAGATCTTGGTCATCGCTTTTTGAAAAAGTGAGGGAGCAGTTTTTAACTCGAAGGGTAAAACTTTCCACTGGTACTAGGCATTTGGAATTCAGAAAGTAGTTTTGTATCTGTCAGCAGGGTCAATACCTATTTGCCAGAAGACACCTTTTAGATCAAATTTGGAAAAAATACTAGCAATGGCTAGCTGAGCAAACAAAATCTCTGTTTTTGGGATTAGGAATTTATCATCTTGCAGAAACATATTTAAAGGCTTGTAATCGATAACAACTCTTTTCTTGCCTCGTATTTGTTCAGCTCTTTTTTCCACATAAAAGACCTGACAAGCCCAAGGAGAAGAAGTTAGTTCAATAAGGCCTTGGTTTAATAATTGTTGACATTCAAGACGGGCCATGTATAAATCAGAAGGAGTCATGCCTGAATGAGTGGCTTTGGTGGGATTAACGTCTTCATTGAGCTTGAAGGGAAGCTTAATGAAAAACTCAGGGTTTTGTGACAGAGGATTAGGATGAGAAAACTGATCATGACTTTCAGCACAAAGGGTTAAAAGTTTATTGGTAATGTCTTGAAATTCTGATGGAACTGGAATGAGGGGATAAATCTTTTGAAGAGAGACAAAGGGTTTGAATGATCGTTTGAATTTAAGACCTCTAGAAAAGATATGAATATGCTTAGACTGAGTGAGAGCATCCTAACCAAGCATAATGTCTTTATCTGGAATATGAGTTCCTAGAACTTTTATCTAAATGATATAATCAGGAAACAGTTGAATACTAATCTTATGGGTAGTAATAAGATTAGTAGTAAACATTTTCCCATCAGCAGCAAGGAAGTGTTGGGAATGAGAGGTCCACATATGTGAAGGGAGAATCGAAGGATTCATCATGGTACAATGGCAACCTGTATCAATCACGGCAATAATAAGAATAGGTTTGGCATATTTTGAGAGTAAAATATGGGCTTGAAAATGTGGTTCCACAAAAGTGGAGGAAACAGTAGCAGGAGCAACGGATTGGATTTTAGGTAATGGAGCAGGAGAGTCAATATCTAAGGTATCTGAAGATTCAGAGGATGAAGAATTCTTGAGAATAAGGATGGTGTCTTCATCATCAGATACTTGTTAAGAGAACAGGGATTCAATATCAGCATCAGAAGGGATTTGTTCATCAGTGATTTGTGCAAGATGTTGAACTATTTTTGTAGACTTGGTAGGCTGATTTGGGCATTGTTTTGCAAAATGACCTTTTTGCCCACAGAGATAACATCTCGTAAACTTGCGCCAAGAACGAGAAGCTTTCTTTCTGTAATAATGAAATTTTTTATTTTTTCGATGACGGAAAGAATGCTGAAAATGCTTCTTTTTCTTAGGCTTGCAGGTACAATGTTCAGAGGATTTACATTTAATTTATAAATTTGGCTGCATGTACTGTTTGTCATATTTTTGTCCCTTTTTGAGCATTTTGGAGAAAAACCTTTTAGTAGCACAAAGTTTTTCGAGGCATTACAAAGAGAGCATGTGAATTTCCCCAAGAGTGATCTCCAAGAGGGGACGATTGGTTGATTCAATGCGGCGTTGAAGTTCATCTTAAAGTTCTGTGGGTAAAGATTTGACGTAAACCTATCTGAGACTTTCATCATTAAGGCCACTAAGGGCATGATATCTGAGAGTCATGAGGTGATAATGCGAATTTAAGTCTTTTCTTTTGAGGGAACAACATCGCATATTAAAATATTCTCGTTTGGTATGCTTATAGAACTGGTTGGCATCACCAAGGAATTCTTTAAAAATAATCCCCATGGCAGTGTTGATAGAGATAGAACGAACAAATTGCAGTTGACGGTATTCTCCAAGGGTTTGATATCAGTCGTGAAGAGTGCCTGTAAATCTGGAGACAAATTCTCTGAGAATGCTTTCAAGGTTCTGATGAGATTTGGTGACTTGGAGATCAAGCCAAGCACTTATTTCAGATATCTTTTTACGCCATTTAATGGAAGGGCCATTAAGGGAAAATCAAGGACCATTGGTTGGTTTTGGAGAGGTATGGTGGGTAGAAGTATCTGATGGGTCTTCTATAATTGGAGAATCAACTTGGTGAAAATCTTGAGGAGGATCATTGTCTGGAGGTTAATTTGGTGGTGGTTGAGAAGCCATAAAGACTTCAGGAAAAGGTTCTTGTATTTCTCGAGCTAGGTCAAACGATCTAGTGGTATCAGAAAAACTAAAAGTTGAAGTATGGTCAGAGGATGTAGGAGAAAAGTGTTGTTTTTGATAAGGAGGAAAATGTGTAGTCATTAGGGCTGCATGAAGAGAATGTGTTGAAGATGATGGTTGTGAAAAGGTTTCCTTTTATTGGGACTGGATAGGGTGTCTACGAAACAATTCTCCGGTTGATTTGAAAAAACTGTCATGCTTATCTTAAGGGGGAGATAAGGATGGAGGAGTGTTTAGAAAAACCAAAGAATAAGAGTATGGATATGAACGAGGAACATATGAAGACCTGTGGATATCTTTGCTCATATGCCATAATTGTTCTTTCAGTTGTCGGATTTCATACTCTTTTTTGGCAAACTGTGGTCCATTATATCTATGGTGGATCTAGGAATGGAGATCCGTATCTAGTTTAGCAATTTGAGATTGTATGTCAATGTACATATCTCTGAATTGGGAACTCATTGAGAGGAGTCTTTGATCAAAATAGGAAGCATAACTAGAGACTTGAGTAAGTTTCTGATCTATCTGGTAAATAACTCGATTTTGGGATCTGGCATTATAAGTGTGCTAGTTAAGGACTTGTTCAGCTTGGGTAGGTTGTTTACGACCTTCAGGGAGAATTTCAATGGGTTGTATGTGAGGTCGAGAAAACAAATGGGTTGAACGATCCTTCTTGAGGTTCTAGAGGTGGAAAATCTTTGTCATAAAAAGAAGCCATGTAGTAAGGCAAAGGTTTTGGTAAAACTATAGTGGGGAGGATAGGCTCTAGTTTATTGAATAATAAATCTTCATTATGTAAGATTTGAAGAGCTTCATTATAAATGGAAAGAGGCTTTTTGTTTGGGTTATAGAGACCGATCCAGGGACTGTCAGGGTTATCAGACTTGTATTGATGGCGGGATGGTTTGTAGGGAGAGAAGTTATGAGTCTTGAAGTGTCGGCATTCACAATGTTTTTCACATATATTGGGATCAACGTCCTAAATGAAATGACCATTTATCTTGCTCATATAAGTGGGAGAACCTATGGGAGAGAAACTGTGTATGGGGATGGATGGTTCGGTAGGAACAGGACCAACCATAAGAGCTTGGAAAATAGGAGATGTGGTTGTAGGCTCCTTTTGAGGAGGTTGGTAAATGGTTTTGACAGTACCATCAAGTTAAAGGATGTTGATGGCATAAGATGTTATGATGGGTTAGTCATCTTGGAAGAGTTTTTCATAGCTAGTGATCCATTCAAGAGGCATGATTTAGATAATCTGCTCTCTGGATAATTGCCTAGGGATCTAGAGAATGGTAGGAATTTCGCCTTCTCTCTCAGCAATGATCATAACCGTATCTCCTGAGTGTCCAGGAATAGGGAGATCGAAACCATGATCTTGCAGATGATAGGCAATCTAGTGGTGAAGGGTAGCGACATATGAGGAAGCTACCATAGGAGCACTACTAAGCTGTAGCTGAACCTTTAGGTAGGTAGAAAGGTTTTTATCCCGGAAAGGGATGTTAAAGTTTGGTCTAAAGGTGAAAGAAAGACTTCCAGCATGTAGAGAACTTAGACAAGTACCAAGGATAGCATGTTCATATTTGGTGTATATTGTGTTAGCAAAGAAAGCTTAGCCACAATAGGTAGACCTTTGCAACCATTAAGGGTAAGGACAAGACAAATAACACCAAAATAAAGGTGGGTGTAACTTTCAGAAATCCATTGATCAATCAAAGATTGAGGGATTTCGATGTCCATGTATTGTTTAGTCGTGGAAGAAGGAATGAGATAGTTATTCAAGGCAGAAGCCTGAATATATTCTTTTGGTGGTGGAGGTATATGATGAAGGAGAATTTTCATTTTTCGGGAAAAGGAATTTTCCTTTTTGAAGATATTATAGCGATTAAGAAGAGGAAGATTTGTTTCAAAGATTTGGAAGTTTTCTGAAAGATAGCTAAATTCAACGAGATTTTGTATTTTGGAGGAATGAGTTCTTTTTACAGAAGAAGAGAGAATCATAGAGGAAGAGAGTCTTTGTGGAGTAATAGAAGTATCAGTAGGGGAAGAGTACTGGAAGAAGCCATAGGGGAAGACAATCTTTGAAACAATACCTTCTGAACTTATAACTTAGAACAGTCTTACTCCACAAAGGAGAATGCTATTAAATAAAAAAGTACGTGGCGTTGTTCTACCTCAAGTGCGTGCCATCGGGCAACTTGGACCAGTAGTCTTCAACCCAGGAGGTTTTCAGCCGATATACTTACTGTTAAACCTACACACAAAATATTTCTTGAACAATTTAATCCTCCACATTCCCACATTCTCGTGATCAAGTAAAGAAAATCATGCTTAGAAGCATGGTTTAAAAACTCAGTCGCGTTGACCGATTTCTCGTCGAGAAATCGTCACTCGGCCGGTATCCGATCCAAGAACCCCAGATCGGTGGTTGTACTCGCTGAAAAGGAGTATTCACTATGTTGGACCGAGTTTGACCAAGCACTTGCCAACTTGGTCCAACTCGGCGACCAAATTCAATAAATTTATCTTGAAACTAGATCACCAAACTTACAACAAAACTTCAAAAAATCAATCAACAGTTCAACAATAGAGCCACACCATATCAATCTCCCAACCAAACTTCGACAATAACCCTAATCACTCACCAGTCACCACACCAAATCCCCAACTCGAACCCTAAATCCAATCACCAGTTGACCACACCAAGACCAAATCCCAACCCCCAAATCGACTTGCTTACCTGTCATCGGTTGCCACTGCTCATCCTTACCGTCACTCAACCGCCACAGGTACCACTGGAACGTCTCCATGTCAACCTCGACCATTTTAGAGAGATTTGCTTTAGTTTCAGCAACGATGATAGTTGATGACGTCAAAGAGGCGACGATGACAGCGATGTCTCACTTTAACGGTGACGACGATAACAATTTTAGAGAGAGATAAGAGATGAGAGAAGAGAAGGGAGACAAAGCAAAAGGAGACAGAGAGAGAAAGTGAGGCTAAGGGTTTGAAATGGATTGAGTGTGGGTTATTAGAATGTGGGGTGGTTTTATATATGGTAGGGAAAGTTTGGTTATAGCCACTCATATTTTATGAAATATCAATTTACGCTTTCATATTTCAAAACTAATAATTTTCCCTCTGAACAATGCTCTCCGAGTACTCGCCGATTACTCACCGAGTTACTGATTACTCATTGCTCACTGGGTCACCGGTCGAGTAGTGAGTCACGAGTTTTGAAATGTTGCTCAAAAGACATTGAAATTATAGTTTCTGATCCAATGGCCAGAATACAAGTGCGAAACTACTACTGTTGGATGTGAAAGGACCAATCATAATACTTAAACATTTTAATATTTTGTAATTGAAAAAATTTTTGATGGTTTCGTGGGACTATACAAGAATAACATAAATGTTTTTTTTTTTTTTTTTTGGAAACTAACGCTGTTGTTTTTGTTTGTTAATTTTTTCTAAATAAAGAGAAAGTGATGCTTTTGTTGTTTGCTCTTCTTCTCTGTTCTTGATTATCACAACATTTTAATTGTTAAATGTCTATTGATTGTTGTAGGTTGTTATCTTTTTGGCTACATACCACTAAAAGCATCGTGTGAAGTTTTGAATTAGGATAAAAAATATCAAGATAAGTTATTTTTAGTACCGTTAACATTTAGAAGCTACAGCTCATCAAAAAATAATAATAATAAAAACCAAAAAAACAAAAACACAATTCATGAACAAAAGAACATAGATGACCATAGTTTACTTTCTTTATGTGCAAACTATAGTTTAAATAATATAAGGATGCTAAAATAGTTTTGATTGTTATTTTATGGATTTAATCTTATGCATTTTGAGCAACATATAAAAACTCGACAAGTTTTGTTGAGTTCTCAGTAATCGGTACTCCACCTATCTAAGAACCCATAGATCACAAGTTTTACTTATTGGAGATGAGTACTCGATCGGATTAGGCTGAACTTGACAAGCCCAACCATCACAAAACCATCTAAAAATTATCCTAAATACTACCAAAAAATAGACCAAAATCCAATACTCCCAACAAATATCCAACAACCATAAAGAAACAAACCACACACATAAAAGAAAAGATTAGAGAAACAAGAAGTGAAACCTTCACACTCACAGTTCGGCGACGACTTGAAGGAAAGAGACAACAGCGATAACTTGAAGGAAGGAACAGTGTCGATGACATGGAGGGATAGAGAGAGAGACTCGAATCTGTACAGAATGAGACTTGAACGGCCGGCTATGCAAAGGAGAGAGAAGAAGACTTAAAATGGCCGACGACAATGAAGAGGGATTGGCTTCGGCTTCAGTGACGGTGACAATTCACGATCTCAAAATGGTGATGGCTCACTTTAATAGTGACGACGACGACAATGTTAGAGGGAGAAAAGGGATGAGAGAGGAAAAGGTAGAGAGAGGGAAAAAAAAAAAGAGAATTAAAGGGTTTGAGAGTTGAGTTGACCGTTTGATGTGTTTTATATATGGTGAGGATAACTTGGTCATGGCCCCTGATATTTAAAGAAATATCGGTTTATGCTTTCAAATTTCAAAAGTTATAATTTGCCCCCAAGCAATGCTCGCCAAGTACTTGCTACTTGCTAAGTCACCAATCAAATAGTGAGTAGTGAGATTTTGAATCTTGGCTTTCAGTTCATTTTCACATAAAGAATAATATCTATTATCGTGCAAAATTACAAGTGGACGAGCCGAACAAGTAATATAATGATGAGAGAAGTATCGTCCCATGAGGATTGTTATTAATTAATGCTCAAAATTAAAATAACTCAACTTTTATTTGGCAAACGAAATTGGAGGTGAAAACTACAACTAAATTTAAATGCAAATGTAAATAAATAAAAATTAATTCAATGAATGCAAATTCTAAGATTCTAATTTCATCATAATTAATCTATTCTTCCCATTTGTTCTTTTTAACAAAAATTAAATATCCAGTTGCTAATCGAGATTCCTTGAATTATTCACATAGCCTCTCTCAAGGTCTAAGAAAAATACTCTATAAAGCTTAACTATTATGTCCCCATGCAAGTTAAAACATTAATGGATTCATTTAGATTTATGGATCTCTTTTATAAACTACACAAATCATGCAGATATATTTCTATCATGTATGTAATTTATGACATTCAATACAATGAACTAAGACACATAAATTAGCTTCCGCTATCATTATGAATAACAATTCAACTAAATAGTGGCCAATTATTTATAAGTATTAAGAACAATATTAAATGCATCAATCAAGATAAAAAATCCTTAATTAAACTGAACAAAGAGTTGGAACATCAAAGTTAGGCTACATCATAACCTTAGAAAAATAAACCTACTTCATATTAAAATTTATAAAGATTAGAAAATTAAACATAATAAAAGATAAGAAAACTTAGTGGATTAAAACTTCGTCATAGAATTTCTTCCTCTGCTTTGCTTCTCCTCTCCAAGCTCTCTCTCTCTCTTTCTCTAAACTACTTGTTGTTTTGGTTTTTAATGAGATGAATGGAATTGTAATCCTAAAGCCTATTTATAGACAAAGTTCACTTCAAATTACATCATCGCATGCATCATCTCTTCCTAAATTTTCACCCTTCTGCATCATCGCTTACATCATAATTTCACCTACCTTATGCAAGTCAAATTTCATATTACATCATTGCTTATATCATAGTTTTCATTACATCATTCCTTACATCAGCATGACATAATATTTATTTTTAGAATATTCGATCTTTAAACAGCAATAACTTTTTTATGCGATATCTGATTCGAGTAATTCTTGAGGCGATGAACTGCTTCGAATGATATTCATTTTGTAACGATGATCTTGTCTCGAACAATAGCACTTGGTAGGGTCCACATGCTATTTTTTTTCACCAATTTTATTCTGAAATTGAAAAATGCAAAAAGATGTAATAATTTACTTATTAATAATAAAAATCTCAAGAACTAAGCAAGAATTCAGGTTTTAAAAAATAAAATAACTCTATAAAACTAGAGTTATCACACCCCCAAACTTAAAATTTTACTTATCCTCAAGTGAAATAAAAAAATTTTAAAACAACCTAAGTTAAAAATACAGAAAATAAAAACACAATCTATTTTCATAGGTAAACACGATAACATTAAACGTATGTCATAAGCCTTTAAGCCCCTAGGTATCCCTGGTAAGAGGAGTTGTGTCTCCTGAGGGTTTACCAGTAATGATACCCATAAACGTTAAAAGATTCCACCCATAACTCATTAACATCTCACTAAATACAAATTAACAAAAATCTCATACATGTATGATCTTATATCAGGACTAAAGATAAGTCATTAATAATCTAAAACACAATCATCAACAATCTCACAGCACTCTCAAAATAATTTCATTTCAAAACACCATATTCACACGTCATGGACTTATTTAGCCTCGACTCTGATCCTCACAAGATATCTCTCATAACTCTCATGAATCCTAAAGCGAACACTCATGCAATCATATGTTATAGAGGTTATGTAAAACCATAACAAGCGTTATTTACATCTTATATGAATATAGATGTTTAAACAGAACCGCGTTTTTAAGTAAATAGATCTCATGATTAGAATCAAATACTAAGAACGTAGATAGAGCATGATGACATACTTCAACTCTCAAATTGGACTTCCTCTTGAAGATCAATAGACTTTATTAAAGATTGTATTTAGGCTATGGTTAAATAATATGTAAGAAATTTTAAGGTAAGGTTCAACAAGAACTTAAGATCATACCAAAGTACTTCATTTTTTATTTTATTTTTTTTATTTTTTATTTTTTTACTTTCATCTCCCCTTGTACATCTAGGCATTATAAAACTTGTGCTTCTCACTTTTTTTTTTTTTTTTTACATCAAAGTTATTTTAGAAACACACTTCTTTTAATGCGTATTTCTATGTACATATCATATAAATGTTAACATTTCAATTCCCTTCTCCTCTTTCACTACATAGTATGATCTCAAACTTTATAAGATATGGTTAAATTTAAAGGCTCAATAGGGTCATTTAATAAAGGTAAACAAAAAAAATGTTTAAAGTGTTTGGCTTCAAAGAGTTTATGATATATCTCAATTCAAAGTAGAAAAGTAGACTTTTATGAAGTAAAAATTATCTATATCACTTCTAAGAAGTCGATCCAATTTTCAAATTAAAGCAACTTATGTTATCTACAATAATGATTTGTTCTTTAGTATTCAATGCAAAACCTATAGAGATAATCTATTAAGAACAATGTGAAGAGTGTTTAAGAGTAGAAACAAAAAATCTCTTAAAAAGAAACGTTTAAAAAACTCAAATCCTCACAAAGGGTAGTCTCCACTAATAGTCCACAATTCATGTAAACATGATATTTATCCACTCAATTAACTAAGATCATGGCATTCAAAAGTTTTAAATTATGTAAAGATATTCATGGCTATTCCTTAGTAAAGATATCCAACCAAAAACATGCATTAAGACTCCATTAACAAACACAAGTAATTAGTCAACTTGTTAGGGCAAAATTCAAAAAAAAAAAAATTAGTGGGAAAAATAATAATAATAATTGTTTTTTTTTTTTAAGAAAATAAAACAAAGATACACATCAAGAGCACAAAAGTACTCCTTACTCTACCATATTTTGGTTTCAACTTGGATCAGTTTTGAATCTTATGGTTTGAATAATAACAAATTCTAGCCCCAAACTTATTTGAGACATTGTCTCCAATGTCTAAGATAAGAAAAAGGAAAACAAAAATTGAAATGCTATTAGAAAAAACCATAGAGTAAGAAAGTTACAACCAGAGATTAAGATCCAGTGCACGCTTCTTATTATCGTTTGCTTCAGAAACCCAATCCACCTATAACATGATTGGATTAACTTTGGGCACAAAATTTTGCATTTGGTCAATCAGTCATCATCACTTGAAGCTGAGACTAGAATGCCCTAGTTTTCTGGTGTCATAAAATCCTGTTCCACAGCATGATCAAGAAAAGCCAATAAACCATTATAAAAACTGTTAACATTAAGCAAACCTAATGGCTTTTTGTGAATGTTGAAATGGGTCCAGGATGCAATATTGAAGATTTCTTCAAACATTTCCAATCCACCAAGCAATGCGATAAATGCATCAGCATTGAGTAACATATGCGTCATTCGTCCGTCCATGCTCATGACCTGAAACTCATTACCTATACTCATACCAATGATATCTCTCTTTTCAGCCAAAGGCTTGACCGTGATACCTAGGGTTCTATTGCCTGCAACAATTGCAGTTACCGCGACAAAACCCCTCAATCCTAAACTGCTTCCCCCATACACCAAATCTATGTTTCGGACAACTAAAGCCTTACTAAGTTCAACAACTGTCTGTGAATATTGTGTACTCACACCAGACTTCGAGCCACAAAAAACACAGATGGTTTTGAATCTGCTGCTCGAGGACTCTACCATTTTTTTTCAATACAAAACTAATTGTTTGTTATCAGTAATGAACGCTCATTTAAAGAAAAGAAAAAAGTAAAAGAACAGTTATACGATGCTAAATAATTATAGTCATGGGGAAAAGAAAAAGTTAAGTATCAAAATGTCAAAAAGAAAGTACAATCTTAAAAAAAAAAAATTAAAACAAGTCACTAAAAATAAAAATTCAAAAATGTTAGGTGAAGAAACGTCAAAAAGTAAATACAATTATCGAAAAAATTTGAAATAAGTTAAAAAAATCCAAAATAGTAGGTGAACAAACATCAAAAATAAACACAATAATCGAAAAAGTTTAAAACAAGCTGCTAATAAAAAAAAATGATGTTATAGTAGTTGTGATTATGGCTCACATCTTCCTTTAGTTTTACGTTTAGAAACGGCTTAAACGCCTTCTATGAGTTGAGGATCGGCTTCCTATCCAGTTTTCTTAAAAACTAGTAAATAGGGTATTTTAACGTCAAATTCCTAAGACTATAATGTTGTTTCTCTTTGCTGAATAACTCCCATAAATCTAAAAAAATGCGTTAAACTAATCTAAAAGAATGCGTTAAACTTTCCTACAAGGATGCATCTCAAGGGTCTCAAGGATACTATCCAAAGACTCCTTACTCAGCCCATCTCTTATGCATTTAATTTTATCTTCTCGATTTATGGACAAATATCCAGGATTTTACAGTGTGTGTCGCAGTTGCATCTTGCACACTTATGGTAGATTCCCATTCTTTTAGCTCTCCTCTTCTTTGAGTAAGAACTTCTTCCCACTCTTGGTAAACGTTTAATAAATGAATTATTCAACTCACCTGCTAGACGCACTTTAGCTTCAATGATCCACCGAATATGCTCGGGAAGACCAAAACATGTTAGTGCCCTCATTCTTTCGAGTTTGCATTTGTAAATCTTCCTGAATACATCCTGAGGCAGAGTAAAGAAATGATTTTTGAGTGTTGTAAGATTTGCCTCCATCACTAAAAGAGAAAAGAAAATTATCAGAGAAAACAATAACACACAAACGAAAGAAAACTAACTAAGAAGGAAAAAGACTTGGGTTGCCTCCCCAGAAGCACTTAATTTGAAAAATGCTTTAATTTGGGTATAAAAGTGCGATGGTGGATTTCTGTCGAGGCTCTCCACCATTCATGTAAGATTTGAGTCGTTGTCCATTGACTTTGAATTAATGATCCACACTTTGAATTTCAACAGCACCATGTGGAAAAACTTGAACAACTGTGAAGGGTCCAAACCATTTGGAGCAGAGTTTACCTGAACATAATCGTGAATTAAATAAAAAAAATCTTCTATCCTAGAGTGAACTCTCTGTTTAGAATACGTTGATCATGCCACTTTTTGATGTGTTCTTTGTAAAGCTTAACATTTTCATATGCACTATGATAGAATTCGTCCATCTCCTTGAGTTATAACTTTCGAAAAGCTCTTGATGCTCCCATATTGAAATTTAACTTTTTGATAGCCCAATATGCACGGTGCTCAAGTTCATCAGGTAAGTGGCATGCTTTTCCAAATACCAACTTGTACGGAGACATCCCAATAGGCGTTTTGAACGCCGTTCTATAGGCCCATAATACATCATCAAGCTTTTTCGACGAGTCTTTTCGAGATACACTTACCGTCTTCTCAAGAATCCATTTCAATTCTCGATTTGAGATTTCAGCTTGTCCATTTTTTTATAGGTAGTAAGTTGTAGTAACTTTGTGTTTGACCCCATATTTGGCCAAAAGAGTATCAAAATATCTGTTGCAAAAATGCTTTCCTTCATCACTGATGATTGCTCTTAGAGTTCCAAATCTGGTGAAGATATTTCTACGTAAAAAGTTCACCACCACTTTAGAGTCATTAGTTGGCGCAGCAATGGCTTCAACCCATTTTGACACATAATCTATGACCATCAGAATGTAGAGATTCTTAAAAGATGGTGGAAATGGTCCCATGAAATCGATACCCCAGACATCGAACAACTCCACTTCCAAAATATTGTTTAGGGGTATCTCATGCCTTCGTGAAATGCTACCTGTGCGTTGGCATTAATCGCATGTAGTAACATACAATTGGGCATCCTTGAAAATGGTGGGCCAATAGTATCCAGATTGAAGAATTTTACTTGCAGTTCAATTGGCCCTAAAATGTCTACCATATTCAGAAGAATGACAATGGTGAAGAATATCTCGTGCTTCATCTTCTGAGACGCATCATCTAAGGATCTTATCTGGGCATAACTTATACAAGAACGGCTTATCCCAATAGTAATGTTTTATATTCGCCAAGAATTTCTTCTTTTGCTACCATTAAAGGTCAGGTGGATAAACCTTGTGAGAAAAAAAAAATTAACAAAATTAGCATACCATGAGATACTGCTTGTGTCCAAAACGACAAGCTGTTTATCAGGGAAAGTTTCTTTAATTGTTATGTCGAGATCATCCTTATCCCCTTGTTGCTTTAGTCTAGAAAGATAGCCAGCTGCCACATTTTTACTTCCCTTCTTATCTCGAATCTCTAAATCAAACTCTTTAGTAGAAGGACCTATCGGATTAGACGTGGTTTTGCATCTTTTTTCTCCTGAAGGTACTTGATGGCTGAGTGATCTATGAACACAATGACTTTGGAACCGATCAAGTATGACCAGAATTTGTTGAATGCGAAGACCACAGTTAGAAGTTTTTTCTCAGTGGTAGCATAGTTGACCTGTGCATCGGTTAGTGTACGGTTAGTGTAATAAATGGTATGTAAAACTTACCAATATGTTGCCCTAGCACGGCTCTAATGGTATCATCGCTAGCATCACACATCAGCTCGAAAAGCAAAGCCCAATCAGGCGTAATAAAGACTAGGGCTGTCATAAAGGCCTTTTTCAGTATCTCAAATGCCTCCCTACATGTGTTATCGAAGTGGAATGAGACATCCTTCTCGAGCAGATTGCATAATGGCTTTGTGATCTTTGAGAAGGCCTTGATGAATCTTCTGTAAAACCTTGTATGCTCTAAGAAACTTCGAATGCCTTTAATAGATGTTGGTGGTGGTAGCTTCTTAATCACCTCAATCTTGGCTCTATCAACCTCAATGCTTTTGGCTAAAACTTTATGACCTAAAACGATCTCTTCTTGTACCATGAAATGACATTTCTCCCAGTTAAGAATCAAGTTTGTATTTTCGCATCTTTTCAGTACTTGTGCTAAGTTATCCAAACAAGAATCAAATGATAAGCCAAAGACTGAAAAATCATCCATAAATACCTCGATAAAATGTTCCACCATGTCTAAAAAGATTGATATCATGTACCATTGAAAGGTGACTGGTGTATTGCATAGACCAAACGACATTCTCTGAAATGCGAATGTTCCATATAGGCATGTGAATGTAGTCTTTTCTTGATCCTCAGGTGCTATAGAAATCTGATTGTAACCAGAATAATTGTCTAGGAAACAATAGTAAGAGTGACCTATTAATCTGTCAAGCATCTGATCGATGAAAGGTAAAGGGAAATGATCTTTCTTGGTCACTTTATTTAGTTTCCTGTAGTCAATGCACACTCTCCATCCGGTTACTGTTCATGTTGGAATCAACTTATTGTTTTCATTGGTGACTACCATCATTCCTTCTTTCTTTGGCACCACTTGTACCATGTGCTGTCCGAAATATGATAAATGATACCTACATCCAGAAGTTTAAGTACCTCTGCTTGGATAACCTCCTTCATGTTTGGATTTAACCGTCATTGGTGCCCGATGGATGGTTGGTACTTGTCCTCCATGAAAATTTTGTATTGGCATATAGATAGGTTGATTCTTTTAATGTCTGCGATCGACTAACTAATAGCTCTTGTGTTCTCGTAGTACTTTCAGAAG
This sequence comes from Dimocarpus longan, assembly GCA_022984855.1. NCBI lineage: Eukaryota > Viridiplantae > Streptophyta > Magnoliopsida > Sapindales > Sapindaceae > Dimocarpus > Dimocarpus longan. The sequence continues at coordinate 9,182,595 of CM041013.1, forward strand.
CTTTTCCTCCTGTTCTATACTTAGAGAATATGAGATAATAACAGAGAAGATGAGATAATAACAGGTAGTGTAAATGAATCACCTAAGAATGCGTATTTGAGATGAACTGGAAGTGGCTTGAGCTCTAACTCTGATGGTTTTTCTGTTGATGGTACTGGCTATCTCTTACTCATTCCAAGCTCCTCGAATGGTCGTCTGATAAAGATGGGAGGTGAAGCTTCCAATTGGTTAACACATTCAATGATGCTCAAACTTTCTGAGTTTGGCATTCCATTTAAACAAGCTTCGATCGGATCTTTTGGAGTGATGGTTCGATGTATTTCTTTGATACATTCATCCACTACATCTACCTTCATGTAGTTGCTAACATCATGTGGATGTTTGAGCACTTTTGAATGTCACTTCTTCATCTTGAACTCTTAATATGAGTTAACATTTCTGTACATCAATGGGAGTTCTTCCTGTTGCTAAGAATGGCATGCCTAAAATGATGGATATTTCTTAATCTTCCTCTATGTCTAGAATAATGAAATCCATGGAAAATATGAACTTATCCACTTTTACCAGTACATCTTCTATAATTCCCCTTGGATACTTGATTGATCAATCAACTAACTGTAAAGACACTATAGTGGGTTTTGCTTCTCCAAAGCCGAGTTTCTTGAAAACAGATAATGACATTAAGTTAATACTTGCACCAAGATAATATAATACTTTATCAAAGAATGAATCACCAATAGTGTAAGGAATTTTGAAACTCCTTGGAGTTTTGAGTTTGGGTGATAACTTTTTTTGCAGGATTGCACTGCATTCTTTGGTCAAAACTACCGTTTCATGTTCCTCCAACTTTCTTTTGTTTGATATGATTTTCTTTATAAACTTCACATAGCTGGGCATCTGTTCCAAAGTATCTGCAAAAAGAATATTAATTTATAATTTCTTGAAAACTTCTAGAAATTTAGAAAATTATTTATCCAGTTTCTGTTTCTGGAATCTTTGAGGAAAATGTAATGGTGATTTGTATGGTGTCGGATTGTCTAGAAACAACTTTGATTTTGGCTTCTCTGTTTCTTTTTGTTCAACCATCACTTCTTCTTCTATTTTGCTAGATTCTTCTTTTTCGTGTGATTTTTTGACAGGATCCTTAAACATTTTATCACTTCGTAATGTGATAGCCTTAAGGTGCTCCCTAGGATTGATCTCTGTGTTGCTTGGTAGGGTTCCTTGAGGTCTTGCAGTCAACAGATTTGAGATTTGAGATTTGACCCATTTGTACCTCCAAGTTTCGAATAGAAGTAGCTTGATTCTAAAGCGTGGTGTTTGTTCTCGTCATAAATTGAGTAGTACTTACGGTGAGCTGAGCAAGTGCTTCTTCAAGTGACGGTTTGTTGGTCTACTACTATTAAAGTGGTGGCGGATATGACTGTCTAGTTTGATCATTATTTTTCAATGAAAAGTTTGGATGATTTCTTCATCTTGGATTATATGTGTTGGAGTACAGGTTATTTTGTTGTCTGTTATCCAAAAAAAAGGCTTGACTTGTTTGGTCTTCATCGCACTGGCCGTTGGAATGGTCCCCCCCATAAAAATCACAGGATGCTGACTGAGTATGAATGACATTAGCTGTCAAGTTTCCGAGTTACATGGCTAATGTCTCGACTTGAGTGGAAAGTCTGGTTAACACATCATTTTCTTGTATTTCGAAAACTTTTTTCGAAACTGCTTTTTTTTTATGGTCATTAATAGGTATTTACAACCATTTCTTCCAATAAGTCCCAAGCAGCTTGTTGAGATTTTCTCAAAAGTGCTTTACCAGCTGCAACATCTACCAATGTTCTTATGGAACTTCATAAGCCATTATAGAATGTGTGTAGTTGTAGCCAATCAGTAACTCCATGATGTGGACACTTTCTTAGCAGATATTTGAATATTTCCCATACTTCGTACAATGACTCTCCATCAAGTTGTCTGAATGTGGCTATCTCGGTTTGTAGTCTTGTAGTCTTGGCTGGTGGAAAAAATTTAGCTAGAAACTTCTGTGCCAAGGTATCCCATGCGGTAATACTCCTTGATGGTAAAGAGTTAAGCCAGCTTTTAGCTTTGTCTCGAAGAGAACGGGAACAATCTCAATCAGATGGCGTTATCAGTAACATCATTATGCTTAAAAGTATCGCAGATCTCCAAAAAGCTGTTAATGTGGGCATTTGCATCATCATTTGGAGCCCCACCGAACTAGTTGTTTTGCACCATCTGGATAATTGATGGCTTGATCTCAAAATTGTTAGCTGCAATGGTCGGTCGTCGTATTGCCGAAGCATTACCTACTGTGGGCAGAGCATAATCTCGTAATGCTCGAGTATTTTCAGTATTTATTGGTATAATGTTTTGTACGTTGTTTGGTTCTTCAGCTATGTCTACGAGAGCAGCACTTGCAACTTTCCTTATTTCTTTCCGATTCTTGCGGTAAGTTCTTTCAATTTCTGGATCAAATAGTATCAAAACTTCGTTCCTGGACTTTCTCATACATAAGAAAAAATACCTTCAATAAAGCAAATAAAAATAAATAAATAAAATACTAAATTAAAATTTGAGTTACGTAATATCAGTATTAATTTAAACAAACAATCTCTGGCAATAGCGCCAAAAACTTATCGTACAAAATCGCAAGTGGATGAGCCAAACACGTAATATAATGATGAGAGAAGTATCGTCCCACGAGGATTGTTGTTAATTAATGCCAAAAATTAAAATGACTCAATTTTTATTTAGCAAATGAATTTGGAGGTGAAAACTACAACTAAATTTAAATGCAAATGTAAATAAATAAAAATTAATTCAATGAATGAAAATTCTAAGGTTTTGATTTTATCATAACCAATCTATTCCTCCCCTTTGTTCTTTTTAACAAAAATTAATTATCCAGTTGCTAGTCGAGATTCTTTGAATTATTCACATAGTCTCTCCCAAGGTCTAAGGAAAATACCCTATAAAGCTTAACTATTATGTCCTCATGCAAATTAAAACATTAATGGATTCATTTAGATTTATGGATCTCTTTTATAGACTACACAAACCATCCAGGTATATTTCTATCATGTATATAATTTATGACATTCAATACAATGAACTAAGACAAATAAATAAGCTTCCGCTATCATTATGATTAATAATTCAACTAAATAGTGGCTAATTATTTAGAAGCATTAAGAACAATATTAAATATATCAACCAAGATAGAAAATCTTTAATTAATTGAACAAATGGTTGGAACATCAAAGTTATGTTACATCATAATCTTAGAAAAATAAATCTACTCCATATTAAAATTTATAAAGACTAGAAAATTAAACATAATAAAAGATAAGGAAACTTAGTAGATTGAAACTTCGTCATATAATTTCTTCCTCTGCTTTGCTCCTCCTCTCCAAGCTCTGTCTCTCTTTTTCTCTAAACTACTTGTTGTTTTGGTTTTTTATGAGATGAATGGAATGGTGATCCTAAAGTCTATTTATAGGCAAAGTTCACCTCCAATTACATCATCGCATGCATCACCTCTTCCTAAATTTTTACCCTTCTGCATCATCTCTTACATCATAATTTTACCTATAAGTCAAATTTCATATTATATCATTGCTTACATCATAGTTTTCATTACATCATTACTTACATCAACATGACATAATATTTATTTTTAGAATACTCAATCTTTAAACTGCGATAACTTCCTTATGCGATATCTTATTCGAGTAATTCTTGAGGTGATGAACTGTTTCGAATGATATTCATTTTGTAACGATAATCTTATCTCGAACAATAGCACTTTGTAGGGTCCATATGAGATTTTTTTTCACTAATTTTATTTTGAAATTGAAAAATACAAAAAGATATAATAATTTACTTAATAATAATAAAAATCTCAAGAATTAAGTAAGAATTCATGTTTTAAAAGATAAAATAACTCTATAAAACTAGAGTTATCATCTATCTATGCTAATATCTGTCCATCAAAATATTTTATTCTCTCAAATGCTTTGAAACAATGTTCAAATAACTGCCAGTAACAAGATGATGGGCAATTTTAATCTGATGACGTGTGCTGGTTTTAGTTCAATCACTACTGTTCCAAAAGCACCACATCTGCTACATTGGAATCTGTTAACTCAATCGATATATTAAACGAAATATCTTAATTTCCTACTTATAAATATTGTTAACAATATTTTGATTTGAGGATTGATTTCATAAGTTGTCCAAATATTTTAATTTCGACATTCCACCTTCCCAATTTAAAGTGGAGATTCTCTTTAAAATAATAATAATAATAAATCTAAAGTGGAGATCCAGTGATTAGCATAATTTTCACTTAGAAAGATAAATACGTCATAATATTTCATTATTTATAGAAATAAAAACACAGAAGAATCACAAAATATAGATTACTAATATAGCTTGTTAACATAATTCTTACTTAAAAACATAAATCATAAATAAACTAAAAATAAATATGTAGTTATGTACATTCCAATTCAAAATTATAAAAACATATATAACTACTATCATTGTAAATTATCTCACTCGAAAGCCCATGAATTTACTATTCGAATTTCTTCTTCTTCTGGAGTAAAATCATCGAGCGATTTTCCTTTGATCATAGCTACCACCGTTTGGCAATAATAATCCAGCATCGACTCGACGTCGATAAACTTACAACATCAGGGAGGTCATCCAGCTGCAGAGCTAGAGCCTCCATGAATTCTACTTCCCACTTTTTGATCAGCTCCATCTCCTTCTCCTTGCCATCTTTATGGTTGTTGCACCATTTGAGAACCATTGAGAGTACCTTGCCATCTTCAGTGCAGCCATCTTCCACCATCTGTTTCACTACCCCTGACTGCACCCACTGTTTCTTTCACTTTGAAGAGCTTCCCATCTGAGGATTTTAGTGTCAAAACCCTGGTGGGGTTAACGTCAGTGGAGGAGGAAGAGGATGGAGTCAACATATATATTTGAAGTAAAAACTAAAAGAGAAAGTTGGAAATTCTTTTTGTTGTAGGAAATCTGCAAAATTTGTTTCTCTCGTATATGGAAATATTTTAGCTGTACTAACTTATTGACGCATCAGTTTTGGTAATTTGCAATTTTTCCTTCTCAAAAGAGTGTTTAAGAACTCGGACGATTGATGGAGTTCTCACTAAGTCGACTCAAATCAATAAAGAACCTCCTCGGGATTATCACCAACTACTCGACCCAACTCGGTAGACTCCGTGCAGGCAAGTACTCTGTTTTTGGTTTCTTAATATGTACAAATAATATGTATCAAAGTTTTTTTTTTTTTTTTTTTTTTTCCTTTCTTTAAAGAAAGTCAATTTGCACCATCGGATTTCAAAAATAATAATTTTTTCCACTGCTATCTCATAATTGTTAATGCTCGTAGAGGAGATAATTACGTCCTCACATTAATATTTTGTAGTTATATAATAATATTTTGATTCTGTGGAAAACTTTTTTATTTTTCCTTACAAATTTGATCAAGTTTAACGGTTAAATTGAATATTAACTGAGTAGCCAAGTACTTGCTGCTCACAGGGTCACCAGTTGAGCAGCAAGTTGTTGTTGCTGCTCACTGACCATGGATGTAGGCCTTTGGTTGACCCATGTAAAAGTCTGTGTCTTATTAGTTATTTGCTTTGTTTTCTTCTGCAACAATTAATATCTTTCAAACATACATATATATTATAAAGGAGGAAAACAATCATAATGTGTGAAAACACTAATAACGTAATAATCTGAACAATTAAAAATATATCGAGAGGTTAGGAAATCATTATATTTTACTTGATTAATTATTTACTAAATAGTTCTTGGATCATAGCATTTCAATAACCACTCCAAAAGTATTGGAAAATTCTATGATAAGTTGTAGACAATCAAATATGTCTTATGAAAATAACATCATTTAACAAACAAATAATAAGATAAGTTGAGATTCATCTACTTGCATGTGTCTGGCACTTACATCTTTGAGGTTATAAGTTTGAGTTGTGTCTTCTTTTCCCTAATCTTGAATTAATTATAAAAATGTAAATGCCAATAGATAAGATATGTCACTATATTTATTATGCTAAGCACAAAATATTAGCGAGGATATTTAAAAACAAAGAAACAAAAAATAACTTTTACGAAATATTGACAAAAGGAGGCTCACACTTGTAGTGCCATGGGAACATGAAAAGAACAAGGGGTGGTGGAGCCAAGAATTTTATTTAGGAGGGGTAATATCAAAAATAGACATTCGAGTTGATGAAAAAACAAATATATTAACATTGAAAACTTATTGATAGACTAAATAACTCTACTTTTATGAATTAAAATGTAATTTTTCAATCTTTTAAGTCTCAAGAATCATCTATAAGTGGCTTCATATAATATTTTTTTTCTTCATGATTTCCATTTCAATATATATAATCAAAGACTTTGTACAAAAAGTCATATTTCATCTTATTACCAAACCTAATTTTAATAATTTGACAAAATAATAAATATAGATAACACAAATTTTAGGAAAAATATTAATTGATTTAAGTGGAAATTATCACAAATATCCATTAAAAAATAATCAATTTTGTTTTTACGCACTAGTTTAAAAATATTTATTTTTAACCCTTCAAACAAATTAATTTTATCCTATACCCAAATTACTCATAAAACCTCTACATATTTTTACCCATAAACCCTCAACTGTCATAATTTTATAAAAAACCGACAAGTAAAATTATGAAACAGCCCCTACCTAGATATTTGTCAAGAAATCAATGGAAAGCATTTTCCTTCACTGATCAAAAGCAAAAACCAATTCGTGTTGTGCGATCTGAACTCGATTGTGACCCGATGACGCACATCCACTTTTTTCGGCCATTCTCTCGATATTTTCGACCTTCCCAGAGGAGCCTCAACCACTGACGAGCTGCGATTTGTTACGAAGTTAAGGTTTCGGTTTTTCTGGTTATATTTTTTTATTTTGATTCATGATTTTGAGATGTTTGTTGTAATATGGATGTTGTGTTATCATTATTAAGTTTAGACTAGGTTGGATTTTATTGTATTTGGTAGGATTTATGTTGAAAATGGTCGATTCCGATGATAGCAGTGTCGTCAACACCGGTTCAGTTTTTCACTTCGGTTTTTCACATCTATTTTTCAGTTCGATTTTTTACTTCGGTTGTTCATTTTGGTTTTTCACTTCGGCTATTTATTTCGGTTTTTCACTTTGATTTTTCAAAAATAACCGAAGTAAAAAACCGAAGTGAAACTAAAATGAAAAACAGAACTAAAAAACCGATATAAAAAATCGAAGTGAAAAATCGAACTGAAAAACCAATGTGGAAAATCGGTTTTTCAAATATAGTAAAAAACTAATTCGGTTTTTTCATCCTAATACTAGTCTTTTTTGTTGTTTTTCTTTCCTACAGATGGATTTCAGATATAAATATAGTTTGCAAAAATTTTTCAAGGAAATGAGTAGAAATACACACATTGGTCAAAGGCTACTTAATAAAATAATTGTCATTCTTACTAGAAGAAAATTGTACGACCGGTTCATAAAAGAGCGTCCATTTAGATATATTTTAAAGATTACCAACAATACAACTACTGCCTCCGTAATATTATGGGTTCTTACTAGAGATGTGGAGGTGGGTGGACACCATGATAAAATGTGGTTTGAAATCGAGGGTAGAACATATAGGTTTGGGAAACATAAATTTTTATTGGTTACAGGACTTCCTTTTAGGGGCATCAACCGCGAAATCTTCAATACATTGCAAAATGACCATAACAGTCTCCTATGGTGATTGTTTAATAAAGAGTTACTAGATATAACCGAGAGTACATGAAAATTAAGAAAACGCGATAAAGCTGTAGACGTCATCGCATTGAGGGTAGAGATTGCACATGATATGTATAAAGTAAATGAATTTAGAAAATTGATAGTAGACTCCGATGGGGATGTTGTATATAAGTAAAACTATAGATTTATATGTTCATTATTTATTTAAATAATTTTGTTACTTCAATGATTTTACATATAAATCAATTATTGGATCGGTTTTTATAGTTTAAAAATTGGCCGGTTTTTCATTAAAGGAAAGTGGAAAACTGATAAGATGAAAAATATTTAAGGAAACCCTTGATCGGTTTTCTACTATGCTTGGAAGCCAAAATCGATTTTTCAATCAATATGAAAAATCGGTTTCGATTTTTCGGGCATAGTATAAAACCAATCCTAAATTTTCTTTTTTCAATTTTACCCATCTTTCCACCCTCTATTATGGTGTCGAGGTACTAAAACGATGCTATTACAATAGAAATAATATTGTATCTCATTACCGATCATCATTTCCCACAAACATAGCTGGATGGATCAACATTAATATATATATATATATGTTTAAATATTGTCATGTTATTATTCTATGTTACTTCAATATCACAATGTTGAGTTATCAAGTTAGTTATTTGTATAATTTTATGTTAATTGGTTAACTTGAATCAATTTTAGGATCATTTATTGGTCATAGAAAGCCAGATGGAAAGAAAATATTGAAGGAAAGTGATGATCAGTTTTCTACTACGACTGAAAAATCGAAACCAATTTTTCACGCATGGTATTGAGTCGATGACAATTGGATGAACGATATGCTTACTAACCTTAGCTCTGAAATCTTTCACAATTTTATTGACATAAATCTCTTTAACATCGATATTTTTTATCGCTGTCAAACCAACAATACCAAGATCGGATATAATAAGTATCTTTTTAACTTGATCACTTATCTCACTTTATAGTAAATAATGTATACGGATATTCCACATTCTTTTATCAATATTAGCTTCTCTATACACAATGTCCACTAATAATGAAAAACTACTATTTTTATGGACTCCACACATGATCGACTCCCCTCCAACATAATTACATCTATTCTACTCTCCGTCAAAATTGATTGCAATTGTCTCTTGAGTCATTCCTATAACGTTCAAATCAAATAATATTATTAATAAATTAGTCTCATTTCAATCGGGTAATATTACAAAATACAATCGTATCTAATTAAATTTAACACTATAAATCAATGCCCAGCATCAACAACTCAAGAAATATCATAATTATGCTAACAATGCGTTTAACTCAGTTTTTAATTGGACCTTAACTCTTGGAACCAGTTTTTTGTTCCACTAAAACGCATTGATTGTGCACTCACAACACTCTCCACTCAAATATAATTAAATAAAATAAAATACAATCATATCTAAGCACATATAACACTAACATTTAATATACAACATTCCAAATACAAATATAGTAGTCACTGAAAAAATTGTTAATTTCGATTTTTCAGGATTATCGGTTTTTCATCAATCCATTATTTGTTTTTCAGTGACTAAAAATCTGATAACGGTTTTTCATTGCATGAAAAATCGATTTCATCACAGATTTTATAGGTTCCGTCACAGATAACGAATACTATATATATTACAACCAAAACATTCTTGTAGTCTTTTAGATTGGAATATAAACAAAATAACCCAAACACTAATCGAAAAAACATATTTATTACCTTTAACACGCAAATGCTTTAAGAATCTTGTAATCCTTCAATGGATGAAACTTGAATGTTCAAAAACCTTCAATGGATATTATGAGGAAGAAAAAGATGAAGAAAAATGGAGAATCAATGGTGAATCAAACCTCAGAAACCATTAATGGAGAAGATTGGAGAAAAGGAAATATGAAGGATATTGTGAGGAAGAAGAATGTTATTTTCGTAATTTCAAATTTAATCATTTGGGTAATAGAAACTTAAGGGTATTTTGATAATCTTAGGTATACAATGGAAATAATTTATTTGAGAGGTCAAAAATAAAGTTTATTAAAAATCTGGTAAAAACAAAAATTTTCTTTTCATTTAGATAAAAACTACCAAATTCCCTTAATTTAATCACTTAAACCTAACAAGCCAAAATGTCTTGACCCGCAAATTAAGCTTAATATTAATAATGAAAAGTATAGGAGTGAAAAATGCAACCTAAGAAATCTAAATTTGCTTAACATTATGTAGTGAAAAGGAAAAGCTTAAATATATAGACTAAACTTAGGAATAATATATAACTTAATAGGAAACTAACGTATTGTAAATAGAAATGGTTAAATTATGGTTTTTTTTTTCTTAAGAAATGGTTAAATTATTTAAATAGATTATAATATTAAAAAATTAAAGAAAAAAATTAAAGCAAATAAATAAGAAATATGGAAAAGGATATCTATTTAGAAATTTTCAACTCTTGTATGTATTTGGTGTTATTTAAAAAATAATCGATGGGGGTGTATTGGCAGTTTGCTTTAAGTGACTATGTTTCCACCCCTTTAAAATTGTATGTACACCTCAAATTTATATATATTTAAAAATTTCAATTTTATCCTTGAATCAAATTATTGATATCATAATAAAAATAATATAATTTTTTTAAAAGCAAATTACACAAGGCCTACCTTAGGTTTGCTCTTTGACACATAAAATAACATTTCAAAAAAGTGGCTATATTTCCAACCCGTCAAAATTGTATGTACACCCCAAATCATTCATTTTTATCTTAAATTCCAATATGATCCTTATATAGCCCCATTAATTTTAACAAAACTTTTTTCCCCTGACAAAGCTTTGCTTTCCTATGGCCATCCTTTCGACTTCACTCAAACTTCACATTTCAACCTCACCTTCCCCATCACTATCATCATTTCATCCTCCTCTTCATTGTCTAAGTTTACTGCCTCTTCATCGTTTATGATAGGTTAACCAATCATACATACTCTCAGATTTTTAAATTGTAGAGAAGATAATCAAACCCAATATTGAAATGTGAACCAGAATTTTAAACTGTTGAAGATTTTGCAGTGGTTGAACTTTAAAGATAATTAGAAGAAAAAGGAGCTATTGCAGAGCTGGTTTGAAATGCCTGAATTTAATTTTTCCTTAGCGAGATTGTGCATTTGTGGGACAATGATAAATTAATGGATAGTTTTTGCTGCCAATACATTACCATAGAAAACTGAGTGGCACACTTGTTGCTTTCATGATAATAGTTAGTTTTGTTGTTGAATGTAAATTGTGATGGCAGAAAATAACAACACATAAATAAATCGCACAACGAAACTTTTTTTCCCCCTGAATGAATCCTATGAAAAACCATTAAGTAATGCACAAATCTACCATAATATATAAATACCATCAATAATCAAATAATGAATAATAAAATCATCACTATATGCACAAATAACAGAAGCCAATTTTTACTTGGAAAACCTCCCCAATGCGAAGAGTAAAAACCACGAGACCATAGTCCATCCAAAAATCTCCACTAATAATCAAATGTGAGAGTAACAAACTATTTTAATATCAAATAGGAACCAAAACTGAGCAACAAGTATCTAGGTTCTCTAGTAATACAAATTTAAGTTTTAAATAACAAGTGAAGAGAAAACACAAACTCAACAAGACGTTTTGGACTATGTCGCTTCTTTCTGGGAGCTCCAACTCTAATCTCCACTGTCCGGATAGAATCACGAGTGCTGAGTATACTGTCCAAATTTGAGCTCGATCCAACGGTGAATGAAAGAGATTTTCGTCTTACAAAACTATTACACAGACAATACAGGAAAAACCTAACAACTCTATTGTGGGTTGTATATCTCACGAACAACTCCTCTGTTTTCGATCTCCACCATTTAGAATCAAGGTCCAGAAGAGATCAATGTGCTGTCCAAATTTTAGTATGATCCAACGTTTAACGAAAATGATATTGCAGTAACTCCGAAACTGCATGAGATAAATTTTTGTGCAGAAAACTTATTCTTTTCTTTCCTCCTCTCTTCCACACGATTTTCTCTCTTCACACTTGATTTTGTGTTTTTTTTTTTCTACCTCAAAAACCCTAAACTCTCACAACCACCAAAACCTCTTTTCTCTTATTTATAATAATCAAGAAAATTAAACTTAAATAGGGTTAAGATTCCTAATCATACTAGAATTCCTATATGAGCTCAATTAATTTATTGAGACTTGTTGGGCCTTTACATAAGAGAGAATCTAACCCAACAAATCTCCCCCTTCCCGATTATGTGAAAGGGTTCGCCATTTCGACGATAATCCTATAGGCTTCAAGCTTCTCCCTTGGTAATACTTTTGTAAACATATCGGATCCACTGTGGTCTGTATGAACTTTGTCAAGTTCTAGCAGTTTGTCATTCAACACATCTCTAATCCAATGGTATCTCACGTCGATATGCTTCGATCTTGCATGAAAGGTTGAATTCTTTCCAAGGTGAATGACACTCTGACTGTCACATAATAACACATATCTCTATTGCTTTAAAACAAGCTCTACTACAAACTTTTTCATCCACAACTCTTTACAAGCTTCAGTTACTGTAATGAATTCTGCTTCTGTGGTAGAAAGTGCAACACATTTCTGCAATCTTGATTGCCAAGCTACAGCACCACCTGCAAAGATAATTAAATAACCAGATGTTGACTTATGAGAATCCACATCTCCTGCCATATCTGCATCTATATAGCCAACAAACAGTGGCTTCTCACCACCAAAACCAAGTTTCAAACTGGAAGTACCTCGAAGATATCTCATGATCCACTTAATAGCATTCCAATGCTCTTTTCCAAGATTAGACATGAACCGGCTAACAACACCAACAGCATGAGCTATATCTGGTCTCGTACATACCATTGCATACATCAAACTCCCGACTGCTGAAGCAAATGAAAATTTTTCCATGTCATTTTCCTAGGCATCTGTCGGAGGACACTGCTTCATACTCAACTTGAAACGTGCACCAAGTGGAGTACTAACTGCTTTAGTTTTGTCCATGTTGAATCTCTGAAGTACTTTTTCAATATATTTCTCCTGTGACATATATAACTTCTTGAACTTTCTATCACGATCAATTTGTATGCCAAGAATTTTCTTTGCAGTCCTTTATAGTAAAAGACTGACTTAATTTCTTCTTCAACCTATCAATTCTTGAAACATTTCTGCCAGCAATCAATATATCATCAACATAAAGCAGTAAAATAATAAAGTCATCATCAAAGAATTTTTGAAAAAATACATAATGATCAGAAGTTGTTTTCTTGTAGCCTTGTTCCTCCATAACTAATTCAAACTTCTTATACTATTGTCTCGATGCCTGTTTCAAACCGTAAAGATTTTTCTTTAACTTGCACACATAATCCTCTTTTTCTTTTACAATGAAACCTTCCGACTGCTCCATGTAAATCTCTTCCTCCAAATCACCATGGAGGAATGCAGTCTTCACATTCATCTGCTCGATCTCTAAATCAAGACTGACGGCTAAACCAAGCACAACACAGATGGATGACATCTTCACAACTGGAAAGAAAATTTCATCAAAATCAATGCCTTTCCTCTGGTTGAATCCTTTGACAACCAATTTGGCTTTGTATCGAGGTCGAGTACTAAGCTCATCATGCTTAATTTTGTAAACTCATTTGTTCTTCAAAGCTCTTCTATTTTTAGGCAGCTTTACTAACTCGAAAGTATGATTTTGATTAAGTGACTGCGTTTCATCTTGCATAGCCTTAAGTCATTCCTTCTTGTGCTCATCTTCCAAGGCCTCTGTATAACACTCGAGTTCTCCCCCGTCAGTCAATAACACATACTCACTTGTAGGTTATCGATTGGAAGGATGTCGGTCTCTGGTAGACCTCCTGAGTGGTACATCTAACGGAGCATCAGGAAATTACACATGTTCATTAGTTTCAACATCTTCCTCTGCTTGTAAGAGACCACCTGTATCAACTACAACCTACTGATTATCAACCTGTGTTGTCAAATTTGTTGAAGAAGCTGAACTCAAATCGACTAAACCATTATTGTCACCGGACACTAAATTCCCAACTTTCTAAATATCCTGTATAGTCTGATTTTTCATAAATACTACATCTCTGCTTCTCACAAGTTTCTTCTCAACTAGATCAAAGAATCTATATCCGAACTTATCCTGACTATAACCGATGAAGATGCACAGTCGAGTTTTCACATTAAGCTTGGATCTCTCATCTTTGGGAATATGCATAAACGTCTTACACCCAAAAACCCGTAAGTGATCATAGGAAACATCTCTACCATTCCAAGCTCAGTCTGATACATCAAACTGTAAAAGAACACACGGTGTGAGATTAAGAATATGTATAGCAGTGTTCAAAGCCTCACCTCAGAAATATCTTGGTAATTGTGCTTGTGAAAGCAAACATCTCACTCTCTCTACTAGTGTTATATTCATCCTCTCAACTAAACCACTCAACTGGGGAGTCTTGGGAGGTGTCTTTTGATATCGAATACCTTGTTGTCTATAATACTCATCAAAAGGACCTGTATACTCTCCCCCGTTATCAGTTCTGATGCACCTCAACTTTTTCCCAGGCTGTCTCTCAACCAGTGCCTGAAATTTCTTAAACACATCTAATACTTAATCTTTCGTCTTCAAGGTGTAAACCCATGTCTTTGTCGTATAAAAGTCACAAAATATAGGACTCCATCGAGTGATCTCGTCTTCTTAGGGCTACAGAGATCTGAATGCACTAGGTCAAGTATACCTGACTTTCTTGTAGGTGGAGAGCTATGAAAACTGACTCTGTTTTGCTTCCCTGCTAAACAATGAGAGCATCTCTTCAACTGTATATTTTTCATGTCAGGTAGCTTCTTTTTCTAGGTTAAAACAATCAAACCTTTCACGCTAATGTGTTCAAGCCTCTTGTGCCAACGTTCTACCTTGTCTTCATCCTGAGCAGCATTGATGATGGACTTTGAAATTTTTACCCGCAACAAGTATAAAGTAGAACACTTTTTACCTCTAGCCATAACCATGACACCCTTGGTGAGTTTCCACTGACCATTACTAAAGAAGTTGTAATATCCCTCATCATCAAATTTACCTGTAGAAATAATATTCACACGAATGTCAGGAATATGTTTTACATTTTTTAAAACTAACTTGGAGTCGTTATCTATCTCCAGGCTCACATCTCCAACGCCAACAACTTTTGCCGTGCCATCATTTCCCATCTTTACACTCCCAAAATCACCACGTGTGTAAGATGTAAAGAAATCCTTCCGCGATGTAGCATAAATGGAGGCACCACTGTCAATCACCCAGCTAGTCTCATGGCATAAAAAATTAATGGAATCAGCATCATACATAAAAAGAAAATCTTCATGAATTGCGGTAGCAATTCTATCATCATTGCTATTATTTTCATTCTTCTTTTCTTTGCTTATGTCATTTTTATTTTTCTTTTCCAACTGCTTGTAATTTTTCTTTATATGTCCCTTTTTGTGGCAGTAGTAACACATAACATTTGTAAACTTATTGGATTTACTTCTGTGTTGACTTCTATTCTTCGGACTCTTGCTTTTACTCCTTCTTCTGCTTTCTATAACCAGAACTTCTGAAGGTGAAATGGATCCTTATGCTTTTCTTCTCGTTTCTTCATTTAGAATATTACCCTTGACCAAATCCATTGTCATCATTCCATTCGGAGCAAAGTTCGACAAAGAAGATCTGAAAGTCTCCCATGAGTTCGGTAATGTACTAAGCAACCATAATACTTATACCTCATCATCAAACTTGATACCCGTGCCAGCTAACTGATTTATAATCCCCTTATATGTATTCAAATAATCTGTCAAAGAAGCACCGTCATGATATGACACGACCCTTCCCAGACCTTATCTATGCTCTTGTCTGGAGGATCCTGCCGGGCACTTCAACGGACTTATCGAACCCGACTCGTCGGATCGAATTAATCCGAGAAGCGAACCCTAACTTTCTTAACCGGTTTACTCGTTTAAAACTTAGTAACTCAGTTTTCTTTAAATTGGTTAGGAGTGAATTACTTTTATAAAAAAAATTCAGCAGCATAACGGCATAAAATTGAACATTTTCTAAATTTTACCTGTAAAATAAACACACTTCGAACTATAGAAATCACCAGCCAACTTCGATTTTTCCACAAACATGCAATTCACATTAAATTTCACATCCATACATGTCATATGACATTCATATCCAACCATTCACAACATGTATACATATTCCATGGGTATCACAACCTATACAGATATATCATGTGTATTCTGCAATAAGTGTGAATGTACAGTTTTATATATACATATTTAAGTATAAGTTACAATCTGTCAAACATTCATATATCAAACATGTTATCATTTAGATAATAACATTTACAACAATCTCAAAATATATTTAATATTCACATAGTCCATTCATTCATCCCCACCTATAAGTGGAACGTCGCTTCCTCGGCCACAAAATCACCTATAATTATTCTGGATAAAACAAGTGAGCTACACGACAAAATAAATCGTTAGTTCGTTACATAATAATACAACCCTTTCGAGTTCATAGTAAAGCATAACTTAAAGAAATATTTAAAGGTTAATCTTTGCAAACTATTCCTTATGAAACAACCATGTGCATCTTGAAGCTACTATAGTATTTAACCACTACGTGCGGAATTTACTTCCTCGCCCGAGTGGGGTAAAATTATCTCAGTTGTAAACATCTATAATGCGGAATTTCTTCATCGCATTTGTAGTACTAAATTTTTATAATTCTAGCAACTACGTGCGGAATTTCTTCATCGCAACCATAGTGCTCATAAATCAGATTTTGGCGACTACATGCGGAATTTCTACTTCGCAATGTAATGCCAATAGCTCTCAATATACTCGACTACGTGTGGAATTTACTACGTCACAACGTATCGATATATACTCTAAGAATCAAGGGATTACACATGGTTTTTACAACTCTTTTTCTCTTATGTGCAAAAAGCACAAAATTTCCTTTCTTCCAAGGTTTTTACTTAAACCAAACTTACGATCAGAAAGTTATTTTATAAAACTCTTTAGCAACAATTAAAATAATTGAAATTACAATTGAACTAGTGTAAGTGATGTAATACTTACCTCAATCCGTAAAAATGCAACGATCTCAACGAGCCTCTCGTGCCTCGCTTGCGTGCTCGTCACCTACACATTAATTTCCCATTATATTTTACTCAAATAAAACGAAACATTAGAGTTTTCAATATAAATCAACCTATTGAAAACCCGTTACGCTATAACTTTTCCGACTCGATTTTAACTCAACCGAGACTCTCAAATTCTAATTTCCTTACAATAGTCTTACTTTTAGACCCCTAGGAATAGCCCCATGCTGTCCATATAATTGTTAGAGGCTCAAAACGAAAAATCAATTTTTTAGGCTCAATCGATAGCCCATAACAGAATGCATGACAGCTCACTGCTCGGGGCTCCGTTTTCCTTCATTCTTTTTCCTACGGTTCACTTATCTCACATTCTGGTCACACGTCAAATTTCGTTGAAAAATTCTATCGTTTACTATGTCAAATCTAAGAAAACACACATTTTTGGGCACTTTTAGTGTGCGTTTTATGCACTTTTTCGTTTCGGATTAGCGACGGTAGTTTTTCTTTCATATCTAAACTTCATTTACCTCATTATGATCATCTAAACTTATTTCATGTAATAAAAATTTCATTCGCATAGTTATTTCACCTATCGACTCTCTAACGGCATTATTTTGCACATAACTTGCGCAATTTTTATCGGATTCGATCCGTTCCAAAACCTATGGTTTTCTATGACTCCTAGGCATCATTTGAGGTGTAGAACATCCCCATACATGTCAGACTTGGTCAGGTTTTCTCTAGCTCATGGTTTGAGCTCGGGATTCCACTTTTACTCTATGACACTTTCTATGCGCATTATTTTGGCCATAACTTCGCCAATTTTTATCGGAATGATTCCATTCCAATTCCTATGGTTTGCTATGTTCCCGAGGCATGTTTTGAGGTCTAGAAAAACCCAAATTAAGCGAGAATAGGTCAGGTCTCACCAGACCCTTCATCAAGCTCGGGATTTCCAAGTTACCTCTATATTTCTCTCTTTGAAATCCTATCACTTCTACATGCTTTTCTAACATTTATCTTGCATGAATCTAAGCTTATTTAAGTCAAAACAACATGTTATTACACATCTCTCATATGGCCATGACCCTCACTTACACACACACAATCATAGTTTCTTTTAATTTCTCATGCTATTTATTATTTTTTTCCTACATCATTTCATCAAACACTTGATCTACAATAAAACTTTGACTATAACCATGTTTTAATCATCACTTTGATTTTACTTACAAAACCCTAGCTATCTTTATACACATGCCTAATTATTGTTTAAGCTTCCTTTTCATTTATCCCATACTAAGGCATGAAATTGCAACAAAATTCTATGAATAATATTCTAAGGAAACAATCCAATTCATCATCATGTCACAAGCCCAACATTACACTTTATACAACTCTAACTACCATCAAAACTTGTAGAGATATGGATATCTTACCTTATTTGTGTTTGAGACTTGATATCTTAGTTTTGAATTAACTATGGAGATGAATTAGAGGCTTGAGAAATGATGAAAAATTGCTTGGTATCTTCCTTTTCTTGTTGTTGCCGCCTATTACTTGCTCCCTCTCAACTCTCTCTTTTTTTTTCTTTTAAATTTTTGTTAAGTGTTACCCGTGTAACACCATATCCCACCATATTTATGGAAAGCTTTTAAAAAAATGACCCCTATGTCCTTGTTGACTTACTTTTATTATCCTAATTTACCATATTGTCCTTGGTCATTTTATTTTCTAATAAACATAAGTGGTTTTTAAGTCATTCCTATTTCTCATAAAATTGAATTATTAAATTCACTAAACTAAAGTTTTACAACTTTGTCATCCATTTATATTTCTTATTCACTAAATGACCATTTTGCCCTTTTTATTTGATAATTTAATTTTCTAAAGCTAGGAAACATAAAATCGAATACAGGGGCTTACATGATATCTCAAATACATCAATTGCTTCATCAGAAACAATTTATTATTCCCGATTTTTCTGGCATACAACTCCTCAAGTTTGACCCATAAAGTCCATGCATGTGTTTCCCCACTGATATGGTTCAAAACATTATCATTCACCCATTACCTAATGAAACCACATATTTGCCGATGAAGCAAAGTCCAATCTACATCAGATTTATCACTAGGCTTTTCTATAGTAAAAACAGATAAGTGAAAATCTTTCACTTACAAAAGATCCTCCATCTTTTCCTTACAAATATGATAGTTCGAACTATTTAGAGTAATCATTCTACTTAGATTCAAATTGTTCTCCATATTCATCATTGCAAAATTTTGGAACCAAGCTCTGATACCACTTTGACAGGAGAAAATAACAACAGACAAACAAATCGCACAACGGAACTTTTTATCCCTCTGAATGAATCCTATAAAAAACCACTAAGTAATGCACAAATCCACCACAATATATAAATACCACCAACAATCAAATAATGAATAATAAAATCACTACCACATGCACAAATAACACAAGCCAATTTTTACGTGAAAAACCTCCCCAATGCGAGGAGTAAAAACCACGGGACCATAGTCCACCCAAAAATCTCCACTAATAATCAAATGTGAGACTAACAAACTGTTTTTAACATCAAATAGAAACTAAAACCGAGAAGCAATTATCTAGGTTCCCTAGTAACACAAATTTAAGTTTTAAATAACAAGTGAAAAGAAAACACAAACTCAACAGGATGTTCTAGACTATGTCACTTCATTCCAAGACCTCTAAATCTGATCTCCACCATCCAGATTTTAGAATCACGAGTGCTGAGTATATTGTCCAAATTTGAACTCGATCCAACGGTAACTGAAAGATATATTGGTCTTACAAAACTGCTGCGCAGACAATACAGAAAAACCTAATAGCTCTATTACTGCCTGTGTATCTCACAAAAACCTCCTCTGTTTTCGATCTTCACCGTTTCGAATCAAGGTCCAGAAGAGATCAATGTGTTGTCCAAATTTTAGCATGATCCAACGGTTAATAAAAAAGATATTGTAGTAACTCCGAAATTACACGGGATGAATTTCTGTATGAAAAACTCACTCTTTTATTTCTTTCTCTCTTCCACATGATTTTCTCTCTTCACACTTAATTTTATGTTTTTTTTTTTTCTGCCTCAAAAACCCTAAACTCTCATAGCCACCGAACCCTCTTTTCTCATATTTATATTAATCAAGAAAATTAAACAAATAAGATTAGGATTCCTAATCACACTAAAATTCTTATATGAGCTCAATTAATTTATTGAGACTTGTTGGGCCTCTACATAAGAGGGAACCCAATCTAACAAATTGTGTATGAATGATATTTGGTCATCCAAGAAAAGGAAATACAGACTTTCCAGAGGTTCCTACTAGATGGCAAGGCTAAACAAATCTTCTTCTTTGATTTAGATAGTAGTTTTTGCTAATTGCAACATGTTGCAGACGATGAAGAGGAAGAAGAAAATGATGACTGTGATAGGGAAGGTGAGGGTGAGATGGGAAGTTTGAGTGAAGTCAAAAGGGTCGCCATAGGATAGCAAAGCTTTGTTAGAAGAAAATAGTTTTGTTAAAATTAATGGGGCCATAAAAGGGTTATATTGGAATTTCAAAAAATATTTTATGATTTGGGGTGTACATACAATTTTGAAGAGGTGGAAACATCGTCGCTTAATAACTTAGACAAAAACCTCCCCATCATTAGTCAATTATGTTTGATTTAACCATTGATTTTTTTTTTTTGTTTTTTTGGTTAATAGTAGCTCTTTCACCATAATTTCAAAATTGAATATCTTTTGCAAACATAACAACAGTAATAATCCTCAACAATACAATGAATTATTCAAAAACTAAAATGAACATACTAAAATATCATCAAGTCACTATAATAATACTAAAAGTAAATGGCCATTAAAAAAAACAAAAACTAGATTGCTCCCAATTAAAAATAAAAGGGAAAAAATCTAAAATCCTCCCTAAAATGGAAAGTATTGTCAATTCACCCCAAGTTTTGAAACTATTAGCAAAAAAACCCCCTACCATCTGTCCAAAAGTGGTTTCCGTCCGAATGTTAGTGGTTTTGTAACAAAACCATGAAAAGACGAAAATGCCCTCTTACCATATTGAAAAATTAAAAAATAACAAAATTACTCATTTACCAAATAAAAAAATTGAAAAAATAAAATTAAAATTAAAGGAAAAAAATTGAAATAATGAGAAAACAAAAAAAGAAATCTCCACCCATCAACATTAATTTAAAAACAAAAATAATAAAAAATAAATTATTTTCATACTTTATAAAATATATTAAATTTTTTAAAAATAAAAAATAGATGTATCTCCACCGTCCATCTCGAGATGGACGGTGGACATCAAAAGAACAAAAAAACCTTAAAAAAAATAAAACCATAAATGGAGATCCAACATCTCATCTTCAACCTCTCATCATGACAGACTTCCTACAATGCAACTCCCAGATTCTCACCAAAATAGATGGAGTGGGTTCAACCATTCTCACCAAACCATCAACACAACCAAGATAAAAACCAAAACCAAAACCATCAATTAAAATCAAGATTACTGGCAACCAAAACAAAAAATATATGTATGAAAAAAAAATTAAAAAGTTAAATTAAAACAATCAACATTGTTGAACCGATCCACCAAAACCTAATCCATCACCATTCAACACACTCCCGGTCACCCATCGCCATCGTTACCCGTCACCATCGTCTCAAACCCTCGGTCTCTGATCTTGAAAGCATACCTCGATGGTCGATCCAAAACAGAGTCATAAATTTGGTCGCTAAGTTCGACCGACCGAGATGAGGAGGCATACAAGTGCAAATTTGCAGTTGACGAGTCTGAAACGAAGAGGCAATCGTCCACAGTGGCATCCATAAGGGAGTCGCAATCGACGAGGCAATTGTCGATTAGAGAGAAGGGGAGAGAGATGACATGGAGGGACAGACGAGAGAGTAACAAGAAGACATGGATGATCATGATAAAGCTGGTCGTAAACTGATGATGATGGGCGTCAGGGGCTAATTTGGGCATGAGTGAGAGTGGCGTGGGGGGCTGACAGAGGAGTTTGGTATGTGTAGATTGAGACAACTGATGAGGTTTCCAGATAGAGAGAGAATAGGTGGCTAACAGCTGTATCCATCTTTCCAAAAGATGGGTAATTACTTATTTACCCTTTCATCTAACAGTTCTATTAATTTTTGGATGAAAATTACCCTTTGACTTGTTGACTCTAACGGTTGGGGTTTTTTTACTAATAATTTCAAAACCAGGGGTTGTTTGATGTTATTTTTCATTCTAGGGGGAAAATAATAATATCCCAAAATAAAAAAAAATAACAATAAACAAAAACCAGATCATAAATAAACAAAACATTAACATATCATCACAAAGCCTCTTCTTTTCTATTCATAGTCTCTACTCTTCCTCAGTAGCTGACTCAGCTGCTTTCTCGTTATGCTTCTTTGCATACCTCTAGCTCCTCAGGAACTTGGGATCCATCCCTTTGGTGGAGGTGTGGCGGTACTTTCTGGGTTTCTTGATTCCATTCTTATGAGCTTTTTAGGACTGGTTGTGTGTTGCGTGATTTTTCAACTTGGCCATCTCTGCTGCTTTGTTGAGAGAAGAGACTACTAGTCTCTCACTTCCCAAAACGTTGCCGATTTCCACTTCGACCCCCAAGACCTAGTTTTGGGCGCTTGTTTCGCCTTTGAAGAGGGAGCCTTCGAGAACCCCCACATATGAAACACCTTCTTCGACCAAAACCCAAATTCCACCAAACCACTAACCAACCAAAAGAAGAAGGAATAGACACAAAAAAAAAAAAAAAAAAAACCACAAACAATGTCTCGTTGGAGAACTAGTTCTAGAGAAATGGGGACTTGTCCAAGAAGAACTCAACTTGATGAAGAAAAAGAAGCAAAATATTACTCAGGAGATCAAGTTCAGTAAAAAAGTCGAGAAGTGAAGACTCGGGTACAAGCCAATGAAGAGCATCAATTTGCAGGAGTATTAGGAGCGCAACCAAATTGGCTAAGTTAAATCCAATTAAGTGAGGGTTGTAATTGTTTTTTAGTTGAAAAACAATTATTTATAATATAAATATATTTTTAAATTAATAGAAAAGGGTATATTTGGTATAAAGTGGGGTCGGGTTATAAATACAGATTTTTTTAAAAAAAAATTAATGAGGTGTACAATCAAAGAGGATGTACATATAACTTTTGAGGGGTGGTAATGTCACCACTCGTGCTTTTTTGAGGCCCACTGCAAGTTAGGCTTTATGATGGGCCTCCTTGGAAGTTATTACGTGTATTGCCTGAAGACATGCTAAATTGGTACAACTCAAACTTACAACAAGAGTAAAATGGAATTTGATTGATACAACTCACGACATTTTCATATTTTGGATAATTGATATAACAAATATTTTAATCATTTCCGATCATTTGAAAATATTAATGATATTTTCTCTGAATCAATATTCTTATAATTTAGAGTTCAATATTTTTACTGAACTCAATAATTAATTTTTTGCATGTAATTTCAACTGAAATTGTACTAGATTCAGACCCGACCCAACACTGGACAAATGAAAAGCCCATATCAGCCCAAAACTGAAATTGAAATGGCCCTCTACAACCAGAAGGATGAAATTGCCCAATAGGCCCATAACTACTATTTAAGCATTTTTTCTTTCTTTTTTTTGGTTAATTTTATATTTAGAACTTTTTTCCGAATATATAGCAAAATATGTGGTTGTTTGTATATGGATTGGTGTGATCATTTTATAATATAGAAATAGAGTTTTCCCATGGACTTGGATTATCATGCGTGTATATTATAAAATAATGGTACGTTCACGTTGATTTTGTATGTGTCGTGAAAGAATTGACCTTTAAATTGTCTTTAAAATTTTGGGAGTAAAATTAAAAATAAAGACCATGAGTTTCTATTTTGCATCGGTTATTGTAACTCTTAAGTGTGGCTTGAGTTTATAAATTGTAATCTATAAATTTAGTTCTGTAAATTAATATCAAACATATTTTTTATTACCAAGTATTTTAATTACATATTTTGTGATTAAACTAATGTAGAGACTTGTGCAGGATGGGTGACCATGGGTAATCATGCAGCATGTAGGCAACTGACGTATCGATCCATGAGTTCTACAAGGAAAACATGACAATTGAAAGAAGAAAACTAATGCATATATATAATTTGGACCAATACACTGAGCCTAATGAAAATCCACTAGAAACTAAAACGCATTGTACCGACAAGATACCAACAAGAAATTATTCATTTTATGTTGAAGGAAAAAATGTGGCTTTGATTTGGCTTTTCACACAAGCAACAAACAATACCAGGACCATGAGTGGTGATGGGAGAAAGTGCAATAGCTGAATAAATAACTAAATAAATTTTCTCTTGTTATGTATGAACATAAAATGAACCAATAGACCTGTATCACAATATAAATTTGTAGCAGAATATCAATCACAATACCAACACATTTTTACGTGGAAAACCTCCCCCGTTGAAAGAGTAAAAACCAGGGACTGTAATCCATCCAAAAATCTTCACTATTAATCACATTATGAGTTTACAACAATTCCCTAACTCTATCAAGGAAATTATTATAACAACATCATCAAAAAATTTAATTCTTGACAACAATCACAAATTTGATATCAAATAAAAAACAGGAGATAGAGGAATCAAACTTAGAGCCTTTGTTCGAGTAGTATATCTCTCCTCAGAATGCTTCCAATTCTTAATCCAACCGTTTAAATTGAAGTGACATGTCTAATGAACCTTTTTCTGAAATTGAGTTTAATCCAACGGTGCACGAAGGAGTTACAACCCTTTGAGTAAGCCTGCGCAATTCAAACTCTATTTTTCGATCAATTCTGTTTTGAATGCAGAAACTCACTATAAAGACCTGTGATTGATGGTCCAACTGTTCCAATTCAAGAAATGCGAATTCATAACTTGCTGACCAAATTTCAATCTAATCCAACGGTGGATAAAGGAGATATGATAATTTTGAGAAAACTGCATAGAGAAAACTGCTATGGGTGTTCTCTATGTAGATTTCTCATTTTCTTCTTCTAATGTTTCTTTCTTTCTCTTCCTCTCTCTCTCTTTATCAACCAACCACACTTGGTTTCTAGCAGCAAACCACTCTTCAACCGTTGCACAATAAAGGAAGTACAATTACTTATTCCGTTAACTCACATAAACAATAAAAGAATAAAAAATATATATAATATTTGTGGTTTTAAATTAGGGAGTAACTTACATAGAATGGTAATGATGATGTCTTAAATTAACACCACTTGCGGAACGTGTGTACATTGGTATAGAACCATCATCGGTACAGCCAGCAAGGGCATGTGTCATGGAATATCACATATCGTGCTTGAATATTAAGAACCATGTATGGATCTGCTAGGAGAGCAAAACTTTGGTTGGTTGAAACATTTAATATAATGGTAGCAAAATAATTTATATTTCATGGATTATAATGCCACTAGACTGACTTTATTTATCATCTTCAAAAAATGATAATCATATGCATAACCTAACAATGAGTTTATGAATTTGTCAATTTGATAATCATAAAAGCTTGAGATAAAATTGGCATAAATTCAACCAGAATTTTTCAAGACATGGATAACAACACATCCAACACAAAAGGAAACAATATTGTGTACAAGACCTGCATTGAATTAGCATATTTCCTAAAGCATGTCGGTGGTCTATTGTGTAGATACCTTGAGAACAAAGAACTTGTCCATCGCACAAACCTTCAGAATGAAAAATCTGCCCATACCTTCAACAACTAAGCATATGTCTAGTATAACATTTGATGACATGCTAAAAGAATTAATTTAAATTTAAACCATCCTTTTCAACAAATGAAAATACATACCGCTAATAATACAAGTTGTAGCTAGTCATCAGCATCCCATTGATTCACATATGATTGAGGTATTGTTCATTGTTCATAAGGCACACTATTATGACTTCTCGCTGGTCATATCCAGTCTCATTTTTCGGCCTCTTCTCAAGCAGCAAAACCTAGGTCAGATAGACAAGAAAATTTAGACGTTTTAACTCTCATTGAAATAGTTAAGCCTAACAATTACTAACAAAATTTTAAACATTGAGAAGTATATGTACACGACATTGCAACTATGTTATGGCCTAAGTTACCTAAATTGTGTCTTTGTTATCAATCAAAAGTTGCTAAGTCTACAAAATTTCAATCAACTAAATGTTATCCTTAACCTTCCTTGACAAGGCAACTTGGAACAAAAATATATTCCTTTCTAAATGTTCATCTGTATTAAAATTTGATGCCTTGATTCTTTGCATGCATTTGACAAAAGGAAGTTTTGTATGAAGATGATTTTAACATTCAGAGGCATGTATGAAGATGATTTACATTTGACAAAAGGAAGTTTCCTTCATTGAATTTTAATTATCAATCAGACACTACTAATTACTTAAAAATGTACATTATAGATCAATAGGACAATGTCCTCTACCTTTCTTGGGTAGAGGTGAAAATTTTATTCATCCTGAATCGAGATCCGCAATCAAACCTTGATGCCTACTCTAAAATTGCCATGGTGAAGCTCTGTACTGGCAAATCAATAGGGAATTAAAAACAGAACAAAACATAAATTGTCAAAAATTCCATAATCACCATATGTTAGAAAACCGTTAAGATATATTTGAAGCCATTAGCCTAGTTTATTTATATGCACCTACATTTAATATTGATGCTTCAAGTTTGAATGATATTATGTACAATTTTGATAGGCATTAATCACCTAACCTGCATCTTCAATGACAAATTCCACGCTGGCGAATAGGGAACCAATATATTATTGTCAAGTCTACACGCCAAACATCGAGGACTTGATCTTATTTGATTTGTTTATATAATGACATCTACTAAAAAAACCCGACCTTGTCAAATGTTGCAATGCCTCTTAAAGGATATAAATTGCTTTTCAACTAAAAGATTTTCCTCACTTACCGTGCATTTATATTGGATATTCAATATAAAAAATAAACTTATCAAATCATAAGGTAGACAACCAGACTATAACTCAAAGGTGATCAAGCAAAAGATGTTATTGCTAAATTTTTATTTTCTCCATTTGTGATAAGACACTAAAGCCACTACCTCAAGAAACATGCATAGATTGTTAACAAATACAATTGAAATGATAGAGTATATGGATAAAGGATAAGATAAGGAACATAATAAGAAGTTTTTGATTTAAGGGAAACTTGTTTATGATATTTGAGACTTTAAATAATGGGCATATTAATCAAATTTAATTTAAGCATTGTCTTGGCACTAAAAAACTTATGAGTAGGAGACGTTATATGTTTGATTTCTTTGTTTTAGTTTTGTACAAATAAAATCAATAAAAGAATTCAACGTTTTCATTGTTTTTAGTCAGAAAGGAACTTAAATTGAATCATATTAAATCATCTCTACTATTAACAGGGTCGATTGTGAAGGTTGTGCATAACCTATCATAGGACCATCAATGTCGGTTTGTACTACAAATAATCAGAACATTAGTTTGAAAAAACACAAATCAAGTATGTGGTGCAAATTCACTTGACAGAAAATATAGTATTTATCAAACATACATAACGAAACCCAATTTGTCAAAAACCTTATGGTAGAAAATAAAATCTTTTGGCTACGTAAAAGAATGTATGCCCGTAGAACTTTTACCTTGTATCCTTGAGGCAAAAAATCGGATATCCTGGGCAAATCTTACTACACCAGCTGCCATTAACCACAAAACCAATGTGACAACTTAATTTGAAATAATATAGAACATGGATGGAAGATCAGATTAGA
This sequence comes from Dimocarpus longan, assembly GCA_022984855.1. Lineage (NCBI taxonomy): Eukaryota > Viridiplantae > Streptophyta > Magnoliopsida > Sapindales > Sapindaceae > Dimocarpus > Dimocarpus longan. Next base: position 9,210,609 of record CM041013.1, read on the forward strand.
TGGCAATATGCCAATTACCTAGTTCTTATTAAAGGGAATAATCCAACACTATGCATTGGATTGTTAACTCTTCGCCATCTAAGATACTTGTTCAACTCTTCACTCCCTTGTATTCAACAAATCACCAAAGCCAATTTAATAAGAAATTTATGTGCTTTTTTAAAAATAATAATAATAATAATAATAATAATGTAATATAATCCTAGCAACATTTAATCAAAAAACCAACAAGCTCACTTGAAATGATAGAAAATTGGATAAGATCTCTACAATCAAATACCTATTTCATTTTCCACACACACAAATATTGAAAAAAGTCAAAATTCCCTAAGTTTTTGACATTAAGGTTTTGCTAGAGCAACAGAAGTTGATCAATTTGATATAGTTCTTAGTCTATACATATAAAGCATAGAATATAGAGAAGAAAACAATGACACACTACGGTTAACATGAAAAGTTAACAGAATCAATAAGCTTTTGTATAGAAAAATTACCAAAAAAAAAAAAGATATGATAAGAAAACAGTTGGACAGGATTGAGAAAGAAAAGAAAACAATGGGACAAGATTTTCGAAAATTTTGAATAATCATTGAATACCACATAACCTCATATTTAATAAGACACCTCATGTCATTTGCCAGCCAGTGTCATTGTCTTTAATTGTTTAAAGAACAGTGCATTAAGCTTCAATGAAATGATTGTAAGCTATCACATACTCTTAATAAGAGATTTGAAAGTAAAGAAGGTGATCAGGAACATGGCCGCTTTAAAATTAAAGATAGTTACTACTTTAGATCAACATTATATTACCTTTGAAGGAAGTCTACTTTGATGCCACTCAGAACAATTCACAATGGGCCAGTGTATACTGAGGGAGGACTAGCATTAACAAGTTTGGATTAAGCAATACCTCTTCTAGGTTCTCACGTTTGGATTCAATCTAAGCATACCTTTTATTGTTCTGCCTTTTGTGGGAATATCATAGTGAAACATGGTCTAACGGATTTACACGATATTAAAATTAAAAATAGTTGTTACTCTTCATTCCCTTCAAGCAAAGTCCATTATGATGCCACTCAGATCAATCTGTGCTGAGCCATTGCGAGAGGACTAGCATCAACAACCTTGGAACAAGCAATACCTATTTAGGGTCTTGTTTGAACTCAATCCAAGCACACCTTTTATTGTTTTACCTCTGGTGGGAGTATCATATAGTGAAACCGTGATCAATTTAAAGGACAACAAATGTCCAATACAACATTAGTGAATCTAATCGAACTCTTTTATGATAGGTATACCTCAACTTCTGGTTTAGACAATCAGCTCTGCATTACAAATCAGAATGCCATTACTATCAACAAATGATCCCCTCACGAATGAAGGCTCCGATAATGTGCAGAGGCATGCTTTTCACCATAGCCTTTAGTGTTTCATGTCATTGATCCCAAGTCTTTCACCCCAATTCCAAATGCATGGATGCCAAGGCTTTCACCCCAATTCCAGATGCACTGATCTCATCTGCATCTCAAACGCATCCATTCATCACGATAGGAGCCCACCCATTCTTATGCGTCAATTTTGCCAAATTCCCTCTAATAAAAGCACACCTTTTGCCTACCCGCAACATCAGCAAGCTTCTGTTTTGTTCTATCCGAAGGGCACATCTTGTAGTTTTCACTCGACAAACATGGATTCCTTAAAGGATGCAACTAGCTTTACTACATTTTCCGTATCGAAAGTTTAAGATCAGTACTTTTAAAAATGATCATCTTTCTATTACTTCTTCCAACGCTACAAAACACCAAGCACAAATAAATTTACAACCGTCCAAAGTCCATACATAAATTATCAAAAATAAATAAGGTATCCCATTGTTTCCAACTTTTCTTCACATGCATATGGGCAAGACACCTTGAACTGTGGCTCTTCAATGCAAATATTGTCCAATTATAAGAACACAAAAGCTTTGCATGGAAACATACAAAAACAATGATTTAGGAAACAAACAGTAAAAAATCACATATCTAAATATGCTTTGAGGTAAAAATTATACAGATAGGATATTTAATAACAGCTACTTACCTGGTTTAATAACACATGCCATTACTGATTCTTCAAGGTAACAAAAGACATTTTAATTCACTAGAATGTTGTTGTCAGAGTCTTTTTGACCAGCATTAATCTGAAAATATAACATCTAATTCTTTAACAATCCTGAAGGAGAATTTGAAAGAACATAAAGCAATAAGATTATGAATATACATCATATTTGATGGAATTACTTAAATATTTTTTTTTATCAACTGTTACAATTGTTCCACCCCTTGAAGGTCTAGGATTTGAGTCCAACCAAACAAACTTTCTGATTTTTCCATCTATGTAGATGTACACAATCTATGACATATTCCAAGGAAAATAGCTATAGGCAAGAGAGTAATTAGATCATGGCCTGCAACTTATGCCCTGCATTAGAAAAAGTGAAGATAATTCCTCCCTCCTCTACTTCGATTCTGTTGTACCATAACCCGATGGAAGTTCACATCAATGCCACCAAAAATCGGATCTATGCTGAGCCAATGTCTGTTGAGGGAAGAGACTTGGAGTGTAATAAGTGAGCATGAAAAACATCGGAACAAAAAAAGCTTCTTTGGGCCTTTCATCTTAGAATGCATGGAATCCTTTCTTCTAGTAACATCAGAATGAAATAATTGATTGTGCAGTCTTCTTGTTTCATTAATTCTTCCTCTGGACACATCCTAGCCAATTCACCCATCAAGCTATGAAATTGAGATCCCTTGAAAAAGGAAACTAAGTTATGTTGTAGTTCCTGTACCTTAAAGTTTAAGACCAATTGTCTTAACAATGAGTGTCTCATTCTTAGCTCCTCAAATTTACTTGCCTCCCAAATCCAAAATATATTGTTTTGAGATACATAATCCTAACAATTTATAAACATAGCATAATGTCAAACATTGAAAGTTATCCACTATGACATACTTAGAGGAAAAGAGGAAAATATATGTTATTAATGATAATGACTACTATAATTTGACTTTGTTATACCATAGCTTGAGGAAAGTCCATGACGATGCCATTAAGAATAAATTTGTGCCAAGTTAGCATCTCACGTTAAAGGAGGAGTCTTGGAGTGCTACAAGTGAGCATGAACAACCTCGGAACAAGGAAAATCCTCTTCCATGCTGCTAACTTTAAGAAATATTAAATAATACACAAACCTGACAACTTATAAACACATAAAGTTCACATTAACAACTATATGTCATCAACTCAAAATACCTGATTTAATTAATAGAGTATTCTTCCTTACCTTTGATCTCAATGCATCTTGGCACGTCAATTTGACTTCCTTAAAAGGTGATTGTATGGAAAATCGAAGGGCTTTTAAAAACATCAACAAAAATGGAGTCCCTTAAAAGATGCAACTAGTTTAAGGACATTTAAAAATGATCATCTCTCTCTTTCTTCTTCTTGCAAAACACCAAGCACAAAGAAATTTAAGATCAATACTTACAAAAATATGATCATCTTTAGCTAAATATGTTTTGAGCTAGAAAATCATATAAATAGGAAATTTACAGCCTACTTACCTAGTTAATAGCGAATGCTATTACTGAATCTTTAATTCAGCGTGCAACATATCTGATGGAAACACTAGATAGTTCATTTGTTTTTTTTAAACCTATTTCAACAAACAAAATCGATGTATTCCTTACCTCTTAAAATAACTTCTTGATTTTCCATCCACATAATATACCATCTTCTGAATTTTGAAGCATACCTCACTCTTCTATCTAATGCATATCCATAAATCACCAAAGTCCCTTTGACAAGAAATATATATGTTAGCTTTTCAAATTAAACATCTACATATATAGCATTAAATTTTGATAATAAGAAAATATGTGTAAATTGATGCAAAGTATCAAAAATCAGAGGACCAATTACGTGGTTCATAATTCATTAACCAACATCAAACATGAATTGAAGATAAACATGGTTTATTGACAAGTGGATGTAGTGAACCATGTTCTAGCTTTAAATAGTTGAGAATGTAACATTAAAATTAAGCATCCAAATATATATTTAATTAAGTCTCAGTTTACAATAAATTTGATTTGACTTCATCTACAGGTATTGAAAAATTTAAAAACAATAACAATGTACTAAAAATGGAGCAGCAAATACTTGTAGTTTGACGTTTGTTGCAACCATTGGAAAGTTCAATGGCAATCTCTTTGCTCATACACAAACAATAACAATGGCACGTTATGCTTCCGACTGAAAGTCATCAAAATTAAGAAACTTTGAATAGAGAAGTCAAAAGAAAATGCAAAAGAAGAGGATAACAAAAATGAAGGAAATTTGAAATATATTCGAGTAATCAAGTCATACTTATGGCAAAAAAATAATAATAATAAAACTAATAAGATAGCCAAGGACAATTCCTTAACCAACATCGCTTGACTTTGAGTCTTTGATGTGTAAAAATCTTCAATAACAACATCAACATTTTATGACATGCTCTAAGACATATTTGAAAGCAATGAAAGTACTAAGATCATGGCAACCCATAATTTTGTTATACCATATCTTGAGGAAAGTTTACATCAATGCTACTCATAATAGATCGATGTTGAACCAATGTTTGGTGAGGTAGGAGACTTGGAGTGCTCTTGAAACTCTCCTTCTTCTTGCCTTTTACGTTTGAAGACATGGAAGTCTTACTCTTCTGTAATACATATTGAAACTCTTTTCACATTAGAATAGAAATATTGATTGAGAAATCTTCTTATTTCATTCTTCCTCTGGACATGTCCTGACCTATTCTCCTATCAAGCAATTCACAACTACTGCATTCCTACGCCCAAAAGCTTAAGACCATATACTTTAAATATCAAACATCTTCTTCTTGCCTCTTTTTATGCAGCGAAACACCAAGTTGTAAAGCTTGAATCCAAGTGAATCCAAGAGATTATTTGAGTCCAAATAAGAATTAATAAATAGGCCCAAATTGAGTGTAAGCCCAAGTTATATAATAATGTTAAACCAATTGGACAAAAGCCTAATTGGGTAAATTTCATGCCCGTTCAAAGAATAGAGAGAATAGAAAAAAAGGCAAATATATATTTATATATTTTCCCTAATTACTATTAAGATTTGAAGTCATTCATATAAAACTTAGTTTTTTCTACTCACAAAAGCCAACTCTCATATATCATTCAAAATTCTCTTTACCATCAACAAAGTTAAACTTTCAACCATAGCAAGTTTGGAGTTTAAGGTTGGTTGTGAAAGTTGATTGCAAATCAAGTACGTGTTTTTCTTTTCCTTTCATTTTCTTAAATTTTATGGTATGATAGGTTTGTGGGATCATATTATTTAGGTTTTAAGTATTTTGATGTTAGATTCAAATTGTATGAATTAGTTTAGTTTAATCAACAGCTGCTAGAATGTTTTATTTTGAAACAATAAGACGAATTAGAGAATTTAGTTAGCTCAGTTATACTACTCATAAATTATGAAATTTGGTACGAAGGATCCTTAGGATGTGAGGTTAAAACCTAGAAAATTTCATGGTTAGATGATAAGTGTGTAATTAATTAGAAATTTTTGTTTCTAAATCAGTGAAATAACAAACCTGGATAGTACTGAACTAAGTTGAATCTCAAAATTGTTGGACATGCAATTGATGTTATTTTGGTCTCATTAAATTTTCATATGAACCATTATGAGTCTTATTTAAGCTTGTAAAGTTTTAAGGATTTTTATAAAACAGTTTATTTTAAAAAATTCAGATATCAAGGGCTATTCAGTTTCAAAACTGATGTCAATATAGCCTTGATTTGGATTCGGATGTTTAAGTCGATAGGTTAACAGAGGTATTTAAGGCTGAAAATTTTTATGGTATTCATTCTAGGTCTTTAGAACATATATATGCATTTTGGAACAATTGGCTTTATATAATTTATTAAAAATGAAGAAAATAGCCTACATCAGTAGAGGCAATGTTGATAGTGGAGAATTTTAATGGTATTTGGAGATAGATTAATTTAGTCAATTACGATTTCTGATAAATTTATGAGTTTCATGATGTAATTTTAGGTTGATAAGAGGGATTAAATTCGTAAAGTTATTTTTTCTATTGGGATAAACACAAGGGGTAAGTAAATCTTATATGTTGCTTTAATATATTATATGTTAAATTTTAAAAATATCTTAATTGGTCCTTTCAAATAATCGAATGAAACTTTGGCTTTCTAAAGTTACTTTTTATTATATTTTATTTAATTGATTTTTGTATCCTCAAATATAAGTCTTCTGTATATTATTCGATTGTATTAAAAGTATTGTTTTCCTAGTTAGAAAATGTGATATATTTTATCGAAAGTATTCATTTGTATTTAAAAAGTATTATATGTATTATAATAGTAACTATGATGAAAACATTTTGGCTTGCTTGTCCCTAGTTCATTTAATTGTAATGGCCTAGGCATCGAGAGTACATGTTATAATTGTATCATAGTAGTCCAACTTGTTGCGCAAACATTAATTATATTAGCCTTGTACCATGATTACATGTGCTAATTGTATTGGCCCCGCACCAAGATTATAGATGCTAATTGTATTGGTCTTGCATCAGGATTATAAGTGTTAATTGTATTAGCCTCACACCGGGATTACAAATGTTACAATTGTATCGCATTGTCCGAATCACTAGAATTCAAAATGATAATACGTAATATGAGCCATTTCCATTTTGTTTAAATTCGTATATGAACAGTTTGCCATTATTTTGACTTCAGTTTAAGCATTGAATGTTTTATGTATCGTATTGCTAAATGTTTTATTATTTTATTGACATTGATTTTAAAAATTGAATGTTTTATATATTGCATCGTTAAATATTTTATTGACATTGTTATATTCGCTATTTTTCAATTGCTATGAAATTACAGTTTTATTCTTACTGTAAAGCTACTTTGTGAAATTATAATATATCCTTTTGATTATATACTAAATCGCAATGTATAATATTTACCTATTAAGTTGACAACTCATTCTTCTTCTCTACTATTTTTTTTTTAGATTAGTAGGTCTTATTTATCTTAAAAGATGAGTTCAAGTTATTGATGCCTTTTAGGGGAGGATTTCAGTTTTTCTATTGTGGTTATATCTCTTCCTATTATTAAAGAACCATTTAAATTTGTTTCATTGGTTATGACTCAAATGTAAAGATGGATTTTGAATATTCATGAATTTGAGTTGTTTAAGATTTTTAATGAGGTGTTGAGACAAATTATGTTATTGAATTAAATATTTTATAGAATTTTTTATTAATTGAGTTTTAGTTTTGGAGATTTAAATAATTGATTGAACATAGCGTTACGGTGGTTTTTATGTCAAATCGGGGTGTTACAAAGTACAAACAAAGACAAAACTTAAATGTCTCCTAAATCCAAAATATTTGTCTTGTGTTATACATATATTGCACAATTTCAAAACATTAGGAAGTATGCATCATCAACTAAAAGTAACCATTGACAAATTGAATGTGCATTATTCCTAACCTTTCTTCTCAATACATCATGGCATGATGACAATTTGACTCCCCGATAAATGCATTCACCAATGCAATTTTAAGGTGATGGATGAGAAATTAGAAAATTTGTATAGAAAATAAATGGGCTGTGTAGACCAGATTTTTGAGAATTCGACATCTACTTTGTGCTGAAGCCCATAACTACAAGTAATGAACCAGTGTATAAAAATTGAACATATTGATCATATCCACAAAAGTGAAAGTTAATCATAAAGTAAAGAGATTAGAGAGTAAACTAATCATAAAGTAAAGAGATTAGAAAGTAAATCCTACTTGAATTATATGAAAAACCATTCCATCATACTGTAACGAGTAAGAATTTGTTGCAAATATATTTCTTTTCTGCTTCTATTTTATTTATAAATTCCTCAACATGTGAAAAATAATGAAGTAAAAGAGGTGGAGAATTTAATACCTAGAGTTGAATGCATGTTTGTCCCAACCCTTAGAGAATTCAAGGTCCACCTCTTTTCACATACTCTTCATCAATCACAATATAAGGGATGTGAGAGATGTCAGACCAATGCTCTCCTTCCCCCTTTCCATAGCAAGCTCTTACCATAGGAGACCAACTTATGCTCAAAACTTGTGGTGGTACCTGAAGAACCGACTTTGGCAATGCTTTCAATTTAGGGCAAATTCGAATTTCCAAGGTATGAAGAGATGGCATGATTGTTATATTGTGATGTTCAATCCCAAAATCCCACTCTTCCCATTCCTCCATGTTCCAAAACCAGAGATATTTCAATTTGGGAAAAATAGTAACTGATAAAGATGAAATATTGTTCCCACTTTCTAATCCCAAAAGTTCATTACCCACTTTTTTTACTCTCTTCATCTTTTCTATATGAAGTGATTCAAGGGATGGCAATTTTCCCAACGAAGGAAGTTGCTCACACTTGATCCATTCAATCAAGATTAATCTTCTCAAATTGGTAAAAGACTCTGTCCAATTTGGTGACACTATGCTGCTTGCATACTCTGATATTTCTAATACTTGTAAATTTGGAGGAGGTTGTAAAGCTTCAAGAATTGCTTCATTGTTCATCAAACCCGACCCATGGAAGCCTAATGTCAATGCCAAAATGTTTTTCTTCTTTGCAAGTTGTATTCTCTGAGCCTCCCTCACATTTGTCAGATTTCCCAAACCTTTTATACCAAAAGATCCTCTAAGGTGGTCAAATTTATTCAAGCATTCAAGTGAACATGCTTTGCTACCAAAATCAGCCTCACTCACATGGAATTCAATTAATGTACGAAGACATATTAGTTTCTCAAATCCTTTTGGCATGTATTTAAGAGAATCAGTCCGAGGATTTTTTAAATGTCTTAGATTGATCAACTTCCCCATCCCTTGAGGCAGTTCCTTAAGTTTCTGACACCAAGAAACATTTAAGGTTTGTAAATTATATAATTCACATAATGTTTCCGGTAACATTTCTAATCCTGAATTAAAACTTAAGTCAAGGTACCTCAAATGTATTAGTTTCCCTATCTCTTTAGGAATTTTTTCTAACGTTATTGCATTTACATAAAACTTACCAATCATTACTTCTTGCTTGACAGTACCGCACAATGTCAACGCCCTTAAGCATGTATTTTGAGCCAACAACTTTAGCAAGACTCCATCAATTGAATACATGCCTAAATCAAATTTAATCAACAGACTCCGCAATTTTTTTATGTTACAAATGAAGACAGGAAATGAGCTATTTTCGTCAACCATTAACATTAAATTTTGAACTTTCTCAAATGAAATGTCAATGCTTGATTGTCTAAAATCTTTGTCTATTCCAAAACTTTCATTATTGGTAAGAAACTGAGCAAAGTCATGCACTATATCATGCATTTTACATCCTATAATGTCACCAATATTATCTTTTATGAACTCTTGAAAAAAGGAACGTGCAGATAGACTACTAAAATAATCCTCACCTATCATCTCAATCTCTTTATTGTTTCTTGCTAAGTTGAGATAATCTTGAGCCATCCACAAGTCAATCAACTCATCTTTATCTAATTCGTAGTCCTTTGGAAAAGTGGCACAATATAAGAAACATCTTTTAACCATTGGAGGCAAATCATTATAACTTAATAATAGAGGAGCAATAACATCCTTCTCAAACTCTTCCAATACCCATATCTCACTATCTAAGATAATTTCCCATTCATTTCTAGTTCTTTTAAATTGCAAAAGACTCCCTATAGTCTTCGCTGCAAGTGGTAAGCCCTTGCACTTGCTCACTATTTCCTTCCCAACACCTTCTAGTTCACTACACTCCTTATGAGACCTACCATGAAATGCAAAGTGCTTGAACAATAACCAGCTCTCATTTTCAGACAATTCCTTGATGGGAATTACAATCGATTTCAACATAAAAGCAACAGTCTCCTTACGTGTGGTGACTATAATCTTACTTCCGTTAGGACAATTCTTAAGGCAATTGTACATTGGTTCCCAATCTTTGTAGTCTTCAGTCCACACATCATCTAATACAAGAAGAAATTTTTTTCTTGTAATAGATTGATGAATATTTTCTAGAATAGTTTGCAATGTGGTTGAAGTAGAGCTTTGACCTTCTAGACCTTGAAGTATTGCATTGGCAACCCGTAACTTATCAAACAGGTTTGAGACACAAACCCATATTCTTTTTTCAAAGTTGTTTTTTACCTCATTATTATTGTATGCAAGTTGAGCAAGAGTTGTTTTTCCTATTCCTCCCATCCCCACAATTGAGATGATACGGAGGCATTCTTGCTCACCGCTACTCTCACACAACAACTTGCTCATTAATTCATTCTTCTCCTTATCTCGACCACATATCAGATACTCATCAATGAAAGAGGTGGTTTCTACTCCCCGAGATTGCTCACCACTTGTAATTGTATTAAAAGAATACCTATCTTTTTCTTTGGCAATTTCATCTAGACTCTCATTAACTTTTTTAAGTTTAAGAGCTATGTCACAGTGTAAAACAACTTGCTTAAAACAGAAGCAAGGAGAGAGAAAGAAGGAACATACCTTCTTCTTAAGAGTAAGGGCATTTTCAGCTCTCTCAATTTGCAGTTTCAGTTTTGAAGTGTTCCACTCATCTAACACGTTTTCCGCATCATATGATATAGCTTTGAGCTTATCTAACCAGAGTCTGACGCTTGTCTCCTTCACTTGCCTTAGCTCTGCGTCAACGAGCACAGCTTGAATGGCTTGGAAGTTGCTAGTCAACTTGTCTACTTCTTTGCTGACACCACGTACTAGTGTAACTTCTCCTTCAATCTGTTGACGAGTAATTGAAGCTAATTCCTTTAAGACAACGGAAACAATTGCATCGGCCATAGTTGAGAGATGGTGCTTTGAATGATAATTATGATAGTAGAGATAGAGTTTTTGAATGTGAAAATGTTGGCATCTACGGCATGCTTTTATACTCGATAAAAGAGAAAAGTTGTTCTAAAGAGCAAAATCTAATTTTGCACCCCCAAGGCTTGGAGCAAATACGTTGTTTACTCCCATGAGGTTTTTGTATTAGCATTTTTGTCCTCCATCATTAACAAATAGTCCAAAAAGTGGAATTTCTTTAATGTATGAATAACAAATTGGTAAATAAGAGTGTGACAACTTGTTCATGAATGATTGAACAAAACAAATTAAAAAAGTTATTTTAGAAAAAATGAAATTTCGTATCTAATAAAAATAAATGGTAGGGGATCGAATAGACATCTTTGAAGACCACTTGATTGGATTTGTCTTTACACTCTTCACATTAGTTGGCCTTGGTGACCAGGTTTTTAAAATGGTTAAATGGATAAGATAAATTAAAGTTGGTTTTCATTTTGAAATAAAATCCAACTTGATCCAATAGTGAAAATTTCTCTTCTTTTACCAAATTTGATACCCTCCTTCAATGAGAGAAGATCATAATGCCTCCTCCATTGCACTAATTTAATTTTTTTTTCTAATTTATTTTTTTATTAATATTTATTGTATGTATTTTATAATAATTTATTAATTTTTTTATTAAAATATTATTAAATAATTTAAATTTGATTTTTAAGAGTTAAAAAACACTCTTTTCCAGTTTAGTATAGAGATACTTTTTACTTTTTCTAGTTAAATGGTTGTCATTTGTTAAAATAACTAAAAAATCAAGGTTATTGCAGAAACTAACCAATAAATTGAACATTAAGCATTGATAGGGAAGTATAAGGTTGTTGTTGCACCTAACCCTTTATTAAAAGTATGTATATATATATATATATATATATATTGATTTTATTACACTAATCACAAGTAATTTACATACCGTATAGTTTGTTGAACACTCTTGATCAGAGTTTCTGAGGTATGGTCCGAAACTGAACCTCCACAAACTGAAAAAAAAGACTCACTTCACATGAGAAAATTATCACTTTGATCAACTGACTAATGAGCATAATTGAACTCTATCCTTGTAAGCAATGACAAAGTTTTTGCAAGTCGTTTTACTGCTGTCGACAGATCTCTATGCTCATTAAAAGTATGTAAAGGAGAGAAGTTTTTCTAGTCGCACTAAACCGTGTGAAGGGGCTACTTTTTTTTTAATGGATTATTTGTTTCTTCGGGCCCTGGACAATTTTTTTTTAACCATGTCGGTCACACCTACTACAGTCTATCCAAATTTATGAATTTTATAAGTACTTGGAGCCACTTGCCTCCCAAGTTTCCTTGAATTATTTAGATTAATATAATATTATAATACTATTTATTATTATTTTTAAATATAACAAGTTTCCATAAAAATTTATTTTCTTACGTGTCACTTTCAAATTGAAGATATAAAAGCCGTGGCAATCAATACCTACTACGATATTATAATATTATATAATAAAATCAATAATATTAAACAGTAAAAATAATAAGAATGTCGAAACTCATTAGTAAATTTGGTTGAGATTTAGGAGATTCTTAAATAAATGAAAACAAAAAATGTTATATGATAAATTATGTCATTTTAAAAAAATGAAATTTTTATTTGAATGTATATAATGAAAGTTACAATTAGAATTGGATTTTTTATAGGTATCTCACATTTGTACATAAATATACCCTGACTTGTGATATAGTAAATAAATTAATATGATATGTAAATAAATAACTTGTTTCAAACAAATTATACAATTAGATATATTTAATGTAAAGAACATGAATGAATTGAAAAAAAAAAAATGTGAAGAAATAATGAAAATTTATAGGAAGAGAAAAATAAGAAACGAAATATATATTATTAATTGTAAACAATAATTATTGAAATTGTGTGTTTTTAGTTACATACATTATAAATTATTATTATCATATTATAAGTTGTGATATTGTTTGAACCTTTTTTTTTTTTTAAAACAAACACCAAGTCAGCCAGATATTTACAAAGATCAAATACTATGTATGCAACTCAAAGATATACTCTTATAAGTCATAAACGATATGATAGATGAATACTCTGAGATCAAATATTATTTATAAGATCTGGATCACTTTTGTCACCAATGAAAGACAATTACTGCACTCACAAATAAGCAAAGAAATTAGTCATACAAGCTTTAAAATGCACTTTTTAGAAATTAAATTATCAAAATCTTGATAAATGAGAGGAACATTTCTAAATCACTCCCAACTTTTGCTCGTAATATGAAAATGCTCCACAGTTTTGTAATTAGCCATTTTGCTCCCCACTGTTTGTTTTTCCATTAAAAAGTTGACACTAACACATACAGAGCTATAAATGACTTCTTTGCCCCTGATTTAAACTTAATTAAAACAAAATTGAAAAATAAAATAAATTTAATAAAAATAAAAAATTATAAAAAAAGATCTCTACTATTCATCTCTGAAATGGACATTGGGAGATCAAAATCAATTTAATAATTTGTTAAATTATTAAAAAATAAAAAAATAAAAATGCATTGATCTCTACCATCCATATTTGAAATGGGCGATGAGAGATCAAAATCAATAACAATTTTATTAAACAAAAATTTAGAAAAAAAAAATTGAAAAAATAAAGAACATCAAAAATTAAAAAAATATATATATTTCTAGACCAAACCACGATCATCTCTTCTTCTCCAAGCAAACCATAACCCCTTCCACCCACTCAACCATGTCTTCCTCTCTACTCAATCAAACCAAACCAAATCAAGGAAGAAAATAAGAAAAAAATAAAATGAAGTCGATGATGTCTGGTACTGAGCCTGTAATAGCAATGGTGGTAGCGATGGTGGGGTGGCGTGATGTAAGTGTTGCAGGTTGATAGAAGAGTACAGGTCGACCTACATTGGGAGAGAGAGGATGCTGACTTTGGTTAGGTTCTGGTGGGTCGATGATGTCTGGTATTGCGAGCTAATGGAGGAGTGCACACCAACCTACAACAATAACCCAAAGTCTGGTGTTGTGAGTTAAGGGGTCAATGATGTTTGGTGTTGCAGGCTGGTGGGTTAATGATGTCTTTAGAACTTATGGATGGAGGGTTGGAAAGAGAGATAGTGGTGGTGGTGGTGTTGACTTGGTAGAGAGGGAGAGAGAGGATGGTGACTTATGGATGGAGGGTGGAGAAAGAGAGAGGAATGACAGGTTACTATTTTTTTTCTTTTTTTTTTTAAGAAAAATATATAAAATTATAAAATTGATTTTTAATAATTTTTTTTGGTTTTTTTAATTATTTTTTATTAATTAATATTTATTTATCCACTTCATTTACCATTTTATCCTCTCACCACAACGGCCTTAAACAGAATTGGTAACAGTGGGGTGTCATTTGCTTATTTAATTAAAATGTGGGGAGGAAAAATGCTAATTAAGTAACTATGGGAAGTATTTTCATATTATGAGCAAAAGTTTGGGGTTATTTAGAAATGTCCCTGAATGAGAAGATATCTAATCATCCATATTAAAATATATGTTATTAAATCGATGGTTAAATGATAAAAAGTTAACTGTCTCATTAGCATGAGTGGTTGAACACTTTCCTTGATCCTAAGAAATTAATGGTTTAAGTTTTACTCTTATCTTAGAACATAAGGTATGAATAATTTTCTTTGAATTTAATCTTCCTCCCTCTATCATATATTTTTTTTTAAAAGAAGTCAATGATGATAAAAACTTAAAAATTATAAAACTTATAAATAATATGTAAAATTTGAGTAGAATTAGTATGACCTACTATGCCAACCTAATTAAAAAAAAGTGGAATTTCTTTAATATGTGAATGACAAATTGGTAAATAAGGGTGCGACAAGTTGTTCATTGAATGATTGAACAAAACTAATTAAAAATATATATATATATATATAAATGAAATTTTTTATCTAATAAAAACAAAATGGTAGTGGAATAGACATCTTAGAACACTACTTGATTGATAAGCACATTACTTGTCATTAGTGACCAGATTTTTATAATGGTTAAATTGATAGGGTAAATTAAAGTTGGTTTTGATTTTGAAATAAAATCTAGTTGGATCCAATACTAAATTTTTCTCTTCTTTCACCAAATTTGATATCATTCTTCAATGAGGGGAGGGCGTAATGCCTCCTCCATTGCACTAATGGAGGAAGCATCACGGTCTTCTCTAATTGGGAGGAGGCTTGCCTTTTAACTGTATGTGATTGGGAGGAGGTGCCACCAAAAATGAAGCCCACTATAGCAAATGGAGGAGGTATGACACCTTTTCAATTGCAAGATAAAGAATGCTCACAACCTCCTCCACTAGGGAAGCCTCTAAAGCTCTCTTTAACCTCTCTATTTTTTACTTCAATTTTTTTTATTAATATTTATTATATGTATTTCATAGAAATTTTGTAATTTTTTATTCAAAATATTATTAAATAGTTTAAAATTGATTATTAAGAAAAAGGGTTAAAAAAAAAAAAACACTCTTTCTAGTTTCATATAGAGATATTTTTAACCTTTTCTAGTCAAATGGTTGTAACTTTTTAAATAACTGGAAAATCGGGGTCTTTGCGACAATTAAACTAATTAGTTGAATATTAAGCGTGAATATTAAAAATATATTTTGAGAATTGTGAAAATGTCTTTTAGTATAAAAAAGGAAAAGTCTTATTGTAGCTGGAGCCGGTCCAACAGCAATAAGCCGCGTGAAGGGGCCATTTGTTTAACCATGTCGGTCCTATAGCAACGTTGTTGTTTGGGCCCCGGACCTTTTTTTTTTTTTATCTTTTTTTAACCGTGTGTCGGTCACACAACTACAGTCATGCATCCAAATTTGTAGATTGTATCTGTACTTTGGGCCATTTGCAGCCCAAGTTTTCATAAATTATTCAGTTTAATATAATGTTATAATACTATTTATTAAAAAATAATCATATATTTGTTTTAAAAAATCATTTATTTTAATATATAACATTTTTTTTAATAAAATTTTATGTTCTTTTATATCACTGTCAAATTAAATAGACAAAAATTAAACCAGATAACACCTATTATAATATTATAAAATTACAAAATGTTACATTCTTTTATGTCACTTTCAAATTAAAAAGGCAAAAACTGTGTCACTATGCACCTATTATAATATCATATAATATTATTATTTAGTTTTATATTAATATTATAATATTATAAAATATTTTATGTCACTTTTAACACCTACTATAATATTATAATATAATAAAATTTTATATTCTTTTTTTTTCATTTTTAAATTAAAGAGACAAAAACCATGTTTGTCAACACATAGCATAATATTATAATATTATTAAAAACTAATAATTTATTTTAATATATTATAAATAATAAAATTCCCGAAAATCATAAATAAATTTGGTAGAGATTTAGGGATTCTTAAATAAATGAAAACAAAAAATATTATATGATAAATTATGTCATTCATGGTGTTAAAAAAATGAAAATTTTATTTGAATGTATATAATGAAAGTTACAATTAGAATTAGATTTTTATAGGTATCTTATATTTATATGTAAATTTGTCCTGACTTGTGATACATAATTAATTAATTTGATATGAAGTAAATAAATTGTTACCTGAGCTGCAGCCCAAGTAAGCCCATACTTGCTTTTGAGCATATGTATTGCATAAGATAACAACATTGTATCTTGAAGACATGCTAAAATTTTATTGTTATAACTCAATGTAAAACAGTATAGAATGAAATTCGACTGGTTGGAGAGATCATGGCCCCCGGGGGCACCCCCACACCTCCGTCACAACGTAAATCTTTTTCTCAATAACCACCAATTATGTGATTTTAATTGAGACAATTAAAATTGATCTTAGTATAAATTTGAATGTAGTACATTTAGCCTTGGCTAGCTCAAAATGGTGGAACTCATTCCGACTCCTATCTCGAGTATGGGAGGATTCCGTGAAAACTGGGATCTTCTGGATTAAAATCTAGATTTACTGAAAATCCTTTAAAATAATTATCGTAATTTTGACAATCACTTTGATTGAAATACAAATTGAATAAATCTAAAATCTTTAAATTCCTCACGCTGGACCCAAAACTTAATAAATAAAATATCTATAAAATGATAGTTTATCTGTAAGACTATTTGTGAAAATACATTTACGAAATCTGGTTAATAAAAGAAATAATATACATAAATTCAACTGTTTATCATTATGTGACTCTTCTCATGATATGCAATAATCTGTACGAATCTGCAACGAATACCTGAAAAAATGAATTTATAAAAGAGTAAGCGTTAACGCCTAATGAGTGGATATAACTTTTCTAAAAGCATTTCTAAATAAAATATATTATTTTTAATAACAATAAATACTATAATCTGTAAACTTTTTCTGGAATCTATTTTTGTAAATCTCGTATTATGTAAATCTCTTTCTATAAATCTGGTATTTTATAACTCTCGTTCTGTACTAATCAAACTCAGTATATAACATCTATAATTTGAAAATCTACACCAATTAGTACTCAAGGGAATCTGTTATACGTGATGGAGATATTCAACACACACGCAGAGTGAGAAATAACATCTGTCATACATGTGCTGGGCAATTCAATGACTCATACATCTATCATACACGTACTGAGCGACTCTCTTGAACTTACTCACGTGAAGCATGTTTGACCGTTAGAAGGGAGGACACAACTTGATATTCTGAAAATATATTTATTTTTATTTTCTTTCCTTTCTCAAAACATAAAATCATATTATTTAAAACATACTAAAATTTTTCTAATAATAGCTCAAACTGAAAACATAAAATTCTTACTGTAATTTCTGATAAGTATGTATACGAATCGCAATGAATTTTTATTTCAATCGTAAAACATAATTTATAATCTATAAAATCAATTAACTCAACAATTTATTTACTTGAAATAAATAATAAAATTTAAAATATAAATAACATAACTCAATTAATTTAATTAAAAATAAAATTAACATAACTCAATTAATTTAATTAAAAATAAAATTATCCACTCACGTAACTTTTTACTTATTTTTGAAAATAAAACGAGTTCCTCTTTGATTTTTCATAATCCTAAATCTATCGTAAAGCCATATAAAACTTAATTTAAAACTTATAAAAAAATAAATTAATTTTTTAAAATTTAAATTTTATTAAAATATATTTACTTATCTTAATAAATCGAACACCCAAATATATATATATATATATTTTTTATATTCTACTACTGCCCGACAACTTCTCTGTGTTTAATATGCTTCTAAAGACCAATATGTGTGCCTGCTCACTCATCCTTATATCTTCATGGCACCGCCTCTTTTTTATTTTATTTGTCAATATATATATATTTTTAAATGAGCATGACCCACCACGAACATTTATATATATATATATATATATTTTATATTAATGGTATGGCCCACCGTTTATATTATTATTATTATTATTATTTAAAAAGAAACTCACCTAACCGGTTGAAATTTTTCCAACGTATATAAATTTTCATTTTAAACCCTTATGACCTTTTTCCTTTTAACCCAACTTTCTTAATTCCTTTTAAAAACATCATTCAATAGGATATTTATCCACAAACTTCCATACTTCTAAAATTGAAACCGAACCACATTAATAATAATAAATTAAATTTCAATAAATTTTTTACGTCCAGTTAGATCGGAGTCTTACACAAAATGACATAATATACTCACTTTCTGACATATTTATTAATAAGGATTTTAGAGAAAGAAATAAAACTTAATTCCAACTAAATTACCTTAACCCCACATCCAATTGGATCATGTTGGAAAGGGAACTTGATTCCCCCCTCTCACTCTAGGAATCAAGTAGAGTTCCCTTTCCTAATATAAAGGGAATTTATGTGGCTTTACTAAGATATCATCTACCAATTTTAATAAAAAGAATTGCAAATATACATCTATTTTTATATCCTTTTTTTCTTGTTTATTATTGTTTGTAATTTTTTCAACTCATCATCTTCTTCATATCTCTCTATAGGTATGATGAAGTCAATAATATAACTTATAAAAATGAAAATAGTATATGCTTGATTTTATTCATTGTTTTTTTTTTTTCAATATCATTGTATGCATATACTCTTTTTATTATTATTTTCTTAATTCAATTATTTTCCCAATTCAACATAGTTTTGAGTTTTCTATTAATTATTTTATGTTTAAAATCACAAATTGATTTTGATGAAAATTAACAAACGATACACATATTTGGAAAAAAAAAATGATAATAAATTGATAAGTTGATTTTGTTGATTTAGGTTTGAGATGTGTTTTGGGACAGTATGGTAGTGATATCAAGAAATAAATTGAAATTTGGGTGAGTTTTGGTTGTTTTAGAAATTTAGAATTCATAAATTGTATAAGTTATAAAACTAAAATCCACTTTCATTTACTGGATATTTTTATAATCAGTTTTGTTTAATTTCTATTCCTTAATTTAGTAAACACAAGGAAAAATATTAATTTAATTCCATCTCTAATTGCTAAAAGTTAATAAACACTTGAATAAAATCTTGTAACTTCATTCCGATTGCTTTTCATTCTTTTTCCATGAAAACTTATTTTACTTTAATTTTATTTCTAATTATCTCGCACAACACCTTTTAGTAGAAATGGTTTAGCATCTCTCTTGATCATAAGAGGTCAAGGGTTTAAATCCCGTTCTTGTTGAAGATGTAGATAATTTTTCGTGAATTTAATTCTCCCTCCCCCACCATAAAAATAGATAAATAAATAAAATTTCTGATTATCTGAAAGGAATTAAATCACACTAATTTAAAAGGAAAAGACATTAAAGTCTAAAATAAAGAAATAATATTCTAAATAAGATTAGGAAATCCAAAGACAGAAGTCGCGGTGGATGGATTCTCCTTAGGTTCTCATCAATATCTTATCTTAGCTCTTGCAGACTCCTTTCTTAATAGCTTAATTACTAACAAATTCATTCTAGTGTTTCTGATGGACATAGTACAAGCCAATCAATCATCCATATCAATAGTCACAATTCGAACTAAATAATTGTTATGAGTATTTTTTGAATTACCTAAATGAGTTGGTAAAAGCCTAACAGATTGGTTTAATGGACCGGCCCAATAGACAAAAGCATAGTCCGTCAGCACGTGGCTCATAGATATGAGCTCTCGACTCTCAGGTCATTCAGCTCGCAATCTCATGTCGTCCAGTCCTGGATATGAGCTATCTGTTTGCTGCTACAGTTTTTAGGTGGCCAATCAAAGCTACTTAATGCCTAGCTCCAGATAGTTCGCAGCGAGATCCGACCTAGACCTGCCATGCACACTAAGCAAATTTTTTTATATATCTAGTAGCTTGATTTACGAAAATCTCAATTGCCTAGTATAGAGATAAAGTCAAAATCCTATTTTCATAGGATTTGATCATTGATGGGTGTCAATCCTAGAAAATGTAATTAGTACAGATTTCTTATTTTTTAATCATGCTAAATAGTGATTTCCCCCTCTATAAATAGAAGGTCAATGTTTATTGTAAAGGACACACATAAGAAAAATAACATACTGCTACTCTGCCAAAAAAATCAGATAAAGCAATCGTGGATGTAGACATCTTCATTGGCCGAACCATGTAAAACCCCATTGCAACAGTGTTCTTCCTCTTTTTACTCTTCTGTTCTCTTCTATTTTGCATCATTTACAGGTAATGGGTAAAGAATTTGGGTCAACTGAATTCCTACATCTACATTTTGGCGCTAGAATGAAGGTTCAGACCGAAATCTTTCCAGTTCTTTTTAACTGTCATGGCAAGAGGAAGAACCACGAGAAGTTATGACGCGGTAGCTGATCAATTAGAGAGGTAGATAGATCAACAACAACATGACTTTTAAACGCTAGGGGAATGTAGCTAGGCCCATGGCATGCACGTCTCATATCCTCACAAACGGCGTTGTTATGGGTATGTGGCCACTGGCCCATCGCCAACTAGCACCGGTAATTCCTGCAATCGACGGGCTACAATGATGGCACCAGCGGCAGGAGGCGTTGGAGAACACGGTGCAGTAACTCGCAAATGTAGTCAGGGCACTAGCACAGACCCAAGCACAAAACGTGCCCAGACCTAAGGCTGCTGCTCCCAAGGAGGTGTTGCGACCTGCCGATACAGCCCGTTCCTCCAACTCGCGCTCGAGAATTGAAGGTCGCCAAACTCGCGTAGAGGAGGAAGTCCCACCTTCTGCGAGCTTAAGAATTTAGGTGAGCCAAGATGGGAGTCGCCACGTGGAGCATGGCCACGATCGAGTTCAGTCTATGTCGCGGTATGAATATGAAGTAAACTATCAGCGACGAGCAAGGTCATACCGGCCCAAAGACTCTTAAAGGGCTAGTCAGGAGTATGTATTAGATCGTCGCACTTTAGGTTGCAAACGAAGGGGTGCATACAAGCCTTAGGATCCAAGGATAGAAGAGCTTCTTCAAAGGGTCTGGTAGCTAGAGGCGCGTCCTGGCATCTTGAATCAGTGTGATCAGCATGGGGAGAGAACCTCATTCACTAGGGAGATTGAGACGCGACCTCTCCCCCGCAGATTCAAGGTCCCTAACATCCCTCAGTACAATAGAGATTGTGACCCTTACGATTACTTGGATGCATTTAATATCCAAATGGATCTCCAAACGATCGATCTTTTGGTCAAGTGCTGTGTTTTCCCAACCACTGTAGGGGACGTACTATGAACTTGGTTAAAAAGTCTCTCAGCTTACAGTATAGATAAGTGGGCATGAATGCCAACAAAGGTTGACCAACCAATACAAGACTCTAAAAAGACAGCTTGTACCATCATGTAACCTCGCCACAGTCTTCCAACAGCAAAGCGAATCATTAAAAGACTACCTTACCTGATTTAGATGCGAAGCCAACAATGTAGAAAACCCCTCGAACGAGAGTATCCTAACAGCAATCTCAGTTAGGTTTCGCAATGATGGAAAGCTTTACGAGAGCATTTACAAGTCTCTAGTGAAGGACTTAGGCGAGTTTTATGAATGAGTTGCCAAAGAGATTAGATGGGAGGAGACTTTCGGTCCCAAATAGTCTAGCCAAAAGAATGAAGCGGGCAGTTCCAACTAGTCAAAGAAAAGAAGCAGTGGTGGAAACAAAAGCGGAGGTCAGAATAGCAGGTTGAACAATCAGGTTGTAAAAAAGGCTAGAAATGAGCCCAAAAATGAGCGACCTCGACGTCAGGGTCGCCCTGATCATTACAGCGTGCTGTCAAATACACTAGACAGGATGTTTGCAATATAAAGGAACATGGAGGACTTTGGCAAGCCTAAACCTATAAGGACCCCTCTTAACAGTCGGGACCGGGATAAGTTTTGTGTCTATCATAATAAGGTCGGGCACAGCACTTCAAAATGTTGGGCGTTGAGGGATGCTATTGAAAATCTGATTAGAAGAGGCCGTCTGAGGGATAATGTGGTACAACCATCAATCTCGTGACCTCAGCAGCAACGACCTCAATTACCTTCGCAGTTAGCACAGCAATAGCCCTAACGAGCTCCCCGAACAAAAGCATGAACCTGCAGTGAAAACTATCTTTACTATACACGGTGGCTCTCACATCGCGGATATGTCTAATATATCACGTGAGCGATACGTGTGAGAACCGAACTGCATTGTGCTCACAAGTCATGATAGGCCAGAAGAACCGGCAAAGAAGGCAAGAATGGCCTCGAATGACATTATCTTCACTAAGAATGATGCTAGAGGCATAATATGGCCCCACAATGACGCGCTTGTCATTCGAGCAAAAATTAGTAACGCCGAGGTTCGATGAATCATGATAGATATAAAAAGCTTGGTGAATGTTATGTACAAGAGGTGCTTCGACTAGATAGGACTAGGGGCAGAATAGTTAAAACCTTCCCCAAAGCCTCTCTACTATTTCACCAGAGGCGCCATCACTCCAGTAGGCTTGATAAGACTTCCCTTTACACTTGACGATTCAGATCGTTAGGCAACTGTGCTGGCAGATTTCCTGATAATTGACTGTCCTTCAACATACAATGTAGTCTTGGAAAAACCTGCAATGAACGACATGAATATGATCACCTCCATCAGGACCCTCACGGTCAAATTTTCAACCCCTAATAGGATTGGTTATGTGTGAGGCGAGCAGCATCTGGCTCGATGCTGCTATAAAGATGTAATCAAGATGGGGGTCAAAGAAAGGAAAATAAACGTAGTTTCGGGGGCTAAGCCACATGCTATGAATGAGAAAAGGGTGAGCCACGACTTCGATCCACGCAAGATAGATGCAGATGGAGCAAGTGGGCCAATGAAAGAGCTCGAGGATGCCTAAGTCAGCGAGGTGGATGCTGAAAGATGCCTTAAGTTGGAATGAGGCTTGGCTTTAGAAATTAAATCCCAACTTGCTGATTTCCTCAAGGCAAACCTGGATGGTTTGCTTGGAACCACGAGAATATGGTGGGAATAGATCCCAAGGTTATGTCGCATAGGTTAAACATTGACCCCAACCATAAACAAGTCCGCCAAAAGAGGAGACCAATGACAGCAGAACGCTATGCCACCTTAAAAGAGGAGGTAGATAAGCTTTTGGCCAATAAATTCATCCGCGAAACTTACTACCTAACCTGGGTCGCTAATCCTGTCCTGGTTAAGAAGAAGAATGGAAAGTGGAGAACCTGTATCGACTTTACAGACCTAAACAAGGCCTACCTGAAAGACAGTTTCCTTCTGCTTAGAATCGACCAGCTCATGGATGTAACTACTAGTCACCAACACCTGAGCTTCATGGATGCCTACTCAGGCTACAATCAGATAACCATGAGCCCAAATAAAGAGCACACCTCGTTTATCACAGATCGTGGCCTATACTGCTATAAGGTGAAGCCTTTCCAACTAAAAAATGCAAGGGCGACCTACCAATACCTGGTCAACATGATGCTTAAGGAACAGATTGGGAAGACGATGGAGGTGTACGTGGATGACATGTTGGTAAAGTCTAGGCAGGCAGCTGACCATATACGCGACCTGGAGAAAATTTTCCAAACACTAAAGAGCTACCAGATAAAGCTGAACCCACTCAAATGCGTGTTTGGGGTAGCCTCTAGAAAATTCCTTGGCTTTATGGTGAACAGTAGAGAGATTAAAGCCAATCTTGAAAAGATCAAAGCCTTGATCAATATGAGAACTCTTGATTGACATGAGAACTCCTACTTGAGTTAAGGACGTGCAAAGCCTCAATGGCCAAGTCGCAACTATCAGCATGTTTATCTAAAAGGCCACAGAAAAATGCATTCCCTTCTTTGATGGGTAAAAGAAAATGAAAAACTTCGAGTGGACAAAGCAATGTAAGGTCGCATTTCAACAACTAAAATACTACATGGGCTGAGCTTTACTCCTATCCAAACCAGTAGAAGGAGTGAAACTCATTTTATACTTGAGGTTATCTCAGCATACCCTGAGCACAGCCCTAGTATGAGAAAAGGAAAGGATGCAGCTCCCAATATATTATGTGAGTAGAAGCTTGCTCGATGCCGAAATCAGGTACTTATAGATGAAAAACTGGCCTATTGCCTGGTGGTCGCGTTAAGGAAGTTGTGCCCGTATTTCCAAACCTACAGGATTGAAATCCTCACCCTGTTCTCGCTAAAACAAGTCGTCCAGAAGTTAGACAATTTAGGATGATTACTTAAATAGGTGGTAGAGCTTGCAGTTTGACATTGAGTTCAAGCCAAGAACGGTGATCAAGGTCTAAGCTCTAGTAGACTTCATTGCAGAGTTTATAGGGCCCGCAGAAGAGGAGGTTGAATCTTCCGAAGGACCTATTTGGGAGCTATATGTAGATGGATCATCCAGTAAGCAGAAGGCTGAGCCGGGGTACTGTTAATCAGTGCCAAAGGGTACAAGATTTTTTGTGCGTTAAGGTTCGATTTTCAGGCCACCAACAACGAAGCTAAATATGAAGCACCGCTGGCAGGTCTACACCTGGCAAAAAAGATGCGAGCTGAGAGATCAAAGATCTTCAGCGATTCATAGCTCGTATTCTGCCACATCCGAGGGAAATACTAGACTAGGGGGTTCAGAATGGCCGCCTACCTCGATAAAGTTTAGAAGTTGCTAACCACCTTCCAAAAGTACGAAGTGAACCAGATTTCGTAAGTTCAAAACTCACATACAGATGCATTAGCTCACCTGGCCATGACCCGAGATGCAGACTTCCTCAAAACTATCCCAGTAGAGTTCCTATCAACCCCTAGCATAAAAGAGGGAGATTTAACGATGGCCACAACTGTCCAACCAGACTCTTGGATAAGCCCGATCTTAAACTACCTACAGAATGAGAAGCTACCAAGTGACAAACTGGAAGCACATCGCTTGCGAGCTAGAGCAGCTCAATACTGCATTTATGATGATATACTCTACAAGAAAGGGTACTTGGCCCTGCTCATGAGATGTATTGATAGCCGAGACTGCAAGACCGTGCTGAAGCAGATGCACGCTGGCCAATGCGAAAATCACGCTGAGGGGCTATCTCTAGCTCAAAAATCGCTCTGGCAAGGATTCTATTGGCCTACCATGAAGCAAGATGCCATCAGTTTAGTCAGAAGATGCGACAAGTGCCAAAGGTTTACTAAGGTTTCGCGAGCTCCACCGGCTTATCTTCAACAACTTGTGAGCTTGTGGCCGTTTGCAATATGGGAAATGGACCTAATAGGGCCTTTACCAATAGCTCGCAAGAATTGCAAGCATTTTGTGGTCGCAGTGGACTACTTCACAAAGTGGGCAAAAGCTAAGGAGTTAGTAGAGATCTCCACCATAAAGATAGAGAAGTTCATGTAGAGCAATATTATTTGTAGATTCGGAGTTCCTCAACAGATCGTGATAGATAATGGAACTCATTTCAACAGCGACCAGTTCATCAAGTTTTGCAATGACCTGAACATTATCAAAAGCTTCTCAACCATAGACCACCCACAAACCAATGGTTAGGTAGAGACTGTAAACAAAATAATAAGAAGACCTTGAAAATCAAAATGGAAATCAAGAAAGGAATATGGGTAGACGAGCTACAAATGGTACTATGGGCATACAGAACCACAGCTTGCAACTCCACTAATAAGACCCCCTTCTCCATGGCGTACTGGTCAGAGGCCATGATCCCGATAGAGTTAAAACTGACCACACAATGTGCAGCGACCTTCAATCTAAGACCAAATGACTAGCTACTTGCCACTAACCTCGACCTCCTCGAGGAGGCAAGAGAAATAGCCTGTCTGAAGGTAGCTATCTATCAACAAAAAATTGTAAGATACTACAATAAAAAAGTCCGAGCCCGACACTTCAACGTCGGTGACCTCATACTGCGCCTTATTTTACTTGGAGCTCGCAAGGCCAGTGACGGATCGTTTGGTCCAAACTAGGAAGACCCATACATTGTCAAAGAGAACTTGAGAAACGGAGTATACCCCTTAACAAGTATCAATGGAGCTGAGATCCCACGAGCTTGGAATGTCGAGCACCTTCGACCATACTATCAGTAATTTTGTAAACATGTATTTCTGATTGGAAATTCAATATTTGATTATCAATAATGCTCCAAATTCCTTATGTTACCATGAGTAATTTCTTTATTGCTTGCCTTATCAAATACTAAATTTCTCTTTGACCAAAGATTAAATAAGCCAAGCTTAGATCTACTATACACAACTTACAAATAATCGCGCTGTGCCATCAAGCTCCAAACATAGCTTGTAAATAATCACGCTATGTTAACGAGCTCGGATCTACTATACACAACTTGCAAATAATCATGTTGTGCCATCAAGCTCCAAACATAGCTTGCAAATAATCGCGCTATGTCAACAAGCTTAGATAAATTACACAGCTTGCAAATAATCGCGCTGTACCATTAAGTTCCAAACATAGTTTGCAAACAATCGTGCTATGTCAACGAGCTCAGATCTATTACACAGCTTGAAAATAATCGCATTGTGCCATCAAGCTTCAAACATAGCTTGCAATCAATCACACTATGTCAACGAGCTCGGATTTATTAAGCATGGCTTGCAACCAATCATGTCATGTCTTCGAGCTCCGACTTGTTAAGCATGGCTTGCAATCAATCGCTCCGAATTATTGGGTTACAATTTACTGGGCATAGTCCCAAAGATTCATTGAGGATACAAATTGCGAGCTACGACACATCAGAGTTAGCAAGTTCACATCAAGTTCTACTTATTTACATATTGAATATTATATTTCAGTTTACAAGAAATGCTAACTTGAAGCAAGTGCAAATCAATGCAAAAACAAAAGACAAAATTGAGGCAAGTGCAAATCAAGTCAGCAATGATAATAACGCCTTGAAACGAGGTCCAAATGTTCATTACAAACAACCTCGCGAAGCAAGGTGAACATAACAACACAAAAATTTTTACAAAAAAAGGGTTCAAGCTATTGGCGGGCTACATCATATGAAGCTGACTCTGGAGGCATGACAACTTGAATTGTCTCTTCTTGGGAGGTTGCATCCTGAAGAGCTGCGTCTGAAATAGCTGAAGATTAGGTAGTCTGCTCCTTGTGTCTAGCCATCTACGACTGCCTCTTTGCCAAAGCATGAGAAGTCCAACTTTGGATGAGCTACCCATAAGGTGTAAAGGAAGTTACCAGAGGTCTCTAACTCTGCCTCTTTCCTAGCTCTAGCGATCTTTTCCTCAGAGAGAGCAACCTTGTTCTCAACAACTTCAGCTCGGTGCATGGCCTCTTCCATACCCTTTTCAGCAACCTCAACTCACTACACGACCTTGTTCAGCTCCTCCTCACTTTTGAGAAGCTTGGCATTGAGGTGTGACCTTGTCACTTTATGAGTACTCATCGTGTGAGTAAGGGCACTCTCGGCCTCTCTTCGAGCTTCCTTAGCATTGTTCAGCCTTGTCTCAAGGGTTTGTGCTAATCTTTTCGCTCTATCTGCCTCCCTAGACATGAACAGAAGCTCATCCTATAACTTCTTCTTCTCGTTCTCAAGCTTCTCCTTTTCCTCCTCAAAAGCCAAAACTTCTTACATCTGCTTCATTGCCCTTATAGCAGCCTGAAATACAGCAAGTAAATATTCAAAACAAGGAAGCGAGAAAAAATAGAGACATTAGAGATTACCATCAGCCCATAACGAACTATCCAAGTAAATAAGACATCGCTTCTCAAGCTATAATTGTCCAGGCTTTTGGTAGAAGCCCCCAGGACTATAGGCAGATTATTGAAGATAGTGTCAAGGCACACTCCTCTAAGTATGCCTTCGGGTTGCGTCTTGACCTGTGGTTCAATTCTCCTCTTCGCAACCTCGGGTTGTTTGCCCCTTTTAGCTCAGGATCGCTTGGCCGGACATCGCTTGGCCATTGACTTCCTTTTCATCCCTCTGCTTGGAGCAACTGAAGCCTCGCGAGCAGGAGCTCTCATTTACTCATCTTCTACCTCAGCTACTTCCGGTTGTGAGATGGGGACCTGGGCTTCTGAAGGTCCTGAAGCCAACTTGGAGGAGGTCGGCTCAGTGGAAGCAACAGCTATAGGAGCTGCGGGCTGAGCAGGTCGAACCGTAGAACATTGGAGTAGAGAAAGTTTTACATTTGTTAAAGTTTCTTAAGGGGCAAGACTAGTCTTTACTCCACTAGTAACTTGGAAAATAGAGGCGAGCTCCCATTAACCCTGAATTCCTATATCCCTTTTGCTATCAAGAAGCTCTCTGCTTAGAGGAGGGGCGAGTCGATAGGATTTAAGGAGCACGTTGTCAAATGCGTAGATTGTGCTTCCTTTCCCTGAATCTGCTAGCATCCTAAGAACCTCAGTTTCGTCTGCGGTTAGGACTGCCCTATCTCCTGTCCCGTTTGCAAGAATAAACAAGAAGTATTGGAATGAAATGGTGTATATATATGCAATAGTTTGCAAAGGTTAATCTCATCTATCTACCTAGACTAAAGACGAAGCTAAAGTTCTGAAGATGTCTAAGGGATAGGCAAGAGATGTAAAACCAGCTCAATTTATAATCTCTCACATTGGACTTGCCTTTTGTGTCACCCTTAGGCAAAAGGCTTTTAAAGTCTGATTTTCGAGCTGCGAGATAGTAAATCCCATCTCGCATTTCCCTTCTCGAGCTACCAACGCTCTTGATGCTATATAAGTGGCAGCACATGCCCAGGTTTAGAGGAAGGAGGTCGTTCATCTTGAAGATTAAAACTAAAGATGTCAACTGGGAGTAAGAGTTGGGAGCTAGCTGAAAAGTATTAAGCCTCAGCTTATTCAGAAGATTGATGAGGTGGGTAGGGATTGAAAATCTAAACTTGTGCCTAAAGTGGTGGGTGCTAATGGCAATAAACCCCTTGAGAGGATAAGACATATGATCATTAAAGAAGATAACATGATACAGCAGCCTCAAGGGAGGTGATATTCCAAAGCAATCCTTTCTAGCTCCTCATACTTTAGTTTTGAGGCATAACGAGTAAACACCTCACAAGCTCGCCTTTCCTTAGCAGCTTAAGGGACCATTGAAGGGTCAACTTGAGCTATGAACTCCTCAACCGCCTCACCACTTAAGGAGGTCGCCTCCTCAGCAGAGCAAGCTTCCCTCCTTTTAAGCCCTTCTGAACCAGAAAACTCGTTGTCTCCTACTCTATGTGACAGGCGATTGCGACCTGAAGACATCTACATATAAAACAAGGGCCGTCAAGTCTCTTCATGTAACCATACCTATAAATCTAAGTTTCTTATTCTGAGGAGGAACTTCCTAGTCTATTGGTTACAAACGCCACATATATCGTTAAGGCCATGAGGGACTCGAGCTACAACCTAACGACCTATGACCTAATGATCTATCAATGTCTCTTCCTATAACTCGCATGCATAAAGTTACAAACAACATTCAGCTCATGAAGGTCCAGCTAACAAGATCAAATCAAGGAGAAATGAAAAGTTACAATAAAAAACAAACACTCAACAACAAGAACAAGAAATATTCAA
Organism: Dimocarpus longan; assembly: GCA_022984855.1. Lineage (NCBI taxonomy): Eukaryota > Viridiplantae > Streptophyta > Magnoliopsida > Sapindales > Sapindaceae > Dimocarpus > Dimocarpus longan. The sequence goes on from CM041013.1 coordinate 9,240,707, forward strand.
ACTAGCACCAAACTTAGAGAAAACGTAGCACATCTAGACTAAGAACAAAAACCTGAGATCGAGAGATAGTTTCGAAGGCTTACTGTGAGCAAAATATAAAAGATACTGATCTTTGGCAGATCTGGATCTCTAAGGTGCTGGTACAAAGATTTGAAGTAAGAAGAAAACAAAGAACTCAGAGGTGTCTGAAAATTAAGAACGACAGAGCGAGGGTGAAAAAGACTGGGCCTCCACTTTATATATGGACGTGAGGCTGGAACCCTAACCGTTAGATTTGGTGGCTCACCAACCGCCCTAGATCTAACGATGTCACATGAAATACGAGATTTTATCGTCATGCGCTGTCAGTTGAAGAAACGTATGCATTAAATGCGCACAAAACAAGACGTGTAAAGTGGCACGGTTATCCAAAGAGTTGCCATGTGATAAGTCCTGTAAGGGGGTAGAATTTGAAAAAGAGGTGTGACAGGTCGCGAGACGTCTGTTTTTACCAGTAAGCTTAAGCTTATAGTCTGCAGATCGTATTAAGAGCTAGGGGACTAATGTCATAGGTATTTTTGGGATTACCTAAATAAGCTGGTAAAAGCCCAATAGATTGGTTCAATGGATCGGTCTAATGAATAAAAGTACAGTCCGCCAGCATGCGGCTTGTAGATATGAGCTCTCGGCTCTCAGGTCATTCAGCTCGCATAAACAAGCTCCTAGATCGCTAACCTTAAGTCATCCAGCTTATGGAAATGAGCTCTTTATTTGCAGTTATAGTTCTCAGCGAGATCTAACCCATGACCTACCGTGCACGCTAAGCAAATTTTTTTAGATATGTAGTAGCTTGATTTACAGAAATTTCAACTGCCCAGTATAAAGATAAAGTCAAAATCCTACTTTTACAGGATTTGATCAATTATGGATGCCAGTCTTGGAAAATGTAATTAGTACAGATTTCTTATTTTTTAATTATGCTAAATAGTGATTTCCCCCTCTATAAATAGAGGGTCAATGTTTATTGTAAAGGACACACATAAGAAAAATAACATACTACTACTCTGTCAAAAAATAATCAAAGAAGGTAGTTGTGGATGTAGGCACCTTCATTGGTTGAACCATATAAAACCCCTATTACAACAATGTTCTTCCTTTTTCTACTATTCTTTTCTCTTCTCTTTTGCATCATTTGTTGGTACTGGGTGAAGAATTTAGGTCGACTGAATTCCTACATCGACAATAACTATCATCATAACTGAAATTAGAAATACAATGCATTAACATATGTGATTAATCAATGACACTCAATAAAGTTTCCAGAAGTTCTTAATTCTAACATATATGACAGGAGCCACATCCAGCCATGCCATATATTGTTCAGTTACCTTGTACTGGGAGCTAAATCCATAGCAAGATCCTGGAAAGTCTTTTCAAGTACAATGCTTGATCCTATCCTGTTGCTTGAAGCCATCTTTACAACCAAACATTCATTCTGTTCTACCAGCATATGATTTATGTCCAGTCTTTGCACTACAATTATGAGTACACATGATATGGCTATGTCTACAATTTTCCAAGTAGCAGTGGTGCTAAATTCACCTTGTAACCTTGGATCGATAATGTCTTGAATATCCCCTCTTTTGATTTCAAGAGTAACCCATTAAAGTAACAAACTTCTATTATTTGTGCTGCTTGGAGAGACTGTTATAGTAAGTTTCCTACTCCTATTGCTTCGAACTTTATTTGTTGTTAGAATCTGCCTCCTTCTGAATAGGTCAAATTAAATACTAATAGCGTTTTGGAGCTATTGAAAGAGTTGCGATCGGGGGGTTACTCCATGATGATCAAGGTATTTTCATGGGTGTATTTATGAGTTCTTTGGATATTTGCACAGTTCTAGAAGCTGAGTTAAGGGCAATTGGGAGAGGTTTTAATCTTGCTTGGGATTTTCGTCTCCCAGCAGTTTTGGTGGAATCGGATGTAAGAAAGCTATTGATTTGATTCTGCATTCAAATTTTAGTCCAATCTACTTCGAGTCTATTATTTTGGACATTTGGAATACCATGAAGAAAGATTGACATATTAAATTACTTCTTATGCCACGAGATGCTAATCAGGTTACCGATTGGCTAGCAAAAACTTGTCTTGATATAATAGTGAAGTATATGACTCTGTCTATTGCTTCTCCTAAATTGGAGTTTCTCCTCAACTCTGATCATCAAAGAGCTTAAGATTTTCCTTAGTGTTTTTTTTCCTTCATTTGGGGTTTTACCCTTGTTTTTTTTTAACCAAAAAAAAAGAGAGAGTGAGCTTTTACTTTTTCTAGTGAAACAATTGTAATTTGTTAAAATAGCTAGAAAATCAAGGTAATTGTCTAATAAATTGAATATTAAGCGTTGACAGGAAAGCATAAGGTTGTTATTGCACCTCCTAACCTATTATTAAAAATACATTTGAAGAATTGTAATAACGTCTCTTAGTTTATAAAAAATAAAAGTTTTTTAGTAGCAATAAACTACGTGAAAGGGCTAATTTTTTTTTTTTTCAAATGCATAATTTTTCCTTTAGGCCCAAGACAATTTTTTTTAACCATGTGGGTCACACCTACTATAATTATACATCCAAATTTCTGGATTTTATCACTACTTGGAGCAATTTGCCTCCCAAGTTTCTATAAATTATTTAGGTTTTTTTTTTTTTAATAGAAAGTTGTTGGTTAAAGTCAATATTTTATTAAAAAGTACAAAGAAAAGTACAAAGAAAAGCAAGACAGAAAGCCAAAAAGAACGAAAGAGCAATCTTTAAAAGAGAAAAAGCTAGACCATGTAAAGGGAAAGATAACATATAACAAATTATTTAGGTGAAAAAACAAGTTTCCATAAATTAAATAGGTTAATATAATATTATACTACTATTTATTTAAAAAATATTTATTTTAATATATAACAAGTTTTCATAAAATCTTAAGTTCTTTCATATCACATTCAAATTAAAGAGACAAAAACCGTGGCAGTCAACAACTACTACAATATTATAATATTATATAATAAAATAAATAATATTAAATAGTAAAATTAATAAAATTCTCAAAGCTCATTAGTAAATTTGGTAGAGCTTTAGGAGACTCTTAAATTAATGAAAACAAATATATATATATATATATTATATGATAAATTATGTCATTTAAAAAAAATGAAATTTTTATTTGAATGTATATAATGAAAGTTACTATTAGAATTGGATTTTTTATTGGTATCTCACATTTGTATATAAATATATCCTGACTTGTGATATAGTAAATAAATTAATATGATATTTAAATAAATAAATTGTTTCAAACAAATTATACAATTAGATATATTTAATATAAAGAAGATGAATGAATTGAAAAAAAAAAAAAAAACCCAAATATGAAGAAATCATGAAAATTTATCGGAAGAAAAATAAGAAATAATAATGAAAATTTATAGGAAGAGAAAAATAAGAAATAAATATATCTTATTAATTGTAAACAATAATTATTGAAATTGTGTGTTTTTAGTTACATACATTATAAATTACTATTATTATATTATAAGTTGTTATATTGTTTGAACCTAGTTTTTTTTTGGTAAACAGACACTAAACGAGTCAAAGATTTACTAAGATTAGATACTATGTATACTACTCAAAAATATATTCTCATAAGTCATAAACGATATGATAGATAAGTACTCTGAGATCAAATATTACTTGTAAGATCTGAATAGCTTTTGTAGTCAATGAAAGACAATTACTAGACTCACAAATAAGAAAAGAAATTAGTCAGACAACCTTAAAAATTCACTTCTTATAACTTGGATTATTAATATCTTAATAAATGAGAAAGACATTTCTAAATACGGCCCTAACTTTTGCTCATAATATGAAAATACTCCCGTAGTTTCATAATTAGCCATTTTGCACCCCCACCGTTCATTTTTTGTTAAAAGGTTGACACTGACACATGCAATGCAATAAATAAATTATTTGCCCCTAATTTAAACTTTATTAAAATAGAATTAAAAAATCAAAATAAATTTAATTAAAATCAGAATTATAAAAAAAATCTCCACTGTCCATCTCTGAAATGAATGTTGGAAGATCAAAATCAATTTACTAATTTATTAAATTATTAAATAAAAATTAAAAAAATAAAACTAAGAACCTAAAAAATAAAAATGCATTGATCTCCAACATCCATGTTTAAAATGGATAGTGTGAGATCAAAATCAATAATAATTTTATTAAACAAATTATTTTTTTTATAAAAAAAAAAAAAGAAGAAAGAAAGAATATCAAAAATTAAAAAAAAAAATTAATTCCAAACCAAACCACAATCATGTCTTCTTCTCCAACCAAACCACGACCCCTCCACCCACTTAACCATGTCTTATTCTCTACTTAATCAAACCAAACTATATCAAGGTAAAAAAACAAGGAAAAAAAATGAAGTGATGATGTCTGGTATTGAGCCTAAAACAGCGGCAGTGGTGGTGGTGATAGGGTGACGAGATCGAGTGCTACAGGCTAATGGAGGAGTATTGACGAAACCCAACCCAACTCCTCTCTTGAGTTCAAGAGGATCCTGTGTAAATTAGAGTTTTTTTTTTTTTAATTAAAATCTGGATTTGTTAAAAATCCTTTAAAATAATTATCGTACTTCTAATAATCATTTTGATCAAAATATAAATTAAATAAATTTAAAATCTTTAAATTTATCGTGCTAGATCCATAAACTGAATATATAAAATATTTATAAAATATCTATAAAATAATAATTTATCTGTAAAACTATTTTGGAAATATATTTATGAAAACTGGTTGATAAAAGAAATAATACACACAAATGCAACTGTTCATCATCATGTGCCCTCCCTCACGATATATAATAATCTGCATAAACCTATGACGAATATTTGGAAAAATGAATTTATAAAAGAGTGAGCACTAACTCTCAGTGAGTAAATATAACTTTTTAAAAACATTTCTAAATATCAACATAAAATATTTCTGGTAACAATAAATACTTCTCAATGATTCATATAACTTCATATCTAAAATCATGAAACTAAATTTAAATATGATCTCATAGTAAAATTGTAAATTCTATATAAATTATCTTCATAATTTTAATAATATAAAATATGAAAATTTATAATCTATAAACTTTTTCTGGAATTTCTTTCTTTAAATCTCGTGTTTTATAAATCTCTTTCTGTAAATTCGATATTTTGTAAATCTCGTTCTTACTGATCAAACCAGTATATAATACATGTACTCTGAAAATCTACACAAATTAATACCCAGAGAAATCTGTTATACGTGATAGAGATGGTCAACATATACACAGAGTGAGGGATAACATCTACTATATACGTGCTGAACGATTCTTTAGGACTTACTCACGTGAAGCCTGTTTGACTGTTAAAGGGGAGGGTACAACCTTAGTGTTCTAAAAATATATTTATTTTTCTTTTCCTCTCTCAAATCTTTTCTGAATATCTATATAATTCTGAATAAATAATTTTCTCAAAAATGAAATCAATATTTTTTTTCAAAGCATAAAATCATATTATTTAAAATATTTTGAAATCTTTTTAATAATAACTTAAACTGAAAACATAAAATTCTTACTGAAATTCTGATAAATATATATACATACGAATTTATAATAAACTTTTATGATCAATCGTAAAACATAATTTGTAATCTATAAAATCAATTAACTCAACAGATTATTTACTTGAAATAAATAATAAAATCTTAAATATAAATAAACATAACTTAATCAATTTAATTAAAATAAAATTATTCACTCACATAACTCATTCACTCAAATCTGGATCTAAAACGAGTTCTCTTCTGATTTTCTCTTCATCTGGATCCACCATAAAATCATATAAAACTCATGAATTTAGAACTTATAAAAAAATTAACTAATTTTCTGGAATCTAAATCCCATTGGAATAAAAATTACTTATTTGGATAATCGAACACCCAACTATTCGGATGATCCATATGAGACTTCCCCCTTTTTTTTTCTTCTTAGCTTCTTCTTGCCCGGTTTGCTTTTCTCTTCTTTTCTCTTCTCTTTTTTTTTTTTTATTTTTCTCCTTTGTTTTGTGTTTGTTGTTACCGAATGTCAACATGTATATATATATATATAACTCCACCGTCTCACTATTCTCTTTATTCATTCCTATCTTCTCTCTTTTTATTTTATTTTATTTTTTCTTCTTAATCGGCACCTACATGGATAAATATCCCCACCATTAACTTATATATATATATATATAATTTTTTTTCACCATCCATTGCTTTATTTTTGTCTCTTTTGCCTTTGATTTCTATTCATCTCTATTCCCACTTTCTTGTCCTTATCCTATTTCATTTCAATGCCTCTTTTTCTCTTTTATAAATGCATAAATATTTTTCTGTTATCCTAATCTCACCACCTCACTCTTCTTCCATTGCTACCTATTTATTCTAATCTCTTTCTCAGCGATACCATTATTTTGTCTCATTACATTTGCTATTGCTTTTATCTCATGCTTTTTGTTTTCTTTTATAAATTATTCACCCATTAACTCATTATTTTGTCTTATTCTCATCAATTAACATTTGTTTTGATTGTTCTTGCCTAGCACCCCATGTTTTCTTTGTTTGCCTGGTCACCTAAATTTGTCCCAACATTTGTTTTGTAAATTTTCATTTTACACTCACTTTTGCTATGATATTTTTCTTTTTACACCCAACTTTCTTAATTTCATTTAAAAATATTATCCAATGGATATTTATCTATAAACTTCTGTACTTCTAAAACTTAAATTAGACCAAATTCATAATAATAAATTAAATTTCAATTAATTGTTTAGATCCACTTGAATTGGAACCTTACAAGCACATGCCATCTTACATTGGAAAAGAGAGGATGGTGACTTGGGTTGGGTTTTGGTGGGTCGATGATGTTTGGTGTTGCGGGCTAATTGATGAGTGTACACCAACCTACGACGACGACCCAAAGTTTGATGTTGCAGGTTGAGGGGTGTTGTAGGTTGGTGGGTCGATGATGTCTCCAAAACTTATGGATGGAAGAATGGAGAGAGAGATAATGGTGGTGGTGTTGACTTGGTAAAGAGAGAGAGGACAGTTACTTATGGATGGTGGGTGGAGAGAGAGAGAGAGGAATGGTGGGTTACTAATTTTTAATTTTTAATTTTTTTACATAACATTATAAAATTAATTTTAATTTAATATCCACCGTCCAGACGGACGATAGAGATCAACCATTCTTTAATAATATTTTTTCGATTTTTTATTAAATAATATTTATTTATCCGCTTCATTTACCATTTTACTCTTCCACCACTAATGGCCTCTAATAAAATTGGTAACAACGGAGTGTCATTTGTTTATTTAATTAAACTGTGGGGTGGAAAAATGCTAATTATGTAACTACAGGGAGTACTTTCATATTTAAGCAAAAGTTGGGGGTTATTTAGACTCTCTAAATGAGAAGATATCTAATAATCCATATTAAAGTATGTGTTATTCAATCTATGGTTAAATAATAAAAACTTAACCACCTCCTTAGTAGCAGTGGTTGAACATTTTCCTTAATTCTAAGATATCAACAGTTCAAGTTCTACCCTTATACTACAATATAAGGTATAGGTAGTTTTCTTTGAATTTAATCTCCCTTTCCCCACCATTAAGAAAAAAAAGGTTAATGATGATAAAAACTTAAAAATTATAAAACTGATAAATAATATGAAATTTTTGAGTAGAATTACTATGACCTACTTCGCCAACCTAATTAAAAAAAGTGGAATTTCTTTAATGTGTGAATGACAAATTGGTAAATAAGGGGGTGACAAGTTGTTCATTAAATGATTGAACAAAACAAATAAAAAAAAAAGTTATTTAAAAAAATGAAATCTTTTTATCTAATAAAAACAAATGGTAATGGAATAGACATCTTAGAACACCAGTTGTCAGCATATTACTTTCCCTTAGTGACCAGATTTTTATAATGTTTAAATTGATAGGGTAAATTAAAGTTGGTTTTGATTTTGAAATAAAATCTAGCTAGATCCAATACTAAAATTTTATTTTCTTTCACCAAATTTGATACCCTTTTACAATGAGGGGATGCCGTAATGCCTCCTCCATTTCACTAATTGAGGAAGCATCATGGTCTTCTCTAATTGGGAGGAGGCTTGCCTTCTAATTGTATGCAATTGGGAGAAGACACCACAAAAAATGAAGCCCACTATAGCAAATGGGAGAGGTATGACACCTTTTCAATTGCAAGATAAAGAAGGCTCACAACCTCGTTCGTTAGGGAAGCCTATAAAGCCCTCTTTGACCTCTCTCTTTTTGAATTCACTTTTTTTTTTTCATTAATATTTATTATATGTATTTTATAGCAATTTTATTATTTTTTATTCAAAATAATATTAAATAGTTTAAAATTAAATTTTAAGAATAAGGGAAAAAAAAAACTTTTTCCAGTTCAATATAGAGGTATTTTTTACTTTTTCGAGTCAAATGGTTGTAATTTGTTAAATAACTAGAAAATTGGGGTATCTTCTGTAATTAAACTAATTAGTTGAATATTAAGTGTGAATGTTAAAAGTATATTTTGAGAATTGTAAAAAATCTTTTAGTATAAAAAAGGAAAGGTTTTCTAGTAGTAGGAGCCGGTGCTATAGCAATAAGCAGCGTGAAGGGGCCATTTCTTTAACCATTTCGATCCTATAGCAATAGACATGACCACGGTTTGGTTCGAACGGTCTGGTTCGAACCCAACCGGGTCAATAGAACTGGAACCATAACAAAAGTTTTGGTTCCGATTCAGAACCGAAACCGGAACCGTTACTGTAGCGGTTCCAGAACTGGTTCCAGTTTCGGTTCTTTTATTAATGGAACCAAAACCGTCGGTTCAAAGAACTGGTGGAACTGAAACAGCTTTGAACCGACGGTTCCGTTTCGGTTCCGATTCTAACAAAAAAAAAAATCAAAATTGTGAGGTCACTATTTGTTTTTTTACATTTCACCCCCTCCCTTTAATTTCTCTTTTAACCCCTCACTTTCCTCTATAAATACTCTTTCTATTCTTAATTTTTTCTCACACCTATCTCCCTCAATCTCAATTCTCTTTCTCTCCATTAGTCTCAACTCTCTCTCAATTTTAACTCTTAGTTTCAATATTCTCTTAATTCTCAATCTTAATTTTCTTTAATTTTTTTTAATTATATCTATAAATTATAATTTTCAATTTATTGTTTGAAGTTTTAAATTCTTAATTTATTATTTTTAAATTTCAAATTGTCAATTTATAATATTTATAAATTTCAAAATTTTTATTTATAAAAAAGGTTCCGGAACCGGAACCGAAACCGTTATAGAACCAGAACCGAAACCGAAACCAGAACCATTACAGAACCGTCAATTTCAGAACTGAATCGGAATCGTTTTATCTCTGTTAAGGTTCCGGTTCTAGCTTTTTTAGAACCGAAACAGTCGGTTTAGAATCGGAACCAGAACCGAACCGAACCATGGTCATGTCTATATAACAATGTTGTTGTCGGGCCTTAGACATTTTTTTTCTTTTTTTTAAAAAAGCAGCAATGTTTCCACCTCTTAAATATTGTATGTACATCGCTTTAAAAATATACCTACTACCAATTAATGATTACACACATACCTAATTAATCGTTGTTTTAAAAGATTATTAATTATAAGATTAATTGCACTAATATTTCTCAAGTATCTCAAAATTACACTAAATCGTAATTTTAACATTTATTGCATTAAAAAATGTTGACCACCATTAAAATCAATTATTGACTAACAATTTATTATGAAAAGTCAAAACTACCCATAATATATGTTTTATTATTTTATTTTTAATTATTATATTTTTCTTGAAAAAAATTGTTATATATATTTATGTAATAAAAAATTAAAAAAATCATATCATAATTATAATTATAAAGAAACATTTGCTTCTAAAATATAATTATGAAATGATTTTTTTATTAATTTTTATTATATAAACATATATAAAAAAAATTCAAAAAATATATAATAATTAAAAAATAAAATGATAAAATATATACTAAGGGCATTTTTGACTTTCGAAATAAATAGTTAGTCAATATTTTTTTTTTTTTTAAATTTTTATGGTGAGGGATGGATGATTAAATTCATAGAAAACTATCCACACCTTAAATAAGTATATGATTTAAACCATTGACCTCTTAGAATCAAGAGATGTGTTAAACCATTCCTGCTAAAAGATGGTATGCATATGGTTAGTCAATAGTTAATTTAAATGGTAGTAAACATTTTTTAGGGTATGTTAGTGCAATAAATGTTAAAGTTGCCATTGAATGTAATTTTGAGATACTTGAGAAATATTAGTGCAATTATCCTTATAATTAATAATATTTTAAAACAATAATTAATTGGGTGTGTGGATAACCCTGAATTGGGTGTGTGTATAAAAAGGGGTGTAAATACCATATTTAAGGGGTGGAAATATCGTCACTCTTTGTTTTAACCGTGCGTCTGTCGCACTACTACAATTATGCATCAAAATTTTTAGATTTTATAAGTACTTAGGGCCCTTTGCAGCCCAACTTTCCATAAACTATTCATTTAATATAATGTTATAATACTATTTATTACAAATTAATCATTTATTTGTTTTCAAAAAACCATATATTTTTAATATATAATTTTTTTTTATAAAATTTTATAATCTTTTATATCACTTTCAAATTAAATAGACAAAAATTTTGTCAGATAACACCGACTATAATATTATAATATTATAAAATGTTACGTTCTTTTGAGTCACTTTCATATTAAAAGGACAAAAACCGTGTCACTTAACACTTATTACAATATTATGATATCATTTAGTTTAATAATAATATTATAATATTATAAAATATTTTGTCACTTTTAACCCTACTATAATATTATAATATTATAAAGTTTTACATTCTGTTGTTTCATTTTCAAATTAAAGAGATAAAAGCCATGTTAGTCAACACCAACTAGAATATTACAATATTATATAATATTATTATTTTATAATACTATATTATTATTTATTAAAAAATAATCATTTATTTTAATATTTAACAATTTTTTATAAAATTTTATGTTACTTTCAAAATGAAGAGACAAAAACCGTGTTAGCTAACACCTACTACTATATTATAATATTACATAATAAAATTTCTCGAAAATCATAAGTAAATTTTGTAGAGATTTAGGAGATTCTTCAATAAATGAAAACAAAAAATATATAAATTATGTCATTTATGGTGTTAAAAAAATGAAATTTTTATTTGAATGTATATAATGAAAGTTACAATTAGAATTAGATTTTTATAGTTATCTTATATTTATTTGTAAATATATATGCCCTGACTTGTGATACATAATTATTACACATGACATGAAGTAAATCAATTGTCACCTGAGCTGCAGCCCAAGTAAGCCCATACTTGCTTTTGACCATATGTATTGCATAGGATAGTGACATCGTACCTTGAAGACATGCTAAAATTTTATTGTTATAACTCAATATAAAATAAGTATAGAATGAATTTGGTTGGAGAGATCATGCCTCTGCTGGCACCCCTACACCTCCGCCCTAGTATAAATCTTTTTCTCAATGACCACAAATTATATGATTTTAATTGAGACAATTAAAAATTGATCTTAATAGAAATTCGAATGTGGTACATTTTGCCTTGGTTCGTTCAAAATGAAATAATATACACTCTTTCTGACATGCTCATTAATTAGGAATTTAGAGAAAGAAATAGAACTTAATTCCAACTTATGCGAAATTACATGGACCCCACATCCAAATTGGATCATGTTAGAAAGCAAACTTGATTCACCCCTCTCACTCCAGCAATCAAGTAGAGTTCCCTTTCCTAATATAAAGGGAATTTATGTGGTTTTACTAAGATAACATCTACCAATTTTAATAAAAAGAATTGCAAATATATATATATTGTTATAAAACATGGCCTAAAAACAATGAATATAGAACAATAATCAAATAAGAGAGAACAAACCAAAGTAGGAGAGAAAGACAGAAAATAATTCAATTGATGTGTATTTTCAATGGTTACAATATAGGCCTATTTATAGGCAAATTGGAGAATCATTTTCATAATTGAATATCAACAAATAAGGTAAAGAATATTATCAAAAAGGAAGTGGTGTTAAGACCATATATTTATAACACTCCTCCTTGGGCGTACACCACTTGATAATACTCTTCGAGATTCTTGGACGTGCCAAAATACTGCCTCATTAAAAACCTTACCAGTAAAACCCAGTGGGACAAAACCTGGTTAAGGGAAAAAGAGTGCAGTGCACATATGTCCAAAGAAGATTCTCCCCCTGAAAATTATACAACTATCACTTTTGTAGTTTGTAAAGTTGACGCATACCAATACCATATACCATCTTCTTGAAAGTTGATGTTGGTAAAGACTTAGTAAATAAATCTGCAAGATTATTTGTAGAACGTATCTGTCTCACATCAATTTGTCGACTTTCTTGGAGTTTATGAGTGTAAAAGAATTTTGGTGATATATGCTTCGTTCTGTCTCCTTTGATGTATCATTCTCAACCATACACATTCTCTACTTGCTTCATGAAGTGCAAAGATCTCAAAATGATTAGATGATGTGGCAATAAGAGTTTGCTTGGTAGAGCGCCATGAAATTGCTGTGTCATTATATGTGAAAACATATCCAGTTTGTGAATGTGATCTATGAGGATCAAAAAGATAACCAGCATCAGCATAACCAATAAGATCAGAACCATTTGTTGTCCTTGAATAGAATAAACCCAAGTCTGTAGTTCCTCGAAGATATCGAAAAATATGTTTGATTCCGTTCTAGTGTCTTCGAGTTGGTGCAGAACTAAACCTTACCAAAAGATTTACCGAAAATTGAATACCTGGTCTCGTGCATTGTGCCAAATATAATAAGGCACCAATGGTATTCAGATACGGTACTTCTGGATCAAGTATCTTTTCACCATCATCTTTCGGTCGAAATGGATCTTTCTTTGGGTTCAAAGACCGGACAACCATAGGAGCACTTAAGGGATGAGCCTTATCCATGTTGAATCTTTTTAGGATTTTTTCAACATAGGCCGATTGATGGACTAGCATTCCCTTTTATTTGTGCTCGATCTCCAGGTCGAGACAATATTTTGTTTTCCCAAATCTTTCATCTCAAGTTCTCTTTTCAAATATTCAGCAGTTTTTGAGAACTCTTTCGGAGTTCTAATTAAATTCATGTCATCGACATATACTGCTATAATTGCAAATCCAGATTCTAATTTCTTTATGAATACACATGGATATATAGATCATTAATATATCCTTCTTTTATGAGGTATTCACTGAGACAATTATATGACATCCATCTGGATTGCTTTAAGCCATATAAAGATCATTGTAACTTTATTAAAAATAAGCTACGAGAATTTGAATTATATGCTTCAGGCATTTTAAATCCTTCGGGGATTTTTATGTATATATTGGTATCTAATGACCCATATAAATATGTCATTACCATATCCATAAGACATATTTAAAGTCTTTTGGAAACTGCCAAACTAATTAAAAATCAAAACGTAATTGTATCCATCACAGGTGAATACGTTTCATCATAATCAATGCCAAGTCTTTATGAGAAACCCTGTGCGACGAGTCGTGCTTTATATCTTACGACTTCATTTTTCTCATTACGTTTTCGAACAAATACCCATTTATACCCAACGGGTTTGACATCTTCAGGTGTCTGGATTATTGGTCCAAATACTTCACGTTTGGCTAATGAAGTCAATTCTGTTTGAATTGTTTCTTTCCACTTAGGTCAATCATGCCTTTGTTGACATTCAGAGATACTGTGTGGTTCATGATCATCATTTACAATAATGACTCCACAATTCTCCAAGGAAAATTTTTCCAAGATTTTGTATCTCTTTAGGAGATTGTACCACTTCTGGGGTACTAGCCTCTACAAGGGCTATTAATTCTCATCATATGAAATTAACTATGAGACAATTTATTTTCACATTATTAATATTAGGTTTCTGCAGTAAACCTTTGAGATATAATTATATCTCATTGTCTCAATTTTCATATGAGTAATTATTTCGATCAAAACATATGATGTCTTCAAACATCTAATAAGTATAGCTCTGCTTTTGTTTTGATCAATAACTTTTATGTCGACATTTATCCACAATATATTATTCAATATCCTCATCATTTTTCTGTAATATGCAGAGCAATAAAATATAAGATCTTAATTTTCTTTAAATTCTCAGTACACATGCCTCTTCAGGGGCAACTGGAAACTTTCACATATGCTTAGGGCAAACTATATAGTTTGTGCACATGGACTTTTCCATATGTAATTAAGATCCCTTTTGAGTTTTATAGGGGGAGATTTAAAGAGTTCTATCTCTTCAAAAACATTTAACTCTTCAGGAGTTATATGATGAGGATTATACACAGCTCGAGCGTGATCTTTAAAATGATCATGATCTTTTATTATTCACTTCAGGGAATAATAACTTTATAAAACGAATGATTTATTTGTTGCCATTTACGTAAATTGTTCTTCAGGAACAATCACCCGGGTTAATATATTGGCAATGAGTATAAAATCATTCGACTATACAATTTTCAAGTAAACGATTATTTGAACTTCAAGTTCATATGACTTATACAATAATCGTCATAATGAATGATGCATGCCAATTATAATTTCACGTTGTTAAATTTTCTAATTCTTTTTCTCCCCCTAACGACGGAAAAATTTATTTATTGGCATCATAAATTTATTTGCATCATCATAATATCCTTTTGGGACTATACTGTCTTACTATCCTTCAGGGATATATTAGACTATCATATTATTCTTCAATGACTAAAAATGTCACATAATGTCCTTCAGGGACCAAACACAAAGTGTCATTCAGGGACATTTATTAGGTAAGAATCTTCAGATTCTATAATGACAGTCATCGTAAAATATGCTTCTTGCATATGACAGTATGAATTCCACTTCAGGTGGATAAAATTTATATGATCATCAAGGCTTTACTGACCATAATCATCGTCATGACTATCAGATGATTTAACATTCACTTCAGGGAATGATATTAATCAATTTAGCCATGCGAGATAGATGATTTTTCACCTCATAATCATTAACATTGCTACTTCAGGAGCAATTTTGAAGTACAAATTATTTCAATCATCTGACTTCATTTATTTCACCAAAATATATAAATCGTAATCACAGTGAATTAATGAACAAATTCTCAAAATACAATTACGACGAATTGTAACAAATATATAATAACCAAATAAGGTATAAGAAAATATATGTCATGTACCTTATTTCGCATCTTACTTTGAGGAGCAAAAATAACACAATCTTAATCATCGTCTCTATCTGGTTTTCACATCTAATAACTCATGCCACTATCAGACCCATGCCGTCGCTAGAGAGATAACGACTCGATGCGTTGAAATTCATGAACAGAAAATAGAATACTTTAACGTATTTATGAATTTAAATTTCACAATTTATATCCTGAAATCATGAACAAAAGTTAGTATAAAAAATCTTCAAGTCTCTACTCAATTTCGATGAGGAGACATATCTATATACTTGAGTTTGAGACGGGTTCTTTTCGTATCAAATTCGAATTGATTTTTCTCAATTTTTTTTTTCATTTACAATTTTGAAACTTCTGGTTCCAAAATCTAAATTATAATCTAGAATTGAAGTAAGGATCTGAAACTTCAGGTTTTAAGATCCAAATAAAACTGAGAATATATTTATTTAAAATCTGAAACTTCTAGTTCAGATTTAGAATACAAAAATTCGGATTCAAATCGTTCATCGAGAATCCAATAAATTAAAACGAATTTGATAGAACCATTATGTCTTCGATATGATCCATGGTCCCTTTTTGAGGTAGCATTGCTTTCTGGCAATGCTGAGGAACCAGTTGAGCGTAGATAATGATTTTTCAATAACAGCTCATTATTTTATTCTGCAACTAAAAGACATGATATTAGCTCAGAATATTTTATAAACCGACGCTCTCGATATTGCTGCTGCAGGAGCATATTCGAGGCATGAAACGTAGAGAAAGTTTTCTCTAATAAATCTGCATCGGTTAATTTTTCATCACATAACTCAAGCTTTGAAGTGATGTCAAAAAGAGCAGTATTATAGTCGGCAACAGACTTATAATCTTGTAGTCTCAAGTGATGCCAATTGTATGGAGCTCTAGGGAGAACAACAGTCTTTAAATGATCATATCGATCTTTCAAAATTTTCCACAAAGTCAACGGATCTTTCACCGTGAGATACTGAGTTTCAAACTCTCAAGCAAATGGTGGCGGATAAAAATCATCGCCGTAGCCTTATCTTGGGCAATTACTGTATTGTTCTCTTTAATAGTATCAACCAAATTCATTGATTGTAACTTCAGCTCAATATCAAGAATCCATGATTGATAATTTTTCAGTAATGTCAAGCACATTGAATTCAGGTTTGGTGGAATTCGACATCTCCAAAATGCTAAAGAGATAAAAACAATATATAATTAATATTTATGTGAATAATAAAATAATATAGATTAATTCCACAATTCATATAAATTTCAACATGATGTTAGAAATATATATATGTGAGTTCGTAGCCATAAATTAAACAAACGAATGTCAAAGAAGAATAGGAAAAATTATTTCGATTGTGTATGGTATGAAAAGATATAAATAACAATTCAAATATTGCATATCCCATCATGGCAATTTATAATAAAATAAGAATATTAAATCAATGTATATTTCTATGATAGGCAATAGTTAATGAATGAGATTAAAATATAAAATATTTCCTCTTTTTCATAGACATATATAAATACATATGCTACAATATATTATTTGAATCTAAAAACTTCTGGTTTTAGATCATTATAGAAATTTTAGAACTTCTGGTTCTAAAATATCTCAGAAACTTCAGGTTCTAAGAATTATATATATTCACACCATAAAAATATAACAAAAATCAAAGAATGATAATACTAATTCAAATAATATTTTATAGTAACAGAATTATTTGAATAAAATAGTAGAAAGTAGATCATATGAATGAAATCTCTCATACTATATTATTTGAATAAGTTAGTAGAAAGCAGATCATATGAATGAAATCTCTCATACTATGTTATTTGAATCAGATAGTAGAAAGCAGATCATATGAATGAAATCTCTCATACTATGTTATTTGAATCAGATAGTAGAAAGCAGATCATATGAATGAAATCTCTCATACTATGTTATTTGAATCAGATAGTAGAAAGTAGATCATATGAATGAAATCTCTCATACTATATTATTTTAATCAGATAGTAGAAAGTAGATCATATGAATGAAATCTCTCATACTAAACTCGTGCTGATAACGTGTTATAAAACATGGCCTAAAAGCAATGAATATTAAACAATAATCAAATAAGAGAGAACAAACCAAAGTAGGAGAGAAAGACAGAAAATAATTCAATTGATGTGTATTTTCAATGGTTACAATATAGGCCTATTTATAGGCAAATTGGAGAATCATTTCCATAATTGAATATCAACAAATAAGGTAAAGAATATTATCAAAAAGGAAGTGGTGTTAAGACCATATATTTATAACATATATATATATATATCTCTCTCTTTTTATATCGTTCTTTCTTGTTTATTATTGTCTATAATTTTTCAACTCATCGTCTTCTTCATATTTTTCTACAGGTATGATGAAGTCAATAATATAAACTATAAAAATAAAAATAGTACATGCTTGATTTTATTCATTGTTTTATTTTTCGATATCATTGTATGAAAATACTTTTTTATTTTTTTAATTCAATTCTTTTTGCAATTCAACATAGTTTTGAGTTTTCTATTAGTTATTTTATGTTTAAAATCACAAATTAATTTTGATGAAAATATACGAGCAACACACATATCCAAAAAAAAAAAAAATTGATAATAAATTGATTGGTTGATTTTGTTGATTAAGGTTTGAGATGTGTTTTGGGGTTCCCTAGTATGGTAGTGATACCAAGAGATAAATTCAAATTTGTGTGAGTTTTGCATTTCTATTCCTTAATTTAGTAAACAAAAGAAAAAAAAAAAATTTAATTCCATCTCTAATTGCTAAAAGTTAATAAATATTTGAATAAAAACTTGTCACTTAATTCTGATTGCTTTTCATTCTTTTCCCACTAAAACTTAGGTTTCGTTTTGTACAGTTTCTTCAAGTTGATATTTTAAAAGTAAATCTTTTGGAAGTATATATTTTAAACTGTTTGGTTAAATTATTTTTTAAGTATATTTAAATTATTAATTTACCAAAAATGACATAAGAAAAAGGAGTAGTATATTTATTCTAGGAATATAATTGCTTCAACCTCAACCATAAAAATTAATTAATAGTAGTAATAATAAAGATTTTATTGTTCTTTGCAAATCTTTTACTCTTGGTTTAATTAGCCTCAAGAAATAAAAATGTCATATTTTTTTACTTTTTGTTTTTATCCATTTCATGTTTATCGTAAAGTTCACCATCACCCCTATGGGCTGATTTTGTTTCTTTATTTTGTTCAAATGAAATAAAAAGATTTTGTTTCTCATTTTTTTTCTTCCACCTGTAACAATTGCAGTATATATATATATATATATATATCAATGAATCAGTAACAAAAAAATTACATTATTAGCCAAAACCAATTAAAAAAAAACACAAAATATAGAAAACTTATCGATTAAAAATGAGTTTTCATATTTTTTATGAAATAAAAAATGAATAAAAATGGAGACTATGTGTTTATATTTATAAAGAAAGTATAATAAGGTTATATATATATATATATATGTATGTATGTATATATACAATGAACCAACCAAAAAATTGCATTATTAGTCAAAATCAATTAAAAAAGAAAACCACTAAATATAAAAAACTTATTGGTTAAAGAGGAATTCTCAAATGTTTTTATGAAATAAAAAGTGAATGAAAGTGAAAACTATGTGTTTATGTTTATAAAGAAAGTGTAATAGGGTTATAAAGACATAAAAATATTAATAAAATAAAATATGGATAGATTAAATATTTTAATTTTTTTTTATAAAAAAAAAACTCAAAAAGATCTACTTGAAAAAACTCAAAATTTGAGTTTTTCAAAGTAGATTTTTTTCAGTTTTTTTAATTCCCTGAAAGTTCTAATGGGATGTTAATTAAACGACGTAAAAAAAAAAAAAAATTAAATAGAGCTTTTAGTATTAAAAAAATACTTTTAACTAATAGATAATCTGTACCAAACGTACATTTAATTTCCTTTCATTTCATTTTTGATTATCTCGCAAAACACCTCTCAGTAAGAACGATTGAGCACCTCCCTTGATCCTAAGAGGTCAAAGGTTCAAATCCCACCCTTGTTGAAAATGTGGATAATTTTCTATGAATTTAATCTCACTCTTCCCCCACCATTAAAAAAAAAAAAAAAAAATTTGATTATACGAAAGGAAATAAATCAAACTAATTTAAAAGGAAATAACATTAAAATCTAAAATAAAGAAATACTATTCTAAATAGGAATAGGAAATCCAAAAATGTAAGCCGTGATGAATGAAATCTCTTTAGATTCTCATCAGTATCTTATCTTAGCTCGTGTAGACTCCTTTCTTAATAGCTTAATTACTAACCAATTCATTCTAGTGTTTCTTATGGACATAGTACAAGCCAATCAATCATCCATATCAACAGTCACAATTCAAACTAAATAACCGTCATCATAACTGAAATTAGAAATACAATGCATTAACATTTGTGATTGATCAATCACACTCAATAAAGTTCCCAAAAGTTCTAGCTTTAACATATATGACAGAAGCTACACCCAGCCATGCGATATATTGTTCAGTTACCTTGTACTGGGAACCAAATCCATAGCAGAATCCTGAAAAGTCTCTTCAAGTAAAAAGCTTGATCCTGTCCTGCTGCTTGAAGTCATCTCTACAGCCAAACATTCCTTAAGTTCTGCCAGCACATGATTTATGTCTGGTCTTTGCGCTGCAGTTGTTAGTACACATGACATGGCTATATCCACAATTTTCCAGGCAGTAATGGTGCTAAATTCACCTTGTAACCTTGGATCAATAATGTTTTGAATATCCCCTCTTTTGATTTCAGGAGTAACCCATTGAAGTATGTGTTTCTTGTCTGTCGGACCTCTGTATAGGGCAGGCTGACCTGTTATAAGCTCAAACAAAATAATCCCAAAGCTATAGACATCATTTTTCTTGTTTGAGATTCCCTCTGCATAAAATCAGTTTGATAATCAGAAATATGATTAACTCATAGAATTCACACAGAAGATTAAATTGATAGAACCATATTGAAATTTTACATGCCAGCTCTCAATATTTCATTAATATATGAATTTACTTATTTTATCATGTTCAGACCCAATAATCTACTTTCAACGAGTAGTGCTAAAGCACAAGCCATTTAGAATTATGCTTGGCGGAGGTTAAGGCATAAAATTCATAACTAATATAGTGGAACTTCATGTTATAGTAGTATAATTTCAGGTATCTGAGACAGGTTGGCAACTTGTTTCCAGATTTGCTTTTCCAACGAAGACAGAACAAAATTATCAGCTCGCCCGTATATGTAAGTTAGCAAGGTAAGAAGGAAATCTCGCTGATTATAAGTGAGCTCTCACAAAGCTATATAAACATATGCTCAATGTCAATAACTTCAACAATATAACTTAGTACTTACTCAGGATCTAGATATCCAAGTGTGCCAGCAGGGTAAGTTGTGGACTGAGAGTGACTTCCCTCAATGACAACTCTTGACAGCCCGAAATCCGCTAATTTTGCTTGCATGTTCTCATTTAGTAAGATGTTAGAAGGCTTCAAATCTCTGTGGATTATAGGTGGTTTGCAGCCATTATGCAAATAATCCAATCCTGCAACTCCAGTTAGCCACTAGTTAACTTACTGTAATGACTCAAAGACTACAAAATAAACAAGAGAAAATCTGCTGCAAACCATGGGCTGCATCTACAGCAATTTGAAGTCTTTCATTCCAGCTGAGCATATTTGAATTTGTCTCTGCAAACAAGACATGATAGCTTCTCTCTTTCAATCAACTTCGAGCCCAAATAATTGTTCAAGTTGAATATACGTTTGTCAAATAGGCTATATGCAGGCTTATGATAATGAAGGAGATGCATAGCTGGCTTAAGATAATGAAGGAGATGCATAGTTTTTCTTACAAGAAAATATGGATTCATATTATAGGGTAATCAGATAATGACTCCTGGTTTATAACTAGAAAAGTATACCACAATATCTTACATACATACCTGATAAATGTTGTTTTAGGCTTCCATTGACCATATATTCATATACTAGCGCCTTATTCTCACTTTCATTGCAGTAACCAATGAGACAAACCAAGTTCCTATGATGAACAACCATTAAAAGTTGTGCCTGCATTCGAAATGATACTGTTACAACTAGCTGAAAATTTATATCACAGCATGTCTTACAAAATTTCAACATTGATGAAAATTTCAAGCAATTGAAAATTTTGGGTGCATTATTTTGTCTAACCTCTGCTTGAAATTCCTTATAACTTAGTCTTGATGATGAAGAAAGCACCTTAACAGCAACGTCAGTGTCGTCCTTCAGAGTACCAAAGTACACTTTTCCAAACCACCCTTCTCCAATGACGGTTTTAAAATTACCAGTGATACTGACAATCTCAAAGTACGTAAATAGCCGGTTTTTTACTGTTAATTCACTTTCCTTGGATCTAATAGGCATCTCTAGATCAATGAACATGGTCAATGTTTTTTCTTGAAAAAATAAATTTTAGAAGCAGATTATTATCATAAATTCATAATCACTCACAGCATGCACAAATCAATTTAGAGCGTGTGTATATAATTCCATTGTACTTTTAGGCCAAATTTTTTAATACAACTTAAGGGTTGTGCCTCCACAATTATAGCATGACATTTCGGCCATGATCAAATGAAGTTTTTGCACACATAACAAAGTAACTGATCTGGTGGATAGTAAGTAAAATTTACAACTTGGTATCCCAGTAATTTGCTCTTATAAGTTTGTTGAAATCCTGCATTGCATGCTACTACAATAAGTTATTCAGCCCCGTAACTTTTTGTTTTCTTACAGTAAAAGCTATGAGTTGAACATTCACAATTTAGGGCTATTACAAGATTCAGTACACATCTATGATTAGATATATTTCTGTATCAACAATAACTGGGACATTATTCTGTTTGATATAAATAATTATTAGTGTTGTCATGCTGGAATACATTATTATATTATATTTTTTTAACATAATTATAATGTCATTGAAAATCTAATGACTAATGATCAAAAGTTTACTAAAACTCAAGAACAAATACTGTGAAGTAGCTCGAAAATTTACTCTATTAACAATCTTGTCTTTGTCTAAACTTAAGGACTCGGAAAAAGGTTACTTGGTGGATGATACTTAATACTTTAATCATTGAGGCAGAGGTTACATTGTTTGGATTGGTTCTAACAAAGATATAAATATGTCACCACTTCTGGCAACTATTGATTTTGTCAGTGATAATAAATTGGAACTCTGTCCCTTTTGTTTTTCCCTTAGTTGCTCTCCGTCAAACTCAGGTTCTTGTTATTATGAGTAGTTGAAGATTGGATTAATTTTGTCTTTCTGTCCTGGCTTGTTCTTTTATATTTGTGATTAACGCAATTTCATCATACTTTACTTCAAACCAGTTCTTGTGATTGGAAAATTAAATCTAGACTTCACTATGGTCATATTGTTGTTAAACATGTTTGATTAGAAGGGTCTAGGAAAAGCAAATGAAGATAGGAAAAACAATGGTAAGTTGTATAATGTGTCTGCTTGATGAGTCATTGAGCATGAAGAAATGGTTAACTGGATGATTCTTTCCTTCTTCCAATCAACATAACAGGCTACTAATGTATCATCGCTAAGCACGGCATTGTCAATAGTGTTGCCGAAAAGAAACACCTTCACACATTTAGAAGGTACACACTTACGTTTGGAAAATATTTTAGGTCGGCCAATTTGGCAATATCAGCTTAATATTTGGAAAGTTGCTACAATTGGGGAATGTTATGTATTTAAATCATTTGGATGCTATGAATGGAATTACTATTAAGCTCTGGAATGATTGGAGTGAAAAACAAGGTTGCTACAATTGGGGAATGTCGATACCATATGATTAAAAATTGTTAATTAAAGCGGAAAAATAAAGAATTTTGCAATTCCAAATCTGGTACATAAACAATTCTCAAACAAATCTGCATCACAGGATGTAGTAAACAAGAAAATGAAAATTTCTAGCTTCAGCTAGAAAATTTTCTCATTGGAACAGAAAGTATTGAAAAATTTGATAATCGACAGAGTCAGAGTTCATGTAAAATACAATTCTGTATGTGGTGGGGTTATTCTTCAAATTACATCCCATAACTATACATCCATTTCTAGTGGAGGTCATTGGGTATCTACTCAATCACCAAGGTGTTGGAAGTTCAATTCCCACCAAACACATCCTCAGCGGTCACAGTTTGGTCAATCAAATGACAGTTTGCAAATGAAGGTCCCAGCCGTGTTTTCTTCTCCCCCTTTCCCCCTTGTCTGATCTCTGAACTTAAACCCACAAGCAGATGATCTTCTAGGCTGTGTAAATAGCACAGTTCTGAGCGTAAACTTGGCTCCGATTATAGTTTATTTGAACTGCTAAGTCCATAATTTCCCCATCTTTCCCTTTTCTGTTCCCTGTAGGGTCTGTAGGGTGTGCTAGGTTGTGTCAATATAACTGGTGAAGCATATGCTCTCTGACGTGCACAACTTCCTCCTACTATTGGTAAGCTACCCCGATTTTTGTTCAAAGTAGTGGCCTCCAATTCAGTCAGCATCTGGGGATCGCGTTCATAGGATTTAGCATAGGAACTATCCATCAGTTTATTTCCTGCAGAAGGTCTTACAGCCTGAAGCAGAATTTTTGCTTCCATAATCTTGTTCATGTGCATTAAGCAGATTGCCTGTGACAAAATGAATTCCACATGCTTCTTTTCTCCACAAACAAAAATGAAGTCAATGTAAATTTGGGTGTATGAAGGAACTTACCTGTAATATGGTTCGGCAGTTTCACAATCATTTTGCAGCATATAAGCCGAAGCCAAGTTCCCAAGTATTCTGCATTATTAGATGATCAAAAGTGAGATAAATGTAGTGAAAGCATGAAAACTAAGAAACAACAGGTGCAATTTCAGCCTCGTTCAATATTCTGCAGTTGGTGTTTGAGCAATTCAATCTCTTTTTCAATCCTCCCAGACTTTTGCAAGAAAAGAACAATAAAGCAATAACTCTCATTGTGTTGTTCATAGAAGGCCTAAAAAGAAGCTCATAGAAACCAAGAACTAATATTTTTCAATACCAAATACTAAAATTAGTAAAAGGAATAGGAATAGGCTTTACTTTGTAAAGTTCAATCAGGACATTGACAAGAGACTCCCGGGATTCATCAGGGCAGAGATGTCGAAATGATTTGATTGCCTAGATTGCCTCATCCGATTGATCCAGTTGTTTCATCAGGATAGCCATATCTTTCGAGGCACTATCCACATGATCCCCAACATTTATAGCAGCCCAGAACATAAAAATGGCCTTGCCTGGATCTTTGTCTATCAACTGCATTAAAAAGAATTCAAAATCAGAAAATGCAGATAACAAGGACGATATGTCAATGATTTCCACTCAAAATGAAACAAAGATGGTCTTGTTTGCAGAATAATTAGCTCTAGTTAATTTTTGCACTATTATTTTATCTGTTGCAAGTCTAATAAATCATAAAATTCAACAACTCATTCCTTTCTAACAAATATTATGGTCTTGGAGAAATTATTGATGATAGAGCGGGACTGGCTAGGATACAAAACAAGCTGGTATCATAGTGGCAGCCAAAGAGTAAAATGTCAGCTGCACCAACGGGTTTCAACAAAGAGTAAATTATGATCTGTATGAGAAATAAGATGCAAGCAAACTACAATTGTCCAAAACCTCGATCTCCACATCTATCCATACACAAATATATAAAACAAATTAACACATGCACCTACTAAATTGTAAATACAACATCTTCAACATCAATCATTTAAAGAAATGAAAAAAAATGAAAAAAAAAAAAAAAAAAACAGATACAAAGAGACTCACTCAAAATTCAAAACACAGATATATAATGTTAAAAGAGAGAAATATATCAAAGGCATGGACATAGAAACTGAAGAAGCTGTGGGTTTCTGACCTTGTTTGACAGTCTGACGGATCTTGTTTGACGTTGTTTGCTATGCGAAAGGAGAGTCTCGTTGTTAATGACGCCTACGACTGACACCTTCCTCGTCGGCGCCTCAATTTTCGGTTTTTCTGGTGATATGATAAGGTTTGAAAATGGGTGAATGGGCGATGATAATGTGGCTTCGCTTTTCTTTTCATCTCTTCATCCAGTCCGGTCTCCCATTTCTACTCAATTTTTAGTGAAGTCAATAATTAATTTTTTGCATGTAATTTTACTTCGGAATATGGAGTTTTTGTAGATTCAAGGGTTTTTTGGAAAAATGACCCATTTTGGATGACCCGTTTGGGAAACGACCCTTTTTTTTTAAAGCACCGGACACTATCCTTTTTTGGACGATACTGCCCCTGTCCTACATGTTTTCAACTGTCGGTGACTTTAACCCTACCAAAACCGAACCGTCCAAAACCACTCTCTGTCTCTCAAATTCCCAACCTTCGAGTGTCTCTCACTGTACCCGTCATCACTGTCATCACCCTCGTCTGCCAGTCATTGCCGACCTCAACCAGTGATGCACCCACCGTCATTCTGTCTGTTTGTTAGCCTGGTACGTTATTATTGGTGAAGGAAACCCTAACCTCCCGTCCTGACCGCTCCTCGGTCCACCACCGTCAGTGTCGGAACAAAAGGCGACGCACCGACTGACAGTGAATGTCCTGTTAGTTACGACTCTGAGGTCGATTCCAGCCACCGAGCATCCGAACGAGAAGACGAAGAAGACGGAAGAAGGAAGAAGTCGATGGTGCAAGAGGCAAAAACTTGAAGGCAGAAGAGTGTCCAGAGGTTGACTGACTGACAGCCGCAAAAGTTTGAAAGTATACTCCACAGTAAGAACACATTGCTTGTGGGGTGTTTTTATTGTCGTTTGTTTAGTGGTTGTATGTTATTGTCGCATAAAAAGTTTGTTGTGGGGTATTTTTGTTGTCGTTTGTTTAGTGGTTGTATGTTATTGTCGCATAAAAAGTTTGTTGTGGGGTATTTTTGTTGTTGTTTGTTTAGTGGTTGTATGTTATTGTCGCATAAAAAGTTAGTTGTTGGTAGTATTTGGTGAGTTTCTGTAATGAAGTTTCTAAAAATTCATATTCGTGTAGTCTACCCGTATTGTAAACAGCTGAAGGTTGGGATTCCCAGCGAAAGTTGAAATCAACCTCGAAGATGAGATTGGAAACATGAAGGTTGGGATTGGCAATCTGCTGGTTGAGGTTCCCAACCTGGCTGGGATTGTCTAAATTGGGTGGGGAAGTGAGAATGGGAATAATGTTTGAAACCCAATCTGTATGTTGGGATTTATAAGTTTTGGTTGAATGAACACATACACATATCTATATAAAATTGATTCTGTTGTGGGTTTTCCTATTTTTTATTTTATTTATTTTGTGAACTTCATTTGAAAGCTACCTGCGAGGTGGTTTGCCAGAATTGAGATTCCCAACTTCGACATTGGGATAAAATGTGGGGTCTCAACCTGATGATTGGGATTCGCAACCTATAGTTGGGATTTTGAAGCATTAGGTAGGGATTGACAATTATAGGTTGGGATTTCTAACATGGGGGTTGGTAAATGTAACGCGTGGTTGGGAATCCCAACCTATAATTGCCAACAACTTATCCAACCGTGGTGAGATATTTTAAGCTACCCAACCTGAAGGTTGTGATCTGAATATTCTTGTTGGGAATGTCAACTTGGGGGGATTGTAGCTTTGAAATCGGGTTTGACAGCAGATTGTAGGCAAATCCCAACCTTAAGGTTTTTATTCCCAACCTTAAGGTTGTGATTATCAATCTTAAGGTTGGGAATACCAATCGATTCCCAACCTTAAGGTTGGGATGAGGAATTTTGCATAACAACTTTTGGTTACAAAATCAGTGTTGCTTGTGGGATGTTTGAGATTGATTTGTCAACCCTTTGGTTAAAGTCAGTGGTTGGTTAATGACATTTTGGTAGTGTTTATAATTGTGTATAAGGTGTTATAATCTGTTTTATGCAAAAATCCATTACTTGACTGATAAAGCACTTTCGTATACACGGAAAATGTACTGATATAATCTATGTTATGTCATAATTGAATTGTTAAATGTTGGAAAACAATATTTAAAGGGTTTTGGTGTTAATTGCAGGTCATATTACATATGGACGCTCCAGTAAATTACAAGGTAACGGACGTGCAGCATTTTAGTTCGAAAGTGACTTGCTTTTCGAAGTTGCAAGCCATAAAGGTTATACGGGACAAGTTAACTGAGCATCAAATTGAGATTTTTAAAACATCGTGCTTTAGAAAACTATTGGAAATGAATGACCTTAGGTTCGCTGGGCAGGTTGTACATAATTTGCTGCTCCGACAAGTGGAAAGTGATGTTTCCGAGGAGCTATGGTTTGCACTTCCGAATGGCAAATCATTCGGTTCTCTATGCAAGAGTTTGCCATTGTGACAGGCCTAGATTGTCGGCCGTATCCAAAAGAGGACTCAGGTCAGCAGCATACATCCGCGGAGACGTTCAGCCACAGAATGTTTTCAGATTATCGCAAGGTTTCCAACAAACAGTTAGACATCATGTTTAGGGGTGCTTCTTCGGACAACGACGAGGACATCGTCAAACTTGCATTGTTGTACTTTTTAGAGACGGTGTTACTTGGTAAGGATCCGAAGAATCAGATTCAAATGGAGAATATTCGCAAGTTGGATGATATGAATGCATTCAACAATTTCCCATGGGGTCGTCGCTCGTACGATATGACCTTGCGTGGCATGAAAAAAGATTTCAAGAAAATGGCTGCGAACGTGGGCAATCGAAAAAAAGGCCATAAGGCAGATGCTACCTTCTACTCGCTGTCTGGTTTCCCATATGCATTTCAGGTACAAGTATTTTGTTTACTGATTTTGTAACAGTCGCTTCATTTTCCGCTGCTGCTAATCTACCTTTATTTTGTTTGCATTGGTAGATATGGGCATGCGAAGCAATTCCGACCATTGGCCTACAAATTACAGTAAAATCCGGTGATTTGGTGCCCCGTATTCTCAATTGGAGTTCAACTTCAATCCCAAAATCAGGAGCAATAGTTACATTGTTACATCGGTCCGATGTATGTAAAATCATTAGTGCCTTTAATAGATGCGCAACCTGGTGAAAGATGTTCAACATTTGTCATAATTTTGTTTTGCATGTCTTTGTAGCTTGAAGCCGACCCGATGTTGGAGCTGACGCCGGAAGAGGGAAAGGAGGACTATTGCACTTATTTCATCTGTCAGAGCGAGGGTGCAGCCCGGGTGTCTACTGGCGGTGTTGGCTCTGACAGTCATATGGTCGAGAAAATTCAGAAGAGCAGTGATGCTGCGGTTGAGAAGTCGCTACCTGCTGGAAGAGGACCGCGTGCTCCGGTACAATCATTCTGTGTTTATAATAAGGCTAATTTTCGTACCCTTTTAATATACACTGACTTTCAACTGATTAACTTGTCTGCAGGCTGGCAAAGACAGCAACAGCTCCAAACATGGTGATGATATTAAAGCCATCCATGCACGGTTGGACCAGCTGAATGAAGAATTGGTCATCTTACGACAACACACGGACCAGAACCTTCAAGCCACAAGGCTTGAGATCAAGGAAACACACGCTCTGGTACAGCAAACAAACAAGAAAGTAGATACGATTATTGACTTTTTATATAGAAATAATGCTGTTTTTCCACAGCAGAACACACCTGCATCGAAGGTAAACTTAACAAACTGATGGTGGCAGTTACTAGTAATATGTTTCAACATGTTATTATTTTGGTTGATTGTCTTTCTGTAGGATAACTATGACGTTAAAGGTCAAACCCTCGAAGATAGTTCTGGGTCGGAAGGATCCTTGCCGGATGCGGCTGATACACGTCCAGAAGCCACACATGATGACATTGACAGCTTTGGTGACAAAATGGCGTCCGACCTCCCAGCTGATCCAAATATGGGGTCGCCTTCCATTGGTTCATATAGAAGTGTGAAGCTGAGGCCAGAAACCACTGTTGTTGGCCGAAAGCGAGACAGGGGTGCACAAATTCCCTCCGTTTTAACACGGTCTGCAGTCAGAGGCCAAAACCGTGCGGTAACATCGTCGCCCAATCCAGTAGAGGGGAGTGCGGAAGTCAGACTGGCGACAGTAGACAGAATCATGGGGAAAATGATTTTAGACCCTATCCCGCCACGACAAACAATGGTAGGGTCGCCATCGCACGGTTCTGATGTAAGTCTGAAGATCATAACGGAAACCAAAATTTTCAAGCGACAGCGTAAAAAGAGGCCACAAATTTCCTCACCATTTCAACAATTTGAAGTGGTTCCAAGAAAGCGCACCAGATTTGAGCTTTTTCGTAAACCGTCCGATATCAAGATAAAGGCATTTAAAGGGTGGCGGGAGACTGATGTGCCTAATGAGTTGTATGTTTCCGTCACTCTTACTCCTTGTATTTTTTTCGTTATACATGTACGTTAAATATGTTTATTATATAACATAATGTCAGTAAATTTTTTACCCTTGCAGACCACCGATCCGGTTGCCAACAGGAGACTGTTCTCGGAAGTGGTTCAGGGATTTGTGTACTGACAACTTCTGGTTGACAGATTTGGTTTGTATTAACAAGATGGATAGCCGTTAGCCGTTATTTGTTTACTGCTTCTACGTTGAGTTGGTTTTTTTAAGTTGCTTGTGGTTCACGTTTTGCAGCATATAGATGCAGCTTTATGCTTCTTTCGATGGAAGGCAATGACTTTCCCCACAAACAAGCTGGATGCATTCACAACAACCGACGTTCTGTTTGCTGTAAGTAATTTTTGATGCTTACGAGCAACTTAGCCATTCAAGTAGGAGACATTTTTTCGATACTAATTACTGTACTTGTTTGCATATTTGCAGCAACACCTTCAGAGTAAATGGGAGGCATATACAAAGAAAAAATGCACTTGGGCTGACGATGACATCTACGTACGATACGCAAAGAGGGAGGTGGGGGGCAGTTCTAACGCAGCAAGGGATGTAGCCTATCGTCCCTGGGCAGGACTTACTACGGTATCATGCTTGGACTAGTTGAAACCTTTTTGTCATTATGTCTTTGATGTCATATACTGCGACTTACTTGTGGTTCCCCATATACTTGTGCTGTGCCTAGCTATACATCCCACTAAATCACAGGGGTTCACATTGGGTCCTTGCAAAAGAAAACTTTAATGACCGATCCATAACTCTGTATGACTCGATGAGCACCATACGCAATTGCACCAGGTTTTTGCAGCCCCTCGCAACACTATTGCCATTGCTCCTTCAAAAGACCGAGCACTATGCACAACATCCAGACATGATATACTTGTGGTATAGGCAGGAGGGATGGACACTACATCATTGCAGGGACACACCATAACAAGGACCACTGTAATGCATTGTTAGACGGTTGAGAAGTTTCTGGTTTTCCAATGAAGTGTATGTTATTTGCTAATTGCTGTCTTATCTTCTGTTATGTAGTAGCGGTGATTGTGGGATGTTTGTAATAAAGTTGGTGGAATGCTTGGCGAACGGTATGCCGGTGGACTCATTCAACCAGACAGACATAT
This sequence comes from Dimocarpus longan, assembly GCA_022984855.1. Classification (NCBI taxonomy): domain Eukaryota; kingdom Viridiplantae; phylum Streptophyta; class Magnoliopsida; order Sapindales; family Sapindaceae; genus Dimocarpus; species Dimocarpus longan. The sequence goes on from CM041013.1 coordinate 9,271,839, forward strand.
CCTATTTTCGGGAGGAGCTAGCGGTGAACCTTTGGAAATGGTCCAGTCAGTTTTTGGGGGGTAAAATGAAACTGGTTCCGATGCCTCTGTAAATATTATACGTCTTTCATATTGTTATGTTGTTGCATTCAGACGTATTCACCGTTGCTGTTCCATCTTTGCGGGCTTTTGACCAGGTGACTGAATCCCCGACGTACGTCATGCCACCGCTGCTGCAACTGAAGCAGATAAAAGTTGCATCATTTGCAAGAGTTGTCCCAGTTGCAGGTTGGTTTTCTTGTTCACTTTAAAAACATTTGTTTTATATGTTTATTGCTCCTTTTATTGGTGTATTCAGCTTTATAGGGGGGAAACTCTTGAATAGGTTTTCAACAACCACAAGCTCCAAGACCCGTTACTGGAAAGCCACCAATGCCAGGTCCTGTTCCACAAATGGATAGACCTCCTCAACCCACTCATCCGCAAAAGCGCAAAGTTCCATCACTTGAAAAACATCTTGTGGATCAACTTAGCAAAGAGGAACATGATTCACTGAATGCAAAGCTTAACGATGCAACTGAAGGAGGAAAAAAGGCACATTTTGTGCAGTACAGGTATTCTCAGTTTAAAGCATGCATTATTGTTTATGCATAGGTCTTTGGTGATACAAGTCTGAATTTACTGCATCCCTCATTAATTCTGCGAATTATACAATTGTTTGTGGCTGGCACTTCATCTTATCTCAGTGTAGCATAGCTATTTCCCGGCTCTACCAAAGGCAAGCTTTTCCCAATTTATTTATGCTAAGTGTTGATTTTTACAATTACATAAATGTTACCAGGTATTACATGATATATTTTGGATATCACCAGATTAATTTTATCATTGCTTATTAATTCTTTGTTTTGAGAGAATGGAAATCAATAAATTTGACCTCATTGTTCAAATTATGTTGTTCAGTATTTCTTGATTTTTTATTATGTTTTCTGTTTATGGGCTGTTGACCAACTGGAGAAAATTGTATTGTTTATTGTTGCTTATTGCTTATTGTTGAAAGGAATCTCCTTATATCATTATGCTTTTAATTTTTGGTATGCTTTGTTTATGGGGATTTAAATGTGTTATATTGGGCTTGTCCATTTGCAGGAGAAAAAAATGGAACTGTATCAGGCAATTGTCAAAATGCTGGGTGACAGTGTGGATGGTGCTCTTCAGCTACGTAGTTAACAATGACTAATTAGCTTGAGGTCTTCCGAAAACTTCTACCATAGTCCAGTTTGTTTCCACCTTCGTAGGAACATGCTGATGGCATCCAAACACGGCTTGACGAACTACTGAAAAGAATTCCTATGTCCTATATATTGAAACCTTACCACCAACGTCCAATGAAGTGTATAGTAAACCAAATAACATTTTGTTAACCAACTATTGGTGAACTTGTGGATGACTTGGCACGAGATTTACTGTATATGTGACTTGTGTTTTATTATTAATAAAGCTTCAAATTTTGGCAGTAATGTTGGATTTCTCGTGGTAGATAGTGAGTTATGCTTGTATGTCATGATTTTATGTTTATTTATTGTCGGTTGTTTGTTGTTTTATTTTTTCATTTGTCAATTATGGGGACAGTATTGTGTTGCGTCTGCTGGTGTTCATTTATTGTGGCACATTAATTTTTTGTTGGTTTGTTGTTTTGGAGTTGCCCAATGGTGCTATGTTTGCTGTAGCCTAATGGTAAGTTCGTTACCAAGAATGCTATGGCCTGTGCCAATAACAGGGCTATGGTTGGTTTGGATAAATTCAATACCAAGAATACTTCATTGACAACTGAGAAGGAAGTTGCAGGTCATCGTATTAGAGTTAAGAAGTTTCCTGTCACGCATGTTGCTCCATCCATATAATATAAGCAGTCATTCTTCAAATATATTATGTGCCCAACATAGATGTTGTATGGAGAACCTCATTGTTCGTGTTTATTTATCATATATTCCAATTAGATCATAAACGAAAATCACTTCTAAGCTTGGACGACAGCAGCATGATTTTATGCAACTGGAGTGTTAAAATTACAATGTCTCACAATTTCCTGAAATTGGATTTGTGATTTGGTTATCAGAGGCCAAAAACTAATTTAATAAATTGTTGAATGTATTTGTAAGAAGCCACAAAACATAACAGAAATATATAATCAAATAACGCAAGGCCGCCCATGGAAGTTGATTTCACAAAAATATAAATTGTTCCCCGTCCATATTATATTATTATGAAAGCTGTTAATGGGTAACCGTTTCCCCAAGCGCCAAACGATTTCTATGCAGCAGATGTCCTAACTGGAATTGGTGTCCTACACTTTTGTCTATTGTGTCCGAAGCCACCACATCTACTGCACTTGGTTTGCTGCTTACCTTCACCTTTAGAAAGTTTTCTTTTTGTAGCAGGTCGTCCACGAGGCTTAAGACCTTCAGGTGGTAGGACAACAGGAACATCAAGAAGTTCTGGCCAAATCCACTCATCTTCAGGGCCAACGGGATGGATGGAAGCTGCATACGCTGCTGCTAGTGCTTTCGTGCTGTAATAGGCCGCACAGTAGTCGTAACAAGATAGATGGCGACTAATACACACTGCTAATGCATGTGCACATGGCAGTTGGTCTAGCTGAAATTTTTTGCAATCACATGTTCTAGTTTCTGGGTTCACAACCGGGTTCAAAAGTTCATCGATGACAAGGTACTTATGTACGTCAACGGCACGCACTGGATAAGAAAAAGCTTTATTCATCCTCTATCTCAACTTGGCTTCAATCCATGTTGTCATCGGTGTTGTCATTTTTGCAGCTTCCTCCCGCCTTTCCCAGAACCATCTTTGAAGTACCCCACGTATATGCTCTATTAACTTCATTATTGGTAGCTCTCGTGCCTCCTTCAAAATGGCATTCAAACACTCGGCAATGTTTGTTGTCATGATGGAATATCTTTTACCCGGAAACTGACATCTAGCCCATTTTGTAGGTTCCGCAAGAATCAAATACTCAGCTGCCTTAATATTAACACCAGCGACGATTTGGGACATGACTTCATTGAACAATGAAACCCGGTATGCTTTCGCAGCCTTGTAAAACAACTTATGCAGAAAACTAGGACATTTACAATTGGCTTTCATATTTTGCCCTAGGTGATACATACATATTCCATGCAAAGCCCTTGGAAATGAATGTGCAATAGCCGTTGCTATACTTGTGTTTCGGTCAGAAATAAACACTACATCATCAACTTCTCCAATACACCCATGCAACTTGCCCATAAACCAAATCCATGCATCATCATTTTCTGAATCTCCAATGCCAAAAGCTAATGGGTACACTTGGTTATTTCCATCCATGCAGGTCGCAATAAATAGGGTACCTTTATATTTGCATTTCAGAAAAGTTCCGTCCACAGCTATAACGGGCCGAATGCAAGATCTAAATCCAGCAATACAACCTCCTATTGCCATGAAAAAGTACTTGAATCGATTAGAAACATCACATTCAACTTGAGTAATAGTCCCCGGATTTTTCATTTCCAACATGGCACAATACAACGGAAGCACACTATAGGACTGTTCGGGTGATCCTCTAGCTAGCGTCATAGCAACCTCTCTAGCCCTCCATGCTTTATCATAAGTACAAGTCATCCCATACCTTTTCTTCATGTCCTGAACTATGTCATTTGGTCGATAACTCTGAGAAGCACCCTCATACTTCCATTTAATACAATGACCAATCAATTTACTTGTTGCTTGCGGACGGTGAAAAACGAGCGAATCAAGAGAACATGTATGCTCTGGGATGTACTTCGTCACGCGAAAAGCTTCTGAGCCCACAAGTTTCGTTGCACGCAGCCACCACTTGCAACCTTTCTGCACACAAGCCAAAACCAATAAGTCTTTGGTAGACTTCTTCACTCTTACGTTGAATTGTCTAGCAACAGCTAACATTCTTATCTTCAGTTGTAGCTCATCCTTAGTAGAGCATATATCACCAGCTCGAACATCTTTCACAATGTTGAACACACTGTCAATATGCCCACCATTTGTCCCCACAGGAATCAAAGATGTTGTTGGAGGTTGACAATCCTGTTCGTCTATTTCTGATTTCAACTTATTCCACTTCAATCCGTCGTCCATGGGAAGGACTGATGCTTCTTTAGGACCTGCAGGAGATGTACATACATTTACAGGTTCGAAACCACAATGATCAAATATGTCTTCTGCATAATTTTTAAACCCCAGCACATCTTCTTCGGTTATTGTGCTTTCCAGCTGAACCGGACTTTGCCTACCTAAAAGTGTATGTACACCAACTTTTAATGCATTATTTGTTGCACGTTCTTCCTCACCAACTAACAAGCCTTCTGTCCCCTCACACTTACGTTCCACTGTAATGCATAAAGGATTCCTCGTTGATACATCACTTACTTCGGCAATAAAGAACTCAACATCACAATCATTCATCACTTCCATTAGTGGGTTGGGATCACACGTTTTACATTTGAACATCATCGTAACTGCAAATTCAGCAGGATTAATATCAAGTGCACGCACCACAGCAAAATGTAATTCTTCATAAGATGCATTCTTCACTAATAAAATTCCTTTCGTCTTGCCACCTTCGTACAACACATTTCCTCCACTATTCATCGTCCACGCACCATCATATCGAAGTGGGATTCGAATTTTATCCATATCATTCAACCTGTCAAATAAAGTCAGTCTTATCAGTATATATCAAAACATTGCTTCCTTCAACTTTGTGACAAACAAACAAACACTTATACTCCACAATCAATCTAATACGACAATGTATCAGTTCATTTTTGTTTTTCCATATGTATAGCATATATTTCAACGATAACAATCACTATCCAGTTACCATAGCCACCAAACCTTGAATAAACAACATCAATCAACAACTACATGAATATGTAAATCGAAACCAAAAAATATATCACATCAATTACATTCATAAATGCAACAAAAGACAGACTCTAACTTTTCGGTATTCTAAATTCATGATTGGGACCAATTATGTATTCCCAACCTAACCTATAGGTTGTGATCCCAACCTATAGGTTGTGATCACAACCTATAGGTTGGGAATACATAACTTGTAGTCAGGAATCACAACAATTCGACAATCCACTATTCTCAACATACAGGTTGTGAAGCACATCCTAAAGGTTGGGAATAACCTAATTTCAACATGCCTATTTGAAATCTTAACCTTACGGACGAGACTCTCAACGATGTATTAAACTCAACATTTTGAATTACAACAAAATCCCAGCCTCACGGTTAGGAATCCCAATACACGTTTGGACAATCTACCTCAGCGTTGGGATTCTCAGCCTCAAGGTTGGGAAGTGCAACCTTTAGGTAGGAATCCCAACTTTGGTTGAATATCAGTATTGGGATTCCTAACCTGCAACATGGGATACTCAACTTGATGGCAACCCAAGCATGGCAATCCCAACCTCTCGTTCAGATTCGCAACTCCAAGGTATGACATTCCCAACTTTTAGTTGAGATTCTCAACCATAAGGTATGATATTCCCAACTTAAAGGTTTGGAATCTCAATTTCAGGTTCAGCTTCCTATTTAACAAGTTTGGAATGCCAACCTCAAAGTCCAGATTCCTGACCTAAAAGATTCGTACCCTTTACATAAACCCTTCACCCCAAAACTCTTCTCACCCTAAGTTACAAACCCGTAACAATCAAATTTCAGATTCACATTCCCTAAACCAACAATCTCACTCTCATATTCTCAGCATACCCAAACACACACACAACCATTTTCACCGAATAGTCGAAAACCCATTTTCATTACCCTATTCTCCGTTCATATCACCATTTTCATCTACCGAATCCAACCATAACCAGTCCCCCGCAGAGAACCAAACCACCCGCAGAGAAGCAAACCAGCAGCAGAGAAGCAAAGTTCTTCGACAGTCCAAAAATTCACGGTCCTTGCCTTCTTAAGCAACGGAAGACAGACGGAATGGTGGCCGTGGGATATGAGAACAGAGTAGCATACACATTTTGCATAAGAGCTTACCAAGTTAGTAGACGTGTTGCCCGTCGGAAGTGACAGAATGCAAGGCCGATCAGTGGGAGGAGACTGCAGCACAACTGAAAGGCAGGAGAGGCTGGTTGGCGGGAGAGGTTGACTACTGCAGCACAACTAAAAGGCAGGAGAGGCTGGTTGGCGGGAGAGGTTGGAGGGGCAGAACAAAAACTGCAGCACAGCCCAAGTCAATATATCATTGAAAAGGAAAGGGATCATTAAGGGCATTCTTGTCCATTCAGACTCTTTTTTGTACGTACAAAAACTAAAAGGTTAGTTTTCCAAACAGCCGCTGAAAGGAGTCATTTTGTCCATTTTCTCTAGATTCAAACTCAACCCAACATTTGGCAAATGGAAAGCCCATATCAGCCCAAAACTGAAATTCAAAGGCCCTCCACAACCAGAAGGCCCAATAGGCCCATAACTTCTACATACACTTTTTTTAGCTTTTATATTTAGAACATTTTTCCGATTATATAGTAGTAAATATGTGATTGTCAATATAGACTCGGATATCTGGTCCTACAAGATTGGAGAAGACTATCCACACAAAAGTAAAAAAATTACCTATACAAATAGTGTAAGATAAGTAAAGCTTGCCACTTTAAGATAAAAGGTTGGTGAGAAAGGTTTAACCACCAAGCCAACTCACTTTTATCTTGTTTATATATGGATTTGTGTGATCATTTTAATATAGAAATTGAGTCCTCCTATGGACTAGGATTATCATGCATATATATAATACAATAATGGCATGTTCATGTTGATTTTGTTTGTGTTGTGGAAGAATAGACCTTTAAATTGTCTTTGAAGTTTTGGAGTAATTTTTTTTTTTTCCAAAAAACACCAAAGTTTCTATTTTGCATCGATTATTATAACCCTTATGTAAGAATGGCTTGAGCATATAAATTGTAATCTATAAATTTAGTTTTGTAAATTAATATCAAATGCATTTTTTTATTACCGAAAATTTCAATTATATAGTGTGATTGGACTAAAATATAGACTTGTGCAGGATGGATGAACATGGGCGATCATGATGACTGTAGGCAAATGGACATATTGTTCGAAATGATTTCTACGAGGGAAACATGACAATTGAAGAAGAAAACTAATGCATATATATAATTTGGACCAACACATTGAACCTAATGAAAATCCACTAGAAACTAAAACACATTGTACAGACGAGATACCAACAAGTAATGATTCAATTTTAAGTTGAAGGAACAACGATTGCTCTGATTTGACATTTCACATTAGCAACAAACAATACCGGGACAATCAATGGCATTATGAGCAAGGAGCATTAGAGATAATTAGTTTCAGTGCTTAAACTAGTATGGATCACGACAGATATATTCTACAGAGATGAGAAATACAGAGCTGCATTCTCTTGTTAAAGTGGACCTTGCCTTTAAGATGGCTTAGCTATAATGCTTTGTCCAAGTTATTTCCTAAAGCATTTTTTTTGTTTTTTTTAAAAAAAAAGCTTGCTTCCATCTCCCAAAATAAGAAATCTGATGCAAATGTAATTGACAAAGTTAAGAAATGAAGATGATTCTAAAAGCAAAATTTAAAATAAGTCATTGGATGCCATCAGTTGAGTAACTTTCATTCATTTATAGTATATAACTTACCTGAGAGAAAAGAGAGTGGAGGGAGAGATACCCAATCCAACCTCACTTGCCCAAGTGAGGATGGATTACACAAAATCTTATAAATAGAAATAGAAGTGACTGTAAATATTGAAGTAGTTTGAATCCTGTCTCATATCCAACGCTCTCTCATAACCAACCATCAAATCATAGCCGGAATGGCAATGTAAAGTGCAAAGTAGGATTTAATTTCTGTGATATGGTAAATAAATTAATAGTTGAGATATAAATTATATAATGAACGACTGATCACATTTTTTCCCTTGTTATGGTCTTTCTCTTATAATTTGAGTTGAAAGTCTAAAAGCATTTCTAATGCAAAAGTAGATTGTCTTTTAAAAAAAATTGTTATGTTATCAATATCAATGGAATTTGTTTTCCACATGATATAAATATGACTTTTTTCTTTTTTTTCATGGTAGGAAATAAGAGATTAAATTCATTGAAAACTACCCACACTTTCAACAAGGGTGAGATTTAAACATTTGACCTCATAGGATCAAGGGAGGTGCTCAACCATTCCTTCTAATAGATGATGTGCAAAATATTTTTGTTGTGGTGAGATTAAATATGACTTGATAGATAGTCAAATTAAAAAGTGTTCTCTAATACTTGTTTATCCAAAGTTTGCATTTAAAATAAACATCTATTTTTTTAAAAAAATATTATTTTAGTTTTTGTGGTTTCAAAATATATCAAATTTTAAAAATTCTTTTAGAACCAACTTTTTTCATCTCCAACGTTTTCAAAACTCAGCAAAAAAATTCAAACCGTCAGTCAACTTATTGTCAACAGTGACAGATAGTTTAGACAAGAAGGGTAAAATGATCTTTTTGTGTGAAATGTTAAGATCGTGATATGTGGATAACTAAGATTTTAATCATAAAAAAGAAATTTAAAACAATTAAAAAAAATAAAAAAATTAATTAATTAATTAATTAAAAATGCAAGAGATATATGGAAGGTGGTTATTAAAATTAATCATGAAAAAAAATTAAGAAAAGTTTTAAGAAAAATGGATTCAAACATCTAAGTTTGAACCCAAAATGTTGAAGATCTAGGTTGCAAATACATACCTTAAAAAATATTTCTTTTTTTTTTTTTTTAAAAAAAAGAAAATTAAAACAAGAAAAAGCACTCAGCAAATTCAATTTCATCCACACCTTCCAAATTGATATGGATTAAAATACACCTAGCAACCTCAAACACCAACCCAACAAACATTTGTCAGACCCCAACATTAGCTAGAACATATTCTACTTCAAACTTAGAACTAGAAGGTTATGTGTTCTAGCTTTGGATTCGATTGAACTCAGAACTTGCAGTTGGAGGAGAGGAAGGGGAGACAAAGAAAAAAAAAGAATAGGAGAGGAGAGGAGAGACTGGAGGAGACAAAGAAGAAGAAACTGGAAAAAAAAAACAAAAAAACAAAAATTCAAATTGAGATCAAGTCATCACCAAATAAATTCAATCGAAATCACCGAAACCCAAATCCAAACATACCAATTCAATTCACCAACCAATATCATCAAACAAGCTAAATGAAATCATTAGAACCCAAACCCAAACATCACCATCGCCAACATCATTAAACAAACCAAATTGAAGCGAGAGAGGGAGAGAGGGAAAGAGGTGCAAAAAATAGACCTTCTATGTTCAACTTCGAGTTGTCACCACCATCGACTTAACCGTTAGATTTGGAATCATCATTGACTTTGAACCACCATCACTGACACAACCAAGCCACTCAAATCATCATGATGAGTTGGGTTCAACGCTCTACTTATTGACGGTGGCCTCTCCACCATCATCTCCAAGCCCTCTGAATAATTCGATCTGGGTTTGAAGCACCCTAATCGTGGGTTCAAGAACCTAGATCATCAAGACAATTTAGATTCAGGACTCTCCTCATTGATGATGACCTCTCCATATGGCGGTTTGTTAATGATAGTGACATCTTTTGTGGTGGTTTGATGATAATTGCGAGTTTTTGGTGGTAGTGATCGGTTGAAACATGGTTTGATAGAGATGATTTATTATTATTACTATTAATTATTTTTCATTTTTTTAATTACATAAAAAACTTTTAATTATATATTTATTTGAATGAATTGCACAACACCATACCACAACAACAACCCACCTAAAAAAAAAAAAAAGATAGAAACACATTTATCCTTTTATTGCACTAAAAACAGATGGTTTAAGATTTTATAATTTTATTTAATTAATCAATTTGCCTTTAGGAATTGAATTAATGTCATGAAAGTAAGTTTTGCATGTAATATTTTTTTTACCATCTATTTTACCCATTGGAATGGAATGAATTTGCAATTCATAAATTAATTAAAAATAATTCTTAGTTTTTTTTATTAGAAAGGGATGATGGCATTGTTTTGCATCTAACTTTCTCACCTTCATGTTTGTTTCATTGATTTTTTTGTTTCTATTCTTATTTCTTATCCTTTTTCTCCTCTTATTTGTTCATCTACTGCAACACTTTGTTTCATTTTTATAATTTTCTATTCTTATTTCTTACACTTTTTGTCTTCTCATTTAATGAAAATATTTCGTGGAATCATGTATCACTTAACACAGTGTAAGTATAACTTAAACCGTGAATTACAAATATTGTTCAATAAAAACATAAAAATATTATATACAACAGGTATGACACTGTAGAAGCAGTGTGTCTCGTCTAAACATGCACAAAAATATAAGTGTTGTAGCTCTCAACACTGTAGAAATAGCAGTGTTTAAAAACTCGGCGAAACGGATCGACACTCCACCGATCCGAGAACCACCAGATCGGAGATTCTACTCACCGGAGGTGGTCACTCGGCCCAACTCAACCCAACTCGACTGACTCAGTGAGTCCGTTCATCACAAACCGATCAAAAATCATCTCAATTATCACCTAAAAATTAGTCAAAACTCAAAATCATTCCCAACAAAACAAACAACACACATAAAATTATGTACAAAAGATGAAGAGAAACAACCAATCACAGATCGCCGTCGATGACAACTTGAAGGGAAGAACAGGACGACCGTCGACGACACGAAGGGACAGATAAGGAGACTTGAATAGCCATCGCAGACCATGAAGAGGGAGTGAGGGACTCTTCGGCTTCGACGACGGCAGATGTTCTTGATCTCAAAATGGCGACGACGGCGACGCACTTGAACGGCGATGACGACGGCAACAGCACGCTGGAGACTAGAGAGAGAAGAGGGATGGGAGAGGGGAAGGAAGAGGGAGAACCGGAGCAGAAAGGGGAAAGAAAAAGTGAAAATGAGGGTATAATTCGTCTTAAATGTGGTGAGATAATTTTATTATGGCCCCTGATATTTATAAAAATATCAGTTTATAATTTCAAACTTTAAAAATTACAATTTATCCCCTAAACGAGTACTCGCCGAGTTACCGATTACTCGCTGCTCGTTAGGTTACCGGTCGACTAGCGAGTTACGAGTTTTGAAACATTGAAAAATAGTGTATCAGCTAACGCAAAAATACAAGTATTGTATCACTATCAGACAAAAAACGTGCCCGACATGCATGATTTTTTTATTAATGAAATATAAGTGTTTCATTAAATGGTTTTTTATGGATTTGATCCAAGACTTTTATTATTTTTTTTTTCTTTTTATGTCAGACGCTGATATAATCTCCCACTATCCTTACCAATTCCGAGGGAAAGATCAATGCTTTTCACTAAACAATAATTTACTGCACTATAACCAAAGTGAAAGGCAAATGAGTCATTTTGTTTTTGAACTGACGGTTTGATTTTTTTTTTAAAAAAAAATTTAAATCTTAAGGATGAAATGAGCTAATTTTAAAAAGTTTTAAAAAATTAATATTTTACGAAACTTCACAACTAAAATAAAGTTTTTCCATTTTTTTAACACCAGAAGCATGAACACCTGCTCTCTATGTTTCTTGACAAGAACATCAAATCTGGATCGTTTCATCACTTTTATCTTGTCTCATCACCATAAACATCCCTTATAAAAAAAGAGGGTCTTCATGTCGGCGGTGGCAGAGGAGTCAGACTCATTGCAGCGGCGCGCAGGAGTCAGACTTGCATATGAAGAATAGAGGAGAGAGAGGATTAGGAGCATGCATTTGATGGGGGTATTGGTAGGAAGAAAAGTTGCTGAGTCAGGAATCCAACGGACCCTCTGAGGATGGACAATCATGTTGATATCCTATATATATTTTTTTCCACCTCAACTTGATACTCAATAGAGATAATTGTATCGAAGGAGTCAATTATTTCATAATATCTATTTATTCTATGTAATATATTAATTTTCATAATTTATAGGAGCATTAAAAATACTCTAAGTCAACTTGTATGGATCCTTATTAAAAATGAAGTGACTTATCATTTTGGGATTAAATTAATTGGCCTACTATTGATGTCTATCATCGTATCTATTACTAAACCTTAAGTCATTTGGATTTAGGGCCTATATTTAGGTGAATTTAAGAGCCTAGATAGTATATTTAGGTGGTTGATAACAGATCTGATAAATGTTTTAGGGAAACTAAGTTTTTGTTGACATTAATTTATTATAAATCTTAATTAAAAGAAAAATGCAACAATTTGGAATAGATGCTTGTTGAGGATAAAGTATGGTCTAAGAAATTTCCATAATAAGAATTTAATTTGATGCAAGAGGAGAAAAGCAAGTAAAGAAGATTCCTATAAGAAAAATGTAAAGCAAGAATTTAATCTGATACTATTATGATACAAATATTATTGTTCATAATTAGCTTAATGTGTTAGTGATACTTGCTTCAGACGGAATATGACTTTGAAATTAACTTTCCAAAAAATCTATGTAATTTTAGGATTTACTATTCCTGTACAATCATTAGTATATAGCTAAGATTGATCAACTTATAAGTTGATTGTACTGAGCTTCTACATTGTTGAGTTCTAACACTTCTTCCTACTAAATGGTATCAGTGTTATGACCACTCACAACTTGATTTACAGTGACTCAAGATTAAGCAAAAAACCATTTCTATTGTTTGTTGTGTTTGAAAAAACCAACAATGATAAAACACATCAAACAAATCTTTTCTCCCCTTAGTGTGTCTAAAATAAGGTTCTCATCAAATATCCAATATAATAATAAATCAACCAAAACACCGAAACACCAAAATAATAAATCAATCACAAAGTGAGACACCAAATTTTTACGTGGAAACCCCAATGTAGGAAAAATCAAGGCGACCATAGTCAACTTCAAAAACTTTTAGTATCTCTAATAAAATAATGGGTTTACAATAGTTCTTTTTAGAATAACTAGAGGCTTACAATAGCATTAAGAATAAATAGTCTTGGCTAAACAATATCATATTCATTGTCTGAACAAATGGATTCCAACAAGACAAAGGTTAGATCTCACTGAGCAGGCATCTCAAGAAAACACCATAAAGAGGATAATTGGAAAATCCAACTAGTAGATTAGTAGAGCTTCTTGCAAGGATTTCTCTCATTGTTTTTTTCCACTCAAAATCAACAGCTACCCTTTCTTTTCTTTTTGATATATATGTGCTACACGTGAGGCAAAGTCTCCATTCATTTTTTCTATTTTTTGGTTTTTAGTGGCTTTACGCTCAAAAGCCCTTATTTGGTCCAATCCCAACCAGACCCAATAGGCTACACTGTTTGGTATATGCTCTATGCTACTAGTAGTCTTTCTACTTGGTTACTATTTCCTATGCTTGGCTCTTCCCATTTAACATTGTTATTTGAGATTCTTTTATTTCATATGACAAAGAATGTTGAAAATATATCATCAAGCCTGAACAAGAAATTTAGAACCAATTTAAGCATCTCACCAGTAAAAAATAAAGGAAGTACAATTGCTTATTATGCTAACTCACAAAAACATGAAAAGAAAAAAAAAATTGTGCTTTTAAATTAGGGAGTAACTTACATGAAATGGTAATGTAAAGCTCGAATCTAAATGAATCCAAGAGATTAATTAAACCTAAATAAAAATTAATAAATGGGTTCAAATTGAATGTAAGCCCAAGTTGTATAATAATATTAAATCAATTAGACAAAAACTCAATTGGGTAAATTTGGTGGCTATGCAAAGAATATAAAGGGGAGGGGGGGGGGGGGGGGGGGGGGGGGGGGTGGCAACTTGGTTGGTGTGGGAGGACAAATATATATATATATATATATATATATCCCTAATTGCTATTAGGGTTTGAAGCCTTATATGTGTGTGGTTGAAGCCTTATATGTATGTGTGTGTGTATATATATGTGTATATATATATATATATATATTATTTTTCTCTATTCTCAACAACCAATTTTCTCCCTTAAAAATTCGCATGTATCATTCAGAGATTCTCTTCTCCATTAGCGAAGTTAAACCTTCAACTATAGCAAGTTTGAAGTTCAAGATTGACTGTGAAGATTGATTGTGAATCAAATAGATTTATTTTCTTTCTTTCATATTTTAATTTATTAATATTAGGATTTTATGATATGAAAGACTTTCAATATCATATTAGATTTATTCTCTTTCTTTCATATTTTAATTTATTAATGTTAGGATTTTATTGTATGATAGACTTTTAATATCATATTGTTATGTTTGATGGTTTTTCAAAATAAGATAAAAATTTTATGGATTTCTTATGAAGGAAATAGAGGCTTTTGGAAATTTGCTTCGTAGTAGACCTGCCAGATTTGTTTAATTTTTTGAATAGGCAAATGAAGGTATAAAATTATAAAATTTGGTATGAACGATCCTTAGGATATTAGGTTATATTTTGTCAAATTGCATGGTCATATGATTAGTGTGTAATTAATATCACTTGCCTTTGTTTTGCATCAACGAGCACATCTTTCATGGCTTGGAAACTGTTTGTCAACCTTTGCACTTCTTTGCTGGCACCCCTTGCTTGCTTAACTTCTTCTTATGTCTGTTGACCAATGCCTGAAGTCAGTTGCCCCAAAACAAAGGAAAACAATAGCATCAGCCATAATTTTAAGAGATGATAATTTGAATGCTAATCGCAACCGGAGAAATTAACTTGCAATAGAATCAGCTGTATAATTATTACTTGCTGGTTCCATATTAATAATTAAGATATAATTTTTTGTATAACACATATCATATGAACATACTTTGTGCCTTGCTTGCTTTAAACCACTGCATCTCCAATTTACTCTTCAAATGTCCAAGTTCACAAAGAACTCTGAAATCCAACCATGGGTTAAATGATGGCTTCAATTTAAAATTAAATTCGATGCAAATTTGATTCAAAATTGTCAGATGAAATTTGGTACAGATTAAAAAATTCAAATTTGAAAGTATCATATTTGGACAATTTAAATTCAACCTAATTATCACTATTGATTCAAATTAAAAGCTACACATAGAATATTGCATTGAATGGATTTAATTACATTGAATATAAATATTTTTAGTCAATATATTATTTAACCAAAAATAATTTTTAATAAAAAATTATATATTATTTTAAAAAATTAAAATAATGAGGTAAAAAAAATGAAAAAGAAAATGAAGCTAGAGGTGTCCAATCCAACCTCACCTGCCGAGGTGAGGATGTATTTCATAAAATCTTATAAAAAATATTGGAAATTACATGCCTATTGGGGCAAATCTAGTAATAGAAAGTACCGATCGTGGGATCCACTTTTTGAATCTCATATCATCCCTCTCTCATGATTAACCATCAAAACATAGCCTAAATGGAAGTGTGAAGCGCGAAGTATGATATAATTTCTGTGACATGGTAGTTATATTAATAATGGAGATATAAATTATATAATCAATGGTCTTCTCTCAATGGTGGACCCAGAAATCTTTATGAAAGGGGGTGTTTTTTATATGAAATTTTCTTTATAATATTTCCTTCAATTGCTAGAAGAATATTATATGAAATAAAAATAATTAAAATACATAATCAGTAAAGAATATGTAATTTTACTCTTTACAAAATTATAAGCAAAATTTTTTACAATAATATTCTTAATACAAGTATAAAAATAAAAGCATACTAATTGTGAGTTGATTGTGCATTAGTTCCATTTTTCTTAGTAAGAGAAATTCAAATTTCATATTACTAAAAAGATAAATAAAAATTCAATTTAGGGATATGTCTTCTCTATAATAATATTTGTTATTCATATTATAAATAAATGTATGTAATCAAACTACATATTTTTGTCATTAAAGTTACAAATCAAGTTGCATTTATAGTCTTTTATCTAATAAATGTATGATTTATAATAAAGTAAAGTAAAATAAAAATAAAAATAAAAGATAAAAATAATTATAATTCATATGAGTATTTTTTATTTATGAATTTTATCATATAAAATAGTTTATTTAAAAGAAAAATAAGTCACATCAATAATTGTGAGTAAACTAAGACTTATTAAGACTAAATAACTCAATATAATTTTATTTTTCAGTTCGTAGAAACATGATATAGTTTACAATAAAAAATAATTTGAAATGAGTATAATAATTTATAAAGTTTTAATATTTCAAATTTGAAGATCAATTTATAATAATAAGGGAAAAAGAAAAAGAGAGAGAGAAAAAAAAAAAAAGGAACAAAGCAACTATAATGAGTGAATAAAAAAAACAAATTAAAAAAAAAAAAAAAAGATTAATGAGGCACAAGAGATTGAACCCCGGTTTATCCTGAAGAGGGAAAGTAAGTACAACCATCAAAGCTATTATACAACTATATGCTTGATTTTCGTAATTTAATTATATAATATATAAATAATTAAAAAACACAAAAAGCAAAATCTTATAGGCATTGTTGGGAATCGAATCTGGATGACATAAGAGTGGAAGTGTGAAAGTGACCATCAGCATATCAATGTAGCATTGAAATTATTTAATTAAGTTTTTAAAAATTTCAGGGGGGGCACATGTCCCCTCTCGCCTAATGGTGGATCCGTCCCTGTCTTCTCTTATAATTTGAGGGTCTTCTCTTAGTCTTAGTCCAGTTGCAAGGATCCTGACACAAAATGAAGTGATTTGTGATTTTGGGCTTTAATGGGTCTAATTTGAACTATTGATGCCTGTCAATTGTCATAATCTCTGTAAGTGAGCTTTAAGTAATTTGGATTGTGGGTTTTCAGTCAACATATGGGCTTATATAGTTGTAAGGCTCTAATCCAAGTGGACCTAAGAGATTATTTAAGCTCAAATAAGAATTAATAAATAGGCCCAAATTTAGTATAAGCCTAAGTTATATAATACTGTTAAAGCAATTGGACAAAAGCCTAATTAGCTAGATGAATTTGGTAGTCATGTAAAGAATAGAAAGAATAAAAAAAAAAATGATTTGCACTAATGAAGAAAGATAATTTTCCATCCATTAAGCAATTAGTCAAATTAGGACTTAAAATTGAGGAAGTGATTGATGGAAAAAAATGGCAAATATATTTATATATTTTCCCTAATTATTACAATTAAGGTTTGAAGCCAAATTTATATAAAACTTTTCTTTATTCATAGCAACCAACACTCTCCCGAGAAAACATACATAAAGTATCCAAAATTGTAGGCTATCTCTTCGTATCAGAACTCTATCCAAACATGATTTCTAACAACATCGAAAGGCTTACAATTGATTTTAAGAGGCAATAAAAGTGGGTAGGTTTTCCTTTTATTTCTTTTACTCTCATCTCAAGTTCATGATTTGGTTTTAGGAGTACTAAGACCCATTTTGGTTCCTAGATTTTTTGCACGATGGTGTGTAGGCTATATTTTTGGACTTAGATAACGGCTAAGGTACTACTAGGTTATACTTAACGAAAAAGTATAAAACTTTATATGTGATTAAATTTATATGTCTATTGTTCATATATTAAATTTTATAATTTTTCGATAAACATATTAAGAGATAAAAATTTCGCATTGGACTATGGTCGGAACCAAAATCTGCAAGATGGATTCATGGTATGTGAGATTTTGACATTTTTGAGCATTCTAATACTGATGGAATGATCTGAAAATTTTTCTATATGTTATTTTAAATGTCTTCTATTAAAATATAATATTTTATGATTTTTTTGATAACTATAGAATTTATTAAAATTCCTAGAGTCACATGGGTATATATGGCATATTGTTCTCAAGTTATATGGATAAATGTGATATACCATTACTATTACCATAGGCATTGTGAGACATAAGCTATTGGTTTCTATTTAACAAATATTAATATTAAATGTTTATAGTTATAATATGTATTTATTTTAAATGGTCCCGTTACTGAAAATACAACAAACATTTTATAATTTTCTAATGTCATATTGAATTCACTTATTGAGTTGATGGCTTATCCCTCATCTCTACTACTTTTACAGATTACTAGGTTTTATTTCTATTAAGAGACGATTTCAAGTTATTGGTGTCACATGGTGAAGGATTTCAGTTTTAGAACTATAACTATTTATCTTGCTATAATTTAAGAAGTAATTAAGTTTGTTCATTCATTAGGACATAAATGTAAGCATTAATTTTGAATGATCGTGGATTTGAGTTATTTAAAACGTTAATTGAGATGTTGAGATAGATTTATGTTATTTACGAATAAATTACATTGTGAAATTTAAGTTTTATAAACTATCATTTTACATTCCTTGTATCAGGATTTGAGGTTTTAGAATGGTATATTTAGGTGGTTGATAGCAAACTTGGTAAATGTTTTAGGGAAGCAATTATCATGTTGACATTAATTTATTATAAATCTTAACAAAATAAAATTGCAAAATTAGGAATAGGTGTGGGTTGAGGATAAGTATTGTCCAAGAAATTCCCATAATAGGAGTTTAATTTGATGCAAGATGAGTAAAACAAGTAAACGTAAAGAAGAAAAAAAGATTCCCGTAAGTAAAATTTAAGGCAATAATTTAATTTGGTACTATTAGGATACAAACATTATTGCTCAGAATTAGATTAATGTGTTGGTGATACTTTTTGCAGAAGGAATATGACTTCGAAAATAATTTTCTCAAAAATCATATAATTTTAGGATTTATAACTCTTGTACAATCATTAGTATATAGATAAGATTGATCAGGTCACAAGTTGATTATATTGAGCTTCTTCATTGTTGAGTTCTAACCCTTCTTTCTACTAAATGGTATTAGTGTTATGGTCACTCATAACTTTATTTATAGTGGCTCAAGATTAAGTAGAAAACCATTTCTATAGTTGGATATGTTGGGAAAACCAAATAATGATAAAACGCAACAAATAAATCTTTTCCTCCTTTATGTGTCTAAAATAGGGTTTTCATCAAATGTCCAACATAACAATAAATCAATCAAAGCACAAAGCATTAAAATAGCAAGTCAATCACAAAGTAAGAGGCCAAATTTTTACGTGGAAAACCCAAAGTAGGAAAAATCACGACAACCATAGTCGACTTCAGAAACTTCCATTATCTCCAATAAAGTAATACAATAGGTTTTCTCTAGAATAACTATGGGCCTACAATAGCATCAAGAATATATATTCTTGGCTCAACAACATCATAGAAAGGATGATTGGAAAATTCAACTGGTTGATTTATAGAGCTTCTTGCAAGGATTCTCCAGCGGAAATTAAGGCTAAATTTGATAAAATTTAGCCACTCGATCTTCAAACATGAAACCCAAAACCCACTTTCCCTTTCTTTCTCTTATTGTTTTTCCCACTCAAAATTAGCAGCTACTTCTTTTCTTTCTTTTTTTTTTTTTTCTTTTTGATGTACATGGTGCTACATATGAGGCAAAGTCTTCATTCACATTTTTTTTTCCCCCATTATGAGTGGCTATGGGCTTAAAATCTCTTATTTGATCCAAGCCCATTACATGAGCAAACCCAACAAGCTGGACCATTTGAGCTATGCTCCATGCTACTATGGGTCATTTTTACTTGGTTACTATTTCATGTGCTTGGCTCCCTTGATTTGACAATGTTATTTGAGATTCTTTCATTTCAAATGATAGAGAAGGTTGAAAATATATCATCAATCCTGAACAAGAAATTTAGAACTAATTTAAACATTTCACCAATAAAAAATAAAGAAAATACAATTGTTTATTCTGTTAACTCACAAAAACAAGAAAAGAATAAATAAATATATAAATATAATATTTGTGGTTTTAAATTAGAGAGTAACTTACATGGAATGGTAACGATGACGTCTTAAATTAACACCAATTACGGAACGTGTGTACATTAGCATAAAACCATCAGTTGCACAGTCTGCAAGAGTGTGTGTTACAGAATATCACAGATCCTTGAGGGAAAAAACCAGATATCCTAGCCAAATCTGCTTGATTACTTCAGTTGCCATGAACATCGAAACCAATGTGACAACTTAATTTAAAATAATATAGAACATGGATGGAAGATCATATTAGATGGAAATATGCCAATTACCTAGCTCTTATTGAAGGGAATGATCTTGCACTATGCATTTGATTGTTAACTGTTTGCCATCTGTGATACTTGTCCTACTCTTCACTCTCTTGTATTCAACAAAACACTAAAGCCAATTTAATAAGAAATTTATGTGCTTATATATATATATATATATATATATATATAGCTATTTCATTCCTCACACACACAAGTATTGAAAAAAGTCAAAATTCCTGAGGTTTTTGACATTAAACTTTTGCTGAAGTTGACAAAAGTTGATCAATTGATATGGTTCTTATTCTATACATATAAAGTGTATATTATAGGGAAGAAAACAATGACACACTATGGTTATAAATGAAAGGTTATCTGAATCAAGAAGCTTTGGATAGAAAAAAATACTAAAAAGGAAAAAGAAAAGACAATAGCAAGACAAACTTGAGAAAGAAAAGAAAACAACAGGACAAGATTTTCAAAGATTTAAATAATCATTGCGTACCTTACAACCTCATATTTAATTAGATACCTCACGTCATTTGCTAGCTAGTGTCATTGTTTTTGATTCTTTAAAGAACAAAGTGCATTAAGCTTCAACGAAAAGATCATACGCTACCACATACTCTTAGTAAGAGATCTAAAAGTAAAGAAGATGATAAGGCACATGGCTACTTTAAAATTAAAGATATTAACCACTCTACATCAACTTTGTAATACCTTTGAGAGAAGTCCACTCTAATGCCACTCAGAACAATTTGTGGTGAGCCAATGTGTCTTGAGGGATGACTAGTATCAACAACCTTGGAATAAGTAATACCTCTTCTGGGTTCTCACATTTGAATTCAATCCAAGCATACCTTTTGTTGTTTTGCCTATTGTAGAAATATCATAATGAAACCATGATCAATTTAAAGGACAACAAATGTCCAAAACAACATTAATAAATCTAATCTGATTCTCTTACAATAGGCATACCTCAACTGTTGGTTCAGACAATCAGCTCTGCATTACAAATAAGAATGCCATCACTATCAGCAAACTATCCCCTCATGAATGAAGGCTTTTACAATGTGCAGAGGCATGCTTTTTACCATGGCTTTTGTGTTTGATGTCATTGATCCCAAGGCTCTCACCCCAATTCCAGATGCATTGATTGCATCTACATCTCAAACGCATCCATTCACCATGATAGGAGCCCACCAATTGTGCCAAATTCCTTTCAACAAAAGCACACCTTTTGCCTACCAACATCAGCAACTAGCTTAAGTACATTTCCTGTACCAAAAGTTTAGGTTTAGTACTTCTAAAAATGATCATCTTTCTATTGCTTCTTCGAATGCTACAAAACACCACACACAAATATATTTACAACTGCCCGAAATCCATACATGAAAATCTGAAAAATAAATAAGGTATCCCATTGTTTCTAACAACCTTTCATCACATGCATCTGGGATAGACACCATGAACTCTGGTTCTTCAATGCAAATTGTTTGATGGTAAGAACACAAAAGCTTTCATAGAAACATACAAAAACAAAAAGAATTAAGAAACAAATAGTAAAAATTCACATATCTAAATATGCTTTAAGGCAAAAAATTATACAAATAGGATACTTTATTATAGTTACTTACCTAGTTTAATAACACAAGCCATTACTGAATACTGATATTGTATTCACTAGAATACAAAGCCATTACCTTTTAATTCACTAGAATATTGTTGTCAGAGTCTTTTGATCGGCATTAATATGAAAATATAACATCTAATTCTTTAATAATCTTGAAGGAGAATTTGAAAGAACATAAAGCAATAAGATTAGTATATATCATATTTGATGGAATTACCTAATCTTTTTTATTCTTTTATTTTTCATTCCAACCATTATAATCGTTCCATTTCTCACCCCTTGAAGATCCAGGATTTGAGTCTAACCAAACAAACTTTCTGATTTTTCCATCCATGTAGATGTCCACAATCTTATTCCAAGGAAAATATCTGTAAGCAAAAGAAGTAATACGAACATGGATTGCAACTAAAGACTTGCATTAAAAAAGGTATAGATAATTCTTAGTCAATTTAAGTTTGTTATACCATAACCTAATGGAAGTTAACGTCAATGACACCGATAACTAGATCTGTGTTGAGCTAGTGTATTAACAATGAGAGTCTCCTTTTTAGCTCTTCAAATTTACTTGCCTCCCAAATCCAAAATATATCCTTCTGAGATATATAATCCTAACAATTTATAAACATAGCATAATGTCAAACACCAAAGCCATGCACTATGACGTATTGAAAGGAAAATATATAATATTAATGATAATGATTACTTTAATTTGACTTTGTTATACCATAATTTGAGAAAAGTCCATGTCAATGCCACGGATAGATCTATGCCAAGCTAGCATCTCATGTTAAAAAATGAGACTTGGGGTGCTACAAGTGAGCATGAACAACCTTAAAACAGGGAAAATCTTTTTGAATGCTCCTAACTTTAAGAAATATTAAAGTAATACACAAACTTGGCAATTTACAACCAGATAAAATTCACATTAATAACTATATGTCATCAATTCAAAATACCCAATTTAATTAATAAAGTATTCTTCCTTACCTTTCTTCTCAATGCATCTTGGCACGTCAATTTGATTTCCTTTAAAAATTGGTTGGACAAAAAATCGAAAAGCTTTTAAAGACATCAACAAAAATGGAGTCCCTTAAAGATGCAACTAGTTTAAAGACATTTAAAAATGATCATCTTTCTCTTTCTTCTTCTTGCAAAACACCAAGGACAAAGAAATTTAAGATCAATACTTTTAAGAATATGATCATCTTTTGTATGCTTTGAGTTAGAAAATCATATAAATAGGAAATTTAGAGCCTACTTAGCTAATTAATAGAAAATGTCATTACTGAACTTCAACATACATCATATCTAATGGAAACACTAGATAGTTCTTTTTTGTCTATTTTGACAATCATAGTCAATGCATTATATTCCTCATCTCTTAAAGATCCATAATTAATTCTAATTAAAAGAACTTCCTGATTTTCCATCCTCATAACATACATTCTTCTGAATTTTGATAGATACCTCACTCTTCTATCTCATACATATCCACAAACCACCAAAGTCACTTTGACACGAAATATACATGTTAGCTTTTCAAATTAAATATCTACCTATATAGCATTAGATTTTGATAATCAACAAATATATGAGGATTGTTGCAAAATATCAAAAATCAGAGGGCCAATTACATGGTTCATAATTCATGTACCAACATCAAACATGAACCAAAAATAAACATTGTTTACTAACAAGTGGATATAGTGAAACACGTTCTTGCTTTAAATAGTTGTGAATATAACATTAAAATTAAGCTTCCAAATATGTATTCAATTAAGTCCCAATTTACAATAAATTTGATTTGGCTTCATCTATAAATATTGATAAATTTATGAACAATAAAAATTTGCAAAAAGCGGAGCAGCAAATACCTGCAATTTGACATTTGTTTCAACCATTAGGAAGTTTGATGGCAATCTCTTTGCTTATACACAAACAATAACAATGGCATGCTATGCTTCATCCTGAAAGTCATCAAAATTAAGAAGCTTTTTAATATAAAAGTCAAAAGAAAACACAAAAGAAGAGGATAACAAATTTGAACGAAATTTGAAATATATTTGAGTAATCAGGACATGCTTACAAAAAAAAAAAAAAATTGATAGGATAGCTAAAGACAATTCATCAACCAATGTCGCTTGACTTTGAGTCTTTGAAGTGTAAAACTCTTCAATAAAAACATCCACATTCTATGACATGCTCTAAGGTAAATATTTGAAAGAAAGTAAAGAAATTAATAAGATCATAGCGGCCCATAATTTTTATATTGCATTAAAGATATTTAAGGTAATTCCTGCTCTATTTCGATTTTGTTATATTATACCTTGAGAAAATTTTATGTCAGTGCTCTTGAAATTCTCTCTCTTCTTGCCTTTTATGTTTAAATACATGAAACTCTACCTCTTCTGGTCGCATCAGAATGGAAAGTTTGATTGAGAATTCTTCTTATTTCATTCTTCCTCTAGACATGTCCTGGCCTATTCACTTATCAAGCTATGAAACCGGGGTTCCTTGAGAAATGCAATTCACCACAGCTGCATTCCTACACCCAAAAGTTTAAGACCAATACTTTTAACAATGAACATCTTCTTCTTGCCTTTTCTTATGTAGCGAAACACTTGACAATATACAAATTAATATTGCATAATTTCAAAATATTAAGAAGCATGTATCATCAACTAAAAGTAACCATTAACAAATTGAATAAGCATTGTTGCTAACCTTTCTTCTCAATGCATCATGGTATGACAATTTGATTCCCAGATTAATGCAATTTTAAAGTGATGGATGAGAACATAGAAATTTTGTACAGAAGATTAAATGGGTTGCGCAAACCAGATTTCGAACAATTTGACATCTACTTTGTGCTGAAGCCTGCAACTGCAAGTAGTGGTACCAATTAATAAAAATGAATATATGGATCAAATACACAAAATTGAAGGTTAACAATAAAGTAAAATGAATATATGAAAAAAATCATTCCATCATATAAATATTACTACAACAAGTAAGAATTTGTTGCCAATATATTTCTTTTTTGAATCTATTTTATTCATAAAATCCTCAAACATAAGAGGAAACTTAGGATTAATATAAATCAACTCTTTGCACATATATAAATATTAATCAAATACTTATGATCACTAAATCAATATAAAGAAACTTAAAGATTCCAACAAATATAACAAACTGTTGAACGAAAAAACAATGAAGTGAGGGAGGTGAAGAATTTAATACCTGGAGTTGAATGCATATTTGTCCCATCCCTTGGAGAGTTCAAGGGCCACCTCTTTTCACATACTTTTCATCAACCACGATATAAGGGATGTGAGAGATGTCAGACCAGTGCTCTCCTTCCCCCTTTTCATAACGAGCTCTTAACATAGGACACTGACTTATACTCAAAACTTGTGGTGGTGCCTGAAGAACCTGATTTGGCAATGCCTTCAATTTGGGGCAGTTTAGAATTTCCAAGGAATGAAGAGAGGGCATGATTGTTATATTATGATGTTCAATCCTAAAATCCCACTCTTCCCATTCCTCCATGTCCCAGAACCAGAGATATTTCAATTTGGGGAAAATAGTAACTGATAAAGATGAAATATTGTCACCACTTTCTAATCCCAAAAGTTCATTACCCACTCTTTTTACACTTTTCATCTTTCCTATATGAAATGATTCAAGGGATGGCAATTTTCCCAATGGAGGAAGTTGCTCACACTTGATCCATTCAATTAGAATTAATTTTTTCAAATGAGTAAAAGACTCTGTCCAATTTGGTGACATTGTGTTGCTTGCATACTCTAATATCTCTAACACTTCTAAATTCGGAGGAGGTTGTAAAGCTTCAAGAATTGCTTCATTGTTCACCGAACCCAACCCACGGAAGCCTAATTTCAATTTCAAAATGTTTTTCTTATTTGCAAGATGTAATCTCTGAGCCTCGCTCTCATTTGTCAAATTTCCCAAATCTTTTATACCAAAAACTCCTCTAAGGTGGTGAAATTTATTCAAGCATTCAAGTGAACATGCTTTGCTACCAAAACCACCCTCACTCACATGGAATTCATTTAATGTATGAAGACATGTTAGTTTCTCAATTCCTTTTGGCATGTATTTAAGAGAATGAGTCTGACGATTTTTTAAATGTCTTAGATTGATCAACTTCTCCATCCCTTGAGGTAGTTCCTTAAGTTTAATACAGTAAGAAATATCTAAGGTTTGTAAATTATATAATTCACATAATGTTTTCGGTAACATTTCTAATCCCGAATTATGGCTTAAGTCAAGGTACCTCAAGTGTATTAGTTTCCCTATCTCTTTAGGAATTTTTTCTAATGTTATTGGATATACATAATACCTACCAATTACTACTTCTTCCTTGGTGGTGCCACTCAACGTCAACGCCCTTAAGCATTTATTTTGAGCCAATAACTTTAGTAGGTCTCCATCAATTGAATATGTGCCTAAATTAAATTTAATCAACAGACTCCGCAATTTTTTTATATTACAAATGGAGATAGGAAATAAACTATTTTCGTCAACCATTAACATTAAATTTTGAGCTTTCTCAAATGAAATGTCAATGCTAGATTGTCCAAAATCTTTGTCCATTGCAAAACTTTCAATGTCACCCTTATTGGTAAGAAACTGAGCAAAGTCATGCACTATATCATGCATCTTACATCCCTTAATGTCACCAATATTATCTTTTATGAACTCTTGGAAAAAGGAACGTGTAGCTAGACTACTAAAATAATCCTCACCTATCATCTCCATCTCCTTATTGTTTCTTGCTAATGTTAGATAACCTTGAGCCATCCATAAGTGAATCAACTCTTCTTTACTTAATTGATAGTCCTTTGGAAAAGTGGCACAATATAAGAAACATCTTTTAACCATTGGAGGCAAATCATTATAACTTAATAATAGAGGAGCCATAACATCCTTCTCAAACTCTTCAATTTTCCACATCTCACTATCTAAGATATTTTTCCAATCATTTTTGGTTCTTTTAAAGAGCAACAGACTCCCTATAGTCTTTGCTGCAAGTGGCAAGCCCTTGCACTTGCTCACAATTGCCTTCCCAACACCTTCTAGTTCACTACACTCCTTATGAGACCTACCATGAAATGCAAAGTGCTTGAACAATGACCAGCTCTCATTTTCAGACAATTCCTTGATGGGAATAACAATTGATTTTAACATAAAAGCAACTTTCTCCTTACGTGTGGTGACTATAATCTTACTTCCATTGAGACAATTCTTAAGACAATTGTACAATGGCTCCCAATCTTTATAGTTTTCAGTCCACACGTCATCTAATACAAGAAGAAATTTTTTTCCTGTAATAGATTGATGAATATTTTCTAGAATAATTTGCAGTGTGGTTGAAGTAGAGCTTCGACCTTCTAGACCTTCAAGTATTGCATTGGCAACCTGTAACTTATCAAACTGGTTTGAGACACAAACCCATATTCTTTTTTCAAAGTTGTTTTTCACCTCGCTATTATTGTATGCAAGTTGAGCAAGACTTGTTTTTCCTATTCCTCCCATCCCTACAATTGAGATGATACGGAGGCACTCTTGGTCATCACTGCTCTCACACAACAAGTTGCTCATCAATTCATTCTTCTCCTTATCTCGACCACATATCAAATACTCGTCAATGAAAGAGGTGGTTTCTACTCCCTGAGATTGCTCACCACTTGTAATTGTATTAAAAGAATACCTGTCTTTTTCTTTGGCAATTGCATCTAGACTCTTATTGACTTCTTTTAGCTTTAGAGCTATGTCACTGTGCAAAATAACTTGCTTAAAACAGAAGCAAGGAGAAAGAAAAAAGGAACATACCTTCTTCTTAAGAGTAAGAGCATTTTCAGCTCTCTCAATTTGCAGTTTCAGCTTTGAAGTGTTCCACTCATCCAACACGTTTTCCGCATCGTATGATACAACTTTGAGCTTATCTAACCAGCATCTGACACTTGTCTCCTTCACTTGCCTTAGCTCTGCATCAACAAGCACAGCTTGAATGGCTTGGAAATTGCTAGTCAGCCTTTCTACTTCTTTGCTTACACCACGTACTAGTGTAACTTCTTGAATCTGTTGACGAGTGATTGAAGCCAGTTGTTCCAGGACAACGGAAATAATTGCATCGGCCATAGTTGAGAGATGGTGCTTTGAATGATAATTACAACGAATAGGTTGAGTTTTTGGATGTCAAACTGCTGGTATGTACTGCATGTTTTTATACTGGGTTCGGACCAATTATGTTGTTTAATCCCCTGACCTTTTTGTACTAGCATTTTTGCCGTCTACCATTAACAAATAGTCCAAAAAGTGGAATTTCTTTAATATGTGAATGACAAAATTGGTAAATAAGGGTGTGACAAGTTGTTCATTGAGTGATTGAAAAGAAAAAAATTTAAAAAGTTGTTTAAAAAAAATGAAATTTCTTATCTAATAAAAACAACTTATAGCTGAATAGACATCTTTGAAGACCATTTGATCGGATTTGTCTTTTGCACTCGTCACATTACTTGACTTGGTGATCAGATTTTTAAGATGGTTAAATTGATAGAATAAATTGGTTGGTTTTGATTTTGAATTAAATCCAACTAGATCCAATACTGAATTTTTTCTCCTCTAACTGGGAGGAGGCTTGCCTTCCAACTGTACAACTGGGAGAAGATGCCACCAAAAATGAAGCCCACGGTAGCAAATGGTATGACATCTTTTTGCAATTGTGAGAAAGAGGAGGCTCACAACCTCCTTCTGAAGGATGTCTCTGATTTGATTTTTTAAAAAAAAAATATTTTTTTATTTTTGTTAATATTTATTGTATGTATTTTATAATAATTTTATTAATTTTTTATTCAAAATATTATTAAATAGTTTAAAATTGATTTTTAAGAGTAAGGGTTAAAACACACTCTTTCCAGTTTAGTAAAGAGATACCTTCTACTTTTTCTAATGAAACGGTTTTCATTTGTTAAAATAGCTAGAAAATTGTGGTGACTGTAATAAATTGAATATTAAGCGTTGATAGGAAAGTTTAAGGTGTTATTGCATCTAACCTTTTATTAAAAGTATATTTGAAGAATTGTAATAACGTCTCTCTGTATATAAAAAAAAAAAAAA
This sequence comes from Dimocarpus longan, assembly GCA_022984855.1. NCBI lineage: Eukaryota > Viridiplantae > Streptophyta > Magnoliopsida > Sapindales > Sapindaceae > Dimocarpus > Dimocarpus longan. Next base: position 9,300,797 of record CM041013.1, read on the forward strand.
GTCATTTTGTTGCAATAAACCGAGTGAAGGGGACCCGGACAATTTTTTTTTTTTTTTAACAGTGTCAGTCACACCTACTACAATCATGCATCCAAATTTATGGATTTTATAAGTGCTTGGAGCCATTTGCCGCCCAAGTTTCCATAAATTATTTAGGCTAATATAAAATTATTTGTTTTAATATATAACTAGTTTCATAAAATTTTAAGTTATTTCATGTCACATTCAAATTAAAGAGACAAAAACCATGGTGGTCAACACCTACTACAATAATATAATATTATAAATAAAATAGTAAAATAATAACATTCCCAAAACTCATTAGTAAATTTGGTAGAGATTTAGGATATTCTTAAATAAATGAAAACAAAAAATATTATATGATAAATTATGTAACAAAAAATATTATATGACAAATTATGTCATTTAAAAAAAAAAAAAAAGAAATTTTTGTCTAAATGTATATAATGAAAGTTACGATTAGAATTGGACTTTTTATAGGTATCTCATGTACACTTGTATATAAATATATCTTGACTTGTGATATAGTAAATAAATTAATATGACATTTAAATAAATAACTAGTTTCAAACAAATTATACAATTAGATAGATTTAATGTAAAGAAGATGAATGAATTGGAAAAAAAAAAAAGATGTAAAGAAATAATGAAAATTTATAGGAAGAGGAAAAAAAGAAACAAAATATGTGTAAAACCCAAAACTTCATCTCGTGAAAAATAAATTATTTTTTGGTAAATAGTATTTTCGAACGGAAAGTATCCACGTGAATAGTATTTTTCGAAAAGCGGACCTCGATAATCAAAAGTTTCGAAATTGATATTAGAGTTAAAGAAAATTGAAACGAATAAAAAACGAATCCATTCGGATAAATTTTAAGTGATCCGAAGATTTATCGGACGAAAATTTTTCTTTCCAATTTTAGGATCGTGAAAGTATTTAAAGAATAATAAAATAATTTAAAATACTCGAACGTGAAATCGAATTCAAGTAGAGGTTTTGAATGTGGAATTAAGTTATAATAGGATTCCCGGATGGATCGAAAACGAATTCGAATACAGAATCAGAATGAGAGAATACATGAAATTGAAATGACACGTGGCATGAATGGATGTATGAAAAGAACACGTGTCGTGCATACAAGAAGGAAGAAAGACAAGTGGCACAAGGATCCCTGGCATGAGTGACTAATGTCGCGATTATATTAAGCATATATATATATTGAAGTTAAAAGAAGAAAAATTGAAGCAAAGATTCATTCAGTCATCACATCAAACCGAGAGAGAAAGTGAGAAAGAGAGACCAAATAGAAGAGAGAGAGCAAATCAAAACAAAGAGAAGGAGAATCAAGGGAGTGCTTGGCCAAGGAAAACCCAAATCCGAGAGAAGCAAAAGCATATCAAGAGAATGTGGTTTTGGTCAAGGCATTAAGCAAGAGAGAAACCAAAAGTGTTTGGTCATGAGGTGGTGTTTGGCCACTGTAGAAGCAAGAAGCTGTTCTTGGCTGAGAGTTAAACAAGAGAAACCATGGAGTTCGGCAGCCATGCATGGTGGTTTGGAGGCCATTTTTAAGTACAATCAACTCATGCATGTCAATCAAGGTAAGCTTGTTGTCCTTGTTGAATTTTTTAGTCGATTTTGAGTGATTTTTAAGCATGCAAGCCATTTGGATTGAAGGGAATTCACGACCATAAGAGAGGAAGTGAGAGGACAGTAGCTTTGCATATGGAGTTCGAAGTAATTTTGAGTGATTTCAAGAGGTAAGTTTAAGTTTCCATAGTTCTCTTTTTGGTGAAAATACTTGGGTTAAGATATTGGATAGATTCTTGAGATATTATGTTTGGAAGTTAAGATTTGAAACATCATTAGTATGGAGGTTGATTTGCATGTGAGTTTGGTTTGAAAGTTGATGAAATATTAATGTTTGATTTTATATAGTATTCGGCCAAGGATGGTTTGTAATGGTTAAATTTAAGTTTGAATGTTTTGAGTGATTTTCATGCTTGGAAATATGTTAGAATATCAAGTTTTGATGTTTAAATGAAAAGAAAAAGTTGGTATATTATCACTCCATGTGTTCGACTGCGATGGTGTTAGAATGATAAATATTTATGTTTGAGTATTTTGTATGAATTTATGAGTTGTTTGGATATAAAATTGGAAGTAAAAATTTTGATATGCAAGTTGCCATGAATTTGTTATTAGTGTGTGGTAGTGTTGTATCATGATTTTTGAATAATTTGAATGAGTTTATAAGTTAATTAAATGATAGAATTGACATGAAAATGAAAAGAAAATTCATTGAATATTAAATGGCCATTTCGTGACCAAACTTTACATATTTGCGAAGATATAATGTTCTATGAAATTGATTATAATTTACATCATATTGAGTATGTTTAAGTGTATTTACGATGAGAATAATGGAATAAGATGGATGGTTTAAATTCGGTCAAAGTGACTAGAATGATTCTAAATTATCGGTTGATGTGTTAAGTATGAAATTTAGGCTTAAATCGAAGTGATTTGCGTGTTGATGTAAGAAATTCGAATGGAGATTGTGTATGATTGAATGATGTTATTATGACTTGAAAAAGAGTATTTCGATATCCTTGTGTAGTTAAAGATATATGTTAATGCGTGCGTTAGTTCTAAACGGAAATTTGCTTGTATTAAAATATAGGTAAATCTGCGAGCGGAAGGAAGCATAAAAAGGGTGGTTTATATTAATTGGAAGCATGTTGTGAGTATGGATTTTTATAAAAGTTTTTATACATTTTATTAATTGAATATTTATAAATGCAATATTATGTTATTATCAGATTATTATGTTTTATCGAGCAAACTTTTAGAATGTTGTCATTTTTATTATAATACATGTATAACTTCTTACAGTTATGTTATAAACGTATTTATCTCAAAAGTAAAGTAATTTAGTAAGTTTATGATAAATACATGCATAGAAGAGATTTGCTAAGGTTATCTTGAATGTTTTAGGCTTTTGCTTTAGAAAGGAAGTAATTCGGTTATAAACTGCATATTAGAAGACAAAATGTTTACGAACTATATTAATATGCTTTCAAGCCTAGTTAAAGAGAAAGTTTTTAAGCATATTGAAATGATTTTAAATACTTTTGGTTTACCCTAATATTAGCTAGGGTCTAGAATCCCTTGAGGGCCAAGGCCAAGAAAGGGGACCAAAATGGACAGTTCAGATAGGTTGTGATATCACCCTAGAATCCCTTGAGAGCTGAGGCCTAAGAAAAGGGGTGAGTCATATTCTGTCCTACAAATAAGTTATGGTGTCATCCTAAAATCACTTGAAGACCGAGGTGGAAGAAAGGAGGTGGATCACATTTCATAGTGGTGGTGTCATCCTAGAATCTCTTGAGGGTCGAGCCCAAGAAAGGGCATTAGTCACATTCCATCCTGCTATGAATAAGTTTTTCTAAGTTGTCTCATAAGACAAGCTAAAGAAAGAAAAGTATATCGTTAGACATGAGATTTAGAAAATAAAAAAAGTTAAGTTTTATAAAGTTACAAACAAAAGTACTTATTTGTATTATATAAGTTTTATAGTTTTTAACGAAACAAATAAACTAGTAGTCGCCAAACCTATTTTGGAAGAATATATATATATATATATATATATATATACATTTCTTTAAAAAGCAAATATCTCAATATCGTAGTTTATAAAAGTTACTCACTCACTGAGTTATATACTCACCACACTCTTTTATTGTTTTGATAAAAATCCTCCTCAGGTGTAGGTACGAGCAATCAGGCGGAAGGAACTCCGTCGAACGCACGGGCGACCTAAGGACGTGACGTTATTGCACTTGTTTGTTTTCGGAAATATCATGTACACCTAAATTTTTTTTAAGTATCCATTCATGTTTTGTAAATGTTATTTTAGAAGACTTATACGCTGATACTTTTGTTTAGATATACATGATTGGTTGTGGTTGGTTGTGAAAGAGAAAAGAAGGTATGAAACGGGGAAGTTGAGATTTATATGATTCTGAAGTGTACAAGTATTTATGAATTTTTATTTTTTTTTTTACAGGATAAAAATATTTGAAAAACAGTCATTGTACTACTAGATTTTCTTTAAAAAATCCTAATTTGAGAAATGATAATTTGTTAAGAAAAATTTTCCACCAATTTTCACATTAAAAGAAATTCTAAAAAGTTTTAAAAAATTTTCATTAAGGTAAAAGGTTTAGCTTCATGGAAACTTTTCAGTCAAAGCAGATCCCAACTGGAAGGCCACGCGGGATTACTGGGCAGACTGCCTAGTTTTAGTTAAGGAAGAGGGGCCCGTCAATATATCTCATTAATTGTAAACAATAATTATTGAAATTGCGTGTTTTTAGTTACATACATTATAAATTATTATTATTATATTATAAGTTGTTATATTGTTTGAATCTAGTGTTTTTTGTTTTTCTAAATAGACACTAAATGAGTAAAAGATTTAGTGAGATCAGACACTATGTATGCAACTCAAAGATATACTCTCATAAGTCGTAAATGATATGATAGATAAGTATTCTAAGATCAAATTATTTGTAAGATCTGAATATCTTTTGTCATTAATGAAAGACCATTATTGCACTCACAAATAAGAAAAGAAATTAGTCATACAAGATTTAAAATGCACTTCTTAGGAATTGAATTCTCAAGAGCTTAATAATAAAAAGGACATTTCTAACTAGCCCCAACTTTTGCTCATAATATGAAAATACTCCCTGCAATTTTGTAATTAGCCATTTTGCATCCCACCGTTCATTTTACCATTAAAAAGTTGACACTTGCACATACAAAGTAGTAAATGTCTTCTTTGCCCCTAATTTAAACTTAATTAAAATAAAATTAAAAAAATCAAAATAAATTTCATTAAATAAAAATAAAAAATCAAAATTATAAAAGAAGATATCCACTATCCATCTCTGAATGGGTAGTGAGAGATCAAAATCAGTTTAATAAATTATTAAATTATTAAATTAAAATTAAGAAAAACTAAAACAAAAAAAAAAAATACAAAAGAAAAATGCATTAATCTCTACCGTCCATCTTTGAAATGGTTAGTGGGAGATCAAAATCTATAATAATTTTATCAAACAAAATTTTTAAAAAAATAATAAAAAAAAAAAATTATTTCCAAACCAAACCACAATCATGTCTTCTTCTCCAACCAAACCACAACCCCTCCACCCATTCAACCATGTCTTTTTCTCTACTCAATCAAACCAAACCACATCAAGGGGAAAAAATTAGGAAAAAAAAAATGAAGTCGATGATGTTTGGTACTAAGCTTGAAACAGCAACAACGGTAGCGATCGTGGGGTGGCGAGATGTGAGTGTTGCAGGCTGATGGAGGAATACATGTGTAAGGCTCCAATCCAAGTGGATCTAAGAGATAAATTGAAACTCATGTTATTGTTATAAATTTAGTATGGCCCAAGGTTTAGAAATAAATGGATATATGAGTAAATATTCACTTATTGGACAATTTTAAAAGAAATTAAGAAAGCTAGGTGAAAAAGGAAAATGGCCATAGAAAAGGTGAGGCAAAAAAATTTAAAAATGCAAGCCAAAATGTTGAGACAATTTAGCGATCGATTATGAGTTAGATGAGTTGCCATTTTTTTAAAAAAGAAAAGTGACAAGTGTCACTCATACAAGTAAAGAAAGAGTTAGTGGCAAATATTTTAATAAAATAGGATGACAAGTGTCAAATAAGATATGGATGTTAGAATAAAAAGAAAAAAAAATAGATAAGCATGAACTGAAGAAAAGATATAGTGGTTTTTTGGGTATAGAAATGAGACAAGTGTCCTGCGTGAACGAGGAGGCCAAATTGAAGGCAATGAAATGAAAAATAATAATAAAGTTTGAGAAAGAGATAAGTATGTAAAGAAGAGAAGTAATGGAAGAATATTATATATATTTATATATAAGGTGGTGGAGTGTGTTTTTAGTGTGTATATATATATATATATTTATTTATTTATGTAAGTTTTTTATATAGAAAGAAGCCTAGAACCGAATAGCACACCAAATAAAAATAAGAAGAAGCAAAATCGTGAAAAGAGAAGAAGAAAAATAAGGAGAGAGAGAGAGAGAGAAAAGAAAGATAAGGATCTTTTAGATGGGTGATCCAAATATTTAGGTGTTCGATTTATCTAAATAAGTAATTTAATTTTAATGAAATCTAAATTTCAGAAAATTAGTTAACTTTTCTATAAGTTTTAAATTCATGAGTTTTATGTGATTTTAGAGTAGATCCAGGATGATGAGAAAATTAGAAGGAAACTCGTTTTAGATTCAGAAATAAGCAAATAAGTTATGTGAGTTGATAGTTTTATTTTTAATTAAATTGATTGAGTTATGTTTATTTATATTTCATATTTTATTATTTATTTCAAGTAAATAATTTGTTGAGTTAATTGATTTTATAGATTATAAATTATATTTTACGATTGAAATAAAAGTTTATTATGAATTCGTATATATGTATACTTATCAGAAATTCTAGTTAGAATTTTATGTTTTCAATTTAAGTTATTATTAGAAAATTTTCAGTACGTTTTAAATAATGTGATTTTATGTTTTAAGAAAGGAAAGAAAATAAAAATAAATATATTTTTAAAACACTAAGTTGTACCCTCTCCTCTAACGATCAAGCAGGCTTTACGTGAGTAAGTTCGAAAGAGTCGCCTAGCATGTATATGGTAGATGTCTAGAGTTATTAAGCCGCCCAGTACGTGTATGACAGATGTTATCCCTCGTTCTACGTGTATGTTGAGTATCTCTATCATGTATGACAAATTTTCCTAGATACTAGTTGGTGTAGATTTCTAGATTACAGATGTTATCTATTGAGTTTGATCAGTACAAAATGAGATTTACAGATTATCAGATTTACAGAACACGAGATTTATAGAAAGAAATTCCAAAAAAAGTTTACAGATTATAGATTTTTATATTTTATATTACTGAAGTTATAAAAATAATTTATATAGAAATTTACAGTTTTATTACGAGATCATATTTAAATTTAGTTTTATAATTTTAGATATGAAGTTATATGAATCATTGGGAAATATTTATTATTACTTGAAATATTTTACGTTTTATTTAGAAATGTTTTAGAAAAGTTATATTCACTCACTAGGCGTTAGTGCTCACTCTTTTATAAATTCAATTTTTAGGTATCCGATGCAGATTCATACAGAATACTGCATATTATGAGAAGGGTCACATGATGATAAACAATTGCATTTGTATATATTATTTATTTATTTATCAAATTTCATAAATGTATTTCTAAAAATACTTTTACAAATGAATTATTATTTTACAGATATTTTACAATTATTTTATATATTTAGTCTATAGTATGAGAAATTTAAAGATTTTTTTATTTGTTCAATTTATATTTCGATCAAAGTGATTATTAGAATTACGATAATTATTTTAAAAGATTTTCAGTAAACCCAGATTTTAATCAGAATGACCTCAATTTTCACAGAATTCTCCCGGACTTGAGATAGGAGTTGGATGGCTCCTATCAACATGCCAGCCTACATTGAGAAGGAAAGGATAGTGACTTGGGTTGGGTTTTGGTGGATCGATGTTGCCTAGTGTTGTGGGTTGATCGAGGAGTGCATGCTGGCCTACAATGGCGACCCAAAGTCTGGTGCCGTGGGTTGAGAGGTCAATGATGTCTGGTGCTATAGGCTGGTGGGTCAATGATGTCTCCAGAACTTATGGATGAAGGGGTCGAGAGAGAGATGGTGGTGGTAGTGGTGGTGATGTTAACTTGGTAAAGAGAGAGAGGGGATGGTTATTTGTGGATGGATGGTGGGGAGAGAGAGAGGAATGGTGGGTTACCAGTTTATTTTTTTTATTAATTCATATAAAATTAAAAATTAATTTTAATTTAATCTTTAGTATCTGGACAATGGACATCAACCATTCTTTTAATAATACTTTCTTGGTTTTTTACCATTTTACCCTTTCACCACTAACAACCTCTAATAGAATTGGTAACAATGGGGTGTCATTTGTTTATTAAATTAAACGTGGGGTGGAAAAATGCTAATTATGTAACTATAGGGAATATTTTAATATTACAAGTAAAAGTTTGGGTGTTATTTGGATATGTCCCTAAATGAGAAGATATCTAATCATCCATATTAAAATATGTGTTATTAAATCTATGGTTAAATAATAAAAAGTTAATCACTTCCTTAATAAGAGTGGTTAAACACTTTCTTTGATCCTAATAGATTAACAGTTTAAGTTCCACTATTATCCTATAACATGAGGTGTGGATAATTTTCTCTGAATTTAATCTTCGTCCTCCACCATTTAAATTAAAAAAAAAACTTAAAAATTAAAAAACTTATGAGTAATATGAAAAATTTGAGTAGAATTACTTTGACCTACTACGCGAACCTAATTAATAAAAGTGGAATTTCTTTAATGTATGAATGACAAATTGGTAAATAAGGGTGTGATAAGTTGTTCATTGAATGATTGAACAAAACAAATTTTTTAAAAAAAGTTATTTAATAAAATGAAATTTTTTATCAAATAAAAACAAATGGTAGTGAAATAGACATCTTAGAACACCACTTGATCGACACATTACTTGCCTTTAGTGACAAAATTTTTAAAATGGTTAAATTGATAGGATAAATTAAAGTTAGTTTTGATTTTGAAATAAAATCCAGTCGGATCCAATACTAAATTTTCCCTTCTTTCACCAATTTGATACCCTCCTTCAATGAGGGGAGGCCGTAATGCCTCCTCTATAACACTAATGAAGGAAGCATCATGGTCTTCTCTAATTGGAAGGAGGCTTGCCTTCTAACCGTATGCGATTGGGAGGAGGCACCATAAAAAATGAAGCCCACCACGGCAAATGGAGGGGTTATGACGCCTTTTCAATTGCAAGATAGAGAAGGCTCATGACCTCCTCTGCTAGGGAAGCCTCTAAAACCCTCTTTGACCTCTTTTTTTTTTTTTTAATATTTATTATATGCATTTTATAACAATTTTATTTTTTTATTCAAAATATTATTAAATAGCTTAAAATTGATTTTTAAGAATAAGGGTAAAAAACACTTTTTCCAATTTAGTATAGAGGTAGTTTTATTTTTTCTAGTCAAATGGTTGTAATTTGTTAAGTAACTGGAAAATGGGGGTATTTTCCACAATTAAAATAATTAGTTGATTATTAAGTGTGAATATTAAAAATGTATTTTGAGAATTGTTAAAAAGTCTTTTAGTAGGCGGAGCCGGTCCAATAGCAATAAACCATGTGAAGGGGGCCATTTGTTTAACCATGGCGATCCTATAGCAATGTTGTTGTTTTGGCCTTAAACTTTTTTTTTTTTTTTTTTTTTCAAAAGTGATGATATCTCCACCTGAGCAAATTACTCACAACCCTCTGGATATTAGCCTTATTATAATTGAAAACTACTTTTGCATTTTATAACAATGACATCCCCTTTGATCACGTTTGACTGTTTAATATAATTAGAAAATGACAAAATAAAGTAAAAAGACGGAAATATCCTTAATTTATAAAATTCAGTACCCTCACTCTTTTCTCTATCTCTCTCTCTCTCTCGTCTTTTTCTTCTCCTTCTTCTTTTCTATTTCTCTGTTTTCTTCTCTCTCTCTCACCTCCGTCTCTCTCTTCTCCTTCTTCTCTTTGTTTTTTGTTTTCTTCACCAGCCAATCTGGGTTCTGGAACCCAGATCGACGTCTGGGTTTTCAGACGCCAGACTGGCATCTGAGTTTCCATCTGAAAACCTGAACGTCATCTAGAAATCCGATCGGGTTTCTAGATGGAAACCAGATCGGGTTTCCAAATGAAAACCCAGACGCCCGTCCGGCGTCTGGGTTTCAAGATACAGAATCCAGTTCGATCTGGGTTTTCGTTTGGAAACCCAGTTCAATCTGGGTTTCTAAAACTGGGTTTCCGTTTGGATGATTGATTTTTACTGTTTATTGTTGATGATGATTGTGTTTATGATGGTGTTGATGATTGTGTTTATTGTGATGATGATGGTAGTGGTTTTGTTTGTGATGATGCTAGATTAATGTCTCTGTTGATCTGTATCTTGAAACCCAGACCTCGGACGGGCGTCTGAGTTTTCGTTTGGAAACCCAGTTCAATCTGGGTTTCTAAAACTGGGTTTCCGTTTGGATGATTGATTTTTACTGTTTATTGTTGATGATGATTGTGTTTATGATGGTGTTGATGATTGTGTTTATTGTGATGATGATGGTAGTGGTTTTGTTTGTGATGATGCTAGATTAATGTCTCTGTTGATGTACCAGAAATTCATATATCCTTCGTGAACCAGAAACTTGAAATGTGAACCAAAAATTGAAATGCGATGAACTGAATCACCATCAATTTTTTTTTTAAAATATTATTTTTTTTATAAATGGATCTAGACCGTCCATCTCAAAGATGGATGGTCTAGATCAATTTGAAAAAATTTTAAATTATTTTTTTATAGTTTAAATTTAATTTTTTAAATTATTTAATTTTTAAATATTTTAAGTTTTAAAATTTTAAATTATTTATTAATTAATATAATTTTAAAAGAAAAAATAAAAATCAAATAAATTGACCAAAATACCTTTATTACAGTTAACTTTGACGGTCAACCGTAATCAAACGTTAATAGAGCGACGGTTAACCATGGTCAAACGTTAATAGAGGGGAAGTCATTGTTACAAAAGGTAAAAGTGGTTTTCGATTGTAATAAAGTAAATGAGGAGAGGGTTTACAATAATTTACTTTTTCCACCCCTCTAAAAGTGTATATGCACCTAAAACTATAACTATTTTAAAAATTCCAGTCTTGCCCCATCAACACATTTGGCCAGCCATTGAAAGAAAAAAAGATTTGTTGCAGAGAAAGAACAGGAAGAACAACTTTTATTAATCACTTTGTTCAAAATGGTTACGCTGGAAATACAACTACTTAAATGTGAAGGTCAAGAGAATTTGTTACCGTAGAAAATAAAGTTTTTATTTGCTTTTCACTCATAAGGTGCTCGAAGGAAGATCTCATAGACTGCAACATCCTTGGTTTGGCATTGTGAAGTGTTCCCAAGCAGATATTAACAGAAATGTGGACATAATTGTTGGAAGGCGAAAGGAGCGTGAATATTTTGTTACCAGCCCTGACTATGCACACTTTCAGATTCAGAGTATCTTGCAAATCTTTTATGGGCGTCTTTCAATATAAAATTAGTTTTGCTTTTTCGATGGGTATCGTTTTGATTTGCCTTGTTTTCAGCATTTGGAGTCAGTCATTGTCTTGCAAAGCTTCCATTTGATGGGCAGCTTTCTATTCAGAATGTAAATAAAGTGATGTCGGAGTCATGTGGTTTTTAGGAGATAGAGGAAATGTGAGAGGACGAAGAGGACTCTCTCATCCACTGCCCAAACTACAATTGAAATTGACTCTTTAAGAGGGTATCAATTTCTATTTGATTATTATTGCTAGATCAAATTGGAAATATTGATGGAGAAAATGACCATGATGGCGGTGGAGATTAGGAAAAAAATAAAAAAAATATTAATGATTTATGAGGTATAAATTTTTAATAATTAAAAAATAATCAGTGGGTTGAATATGCAAAAAGGGGGCACATATAGTATTTTCGAGATGCCAATATCGCCACTCCTTTTTTAACTGTACATCGGTCACACTATTGCAATCTTGCATCTAAATTTCTAGATTTTATAAGCACTTTGGGCCATTTGCAGCCCAAGTTTTCATAAATTATTCAGTTTAATATGATGTTATAATACTATTTATTGAAAATTAATCATTTATTTGTCTTAAAACAATAATTTATTTTAATATATATATTTTTTAATAAAATTTTATGTTCTTGTATACCACTTTCAAATTAAATAGACAAAAATTATGTTAGATAACATCTACTATAATATTATAATATTATAAAAATGTTACATTCTTTTATGTCACTTTCAAATTAAAGAGACAAAAACCTTGTTACTCAACACTTATTATAATATTATTGCTCATATGAATATTAATATTATAATATTATAAAATATTTTATGTCACTTTTAACACCTACTATAATATTATAATATTATAAAATTTTACATTCTTTTGTTTTATTTTTAAATTAAAGGGCCAAAAACCATGTCAACATCTACTATAATTATATAATATTATTATTTAGTTTAATAAATATTATGATACTATTTATTAAAAAAATCAATTTTTTAATATATAACAATGTTTTACAGAGTTTAACGTTATTCTATGTTACTTTCAAATTAAAGACACAAAACCAAGTTAATCAACACCTGCTGCTATATTATAATATCATATAATAAAATAAATAATATTAAATAGACAAATTATGTCAGATAACACCTACTATAATATTATAATATTATAAAATATTACGTTCTTTTATATCACTTTCAAATTAAAGAGACAAAAACCGTAAACACTTATTATAATATTATTATTCAGATTAATATTAATATTATAATATTATAAAATATTTTATATCACCTTTAACACCTACAATAATATTATATTATTGTAAAATTTTACATTCTATTGTTTCATTTTTAAATTAAAGCGACAAAAACCACGTATGTCAACATAGACTACAATTATATAATATTATTATATTATATAAATATAATATTATAATACTTTTTAACATATAACAATGTTTTATAAAGTTTTACGTTATTTTATGTTACTTTCAAATTAAAAAGACAAAAACCGTGTCAATCAATACCTACTGCTATATTATAATATTATATAATAAAATAAATAATATTAAATATATAAAATTCCTTGAAAATCATAAGTAAATTTTGTAGAGATTCGGAAGATTGTTAAATAAATGAAAATAAAAAATATTATATGATAATTATGTCATTCATTATGTTAAAAAAATGACAAATTTATTTGAACGTTTATAATGAAAGTTACCATTAGAATTAGATTTCTATAGGTGTCTTATATTTATATGTAAATATGTCCCGACTTGTGATACATAATTAATTAATATGATATGATGTAAATAACAGATTCTTTGTTTTTGTAATACCCTCTCTGAGGATATTATTGCACATATATACTGAATGAAGGAATGTTCTAATATACCCTCTGATAAAATAATAAAAAGGATTTTTATTATTTAGTAGCAAAAATTTATTATTTATGGAATTTTGGAAGTATTTGAAAGTAAGTGTAAATTTCTAAATTTGAGAGACTTAAAAGTAAAATGCTAGATATTTTGAAAAAAATGACAGAATTGTAAATAAGTGGAAAGAACAAAGACATTGTAGAAATAGAGAACTCTCTAGAATGTGGTGATTATAACTAGTTGAGCCGGACTAAGGTTGTGTGAGCTGAGCAAGGCCCGTAAATCGGATTGAGCTCTAGGAAGGTAGAAGCTCACTAAAGGAGGTGAGCTGAGCGAGCTCGCATGGGCTAAGTTTGAGAGTAGGAGCTCACGTAGGAGAAGCTGAGTGCTTGCTAGAGCTTGCAGCTCGAGTTGAATAATAGAGTTGACTTGCGAGCTCTGGTGAAGTATAAAGTAATAAAGCTGATTTAAGCGACCTGCAAGCTAAATTGGAATTTCTTTTGTGACTAAGTGTAGGTGGAGCAACAAGCTAAAGAAGAAGGTTATTTTCATGAATTATTCTTCTAGTTATACATGTTTTATATTTTTTTAGCATAAAAACAAATGATCAATTTATGGTATGTATCATATAGTGTTTATTTAATGGCATGGAAAAGAAATAGCTTTCATATGTAGAAAAATAGAAAAAGGTTTTCAAACCTAGTAGATGGCCTTAGACTATATAGCATGACATTCTAGCTTTAGACCCGACTGGTATACCTCACAGTGTATAGCTAACATCGAGGAGATCGAGTCTGTCGCTCTCTACATTAGTGGGGCATTTCTCGACGCACGGTAAGCGATGATAGTTTTATCACATGTGTATACGAGACATCTTTGTAGCTTTGTCACAGTAAGTGATACTAGCCTTTACGCCACGTGACCTCCCATATTGAAGCGGAGCTGGTCCGGCCGCCTTTATAGTTTTAGCTTTCTTAAGTGACCATTAGAGATTTATAGAAAAGCTAGCATACTATTTTAGAAAAAAAAATATATTTTAGAAAGATTAAATATTTTAACTTTTAAAACAAGTTTTTGAAATTTATAGAAATTTCATAAATACCCCAAGCTTTTAGAAATAAAATGATTTTAAACAAAAATGTTTTCAGGGAGGTAACTTTTAATAAACTCATCCACACTCACTAAGCTTATTAGCTCACAATGTTTTTATTTCAAAAATCTCCCCAAGTATAGGTGCAGGTGCAAGTGATCTGGGTACCAGAGCGCCACGAACAGACTAGGTAGGTCCCAACCGACGATGCAGTGTAGTTTCTTTTTGTGTTAAACTTATGATTTAAATATTGATCATGTAATTTGCACATTTTTCAGATTTATGAATAAACATTGTAGCACTTATTCAATTGCATGCCCATTTTAGATAATTACATTTTTATGATAATATCTTAAATTATACATTTATACGTTACATACTTGAAATGAAATTTTAATATGAATGAAGTTTTATATGTTTAGAGTTTGAGAGATAGTTACGGGTTCACTCGACGATACCTTTTAGCCTTATTAATTGGGCTTCAGAAGGGTTTCGTAGGGTGGCCGGTAGAATCACTGGATTCATTAGTAGGAATCCGGGTCGAGTCTTATCAGTTTGGTATCAGAGTTGAAGTTTTAAAAAGATTTTAAGATAAAACTAGAAAATGTTTGAAAGATTATTTTATCAAGAGTTTTCACATGGTTACATGGTTTTACAAAGTCGATTTTCTACTTCATGCATTACATTATTTTTGATTTATTTTATAGAACCATGCGTCGTCGAGGTCGACCACCCACTAGGAGAGCAACAGTCAAGGTACCTGCACAAAAGGGAAGGACACGTTAACGAGTTTGTCAATGTTAAAACCAAGTCCTTCATGCTTAGGAATTTATATATATTCCTAAGCATGAAGGACTTGGTCTTAACAGTCAACATGCTTGTAGATAAAGCTGGACCTTCGTGACTTGCGGAGCACATAGGTGGAAATGTAGATGTTGAGATCTTGGCTTGAATTTTAGTAGTGACGCTATATTAGCCGCGAGAATCAGAAGTCTCCATCGAACACACTCGGAAACTAAGCATTAGATCTTACAATGGGACCGGAGATCCGGAGAACGCCCTATCATGGTTAGAGACTATCGAGGAAATTTTTTAAGTAAAGGGATGCTCCAAAGACTAGATAGTAACCTTCGTTGCCTTCCTATTAAATGATAGAGCTAACGACTAGTGGAAGGCGCTACAAAGGCGGAATCCAGCCGGAATACCCTGTGCGCTATTAAAACAGGAATTCATGAACAAGTTCTATCCAAGAAGCTATCAAGACGTAAAGATTGAGAAATTTTTTAGATTGAAGTAAGGCAACCTCTTTGTAGCTGATTACGAGAGAAGATTTTTAAAGCTCATTTGTGTTGTGCCTTTCATCGCGGATAATGAAGAGCAAAAGATTAAGAGGTTTGCAGTAGGCTTAAATCTGACAATCCGTACTTACGTTTCTTCGACAGTTCATACTTAGTATGGAGAACTAGTAGAGGTAGCGATTAGAGTAGAGAGGAGCATAGAGGCCATCCCCAGACTCAGGCAGTCGACTCAAAAGCTCAGATGGATCGAAGGTTTTTCAGGAGGACCTAGCAAGTTCATTCGAAGTAGGGAGTCATCCGCTAGATCGGGTAGCCGAAGATTTAGTCAGGGGTCGCATTCAAGTCAGAGCTCCATGAGGTAATCAGTCAAATTAGGGTGTAGCAGCGAGAGCTACAAGAATTGGCCGTTGTGTAGAGCACACGAGAGGAGGCATCTTGGTGAGTGTCTCAAAAGCAGTATAGGATATTTTAGATGTGGTCAAGAAGACCATCTTATGAAGGATTACCCGATGGCAGCCTCTGCTTTGGAATTAGAGATCTGGATCGCAGCGCTAGGACCATCTAGTGGAAGTCGAAGACCGGAGTTGAGGAGTTCCCAAGCCAAAGGAGCCATCATTTTCTACCAGCCTAGCAGAGTATTAGGCAGGGGTGTTTCATCTCGAGGCCAACCAGGAAGACCTTATGCTCAACTCAAAGTATTCGTAGCGATACAACAGGATACAGATGCCTCCCCGGACATCGTGATAGGTATTATTTTCGTTTTCTATCGTGAAGCTTATGCATTAATAGAACTTAGGGCTATGAATTCCTTCATGTCTAGGAGTTTTGCTAGGATAATCGGCGTTGAACCGGAACATCTAAGGTGTAGTATGGTAGTGTCTATCTTTACTGGGGATTCCCTTCTGGCAAAGGAAGTATTCGGGTTTATTGCAGTAGTCATTGAAGGTAAGGAATTCCTGGCAAACCTGATTGTACTGAACATCCATGACTTCGATGTCATATTAGGAATGAATTGGTTATCCGTACATAGGGCTTCAATGGACTGTTTCCGAAAGGAAGTCTGGTTATCCAGAGCGGAGGAGCCAGATGTCATTTTTCGAGAAGTACAGAAGTCTCTTTCATTCAACATCATGTCAGCAATGGAGGCTAGTAAGGTGCTTAGAAAGTCGTGCCATAAATATCTAGCTTACGTGTGGAGGCCAAAGATGATGTAGTTAGATTGGAAGATATCCCTATGGCTAGAGAATTTTCAGATGTGTTCCTAAAGGACCTTCTAAGTTTGCCTCCAGATTAGGAAGTAGAGTTCGAAATAGATTTAATTTCAGGGACTGAGCTGATATCTATAGCACCCTACCGAATGATTCTAGCCAAGTTAAGAGAGTTGTAAGTGCAAATGGAAGAATTACTAGATAAAGGTTTTGTGAGACCCAGTCATTCACCATGAGGGGCTTTAGTATTGCTCATCAAGAGAAAGGATGAGAGCTTGAGATTGTGTATCAATTATAGACAGCTGAACAAAGTGACAGTTCAGAATCAGTACCCACTTTCGAGGATCGACGACCTGTTTGATCAGCTGTAAGGATCCAGAGTTTATTCGAAGATTGACTTAAGGTCAGGATATCATCAGCTAAGAATCCGTGGTAAGAACGTTTCAAAAACTACTTTCAGAACTTGCTACAGCAATTACAAGTTCCTTGTCATACCGTTCAGATTAACGAATGCTCCAGCAGTTTTCATGGACTTGATGAACAGGATCTTCAGGCTGTATCTAGATAAGTTCGTGATAGTCTTCATCGATGACATCTTAGTGTATTCGAGCAGCTATGAGAAGCATGCAGAGTATCTCTAGATAGTATTACAGACCCTAAGAGAGCATCAACTATATGTAAAATTTAGCAAATGCCAATTTTGGTTAAACAGTGTTGCTTTCTTGGGCCATGTAATATCAGTTAAAGGATTAAGTGTGGATCCTTAGAAGATAGAAGTAACAACGAGTTGGAGACCACCCATTGATGTTTCAGAAGTTCGAAGTTTTCTCGGATTAGCAGACTATTATAGGAAATTTATAAAGGGGTTTTCTAGGATAGCAGCCCTATTGACCAAATTGACTAGAAAGAAAGAAAGACTCGAGTGGTCGAATGCCTACAAGTAGAGTTTTGACGAGTTGAATAAGAGACTTATATCATATTTAGTGTTAACGTTACAAACAGAGGAAGACGGTTTCACCATATATCGTGATGCCTTAAGGCAGGGTTTAGCATATGTTCTGATGCAGAATGGTAGAGTAGTAGCATATACTTCCAGACAGCTAAAGAAACAGGAACAGAACTAACCTTCCTATGATTTAGAGCTCGCTGCAGTAGTATTTACATTGAAGATTTGGAGGCAATACTTGTATGACGTCCCTTGTCAGATCTTCATAGATCACAAGAGTTTGCGATATCTGCTCACTCAAAATAAGTTAAATATAAGGCAAATGAGGTGGTTAGAGTTGATCAAAGCTTACGAATGTACAATATAATACCACCCCGGAAAGGCTAATATAGTGGCAGATGCACCAAGCAGACGACCAGCAAGTTCTATAGCTCATTTAAGGACAGTGTATCTTCCGCTTTTGGTGGAGTTGAGATTACTGAAAGCTGAGTTAGATGTAGCAGACTCAGGGGCATTATTAGCTACTTTCCATATTCGCCCCATTCTAGTGGATCAGATAAAGGAACAGTAGTGGCATGATTCCCAGTTGATAAAGTTGAGGTAAGAAATCGAAGCGGGCCAGAGGACAAATTTTGTGATCAGGGAAGATGGTACACTGATTATAGGACAATGATTATACATGCTAGATGTAAACGAATTGAAAAAGGAGATTATGGGGAAAACTCATTCTTCAGCGTATGCCATGCATCCGGGCAACACAAAGTTGTATAGTACCCTGAAGAAGCATTATTGGTAGAAAGGAATGAAGAGAGATGTCATAGAATTCGTATCTCGATGCCTAATATATCAGCAAGTTAAAGCAGGGCATCAGAAATCAGCAGGATTACTACAGCCACTCTCTATCCTAGAATGAAAGTTGGAGCATATCACCATGGACTTTGTTATAGGGCTTTCGCGCACCCAAAGGGGGCATGATGCTATATAGGTGGTAGTAGATAGACTGATTAAGTCTGCCCATTTTCTATCGATCAGGAGCAGCTATTCCCTAAGTATATTAGCGCAGTTCTACATAGATGAGGTAATTAGACTCCATGGTATGCCCTTTTTAATCATTTCAGATCGGGATCCTAGGTTTGCTTCGAGGTTTTGGCCCAAAGTATAGAAAGCCTTAGGCACTTAGTTAAGTTTCAGCACAGCCTTTCACCCGTAGACAGACGGACAATCAGAGAGGATAATCCAGACACTCTAGGATATGCTCAGAGCGTGTGTCTTCGAATTCAGGGGGAGTTAGGATACGCACCTACCACTCGTGGAGTTCGCGTACAATAATAGCTATTAGTCTAGCATTAGCATGGCGTCTTAAGAAGCCTTGTACGAAAGAAAGTGTAGAACTCCAATATGTCGGTACGAGGTAGGTGAGAGGAAATTAATCGTCCCGAGCTTGTTCAGATCACTACGGTTAAAGACAAGCTTAAAATGGCGAGCGATAGACAAAAGAGTTATATGGATAACCACCGTAGGGACCTAGAGTTCAAAGTTGGAGACAGAGTATTCCTCAAGATATACTCTTAGAAATGCATACTTGGATTTGGAAAGTGTAGTAAGTTGAGTTTGTGCTATATCGGGTCGTACGAGATAATGGAAAAAGTGGGACCTGTAGCTTACAATTTGGAGCTTCCTGCGCAACTGAGAAAGATCCATAATGTATTTTATGTTTTCATGCTCTGTAAGTACGTCCCAGATCCCTCCCATATACTAAGGGAACAACCGGTTGAGCTAAAGAGGTACTTAACTTACGAAGAGGAACAGGTTCAAATTTTAGATCGTAGAGAATAAGTCCTTAATAAAGGTATTATGGAGGAATCACAAAGTAGAAGAGATCATGTAGAAGCGTGAAGATAAGATGTGTCATAGTTATCCCCATCTTTTTCATTATGATATATAAATTTTGAGGACGAAATTTTAGGAAGCGAGGGAAGTAATGTAATACCCTCTCCTGAGGATATTATTACATATATGTACAAAATAAAGGAATGTACTAATATACCCTTTGGTAAACTAATAAAAAGGATTTTTGTTATTTAGTAGTAAAAATTTATTATTTGTGGAATTTTGAAAGTATTTGAAAATAAGTATAAATTTCTAAATTTGAGGGCCTTAAAAGTAAAATGCCAGATATTTTGAAAAGAATGCTAGAATTGTAAATAAGCGGAAAGAACAAGGACATTGTGGAAATAGAGAACTCTTTAGAACGGGGTAGAAGTGCAATTTTAAGGAACTTTGAGGGTTGAAGGCAAGCTTGACCTATACCTATAAATAGGCGTAAAGTGTGAGTCGGTGAAAGAAAAGAGAGAAGAGAAATCCGGAGACAGAAAGAGAGAGAAAGAGAAAAAGAGAGAAGGAGAGAATGTTGTCGATAGAGTAGAATAAAGGAAGTTGTCACCGCTATTCAGACTAGATTTTCACCGTTGTTAAAGGTGACCTGGTTGTTGGAAGGTGAAAAGCTGAATTGAGAACCAGATCTGGTAAGAATAACTTGTTTATGGTGCAATTTGAGTGAAGGACCTGTTGAGATCAGTTTTTGAGTTTCAGCTGGAACTGACGAAAATTTATGTGTAGATCTAGAAAAATGAAGCAACAAGCTAGCTGGAGAGCAAGGTGGAAGATTGAAGCGAGCTAGGTAAGCGAAGTAGTTAAGGAATAAGTTAATTTGTGATGTTTGTGTTTTAGAATGGTTGAGTTGGTCGTGAGACATGTGAGGTCGCGACCTGAATGGAGTTGAGAACTAGTGTTAAGTTGTTGAATATGTATTTGTTGTGTTTGAGGTTGGAATGTAGCTTGTTGATGTGAGAAATCTGGAAAATAATGAGCTCACGTGAGACCACGTGGGAGCTGGTGAGATATGAGCTGGGTGGATACCAGTATCCCTCTTCAACGCTGGTCAAGCTGACTTGAAGCGCGAGCTCGCAGCGAGCAAGCTGAGTAATGCTATCCCACCCATCTTACTACCTATTCGAGTTGGACTAAAGCTGACAGGACCTGCCCTGGACTACTTGTAATAAATCCAGCGGCCCTGCCGAACACCCCACGAGACCCTTCTGAAACCCATCTACTAAGGCTCAAAAGGATATTATAAAGCGAACCCGTAACTACTAACTATCTATGAACCTGATCCTGAAATTTATTTCTCATAAATAATATATATATAAGTGTTTAAAATATGTAACTATTCATAAAAATACTATAACCTCTGGGCATAAATCTAAAAATATAAAAATTTCATTATAAAAATTAAATTTCTATCTTTATACAAAATAAAATATATTGCGTCAACGGTCAGGACCTACTTAATTTGCACGGCGCGCTCTGGTAACTAGATCTCCCGCACCTGCACCTGGAAAGGTTTTAAACAAAAACATAGAACTAATATGAGCTAAAAGCTCAGTGAGTGCGTTTACAAAAATTTACCTCACAAAATATTTCAAAAACGTTTTTCTTTAAAAATATAATTTTAATTTCTATTTGATCTCTCTCTCTTTTTTTTTTTTTTAATTCAAATTTTTTAATTTTTATTATATGTATTTTAATTTTTGTATTTTATAGCAATTTTATTTTTTTATTCAAAATATTACTAAATAGCTTAAAATTGATTTTTAAGAATAAGGGTAAAAAAAACACTTTTTCCAATTTAGAGGTACTTTTTATTTTTCTAGTCAAATGGTTGTAATTTGTTAAGTAACTGGAAAATCGGGGTATTTTCCACAATTAAACTAATTTGTTGATTATTAAGTGTGAATATTAAAAGTATACTTTGAGAATCGTGAAAAAGTCTTTTAGCATAAAAAAGGAAAAGTCTTTTAGTAGGCGGAGCCGGTCCAATAGCAATAAACCGCGTGAAGGGGCCATTTGTTTAACCATAGCGGTCCTATAGCAGTGTTGTTCTTTATTTTTATTATTATTATTATTATTATTTTATTTTTATTTTTTAAGAGTGATGATATTTCCACCCTCTAAAAGTGTATATACACCTGAAACTATAACTATTTTAAAAATTCCAGTCTTGCCCCATCAACACATTTGGCCAGCTATTGAAAGAAAAAAAGATTTGTTGCAGAGAAAGAACATGAAGAACAACTTTTATTAATCACTTTGTTCAAAATGGTTACGCTGGAAATACAACTACTTAAATGTGAAGGTCAAGAGAATTTGTTACCGTAGAAAATAAAGTTTTTATTTGCTTTTCACTCATAAGGTGCTCGAAGGAAGATCTCATAGACTGCAACATCCTTGGTTTGGCATTGTGAAGTGTTCCCAAGCAGATATTAACAGAAATGTGGACATAATTGTTGGAAGGCGAAAGGAGCGTGAATATTTTGTTACCAGCCCTGACTATGCACACTTTCAGACTCAGAGTATCTTGCAAATCTTTTATGGGCGTCTTTCAATATAAAATTAGTTTTGCTTTTTCGATGGGTATCGTTTTGATTTGCCTTGTTTTCAGCATTTGGAGTCTGTCATTGTCTTGCAAAGCTTCCATTTGATGGGCAGCTTTCTATTCAGAATGTAAAGAAAGTGATGTCGGAGTCATGTGGTTTTTAGGAGATTGAGGAAATGTGAGAGGACGAAGGGGACTCTCTCATCCACTGCCCAAACTACAATTGAAATTGACTCTTTAAGAGGGTATCAATTTCTATTTGATTATTATTGCTAGATCAAATTGGAAATATTGATGGAGAACATGACCATGATGGCGGTGGAGATTAGGAAAAAAATAAAAAAATATTAATAATTTATGAGGTGTAATTATAAATTTTTAATAATTAAAAAATAATCAGTGGGTTGAATATGCAAAAAGGGGGCACATATAGTATTTTCGAGATGCCAATATCGCCACTCCTTTTTTTAACCGTACATCGGTCACACTATTGCAATCTTGCATCTAAATTTCTAGATTTTATAAGCACTTTGGGCCATTTGCAGCCCAAGTTTTCATAAATTATTCAGTTTAATATGATGTTATAATACTATTTATTGAAAATTAATCATTTATTTGTCTTAAAACAATCATTTATTTTAATATATAAATTTTTTTTAATAAAATTTTATGTTCTTGTATACCAATTTCAAATTAAATAGACAAAAATTATGTTAGATAACATCTACTATAATATTATAATATTATAAAATGTTACATTCTTTTATGTCACTTTCAAATTAAAGAGACAAAAACCTTGTTACTCAACACTTATTATAATATTATTGCTCATATTAATATTAATATTATAATATTATAAAATATTTTATGTCACTTTTAACACCTACTATAATATTATAATATTATAAAATTTTACATTCTTTTGTTTTATTTTTAAATTAAAGAGACAAAAATCATGTCAACATCTACTATAATTATATAATATTATTATTTAGTTTAATAAATAAATCAATTTTTTAATATATAACAATGTTTTATAGAGTTTAACGTTATTCTATGTTACTTTCAAATTAAAGACACAAAACCATGTTAATCAACACCTACTGCTATATTATAATATCATATAATAAAATAAATAATATTAAATAGACAAAAATTATGTCAGATAACACCTACTATAATATTATAATATTATAAAATATTACGTTCTTTTATATCACTTTCAAATTAAAGAGATAAAAACCGCAAATGCTTATTATAATATTATTATTCAGATTAATATTAATATTATAATATTATAAAATATTTTATATCACCTTTAACACCTATTATAATATTATAATATTGTAAAATTTTACATTCTATTGTTTCATTTTTAAATTAAAGCGACAAAAACCACGTATGTCAACATAGACTACAATTATATAATATTTTTATATTATATAAATATAATATTATAATACTATTTATTAAAAAATAGTCATTTTTTTAACATATAACAATGTTTTATAAAGTTTTACGTTATTTTATGTTACTTTCAAATTAAAAAGACAAAAACCATCTCAATCAACACCTACTGCTATATTATAATATCATATAATAAAATAAATAATATTAAATATATAAAATTCCTTGAAAATCATAAGTAAATTTTGTAGAGATTCGGGAGATTGTTAAATAAATGAAAATAAAAAATATTATATGATAATTATGTCATTCATTATGTTAAAAAAATGACAATTTTATTTGAACGTTTATAATGAAAGTTACCATTAGAATTAGATTTTTATAGGTGTCTTATATTTATATGTAAATATGTCCCGACTTGTGATACATAATTAATTAATATGATATGATGTAAATAAGGGATTATTTGTTTTTGTAATACCCTCTCCGAGGATATTATTGCACATATATACTGAATGAAGAAATGTTCTAATATACCTTCTGATAAAATAATAAAAAGGATTTTTATTATTTAGTAGCAAAAATTTATTATTTATGGAATTTTGGAAGTATTTGAAAGTAAGTATAAATTTTTAAATTTGACAGACTTAAAAGTAAAATGATAGATATTTTGAAAAAAATGACAGAATTGTAAATAAGTGGAAAGGACAAAGACATTGTAGAAATAGAGAACTCTCTAGAATGTGGTGATTATAACTAGGTTGAGTTGGACTGAGCTCTAAGAAGGTAGAAGCTCGCTAAAGGAGGTGAGCTGAGCGAGCTCGCATGGGCTAAGTTGAGAGTAGGAGCTCGCGTAGGAGGAGCTGAGTGCTAGCTAGAGCTTGCAGCTCGAGTTGAATAATAGAGCTGACTTGCGAGCTCTGGTGAAGTATAAAGTAATAAAGCTGATTTAAGCGACCTGCGAGCTAAATTGGAATTTCTTTTGTGACTAAGTGTAGGTGGAGCAACAAGCTAAAGAAGAAGGTTATTTTCATGAATTATTCTTCTAGTTATAAATGTTTTATATTTTTTTAGCATAAAAACAAATGATTAATTTATGGTATGTATCATATAGTGTTTATTTAATAGCATGGAAAAGAAATAGCTTTCATATGTAGAAAAATAGAAAAAGGTTTTCAAACCTAATGGATGGCCTTAGACTATATAGCATGACCTTCTAGCTTTAGACCCAGCTGGTATACCCCACAGTGTATAGCTAACATCGAGGAGATCGAGTCTATCGCTCTCTACATTAGTGGGGCATTTCTCGACGCACGGTGAGCGATGATAGTTCCATCACATGTGTATACGAGACATCTTTGTAGCTTTGTCACAGTAAGCGATGCTAACCTTTACGCCACGTGACCTCCCACATTGAAGCGGAGCTGGTCCGGCCGCCTTTGTAGTTTTAGCTTTCTTGGGTGACCATTAGAGATTTATAGAAAAGCTAGCATACTATTTTAGAAAAAATATATATATTTTAGAAAGATTAAATATTTTAACTTTTAAAACAAGCTTTTGAAATTTATAGAAATTTCATAAATACCCCAAGCTTTTAGAAATAAAATGGTTTTAAACAAAAATGTTTTCAAGGAGGTAACTTTTAATAAACTCATCCACACTCACTGAGCTTATTAGCTTACAATGTTTTTATTTCAAAAATCTCCCCAAGTACAGGTGCAAGTGATCTGCGTACCAGAGTGCCATGAACAGACTAGGTAGGTCCCAACCGATGATGCAGTGTAGTTTCTTTTTGTGTTAAACTTATGATTTAAATATTGATCATGTAATTTGCACATTTTCAGATTTATGAATAAACATTGTAGCACTTATTTAATTGCATGCCCATTTTAGATAATTACATTTTTATGATAATATCTTAAATACATTTACACGTTACATACTTGAAATGAAATTTTAATATGAATGAAGTTTTATATGTTTAGAGTTTGAGAGATAGTTACGGGTTCACTCGACGATACCTTTGGCCTTATTAGTTGGGCTTCAGAAGGGTTTCGTAGGGTAGCCGGCAGGATCACTAGATTCATTAGTAGGAATCTGGGTCGAGTTTTGTCAGTTTGGTATCAGAGCTGAAGTTTTAAAATGATTTTAAGATAAAGCTAGAAAATGTTTGAAAGATTATTTTATCAAGAGTTTTCACATGGTTACATGGTTTTACAAAGTCGATTTTCTACTTCATGCATTACATTATTTTTGATTTATTATATAGAACCATGCGTCGTCGAGGTCGACCACCCACTAGGAGAGCAACGGTCAAGTTATCTGCACAAAGGGAAAGACACATTAACGAGTCTGTCAATGTTAAGACCAAGTCCTTCATACTTAGGAATTTATATATATATTCCTAAGCATGAAGGACTTGGTCTTAACAATCAACATGCCTGTAGATAAGGCTGGACCTTCGCAACCTGCGGAGCACGTAGGTGGAAATGTAGATGTTGAGAGCTTGGCTTGAATTTTAGTAGTGACGCTATATTAGCCGCGAGAATCAGGAGTCTCCATCGAACGCACTCGAAAACTAAGCATTAGATCTTACAATGGGACCGGAGATCCGGAGAGCGCCCTATCATGGTTAGAGACTATCGAGCAAATTTTTTAAGTAAAGGGATGCTCCAAAGACTAGATAGTAACCTTCGCTGCCTTCATATTAAATGATAGAGCTAACAACTAGTGGAAGACGCTACAAAGGCGGAATCCAGTTTGAGTACCCTGGGCGCTATTAAAACATGAATTCATGAACAAGTTCTATCCAAGAAGCTACCAGGACGCAAAGATTGAGGAATTTTTCAGATTGAAGTAAGGCAACCTCTTTGTAGCTGATTACGAGAGAAGATTTTTAGAGCTCGTTTGTGTTGTGCCTTTCTTCGCGGATAATGAAGAGCAAAAGACTAAGAGGTTTGTAGTAGGCTTAAATCTGACAATTCATACTTACGTTTCTTCGACAGTTCATACTTAGTATGGAGAACTAGTAGAGGCAGCAATCGGAGTGGAGAGGAGCATAGAGGCCATCCCCAGACTCAGGTAGTCGACTCAGAAGCTTGGATGGATCGGAGGTTTTTTAGGAGGACCTAGCAAGTTCACTCGAAGTAGGGAGTCATCCGCTAGATCGGGTAGCCAAAGATTTAGTCAGGGGTCGCATTCGAGTCAGAGCTCCGTGAGGCAATCAGTCGAATTAGGGTGTAGCAGCGAGAGCTATAAGAATTGGCCGTTGTGTAGAGCACACGGGAGGAGGCATCCTGGTGAGTGTCTCAGAAGCAGTATGAGATATTTTAGATGTGGTCAAGAAGACCATCTTATGAAGGATTACCCGATGGCAGCCTCTGCTTTCGAACTGGAGATCTGGATCGCAGCGCTAGGACCATTTAGTGGAAGTCGAAGACCGGAGCAGAGGAGTTCCCAAGCCAAAGGAGCCATCATTTTCTACCAGCCCAGTAGAGTATTAGGCAAGGGTGTTTCATCCCAAGGCCAGCCAGGAAGACCTTGTGCTCAAGTCAGAGTATTCGCAGCGATATAATAGGATACAGATGCCTCCCCGGACATCGTGATAGGTATTATTTCCGTTTTTGATCGTGAAGCTTATGCATTAATAGAACTTAGGGCTATGAATTCCTTCATGTCTAGGAGTTTTGCTAGGACAATCGGCGTTGAACCGGAACCCCTAGGGTGTAGTATGGTAGTGTCAATCTCTACTGGGGATTTCTTTCTGGCAAATGAAGTATTCAGGTTTATTGCAGTAGTCATTGAAGGTAGGGAATTCCTGGCAAACCTGATTGTACTGAACATCCATGACTTCGATGTCATATTAGGAATGAATTGGTTGTCTATACATAGGGCTTCAGTGGACTGCTTTCGAAAGGAAGCCAGGTTATCCGGAGCGGGGGAGCCAGATGTCATTTTTCGAGAAGTACATAAGTGTCTTTCATTCAACATCATGTCAGCAATGGAGGCTAGTAAGGTGCTTAGAAAGTCGTGCCATGGATATCTAGCTTACATGTGGAGGCCAAAGATGATGTAGTTAGATTGGAAGATATCCCTATGGCTAGAGAATTTTCATATGTGTTCCTAGAGGACCTTCTAAGTTTGCCTCCAGACTGGGAAGTAGAGTTCCAAATAGATTTAATTTCAGGGACTGAGCTGATATCTATAGCACCCTACCGAATGACTCCAGCCAAGTTGAGAGAGTTGAAAGTGCAAATGGAAGAATTACAGGATAAAGGTTTTGTGAGACTCAGTCATTCGCCATGGGGGGCTTTAGTATTGTTCGTCAAGAGAAAGGATGAGAGCTTGAGATTGTGTATCAACTATAGACAGCTGAATAGAGTGACAGTTCGAAATCAGTACCCATTTTCGAGGATCGAAGACCTGTTTGATCAGCTGCAAGGATCCAGAGTTTATTCGAAGATTGACCTAAGGTCAGGATATCATCAGCTAAGAATCCCTGGAAAAAACGTTTCGAAAACTACTTTCAGAACTTGTTACTGCCATTACAAGTTCCTTATCATACCGTTCGGATTAACGAATGCTCCAGCAGTTTTCATGGATTTGATGAACAGGATTTTCAGGTTGTATCTAGATAAGTTCATGATAGTCTTCATCGATGACATCTTAGTGTATTCAAGCAGCTATGAGAAGCATGCAGAGCATCTCTAGATAGTATTACAGACCCTAAGAGAGCATCAACTGTATGCAAAATTTAGCAAATGCCAATTTTGGTTAAACAGTATTGCTTTCCTGGGCCATGTAATATCAGCTAAAGGATTAAGTATGGATCCTTAGAAGATAGAAGTAACAACGAGTTGGAGACCACCAATTAATGTTTCAGAAGTTCGAAGTTTCCTCGGATTGGCAGACTATTATAGGAAATTTGTAAAAGGGTTTTCTAGGATAGAAGCCCTATTGACCAAATTGACCAGAAAGAAAGAAAGATTCGAGTGGTCGGATGCCTGTAAGTAGAGTTTTGACGAGTTGAATAAGAGACTTGTATCAGCTCTAGTGTTAACGTTACAAACAGGGGAAGACGGTTTCACCATATGCCGTTATGCCTCAAGGCAGGGTTTAGAGTATGTTCTGATGCAGAATGGTAGAGTAGTAGCATATGCTTCCAGACAGCTAAAGAAGCACGAACAGAACTACCCTACCCATGATCTAGAGCTCGCTGCAGTAGTATTTACATTGAAGATTTGTAGGCAATACTTGTATGACGTCCCTTGTCAGATCTTCATAGATCACAAGAGTTTGCGATATCTGCTCAGTCAAAATAAGTTAAATATAAGGCAAATGAGGTGGTTAGAGTTGATCAAAGCTTACGAATGTACAATAGAATACCACCCCGGAAAGGCTAATATAGTAGCAGATGCACCAAGCAGGCGACCAGTAAGTTCTATAGCTCATTTAAGGACAGTGTGTCTTCCGCTTTTGGTGGAGTTGAGATTGCTGAAAGTTGAGTTAGATGTAGCAGACTCAGAGGCATTGTTAGCTACTTTCCATATTCGTTCCATTCTAATGGATCAGATTAGGGAACAGTAGTGGCATGATCCCCAGTTGATAAAGTTGAGGTAAGAAATCGAAGCAGGTCAGAGGACAAATTTTGTGATCAGGGAAGATGGTACACTGATTATAGGACAACGATTATACATGCCAGATGTAAGCGAATTGAAAAAGGAGATTATGGAGAAAACTCATTCTTCAGCGTATGCCATGCATCTGGGCAGCACGAAGTTGTATAGTACCCTGAAGAAGCATTATTGGTAGAAAGGAATGAAGAGAGATGTCACAGAATTCGTATCCCGATGCCTAATATGTCAGCAAGTTAAAGCAGGGCATCAGAAATCAGCGGGATTACTACAGCCACTCTCTATCCTAGAATGAAAGTGGGAGCATATCACCATGGACTTTGTTATAGGGCTTTCGCGCACCCAAAGAGGGCATGATGCTATATAGGTGGTAATAGATAGACTGATTAAGTCTGCCCATTTTCTGTCGATCAGGAGCAGCTATTCCCTAAGTAGATTAGCGCAGTTCTACATAGATGAGGTAATTAGACTCCATGGTATGCCCTTTTTGATCATGTCAGATCGGGATCCTAGGTTTGCTTCAAGGTTTTGGCCCAAAGTATAGAAAGTCTTAGGCACTTAGTTGAGTTTCAGCACAGCCTTTCACCTGCAGACAGACGGACAATCAGAGAGGATAATCCAGACACTCTAGGATATGCTCAGAGCGTGTGTCTTCAAATTCAGGGAGAGTTAGAATACGCACCTACCACTCGTGGAGTTCGCGACAATAATAGCTACCAGTCTAGCATTAGCATGGCGCTTTAGGAAGCCTTGTACGAAAGAAAGTGTAGAACTCCGGTATGTCGGTACGAGGTAGGTGAGAGGATATTAATCGTCCCGAGCTTGTTCAGATCACTACGGACAATATTAAGATTATTAAAGACAAGCTTAAAATGGCGAGCGATAGACAAAAGAGTTATGTGGATAACTGCCGTAGGGACCTAGAGTTCAAAGATGTAGACAGAGTATTCCTCAAGATATACTCTTAGAAATGCATGCTTAGATTTGGAAAGCGTAGTAAGTTGAGTTTGCGCTATATCGGGTCGTACGAGATAATGGAAAGAGTGGGACCCGTAGATTACAATTTGGAGCTTCCTGCGCAACTGAGAAAGATCCATAATGTATTTCATGTTTCCATGCTCTGTAAGTACGTCCCAGATCCCTCCCATATACTAAGGGAACAACCATTTGAGCTAAAGAGGAACTTAACTTACGAAGAGGAACAGGTTCAAATTTTAGATCGTAGAGAACAAGTCCTGCGGAATAAAGTTATCTCCTTAATAAAGGTATTATGGAGGAATCACGGAGTAGAAGAGATCATGTAGAAGAGTGAAGATAAGATGTGTCATTGTTATCCCCATCTTTTTCATTATGATATGTAAATTTTGAGGATGAAAGTTTAGGAAGGGAGGGAAGTAATGTAATACCCTCTTCTGAGGATATTACTACATATATGTACAAAATAAAGGAATGTACTAATGTACCCTTTGGTAAACTATAAAAAGGATTTTTGTTATTTAGTAGTAAAAATTTATTATTTGTGGAATTTTGGAAGTATTTGAAAATAAGTATAAATTTCTAAATTTGAGGGACTTAAAAGTAAAATGCCAGATATTTTGAAAAGAATGATAGAATTGTAAATAAGCGAAAAGAACAAGGACATTGTAGAAATAGAGAACTCTTTAGAACGGGGTAGAAGTGCAATTTTAAGGAACTTTGAGGGCTGAAGGCAAGCTTGACCCATACCTATAAATAGGCGTAAAGTGTGAGTCGGTGAAAGAAAAGAGAGAAGAGAAATTCGGAGATAGAAAGAGAGAGAAAGAGAGAAAGAGAAAAAGAGAGAAGGAGAGAGTGTTGTCGATAGAGTAGAATAAAGGAAGTTGTCGCCGCTGTTTAGACTAGATTTTCGCCGTTGTGAGAGGCGACCTGGTTGTTGGAAGGTGAGGAGCTGAATTGAGAACCAGATCTGGTAAGAATAACTTGTTTATGGTGCAATTTGAGTGGAGGACCTGTTGAGATTAGTTTTTGAGTTTCAGCTGGAACTGACGAGAATTTATATGTAGATCTAGAAAAATGAAGCAACAAGCCAGCTGGAGAGCAAGGTGGAAGATTGAAGCAAGCTAGGTAAGCGAAGTAGTTAAGGAATAAGTTAATTTGTGATGTTTGTGTTTTAGAATGGTTGAGTTGGTCGTGAGACATGTGAGGTCGTGACCTGAGTGGAGTTGAGAACTAGTGTTAAGTTGTTGAATATGTGTTTGTTGTGTTTGAGGTTGGAATGTAGCCTGTTGATGTGAGAAATCTGGAAAATAGTGAGCTCGCATGAGATCACGTAGGAGCTCGTGAGATACAAGTTGGGTGGATACCAGCATCCCTCTTCAGCGTTGGTCAAGCTGACCTGAAGCGCGAGTTCGCAGGGAGCGAGCTGAGTAATGCTATCCCACCCACCTTATTGCCTATTCGAGTTGAACTAAAGCTGACAGGACCCGCCCTGGACTACTCGTAATAAATCCAGTGGCCCTGCCGAACACCCCACAAGACCCTCCTAAAGCCCATCTACTAAGGCTCAAAAGGATATCATAAAGCGAACCCGTAACTACTAACTATCTATGAACCTGAGCCTGAAATTTATTTATCATAAATAATAAATATATAATTGTTTAAAATATGTAACTATTCATAAAAATACTATAACCTCTGGGCATAAATCTGAAAATATAAAAATTTCATTATAAAAATTAAATTTCTATCTTTATACAAAATAAAATATATTGCGTCAACGGTCAGGACCTACTTAATTTGCACGGCGCTCTGGTAACTGGATCTCCTGCACCTGCACCTGGAAAAGTTTTAAACAAAAACATAGAACTAATATGAGCTAAAAGCTCAGTGAGTGCGTTTACAAAAATTTACCTCACAAAATATTTCAAAAACGTTTTTCTTTAAAAATATAATTTTAATTTCTATTTGATCTCTCTCTCTTTTTTTTTTTTTTTTTAATTCAAATTTTTTAATTTTTATTAATATTTGTTATATGTATTTTATAGCAATTTTATTTTTTATTCAAAATATTATTAAATAGCTTAAAATTGATTTTTAAGAATAAGGGTAAAAAAACACTTTTTCCAATTTAGTATAGAGGTACTTTTTATTTTTCTAGTCAAATGGTTGTAATTTGTTAAGTAACTGGAAAATCAGGGTATTTTCCACAATTAAACTAATTAGTTGATTATTAAGTGTGAATATTAAAAGTATACTTTGACAATTGTAAAAAAGTCTTTTAGCATAAAAACGGAAAAGTCTTTTAGTAGGCGGAGCCGGTCAATAGCAACAAACCGCGTGAAGGGGGCCATTTGTTTAACCACAGCGGTCCTATAGCAGTGTTGTTCTTTTTTTTTTAAGAGTATGATATTTCCACCCCTCTAAAAGTGTCTATACACCTGAAACTATAACTATTTTAAAAATTCCAGTCTTGCCCCATCAACACATTTGGCCAGCTATTGAAAGGAAAAAAGATATGTTGCAGAGAAAGAACATGAAGAACAACTTTTATTAATCACTTTGTTCAAAATGGTTACGCTGGAAATACAACTACTTAAATGTGAAGGTCAAGAGAATTTGTTACCGTAGAAAATAAAGTTTTTATTTGCTTTTCACTCATAAGGTGCTCGAAGGAAGATCTCATAGACTGCAACATCCTTGGTTTGGCATTGTGAAGTGTTCCCAAGCAGATATTAATGGAAATGTGGACATAATTGTTGGAAGGCGAAAGGAGCGTGAATATTTTGTTACCAGCCCTGACTATGCACACTTTCAGATTCAGAGTATCCTGCAAATCTTTTATGGGCGTCTTTCAATATAAAATTAGTTTTGCTTTTTCGATGGGTATCGTTTTGATTTGCCTTGTTTTCAGCATCTGGAATCTGTCATTGTCTTGTAAAGCTTCCATTTGATGGGCACCTTTCTATTCAGAATGTAAAGAAAGCGGTGTCGGAGTCATATGGTTTTTTGGAGATTGAGGAAATGTGAGAGGACGAAGAGGACTCTCTCATCCACTGCCCAAAACCATGTTAATCAACACCTATTGCTATATTATAATATCATATAATAAAATAAATAATATTAAATAGACAAAAATTATGTCAGATAACACCTACTATAATATTATAATATTATAAAATATTACGTTCTTTTATATCACTTTCAAATTAAAGAGACAAAAACCGCAAAACACTTATTATAATATTATTATTCAGATTAATATTAATATTATAATATTATAAAATATTTTATATCACCTTTAACACCTACAATAATATTATAATATTATAAAATTTTACATTCTATTGTTTCACTTTTCAATTAAAGCGACAAAAACCACGTATGTCAACATAGACTACAATTATATAATATTATTATATTATATAAATATAATATTATAATACTTTTTAACATATAACAATGTTTTATAAAGTTTTACGTTATTTTATGTTACTTTCAAATTAAAAAGACAAAAACGGTGTTAATCAACACCTACTGCTATATTATAATATTATATAATAAAATAAATAATATTAAATATATAAAATTCCTTGAAAATCATAAGTAAATTTTGTAGAGATTCGGGAGATTGTTAAATAAATGAAAATAAAAAATATTATATGATAAATATGTCATTCATGATAAAAAAAAATGACAATTTTATTAGAACGTTTATAATGAAAGTTACCATTAGAATTAGATTTTTATAGGTGTCTTATATTTATATGTAAATATGTCCCGACTTGTGATACATAATTAATTAATATGATATGATGTAAATAAGGGATTGTTTGTTTTTGTAATACCCTCTCCGAGGATATTATTGCATATATATACTGAATGAAGGAATGTTCTAATATACCCTTTGATAAAATAATAAAAAGGATTTTTATTATT
Organism: Dimocarpus longan; assembly: GCA_022984855.1. Taxonomy (NCBI): domain Eukaryota; kingdom Viridiplantae; phylum Streptophyta; class Magnoliopsida; order Sapindales; family Sapindaceae; genus Dimocarpus; species Dimocarpus longan. The sequence continues at coordinate 9,334,937 of CM041013.1, forward strand.
TAGTAGCAAAAATTTATTATTTATGGAATTTTGGAAGTATTTGAAAATAAGTATAAATTTCTAAATTTGAGAGACTTAAAAGTAAAAGGGTATATATTTTGAAAATAATGACAGAATTGTAAATAAGTGAAAAGGACAAGGACATTGTAGAAATACAGAACTCTCTAGAATGTAGTGATTATAACTAGGTCGAGCTGGACTGAGGCTGTGCGAGCTGAGTAAGGCCTGTAAATCGGACTGAGCTCTAGGAAGGTAGAAGCTCGCTAAAGGAGGTGAGCTGAGCGAGCTCGTGTGGGCTAAGTTGAGAGTAGAAGTTCGCGTAGGAGGAGCTGAGTGCTAACTAGAGCTTGTAGCTCGAGTTGAATAATAGAGTTGACTTACGAGCTCTGGGGAAGTATAAAATAATAAAGCTGATTTAAGCGACCTACGAGCTAAATTGGAATTTCTTTTGTGATTAAGTGTAGGTGGAGCAACAAGCTAAAGAAGAAGGTTATTTTCATGAATTATTCTTCTCGTTATAAATGTTTTATATTTTTTTAGCATAAAAACAAATGATCAATTTATGGTATGTACCATATAGTGTTTATTTAATAGCATGGAAAAGAAATAGCTTTCATATGTAGAAAAATAGAAAAAGGTTTTCAAACCTAGTGGATAGCCTTAGACTATATAGCATGACCTTTTAGCTTTAGACCCGGCTAGTATACCTTACAGTGTATAGCTAAGATCGAGGAGATCGAGTCTGTCGCTCTCTACATTAGTGGGGCATTTATCGACGCACGGTGAGCGATGATAGTTTCGTCACATATGTATACGAGACGTCTTTGTAGCTTTGTCACAGTAAGCGATGCTAGCCTTTACGTCACGTGACCTCCCACACTGAAGCGGAGCTGGTCCGATCGCCTTTGTAGTTTTAGCTTTTTTGGGTGACCATTAGAGATTTATAGAAAAGCTAGCATACTATTTTAGAAAAAAAAAATATTTTGGAAAGATTAAATATTTTAACTTTTAAAACAAGCTTTTGAAATTTGTAGAAATTTCATAAATACGCCAAGCTTTTAGAAATAAAATGGTTTTAAACAAAAATGTTTTCAAGGAGGTAACTTTTAATACACTCGTCCATACTGACGGGCTTATTAGCTCACAATGTTTTTATTTAAAAAATCTCCCCAGGTGCAAGTGATCTGGGTACCAGAGCGCCACGAACAGACTAAGTAGGTCCCAACCGATGACGTAATGCAGTTTCTTTTTGTGTTAAACTTATGATTTAAATATTGATCATGTAATTTGTATATTTTCAGATTTATGAATAAACATTGTAGCACTTAGTTAATTGTATGCCCGTTTTAGATAATTATATTTTTATGATAATTTCTTAAATTATACATTGATACGTTACATACTTGAAATGAAATTTTAATATGAATGAAGTTTTATATGTTTAGAGTTTGAGAGATAGTTACGAGTTCACTCTACGATACCTTTGGCCTTGTTAGTTGGGCTTCAAAAGGGTTTCGTGGGGTGACCGGCAGGATCACTGGATTCATTAGTAGGAATCTGGGTCGAGTCTTGTTAGTTTGGTATTAGAGCCGAAGTTTTAAAATGATTTTAAGATAAAGCTAGAAAATGTTTGAAAGATTATTTTATCAAGAGTTTTCACATGGTTACATGGTATTACAAAGTCAATTTTCTACTACATGCATTACATTATTTTTGATTTATTTTATAGAACCATGCATCGTCGAGGTCGACCACCCACTAGGAGAGCAACGGTCGAAGTACCTGCACAAAGGGAAGGACATGTTAACGAATCTGTCAACGTGCCTGTAGATCAAGCTAGACCTTCGCGACCTGTAGAGCACATAAGTGGGAATATAGATGTTGAGCGCTTTGCTTGAGTTTTAGTAACGACGCTATATTAGCCACGAGAGTCAGGAGTCTCCATCGAATGCACTCGAAAACTAAGCGCTAGATCTTACAATAGGACCGGAGATCCGGAGAGCGCCCTATCATGGTTAAAGCCTATTGAGGAAATTTTCTAAGTAACGGGATGCTCCAAAGACTAGAAAGTAACCTTCGCTGCCTTTCTGTTAAATGATAGAGCTAAAGACTAGTGCAAGGCGCTGCAAAAGGGGAATCCAACTAGAGTACCCTGGGCTATTAAAACAGGAATTCATAAACAAGTTCTGTCCAAGAAGCTACCAGGACGCAAAGATTGAGGAATTTTTCAGATTGAAGTAAGGCAACCTCTTTGTAGCCGATTACGAGAGAAGACTTTTAGAGCTCATTTGTGTTGTGCCTTTCATCGTGGATAATGAAGAGCAAAAGACTAAGAGGTTCGCAGTAGGCTTAAATCTGACAATCCGTACTTATGTTTCTTCGACAGTTCATACTTAGTACGGAGAACTAGTAGCGACAACAATCAGAGTGGAGAGGAGCATAGAGGCCATCCCCAGACCCAGGCAGTCGACTCAGAAACGCGAATGGATTGAAAATCTTTCAAGAGGACCCAGCAAGTTCACTCGAAGCAGGGAGTCATCCGCTAGATCGGGTAGCCGAAGATTGAGTCAGGGGTCGCATTCGAGTCAGAGCTCCGTGAGGTAATCAGTCGAATTAGGGTGTAGCAGCGAGAGCTACAAGAATTGGCCATTGTGCAGAGCATACAGGAAGAGGTATCCGGGTGAGTGTCTCAGAAGCAGTATGGGATATTTTAGATGTGGTCAAGAAGACCATCTTATAAAGGAATACCCGATGACAGCCTCTGCTTTCCAACCAGAGATCTGGATTGTAGCACCAGGACCATCTAGTGGACGTCGGAGACCGGAGTAGAGAAGTTCCCAAGCCAAAGGAGCAACCATTTTCTGCCAGCCCAGCAGAGTATTAGGCAGGGGTGTTTCATCCCGAGGCCTGCCATAAAGACCTTATGCTCAAGTCAAAGTATTCACAGTGATACAGCAGGATGCAAATGCCTCCCCGGACATCGTGATAGGTATTATTTCCATTTTTGATCGTGAAGCTTACGCATTAATAGAACTTAGGGCTATGAATTCCTTCATGTCTAGGAGTTTTGCTAGGACAATCGGCGTTGAACCGGAACCCCTAAGGTGTAGTATGGTAATGTCTATCTCTATTGGGGATTCCCTTCTGGTAAAGGAAGTATTCAGGTTTATTACAATAGTTATTGAAGGTAGGGAATTCCTAGCAAACCTGATTGTATTGGACATCCATGACTTCGATGTCATATTAGGAATGGATTGGTTGTCTGTACATAGGGCTTCAGTGGACTGCTTCCAAAAAAAAGTCAGGTTATCCAGAGTAGGGGAGCCAGATGTAATTTTTCAAGGAGTACATAAGTCCCTTTCATTCAACGTCATGTCAGCAATGGAGGCTAGTAAGGTGCTTAGAAAGTCGTGCCATGAATATCTAGCTTACGTATGGAGGCCAAAGATGATGTAGTTAGATTGGAAGATATCCCTATGGTCAGAGAATTTCCAGATGTGTTCCCAGAGGACCTTCCAAGTTTGCCTTCAGACTTGGAAGTAGAGTTTGAAATAGATTTAATTTCGGAGATTGAGCCGATATCTATAGCACCTTACCGAATGACTCCAGCTAAGTTGAGAGAGTTGAAAGTGTAAATGAAAGAATTACTAGATAAATGTTTTGTGAAACCCAGTCATTCGCCATGGGGGGCTTTAGTATTGTTCGTCAAGAGAAATTATGGGAGCTTAAGATTGTGTATCAACTACAGACAGCTGAACAGAGTGACAATTCGGAAACAGTACCCACTTCCGAGGATCGACAACCTGTTTGATCAGCTACAAGGATCCAGAGTTTATTCAAAGATTGATCTAAGGTCAGGATATCATTAGCTAAGAATCCGTGGAAAGGACGTTCCGAAGACTACTTTCAGAACTTGCTATGGCCATTACAAGTTCCTTGTCATACCGTTCGGACTGACGAATGCTCCAACAGTTTTCATGGACTTGATAAATAGGATCTTCAGGCTGTATCTAGATAATTTCGTGATAGTCTTCATCGATGACATCTTAGTGTATTCGAGCAGTTATGAGAAGCACGCAGAGCATCTTTGGATAGTATTACAGACCCTAAGAGAGCATCAACTGTATGCAAAATTTAGCAAATGCCTATTTTGGTTAAACAGTGTTGCTTTCCTGGGCCATGTAATATCAACTAAAGGATTAAGTGTGGATCCTTAGAAGATATAAGTAACAATGAGTTGGAGACCACCCATTAATGTTTCAGAATTTTGAAGTTTTCTCGGATTAGCAGACTATTATAGGAAATTTATAAAGGGGTTTTCTAGGATAGCAGCTCTATTGACTAAATTGACTAGAAAGAAAGGAAGATTCAAGTGGTCGGATGCCTGCCAGTAGAGTTTTGACGAGTTGAATAAGAAACTTGTATTAGCTCCAGTGTTAACATTACCAACATTGGAAGACGGTTTCACCATATACAGTGATGCCTCAAGGAAGGGTTTAGCATATGTTCTGATGCAGAATGGTAGAGTAGTAGCATATGCTTTCAGGCAGCTAAAGAAACACGAATAGAACTATCCTACCCATGATCTAGAGCTCGCTGCAATAGTATTTACATTGAAGATTTGGAGGCAATACTTGTATGACGTCCCTTGTTAGATCTTCACAGATCACAAGAGTTTACGATATCTGCTCATTCAAAATAAGTTAAATATAAGGCAAATGAGGTGGTTAGAGATGATCAAAGCTTACGAATGTACAATAGAATACCACCCCGGAAAGGCTAATATAGTGGCAGATGCACTAAGCAAATGACTAACAAATTCTATAGCTCATTTAAGGACAGTGTATCTTCCGCTTTTGGTGGAGTTGAGATTGCTGAAAGTTAGATGTAGCAGACTCAGGGGCATTATTAGCTACTTTCCATATTCGCCCCATTCTAGTGGATCAGATAAGGGAACAGTAGTGGCATGATCCCCAGTTGGTAAAGTTGAGGCAAGAAATCGAAGCGGGCTAGAGGACAAATTTTGTGATAAGGGAAGATGGTACATTGATGATAGGACGACGATTATACATGCCGGATGTAAGCGAATTAAAAGAGGAGATTGTGGAGAAAGCTCATTCTTCAGCGTATACCATGCATCCGAGCAGCACGAAGTTGTATAGTACCCTGAAGAAGCATTCTTGGTGGAAAGGAATGAAGAGAGATGTCACAGAATTCGTATCCCGATGCCTAATATGTCAGCAAGTTAAAGCAGGGCATAAGAAATCAGCGGGATTACTACAACCACTCTCTATCCTAGAATAAAAGTGGGAGCATATCACTATGGACTTTGTTATAGGGCTTCCGCGCACCCAGAGGGGGCATGATGCTATATAAGTGGTAGTAGGTAGACTGATTATGTCTGCCTATTTTCTGTCGATTAGGAGCAGCTATTCCCTAAGTAGATTAGCGCATCTCTACATAGATGAAGTAATTAGACTCCATGGTATGCTCTTTTTGATCATGTCAGATCAAGATCCTAGTTTACTTCGAGGTTTTGGCCCAAAGTATAGAAAGCCTTAGGCACTTAGTTGAGTTTCAATACAGCCTTTCACCTGCAGACAGACGAACAATCAGAGAGGATAATCCAGACACTCGAGGATATGCTTAGAGCGTGTGTCTTCGAATTCAAGGGGAGTTAGGATACGCACCTACCACTCATGGAATTCGTGTACAATAATAGCTATCAGTCTAGCATTGGCATGATGCCTTAGGAAGCCTTGTACGAAAGAAAGTGTAGAACTCCAGTATGTCGGTACGAGGTAGATGAGAGGAAATTAATCGTCCCAAGCTTGTTCAAATCATTACGGACAATATTAAGATTATTAAAGACAAACTTAAAATGACGAGTGATAGACAAAAGAGTTATGTGGATAACCGCCGTAGGGACCTAGAGTTCAAAGTTGGAGACCGAGTATTCCTCAAGATATACCCTTAGAAATGCATGCTTAGATTTGGAAAGCGTAGTAAGTTGAGTCTGTGCTATATCAGGTCGTACGAGATAATGGAAAGAGTGGGACCCGTAGCTTACAAGTTGGAGCTTCTTGCATAACTGAGCAAAATCCATAATGTATTTCATGTTTCCATGCTCCGTAAGTACGTCTCAAATCCCTCCCATATACTAAGGGAACAACCGGTTGAGCTAAAGAGGAACTTAACTTACGAAAAGGAACAGGTTCAAATTTTAGATCGTAGAGAACAAGTCCTGCGGAATAAAGTTATCCCCTTAATAAAGGTATTATGGAGGAATCACGAAGTAGAAGAGGTCACGTGGAAGCGTGAAGATAAGATATGTCATAGTTATCCCCATCTTTTTCATTATGATATGTAAATTTTGAGGATGAAATTTTAAGAAGGAAGGGAAGAAATGTAATACCCTCTCTTGAGGATATTACTACATATATGTACAAAATAAAGGAATGTACTAATATACCCTTTGGTAAACTAATAAAAAGGATTTTTATTATTTAGTAGCAAAAATTTATTATTTGTGGAATTTTGGAAGTATTTGAAAATAAGTATAAATTTCTAAATTTGACTTAAAAGTAAAATGCCAGATATTTTGAAAAGAATGACAGAATTGTAAATAAACGGAAAGAACAAGGACATTGTGGAAATAGAGAACTTTCTAGAACGGGGTAGAAGTGCAATTTTAAGGAACCTTGAGGGCTGAAGGCAAGCTTGACCCATATCTATAAATAGGCGTGAAGTGTGAGTCGGTGAAAGAAAAGAGAGAAGAGAAATCAGGAGACAGAAAGAGAGAGAAATAGAGAAAGTTTCTAGCATGTTTATTAATCACGATTTTAGAAAAAGAAATAGAACTTAAGTCCAACTTATGGGAAATTACCTGGACCCCAAATCCAAATTGGATCATGTTGGAAAGGGAACTTAATTCCCCTCTCTCACTTTAGGAATCAAGTAGAGTTTCCTTTCCTAATATAAAGGGAATTTATGTGGTTTTACTAAGATATCATCGACCAATTTTAATTAAAAAAATTGCAAATATATAAAACTTTTTATATCATTCCTTTTTGTTTGTTATTGTCTGTAATTTTTTCAACTCATTGTCTTCTTCATATCTCCCTACAGGCATGATGAAGCCAATAATATAACTTATAAAAATAAATATAGTATATGCTTGATTTTATTCATTGTTTTCTTTTTCAATATCATTGTATGAATTGTTGGATCGAAACTTCTCACTAAAACAAAAACTATTACAACACTAAAAAAAAAACACTCACAAAACAAAGCTTTGCTTTGTTTCTCACACACTCACTAGAAGCTTTGCTTCTCTTATGTTTTCTTCTTCTTTGTGATGCTTAGACCTCATGCAAGAGGGGCTATATATAGTGCTAGAAAATTAATCTAAACCATTCAAATTAACAAATACAAATAAATCCTAACCACACAATTTCACCAACCAAACAAATATTTTAAATTGACTCACCTAACCTTCCACCTAACCTTACACCTAACCTTAGAAGGTTCTTCTTGATGGACTTGGGCTTGGTAATGGGCTTGGAAATGGGCTTGGTAATGGGCTTGAAAATGGGCTTGGTCAAAACAAGTTTATATTTTCAACACCCCCTCTTAAACTTGTTTTACCATGCCAAGCAAACTTCTTAATCTCGCAAAATCTTCAAACTTTAGTGGTTTGGTGAAGATATCTGCGATCTGATCCTTTGACCTTACGTATTCCATTTGCACATTTCTTTTTTGCTATGCATTCTCGTATGAAGTGATAACGAGTATCGATATGTTTGCTTCTGTCATGGAACACCGGATTCTTTGCTAAGGCGATGGCTGATTTATTGTCTACACAAATCTCAGTTGGTTCTTCTTGTGGCAAGCTTAATTCCTTCAATAAATTTCTGAGCCAAATTGCATGACAAACACACGAAGTAGCAGCTACGTATTCGGCTTCACAAGTGGATAGTGTGACAATCGGTTGCTTCCTTGACATCCATGTGAAAGCTGTGTTTCCCATGAAGAATGCAAACCCACTGGTGCTCTTTCTATCATCTGTATCTCCACCCCAATCGCTATCGCTATATCCAACAAGTTTGAAGTCATTTGAAATTGAATAGAACAAGCCAAAGTCAATTGTACCTTTGATATAGCGAAGGATTCTCTTAGCTGCCTTGAAATGGGTAGTTATTGGATTCTCCATATAACGACTCACCAGTCCAACTGCATAAAGGATGTCAGGTCTTGTACAAGTCAAGTACCTCAAACTTCCAACCAAACTCTTAAAGAGTGTTGGATCCACTTTTTCTGCTTCATCATGCTTAGACAGTTTGACTCCACATTCCACCGGTGTGCTTATTGGATTGCAATCATCCAACTTGAATTTCTTAAGTATCTCCCTTGCATAGCTTTCTTGGGAGATAAAGATGCCATCTTCATTTTGCTTGACTTCGATACCAAGGTAGTATGCCATCAATCCGATGTCGGTCATCTCGAATTCCTTGGCCATTGCTTTCTTGAATTCTTCAAAAAAACTTGGATTATTACCGGTGAAGATTAAATCATCCACATACAAACATACAATCAAAACATCTCCATCTTTGAATTTGATGTAGAGAGCATGTTCATGAGGACATTTGGTGAAGCCATTCTCTTTGAAGTATTTGTCAATCCGATTGTTCCATGCCCTTGGTGCTTGCTTCAACCCGTAAAGAGCTTTCTTTAGTTTTAGAACTTTGTCTTCGTGGCCTTTGACTTCATAGCCTGATGGTTGCTGAATGTAGACTTCTTCTTCAAGGACTCCATTTAGGAAGGCGGATTTTACATCCATCTGATGAATCTTCCACTTATTCTGAGCTGCCAAAGAAATTATTAGTCTTATAGTTTCTAATCGAGCAACAGGAGCAAATACCTCATCATAGTCAATTCCAGCTTTTTGACTATAGCCTTTTGCAACAAGTCTTGCCTTGTGTTTTTCTATCTCTCCCTTAGCATTTCTCTTTGTCTTGTACACCCATTTGACACCAATTGCTTTGTGTCCTTTTGGAAGTATAACGAGCTTCCAAGTATCATTCTTTTCAATGGACTTGATTTCTTCATTCATTGCATCTTTCCACTTCTTATTTTGCACAGCTTCTTCAAAGCTTACTGGTTCGGAATCAGCAAAGAGACAGAAAAGTGTGAGATTATCAAGTTGTTCAGTTACCTCATAAAGATCTTGCAGGCTTCTTGTACGCTCCACGTCTCTTTCATTCAGAAATGATGGTGGTGAGTTTCCATTATCTGTTGAGGCTGGTGATGCTGGTGGTGTAGTGGGTTCTTGTTCTGCTTGCTCCATTCTTGGTTGCTCCTCCTTCTCTTCTTCAAAGTGGGGAAGGAAACTGTAATCTTCATCATGTGTTTTCCAATTCCATGTGCTTTCTTCGTCGAATACAACATCACGACTAATGATAGTCTTTCCATTGTTTGGATTATACATCTTGTAGCCTTTAGAATAATTATCGTACCCAATGAAGATGAACTTCCCACTTTTGTCATCAAGCTTACTTCTTCTCTCGTCTGGTACATGTACATGAGCTATGCTTCCAAAGACTCTCAGGTGGGAAATACCTGGCTTCCTTCCATTCCATGCTTCTTGTGGTGTCTTTCCCAACACACTTCTTGTTGGAGATCGATTTGATAGGTATACTGCGCAAGCTACAGCTTCCGCCCAAAATTCCTTCGGTAATCTTTTGCTTTTCAACATACTTCGTGCCATATTGAGAATTGTTCTGTTCTTTCTTTCTGCAACACCGTTTTGCTGAGGGGATCTCGGAACGGTTAGAGGACGTCGGATTCCATTTGCTTCGCAGAACTCTCGGAACTCTTTTGAGGTGAACTCTCCTCCTCGATCAGATCTCATTGCTTTTATCTGGTAGCCACTTTCTTTCTCCACAGCAGTTTTAAATTTCTTGAATACTTCAAAGACTTCTGATTTCTGTTTCAAGAAATATACCCACGTTTTTCTTGAAAAATCATCAATGAAGAGAAGGAAATAATTACTGTTACCGAGAGAGCTTGGCTTGATTGGACCGCACACATCAGTATGGATGAGTTCGAGTGGTTTCTTGGCTCTTGATTCTGACTGTTTTGGGAAACCTTTTCTGAATTGCTTCCCAAGTAGACACCCTTCACAAAGTTGGTCAGGATGATTAATACGAGGTAGTCCTCTCACCATTTCCTTCTTAGACAACATTTCCAATCCTCCAAAGTTGAGATGCCCAAATCGAAGATGCCATAACCATGATGCATCTTTGTAACAAGCTTTCAAACACTTTGCAACATCATTTTGAATGTTCAACGAAAACATTCTATTCTTTGACATTTTCACTTTAGCAATTAAATTTCCTATGTCATCTCTTATAAAAAGACTACAATCTTTCATGTGAATATCATAGCCTTTTTCTAAAAGTTGACCTAAACTCAAGATGTTGCTTGTCATGTTGGGCACATAATAAACATTTGAAATCAATTGGTGACTACCATCTTTAGCACGAATAAGAATGTTACCTTTTCCTTCCACCGGAATTTTAGAACTATCTCCAAATGAGACATTGCCACTCACAGATTCGTTGAGCTCTATGAACATGTTTTTTCTTCCACACATGTGGTTGCTCGCACCAGTGTCGAGATACCAAGTATTCTCTTGGTCACCATCATTGCCTCTATGTGCTAATAACAGAATTTCTCTCTCCCCTGCTCTTGCTTCCATAAAATTTGTCTTCTCTTCAACCTTGTTATTTAGAGCTCTACATTCTGAAGCATAATGTCCAAATTTCTGACAATTATAACACTGAACTTGAGATTTTTCGTACCTCGTGTTCGAATTGGCTCTCCCACGACCTCTTGTTGAATTTTCTCCTCTCTCATGACTATTGTTGGAATTGTTGTTGTTATAATTCCAACCTCGTCCACGACCACGACCTGTACCTCGTCCTCGGCTTCTTCCTCTGCCTCGACCACGTTGGTATCTCTCGTGGCTTTGGATTTCTTCCTTCTCTTTGAGTTGGGACTTGAGGAGTTGTTCATTGACACCTTGCTTCCTTTTATGCTTTTCTTCGTAAGCTTGCAACGATCCTTGAAGTTGCTCAATTGTCATGGTTGTCAAATCTTTAGTCTCTTCTATCGTCACAACGATATATTCAAATTTGGAATCCAACGAGCGGAGTATCTTCTCCATTATTCTGGTATCTTCCAGTGTCTCACCGTTTCTTTTTAATTGATTAGAAACGGTTAACACTCTTGTGAAGTAGTCAGAAATAGATTCAGATGCTTTCATATGTAATGATTCAAACTCACCTCTTAAAATCTGAAGACGAACTTTCTTCACTTGTTCAGATCCTTTGCAAGAGGTTTGTAGCTTATTCCACGCTTCTTTAGCGGACTTTGCACTTGAAATTTTCTCAAAGCCATCATCATCTAATGCTTGATAGATGAGATAGAGAGCCTTTTTGTCTCTCTTCCTTGAGTCTTTTAAACTATCCTTTTGAGTTTGGGATAGTGTCGACTCATCTTCTGATTCGGTGTAGCCTTTTTCTACGACCTCCCAGACATCGTGTGCTCCAAGAAGTGCTTTCATTTTGATACTCCAATTATCATAGTTGTCGTTCTTGAGTGTTGGAACTTGAAAGGATACCATACCATTAGCCATACCTTTTAATATGTTTAGAATTTCGAAATTCTGATTGCACGGATGGATTCAGAACGTCGAGAAACTTCAACCGGGACTTGAACCAAAAAGTCAACTTTTGGTCAACGGTCAAAGTCAACGGTCAACTCGGTCAACGGTCAAAGTCAACGGGACCTGTTTGACTTTTGTCAACAGCGGCTCGGCTCGGCTCGGGTTCGACTTGGCTCGACTCGGATTCGGTTTGGCTCGGCTCGGCTCGGTCTGGCTCGGTCTGTTAACCCGATTCAACTCGTTTGAGTTGACTCAGTTTTCTGCAGCGATTTTTCGACGGCGCGTGCGGGCCCGTGGGACCTCCGATTGGGATGATTTTTGCGGCGTTGTGCTCCTCTTGTCGATTTGGTATATTACAAGACACTTAGCCTTGCTCTGATACCACTTTGTTGGATCGAAACTTCTCACTAAAACAAAAACTATTACAACACTAAAAAAAAAACACTCACAAAACAAAGCTTTGCTTTGTTTCTCACACACTCACTAGAAGCTTTGCTTCTCTTATGTTTTCTTCTTCTTTGTGATGCTTAGACCTCATGCAAGAGGGGCTATATATAGTGCTAGAAAATTAATCTAAACCATTCAAATTAACAAATACAAATAAATCCTAACCACACAATTTCACCAACCAAACAAATATTTTAAATTGACTCACCTAACCTTCCACCTAACCTTCCACCTAACCTTAGAAGGTTCTTCTTGATGGACTTGGGCTTGGTAATGGGCTTGGAAATGGGCTTGGTAATGGGCTTGAAAATGGGCTTGGTCAAAACAAGTTTATATTTTCAACATGAATATACTTTTGTTTTTTTTTAATTTGATTCCTTTCTCAATTCAACATAGTTTTCTATTAATTATTTTATGTTTAAAATCACAAATCGATTTTGATGAAAATTAACAAACAATACACATATCCAAGAAAAAAAAAGTGATATTAAATTGATTGGTTGATTTTGTTGATTTAGGTTTGAGATGTGTTTTGGGGTTTCCCTAGTATGGTAGTGACACAAAGAGATAAATTCAAATTTGGGTGAGTTTTAGTTGTCTTAGAATTCATAAGTTGTATAAGTTATCCAACTAATATCCACTTTAATTTACTAGATATTTTTGTAATCAGTTGTATTTCATTTCTATTCATTAATTTAGTGAACACAAGAAAAAACGCTAATTTAATTCCATCTCTAATTGCTATAAGTTAATAAACACTTGAATAAAAACTTGTAACTTAATTTCGATTGCTTTTCATTTTCTTTCCACTAAAGCTTAATTTCCTTTAATTTTATTCCTGATTATCTGAAAGGAAATACATCAAACTAATTAATGTCTAAAATAAAAAAATATTATTCTAAATAAGAAAATCCAAAAACGTAAATCACGGTGAACCATCTTATCTTAGCTGTCGCAGACACCTTTCTTAATTACTAACAAATTCATTCCAGTGTTTTTGATGGGCATAGTACAAGCCAATCAATCATCCATATCAACAGTCACAATTCAAACTAAAAAACTGTCATCATAACTGAAATTAGAAGTACAATGCATTAACATATGTGATTAACCAATCACGCTCAATAAAGTTTCCAGACGTTCTTAGCTTTAACATATGACAGGAGCTACGTCCAGCCATGCAATATATTGTTCAATTACCTTTTACTGAGAGCCAAATCCATAGCAGGATCCTGGAAAGTCTCTTCAAGTAAAAAGTAAAAAGTTTGATCCTGTCCTATTGCTTGAAGCCATCTCTACAGCCAAACATTCCTTAAGTTCTACCGGCACATGATTTATGTCCGGTCTTTGCGCTGCAGTTGTTAGGACACATGACATGGCTATGTCCACAATTTTCCAGGCAGCAGTGGTGGTAAATTCACCATGTAACCTTGGATCGATAATGTTTTGAATATCCCCTCTTTTGATTTCAGGAGTAACCCGTTGAAGTATGTGTTTCTTGTTTGCTGGACCTCTATATAAGGCAGGTTGGCCTGTTATAAGCTCAAACAAAATAATCCCAAAGCTATAGACATCGTTTTTCTTGTTTGAGATTCTCTCTGCATAAAATCTGTTTGGTAATTAGAAATATGATTAATTCATAGAAATTACACAAAAGATTAAATTGATAGGACCATATTGAAACTTTACACGCCAGCTCTCAATATTTCATTGATATATGAATTTACTTATTTTATCACGTTCAGACTCAATAATCTACTTTCAATGAGTAATGCTAAAGCACAAGCCATTTAGAATTATACTTGGTGGAGGTTAAGCCATAAAATTCATAGCTAATATAGTGGAACTTCATGTTATAGTCGTATGATTTCAGGTGTCTGGGACAGGTTGGCAACTTGTTTCCAGAGTTGCTTTTCCAATGAAGACAGAACAAAATTATCAGCTCACGCGCATATGTAAGTTAGCAAGGTAAGAAGGAAATCTGACTGATTATAATCATTTCTTTATTTAGTTCCTAGGTCGATGAGTAGAAAATAAGGATGGCAAAATGCGGGTCTGGACCCGCACCAGGCCCAGACCCGCATTGGACCCTCTTTTTTATTTGAGGGTCCAAATCCTACCCATACCCTCAAATAAATTTGAGGGTCTGATCCAGACCCGACCCGTCTATTTTACGGGTCCATTATAGACCCGCACCAGACCCGGACTTGACCGGGTAAGATCCAGGTTGACCGGGTCAGATCCAATTTGACCGGGTCAATCCGAATTTAATTCGGGTTGACCCGACTTTTTTTTTAAAAAAAAAAATTCCAAAATTTTCTCAAAATTTTTTTATGAAATACCAAATTAAATGCATCTAAGAATTCAACCTAATTTTTAAAAAAAAAATCATTTTTTTCTCATAAAACATATTAAACTAATTTCACATTATATAATTCATTCCATGATCATTCTGGCCAATTTTAACAAAAAAATACCACAATTAAAATTAAACAAAAAATAACATTAAAAATTAAAATTTATCTTTAATTTACATCCCAAAATAACAAAAAAAAAATATATAAATATAAATATAAAAAATAAAATCAAGATGTTGATGGCTCTTCTTCATCTTGTTTAAGATATATTTCTTCCTCTGGAATGCCACCTAATAGAGCAAATCAAGTAAAAAAATTAAAAATTAAATTAAAGATTACGAATCAAGTAAAAAATTAAAAATTAAATTAAATTCCAAACATCAATAACATCAATAACACACAAATAGCCAGATAATATATCATAGAAGATGCAAAAGGCACAAAACCCAGATGCGAAACAACAAGCTATGAAGAACTTGGGCATACATCCAACAGTATCAAATGTCACAACAGTATCAAACCCAGATGCCTACCTCCACCCATTCAAGATGTCACAACAGTATCAAATGTCTCTGTGTTAGCATACATCTGATAGCATTCTTGGACAAAGTTATGATATTATTGCACCTTAGGAAAATTATTTGTAAATGTGATTTGCATCTAATGGCAAATGTAATGTTGAATCAAAATCAATTCAAGATGAGTATAAAACACAGGAGGGGCACATAAAGCATTGCCAATCTCTCCAAGAATTAGATTCACAAAATGCAAACAGAAGCAAATGTGATCCCCTATATAACTGATCAATGAACAAAGTTCAGATCGTGGTAGTCTTATTGCATATATGTGTCTGATATTGATACAGGTAGTCTCATTGTTCGCCTCACTTCTATCAAAAAAATAAAGAAAAAAAAAGAAAGCAGTTGTCATTAGAACTGAAACCTACTTTGCCTTTTCAATAAAACTAATGTACTTTTCCTACACAATTTTTTTTTTTTAAATCAGGTTGAATTCTTAGATCCATTTAATTTTTTAGTAACCATGTGTATTCCAAGTTTGGACACCAAATAAACTACTCATGCATCTCTTATTCGAATAAAAAAATGTAGTAACATATTTTATCTTCTTTTTTTTTTTAATTCAATTTTCTGTTTTTCAAAGAAAATGCACTACCATTTATTCTTTACATATCACAAAACATTTGTTTTCTCGTGCCACTTGCTTCATAATAATATTTTAAGACCACCAAACACCACATTCCAGTCTGTTTTCCACAGCATAGCAACTTATCAATATTTAAAGCTGCATATAAATTGGACATATAGTTGATTTCTTATAGTGTCAATGCTCATGGGATGGTGTCACTTGTAGATGTAGTTGGTTTCATGGCACTCTCTACCCCAACAGCAGCCTCTTCCTCCTCCACCATCTCATTAAACTCAACCTGGATCATAATGATTTCAATCATTCAGAACTCTAATCCAAGTTTGGTCACTTCAAAAAGCTAACACATCTTAACCTTTCAACATCCAGCTTCTATGGCCTATATTGATAACAAATGTACTTTTCCAGTTTCCTAAACAATTCAAGTTTAAAATATTGACTAACTATTCATCTTCAACTATCAAAGCAGGACATTAAAACTTTATTATTACTGAAGATGCAATGCCAGAACATTTTCCAAACCTTCATCAATGAATCCTGATATCACAGTGAATGCAATTACTTCTTTAGAAAAGTACCCTCCCTACATATCCCCTTTCTCTCCTCTTTCTCATTGTTTCTCCAACACCTAGATTAAAATTAACCTTACATCGCCTTCATCAATATTGAAACCCAGATTATCTCTCCTCTTTCTCATTGTTTCTCTAACACCTAGATTACGCCAGAAAAAATAATAAGACAAACATCAATAACATCAACCAAACATCAATATCATCCGTAACACAAAAATAACCCAGATAACATATCATAGAAGATGTGAAAGACACACAACCCAGATGCGAAACAACAAGCTATGAAGGACTTGGAAAGTATAGATGAATCGAAGCAAAACTCAGATGCAAAAGACCCAGAAAAATTTAAAGCAAAACAGACCTTGGTTTTATAGGTCCGCGATGGAGAAAGAGAGACGGAGATGTTCCGGTGGTCGGCGATGACACGGCGACGATGGACAGAGAGAGACACAGTCGAGCAGAGGAACGGCGACAATGGATTTAGAGAGAGAGAGTTGAGAGAGCCAAAGTTAGGGTTTTTTTTAGAAAGGAAACGGGTAAGCGTGTATATAAACAATGGGTATTTTGCGGTTCTGAGAGAGACCCGCAAATGGACCCATATCCTACCCGTAAATATAAGGGTTTTTCCAGATCCGGTTCTTTTAACAATCTTTTAAAAAACGGTTAGGGTCTATACCCGCACCGCATTCTCACGGGTACGGATCGGGTCTAAAGACCCTGTCCATTTTGCCAAGCTTAATTATAAGTGAGCTCTCATAAAGCTATTTAAATATATTCTCAATAACTTCAACAATATAACTGAGTACTTACTCAGGATCTAGATATCCAGGTGTGCCAGCAGGGTATAAGTTGTGGACTGAGAGTGACTTCCCTCAATGACAATTCTTGACACTACAAGAAATTTGGCCGACGGCAACGTGCACATTGTCGTAGGTATTCGCAATGTGCAGGAGCAAGTTACCGATGTAAGATGTTAATTTTGCTTGCATGTTCTCATTTTGTGAGATGTTAGAAGGCTTCAAATCTCTGTGGATTATAGGTGGTTTGCAGCCATTATGCAGATAATCCAATCCTGCAGCTCCAGTTAGCCACTAGTTAACTTACTGTAATGATTCAAAGACAACAAAATAAACAAGAGAAAATCTGCTGCAAACCATGGGATGCATCTACAGCAATTTGAAGTCTTTCATTCCAGCTGAGCATATTTGAATCTGTCTCTGCAAACAAGACATGATAGCTTCTCTCTTTCAATCAACTTCGAGCCCAAATAATTGTTCAAGTTGAATACACGTTTGTCAAATAGGCTATATGCAGGCTTATGATAATGAAGGAGATGCATCGTTTTTCTTACAAGAAAATATGGATTTATATTATAGGGTAATAAGATAATGACTCCTGATTTATAACTGGAAAAGTATACCACAATATCTTACATACATACCTGATAAATGTTGTTTTAGGCTTCCATTGACCATATATTCATACACTAGCGCCTTATTTTCACTTTCATTGCAGTAACCAATGAGACAAACCAAGTTCCTATGATGAACAACCATTAAAAGTTGTGCCTGCGTTCAAAATAATACTGTTTCAACTAGATGAAAATTTATATCATAGTTTGTCTTACATAATTTCAATATTGATGAAAATTTCAAGCAATTGAAAATTTTGGATGCATTGTTTTGTCTAACCTTTGTTTGAAATTCCTTATAACCTTGTCTTGATGATGAAGAAAACACCTTAACAACAACTTCAGTGTAGTCCTTCAGAGTGCCAAAGTACACTTTTCCAAATCCCTCTTCTCCAATGACGGTTTTAAAATTACTAGTGATATTGACAATCTTAAAGTAAGTAAATAGCTAGTTCTTTGCTGTTAGTTCACTTTCCTTAGATCTAATAGCCATCTCTACATCAATGAGCATGGTCAATGTATTTTCTTGAAAAAATAAATTTTGGAAGCAGATTATCATAATAAATTAATAATCAATCACAACATGCGCAAATCAATTTAGAGCATGTGTATATAATTCCATTGTACTTTTAGGCCAAATTTTTTAATGCGACTTAAGGGTTGTGCCTCCACAACCATAGCATGACATTTCGGCTATGATCAAAAGAAGTTTATACACACATAACAAATTAACTGATCTGGTGGACAGTAAGTAAAATTTACAACTTGGTATCCCAATAATTTGCTTTTATAAGTTTTTTGAAATCCTGTATTGCATGCTACTACGATATGTTATTCAGCCCCGTATCTTCCCTTGCTTTCCTACAGTAAAAGCTATGAGTTGAACATACACAATTTAGGGCTATTACAAGGTTCAGTACACATCAATGATCAGATATATTTCTGCATCAACAATAATTGGGACATTATTCTGTTTGATATAAATAATTATCAGTGTTGTCATGCTAGAATACATTATTATATTATATTTTTTTTAACATAATTATAATGTCATTGAAAATCTAATAACTAACGATCGAAAGTTTACTAAAACTCAAGAACAAGTATTGTGAGGTAGCTCGAAAATTTACTCTATTAACATAAGAGATATTACTCTCACCATAAGAGAAAAATATTCCTCACAAAAGCTGGTAAATGCTCATGGTGAGACTTTATTTTTATTTTTATTATTATTTATTTATTTATTTATTTTTGACTTGGGAAGGGCTGAATTAAGTTTGAGACTTCCATTTTGTGGAAAGATATGGTTACTATCTGGTTATGTTTGCAACCACCGTGGGAATTAACTCTTGATCATAGAAATGAAGCAAAAAAGCATTAACCATTTAACTATGGGTGGATATGCCTAAATTACGTTATTTTGAAAATATAATTAAATATTTAATCTTATATTGGTTAAATGATGATGTTGCTACAATGTAGTCAGTCAGCATGCCTCACGGGGAGTAGACCAAGGAAGTCTGCTTTTCTTTGTGTCCTGTTAGAGTTTTAAAGACATTGAAATGATCAAATGATCAATGTAACAGGAAGCAAGAAACAACAATAAAATTTGCTGTGTAAAGTCCATTTTTTTTATTTATCTGACAATGTGTTTAAATACAGCAAAAAATAATAACAGAGGAAACAAAAAACAAGACACTACATGGAACACATTTCCATGGTCAACACATTCCAAATCAATTGAAACAGTCATACAACTAAGAAATAAAAAATATATATATAAAATTCCAGCTTGGACAATGTTGCAGTAGCTGAAGCACAACTTCAACACTCCTCCTTGCTTTGGTTGTTGCAAACTTCAAGTTGGTTGCTGCAAACTCCAAGTTTTTCTCTAAGAAACTCAAATTTGCTTCTTGACAGAGGCTTTGTAAATATGTCAGTTAGTTGAAGATCAGATTTGCAGTACTTCAAACCAACTGAGCCTTCCTTCTGCACTTCTCTAAGAAAGAATAACTTGATATTGAAGTGCTTAGTTTTCCCGTGAAAAACAGGATTATGAGAGATAGCAATTGCAGCTTCATTATCAACAAATATTTTTGTGCGTCCTTCTTGCTTCATATTCAAATCAGTCAACACATTTTTTAACCACAAAGCCTGATTTATAGCAGCAGTAGCTGCAATAAATTTAGCTTCTGCTGTAGATTGTGCCATTGTATTTTGCTTCTTGGAACACCATGAAAACACTCCTGGACCAAGTTTAAAGTAGTAACCTACTGTACTTTTCAAATCATCAGGTGAACCTCTCCAATCAGTGTCAGACTAGCCCTGCAGAACATAATCTTGACTTGTACAAAACCTGATTCCATAATCCAATGTCCCTCTCACATATCTAAGGACTTTTTTTAGCAGCTGTAAAATGTGTTTCAGTTGCACAATTTGTAAATCTAAATAATAGACTTACAGAGTGTAAGATATCAGGCCTTGTAGCTGTTAGATACATCGAGCAACCTACTAGACTTCTATAGAGAGTTTCATCAACCTTCTTAGCTTCATCTTCCTTACTCAACTTTACCTTTTGGCACATTGGAGTATGTACACTCTTACATTCATCCATTCTGAATTTTTTCAGAATCTCCTTAACATACTTCTTTTGACAGATAAACATTTCTCCATTCTTTTGCTTGATTTCCATTCCTATAAAGTAAGTCATCTTCCCCAAATCTATCATCTCGAAGGTTTTCTTCATATCTTCTTTGAACTTTCTCACAAGTTCTTCATTGCTTCTAGTAACCAGCAAATCATCCACATACAATGAAACAATTACAAAATTGGTTTCATCACCTTTGATGTAGAGGGTAGCTTCATTGATACTTTTTTTGAAACCCAGTTGCATCAAGTGCTCATCAATCCTGCTATACCAGGCTCTGGGTGCCTGCTTCAGGCCATACAAGGCTTTCTTGAGCAAATACACTTCATTTTCATGCCCTTTTACTATAAATCCATCAGGCTGCTCAACATATATCTCCTTCTCAAGAAAGCCATTCAAGAAGGCTGATTTAACATCAAGTTGATAGACTCTCTAACCCTTTTGTGCAACTATTGCAATCAACAACTTGATTGTATCTAGTTTAGCAACAGGAGCAAAAGTGTCAGAAAAATCAACACCAAAAATCTGAGCATACCCTTTCACAACCAGTTTGGCCTTATACTTGTTGATGGAACCATCAGCATTGAGTTTGGTTCTAAACACCCATTTTACACCAATTACTTTTCTGTCTGCTGGTCTTTTTACAAGTTGCCAAGCCTGATTTTCTCGATCATGCT
Source organism: Dimocarpus longan (assembly GCA_022984855.1). Lineage (NCBI taxonomy): Eukaryota > Viridiplantae > Streptophyta > Magnoliopsida > Sapindales > Sapindaceae > Dimocarpus > Dimocarpus longan. Next base: position 9,355,940 of record CM041013.1, read on the forward strand.
CAGCTCCTCCTTTATTGTAGCTATCCATTTTGGATCTTTCTCTGCTTCCTAGAAATCTCCTGGTTCAAACACAACAACATTGCATCTTTGACAAATCTCAAAAAGTGATCTTGTACCTTTTACAGGATCATCATCAATCAACTCATCTTCTTTGAGCTGTAATTTGGGAACTTGGTCAGGAACCAAAGTTGCTTGCTTTCCCTTCCAATCCCACTCATCATTCTCTATAAAATACACATCTCTGCTTATCAAAATTTTCTTAGTGTTTGGTTGAAAAATTTTGTAAGCTTTAGAGATTGTGCCGTAACCAATAAAGATTCATGCTTCTACCTTTTTATCCAGCTTATCCCTTTTAATTTGAGACACATAGACAAAGCATAAGCATCCAAATACTTTGAGATTTTTCAGAGAAGGTTTAAAACCATACCAGGCTTCATATGAAGTCTTTTCAGCTACTGCTTTAGTACGTAGTCTGTTGAGAAGGAAGACTGCAATATGTGCTGCTTCTGCCCAATATTCCTTTGGCAAATTCTTCTTAAATATTAGACATCTGACCATCTCCATTATGGTACAGTTCTTTCTCTCACTGACTCTATTTTTCTGTGGAGTGTATATAGCAGTAAGTTGATGTTCAATCCCAGCCTCTTCACAGAAAAGATTAAACTGACCGGAAGTGTACTCCTTGCCATTATCAGATCTCAAAGCTAGGATTTAGTGACCACTTTGTGTTTCAATCCATTGCTTGAATTTCCAAAACACACTAGCAACTTTTGACTTGAATCTAAGAAAATAGATCCAACACATTCTGGAATAGTCATCAATAAAGATCAAGAAATACCTACTTCCATTGAGAGATGGAGTTTTGTGAGGTCCAGCCAAATCGGTGTGTATCAATTGCAGCTTTTCAGTAGCTCTCCAAGATGCTTGTTTGAAGGGAAGTCTTGATTGCTTTCCTTGTTGACAGGCTTTACGATCTGGAATTTCATATTCAAGGTAAGGGAGACATTGAACCAATTCCTTTCTTTGCAAATTCACCACAACTATATGATTGAAATGTCCAAGCCTCTTGTGCTAGACTTGTGCATGGATTTTTATTGCAGAGAATGCTGTTTGCTCCTCTTCCAATGGATCAAGTGCACAGCTCTTCCCTTTCATTTTAACTCTAAACACATCATTGCCTGTTGCATCCTTGATTAAACACTGATTTGTTAAAGATAACTTTGAAACCTTCTGAATCAACTGGCCAACACTCAACAGATTTTAACTAATATTAGATACAAACAACACATCTCTGATAAGCTTTGAACCTGAAATGCTTTCAATTGCTACTGTGCCTTTTCCCTTGACTACAATGTACTCTCTATTGCCAATCTTCACTTTGGAAACTACTGAAGTGTTTAATTCCTTGAAGAGATCATGATCAAAGGTCATATGGTTGGTACAACCACTATCAATGAGCCACTTCTCACTTGAATGACTGGTTGCTGAGCAAGAAGCTACAAAGAGTTGCTTCTCCTCTTCCTTATTAGCAACCTGAGCAATATTCTTCTGCTGCAAATTCATTTGTGTCATAGTCTTCTGTTGAATGTTGCTCTTACAAATTCTTTGATGATGCCTCATCTTCTAGCACTTCTCACATTGCTGATCTGGCCTTCTCCAGCATTGAAAGGTGGATGACCCTTCCTTCCATAGTGTTTACAAGGAGGGAAATCAGATTTTGTTCCCTTACTGGTATTAGGAGAATCAGAACTTGAGTTTTCCTTCTTAGTTTTCTCATTCTTCTTCCTTTTTTCTCCTTGACTGGACTGAGCTCTTGTAGCTAATGCACCTTCAATAGACCCTTCAGACCTCATAAGCCATCTCTATTCTTATGCCTGCAAAGCATGCATCAATTTTGCCAAACTAACCTTTGAAAGATCTTTAGTGTTTTCCAGCGAGGAAATAGTTGCTTCAAACCTTTCAGGAACAGTTACAAGAATTTTTTGAACTAATCTAGAATCAGGAAATTCAGAACCAAGTAACCTTACTTTGTTTGCAATCTCAAGCAATCTGTTAGAGTACTCATTTATTTTCTCAGAATCCTTCATTTTTTGAAGCTCAAACTCTCTTATCAGATTCAGAATCTGCATTCCTTTAATTCTCTTTTCTCCTTCATACTCCTTCTTTAGGAAATTCCAGGCTTTAAAAGTTGATTTTATTGTCATGATTCTAACAAAGATTTCAAGGGAGACCACAACAAATAACGTAGCTTTTGCTTTCGACTTTCTTGATTTCTTCTCCTTGTGATCCTTGATCTGTGCCATGGTTGGATTCGCAGGTAATGGAGGAACTTCATAGTCCTCCTCCACAGCTTCCTAGAGATCATTTGCCTTCAGATAAGCCTCCATCCTTGCAGTCCAGACATAATAACCTTCACCATTAAAGACTGGTGGTGCTAGTGCAGTGAAAGGAGTTTCTGAATTTATGGAAGAAGAAAGCAAAGAAACAGAAAAAAGTTTCTCTCAATCATAGGTCCCTCAAGAAGAGTTCTTTGATACCAAATTTGTTAGAGTTTTAAAGAGATTGAAATGATCAAATGATCAATGTAACAGGAAGCAAAAAACAACAATAAAATTTGCTACGTAAAGTCCATTTTTTATTTATCTAACAATGTGTTTAAATACAACAAAAAATAATAGAGGAAACGAAAAACAAGGCACTACATGGAACACATTTCCATGATCAACATATTCCTAAAAATTAGCAACTACTACTGACCAAATCAATTGAAACAGTCAAACAACTAAGAAATAAAAAAATATATATATAAAATTCCAGCTTGGACAATGTTGCAGCAGCTGAAGCACAACTTCAACATGTCCTGTGATCTATTTTCAAATGCTGCTTAGGGGTTTGCTCTGTTGTAGAAATTCATTAAACTGCTAAGAATTGCACTATAAATCAGTAAAGCAAAAGAAGAAATAATGATAATACCTTGATTTCTTTTTCTTTTGTAGATAGCCAGGATAGTGATAGAGATCAAGATGACCAGTGCAACTGAAGTGGATACAATTACTGGAATAATGAACTTTTTCCTTTTTCTTTTATGGCATGGTGACAGATAGAGATCTGGATTTTCTTCCAAACTTGCAACAAATAAACATCATAAAAATTTGTCAGGATATATACACAAAAGAAAAAAGAACATATTAGCTGCAAAATTAGAAAAACACTTGATTTTTACAATATTTTACATGAAAAGAAACTATTACTTTTAACGAAATGATTTATACTAACTAGATATAGTGAAGCATTTCATTAGTAAGATTAGAAAACCTCATCAGCAATTTCCCATCCTTTGACTTTCCCATAAGAGCATAAGGAATTGCACCTGTGAGTTTGTTCCCAGTTAAATTACTGCAACTCAAAATAGACCATGTTCAGTTCATACATAGAAACTTCTGACTTGCAATGTGAAAATCCAAGGCCAACTACTTTCAGGATTTTCAAAATAGGTAGAAGTGCCAAAAATCTGTGAAGGCATTGTATGATAACAAAAGGAGATCATAACTTACTACAGAACTGGCAAAATGAGGTCTAACATAGCAATTAAAATATACAAATTCACAGGTTGATATAAACTTATAGTTTCAATGTCAAACTCAAAGGCCGATTACTTACAGAACTTTCAAATTTGGAAGTTGTGCCAAAAATTCTGGTAATGGCCTTGTCAAGCGGTTGTATGATAAATCTCTGTAACAAAAAAGATGGTAACTTACTATACGATCGATTCTATAATTAAAGAAAAAAAAAATCTATAGCCATATAAACACATTTGCCAATGAAGGGGTCTAGTTGCCATTGTAATCTTTTAGGTAGTTGGTTTTCCTGAACCCCAATATAAAAACTAATTGAACATTGAGAGTCATTTACCAATCACAATATATAGTCTCTACTTACAAAACAGTTAATGCTTCAAGGTTCGAGAATGAAGTTGCTATTTCTCCTATCAGTTCGCTTGAACTCAGATTCCTGTCAACATTTAACAAAAAAGAACGTGTGATTGGATATGACTAGCACTCCATCAAGCTGAAATCAAAATTCAGTCAAACTTCACAAGTTATCTAAATAAGCTAAACCTAATAGTTATTTAATTTCTATTTGATACTAATGGATTTCCTCCATCTTCAATGGCTTTCTGTTTTCCCAATTGCCACAATAAATAATACTGATTCAAGTTTCGATCAGTTTGTGAGAAGGCTTAAGATCTTTTGTTGAGAAACTCACTCTGAGATTATCCTTGGAGTATTGCTCTTGCTGCAATTCAAACCATCCCATAAAAAATTTTGTGGGAGACATGGATCGCCTTGCCAATTTCTAGTCACCTTGTAAAATTCCTTGATGGCCATGATAGCATTCACTGTTTGTTCCAATAAAACATTGGAAAGAAACTAGTAGCAGAAGAAAATAGAGTCTATGCAAACTATTGAATCCTATTAAAGTCGGAAAAATATAATTTAGATTAACCAAGAGAAACCATCTAGTAGAATTGCTCTTTTATTTGTGAATTGCTAAAATGTAGCAGTGATGTTTTTCAATACATTCATTTCTGCCTAGTGATAGGACATTACACAGTTCACAACATCAAAATTCATTTTGTAAGGGAATTTTATTAACCCACATGTTAACTTGTGTAGTTAAATGAATGCATACAGTTAATAGGCGAAGCAGTCTTTATGACACAGTAACAACTATTTCGTATGAAAATCAACAGCTACTTAAATGAATATGCATGACATATTGCGGCATTAGGAAATTGATTTTCACTTATGCTTAAGAATTTGTAAATTTTCCAATTTGTTTAGGAATGAGAGTTTCCTATTTAGATCAATGGTAATCTCTTGTATTTAATTTTTTGAGAGAAAAAAAAAAAAAGAGTCAAATTGAGAAATTGTGAACATTCAATTGAAAGCCAATTGAGCATTGGTATGTGTCATGTACATAGGAATACATTAAGTGCCGAACAGTGTATAAATCGACTCTCATATTTTCTACCTTGTGTGCACATGATTTTGTGTTTGTGATTGTTTATTTTTCAACAAAAAAACTACTGACTCATACGAAATAAACAAGTTAAAAGATGCTATAACAAGAGCAAAATTACCAGACTGAATTATATGGCTCTCAATATTTTCGTTATGACAAGGACCATCACCAATATCCAAGCTGTCCTACTGAGTATATTCTACTGCACACTCAGATGGATACCTCTAAAGCGTATAAAACAGAAGAAAAATACCATCACTAATTTTAGTTGGTGAAAATGGGAGCTCGACAAGCGTGTAAACCTCGAAAGCATTAAGAATCGGAGGGAGGGTAGATCCATTTGCAGCAGAAATAGTAAGGAGAATGTTATTGCTAGTAATCAATGTTTTCACAGCTATGGTACTTGGCTTTTGATGTTCAAGCCTAACAGAGTCAATGAGAATATCACCATTAATGTCAATATTCAATATTCTCATCTGGCCTTTCTCAAGGCTGTCAATGTCTTTGAAGTGAAAGTAAAAGTAACATGATTGGATCGCACCAAAGCCTTCCGAGGTGAAGATGGGAATGTTTAGTCTCAAGGGAATGCTAGCATTTGGTGATGCTGCAGCAGTAAATAGTACTTTAGTTGGTACCTTGTAGATATCATCAACACTTTTGTTGTATATGGTTCTCTAAGGAGATTTAACCGGATAATTATAACCGTAGGACTCCCACCAGCGATCATACACATCATCTAGATACCTGAAACTGGATCTGAGAAAAGCTTGTGGATGTTTCTATCACTCACTTTACGAATAGAGATAATTAACCAAAAAAATAGAAATAATCAACTAATATATCTGATAAAGTTTACATATGATTTAGTCATGTACAAATTAATATGGCTAAAATGCACATTAGAAATTTATTTACAAGTACTTAATTTTTATATAGTTTTCAAAGCCGATATAATATAAAAATACCAAAACTGGACCGGGAGCCCCACACCATAAATACCACTGAGCATAGATTCAGACTCTTCCCACGGGGGCGGCCTTTCCTCACGGTCTGAATGGGTACCATCGTGGCTACGCTCATTACCAATTATGGATGAGGACCGTAGTCATGGACCGTAGCATCTGTTTTGATGTGCAAGATTCTCACTTGAGGCAAGCACAGAGCATACTTAGATCATGACAAACTATTTATCAGATTAGGTTTAGAAAAATATCATCCCAAAGATCTAAAGAAATTTATAAGGCCATAGTTGAAAGAAAACACACTGATTTTTATTAGTAGGGAACTGACCCTGCTCAGGAGTCTGAGATCACACATATTTATAGCAGGAGAGGATACATAACAAGACAATCGATTAGGATAGGTGGCAAACATGTAGGGACATTATAGACAAGCTTAAAGTAAAATTATTACAACCAGACAGTCAAAAGTAATACAGTAAAATTACATGATCAAAAAACGACAAATAAACTTTAGATGCTGCATCAGGTCATGGAGAAAAGGTGAGGTTACAGTTGACATGGTCTTCATCATCAGAGTCGAGGGCCTCACAGATACGACAAGGGAAATCACCAGGTGTGTCAAGGTCCATAGGGTCTTGAGAATCTTGAAGTGGTTCAGCATCTAGAAATGGGTGTCAACTAAGTGAAGGGTCATGAGGGACATCTGGCAAGATCAATAGTTCATTAGGAAGTGCTTTGTTGATATCACAGAGAAAGTTGAGGAGAGCAGGACGTCTGATAGGGTAGAGTTATTCAAAATGAAACATAGTGTCTCATTCATAGCTTTGATTGTGGGACCAAATTAGGTTTCTCTGTGGATTACAGAAATAAGGGCTGTAGAGAATCCAGATGCAGGTAACTTCACTTGCCATATTAGGAGAAAGTTTCCAGAGGTTGTACTAACCCATAATACGCGTGAGTTCACGACGCCAAACTGGTAAAGGGTTAAACCATTGTAGAAAAGTCCAAAGGTGAGAATTTTGTTGATTTGGATCATGGAGATTGGTATACAGAGCCTGGATAGGGAAAGAAATAGGGAAATGATGAGTGATAGCAAGGCACCAAAGATACCAGAGAACCTCAGGAGAGAAATGAGAAAAAGGCCATAAAGGGAAAATATCAAGAAAAAGCCTGAGAGGATTAGTGAAAGGACCCAACTCAGATTTTCTTTACCTAAATCCGAGCGGAACCCTTCCGGCACTTCACAAAATCCTTGAAGTCTTAGTACAGGTGACTCAAAAGGACTCTGTGAAGTAAAGCCGTAAAACAATTTCATTGCTCATCCATTTAAAAATTAGGGTGGCAAAATTTTCGACAGCACAACGGCTGTTTTACCGATACTTCCAACCTTTTCAAAACACCTGTGAATTAGTTTATGAATATTCTCAAAGGCATACATTAATTTCCACTTCCCAAAGTAAATAAAAGCGTTTAAATTGAAATTATTTTGTTATGCATAAAATCATAAGTATCAGTAAAAAAAAAAATCAAAAGTATTCACAACTAGTATATTCATTATATCTCAAAACACTTGTTTTAATTTGTACAATGGCAGTCGTCGGATGTGCTTGCCTAACTTTGCATTGGAGATCGCTCGCCTTGAGTATTCGCTCCTACACCTGTAAAAATTTTCATGACAACAAACAAGAAGTAGTGAGCTAACTAGCTCAGTAAGTGATATGCATTTCTATATAAACTTATAAGATATTGTAAGCATAAAAGAATTTATCCATGTCTAAACATTTATAAAGATTCATGTTACTTAGCATGAATTTATATCTTGCACATAGTACTTAACGTAACTTATCTATTTTCATATAATAGTTAAACATAAACATATATCCTCTCTAATGTTTCATAAACATAATCAAATCCAACAACTCGAATCATTTCAGTATAACATAAATTCGTACAATAAAAACGGTGGTATACAATTATTTATTCACCTATGGCAGCCTAGGCATATGGTAAAGCGGAATCCTACATCGCAAGGCCATATGGTCGGTAATTAAGTAGCAGAATCCGACATCACTACGTGCGGAATCCTACATCGCACAGGTAGTAAGCTAGCATCATAATATACTCTAGGGAGAGGTGGAATCCCACATCCCAACTCCCAGGCGGAATCCTTCATCGCTTTTTGGGTATTCTACCATTTCCGATAACATCAGGAGATCATCCTAAGAAAAACAAGAAATGCCATAGGCTAGATAAAACATTTATAAATAAGCTGTATTTCACATCAAATCTATATTTCATTTTTTGAACATAATGATTAGTAAGTTTCAAGTAAAATCTAGCAGCTTATATCATTTCAACATAGTATAAACCTGTAAATAAAATGGTGGCATGCCTGTTAATAAAAATTCATTAAGTAATAATAAAGTAAATCATCCACCATATATTTAATCACCTGATGGCACCTTAAGTATATGGCAAAGCGGAATCCTACATCGCAGGGCCATATGATCGGTAACTAAGTAGCGGAATCCTATATCGCTCAGGTAGAAGCTAGCATTATAATATACCCTAGGGAGAGGCGGAATCCCACATCGCAACTCCCAAGCGAAATCCTACATCGCTTTTCGGGTACTCTACCATTATCAACAACATCATAATACATCCTAAGGAATACCATAGGTTATTAAAACATGTAAATCAGCTACTTTTCTTATAAAATTTACATGTTATTCTTAAACACAAAATTTGGAAAGGGAGGATATTATAATGCGTTTGAATTTACTTCATAACATACCTCGTAGAATTTAAATGCTACATACGATTTCATGAAATCACATAATTTGATTTAAATCAACTTATTGTTAAACATAACTTGCAAGCATGCCATAAATGCTTTCATTAAAACATACTAGCTTGACATGCTATTGCGGAGCTCACAAGCTATTCGATTTTGCCTTCGCATTGCCTATATGTTTAACGTTAATTCTTTAGATAACGACGTAAGCAAATTCAATCGCATAATTAATCGTATAAATGCATTTGTGTAATGTAATCGCATTCGCATTTCAATCTACTACATAAAACATTATATAACGGTTGCGAACTATCCTTAAGTGATACTCAAAATAGTCCGCAATAACAAGACAGCATGTAATACTCAATCAACCCGATATTTAACACTAAAACAACATATGTTATCCATACAACCGGCTTCCTCATTAAAATAGCACATACAATCTCTTTGAATAGTTTATAATCGCCTAAACGGTTTGTGAAGTCATTCGAGACAGCTCAACGCAATATAGCCCATGATTTAACACGTTAACAGCCCATCAAACAGCTCATTACAGTCCTTAAAACTTCTATAAAACTACATATTAACAGCTCACAAAACAGCATGACAGCAGCACCATAAAACAGCACAAGGACAGCATCATAATTGCACAGTGACAGCACCATAAATCAGCACTATAACAGCACGGTGGCAGCACTACGACAGCACTATAACAGCACGTTGACAACATCGAAACAGCACTATAACATAACAGCACATCAACAGCACGATAATAGCACTACGACAACACTATAACAGCACGTCGACAGCATCGAAACAGCACTGTGACAGTACTACGACACCACTATAACATAACGGCACATCGACAGCATAATAACAGCATATGACAGCACTATAACAGTAGGTCGACAGCATCGAAACAGCACTATGACAGCACTATAACATAACAGCACATCGACAGCATAATAACAGCATATGACGGCACTATAACAGCACGTCGACAGCATCGAAACAGCACTATGACAGCACTATAACATAACAGCACATCGACAGCATAATAACAGCATATGACGGCACTATAACAGCACGTAGACAGCATCGAAAGAGCACTATGACAGCACTATAACAGCACATCGACAACATAGAAATAGCACTATAACATAACAGCACATCGACAGCATAATAACAGCATATGACGGCACTATAACAGCACGTTGACAGCATCGAAACAGCACTATGACAGCACTATAACATAACAGCACATCGACAGCATAATAACAGCATATGACGGCACTATAACAGCATGTAGACAGCATCGAAACAGCACTATGACAGCACTATAACATAACAGCACATCGACAGCATAATAACAGCATATGACGGCACTATAACAGCACGTAGACAGCATCGAAACAGCACTATAACATAACAGCACATCGACAGCATAATAACAGCATATGACGGCACTATAACAGCATGTCGACAGCATCGAAACAGCACTATGACAGCACTATAACATAACAGCACATCGACAGCATAATAACAGCATATGACGGTACTATAACAGCACTATGACAGCACTATAACAGCACATCGACAACATCGAAACAGCACTATAACATAACAGCACATTGACAGCATAATAACAGCATATGACGGCACTATAACAGCGCGTCGACAGCATCGAAACAGCACTATAACATAACAGCACATCGGCAGCACGATAATAACATATCAACGAGCGAACCTCCGTACTAACGAGGTTCTCAATCCTAAACCCAAGCATAATATCATCACTTTTCTCAATTCTAATCACATGGTCACTTTACTAATTACTCAAAACATCACAACAAAGGAAATGGGGCAGCACTTACCTTGGTGTGAGCTGTTCTCCGCTTCGAAACAGCTCTCATACATTCGCGACGGCCAAGTGGAGCCAAAATCACTCACGGCAGCAGCTCCACCCACGACAGCAGCACTACACGGCAGCAGCAACACCAGGCAGCAGTAGCTCCAGCGCTCGGCAGCAGCACCTGGCAGCAAGCACCAGTGCTCGGCAGCAACAGCACCTGGTAGCAGCAGCTCCAGCGCTCGGCAGCAGCACTAGCGCTCGGCAGCAACAGCACCTTCACGCCAGCAGCAGCTCCATGGTCTGGCAGCAGCAGCACTTCCTGGCAGCAACACTCCACCAAGACAGCAGCTCACAGTTCTCATCTTGCTTACATGCACTGATTTCCCTCATCTACTGCACTCGAAAGCCTTCAAAGCTGCTGCATGTTGATTTTATTCTTGGGTCTGCACTTTAAGCTTCACGGTTCTGCTCTTGTTCTCCAAACTGAGCAGTATCTTCTTCTTTTTCTCTTGCATGAGCGAGCTGACTCCTCCTTGATCAAGCTACTGTTTGTTTAAACGGTTCTTAGCTGCGAATGCTCATTGCTTTTCTCCCTCACTCTCAGCTTTTTGGTTGATGACAGAAGATGCTTGCTTCACTTGATTCTTGATAGCCGATTGCAGCAAGCTCTCTTTCACTCTTTCACTTTCGGCTTCTCTCTATGCATGCCATGGGTTTAGAAGCTGCTCACGAGCTCTCTCTATCTCTCAATCAATTCTCTAGATCTAGCCTCCAAAAAGAATGACCGTGACTTTCTTTTTCCCCCATCTCTCTCACGGTTTTTGTTTTTCAAATGAAATGGTGACCGACTTACACTTGTCATTAATCACCATGCATTAATGACATTTGTCCATCATGCATGCCTATCTCTCTATTTTCAAGACACTTGTCTTTCTTTCACAAACTTCTGTGCACCATTTCCCATACATTTAATTCAGGCTCTACGAATTCCGCTTTTCGCTTCGGGTTCGCCTAGAAATTTTACTGATATCACATTTTATAGATGGAAACGTCATTAGATTTCGAATAATTATTCGAAGCCGGTCGCTCTAATTTATTTTATAATTTTGAATTTATTACTTATCCTCGGACCCATCAGAGAATTTTATAAAAATTCTATTACGCTTCTGGATCTGAACGAATTATTAATTTCCTTATTCCTTAATCAAAATCAATATTTAATTAATTACCTAGAGACCAGATGGCATGTTACAAATTCTCCCCTCCTTAGAAAATTTCGTCCTCAAAATTCACTATATTTATTTACTGAACAGGAGGGAATACTGATTATACATCTGATCCTTTAGTTTCCAGGTTGATCTTTGAGCACATGGGATAGATCAGGAATATACTTCTGAAGTATAGATACATGAGACAAACTATGAATCCTATTCAACGGAGTTGGCAACTTTACTTTGCACGCCACTGGTCCAACTCTATCCATGATCTCATAAGGTTCAATATAGCGTGGACTCAATTTACCATGCTTCCCGAATCTGAAAACACCTTTCCAAGGTGGGGCTCTGAGCAATACTCGATCACCAATCTCAAACCGAAGCTCTCTACGTAGCTTGTTCGCATAACTCTTTTGCCTGACTCTTACCGTCTTACGCCTGGCTCAAATGATATGAATCTTGCCTAAGGTGATCTGGACTAGCTCTGGACCACTAATTTCCTTTCACCTACCTCATTTCAACATACTAGAGTTTTACACTTCCTTCCATAAAATGCCTTTTATGGTGCCATACCAATATTAGACTGATAACTGTTATTGTACGCAAGCTCCATAAACGGTAGGTGCATATTCCAACTGCCCTTCAATTCCATGACACAAACCCTGAGCATGTCTTCCAATGTCTGAATCATCCTCTTAGACTGGCCATCTGTCTGAGGATGGTATGTTGGGCTGAAATCCAACTTCAAACCTAAGGCTTCTTGCAAACTAGGCCAAACTTCAAGGTGAATCTGGAATCATGATTTGAAACAATAGAAACCGGCGTGCCATGAAATCTCACAATTTCATCAATATACAACTAGGCTAATCTGTTTAAAGAATAATCATTTTTGATCGAAAGAAAGTATGCGACTTTGTCAACCTGTCTACAATAACTCTTATGGCATCATGACCTCTCTGCCTATAAGGTAGTCCCACAACAAAATTCATATTAATCATCTCCCATTTCCAAGTCAGAATAGAGAGAGGTTGTAATAATCCTACAGGTCTATGATGCTTTGCTTTCATCTCCTGACAAGTTAAGCGTTTGGGAACAAAATCCGCAATCTCTTTCTTCATTCCTCTCCACCAATAGTGCTCTTTCAATGTTACCATCTGAGGATCCTATAACTGCCTTTCTCTATTTTGACAACCAATACAGGACAAACATGAAAACTTACCAAGAATATCCCTGAGTCTACCATATCCAGTCACACTCCGAGAGACCTAAATTTCACTGGAAGCGAAAAATACTCGATCCTACTATGGGCTAGCAAGTTGGTAGGTCTCCTGCTTAAAGTATCGGCCACCTTATCGCCAAGCTTTAAATTCAAAGGTTTCTATAGTGACTATTCGCAAAATTCTTTGGAGCTCATAAGTTATTCAAAATCGTGTCCTATGATATCAATACTATAACACATTCTCTTTTATTATTATTAAATTAATTCAAATTTCAAGTTTACTTACTTGTAATTCAATTGTAAGTCTAGCAAACCCGAAATTCTCATGTATAAAACATTACATACTATAAAACCAGTATATAATTTCAAACACATTCTACAATATCATAGGATTTAACTTGAATCAACTTACATGAAATCAATAAGCTTAAAATATTCATATCACTTACAAGCTTCAAATCATAAATATTTCAGACATTGATTGTCAACCAATTGCCCATCTACCGATGTAGGAGTCTCTACGGCGGCTCTCCCCGTAGTTAGGCGGCCTCGACGATGCATCTTCTATGAAATTTAAACTTGTATTTTCATGTAATATATTCGATTCTAAATGAATATCGAGGGAAATTATGTAAATTTTAGAAAACATCAAATAATTTTTTTGGAAAGTTGGTTTTCTTTTCGTTTCTAAGACAACCCTTTACATTTTTCAAACAACATTTCAAAACCTGGCTCTGATACCAACATGAAAGGACCCAACTCGGATTTTCTTTACCTAAATCCGAGCGGAACCCTCTCGACACTTCACAAAATCCTAGAAGTCTTGGTACAGGTGACTTAAAAGGACTCTGTGAAGCAAAGCCGTAAAACAATTTCATTTCTCATCCATTTAAAAATTAGGGTGGAAAAATTTTCGGCAGCATAACGACTGTTTTACCGATACTTCTAACCTTTTCAAAACACCTGTGAATTAGTTTATGAATATTCTCAAAGGCATACATTAATTTCCACTTCCCAAAGTAAATAAAAGCGTTTAAATTGAAATTATTTTGTTATGCATAAAATCATAAATATCAGTAAAAAAAAAATCAAAAGTATTCACAACTAGTATATTCATTATATCTCAAAACACTTGTTTTAATTTGTACAATGGCAGTCATTGGATGTGCTTGCCTAACTTTGCATTGGAGATCGCTCACCTTGAGTATTCGCTCCTACACCTGTAAAAATTTTCATGACAACAAACAAGAAGTAGTGAGCTAACTTGCTCAGTAAGTGATATGCATTTTTATATCAACTTATAAGATATTGTAAGCTTAAAAGAATTTATCCATGTCTAAACATTTACAAGGATTCATGTTACTTAGCATGAATTTATATCTTGCAGATAGTACTTAACGTAATTTATCTATTTTCATATAATAGTTAAACATAAACATATATCCTCTCTAATGTTTTATAAACATAATCAAATCCAACAGCTCGAATCATTTCAGTATAACATAAATTTGTACAATAAAAACGGTGGTATACAATTATTTATTCACCTATGGCAGCCTAGGCATATGGCAAAGGGGAATCCTACATCGCAAGGCCATATGGTCGGTAATTAAGTAGCGGAATCAGACATCACTACGTGCGGAATCCTACATCGCACAGGTAGTAAGCTAGCATCATAATATACCCTAGGGAGAGGCGGAATCCCACATCGCAACTCCCAAGCGGAGTCCTACATCGCTTTTTTGGTATTCTACCATTACCAATAACATCAGGAGATCATCCTAAGAAAAACAAGAAATGCCATAGGCTGGATAAAACATTTATAAATAAGCTGCATTTCACATAAAATCTATATTTCATTTTTTAAACATAATGATTCGTAAGTTTCAAATAAAATCTAGCAGCTTATATCATCTCAACATAGTATAAACCTGTAAATAAAATGGTGGTATGCCTGTTGATAAAAATTCATTAAGTAATAATAAAGTAAATCATCCACCATATATTTAATCACCTGATGGCACCTTAGGTATATGGCAAAGCGGAATCCTACATCGCAGGGCCATATGATCGGTAACTAAGTAGCGGAATCCTATATCGCTCAGGTAGAAGCTAGCATTATAATATACCCTAGGAAGAGGTGGAATCCCACATCGCAACTCCCAGGCGGAATCCTACATCGCTTTTCGGGTACTCTACCATTACCGACAATATATCATAACACATCCTAAGGAATACCATAGGTTATTAAAACATGTAAATCAGCTACTTTTCTTATAAAATTTACATGTTATTCTTAAACATAAAAATTGGAAAGGGAGGATATTATAATGCGTTTGAATTTACTTCATAACATACTTTGTAGAATTTAAATGCTACATACGATTTCATGAAATCACATAATTTGATTTAAATCAACTTATTGTTAAACATAACTTGCAAGCATGCCATAAATGCTTTCATTAAAACATACTAGCTTGACATGCTATTGCGGAGCTCACAAGCTATTAGATTTTGCCTCCGCATGTCTAACGTTAATTCTTTAGGTAACGACGTAAGCAAATTCAATCGCATAATTAATCATATAAATGCATTTGTGTAATGTAATCGCATTCGCATTTCAATCTACTACATAAAACATTATATAACGGTTGCGAACTATCCTTAAATGATACTCAAAACAGTCCGCAATAACAAGACAACATGTAATACTCAATCAACCCGATATTTAACACTAAAACAATATATGTTATCCATACAACCGGCTTCCTCATTAAAACAGCACATACAATCTCTTCGAATAGTTTATAATCGCCTAAACGGTTTGTGAAGTCATTCGAGACAGCTCAACGCAATACAGCCCATGATTTAACACGTTAATAGCCCATCAAACAGCCCATAACAGTCCTTAAAACTTCTATAAAACTACATATTAACAGCACCATAAAACAGCACAAGGACAGCATCATAATTGCACAGTGACAGCACCATAAATCAGCACTATAACAGCACGGTGACAGCACTACGACAGCACTATAACAGCACGTCGACAACATCGAAACAGCACTATAACATAACAGCACATCAACAGCACGATAACAGCACTATGACAGCACTTAACATAACGGCACATCGACAGCATAATAACAGCATATGACAGCACTATAACAGTACGTCGACAGCATCGAAACAGCACTGTGACAGCACTATAACATAACAGCACATCAACAGCATAATAACAGCATATGACGGCACTATAACAGCACGTCGACAGCATTGAAACAGCACTATGAGAACACTATAACATAACAGCACATCTACAGCATAATAACAGCATATGATGGCACTATAACAGCACGTAGACAGCATCGAAACAGCACTATGACAGCACTATAACAGCACATCGACAACATCGAAACAGCACTATAACATAACAGCACATCGACAGCATAATAACAGCATATGACGGCACAATAATAGCATGTCGACAGCATCGAAACAGCACTATGACAGCACTATAACATAACAGCACATCGACAGCATAATAACAGCATATGACGGTACTATAACAGCACTATGACAGCACTATAACAGCACATCGACAACATCGAAACAGCACTATAACATAACAGCACATTGACAGCATAATAACAGCATATGACGGCACTATAACAGCGCGTCGACAGCATCGAAACAGCACTATAACATAACAGCACATCGGCAGCACGATAACAACATATCAACGAGCGAACCTCCGCACTGACGAGGTTCTCAATCCTAAACCCAAGCATAATATCATCACTTTTCTCAATTCTAATCACATGGTCACTTTACTAATTACTCGAAACATCACAACAAAGGAAATGGGGCATCACTTACCTTGGTGTGAGCTGTTCTCTGCTTCGAAACAGCTCTCATACGTTCGCGACGGCCAATCGGAGCCAAAATCACTCACGGCAGCAGCTCCACCCACGACAGCAGCACTACACGGCAGCAGCAACACCAGGCAGCAGCAGCTCCAGCGCTCAGCAGCAGCACCTGGCAGCAAGCACCAGCGCTCGGCAGCAACAGCACCTGGCAGCAGCAGCTCCAGCGCTCGGCAGCAGCACCTCGCAACAGCAGCACTAGCGCTCGGCAGCAATAGCACCTTCACGCCAGCAGCAGCTCCACGGTCTGGCAGCAGCAGCACTTCCTGGCAGCAACACTCCACCAAGACAGCAGCTCACAGTCCTCATCTTGCTTGCATGCACTGATTTCCCTCATCTACTGCACTCGAAAGCCTTCACAAGCTGCTGCATGTCGATTTTATTCTTGGGGCTGCACTTTAAGCTTCTTGGTTCTGCTCTTATTCTCCAAACTGAGCAGTATCTTCTTCTTTTTCTCTTGCATGAGCGAGCTGACTCCTCCTTGATCAAGCTACTGGTTTGTTTAAACGGTTCTTAGCTGCGAACGCTCATTGCTTTTCTCCCTCACTCTCGGCTTTTTGGTTGATGACAGAAGATGCTTGCTTCACTTGATTCTTGATAGCCGATTGCAGCAAGCTCTCTTTCACTCTTTCACTTTCGGCTTCTCTCTATGCATGCCATGGGTTTAGAAGCTGCTCACGAGCTCTCTCTATCTCTCAATCAATTCTCTAGATCTAGCCTCCAAAAAGAATGACCGTGACTTTCTTTTTCCCCCATCTCTCTCACGGTTTTTGTTTTTCAAATGAAATGGTGACCGACTTACACTTGTCATTAATCACCATGCATTAATGACATTTGTCCATCATGCATGCCTATCTCTCTATTTTCAAGACACTTGTCTTTCTTTCACAAACTTCTGTGCACCATTTCCCATACATTTAATTCAGGCTTTACGAATTCCGCTTTTCGCTTCGGCTTCGCCTAGAAATTTTACTAATATCACATTTTATAGATGGAAACGTCATTAGATTTCGAATAATTATTCGAAGCCGATCGCTCTAATTTATTTTATAATTTTAAATTTATTACTTATCCTCGGACCCATCGGAGAATTTTATAAAAATTCTATTACGCTTCTGGATCTAAACGAATTATTAATTTCCTTATTCCTTAATCAAAATCAATATTTAATTAATTATCTAGAGACCAGGATGGCATGTTACAATTAGTAAGACGATAAGGATGATGATGACAGCTGAGTGTAGAATAGTAGAACAACTGATGTGTTTTGGCAAAAGTGGTGATCTACTAGACAGTGGGAGAATTGTTTGGTAGGAGAGAGTTCACAAGTTCTAGAGGATAAGTTTCAATGGTAGTGGCTGCAAGATTAGGAAGATCAGGTGGAGAAGATGAAGAGGCCATTAGAATTGAAGGGATAGTCTGGTGAGATGTAAGAAGTTTGATATGGGAAGGTTGGGATAGCATATCAGCAATTATTTTGGTAAAACCTTTCATATGTTTAACAGTAAAATCATATATAAAAAACCAATCTTTTAGCCTTAATAATAATGGAGTAGGGGGAATCTTATTATGAAAGTCTAAAATCTTAGGGAAGGAGGAATTGTCCATGTGTACAGCAAAAGTGGTGGTGCGAAGATAAAAATCAAACTTTTGAATACCATACTTCACAGTAAGGATTTCTTTATAAATCGTATGATAGTGTTTTTGGGACTGAGAGAATTGTCCACTAACATGACCATAATAAAATTGTTGTTGATTGCGGTTTTCAAGTAGATAGCACCCTAGTAATGATCACTGGCATCAGTTTGAAGGATTAATTGACCAGTTGATGGAATAGTCAAAGGTTTTTGACTAATCTTTTTTAGTTGCTGTATTGCAGTGGTATGGACAGATGATCAAGAGGGTGGATTTTTCTTTAATAAAGCAGAGAGAGGAGCGGTATGCTGAGTCACATGAGGAAGAAAGTGGCGAACATAATTAACAATGCCTAAAAACTGTTGTATTTGTTTTATAGAAAGATGGGTGTCTGGAAAGTGTAACAATTGAGTGGTAAGGTGGGGTCCAGGACTGAAAGTGCCTCGAGTAATGGTCATATCTAAAAACATGATATCTGGTCGGCCAACTACGCTTTTCTTTTCAGAAAGCATAATGCCATGAGAATGGGCCAGATCATAGAACTGAGAGTGTGAAGCCAAATGAGATGGAGTGTCGGTAGAAAACAACAAAATATCATCAATGTAAATCAAAGTGGACGAGAGAATATGATAAAAGATTCAGGTCATGGCTTTTTGAAAGAGAGATGGAGGGATTTTTAACCCAAAGGGTAAAATTGTCCATTGATAATGAGCATCGGGGATACAAAAAGCAGTTTTGTATCTATCAGCAGAATCAATACCAATTTACCAGAAAGCACCTTTAAGGTCAAATCTGGAAAAAACTTTAGCCGAAGCCAGCTGGGTAAAAAAGGTGTTGGTCTTTGGAATAGGAAATTTATCATTTTGTAAAAATTGATTTAAAGGTTTGTAATCAATAACAAGAAGTTTCTTGTCACGAAGTTGTTCAGCCCGTTTTTTTACATAAAAGGCTTGACAGGCCCAAGGTGAAGAAGTGGGCTCAATGAGGCCTTGATGTAATAGCTGTTGACATTCAAGTCGGGCCATTTGGAGATCAGATAGAGTCATTCCAGAATGAGTGGCTTTAGTAGCGTTAACATCTTCATTGAGTTTGAAGGGGAGTTTAATAAAACACTTAGGATTGGTCCAAAGAGGATGAGAATGATGAAACTGGTCATGTCTCTCAGCACAAAAGGTGAGAAGCCTGTGTGTGATGGATTGAAATTCTGGCGCAATAGGGGTGAGAGGATAAATTTTTTGAAAGGAAACAAAAGGTTTAAAGGACCGTTTGTGTTTAAGACCTCTTGGGATAATTTGAAGGTGTTCAAATTTTGTAAGGGCATCCCATCCAATCACGATGTCTTTTTCTGGAAGATGAGAACTTAAAATTTCATCCAGACAACATAATCAGGAAATAACTGAATACCAATCTTATGTGATGTGATAAGATTAGTAGTGAATAATTTTCCATCAGTAGCAAGGAAATGCTAGGCATGAAAGGTCCAAGCATGTGAGGGTAAAATGAAGGGATTCATCATGGTACAATGGCAACCTGTGTCAATAAGGGCAATGACAGAGATAGGTTTGGAGTATTTGGTTAAAAGGATAGATGCTAGAAAATGGGGTTCAGCATGCAGATTTGTTGGTGAGAGGACAGCTTGAACTTTAGAGAGGGAGGAGGCTGGTGTAGGTGGATGATGAGATTCATCATTTGAAGATGTTGAAGAGGAAGAAGACTGTTTAATCATTAAAACAACATCTTGATCATTAGAAGAGTATTTTGAAAAGAGAGATTCAATATCAACATCAAAAGGAATTTGTTCTCCTGTGACTTGTTTAAGGTGTTGCACAATTTTTGCAGATTTTGTGGGTTGGTTAGGACATTTTTTTTGCAAAATAACCTTTCTGTCCACAAATATAACATCGATTAGACTTGTGCCAAGAGCAAGAAGCTTTCTTTCTGTAATATTTGAATTTTTTGTTCTTGTGATGTCGGAAAGAATGCTGAAAATGCTTCTTTTTCTTAGGTTTACAAGTGCAATGTTCAGAAGATTTACATTTAATCTGCAAGTTGGGTTGCTTACAGATTACAAGATTATGCTCTTAATCTACCTATTCCTGGTCACTCTGGTGACACAGTTATGATCAGTGCTGAAAGGGAAGGAGAAATTCCCACCAATCTCCAAATCCTAAGGCAATTATCTCGAGAACAGATCATCCAGATCATGCTCTTGGAATGGATCACCGGTTATGAAAAACTCTTCCAAGATGATCAACCTGTTCTGACAGTTGATGCAATCAATCTTCCACAACATGATGGTACTGTTAAAACCATCTATCAACTACCTCCAAAGTACTCTTCCACAACATCTCCTATTTTTCAAGCTCTTATGGTTCGCCCAGTTCCCACAGAACATTCCATACCTATACACAGCTTTTCTCCTTCTGGTACGGCCACATATGTCAGTAAAATTAATGGCCATTTTATTTGGGATATTGACCCATCCATGTGTGACAAAACTTGTCCCTGTCAACATTCACACACATATGCTGACTCTTCATGTACATCACAACGTCGACAGTACAAACCTGATGACCCTAACAGTCCTTGGATTGGCCTGCATAATCCATCCAACAAGCCCTTTTCCATCTATGATGAAGCTCTTCACATTTTACATTATGAATGTTTGCTTTCCAATAAACCTGAGCCTATCATCACATATGTCGTCCTGCCTAAACCTTTACCTTGCTTCATGGCTTCCTCTTTTGACAAAGATTTCCCACGTCTGGAACCTACAGAAGATCGTTCTTCTCACCTATTTTGCAAACCATATATTCAACCTACTGAAATCCTTCCCGAAGGTCGTAAAACTCCTACCCAAGTAGAACAAGTTCTTAATTGGCACACTCATAATGCCAGATCCCAGAACCGAGTTTTACATCAAATTGACCAGAAACTGACTCAAGTCACTAGTCATGTTTCTCATTTTGACCAACAGCTGCTCTCTATGGGATCCCAATTTTGAGACATGTATATTGATCTTCAGTCTCGCATTGCCAAACTTGATGCTAATCTCCATTATTATATCCAACATAGATATAATGACCCTCAATTTGCCAAAAAAGAACATGAGATCCGCCATCTTCAAGATCAATTAAGACATATAAAAAAAGATTTACGTCAATCTTCATATGTTCCTCGTGCTTACCCATATTCCTCCTCATTGGTTTTCCCTGACTCACCTCCATTCTTATCTCCCCCTCCAGATAAGCATGACAGTTATTTTAAGTCTATTGGTGAGTTATTCAGAAGACATCTAGTTCAGTCTCATCCTCCACCTCCCAGTACTTAACCATCTTCGTCTAAAAATCCTCCTGCTGCTATGATGACTTCTCAGTTTCCCTCACAAACTTCTCTTTCCACTTCAGAATATTCCTCCACTTCCAGTTATTCTGGTTCCACTCGATCTTTTGATCATTTTCACAAATCATCTTTGTCTGATCCTTTTCCTGAGGTTTTCCTTGCTTCTCAAGCCCCTTAACCACAATATCCTCTTGAACATGATCCATCTCCCGATTCTTCAATCATTGAAGACCCCTTTGATAATGCCTCACTTCATACACCTTCCAAACCAACCAATGGTCCTTGGTTCTCTCTTGATGGTCCATCTACTGAATGGCGAAAAAAGATATCGAAGATGAGTTCTTGGCTTGATTTTCAAGTCACCGTCACCAAATCAGACCAAAATCTTGAAAACATTCTTCGTGAATTTGTTTCTCGATTTACTGGTACTCTCCGTGACTGGTATCAAACCCGTAGAGAATACCGTCAATTACAATTTGTCCGTTTTGCCTCAGTCAACACGGCAATGGGCATTATATTCAAAGAATTCCTTAGAGATGCAAATCAATTCTATCGACAAACAAGGCAAGAATGTTTTGACATGAGATGTTGCTCTCTTAAGCGCAAAGATCTTGACAAACATTTTCATCGCATGACCATTTGCTACCATGCCCTTGGTGGCCTTAATGATGAAAGTCTGAGACAAGTTTACATCAACTCCTTGCCCACAAAACTCCAAGATGAGCTCCAATGATGGATTTAAGCAACCAATCATCCTCTTAGAGACATCACCCTTAATGAAATTCATATGCTCTCCTTGCAATGCCTCGAAAAGCTTTGTGCTACCCAACGGTTTTTCTTAAAAATATTGAAAGAAGGCAAAAAATATGACAAGCAGTGTATGCAACCCAACTTGAATATTAAATGTAAATCTTCTGAACATTGCACTTGCAAACCTAAGAAAAAGAAGCATTTTCAGCATTCTTTCTGACATCGTAAGAACAAAAAATTCAAATGTTACAGAAAGAAAGCTTCTCGCTCTTGGCGTAAGTCTAACCGATGTTACATTTGTGGACAGAAATGTCATTTTGTGAAAAAGTGTCCTAACCAACCCACAAAATCTGTAAAAATGGTGCAACACCTTGAACAAGTCATAAGAGAACAGATTCCTTCTGATGCTGATATTGAATCTCTCTTTTTAGAATACTCTTCTAATGATCAAGATGCTGTTTTAATGATTAAATATTCTTCTTCTTCTTCAGCATCTTCAGATGATGAATCTCATCATCCACCTTCACCAGCCTCCTCCCTCTCTAAAGTTCAAGCTGTCCTTTCACCAACAAATCTACATACTGAACCCCATTTTCCAGCATCTATCCTTTTAACCAAATACTCCAAAACCTATCCCTGTCATTGCCCTTATTGACATAGGTTGCCATTGTACCATGACGAATCCCTCCATTTTACCCTCACATGCTTGGACGTCTCATGCCTAGCATTTCCTTGCTGCTAATGGAAAATTATTCGCTACTAATCTTATCACATCACATAAGATTGGTATTCAGTTATTTCCTGATTGTGTTGTTTGGATGAAAGTTTTAGGTTCTCATTTTCAAGAAAAAGACATCATGATTGGATGGGATGCCCTTACAAAATTTGAACACCTTCAAATTATCCCAAGAGGTCTTAAACACAAACGGTCCTTTAAACCTTTTGTTTCCCTTCAAAAAATTTATCCTCTCACCCTTGTTGCGCAAGAATTTCAATCCATCACACATAGGCTTTCCACCCTTTGTGCTGAGAGACATGACCAGTTTCATCATTCCCATCCTCTTTAGACCAATCCTGAGTTTTTTATTAAACTCCCATTCAAACTCAATGAAGATGTTAACCCTACTAAAGCCACTCATTCTGGAATGACTCCATCTGATCTCCAAATGGCCCGACTTGAATGTCAACAGCTATTACATCAAGGCCTTATTGAGCCCACTTCTTCACCTTGGGGCTGTCAAGCTTTTATGTAGAAAAACGAGCTGAACAACTTCGTGGCAAGAAATGTCTTGTTATTGATTACAAACCTTTAAATCAATTTTTACAAGATGACAAATTTCCTATTCCAAAGACTAACACCCTTTTTGCCCAGCTGGCTTCGGTCAAAGTTTTTTCTAAATTTGACCTTAAAGGTGCTTTCTAGCAAATTGGTATTGATCCTACTGATAGATACAAAACTACTTTTTGTATCCCCGATGCTCAATATCAATGGACAGTTTTACCTTTTAGGTTAAAAACTGCTCTATCTATCTTTCAAAAAGCCATGACCCGAATATTTTATCCTATTCTCTCATTCACTTTGATTTACATTGATGATATTTTGTTGTTTTCTACTGACACTCCATCTCATTTGGCTTTACTCTCTCAGTTCTATGATCTGGCCCATTCTTATGGCATTATGCTTTCTAAAAAGAAAAGCGTAGTTAGCCGACCAGATATCATGTTTTTAGGTATGACCATTACTTGAGGCACTTTCAGTCTTGGACCCCATCTTACCGTTCAATTGTTACACTTTCCAGACACCTATCTTTCTATAAAACAAATACAGCAGTTTTTAGGCATTGTCAATTATGTTCGCCACTTTCTCCCTTATGTGACTCAGCATACCGCTCCTCTTTCTGCTTTAATAAAGAAAAATCCACCCTCTTGGTCATCTGTCCATACCACTGCAATATAGTAACTAAAAAAGATTAGTCAAAATCCTTCACCTTTGACTATTCCATCAACTGCTCAATTAATCCTTCAAACTGATGCCAGTGATCATTACTGGGGTGCTATTCTACTTGAAAACCGCAATCAACAACAATTTTATTATGGTCATGTTAGTGGACAATTCTCTGAGTCCCAAAAACACTATTATATGATTTATAAAGAAATCCTTGCTGTCAAGTATGGTATTCAAAAGTTTGATTTTTATCTTCGCACCATCACTTTTGCTGTACACATGGACAATTCCTCTTTCCCTAAGATTTTAGACTTTCATAATAAGATTCCTCCTACTCCATTATTATTAAGGCTAAAAGGTTGGTTTTCTAGATATGCTTTTACTGTCTGTTACACATGTGAAAGGTTTTACCAATATAATTGTTGATATGTTATCCCAACCTTCCCACATCAAGCTTCTTACATCTCATCAGACTATCCCTTCAATTCTAACGGCCTCTTCATCTTCTCCACCTGATCTTCTCGATCTTGCAGCCACTACCATTGAAACTTATCCTCCAGAACTTTTGAACTCTCTCCCACCAAACACTTCTCCCACTGTCCAGCAAATCACCACTTTTGCCAAAATACATCAGTTGCTCTACTATTCTAGACTTCGCTGTCATCATTATCCTTATCGTCTTACTAATCCTCTCAGGCCTTTTATTGATATTTTCCCTTTATGGTCTTTTTCTCATTTCTCTCCTGAGGTTCTCTGGTATCTTTGGTGCCTTGCTATCACTTATCATTTCCCTATTTCTTTCCCTGTCCAAGCTCTTTATGCCAATCTCCATGATCCAAATCAACAGAATTCTCACCTTTGGATTTTTCTACAATGGTTTAACCCTTTACCAGTTTGGCTTCGTGAACTCACGCGCATTATGGGTTACTACAACCTCTGAAAACTTTCTCCTGATATGACAAGTGAAGTTACCTGCATCTGGATTCTCCATCGCCCTTATTTTTGTAATCCATAGAGAAACCTGATTTGGTCCTACAATCAAAGCTATGAATGGGACACTCTGTTTCATTTTGAAGAACTCTACCCCACCAAGTGTCCTGCTCTCCTCAACTTTCTCCGTGATATCAACAAAGCACTTCCTGATGAATTGCTAATCTTGCCAGATGTCCCTCGTGACCCTTCACTTAGCTGGCACCCATTTCTAGATACTGAACCACTTCAAGATTCTTTAGACCCTATGGACCTTGACACACCTAGTGATTTCCCTTGTCGTATCTGTAGGGCCCTCGACTCTAACGATGATGATCATGTCAACTGTAACCTCACCTTTTCTCCATGACTTGATGCAGCATCAAAAGTTTGTTTGTCATTTTTTGATCATGTAATTTTACTGTATTACTTTTGACTATCTGGTTGTAATAATTTTACTTTAAGCGTATCTGTAATGTCCCTACATGTCTGCCACCTATCCCGATCGATTGTCTTGTTATGTATCCTCTCATGCTATAAATATATGTGATCTCAGACTCCTAAGCAAAGTTAGTTCCCTACTAATAAAAATCAGTGTGTTTTCTTTCAACTATGGCCTTCTAAATTTCTTTAGATCTTTGGGATGATATTTTTCTAAACCTATAATGATAAATAGTCTGTCATGATCTAAGTATGCTCTGTGCTTGCCTCAAGTGAGAATCTTGCATATCAGAACAGATGATACGGTCCATGACTACGGTCCCCATCCATAATTGGTAATGAGCATAGCCACGATAGTACCCTTTCAGGCCGTGAGGAAAGGCCGCCCCCGTAAGGAGAGTCCGAATCTATGCTCAGTGGTGTTTATGGTATGGGGCTCCCGGTCCAGTTTTGGTATCAGATTTTACTAATTGAAGTTGCTACCCTTTTACAAAATATCGCAATCTTAAATATATATATTTATCATATTTGCAACTCTACTATATTAGGTACTCAAAATATATTATTTCAGTTATTTTATTAGTAAACCATCAGTCAAAGATAACATATAACGAGTAGTTTAGCCCCTATAACATAATTATGATTTCAAATTTGTGATGTGTAATTTTAATTAAAAACTACTTTACATGTGTAATATGAAATGATTTAAAATTCAAAAAAAAAAAAATGAATGCATGTAATCTATGCCATTTTATACATACATATGTATAGCATAACAACATTTGTACTGTAAAAATTTTCTTTTATAAAAAAAAAAATAATTCTATTGAAAGCAAAAATAATCATGTATAGTTGAATTACCTGGTAATAAACATATTTTCAGCATTCATTACATCATATCTCTTTATACGTGAAATGTAAAAGTGCTCCATTTTGAATTGGATAACCGGAATTGTCTAGAGGCCGTAATTCCAACACAGAGATGTAAGGTATTCTTTGTCCAATATTTACAAGACACGCATCTATATAATCTAGTGAAGGAACGTGAATAACCTTATATATATGCATAGCCAAATATATGGTTCCCAATTTATTTACACCAATTTGTAGGTCAAATCTTGGGACTTGGTTTTCTTGGCCATACGTTCCATACATAAAGACTGCCCTGATCATATATTTACGGTTTCCACCATGCTTTGGTTTCAGCTTATAGCAGTTCCTTGCACCAAGAGGAAAGCTCCTGAAATTCTGTAGCTGCTGTGAATTGACACTCTCAAAGGGGAAGTCTGAGAATGTCTCATGATTTTCTTCGGCTTTTATATAATTGTGTCTGACTCATAATACAGACTAGTTTTACTGTCAATATAATTTTCACCAGCCCCACAGTCTATGTTTATGAAACCTGCAAATAGCCGTCCATAGAAAAGATATAAAGTTAGACACCCCAACAAACACATTACAGGTTATTCTTGAACTTTAAAGATCAAAATATATATGTTGGGAAATTATATATATATTGTCAAATGAATATTATTAATTGAGAAGCAATTATGACCTAGTTATCTTAGAGACAGTTGAAAACAATTTCTTTGAAATTAATTCAACTGTGGTGTTCACTAATATTTGCACAAATAAACCTATATATACACACAGGAGGAAATTAGAAGTCATAGGTGGCATGAAGGGATAATGTATAGTGGTTGAGGGTAGCACAGTGTCTTGAAATTTCAAATTTTCTTCCATTTATAAAACAAGGATTAATCAGACAAAGAAAATACAAAGGATTAAATTTTCTTCAATTCTCAATGCACTTTTGCTCATGCTCCACATATATATTTTTTATTGGCTACATATGTGTGTGTATATGCATGCATGATATACCAAATTCTATAGAGTAAAAACATATTTAAAAAAAAAAAAAAATCCACTACAGAGAAAATGGTTTTCCATTTCTCACCAGAAGTTTCTGCTTCGAACTTCCTTTGAGTATGTTTTCATCATATGCTTCTGCTAGTTTTGAGTTGCTAAAGGTATTCATTACTAGAAGAACTAAGACTAGCCAAAACATTAGAACGAAAACTAATGGTTGCCCATGAACCATGTTGTGTTTCCAATATTGCTTACAAAATGAGAATGGTCAAACTTAAGTCTCTAACGCAAAGATGTTGACACCGTTTTTTGGTCAACCCGGTTCTTTAAGTCCAATACCTGCCAAACAGCAAATAACAAAGAGAGATCTGGAAGACCAGGATCAAAACGAATCAAACACACTGATTTTTATGTGGTTCGGCAAAGTAATGGCCTACGTCCACGACTGTTACTCTTATTTTTGTAAAATAACAGTAAATATTTTCTTCTTCATCCCTTTACAATGAATTTGATCCCTTATTTATAGACCAGGATGTTACAATTTAAATTGATTTAGAATCTTACAGATAAGGCAAAAAATAAAATGCATTAATTAAGATAATATCTTCTAAGATTCTCTCTATTATATCAGCAACGGTTGCCAAGAATGTTGTCATTTGATTTGCATGAAAATAGACAAGTTGTCTCTTTCCTTAACTGAATCACTCCAGGCTTCTAGAATGTCAACTGGTCAAATTTAGTGAGCACTTTGAACGAGTAGATTATTCAGGCGATCAGATATTACTTGCAACGAGCAAATGAAGAGATGAATAATTAACCCATGACTTGTCAAGCATTCTAGAAAGGTTATGGCATCTGATCGCACAACGGACAACCTCCTGATCGCTCTGATTGCCTCTTGAAGAATACTTCCGAATAGTTGTTGGCCCACGATCAAATCAGTTTAGCAATCACAACTCGAGAGTAGGCTACCACGTGATCAACACATGTTCAAATGATATGATCAACCATATAGTAATTAAAATGATCAGCCACGCGATCAGATGTGCTCGGGTTCACAGATTAAGAAACGATCACACATTCCCTCCTTTGACTTTTGCCTAATGGACCAGCCTCTTAGGTTTCTTCTTATAAGATAACATACTGGACTCATCTTTGGGTCTTTATCAGCCCATTTTCTATGATTGCAAAAACGCCCATAACACTAGCCCCCTTACTTTTAGTACTTTCCTTGAACTGGAAGCAACAAGCTCATCCTATAAGCAATTTTGGCAGGATTAATCATGTTGCTTTTTCAAATACTGACTTATCCCATGACACATGACACTTTCCTAGATGTCAGTTCATTGCACGTCTCCTATCATGCGTTATTAATGAGCATTTAATGCACGTCCCTCACTGGCTAAGCATAATGACAAAATCGCTAGTTTCGCGCTACACCGCGGGATTAATGATGGTTACACAGTTGCCTTGATTTGACGATGAGGGTTTTAATTATATATAAACCCAATCGTTTCACTTTTTGCTTTTACTAGTCACTTTCAATAAACCGACGCCCTTTCATCTTCTATTTTCTCTCGTCCGCCATCGTCGTTCTTCATCAACTTCTTCATCATCATCAAACTTCATTATGCTCAAGGTAAACTTTCACACCTTTTCACAACTTTTTAAGTTATGATTTTTCCTTACATCATGCCGGGTTACCTATACGAATATGCTTTCATGCTTATATGAATATCTTGTGACTCTTTTTTGCATTCTAAGCATGATAAAACTTGAAGAACTTTGAGTGAAAATCTTGTTTGATCGTATTAGTTATATATATACGTACCATTCTCTATTTTGTAACCATTTGATACCTCAACTCTAGTAGAGTCGTCACCTTTGCAACCTGTTAGGCTTGCAACTAGGGCTCCTATGAACTCGGTAAACTTAATCTTTAGGGAAAATAGAATTAGCCTTAAACTTAGTATTCTGGTTTACTACTCGTGACCTGACCTTCTCATTAATTTTGTAGCTGTCTGGTTATAGTCGTCGTGACCATAAAGTGGGGGCTGCTGATAGGAGCTCTGAAGAGGAACTCGTCCAAGTTAGAACTATTAAAAACGCGACCTCTCGAAGCCGTGAGGTTGTGTTAGAACCTACAGGGCGTAATGATGCTTTTGCTCGCTCCCATTTTTTCAGACATGATTCTTTTATGAACCCCAGCAAGCTCGAATCAATTGCTGATGATTTTCACTTGCCTTCTGGGTGTCGAGTAATGGTGCCGGCCATTCACGATCATGTAGCTCATCCCCTTAAGGGATTCATTTCCATTAGTCGCCAGCACATAGAAGCTGCCTTTAGGTTTTCAGTTCATTATTATCTGATTGATTTTTTAAACAATCTCAAGCTCGTACCATTTCAACTCACTCTTAACTCATATGCTCACCTAACTCCTTTGGCTTCAATTTTTCTGAAAAATAATTTTCCTCCACCAACTCCATCAATGATTCAACATCTCTTTCTCTTTAAAAGCACCACTGGCCTTAAATCAGAGAAACAGGACGGATTTTATTACACATCAGCTCGTAATTTTCCTTACAAAGTATTTCTCCCAAAAGGGGTTGGTAAATCCAATCTAGGGGACTACAAGTCGCGATGGTTTTATGCGTCCTACCTCTCCTTAGCCGATCTTAAACATTTTTCATTTTGTTCTTCCCCTGGTAAGTATGCCTCCATTTTGCTGCTATGCATACACTTTACAGGCTACTAATCCATTTTTGTTTTTGTACAGACGTTGCCAAAAGTGAGATCGAGCTAACAAATGAAGAGTTGGCATTGTTACAGAAAATTTTAGAGATGAAAACTCTTCTAGAGGACCAACTACCATCTAAACACCTCCTTCAGTTACATGGCCTTGCTTTTTCCTCCGATCAAAAACTGTTTCATAAACGTTTAGACCTAGGAGCTCGTAAAAAGAAAGAAATCTCTTCAGTCTTTAAAGCTTTAAACGGGGTAGCACCGAACTTATAGGAAGGTTAATCTACACCAATGGTTTAGCTTCACTTTGATGAAACCCTTCTTGATCATGAGGAAGATGTCCAGGTGGTGGAAACTGCTAATCTTCCACCTCCCCCTCCAAAGAAACCTACTAAAGTTGCAAGTGCTCTTGATTCACAAGTGACCTCAAAAAGTGCCACTGGGTCGCCTACTCGAGCAGATTCAGCCACACCCTATCATCATAAAAAAACGGTGTCAACATCTTTGGCACTAGAAGGAGGGCCCCAGACTGCAATTCTGCAGTCTTTTTTAATACCTTATTTGCTATAGTTGTAATTTGCTCATATGGCTATGATCAAGACAACCAGAATTGTTATGTCGGCGGCTGACCAATCAGAGGGTCACCAAGACTAAGGTCTCACTGTAAAAACTTTCAGTGCTACTTTATCTCCTCTTCCCCCGCATCAGGTTGCCACTGGCGGAGACACTACACTAGTTTGGCAATAGCGCTAGGAAGTGTTAGAGAATATGGTGGCACAGCAAATAGAGGCGATTGGGGCTCTAACATAGGCCCAGGCTCATGCAATCCCCAGGAATGCAGATCTCCAACATCGGTTAATTGAGGAGAAGCCAGCTCGAAGAGAAGAAGCTATTAGAGAGAGGGCACAACCAGAAGCTTCGGTTTGCTCCTCAAATTTGTGTTCTAGGGGAGGTGGACGTTAAGTTCATGAAAAAGTAGCACCTCACCCGCCTAGTCTGAGGATCAGGGTGAGTTAGAATAGGAGTCACCACATAGAGGCTAGTCGTGGTAGTGAGCGAGCTCGTGGATGCAATGATGAGCGTGTGCATCAAGGAGAATCGTACCGAGCAGAGAGCTCATGCAGAAGAATCAGGTCATGCAAAAGGATTCTCGTTGACCAAGAGAGGTCACATGATCGGCTTTCTAGAGATAGGGAGAGTAGGAGGAGCCGTCGGTCCCCTACGCGAAGAATTAAACGACAGAAACCAATGGTAGAAGAATTAATGCAAAGGGTCCAACAACTGGAAACGCGACCTGGGCTTCAAGGTCAAGCAGAGTTACGAGAAGAAAGAACCCCTTTTTCAAGGGAGATTAAGATGGAGCATTACCGTCGAGATTTAAGCTCTCAAGTGTCCCACTCTACAATGGGAATAGTGACCTATATGATCATCTCGATGCTTTTAATGTCCAGATGGACCTACAGATGTCCAATCCTCTGGTCAAATGCCAAGTGGTTCCAACCACATTGGGGAATGTGCTGAGAGCATGGTTGAAGAGTCTTCCAGCTCGTAGTGTCAATAGTTGGGAAGAATGGCAGAAGAAGTTTACCGATCAGTACAAGACACTAAGGAAGCAGCTCGCGCCAACTTGCCATTTAATGACAGTCTTTCAGAAGCGGGACAAGCCATTAAAAGACTATATTGCTAGGTTCAGAAGTGAGGTGAATAACATGGAGAATCCCTCAGATAAAAGCATCCTAACAGTAATCTCAAGAGGGCGTAGGAAAGATGGGAAGCTCTACGAGAGCATTTATAAGTCCCCTATAAATGATCTTGACGAGTTTTTTAAGCGAGTGGCAAAGGAGATTTGTTGGGAAGAAGCTTTTGGGCAAAGGAAACTTAGAGATCAAAAGAACAGAGTGAGTAGTTCTCACCAAGGAAGGAAAAGGAGTCAAGGTGGGAATGAAGAGAGCAATCACAAAAATCACTCCGATAATCAAGTAGTGAAGTCGACAAGGAATGAGCCTAGAAGAAAGCCATCTCCACTACGAAGCCGCTACCAGAATTATAGCCTCCTGACAGATAGGCAAGATAGAATTTATGAAGCAGAGAAAAGATCGAAGAATTTTGGGAGGCTGAATCCAACAAACATCCCGAGCAGGTTTCGAGACCCGAGGAAGTATTGCACCTATCATAATGAAACCGAGCACTATACTTCCTAGTACAAAAAACTTAGGGACGTGATAGAAGATTTAATCAGAAGAGGTCGCTTAAGGGAGTATGTGGCGTGACAAAAAAATCAGCGTTCCTAGTATAGGCATCAGCCAGCGCAGCAATGTCCTGATCCGGCTCAGGAACTTGCCCAACAACAACCTCAGCAAATAGCTGATTATGACCATATGTTACGATAAGAACCATTTTTACTATTCATGATGGGCCGCACATAGCAAGGACATCAAACAGATCACATGAGCGCTATATGCGAAAGGCTAGTCATATTTAACTGACAGGGCATAATGAGGCGGAGGGACTCGCGAAAAGAGTCAGAATGACTTCAAGTGGCATCGTATTCAATGAAGAAGATGCTAGAGGAGTACATTGGCCTCATAATGACGCGCTGGTTATTAGGGCAAGGATTGGTAATGCCAAAGTGAGAAGAATCATGGTAGATATGGACAACTCAGTAAATGTGATGTATAGAAGTTGCTTCGAACAGATGGGCTTGAAGCACGAACAGACTACACCATCTCCTGAGCCTCTTTTCGGATTTACTAGAGATGTAGTAGTGCCATTGCGGCAAATCAGACTCCCCTTTCTGTTGGAGATTTGGATTGGCAAGCTATGACATTGGCTGACTTTTTGATTATTGATAGGCCATCGGCATACAACGTCATCCTCGAAAGACCAGCCATGAATGACCTAGACATGGCAATATTGACCAAAACCCTCACAATCAAGTTTCCAATGCCAAATGGGATAGGGTATGTGCAAGAAGAGCAGGAATTAGCAAGGAGATGTTATAGAGATGCAGGAAAATTGAGGGTTAAAGGAAAGAAGGTCAATATAGTGGCCAAAGAGAATCAATTAGTGCAAGGGGGGTAAGCCAAGACCTGGATCCAAGAGAGATAGAAGTAGACCGAGCAATAGGTCCTGTGGAGGAGCTCAGCGAGCAGGATGCTGAGCGATGCTTGAAAATGGTAAAAGATTTACCTCCTTTGAAGGAGAATTTAGATGTCTTCACTTGGAATCACGAAGACACAGTGGAGATCAGTTTAGATGTTATGTCGTATAGATTAAATATCAATCCTCACCATCGGCCAGTTCGTTAGAAGAGGAGGCTAATGACGGAGGAACATTATGAAGCACTTAGAGAAGAAGCAAAAAAACTTCTGGCCAACAGATTCATAAGGGAGGCTCACTACCTAGTCTGGGTAGCAAATCCTGTTCTGGTAGATAAAAAGAATGGGAAATAGAGAACTTGTATAGACTTCACTTATCTAAATAAAGCATATCTAAAAGACAATTTTCCTCTGTCAAGGATTGATCAACTCGTAGATGGTACTGTTGGTCATCAGCTCCTTAGTTTTTGGGATGCTTATTTAGGGTATAACCAGATCCCGATGAACCCTGATGACGAGGAGCACACTTTATTTGTCACTGATCGCGGGCTTTATTATTATAAAGTAATGTAGTTCAGGTTGAAGAATGCTGGAGCAACCTACCATCGGTTGGTTAACATGATGTTTGAAGATTTTATTGGCAAAACGATGGAGGTATATGTGGATGATATGTTGGTGAAGTCTAAGCAAGTATCCGAGCACGTACGCGACCTGGGAGAGATGTTCCAGATCTTGACGAAATACCAAATGAAGGTTAGTCCTTTAAAGTGTGCATTTGGAGTGGCTTCGGGCAAATTTCTAGGTTTCATGGTCAACAATAAAGGGATTGAAGCAAACCTTAAGAAGATCAAAGCTTTGATTGACATGAGATCACCGGAAAAGATCAAAATGTGCAGAGTTTGAACGGCCAAGTCGTTGCCTTCAATAGGTTTATATCCAGGTCAATGGACAGGTGCATCTTGTAACGCCCTTCACCCAACTTCCGTTACGGTTAGAAATGATGAACGGAGAACGTTACTTTCCTAATAAATTCGTTTCTGTTACTTTTGAAAAATTATTATCATTCTAAGACTCGTTATTAATAGAGGAATTTTTTTTTAAAAAAAAATCATAAATCCGGCAGAGTTTCCTTTATTTTTCTGAAATCCCAAAATCTGTTTCCTGTAATTAAAACTTTAACATTTCTAAAACATAAATTTCAGAATTCTCAATTCGGACCTCCTGTCTGTTTCCAAAACATTTCATTACTCAAATATATCATAAACATTTATATGCATACATAATCAAAAGTGAGCTTTTAATAAATATACATAAGCTTTTTACGTAAGTAAAATATAATAATTTACATAAATATACATATGTTTCAAAGTGCATGATCCTACACAATATATATATATGTAACTACCAAAAGCATAGAATGGATGGCGACTATCTGAGCCTTTGCATATAGCTATTTCCCCTGCTTGAAAATGGAATCAAAAGGCTAAAACTATGCGCGGTAAATCAACGCGCTAAGCATAATTGCTTAATAGGTATACACATAATCAAATTTTTCAATTTCAAATATAACTTCATTCATAATTAAAAGCATTCTAACTTTAACATTCATAAATATATATATACACATTGTACAAACATATTTAAACACATAATTCACAATTTTTCGAGTTCAACATATTTCAAAACATTGAACATTTCATTTCATTGCTTATAACATTTTTCAGTGCCCCTGGTAAACATATATTCGATACTCATGTATTGGTATATGGGTTTCCGGCATCGGACATGCGATGGTTACCCGCCGGAATAACGGTCGACCTCGGCATCGGCCGCTTGGTGATTATCCATCAGGTCGTATATCATAACACATAATCGTTCAGGATCGGACACGTGGTGCCGCTCATAATCCATAACGAATCAATTTAGTGTATGTAAATAAATGGTGTAGCTGCTAATTTTCCTATTGACATGTCAATTACCAATTTTCATTTATCGATATCTAAGTTTACAAGGGCTATTTATAACATAACGTTTGCATCACATTTTACACTTTGGTTTTAGTATCAAGATTTTCATAACAAATCAATTTCACGTTTCATTTCAAGTATAGTCAAATACGTTTGTAAATGCATCATATTGAAATGATGTAACGATCTCATTTAAGAAATTCATATGACAATCTTATTTAAGAAATTCATTTCACAACGAAAACACTTTCAAATAAACTTTAAAGATAATGTGTATACCGACCTAAAAAATGATTCGATCTTTGAATTGAATGCTCCCCCTATGCTTTACCCTTATTCTCTAATCGAGAATCCGGTTCGTCGGGTTCTCCTTGACCTTTCATTAAAACAAACATAGCAAAAGTTTATTTAATAAATTTCTAGCGTTACATAATGTGCTATAACTATATGCTCTCCTATAATGCATCCTAAATACTTCCAATGGATATCTCTTCGAAACAGCTCATAATTTCCTTTTTATGACTGTTTTTATCGTATCGAAACTAATCTCAAAACAACCCATAAATTGTCACATCGTCTTTCATTTACGCGAATTAATTCTATCAAACCATTATGAAACCTCTCAATCATTTTCGTCATAGATATTCATTTGAATCACATTCAAATATCGCTTAACATCATGGCATTTAATCACAATTTATTCGACACTAACTCCCAAACTAACGCCTTTCGAAGACACGGAAAACTCGATCGAAACACTTGAAAACAATCTAGTGATATTCAAATAACTTTCCAATACTCTAATGCATATCGTTGCGAACCATTTTTCATGCCAACAATTTCAAAACGAAAAGCATAACATAACAGCCTATACTTCCTAACATAATAGCTTCTACATGGCTTTCGCAACACAAAATTCAACATCGCAAATCATTCTCCAACACGTCAAAAATTAATCAAACAAACCTCCGCACTAACGAGGTTCTAAATCCTATTTCCTAAACATATCATCATCAAAATTCATCCTCAACTCAATTTTAATCATTATTCAACGAAACGAAATCAATAAAATCACAACATACCTTTTGAAACTTACTTCGAAAGCTTCGAAACTAGCCCAAAGGGCTGTCCAAATAAATTTCTTTATCTACGAGCTTCCTTCAACCCAAATGGACACCATTAACATTCAAACATCATTCAAATCATGATAACAGAACCAGCGGGGCAGCAGCTTACCTTCGCTTGAGCTGTTTTCCGTTTCGAAATAGCTTTCGGGCAATTATGATGACGACGATAGCAGCACGGTAGTAGCTTGCATAACAGCAGCAACTAGTTCACGATGACAGCACACGGCGATGGCAGCAGCACGGCTTCAGCTCAACAGCTCGCAGCAGCGTCAACGACAACACTTTCACGCCACCAGCAGGTTCACGGCGACAGCAAGGCAGCTGCTCAGCAGGTCGCGTCTGGCAGCAACTATTTCAGTCCTTGCTTGCATGAAAAATCAAACCTTCCACTTGGATTGCTTGGATAGCACATGCATCAGCTGATGTTGCTCGATCTCCCTCACTAGATTAACAGATTTCAGCTTTCATTCTCACAAAATAATTTTTTTTTTTTATTTTTGCTTGGATGGAAAGAGAAGATGGCAAGGTTTCAGATTCAGCTCTTACCTTGCATGCACGAGTTGACTCAGATCTGAAACACAGACCACCAGCTCACTCCTCTCCCTTCTCATGGTTCAGCTCACATTTCTTCTGGTCTGCTACACTTACCTTGACCGAACGTCAGCTTCTCTCTCTCACTTCTCTCTCAACTTGCACGAATAGATCTAACTCTTGTTGCTTCACTTGCTTTTCACTTCGGTTTTGTCTTTGATGAGTGAATGTTGACTGAATTAATTGCTCTCTCTTCACTTTAAATTTTTTTTTATTTCATTTGCATTAATCCTTACATGACACATGTCTTTAATTTCTTTTGCATGCATGCCATGTGTCCCTCATGGCCCACTTATTCTATTTAATTTCTCTCATGCCATCAATTTTCGCTTTATGATTTCGCTTTTCGCTCGGATTCGCTTCGGGTCCGTCCGAAAATCTAATAAAAATCTAAATTCACATACGGGAACTTTATTAGGTTCCGAATAAATATTTAAATCCGAATGCTCTATTTTATTTTACGAGATTGAATTAAATAATTATCCCCGAACCTGTCTGTAGAATTTTATAAAAATTCAATTACTCATCCGGATCCGAACGGATAATTATTTACATCATCCCTTAATATATAATCAATATTTAATAAATTATATAGACACTGAAACAGCATGTTACACATCCCGTTCTTTGATGCATTGAAGAAGACAAGGAACTTTCAACAGCTGAAGGAATATATGGGTCTAGCACCGTTGCTTTCTAAACCAGTAGAAAGGGAAAAGCTTATTGTTTATTTGGGGGTTACTCAGCACACCCTCAGCATGACCTTAGTTCATAAAGAAAACATGACACAACTTCCTTTATACTACATCAGCAAGAGGTTGCTCGATGCAGAGACTAGATATACCCCTATGGAGAAACTTGCATACTGTTTGATGATGGCATCAAGAAAACTTCGCCCCTATTTCTAAGCTCACACAATTGATGTACCGACCAGGTATCCATTGAAGCAAGTTCTTCAGAAGCCTGACACATCGTGTAACATACCCTCCCGATTCTAGTAGAGATATGTACGGAATGGTATATGCCCTTATTATTAAGGTAATAAAATAAATTAAAGTGTCCAGAGGTGATTAAGAAAATTTCTGGATCGTCTAGAAATGATTAGAAAATTTTTAGAACATCCATAAAGGATTTAATGAGGTTCTTGAAGAGCTCGAATGGGTAAATTAAGTTCCGATAAAATTTCAGGATCATCCAAGAAGGGTTTAATAAGATTTTCGAATAACCTCGAATGTATAAGTTTTGCTCTTGATGAAGGAATAATAGAATTAATTATCCGTTTGGATCTGGATGCGTAATTAAATTTTTATGAAATTTCCAGATGGGTCCAGGGATAGTTTTTAATTTCAAAATCATAAAATAATTTAGAGCGATCGGATCCGAATAATTATTCAAATACTAATGAAGTTTTTGAATGTGAAAATGGATTTTAATAAAAATTTCCAAATGGACCCGAAGCTAATCCGAAGCGGAAAACGGAAATCGAATGCATGAAAGAGATAGTGGAATGACTTCATACATGTGTGCCATGTGTCGTGCATGCAAGAAAGAAATGAGACAACTGGCATCCATGATATAAACCATGATGACAAATGGCATTCATGCAAAAGGAAAAGGTGACACTTGGCAATTAAACATTAAACAAATATAATTGATAAATGAAATGCATGAAAAGAATGAGAGGTTCTCACGGTCACAATTGTTTTATTTAAAAGCAAAGAGAAGGAAAAGCATGGCATTATTCGGGGAAGCAAGCAAAGAAAACATTTAAAAATCGAGAAAGTCAAAAATAAAGGGGAGACATTGGACCGAGAGAAAGTGAAATAGAAAGAGAGAGAAGGAATGCATGTGATATATTCAGTCAATTGAAGCAAAAAGGAGCACACATCTCATTCTCTTTTTAGCAAGTAAATGGAGTGAAAAGGGAAGCTTGGGTGAGTGAGAGACAGCTCGTAAGGAAGAGAAGAACGAGCTGCCTTATACCCATTCGGTTTCCTCTCTTTAAAAACCGAGAGGATGTTAGAGACAGAGGGAGTGGATCCAAGAGAGAGGTGAGAGCTTCAAGGTTCGGTCATTCATCACCCAAGACCGGGAGCTTCCATCCTTGCTTTATCCTCCATTCCAAAGCCAAGAGCAAGGTGTGAGGGAGGTGTGAGAGACAAGTTCAAGTGTAGCCCATTCACAGTCACCAAAATCAAAAGCAAAACCGTGAGTCAAGTTCATCAAAGCAAGGAGTGACGCTCGGTCATTTTGTTTGAGAGAGTAGACACATCCAAGCACCAAGCAAGAAAGAGTTGGTGTTCAGCTAGGTGAACCGAATGACATGCAAGGAGGGTAGAGCAAGCTTGAAGTCACTTTCATCCAATTCCAAGAGGTGAGTTTAATTTTCGTAAGTTTTAGATAGTAAATGGATGAGATTTATGAAATCTATGCTTGGGTTTTAGGAATGGAAACCTCATTAGTGTGGAGGTTGTAATGCATGTGAAATTAGTGTGAAAATAAAATGAAGTAATGGCATGCATGTTGACTTTGAATTCGGTCATGGATGAGGTTTTAGTGTTGGATGAGTTTTGATTGTTTTGTCATAATGTTTAGTGATGTTTGGATGTGATTCAAGTGTGTAAATATGATGGAAAATGAATATGAAAATGCATGTTGGATTTGGTTAGGAAAGGACGATATGAGTTGAATGAATTTCAATCGTGTCTTTATATGTTTTTAATGCATGATATGTTTCGAAATGAAACGTAGGGATTGTTTTTGTTATCGGTCGCAAAGGGACTGTTTTATTGTAATTTTGAGTTAAGTTACGCGAATGATTTCATGCATGATAATATGTCCAATTGATGAGTTTTTAGAGTTCAAATGAATAACCGAAAGCCGATGCAATTGCGTATTACGAGCTGTTATATCATGCAATTTTTATGGGTTGTTTATGGATTGTTTAGGGGCTATTATTAAGCTGTTAATGACTGTTTATGAGCTGTTAAAGGGCTGTCATCATGCAGTTTTATAGGCTGTTTATGGGCCATTTAATGGGCTGTTAATGTGCTAATTATTAGGCTATCATCGTGTGGTTTCATGGGCTAGTATGTGCTGTTTTTAGTGCTGTTATATATGCTGTTTTTGGGGGCTGTTAAGGTGCTGTCCTATGAGCTGTTATTGTAGTATAACATGCTGTTTTGATTAAAAATCATGAGCTGTTTTAACGTCAAAGCTGTCTTGAATGATTGCATAAGTTGTTTCGACTATTATAAGCTGTTTTGGAGAGATTTTATGTGCTGTTTTTGTGTCGAAGATGTTTGAATGGATGGTATAGGCTGTTTTGGAATTAAATATTGTTTTGAATAAGCGTTACGCGCTATTTTGATGTGCAGGCTATTTTTGAGTATCAGGTAAGGATAGTTCGAAATTGTTATATGGTGTTTTATGTAGTAGATGAAATGCGAAAGCGATTACATTATGCGAATGCATTTATAAGATTAATTATACGATTGGATTCGCTTGCGATGTTACCTAAAGAATTAAGGTTAAATGTATAGGTAACACAATGGCGAAATCAAATAGGTTATGAGTTTCGCAATAGGGTATCAAGTGAGTGTAAAAATTATTTTGTCATTGATAAAATGAAATCAAGTATGTTTTAATATGAGTGAAAATTATTTTCAACTATTAAATGCATTATGATATCCCTTCATTTTTATGTTTAAGGATAACATGTAAATTTTATATGAAAAGCAGCTGATTTATAGATGTCTTAATAACCTATGGTATTCCTTAGGATGTATTTATGATGTTGTCGGTAATGGTAGAGTACCTGAAAAGCGATGTAAGATTCCGCTTGGGAGTTGCGATGTAGGATTCCGCCTCTCTCTAGGGTATATTATGATGCTAGCTTCTACCTGAGTGATGTAGGATTCCGCTCGTAGCGACTTAGGATTTCGCTACTTAGTTATCGATCATATGGCCCTGTGATGTAGGATTCCGCTTTGCCAAATGCCTAGGGTGCCATAGGTGAATAAATGAATGGTGGTTGATTTACTTTATTACTATGCAAAGAATTTTTATTAACATGCATACCACAATTTTATTTACAGGATTTTGTTATGTAAAAATTATATAAGCTGCTGGATTTTTATTGAAACTTACGAACTATTATGTTCAAGAATGAAATACTGATTTTATATGAGATGCAACATATTTATGAACGTTTTATCAAGCCTATGGTATTTCCTAGGGTGATCTCATGATGTTGTCGGTAATGGTAGAGTACCCGAAGAGCGATATAAGATTTCGCTTGGGAGTTGCGATGTAGGATTCCACCTCTCCCTAGGGTATATTATGATACTAGCTTACTACCTGAGCGATGTAGGATTCCGCTCGTAGCGATGTACGATTCCGCTACTCAGTTACCGATCATATGGCCTTGCGATGTAGGATTCCGCTTTGCCATATGCCTAAGGTGCCATAGGTGAATAAATGATTGGTGGTTGAATTACTTTATTATTATGCAATGATTTTTAATTAACTCGTATATTATACCACCATTTTTATTTTACAAGTTTATGTTATATTGAAACGTTATAAGCAGCTGGATTTGATTATGTTTTATGAATCATTTATTAAGCATTAGGGAGGATATAAGTTTATGTTTAAGTATTACAACGATATAAGTTGTGTCTAAGTATGATGTTTAACGACATGAACTTTTGTTTAATTCTAAGTAATATGAATTTTATAAATGTTTAGGCATGAATAAATTTCTTTTAAGCTTTAGGACTTCATAAAAGTTTAAATAGAAATGCATAATACTCACTGAGCTTTTTAGCTCACTATTTCTTGTTTGTTGTTATGAAAATCTCCCCAGGTGTAGGAGTGAATACTCAAGACAAGCAATCTCCAATGTAAAGTTAGGCGAGCACATCCGACGATTGCTATTGTGAAAAAATAAATAAGTATTTTAAGATATAATGAATTTACATGATGTAAATACTTTAATTTTATATTGATGCTTACGATTTTATGCATATTAAAATAATGTTAAGTTCAAAATAGTTTTAATTTAAATGCTTTGATTTACTTTTGAATGTGAATTTTGAGATGGACCTGAGGTCCAAATTTGGAAGTAGAGAAGAATGGATGTATTTAAAAATACTTATAAATTGATTTACAAGTATTTGAAAAGGTTGAAAATGTCGGAGAAACAGCTGTTGTGCTGTTGAAAGTTCTCCATCATATGAAAAAAAAAAAAAATTAGGAATGATGAAATATGACGGCTTTGCTCCATAGAGTCCTTTGAGTCACCTATATGAAGACTACAAGGATTTTTGTTGGGGTGCCGGGAGGGCTCCGCTTGGATTCAGATAGAGAAAATTCGGGTTGGGTCCTTTCACATCGAGTCACTTACTCAAATGGATAATCGAGCTCGCCCAATTTGAAATAAAATTTAAGCCCCGAACAATAATTAAGGGACAAGTGCTAGCAGATTTTGTGGCTGAGTTTATAGGGTCGGTCAATAAGGAAGCCGAATCCTTTGAAGGCCCATTTTGGGAGCTTTATGTGAATGGATCGTCTAGTGAGAAGAAAGTAGAGGCTGGTGTGATGTTGATTAGCCCAAAGGGTCATAGAATTTTATGTGTCACCAACAATGAGGCCGAATATAAAGCATTGCTAGTAGGATTAAGATTAGTGAAGGAAGTACGAGCCGACTGGATAAAAGTGTACAGTGATTCCCAACTCGTGGTATGCCATGTTCGAGAAGAATATCAGGCCAAATGTTCTAAGATGGCCATGTATCTGCGGAAGGTCCGGAAGATGTTGGCAATGTTTGAAAGATGTGAAATGCACCATGTCCCACGATCTCCAAACTCACATGCAGATGCCTTAGCCCATTTTACCACAGCAAAAGATGCGAATTTCATGAGGGCTATGCCGGTGGAGTTTTTACCAATCCTAAGTATAGTGCCACGAGATGAGATGATGGCGATAGATATGGCACAAGATTCCTGGATGAATCCCCTTGTTGAGTACTTATAAGATGGAAGATTGCTTGAAGACAAGTTAGAGGCTCGTCGTCTTCGAGCCTGAGCAGCTCGATACTACATTTATGATAACAAGGTTTTACAAGAGAGGATTTTTAACTCCATTGCTCAGGTGCATTGATAGTTCGGACTGTCAGACTGTTCTAGAGGATATACATGCGGGACAATGTGGTAATCATGCTGGGGGGCCATCTTTGGCTTAGAAGGCTTTTCTATAGGGGTTCTATTGCCAATAATGAAGCAAAATGCTACTAAAATGGTTAAGAAATGTGACAAGTGCCAGAGATTAGCCAAGGTTCCACGAGCTCCATCAGCTTTCCTACAACAGATGGTCAGTCCATAGCCGTTTACCATTTGGGGAATGGATCTGATCGGTCCACTCCCAACAGCTCGGGAAAATGCAAGCATGCAATTGTGGCAGTAGATTATTTTATAAAGTGGGCAGAAGCCAAAGAGCTCGCTGAAATATCCATTGCAAAAGTCGAGAAGTTTGTATGGGAATATATGATTTACAAATTTGGAGTTCCTCAGCAGATCGTGACAGACAATGGAACTCAATTTAGTAGCGACTAGTTTTAGAAGTTTTGCAAAGATCTGGGAATTACAAAGAGTTTTTCAACTGTGGACCACCCACAATCCAACGGTGAGGTTGAAGCGATTAATGA
Organism: Dimocarpus longan; assembly: GCA_022984855.1. Lineage (NCBI taxonomy): Eukaryota > Viridiplantae > Streptophyta > Magnoliopsida > Sapindales > Sapindaceae > Dimocarpus > Dimocarpus longan. The sequence continues at coordinate 9,400,114 of CM041013.1, forward strand.
GATCATCAAGTAAAACTTGAAGACCAAGCTGAAAGCAAGTAAATGAGCCGGGGTTGATGAATTACAGAAGATGTTGTGGGCTTACAGAACATCTACTCGTAACACCATCGGGGAGACTCTCTTCTCGATGGTGTATGAATTAAAATCAATGATTCCAAGGGAGTATCAGGTCACCAGTCAACGAAGAGCAATATTTAGGTAGGAAGATAACGACTATCTGCTCGCAGCTAATCTAGATCTGTTCGAGAAAGCAAGGGAAAGCTCGAATAAGGGTTGCTGTCTACCAATAAAGGGTCGCCAGATTTTATAACAGAAAAGTTTGAGTTCGAAGTTTCAAGCCTGGTGACCTAGTCTTATGCCTCATCTTACTTGCTACTCGGAAAGCCAGTGATGGGACCTTTGGTCCAAACTGGGAAGGCCCTTATGTTGTAAAAGGTAGTATAGAAACGGAGCTTATCGACTGGCCAACATGAATGAGGCTGAGGTCTCATGAGCATGGAATACAGAGAATCTTCGGCCATATTATATTTGAAGTTATTTATCTGGTCTATACCAGCCATTTTATCAATAAAATTTTCAGGCGAATTAACTTGGTTGCATATATTACTACTTTTTATTATCTACCAAAGTTATTGTTATCATCTCTACACATGCTTTGGAAGGTTCGATTGCTACCTGTGAGCGAGTAGACTCTGGAAGGTGCAATTGATACCTGTAAGCCAACGCACTTGAAGATATGATTACTACCTGCAAGCAGCTGAGCTCTAGAAGGTGTAATCTTTATCTGTAAGCCAAAAATGTCTTGGAAGGCCCAGTATTGCCTGTGAACGAGCAAGTTCTTGAAGGCATACTTATGACTCATGGACTTATGAAGATGTTATAGAAGGTCTCAGTATTGCCTGTGAACGAGCAAGTTTTGAAAGGCATACTTATGACCTGTGGACTTATAAAGATATCTTGGAAGGTTCTAGTATTGCCTGTGAACGAGCAAGTTCTGGAAGGCATACTTAAGACCTGTGGACTTATGAAGATGTCCTGGAAGGTCCTAGTATTACCTGTGAACAAGCAAGTTCTGGAAGACATACTTATGACCTGTGGCCTTATGAAAATGTCCTGGAAAGTCCAGTGTTACCTATGAACAAGCAAGTTCTAAAAAGCATACTTATAGCCTGTGGACTTATAATAATCTTGGAAGATCTATATAGCATGTGAGCGAGCAAGCTTTGGAAGGAACACTTTATCTATGGATTTTTTATGTTCTGAAAGGTACCAGTATTACTTATGAGCAAGCAAACTCTGTAAAGTGTGCTTATTACCTGTGAACTTTTATAAACCTTGGAATGTTTAAATGATCTAATTATCATATGATCTGTGAGGCATCTATATTGAAATTGCAACTTAGTTAATATTTGCAATCAGTCTAGATATATTATTAGATTTGATTAAACGACCAGGAGAGTTTGCCATTCAACATCAACAACAAAAAAGGAAATGAAAATAGAAAAGCAAAGAAATAACATTGCGTCTAACGTTCACAAAATGAATAACTTGTGCTTATTAAAGTCAAATGAAAAAAACTAAAAATTTCTTAAGTATTGCTAGGAGGAATGTTCTGATCGCCTGCTGGAGCTTTATCTTCATCATCAAGGGCAATTGGCCGTGAAGAGGTTGAAGAAGGTCCTAGATGAGCTAAAAAATTGCCAGAAGAAGGAGCTGGACCTTGAGAGATTTCACCTTGTGATGCTGCAGGATTTAGGCATTCAGGCAGAGTTGGGGACACCGCAGAAGCAGAAGAGCCTGAGCCCGACCGAGGGGTTAGAAGACTAGTCTCAGATTGAGTCTTTTTTGTAGCTTGGCGAGCAGCCCTTTCTGCATACATCTTCACCTCTTAACGGCCTCCTGCCCAAGAAATGAGATATCTATATCTGGGTGCTTCCGCCACAAGTTGTATAAGAACAAACTGCCCATTCTTTCTTTTACCTATTTAATTAAGGTTTGAGTGCAGTCCTGTTCTCGGACTAGTTCTTCTTTGGTTGAAATTACCTCCTGCTGCATCAGTTCGACACTCTTCTTAGCTTCATCAATTTGATGCTTGTGCAAAGCTAACTCCTCCTTTAGTTTTTTACTCTCTTCTTTTAGCTTTTCCTCCAAGTTTTGGGCATTGTTCAGCTTCTTCTTTAATTTATCACGCTCTTCCTTTAGCGAAGCGATAAAGTCATCCCGAATTTTCACAACTTTTCTTAGACTTATTCGTAGTTTTTAGGAATGCTTAAGTTTTTCATCCAAGACGTGAGCAGTCTTCTGGGACTTTTCAGCCTCTTGCTTGAAGAACTCCACTTCGCCCTAGATTTTGTTTTTGTCACCTTCTAATGTTTTTATTACCTTCTCCATGGAAGCCTTCTCCTCGAGCCAGTTAGGAATCTCCCTGAGAGCTTTATGAAAGTAATGGAGGCCTGAAACAAGATGTTAGCAAAGCAAAAAGGACAAGGAAAGCAATAAAATGTATTAGAAATCTAGAAGACTCACAAGTAGATTGTGATTACCAAAGTAGTTGATCAACTTTTCGCCTTTCATATCATTCCTATAAAGGTCAGGCTTTTTAGAACCTAGGATGTGAGGCGTGCGATCCAGCAGATCATTATAATATAACTCTATGTTAAAGTCCTGGTTCAATTCTTCAGTTACGAGTTCCTTCCCTAGTGTTTTTTGGCGCTTTAAGGGAGGTTCTGTGACCCCCTTGCCTTTATCAACGCTCTGAGGATATGGGACAAGTGAACTGTTAAGAGGAGGAGCTGATCGCGTAAGGGACTCCTTTTAAGTATCTTTCCTCGTGAATTTTCCCCTTAGTGATTTATATCTTATGCCGCAATCAGAGGGTACGACAAAATCTGCTCGGGTAGGGACCCAGTGGTACTTTTTGAGGTCGTCTATGAATCAGGAGCACTTGCAACTTCAGTAGGTTTCTTTGGAGAGGAAGGTAGAAGATCGGCAATTTCTACCACCTGGACATCTTCCTCATCATCAGGAATGGGTTCATCAAAGTGAAGCTGAACCATTAGTGTAGATTGACCTTCATATGAGCTCGGTGCTACCCCACCTAAGGCTTCAAAGACTTAAGGGATTTCTTTCTTTTTACGAGCTTCTAGATCCAAACATTTATGAAGCAGTTTTCGATCTGAGGAAGGAGCAAGGTCGTGTAATTGAAGGAGGTGTTCAGATGATGGTTGGTCATCCAGAAGAGTTTTTACTTCTAAAAATTTCTATTACAATGCCAACTCTTCATTTGTTAGCTCGATCTCACTTTTAGCAATGTCTGTACAAAAGCAAAAATGGGTTAGTTGCCAGTAAAGTGTATCCATAGCAGCAAAATAAAGACATACTTACCAAAGGAAGAACAAAATAAAAAATGTTTAAGATCGGCTAAAGAGAGGTAGGATGCATAAAACCATCGTGACTTGTAGTCACCTACATTGGATTTGCCAACCCCTTTCGAAAGAAATACTTTGTAAGGAGAATTACGGGCTGATGTGTAATAAAATCCATCCCGTTTCTTTGATTTAGGGCCCATGGTGCTTTTAAAAAGAAAGAGATATTGAATCATTGATGGAGTTGGTAGAGGAAGAATATTTTTCAGAAAAATTGAGACCAAAGCAGTTAGGTGAGCGTAGGAGTTGGGAGTGAGTTGAAATGGGGCGAGCTTGAGATCGTTTAAAAGATTGATCAGATAATAGGGAACCAGAAACCTAAAGCCATCTTTTATGTGCTGGCGACTAATGGAAATGTACCCCTTAGAGGGATGAGCTGCACGATCATGAGTGGCCGACACCATTGCTTGACACCTAGAAGGCAAGTGAAAATCATTAGCGATTGATTCAAGCTCGTTGGGGTTGACAAAATAATCATGTCTGAAAAAAGGGGAGCAAGCAAGAGGATCATTATGCCTTATAGGTTCTGACACAACCTCACCACTCCGAGAGGTCGCATTTTTAGTAGTTCTGACTTGGACGAGTTCCTCTTCAGAGCCCTTGTCAGCAGTCCCCACTTTATGGTCACGACGATTATGACCAGACATCTACAAAATTGATAAGGAGGTCACGTCGCGAGTAGCAGACCAGAATACAAAATTTAAGGCTAATTCTATTTTTCCTAAAGATTAAGTCGCGCGTGTAGGGAGAGGCTGTCGAGTTCATGAGAGCCCTGATTGCAAACCTAACATGCTACAAATGTGATGACTCGACTAGAGTTGAGGTATCAAACGGTTACAAAACAGAGAATAGTACATATATATGTAACTAATACGATCAAACAAGATTTTTACTCAAAGTTCTTCAAGTTTTATCATGCTTAGAATGCAAAAAAGAGTCACAAGATATTCATGTATGCATGAAAGCAGATTCATATCGGTAACTCAGCATGACGCAAGTAAAAATTGTAACTTAAAAAATTGTGAAAAGGTGTGAAAGTTTACCTTGAGCACAATGAAGCTTAATGATGATGAAGAACGGCGATGGCGGACGAGAGAAAATAGAAGATGAAAGGGCATCGATTTTTTGAAAGTGACTAATAAAAGCAGAAAGTGAAACGATTGGGTTTATATATAATTAAAACCCTAATCGTCAGATCAAGGCAGCTGTGTAACCGTCATTGATCCAACAATGTAGCTCGAAACCCGCGATTTTATCATTATGTGCGGCCAGTGAGGGACATGCATTAAATGCTCATTAATAGCGCCTGATAGAGACGTGCAATGAACTGACTCCCTGGGAAGTGCCACGTGTCATGGGATAAGTCAGTATTTGAAAAAGCAACATGATGGATCCTGCCAGAATTACCTCGAGGATGAGCTTGTTGCTTCCAGTTCAATGAATGTATTGAAAGCAAAGGGGGTAGTGTTATGGGTATTTTTATGATCATAGAAAATTGGCTGATAAAGGCCCAAGGATGAGTCCAGTATATTATCTTATAAGAAGAAGCCTAAGAGACTGGTCCATTAGGCAAAAGTCAAAGAAGGGAACGTGTGCTCGTTTCTTAACCTGTGAACCTGAGCACATTTGATCACATGGCTGATCGTTTTAATTACTATATGGTTGATCGTATCATTTGAACATGTGTTTGATCGCGTGGTAGCCTGATCGGGAGTTGTGATCGCTAAGCTAATCTGATCGTGGGTCAAGAACTATTGGGAAGTATTCTTTAAGTGGCAATCAGAACGATCAGAAGATTGTCCGTTGTGCGACCAGATGCCATGACCTTTCCAGAATGCTTGACAAGTCATGGGTTGACTATTCATCTCTTCATCTGTTCACTTGAATAATCTGCTCGTTCAAAAGTGCTCGTTAAATTTAACCAGTTGACCTTCTAGAAGCTTGGAGCGGTTTAGTTAAGGAAGAATTCAACTTACCTATTTTCATGCAAATCAAATCACGATATTCTCGGTGGCCATTGCTGATATGATGGAGAGAATCTTGCAGATATTATCTTAATTAATGTATTTTATTTTTTTACCTTATCTGTAAGATTCTGAAATCAATTCAAATTGTAACATCTTCATTTATAAATAGTGGATCAAATTCATTGTAAAGGGAACTAAGAAGAAAATATATACTACTTCTATACAGAAATAAGAGTAACAGTCGTGGACGTAGGCCATTACTTTGCCGAACCACGTAAAAATCAATGTGTCCGATCAGTTTTGATCCTGGTCTTCCATATCTTTCTTTGTTATTTGCTGTTTCGCATATATTGGGCTTCAAAAACTGGGTTGACCCAAATACGGTGTCAACACTTACAAAATGAGAATGATCAAACTCAAGACTTTTGTAGGTTCAAATGAATTTATAATTAATTATTGTGAACATTTAAACCTAGTTCTTCAATTAGCCTTTTGTCAATAACTAATGTGATGTTGGTATATTTGCTTAACTAATACTCTCAGGGGCCATTTGTTTTTTGTCGTATGACTGATTAGTATTACTGAAAACTGAAAACTTAATAGTGATTGCAACTTAAAATGTTTCTTACCATTAAATATGTTGTAATTTTTTTTTTGTTTTTGTGTTTTTTTTAAAAGTTAAATCTGAAAACTAGTAATTTGATTTTTACATCATTTTACTATTTAGTTGTTATATATATTAATAATATTTTTATTCATTATGAAAATATAATTAATTATTATAGTAAAGTTAATTAAATTTATATATTTAAATAAAAATAAACAAAATAGTTTAAGTTGAATTACCGTTACAACAAAATTTGAAATTATAAATTAATATATAATTTTTACTAAAATTAAATAAGAATAATTAAAGTTGAAATCCGCATAATGTAAAATTATTATAAATTTAAAAATATATTATTTTGGGAAAGATAGATTTAGAATAATGTATTTAAAAAATTACTAAGTGATTTGATATTCAGTTAAAAATTAGAAATTTTAGGTTTTGTTTTTTATGATTTTTGGATGATTGTGTTAGAAAAATATATATATATTTATTATGTTTGAAACAAAGAATCTTACATTGAAGAAAAATAAGAAAATTTGTGGCTTATAAATGAGGGACCCATCATACTTGATTGAGTAAAGTGGACTAGATGGATTAGGCTTGGGCTTTATTAATTACTTGTCAAAGTTATTTAACTTAAGTCTGAGTCTTTTATTTATTTTAATTTTAATGCCACTGTTATTATTGTTTTAATTTAAATTTGATTTTAAATTAAATTCAAATACAAGACGTTAAAACACTATTTCAGAATAGACATGACTGTTCTAACAATCATGTATTCTTTTATAAATACAATGAGATTTTCTGCTTTAGTATAACAGAAGAAACAGAAAAAAATTTCTTTTATATAATGCACGTCAATCATCTAATTGGTATTGGAGAGAAGTATTCATTGTTCGCCTAACTTTTGCATCATCTGCTTTGATATAGAAGATCGATAGTTGTATCTTGGGGTAGACTCCATTGGACCTTCAAGTAGTGAGAAGGGAAGAAATTTCTGTCTAAAGACATTATAGTTACTACAAGCTTCTATCTATCAACTTAGTTATTTAATTTTTTTTTTTTTTTTATATATTCGGTTGGTGTTGTTTAATATATATATATAATTGTTGAAGTTACTGTTCTAATATATCTATTGATCTAACAATCTTAGATAGAAATTTAAAATATATCAATGGTGTTTGATTCAATATACATTAGTGTTAATATATATACATCAGTGCTCAGTATTAAAGACTGGTTTATCATATATATATATGTATACAAATTGTTGCATTCAGGTATTATTGCAGTAATTTGAGTTTTGCTTATATATTTGTATATTACTACTCATTGCGTTTATATATATATTGGTTAAGACTGTATTGAATTCGAGTTTGAATATATATATAACTTGTTACTGCAATCTGATATTGATTGATTTTGTTTTAAATTTATTGTTTGTAATATATTACTTTGAAGGAAATTATTAATTAGTGTTCTAATTTTTGAAGCAAAAAGTATTTTTGCTTTTGCTGTGAACATATGGCATCATAAATAGTGAATAATTCTCCAAGGATTGTATGCCAGAAGAGTTTAAAGGGTTAGACTTTAAACGATGACAGCAAAAGATGTTTTTCTATCTAACAACAATAAATCTGGCACACATTGTGAATGAGGAAATTCCGAAAACGGATGAAGATCCAGTGTCAAAGGAAACTATGTTATCCATAGAAGCCTGGAAACAATTTGACTTTTTGTGCAGAAATTATATTCTTAACAGGCTTGATGACTCTTTATATGACATATATTCCTCTTTCAAAACAACCATGGATGTGTGGGATTTACTTGAGAAGAAATATAAAACCAAGGATGCTAGGGCAAACAAGTTTGTTATCGGTAAATTTCTTAAATATAACATGGTCGACTCGAAAACTGTCATCAAACAAGTTGAAAAAATTTAAGTTCTGATCCATGAATTACTAGTAGAAGATTGTGCTATCAGTGAAAATTTTCAAGTTGGAGCAATTATAGAAAAATTGTCTCCCTCTTGAAATGATTTTAAGATATATTTTAAAAACAAGCATCGAGAAATAACAATGGAGAACTTGATATTAAGCCTTTAAGTTGAAGAAGACCATTGAAAAGGAGACAAGGCTGCTGAAATGATAGAAATTGATGCAAAGACTAATGTTGTTGAAGACACCTTTTCCAAGCCAAAATTCCAAAAGAAGAAAAAAAAAAATGTCGCTAAGAAAGCAAATCCTCATGCTCTAAAAGCACATAATTTTAAGAAGATTAAGGGTAGTTGTTGGGTTTGTGGTAAGGTTAGTCATAAGGCATAAGTTTGCAGATTTCACAAAGACCAAATTCCTGGAAATTCTAGTCAAAATGTAGCTAACAAAACAGCCAATAATTAAACCAATGTTCTTGAAACGAATGTGGATTTGGTTACTGTAATTTCTGAAGTGAATATTGTCACAAATGTCAAAGGATTGTGGATTAATACAGGAGCCACAAGACAAATTTGTGCTGATCGAAATTTGTTTTCAGATTTCAAGGAAATTACTGGTGAAGAAAAACTATATATGGGCAACTCATCTACTTCCGTGGTTTAAGACAAAAGGACTATTATGTTGAAATTCATATCTGGAAAATAGTTACCCTTTTGGATATTTTATATGTTCTTGATATTAGGAGGAATTTAGTATCTAGTCCTATGCTTAGTAAGAAAAGATTCAAAATTGTATTCGAATCTGATAAATTTGTATTGACCAAATCAAGAATATATGTTGGGAAAGGGTATTTGGCTAACGAAATGTTCAAGATTAGGACATATTAATAATATGTCTGTTTATAGAATGGTAAACTTAGGGTTATTACCAAAATTTGATATTGACTTAAAGCATAAATGTGAAATATGTTTTAAGGCAAAGTTTGTTAGGCAAAGTTTTAAAACAATTCAAGAAATGTCAAATAAATTGCTTGGCTTAATTCATAACGATCTTTGTGATTTTAAGTCTACACCAACAAGAGGTAGGAAAAATTATTATATCATTTTTATTGATAATTGTAGTAAGCATTGTTATGTGTACTTGATTAACAGTAAAGATGAAACTTTGAATATGTTTAAGACATAAAAGGCAAAAGTTGTAAATCAAGTGAACAAAAAGATAAAAATAATAAGAATCGAAAGAGGTGGAGAATATGAGTGTACCATCTTTGCTAAATTCTATGCAATAAATGGAATTATTTATCAAACAACTGCACCATATACTCTACAACAAAATGTAGTAGCAGAAAGAAAGAGTAGAACTTTTAAAACTATGATTAATTCTATATTGATTAATTCAGGATTACCACATAGTTTTTGGGGAGAGGCATTACTTACTACAAATCATATATTAAGTAGAATTCCATTTACAAAGACTAATATGTCCCCTTATCAAGTTTCGAAAGGACGTTTGCCAACTTATAAGACCCTAAAATGGTGGGGTTACCTAGATAAAGTTTAGATTTCTTTGCCTAAAAGAACAAAATTAGGACCTAATACGATTGATTGTGTTTTTATTGGTTTTGCTAAAAATAGTGCTGCATATAGATTTTTAATCATTAAGTTTGAAATTTCTGATATGCATGTAAACATAATTATAGAATCTGTAGATGTTGAGTTCTTTGAAGGAATTTTTCCTTATAAAGAACCAATGTCTAGTTCATCAAATAAAAGACCACGTGATGAAAATTAAGATGAACCTTCCACTTCAAAAGTTCAAGAAAAGATCTTGGAACCTAGAAAAGGAAAGAGAACAAAAATACCAAAAGATTTTGGATAGGATTTTATGAGTTTCTTGACTGAAGTTGAAACGTAAACATATAAAGAAGTCATATCATCACCAGAAGCTCTTTTCTGGAAAGAAGCTATAAATAGTGAAATTAATTCCATTTTACAAAATCATATATGGGAATTGGTAGACTTATCACCTGGAAGTAAACCGATAGGTTATAAATGGATCTTTAAAAGGAAGTTTAAAGCTGATGGGACAATTGATAAAATATAAGGCACGATTAGTGGCTAAAAGATATCGACAGAAAGAAGGAATAGATTATTTCGATACCTATTCTCCGGTGTCAAGAATAACATCAATTAGGATATTAATTTCTATTACTGCCTTACATAATATGGAAATACATCAAATGGATATAAAGACAGCTTTTTTGAATGGAGAATTGGATGAAGAAATATACATGGAACAACTGGAAGGCTTTATGGTTGACAATTTCTAGAAAAAATACTGGAAAGACAATTTCTCAATTAGAATATTCACAGATAATTGGCAGACTAATGTATCTGATGAATTCTATTAGACCCGACATTGCTTATTCAGTAAGCATACTTAGTAGAAATATAAGTAGTCTTGAACGTGATCATTAGAAAGCATTGATCAGAGTACTAAGATATTTAAAATATACCTTGGATTATGGACTACATTACACAAAATACCCACCGGTTCTAGAAGGGTATAGCGATGTAAACTAGATCTTTGATAGCACATAATCCAAGTCAAATAGTGGATATGTTTTTACATTATGAGGAGTTGCATTTTCATGGAAATCCTTAAAGCAGACGTGTATAGCACGATCTACGATAGAATCAAAATTTATAGCACTAGATAAAGCTGCTGAAGAAGTAGAATGGTTAAGAAATTTTCTTAAAGATATTTCAGTCTGGCCTAAACCTGTGACAGCGATATGTATACATTGTGATAACCTAATAGCTCAAGCTAGAGCAAAGAGTAGTGCATATAATGGCAAATCAAGACATATTAGGTGCAGACATAACACTATTAACCAATTGCTCTCAAATGGAGTAATTTTCATTCAATATGTGAGGTCAAAGGAAAATATTGTGAATTCTTTGACAAAAAGCCTACCGAGAGAGCAAATTAAGCTTACATCGAGAGAAATGGGCTTAAAGCCAATCTAATAAGTTGAATCTAGTGGAAACCTAACATAGTAAATTGGAGATTTTATGGTCTGGGTTCAATAGGCAAACTAATTGGGTAACAACTTAAAAAAAAAAAAAAAAGACACATAAAGATTAACCATTCCTATGATGGATGATGTGTCTATAAAAGAAGAAAGATTAGGATATGCTTTGCATTTAATGACATTAAAAACGTCACCTAGATGATGGTAAATTTAGGGTTGTATTTATGAGAATGAAAAATTTGGCTTAATTCTCTAAAGCCATCATGAAAAACAAGATCTGTTCAGGACCAAAATGAACAAAGTCATATGAACTACTGAATACAGTTAATGTTATGTATGAGACTTATTGTCTTGATTTACTACAAGAAAGTGAACAGTTCAAGATAATTATATCTACGGTGTCACTAAGTAAATCCGATATACTTTCATTACGGTAAGTTCAAGTTCAAAAGACACTTCTCATAATATACAACACTACTATTACTCTCCAATGCATTTGCATATCATGTCATTAAATTGGTATTTATTTGAAGGCTGAGATTCTTGTTTCAAATGTGGGGTATTGTTAGAATAATATATGTATTTATTATGTTTGAAACAAAGAATCCCACATTGAAGAAAAACAAGAAAATTTGTGGCTTATAAACGAAGGACTCATCATAGTTGATTGAGTAAAGTGGACTAGATAGATTAGGCTTGGGCTTTATTAATTGCTTGTCAAAGATTGAGCCATGGGGCCTTTAACTTAAGTCTAACTCTTTTATTTATTTTAATTTTAATGCCACTGTTATTATTGTTTTAATTTAAATTTATTTTTAAATTAAATTCAAATTCAAGATTGGACCTTCAAGCAGTGAGAATGAGAGAAATTTCTGTCTACGGACATTACAATTACTGCAACCTCCTATCAATCAAGTCAATTATTCAATTTTTTTTTTTTGTATATTTGGTTGGTGTTGTTTAATATATATATAATTGTTGAAGTTACTGTTCTGATATATTTATTGATCTAACAGATTGTATGTGATTTGACCACTTAAAAAAAATAAAAATCATTTAAAAGTTGTAATTCAGACTCATTAAGTGAAATGTGATAAAAATAAACAACCCCTTAGATATTTTAAGGTCCTATCACATACTATTCAATTTTTCAAGATTGAAGACTTTTGATGAACTTATAATCATACAAGTGGTCAATATCTATTATATAGCAATTTAGTGGCTCATGTCATCAGCATAAATAAACAATTATAGAAAATAAAAATTGAAAATAGATTCTTTAACAACTATCCAAGTATGATCATCAAAAAGAATTTATCGAGCAGTATAATTTAAAGCAGTTCTAGTTATAATTTAAATTTGATAATTCTCTATCAAGTCAGATGATTTTACCCAAGTCACATTAGTTTCTATCCAAAATATATATACAAATAAATTTAACACATAAAAATTTAATTAATTAATAAACGTTCCATGATATATGGGAATATAGACAGCAATTTAACAAATTTATGTTACAACAAGGGTGGAACATTAGCTACTATTTTTCAACTGGACCATTTTTTCAAGCCCCAAAGTATTAGCAAATTAAGACGCTGAAATCAAGTAATTGACCCTGAAAGGGAAATAAGCGTATGCAATGATAACTCTGACAATCAAGTAGCTGGCAGCAATCAGATGGTAGATTAGCCCGAAGCAGCAAGAAGCAGCCAGGTCCAGTGTAGACATGCAAAATTATTGAGGCATGATCCAGTGATGCCAAGAGCGTAAAAGAATATGATCAGATGCCCTTCTTGAGTCTGGGAATCAATAGCCGATGTCATAGTCTTTTGCAATGTCATCATTAGTTAATTATGAATGGATGACCAACTAATGACACGTCACTGTAGTTTATGTTGTATATAAAGCCTTGTACAGGTTAGTCAGTTAATCTTTCAATGAGATTTTTGACCTATGCAACTTCTATTAATTATTATAATAAATTTAAGGTTTGAGGAGTGAGAGCATACTTGAATTCATAACCTTAAGGATATAAATGTAAAAGCAAAACACTGGATCAGCTTCATCTCATTATAGGCATAGCTTTGCATCACTTTTCTGATTGGATTCTCTATTTTCCATTATTAAAGGAGCGTCAAGTCTCCTTTGATTTTCATCATATCCTTTTTGTTTAGTCAGAAACTTGTTTGATTTCTGCCAACTATAACTGAACCTGGACTTTTTGGTTATTGCCTTGCCAGGTTAATGGCTCAAGCCAAGTCATTCATATGTACTAGCTACGACTTATTGGCAAACTTAGAAATATTGTATTATGTAGAAGAGCAGTAGGACAAGCACATCACATCATCTACAATTTCATCCAATGGAGATACTCGATCGTTCGGTGACAATTTGACAGACGTGACAATCTTTTCGGATTAACTTTTTCTTTTTCTAGCCCGATAAAGGGGCACTTGACCGATCGAATCTATTATGGATATTGGTCAGATTCATGTTAAACTTGTTCAAGTTCTCTTTAATATAGAGTCTTGAAACTTTACATGATAATTAATATGAACCACCATACAACTAGATTTTCAGGGGATACATATTTGAGAATTTTCATCTTCATTTCTAATTAAGTGGAAAAGTTAAAACTTTATATTCTTTTTCCCATTCCATGACAATTATACATACAATCATACTTTTATTTTTTACAAACAAGAAAGAAAATCTTGTGACTGAAGTTCAAGCTTCATTTCAACAAGGGATATTATTATTTTCCCCCCTAGAATGAAAAATAATATCAAACAGCCCTTGGTTTTGAAATTATTAGTCAAAAAACCCCAACCGTTAAAGTCAATGAGTAAAAGAGTAATTTTCATCCAAAAATTAACAGAACTGTTAGATGAAAGGGTAAATAGGTAATTACCCATCTTTTGGAAAGATGGATACAGCTGTTAGCCACCTATTCTCTCTCTATCAGGAAACCTCATCAGTTGTCTCAATCTACACACACCAAACTCCCCCATCAGCCCCCTACGCCTCTCTCACTCATGCCCAAATCAGCCCTTGACGCCCATCATCACCAGTTTACGACCAGCTTCATCATGATCATCCATATCTTCTTGTTACTCTCTCATCTGTCCCTTCATGTCTTCTTGTTACTCTCTCGTCTATCCCTCCATGTCATCTTTCCCCCCTTCTTTCTAATCGACAACTGCCTCGTCGATTACGGCTCTCTTGTGGATGCCATCGTGGACGATTGCCTCTTCGTTTCAGACTCGTCAACTGCAAATTTGCACTTGTATGCCTCCTCATCTCGGTCAGTCGAACTCAACGACCAAATTTATGACTCTGTTATGGATCGACCATCAAGGTATGCTTTCAAGATCAGAGACTGAGGGTTTGAGATGATGGTGACGGGTAACGATAGCGGTGGGTGACCGGAAGTGTGTTGAGTGGTGATGGATTAGGTTTTGGTGGATCGGTTCAATAATGTTGATGGTTTTAATTTAATTTTTAATTTTTTTTCATACATATATTTTTTGTTTTGGTTGCCAGTAATCTTGATTTTAATTGATGGTTTTGGTTTTGGTTTTTATCTTGGTTGTGTTGATGATTTGGTGAAAATGGTCAAACCCACTCCATCTATTTTGGTGAGAATCTAGGAGTTGCATTGTAGGAAGTCTGTCATGATGACAGGTTGAAGATGAGATGTTGGATCTCCATTTATGGTTTTATTTTTTTTTTAAGGTTTTTTAGTTCTTTTGATGTCCACCGTCCATCTTGAGATGGACGGTGGAGATACATCTATTTTTTATTTTAAAAAAATTTAATATATTTTATAAAGTATGAAAATAATTTATTTTTTATTATTTTTGTTTTTAAATTAATGTTGATGGGTGGAGATTTCTTTTTTTGTTTTCTCATTATTTCAATTTTGTTCCATTAATTTTAATTTTATTTGTTCAATTTTTTTATTTGGTAAATGAGTAATTTTTTTATTTTTTAATTTTTCAATATGGTAAGAGGGCATTTTCGTCTTTTCATGGTTTTGTTACAAAACCACTAACATTCGGATGGAAACCACCTTTAGACAGATGGTAGGGGTTTTTTTAGCTAATAGTTTCAAAACTTGGGGTGAACTGACAATACTTTCCATTTTAGGGGGGATTTTAGATTTTTCCCTATCAACAATTATGCCTCAAAGGATATGCATATATAAAGAGAAAATTTAACTATAGTTCTAATCCTTCTCTTCTACCTAGATTGAAGACCATATCATCAAATTAAATATTTCGACTTCTTAGCTCTATGTATGTCGTCCAAGTTTGTTCACTAGTTATTTCCATCTCTACACATGCACTTCCAATTTGTCAATGTAGAGTAGAGAATGTTTATTCAACCAAATAATGTCCCAAGTTGGAGGTGCTACAATGTAGTTTAAAAAACAATGATAGCTAGTGTGACAACTATGACAATTTAACATGACCCAGTCAAGTCATCTTTAACAATCAATTACACCTCCTTCACGGTGTAAACATGACCCAGGTCAAGTCATCTTCGAAATTGGTTACACCTTCTTCACGGTGTAAACATGACCCAAGTCATCTTCGAAATTGGTTACACCTTCTTCACGTTATACAGTGGTTTACTTTTAGGTTCATGCATGCGATGGCTGGCTGGCCACATTAGTAAAGTTAATTTCTTAATGATGCATACTGTACCTGGACAAGCAATTTGACAAACTGTTTTCATTTACTTTTAATCAGACGGTTCAGATCGTACCTCTTTATAAGAGTTACACTCTAGATAATAAGTTACAACATTCCATCATGACTTTTTTAATTCAAATAAATTTGAATCTAACCATTGAATCAATATTATAACTTCCATATTTGATCTTATGGTTTTGGTCACATCATTCCATAAAGGTCACATCTTTATATAAAATCACATCTTATGATAAAAATTATATCATTTGATCATACATTTTGATGAAAGTAACAACTCTTATTTGATTAGAGGTGGACATGGTTTGATTCGGTTCGATCTAGTAAAAAATTAACCAAATCGAAAAAATATCGGTTTTCAAAATAGAAAATCGAACCGAACTGAGCCGACTTAGATCAATTTGGCCATATCAGTTCGACTCTTGAAAATGGGTCTCTAATTACTTATTAGACTGATTTTATAATTCAATTTTTTATTCAATTGAGCTGATTTAAAAGTTCAATTTTAATTCAATTGGGTTAATATTAAAGTTCAATTTTAATACAATCCAAAGCTTTAAAATATGAGTGACGGTGTTTCCACTCCTTAAATATTGTTTGTACACCCCTTTTATACACACACCACTTTAAATATTATTTTAAAAGATTATTATTTGCAAGGTTAATTACACTAATATTTTTGAAGTATCTTAAAATTGTATTCAATGACAACTTTAACATTTATTGGACTAACATACCCTGAAAAATGTTGACTACCATAAAAATTAATTATTGACTAACTATTTATTGTGAAAAATACAAAATGCCCTTAGTATATATTTTATTATTTTATTTTTAATTATCATATTTTATTTGGAAAAATTGTTATATATATTTATATAATAAAAAATTAATAAAACTATATCATAATTATAATTTAGGAGCAAAACTTTCTTTGTGAAATCATTGTTGTTTCTTTGTCGAGGAAAATATTTAGATAAACAAGCAAAGCATAGTTATTTTAAAGGATCTCTCTAGTCATGATGGCAAAAAGATCACGAGAAGCATTGTGCGATATAAGAAAGATCAGTTAGGCTATATGTGGGGTTTGATAAGTATGTTCGATTTCTACTATGCTCGATCTGCATAAAAATTGATTTCACATAGAAGATGTGCAACACATGCAGATGGTAAGAACTCTTCCTATATGAACTCAGAAAATTCTCTCTATATCACAAACAAAGTCTCTCATTGAGTGGTGATGTGATTTGTGATACGTAGATAGTTTTTATTTTGTTACTGTTTAATTTCATTTCAAGAAGTCAATTTTGGAAGCAATTATGCTTATGTTTGGATATGTTTGTTCTGGCGTTATGATAGGCAAGCTATTCTACTTAGATGTGCCGATTTAGAATTTGTATTTGCTTCTCTCATTTGTTAAGTTTTTTTTGTCTTATGCAGATGCTAAAATAAAAAATAAAAAATAAGCCTATTGATGTTCAATGAAAATTTTCAACAAGTATTGTCAACTTACACAAATTCTTTAATCCTTTCACTCCTGTTATATTTTAAACTTTAGGGCATTACTACCTAGATTCTAATTATGATATGATTTTTTATTAAATTTTTGTTATATAAATATATATACATTTTTTTTTTCAAAAATATATACAGTAAATAAAAATAAAATAAAATAATATATACTAGGGCTATTTTTGAATTTTCACAATAAATGATTAGTTAGTAGTTAGTTTTAATAATTGTCAAAATTTTTTAGGGTTAGTTAGTGCAATAAACATTAAAATTGTCATTGGATGTAATTTTAAGATATTTGAAGAATATTAATTAATATGATTAATCATATAATTAATAATATTTTAAAACAACCTTTAATGAAGTGTGTGTACAAAAGGTTGTACATACAAATATTTAAAGGGTGGAAACATTGCCACTGCAAAATATTTCTTCCCGATCATGGTTAGTAAATCCATCATCCAAAAAATGTTCAATTCGATCGGTGATTATATATGACATATTGACAACTGTGAGGCTAAAAGAACAAATCCATGCCTAATGACTCCGATTCTTCTTTCTACAGTGCATGAAAAAATTAATTCATGATCAGTTACTATAGATAATGATCACTTTTATAACCACTAAACACAATAAAATCACTCTAATAAGCATCTAACATCCTAAAATCAATTCAATTAATTTTTTCTTCAAAATTTCACAAAACCCTAACTACTCATCTTACGAGTTTACTTGTCAACTTGTTTCTTTTGTATCTCCTTTCAATTCCAAGTTCAAATAGAAGAAAATTAACCTCTAATTGCACCAACAATTTCACAAACACATCACTTTATCATTCCACCATGAAAAACCATCAAAATACCATAAAAAACCCAACTTACATACTTATTTCTCCACACTTTCTTGCTCAATCTTTGCTCTTGTACCTTATTTGATGTAGTTTGATGAAGTTTGGCATGAAAGATTGGATCAAACTCTATGTTTTCCTCCTCCCCTTGTTAGCCGAAAGTTGCTCCCTCACTTTTTCTTTCTTTGTGCCGTCCAAAAACTCTCTAGAAAACTTATCCACAAACAACTTTATATAGTGTTCCATTTATTTAACCAAAATGCCTCTCACCTTATGTCCAAATGACCATCAAATCCATTAGTTAGTTTTACCTAAATGCCCTTAATTATAACTCATGGCAATTCATTTATCTAAGGGCAATTTAGTCACTTGCTCAATAAAATATTAGAAATTTTTTGTGCATGCCAACTAATTATCTGTTAATTTAATTTGATTTGTCACTCTCCCATTGGTTCATTCAAGTTCACATGGATTGTGCTTCTTGTCCACTTCTTTCCATGTAATGCTCACACCATTTCCATGTATGTTTGAATTGAATTGTCTATTTTACTCTCATTTGTATTTAATTCTAATCCATGTCTAAATAAATTTCAAAAATATTCTATGGTCATCCTATCATCAAATTGACCATGAGATACTCTAATTAGGTATTTTACCTCTCAATCTCATACGTTAAAAAAATTCAAATGGGTTTAAAACCATCAATTCCTATTATTTTTTAAAAAAGGTATTTTCGTTCAATTATTTTCGGGACCCTTTAAAACTACTCAAATGAACTTATTTTTGATCCATTTCAGTTTCATTAGACTCTACTACTTATTCTAAAAATTTTCAATTTTTGGGATTCGTTTCTCAAAAATCACTAGTTATCTGGAAATACTATTCACAAAAAAAAATTATTTTTCATAGAAAAGAAGTTCTAAGTTCTACAATTCACCCCTTCTTATAAAAATTTCATCCTCAAAATTTTAAATATATAAAATACCTATCTCAAATAGATGAGGGTGCTGCCTTTGCATTTGTTACTTGGGTTCCCATGTAGCTTTCTCTATCGCGTGATTCCTCCACAGAACTTTAACCAATGGAATGACCTTGTTGCATAAAACTTGTTTTCTATAGTCGAGGATTTGTACTGCATCTTTCTCGTATGTCAAATTCTTTTTTAGTTGCACTGGTTATTCCCTCAGGACACGTGAAGAATCTAGTATATACTCGTGAAGCATGGGAACACGAAAAATGTTGTGAACTTTGGCAAGCTCGGTGGTAACTATAGATGATATGCCACTTCCCTAACTCTTCTGATGATCTTATATGACCAAATGTATTGTGGGCTTAACTTCTTACGTTTCCTAAAGCTTAGTATGCCTTTCCAAGGTGATACTCTTAGGAACACCATATCTCCCGTCTGAAATTTCAGGTCCCTTCAACGATTGTCCACATAGCTTTTTTGCCTGTCCTAAGCTATCTTTAATATGTCTCTATTAACTTTTACTTTATCTATTGTAATATGAACAAGCTCGGGACCTATTAACTTTCTTTCACCTACCTCATCTCAATAGATTAGAGTCTTGCATTTTCTTCCGTAGAACGTTTCATAAGGTGTCATGCCAATACTGGTTTGATAACTGTTATTCTATATAAACTCCATCAATGGTAGGTGGGTGTCCCAGCTCCCTTTGAACTCTAGAACACAAGATCTAAGCATATATTCTAAAATCTATATAGTTCATTCAAACTGGCCATCCGTCTGTGGATGAAAAGCTGTATTGAAACTTAATCCAGTGCTTAGAGCTTTTTGCAGACTTGACCAGCATCTGGAAGTAAACCTTGGATCCCTATCCAACACTATAGAGACTGGCGTACCATGCAACCGTACAATCTCATCAATGTACAACTGGGCCAATCTGTCCAGGGAATAGTTACTTCGAATTGGTAGGAAATGGGCTGATTTAGTCAATCTATCAACAATCACTCATAACGCGTCATGACTACTCCGACTACGTGGAAGTCCTACCACGAAGTCCATTGTAACCCTTTATTTTACAGTAAAGAAGTAATAATACAGGTTGCTATGTTATAATTCAATTTTGAAAAGCGTTTCAGAATAGTTTTTCGAAATCAGAGAATTTGCTTTTCAACATAATAATTAAATTCCAATTTTATTGTGTATGAATTACATATATACTAAATGTTTATACATACATTTGATTCAAATGAGGTTTTCAGAAAAGACATTTCATTTTGATAGCATGAAAATAGTTATGAATTGTTTTAAAGTTTTTAGGGAGACTATTCTTGAAAGTAGATTGAATAGAAATATATGACACTCACTAAGCTTGTTTAGCTCACCCTTAGTTTTATGTTTTATAAACAAAATCTCCTAGGGATAGGTGCATGTGTAGGTGTATCAGTAGCAGGGAGTCCAAACCCAGAGTATTCAATGATGTCATGTGTTGCTATATGTTGTGTTTATGTTTGTGCATATTTGATATAAATGCTTTTGAAATCTGTATAATAACACTTGTATGAAATTGCATGTAGTTTTTGGGAAAACATGCAAAAGTACTTTAAAAAGAAAAAGGTTTCACCCATTTTCATCAGAAAAGAAATTTCTAAAGAGTTTTAAAAAGGTTTTCAGTAAAATAAAAAAAGCGTAGCATTATGGAAACTTTTTAGTCTAGCAGTTCTCGACTAGAAAGTCATCATGGGATTGACGGACGGGCTACTGTTGTACAAGGAATAGGGTCCATCAAATAGCCTAACATGATTCCTGGAAATCAGAATGGTGACAACAATACAATGTCTGGACACATGGTAACAATGTTTGCTGGACCTGAATCAAACCTTGAAAGTTCTCAATGGCACCCTAATAGTGGTGCTGTTGACAATTGTACACCATATGCTATCAATCTTCCGAACAAAACCGAGTATTAAAGGAGTGAGAGGATTTTGGTAGGCAATGGTGTAGGTTTGAATATCTTAGCCTATGGTTCTAATGCTTTTACACTTCAGAAACATGCCTTTTTTCCTAGAAACATATAGCATATTCTTAGTCTAACCAAAAATCTTCTTAGTATTTCTAAGTTTGTCAAAGATGACAAGATTTTCATTGAATTTCATCCTCTCTTCTGTCTTATGAATGACTAAGCTACAAAAGAGAGCGCTTCTTCAAGGGGTCCTTAAAAATGGACTTTGATCTACCTTTGAAGTCTTCAAGTAATTCAAAGAATACATCAAGAGTCAACCTTCATTCATTGTCCTCTACATCTACATCAGCTCTACTACTAAAATCCATTACATATTCAGCCACAAAAGATTGCATAACTTTTGTTGTTTATAGTAGTGATACTTTTTCTTTGTGTATATACAGTTGATAAAAGGAATAAGACATGTAATTCTATTGATGAGAAATTGTTTCTTTGACATAGGAGGTTAGGCCATCCAGCCACCTCAATTGTAAAAACCATAATGAAGCAATATAATGTTCATTTTCCAAATTCTCAGTCCATTTTCTATTATGATTGTCAAATTAGTAAGTCATATACTCAATCCTTTCAATTATCTAGAATTGTTTACACATGTCCTTTAGAGCTTATTATAATTGATGTTTGATTTTGTTGTAGGGGTCCTTCACCTATTATATCTTCCATGGGTCAAAATATTAGGTGAGTTTCCTAGATATTTATTTTATGTATGCATGGATTTTTCTGTTATAGGCAAAGAGTGAAGTTCGTACAAGTATTTCAAGTGTTTAAAAAATAGGTTGAGTTGCAATCTGACTCAAAGATCAAAACCTTGCAAATAGTTAATGCAAAGGAATTTCTTGTTCTAGCATCATTTCTTGTAGGTTTTGGCATCTTTTTCAGAAGAACATGTCCCTATATACATGAGTACAATGGCATTCTCGAAAGGAAGCATAGACTTATTGTTGAGATAGGTCTAAGCCTGCTTTCTCAAGCTTTCTTACTTGGCAAGTTCTGCTCTGAGGCATTCACCACTGCTGTTTATCTAATTAATAGAATGCTGACCCCATTATTTCAAGGAAAGGCTCCATTTACACTCTTATATGGAAAAGAACCAGATTATTCCAACTTAAAAGTGTTTAGTTGTTTAGTCTATCCACATCTTAGACCTTATACTAAACACAAGTTAGAATATCAAAGTGACCAATGCACATTTCTTGGTTACCGCAGCTAGTACAAAGGGTTCAAATGTTTGAGTCTAAAGGGAAAGTTATATATAGAAAGAAATGCAGTTTTAATGAAGACACTTTTCCTTTTGTCAAAAGTCATACCTTCTATGAGTTCTCAAATAACTAAAGCTGGTGTTTCTTTATTCTCTCCTGTTACATCTTCATCAATTTCCTCATTTCATAATCCATCATTGTTGCCAAATAGAGCTCAAATTCCACAAGTTGAACCTATAGGATTTTCAACAGATTAAAATGATAGAACACCATTTGTAGGATCTTCACTTTTTTCATCTACAGTCTCTACAGAATGACTACATCCCACAGTTGCTTTTCCAACTAATTATGCAACATCTAAAGCTACACCACCTTACTCCAATATTCCTACTACAAACTATCATGATCCTATGATTACTAGAGCAAAGGTAGGCATTACCAAACCTAAGGTGTGGGTTGCTTAACTTAAAGATAGAGAACCAAATTTCCTTCATCAAGCCTTGTCTCAACCTTACTACTGTGCAGCTATGAAAAGTGAACTTCAGGCCCTACAACAAAATCAGACCAAATCTCTTATGAATCCTCCACCTGGAAGAAAGATCATAGGCTGTCAGTGGGTGATCAAGGTTAAAAGAAATCCTGATGGTTCTCTTCTTAGACACAAGGCCAGACTTGTGGCTAAGAGATTTCATCAATTCGAAGAGCGTGATTATAAAAGAATTTCAGCCCAGTTTTTAAACCTGTGACAGTAAGAGTTATAGTCTCATTAGCTATAACGAAAGGCTGGAATCTAAGACAATTAGATGTCAATAATGCCTTTCTAAATGGGCATTCTTAATAAGGAAGTGTACATGCAGCAACCACCTAGCTTTGAGGAGGGGAATGGTACACAAGTGTGCAAGTTACATAAAGTCATTTATGGGTTGAAACAGGCACCAAGAGCTTAGTTTGATAGGATTAAGGACACACTTTCTCAGCTGGGGTTCACATCAAGTAAAGCTTATCAGTCCTTGTTTTGCCGATACATAACAAGTTCATGCATCTATATTCTTGTATGTGTAGATGACATAATTATCATAGGGTCAAGTGACCAAGAGGTTGATGTTTTAGTTAAACATCTACACAACTAGCTTACACTAAAAGACTTGGGTGCATTACACTACCTTTTGAGAATAGAAGTTCAAATAACTGATTCAGGTCTTCATCTATCTCAGTATAGTTACATACAAGAGTTGCTAAAGATGACTAAGATGGAGAATGCAAAGCCATTTTTCTCTCCTATGGTGACCAGTACAAGTGGTCAATTATCTGCCTATAAGGGCAATCCAACTTAGAATGGAAGTGAGTATAGATTGGTTGTAGTCCGTCTTTAAGGACACCTTAAAGAAGCACTCTCTTCATTGCTTGGTCCTCACAATGAAAACCTTGTTATCTTTGACAAAGTTAGAGACACTAAGAAGACTTTTAGTTATACTAGGAATATGCAATATGTTTCTAAGAAAAAAGGCATGTTTCTGAAGTGTAAAAGCACTAGAACTATAGGTTGAGATATTCAAACCTGTACCATTGCCTTAAAAAATCCTCTCATTCCTTTGGTACTCGGTTTTGTTTAGAAGATTGTTGGCATCTCGAGTACAATGGTCAATAGCACCACTGTCAGAGTACCACTAAGAATTTCCAAGGTTTGATTTAGGCTCAGTAAACACTGTTGCCATGTGTCTAGACATTGTATTGTTGTTATCATTTCGATTTTCAGGAATTATGTTGGGTTATTGTGGCTGGTATGACTGATGATCCCTATAGTAGCACTTTAAAGCATCATGCCCAAGCCTGTGGCAAATCTGATATGGTGGTGTATTATTGAAGGATCTTCCCCTATGACAGCCTATTCTACCTCTTGTGTTATAGCCACTTCTTCCACCTTGTCTTCCACTGAAACCACCCGCATTAGCATTTGCATTCTCCATATGAAAACCTCCTGAATTACCATTTGATCCTCTCTTATTCACTGCCATAGTGACACTTAAATTCTTAGCTTGAGTGTGTCTCTCTAATCTTGCTTTATGTGTAAGAAGTAAAGAAGTTATTTCTACCACTGAGTAGTTAACTGGAACAAATGTGATAGATATGACAAATGAGTCATAATCTAAACTTAGACCACCCAAGATAGCCATTATCTTATCATCTTCACTCAAACATGATTTGAGAATGACAGTGCATCAATAATTCCTTTCTTTTTCATCAAATACTCAGTCATTGTATTGCCTTATTTCTTCAGAGTTTGCAATTGTAACTTCAATTGCATAACATTTGCTCTGGATTGAGATTTGAACACTCAACCAGGCTTTACAAGTAGTTAAACAACCAAATAAGTGTGGTAACACATCTTGACTGATCGAGGACAGCATCCAACATAGCAAGATCTGATCTTGCTATTCCTAATCTAGAAATTTTTCATTCATAAAACCATCATCATTCAATCTGCTAGATGGCTTAGCACTTGGATCGATAAAATTTCCAAGATGGTTATCTTTAATAGCTGCAAGAATCGATTGTCACTAGAGAAGATGATTGTTGTGATCAAGCTTGATAGCTAACTTGAGCTTTATCGGTGAAAGAAATCATGACCCTCCATTTGAAGCATTGATGACACTAGAAATAGAAGCAAAAGCAATGGCACAACTCAGCTCTGATACCATAATGAGTTTCAATATAGACTCCTATATAATCTATGGGTGAAGTAACAAGAAACTGTGCGAGGTGTTTTGAGAGAATTCTGACTTCTAATTGATGATTTCTCAAGTGGTGAATACAACACTATTAATCTCTTTTACATACAGAGTTTGATACTTATATCTCAAATAACTCAGACATTTCTCATTTCTTATCACCTAACCACAATTGTGATGAGCTGGACATTATCATAACTAACTTTCTCGCAAAGGATGAGGAGTTAATCAAGCGCTGTTGATCTAGAAAAGTGTTTCAAGTGTACTCTTTTGTGATTGATGCAGCAACTTGCTTTATGAACTCATTTGTTCACCTTTCAAAGGTTATTACGTTTCAATATAGAATCCTATGTAATCTATGAGTGAAATAACAAAAACTATGTAAGGAATTTTGAGAGAATTCTGACTTCTAATTGATGATTTCTTAAGTGATGAACACAACACTATTATTCTCTTTTACATACAGAGTCTATTAATTATTTCTTAAGCAATTCACACATTTGTCATTTCTTATCACCTAACCATAATTATGATGAGCTGGACATTCTCACAACTAACTTTCCCCCTAAGGATGAGCAGTTAATCAAGTGCAGCTGATCCATGAAAGTGTTTCAAGTGTACCCTTATATGATTGATGCAGCAACCTGCTCCGTGAACTCATTTGTTCACCTTTCAAAGGTTGAGTACTCCTGCTAACACTCTCCCTCAAACTCAATGTGGGATCCTGAACATTGAGTTTACTTTTTAATGCCTGAAATCTTGGTGTGGCTAGTGACTTGGTAAAAATGTTAACGACTTGATGTATTAATGGTACATAGTTAATCATCAATTGGTTTTACACAACTCTTTCTCTAACAAAAGAAAGATTGAGCTCTATGTGCTTGGTTCTGGCATGTAGAATAGGATTATTAGATATAGAAATTGTACTTTGATTATCTACTCATATGACAGGTACTCTAACCTGTGGAACTTTCAATTCATGTAGCAGTGACTGAATTCAATTGAGTTCTGCCATTACAGAAGCCAAACTCCTATACTCAGCTTCTATTAATGAACGTGACATCGTGTGCTGCTTCTTTGCACTCCATGAAATGAGATTTGGACCAAAAAACACATCATACCCTTAAGTTAATTTTCTATCATCTGGATTTGATGCCCAATCAGCATCTAAGTATGGAACAAGATCCTATGATGTGTTCAAGTTCTTTGGTCTGTTTATTAATTATTACTAAACCATGTCTAGAAGAACCCTTTAGATACCTTAGTATCCTCTTCACTATTTTCCAATGTTCATCAAGAGGTGTTTGCATAAATTGGCACACATTGTTTATTGCGAAGGAAATCTCTAGTCTGGTGATAGTCACATATTACAGTGCTCCTACAACCGATCTATACTCACTTCCATTCTTAATTGGATTCCCTTTATAGGCAGATAATTGACCACCTGTGTTGGCCACTATAAAAGAGGAAAATGGCTTTGCATTCTCCATCTTAAGCTTCTTTAGCAACTCGTGTATGTATCTATGGTGAGATAGGTAAAGACTTAAATCAGTTCTTTGAACTTCTATTCCCAAAAAGTAGTGTAATGCACCCAAGTCTTTTAGTGCAAACGAGCTGTGTAGATGTTTAACCAAAGCATCAACCTTTCGATCACTTGACCTGAAAGGACCTAGCCCGGATTTTCCCCGAAGAGATCCGAGCGGAGCCCTTCCGGCACCCCACAAAATCCTTACAGTCTTAATGCAGGTGACTTAAAAGGACTCCGTGAAGTTAAGCCGTAAAACAGTTTCATTTCTTGATCCGTAAAAATTTAGGGTGAAAAATTTTCGGCAGCACAACGGCTGTTTTTCCGACATTTTCAACTTTTTCAAACACTTGTAAAACAATTAATAATATTTCAAAATGCATACATTCATCTCCACTTCCAAATGGGACCTCAGGTCCATCGTAAAATCCACATTTAGACGCGAATCGAGTATTTAAACAAAACCGTTTCAACTTAAAAGAAAACATTCCACATACATGATAGCGAAATCAAAGTTATAAAACTTAAATATTTACATCACATTAAATCCGTTATACATCAAAAATTTACTTTTATTTCACAGTGGCAGTCGTCTAATAAAATCGCCTATTCTTGAGCTGGAGATCTGCCGCTTTGAGGACTCGAACCTGCGCCTGAGGAATTTTATAAAATAAACAAGAAAATAATAAGCTAAAAAGGCTCAGTGAGTGATATGCAGTTCTAAATAAGTTTCCTTTTTAAAACCTTTTGGAATAATGTTAAGTTCCGAAATAACTTAATTAAACCGTGCATTTCATAATGTTATAAACTCATTTTTATACATAATTTGCTTGAAAACAAGATACAAGATTATAAGCATTGTAAAATTAATTCATAACATAATCATAAGTTCATAAATAAACTCATAAAATCATAAATCAATCCTCAGTCATAAAACATATATCCAATGGGACCCGGGGAAATCATGGTCACCGCCCAGTCTTAGGTCACCGGTGGTGGGGACATGCAATCTCAGTCATAACCACTATGCCGCGGTATGTTACCTCGCTGCACATAGGGCATCAGTCATAATAGTACCTTATATACGCGTAGAGAGCAACATGATAGACTCAATCCCCCCATGGTTAGTGGACTTTCCCCGACAGACATGCCATACGCGTAATAAGGCACTTCGGCCGCGTAACAATCATAATTCAGTCATATAATGGGGATGGGTAGCCATTGGTTTTGAAATACATTATCATGCTAAAATAATATTTGTAAAACATGTTCCTTCGCTTATAAAACGAAACATAAAAGCACATTTCAATAACGAGTTATACGATCAATATTGCTTTAAATACAGATATAAAAACATTTCGAAACGTATAACATTCTTGTAAAGCGTATATCATTCATATAAATTTACTTAAATATTAAAATGTTTAAATCTTGCATGAAAGCATAAAAATCATATAGAAATCATATTGCATTTATCATTTCATAAAACAAATTACACTCACCGATTTCTAACTCACGGAAACGATCGAACTTTCTACTTTGCGCTACTTTTTTTCAACTTGATCTTCCTTCGCCTTATCGCTGCCTAAATAAGTTAACAATCTAATATAAGCATGTCGGAACTACACTAATCGAATCTAAAGCAACATTATCGAAACTACAATCTAATGGATTCAACAAAAAGAATAAGCGAAACTAAATGAATAACATAAAACTACGCGATTATAACTAGCTATCGCGACTTATCGCCTTTTAACGTTCACGCGATTCCTTCGTTTCCAAATAACTTTAACGTCAATTTATACTTGAGACTTTACTTAAAACAAGACAACGAAGATTCAAACATTTAAAAGCGCAAACGCGAAAAATATGGCAGCAAGCTTAACGAATATACATTTTCCCGATTCAACTCCAAAATCGACCATTTACGATTTCGCGCGAACGAAAACTATCCGCTTAACTTAAACGTATCTTAAACTATCCTAACATCGACTTAACCCTATGATGGGCTTAAACACATCTCAAGGCAGCGAGTTGATATCATAAACACTTTCACGATCGACAACGAAAATCACAAACTAAAAACATTCGCACTCGTGGAAAACTCAACCAAAATGCTCGGAAACGATTTATCAACACCCGAACGATATTTCGACACTTTAAAATACACTAAAAAGCATCATCTTTTCATGTTAATATACTTGAAAATAAAAGCACAACATAACAATCCCTAAATCAAAACATAACAGCCCATATAACGAAGATTTCACGAACTTTCAACATCGACAATCAAGCATCAACACAACGAAACAAACGAACGAACCTCCGCACTAACGAGGTTCTAGATCCTAAACCCAATCATATCATCAGCTTTTTCATTCATAACTTAACCTTATATAATTTCCAACATAACAACGTTCATAAACATTACAACATACCTTACAAAACTCAATTGAAATCTTTTCAAAAATATCACACAAAGGCTGTCCAATATCCTTTGCGTAACCGAATCTACACCAGCCTTTAAACCTTAATTTCTTTCACTAATTCATGCATTTAAATCACATAAAACGTGACATTAACACCAGCTAGGACAGCTCTTACCTTGGTGAGAATTGTTCTCCGCTTCGAAACAACTCTTAAACGTTCGCGATGGCGAGATGACGCTCGAATTAGCTCACGGCAGCAAGTGGCAGTAACAGCGACAGCAACTGGTGCGCCTCAATAGCGACGACAGCAGCTCACCAAGGCAGCAGGACACGGCGACAGCACCTGGCAGCAGCAAAGACAGCGTCACGGTAGCTCCAGCACTCGCTCGGCAGCAACAGCACCACGCACAGCAACAGCAGCGACAACACCACGCCAGCAGCAGCAAGGCATAGCAGCAGCTCCTAAAGCGCTCGATTGGCAACGACAGCTCTTCCTGGCAGCAACTTATTCAAGGTCTGGCAGTAGCAGATCTACAATCCTTGCTTGCATGCAAGGTGAAATCCTTTACCTGAAAGCTAGGACAGCACATGCATGTGCTAGATTTCCTTCACCAGTTCACGCTCAACATCCATACAGCTCACGGCTACATCTCCTTGCTCTTCACGGCTCCAACTTGCATTCCTAAGTATTCGTTCACAATTCCTCACGATCTGCCATCTCTCCTTGCATGCACGGGCGAATCTGGTCTTCTCCATCAACACTACTTCATCTCGGTCTGCACAGCTCTTGATTTCCCTTTGAGCTTTGTCTTTGACCGTGCTTCATGCTTGCTTCCTTTGAAATGAAATGAGGCCGAGAGAGAAATTGATTAAGAGAGGAAATGATTTTAGTTGATGACCGTCAACTTCTTGGTGACTTCACTTGCTTTATGGTTTAATTTCATTTAAATATTTATATGCTTAATAATCTCCTTACACATGTCATCTTTCCTTGTAAATCTCCATACATTTGTCACCCTATGCATGACTTCTTTGACACTTGTCTTCATTCACCTTTACATTCCTTACACGTGGCACACAAGCGATTGTCTCGCTTATCGATTCCAATGCATTGTCCCATTCCGATTCAAAGCTCGAATCCGATTTCGACCGTCCGTCCGGGAAATCGCTTATGACTTGATTTCGTCTTCGGGATTATTTTTACTAAATTCACATCCGACAATGCACTCTAAAATTAATTTTATTCCTCGAAAATACTTATTCCGAGTACTTTTGGTCTTGAAAATTGTATTTTTCCGATTGAAACGCGATCCAATCAGAAAAATAATTCGCTTAACAACGATGAGGATTTTGGATTTTACACGACCTG
This sequence comes from Dimocarpus longan, assembly GCA_022984855.1. Classification (NCBI taxonomy): domain Eukaryota; kingdom Viridiplantae; phylum Streptophyta; class Magnoliopsida; order Sapindales; family Sapindaceae; genus Dimocarpus; species Dimocarpus longan. Next base: position 9,430,396 of record CM041013.1, read on the forward strand.
CGATAATTATGTTATCTACATATACAAGAATGTAGATGAAAAAACTTGCTGTGAATCGACAAAACAAGGATTGATTAGCTTTACACTATGTGAACCAAAGTTGAGAAAGTGTGTCCTTAAACCTGTCAAACCAAGCTCTTGTGCTTGCTTCAACCCATAAATGGCTTTGTATACTTCAATATGTGACTGTCACTAGACTAGAGATTTCCTTTACAGTAAAAAAAGGTGTGCCAATTTATACAAACACTTCTTGATGAACATTGGAAAGTAGTAAAGGATACTAAGGTATCTAAAGGGTTCTTCTACACATGGTTTTGGTAATAAACAGGCCAAAGAACTTCAACATATCATATGACCTTGTTAGGTACTCATATGCTAATTGGGCATCAAATCCAGATGATAGAAAATCAACTTCAGGGTATTGTGTGCTTTTTGGTCCAAATCTCATTTCATGGAGTGCAAAGAAGTAGCACACCGTATCACCTTCATCAGCAAAAGCTAAGTATAGCAGTTTAGCTTTTGCAGTGGCAGAACTCAGTTAGATTTAGTCACTCCTACATGAACTGAAAGTTCCACATGTTAGAGTACCTGTCATATGGGTAGATAATCAAAGTACAATTGTTATGCCTAAGAATCCCATTCTACATGCTAGAACCAAGCACATAGAGCTTGATCTTTATTTTGTTAGAGAAAGAGTTGTGCAAAAGCAATTGATGATTAACTATGTATCATCAATAAATCAAGTTGTTGACATTTTTGCCAAGTCACTAGCCACACCAAGATTTCAGGCATGAAAAAGAAAACTCAATGTTCAAGATCCCATATTGAGTTTGAGGGGGAGTGTTAGCAAAAATACTCAACCTTTGAAAGGTCAACAAATGAGTTCACAGAACAGGTTGCTGCATCAATCACAGAAGGGTACACTTGAAACACTTCTCTGGATCAGCAGCACTTGATTAACTCCTCATCTTTGGTGGGAAAGTTAGTTATAGGAATGTCCAACTCATCACAATTATGGTTAGGTGATGAGAAATGAGAAATGTGTGAGTTGCTTGAGATATAAGTAACAGACTCTGCATATTAAAGAGATTAATAGTGTTGTATTCATCACTTGAGAAATCATCAACGAGAAGTCAGAATTCTCTCAAAATACCTTGCATAGTTTCATGTTATTTCACTCATAGATTACATAGGATTCTATATTGAAACTCAATAACACCATATTAGAGACCATGATACAATTGGCAATATAACAACAGTAACAATATTCTTCATAATAGAATAGGCTACAAATGGTATTTTCAAAAAAAATATTGATGTCGTGTTCAAACGCATAACTAAGCATTTTTATGAGCTTCTTTCTCTGTATTTTGTTCTCCAAATGTCATCTAAAACATCAATGACACCATATTAAAGACTAGGATACTCGGCAGTATAACAATAATTACAATATTTGATAGGCCCTATTTTTGCACTCCTATTTCCATATAGACGGCAGCCCGTCGACAACTCTACGGTGGCCCTCCAGCCTATGTATAATCTAACTGAAAGGTTCCCGTGAAGTTAAGTCGTTTTTCCCTACTGAAAACTTTTTCAAAAGTCTCTTTTCTGACGATAATGGATGAGAAATTTTTCTTTTTGTTACACACCTATATAATAGCTTTAGTAAAAATTTGGGTAGTATAACGACTATTTTTTTGCGAAAATTCTAGCGAATTCTAATTACACCTCTAAATACTTAAATCATCATTATTATTATTTTTTCCATAAATGAGACATATGTGTACAATACTAAAATGGGGAAGGTATATTACAATATTCTTCGCAATAGAATAGGCTACAAATGGTATTTCAAAAAAAAAATGATAACAAGACCAAAATCAAATATTAAATTTTCCACATTATGTAATAGGTCAAAGGCAAGTGAAAGGACCCGACCCGGATATCCCTTGAAGAGACCCGAGCGGAGCCCTCCCGGCACCCCACTGAATCCTTACAGTCTTCATGCAGGTGACTTAAAAGGACTCCGTGAAGCTAAGCCGTAAAACAGTTTCATTTCCTAATCATTAAAAATTGAGGGTGAAAAATTTTCGGCAGCACAACAGCTGATTTTCCGACATTATCAACTTTTTCAAAACACCTGTAAAACAATTAATAATATTACAAAATGCATACATTCATTTTCACTTCCAAATAGGACCTCAGGTCCATCGCAAAATCCACATTTTAACGAAATTCGAGTCTTTAAAAACTAAAACCATTTCATGCAGTAAAGAAAACATTCCACATGCATGATAACGTAAATAAAGTTATAAAACTTAAATATTTACATCATATTAAAATCCGTTATACATCAAAATATTTACTTTGATTTCACAGTTTCGGTCGCCTGATAAACTTGCCTACTCTTAAGCTGGAGATCTGCCGCCTGGAGGACTCGAACCTGTGCCTGGGGGGTTTTTAAAACAAAATAACAAGAAAATAATGAGCTAAAAAGGCTCAGTGAGTGTTATGCAGTTCTAAATAGGCTTTCTTTAATATCCTTTCAAAATCTTTTGAAAGAATCCAAGTTCCGAAACAATTTATGTAAACATAAATTTCATGATGTTACAAAACCATTTCATAAACATTTGCTTGAAAACAATATATAAGATTATAAGCATCATAAAATTTATTCATATCATAATCATAAGTTTATAAATAAACTCATAAAATCATAAATCAACTCATAAAATCATAAATCAATCCTCAGTCATAAAACATATATCCAATGGGACCCGGGAAAATCATGATCACCGCCCGGTCTTGAGTCACCGGTGGTGGGGACGTGCAATCTCATTCATAACCACTATGCCGCGGTATGTTACCTCGCTGCACATAGGGCATCATTCATGATAGTACCTTATATACGCGTAGAGGGCGACATGACAGACTCATGACAGACTCGATCCCCCCATAGTTAGTGGACTTTCCCCCAACAGACATGCCATACGCGCAATAAGGCACTTCGGCCGCATAATAGTCATAATTCAGTCATAATAGGGATGGGTAGCCATTGGTTTTGAAATCCATTATCATGCTAAAATAATATTTGTAAAACATGTTCCTTCGCTTATAAAACGAAACATAAAAGCACATTTCAATAACAAGTTATACGATCAATATTACTTTAAATACAATTATAAACAATTCGAAGCGTATAACATTCCTGTAAAGCGTATATCGTTCATATAAATTCATTTAAATGTTAAAACGTTTAATTCTTTCATGAAAGCATAGAAATCATATAGAAATCATAGTGTAATAATCATTTCATAAAACAATTTACACTCACCGATTCCTAACTCACGGAAACGATCGGATTCTCTATCTCGCGCTACTTCTTCAACTTCGCTTTTCTTCACCTTATCGACGCCTATATAAGTTAACATTCTAACATAAGCACGACGGAACTACGCAAATCGAATTCCAAAGCAACATCATGAAACCAATATCTAATGGATTTAACAAAAAGGATAAGCGAAGCTAAACTAACAGCATAAAACTTACGCGATTTTAACTAACTATCGCGACTTATCAATTTAACGTTTCGCTCGCTTCCTTCATTTCCAAATAAACTTATCGTCCATATTACTCGCGACTTAACTTAAATCAAGGCAACAAGATTCAAACATGATAAAGCGTAAATGAGGAAAAAATATAATAGCAAGCTTAACAAAAATACATTTTTCCAATTCAACTCCAAAATCGACAATTTAACGATTTCGCGCGAAACTTAACTATCCGATTAACTTAAACGTATCTTAAACTATCCTAACATCGACTTAACATCATGATGGGCTTAAACACAACTCAATACAGCGAGAAGACATCATAAACGTTTTCACAATCGACAACGAAAATCACAACTAAAAACATTCGCACTTGCGGAAAACTCGACCAAATTGCTCGAAAACGATTAATCAACGCTCGAACGATATTTCGATACTTTAAAACATACGAAACTAACCATTATTTCATGACAATGAACTCAAATTAAAATCACAACATAACAGCCCCTAATGTCTCCTCTAACAGCCCGCACTCGAAACGCAACTCTATAATCGATAACCATTTCGTTCCAAAAACACAAGCAAAACAAATCTCAAGTGAACCTCCTCACTAACGAGGTTCGAAATCCTAAACCCAATCATATCATCAGCTTTTTCATTCATAACTTAACCTTATATAATTTCCAACATAACAACGTTCATAAACATTACAACATACCTTACGAAACTAAATCGAAATCTTTCCAAAAAATCTCACACGAAAGCTGTCCAATATCCTTTGCGTAACCGAAACTGCACCAGCCTTTAAACTTTAATTTCTTTCACTAAATCATGCATTTAAATCACATAAAACATGACATTAACACCAGATAGGACAGCTCTTACCTTGGTGAGAATTGTTCTCCGCTTCGAAACAACTTCCAAACGTTCGCAACGGCGACGAAACTCACACGATATCAAGCTATCCCCTTTCACCAGCTGCTGTCTTCCTTCAGGTCTGCTGAGAAGTTCACGACCTGACTTGGTAGCAACTCGCACAACTCAGCTTGCGACGACAGCACGGCAGCAAGAGGCAGTAACAACGACAGCAATTGATGCACGATAGCAGCTCAAAAGCGACGACAGCAACTCACCAAGGCAGCAGTACACGGTGACAGCACCTGGCAGCAGCAAGGATAACGTCACAACAGCTTGAACACTCGCTCGGCAGCAGCTCTTGCTTACGGCAGCAGCAGGAAGTCGTCTGGCAGCAGCAGCACAAGCATCCAGCAACGTGCCAGCAGCAGCGAGTCGTGTCTGGCAGCAGCAGCAACTTCAGCACTAGCCAGCAAAACACCTTCAGCTCGGCCGCATTTAGGAGCAACTGGTGCACAACAGCACCTCAACAGCGACTCCAGCAGCTCATCAAGGCAGCAGCTCCAGGTCACGGCAGCACCAGCACCATCACGCCGGCAGCAGCACCCTCTCGCCAGCAGCCTCACGGCACCAGCCTCACGCCACCAGCAGCTTCAGCTCTTGGCAGCATCCACCTGGCAGCAGCTCTCCTCTACAGCAGCAACGCCCACAAGCCAGCACCAGAATAGTTCCAGTTCGGCAGCAACAGCACCACGCCCAGCAGCTCACCCACCTTGCTGCTCTTCCAGTTCACAGCCTGGTTCCTTTCCTTAGCTCCGACCTTGCATGCACGAACAGCAGCTCTCTTCGATCTCTCACTCAACTTGCACGGCCAGATCTGAACTGCTCTTCTCACGAGCTGAACTTCTCCATTTGACAGCAGTTGTTCGCCTCCCTCACTTGCATGCATGGACCGATTCTCTTCTTAGCTTGTTTGAAGAACACAAACAGCTGCTAACCTTGAGGAATTGCTCTCAGATCTGGACCAATCTCTTACATGCAAAGCTCACGGCTACACTTCAGTTTTGTCTTTGATCGAGCTTCAATCTACCAAGACAGCAGCTCGCGGCTTCACTCCTTGCATGCACATCCTCCAATCAGATCTGCACCATCAAGCTGCTAATCACACTTTCTGATTTTCGGTCAAGAAGGTAGGATGAGGAAGATGAAGACCGATTACACTCTCTCTCTCTCTCAATGAACTCTCGGATTTGCTTCATGTATGGGTGAAAATCAGAAAGTGTGTAATCGGCTGGATATAAAAATATATAATTCTTAACACTTTGACACTTGGCTAGCATGTAAACTAACTTGGTGCCATTTGTCTTGCTTCTTTTCTATAGGCTTGACACGTGTCAATGCCATGAACCACTTATGTCACACACATTATTTCATACGTTCTCCCATTCCGATTCCAAGCTCGAACCCGACTCCGACCGTCCGTCCAAGAATCCGCTTACGACTTAATTTCGTCATCAAGATTATTATTATTAAAATCGCATTCGTCATTGCACTCTAAAATAAATTTTATTCCTTGAAAATATTTATTCCAAATATTTTCGGTCTTGAAAATTATAATTTTTCCGATCGAAACACGATCCAATCAGAAAAATAATTCGCTCAATGACGATAAAAATTTTGGGTTTTACAGCAAGAACTAATCAAAGTTCATTCTACATGTCTTACAAGAGCATGAATTGGATTATGTCTCTTTATATAAAAAGTCAATATCAGACACACTAAACATAATTTAATAACACAATGCTTGAATTAGTGAGGAATGAAAAAACAAGTTTTAAACTAAGAACAAAATTTCCACTTTCAAATATCAAAGAAAGTGAACAAAACACTTGTTACTGACAATCAACAAAGATGACAAATATATACAACACATTGACAAAACAACCTATAATTTGACCACCCAGTTCAATCAAAATGAAAATGAAAAACCCTAATGCAAAAGTAAAAGAACATACAAAAGTACCCTTACAGACAAACAATTTTGATACAAAATCAAGTTGAAAAGAAGTACAAATAGTTCAAAACCAAAACAAATTCAATGAAAATAGCATGCCACATCAGTCCACCAACAACGAAAACAACACATATTTTGACCAAAAATCAATCAATTGAATATACAATTAACAATCACACCATTTCATCCTTATAACCTTATAAAGTAGACAACTTACCAACAGATGAAAAAAAAAAAAAAAAAACGAAGAAGCTCATCAGTACAAATGAATTCCAAAAACATGATAACATAATAAGCCAACAAAAAGGAGGGAAAAAAATGAAAATTTTTCTCAACCTTAATAACTTCTAAGACATCAAATTTAAAAATGAAAAAAAAAAAAATTCTATTTGAGAATAATTGTAAGGTACAAATCCAAGTACCCAAGAGATTAATTAAGCCCAAATAAGAATTAATAAATGACTCCAAATTAAGTGTATGCCTAAGTTATATAATAAAGTTAAAGCAATTGGACGAAAGCCCAATTGGGTGAATTTGGTGACTATGCAAACAATAGAAAGAATAAAAAAAAAAAAGGGGAGAAGGGGGGGGGGGGGAGGGAGGGTGCAAAAATATAAATATGTATATTTATATATTTTCCTTAATTGATATTAGGGTTTGAAGCCTCATATATATTCATATTATTCTTCTCCATTCTCAACAGCTACTTCTCTCCCTTGAAAACTCTCACATATCATTCAAAATTTCTCTTCTCCATTAGCAAAGTTAAACCTTCAACCATAATAAGTTTGGACTTCAAGACTGATTGTCAAAATTGATTGAGAATCAAGTAGGTTTATTCTCTTTCTTTCATATTTTTATTTATTAATATTAGGATTTTAGGGTGTGATAAACTTATAATATCATGTTGTTATGTTTGAAGTTATATCAAAATAAAATTAAAAATTTTATGGATTTCTTATAGAGAAAATAGGGGCTGCTGGAAATTTGCTTCCTATTAGCATTGTCATATTTGTTTAATTGTATGAATAGGCAAATGAAGGTATAAAATTATGAAATTTGGTATGAAAGTATAAAATTATGATGTTAGGTATATTCTATCAAATTTCGTACTCATATGATAAGTGTGCAATTAATTACAAATTTTTTATCACCTCTGACTTAGTGAAATAAAAATTTGAACAACACTGAAGGTTAAATCTTAAAAATTTTGGGCATGTAGTTGATATTATTTTAGTGTCAATAAATTTCTGTATAAACCAATATGAGTCCTCTGTGAGCCATTAAAATTTGAAGGATTTTTATGAAATGGTTTGTTTTTAAAAAATTTAGAGATCAATGGCTATTCAGTTTTGAAATTGATATTGATACAACCTTGGTTTGGATTCAGAGGTTTAAATCGATAGGTTAACAGAGGTATTTAAGGCTGAAAATTTTTATAGTATTTGTTTGAAGTCTTTAGAACATAACATTTTCAAGACGATTGGTCTTATATATAATTCATTAAAAATGGAGAAAGTAAACTGCATCAGTACAACATCATTGATAGTAGTGGATTTTAATGGTATTTGGACTTAGATTAATTTAGCAAGTTATAATTTCCTATAACTTTATGAGTTTTGTGATGTGATTTTAGGTTGATAAGAGAGATTAAATTTGTAAAGTTATTTTTTATATTGGGATAAGCGGAAAAGGTAATAAACCTTATACATTGCTTTAATATATTATATGTTCAATTTCAAAAATAGTTTAATTGGTTTCTTTAAAATAATTGAATGAAACCTTAAATTTTTCAACGTTATTTTATTATATTTTATTTAATTGATTTTGCATCCTCAGATATATATTTTATGTACATTGTTCGCTTGAATTAAAAGTAATTCTTTCCTATTTAAAAAATGTGATATGTTTTATTAAAAGTATCCCTCCATATTTGAAAAAGATGATATGTATCGTAATTGTAATTGTAACGAAAATCTTTTGGCTCATATGTTCATAGTTCATTTAATTGTAATGGCCTAGGAACCAGATTATAGGTGTCATAATTATATTGTATTAGTCTAGCTAGAATATTTATTATTGCGCAACATTAATTATATTGGCCCCACACTGGAATTATAGGTGTAAATTGTATTAGCCCCGCACTGGCATTTTGAGTGTAAATTTTATTGACCTCACACCGGGATATAGGTGTGAATGATATTACATAACAGGAGCCACTTCCATATTTGTTTAAATTCGTATATGAAATGCTTTTCATTATTTTGATTTTGATTTAAATAATGAATGTTTTATGTATGATATTGTTAAATGTTTTATTGTTTTATTGACTTCGATTTTGAAAATTGAATGTTTGTTGTATTGTATCGTTAAATGTTTTATTGATATTGCTATATTAATTGTTTTTCAATTATTATGAAATTATAGTTTTATTCTTACTATAAAGCTACTTTATAAAATTACAATATATCCTTCTGATTATATACTATATCATAATATATAATGTTTATCTATTGAGTTGACAGCTTATCCCTTATCTCTACTATTTTTACAGATTAATAGACATTATTTGTCTTGAGGGATGACTTCGAGTAATTGGTATCTCTTGAAGAAGGATTTCAGTTTTGCTATTGTGGTTATATCTCTTTCTATTATTAATGAACCATTTAAGTTTGTTTCATTGGTTAGGACTCAAATATAAGGATAAACTTCGAATGTTCATTGATTTGAGTTGTTAAAGATTTTTATTAAGGTGTTGAGGTAAATTATGTTATTGAATTAAATATTTTATGCAATTTTTCACTAATTGAATTTTAGTTTTGGAGATTTAAGTAATTGATTGAATATTGCATTATATTGATTTTTATGGCAAATTGAGATGTTACAATTTGGTGTCAGAGCATGGCCGATTTTGTAGACTAAGTATGATTATGGATGATCTTAGTTGACTATATAGACTAAGAGTTGATGATGTGTAAACTTGGGTTGATTTCTTCAATTCGCAAAAGTAGTTATGATATTGTATTTATAGTGAGAGAAATATGATGATATCTAATTCATTGAGGTTTAATACTTGGGACTAGGTTATGATTTTGTAAATTTTATAATTGGAGCCTAGTTTAATGTTGGTTAATTTTATGGAATTTGGAATTTTAAGTTTTCCTAATGTTTCTTTTCTTGAAGATAAATGATGATAAAATAGATCATTTATCAATTCATTACTCATTTTTCTTATCTTTTGTGCTACATATGAAGATAGAATAGCGGAACCATTATATACATGTTTATCTATAGCTACCTTTATGGGTGATGGTATAGTGATAAGTTTGTCTAAAGATCTTGTTTAATCACTTTTGGCAAGAGAGAATTCTAGATGGATCTTTTACCTTTGCAAATGTATGACTCCAATGTTATCTTAAAGACGGATTGGTTAGCAGCATATCATGCTAACATTGATTGTTTCACTAAGGAGATTGTATTCCATATTCCTAAGGAGAAGGAATTTTGAGTTCAAGGAAAACTCATGCAATGGTTTAATTTCTACTCTAAAGACTACAAAATTATTGATGAAAGGATGTAAGGTGCATTTGGCATGCACAGTGATGAATGATGGTCTCTATATGTGTTTGAAAGACATTCTGATAATTAATGAATTCCCTAATATGTTTCCTTAAAGATTTGAATGGGTTGCCACTCGATCATGAGATTGAGTTTGCAATTGATTTGTTGCCTAGCACTAGTCCTATTTCTGACCTTATTGTATGGCACTAGTTAAGCATAAGGAGCTAAAAATTCAACTGCAAGAATTGCTTAACAAGGGTTTTATTAGCCTAAGTGTGCCACCATGAGGTGCTTTAGTGTTTTTCGTAAAGAAGAATGATGGTTGTATGTGGGTTGATTATTAGATTGTGATATTAGTAATATGGAGACTAGGTTTCAATTTTGCACATGTTCTAACAGTTTATGTAGTAGAAATTAAGGATTTTCAAATTTCTATGATTCCATGAGTTATAGAAATGAGATTGATTTCTATATGCTTATTTAGATTGAGGTATAAGTACTCAGATATTTATTTCCCTTATAGACCTTGGTTGTTTGAGGATAGTTAATTGTATTTTGAATATATTTTATAAGATGATACAATATGTTAGTTTGAGGAGATAAATGTGCATATAATGGAGTGGTTATGACATACAATTACATTATCATATTTTGTGGAAGTGTAGTAATCATTCCATAATGTTAATTGGTGATTATTAGTTAAATTTGAATTGGTTGTAGTTTAAGAGTTGATATGAATATTTTGGTGATGGGGTTTTGAAGTACTTAGATGAAATGATCTTGTGATTTGATCAATTAAATTTAATATGGTGTTATTTCATTTGATTGTTACTTCACTCAATTTGTAGAGCTTGGGAATATTGATATTTTGAAACGTAAAAGTTTTTGTAATTCATTGAAACAATAGTACATAATTGAGGTAGGTCTTATGTAATTTAAATCCTTTGTGTTTAGGGAATTTTCTTATTGATATGTATGATAAGATAACATAATGTTGTTATCTAGATTCTGAATTGCCTATGTTTGAATGAAGGTGGAATTTAAAGATTTAAACTTTTCCTCATAAAGGTTTTGAAAGCTAAATGTTAATTGTGTATATATTTATGAAAATAAGTTAATTTATAGAATTCTTATGAGGTTATAATCTAGATGTGATTTTCATGGATTTTAATCAAGTTTAGTAGTTAAAAATATTTAAGGTGGAAGCATTTATTTATTTTTTATATATTTGGGAGAAAAGAGTGATAAAATCTCAAGAAAATTTTAACGAAGAATTTTTATTTTACTATAGAGAATTGTCTTAGTAAAAAGGTGATATTGTGAATCATTATTGGTCCCTTGCGGTGAATTAGGAACTATCATTTGTGGGTATTTATGATTTATAATTTTGGATGATAATATGAATTATATTTAATATCTTTGAATATTTATGACTTGGAGTTTTGGATAATTAAAATTCTAGAGTATCGGATAAAATTCTAGATTGACTCTTGAAGTGGATATAAAATTTTATAATTGTTTTGCAGCATTATTAATGGTTTAAGTAAAGGTTGTTTTTTTAATATCAGAATTGCGCAATAGAAGTACAATATTCGATTCTTTATTTGGAAAATACATGTTTATTAGGTTTAAAATCAAGTTATGGGACAATAGACTTATATTTTGAGATAATTAAATGAAATTTATATGATTGCAGCATGGTGTTGATGTCTTAGGTTATGATCTTGAATGTTTTATTTTTTCCAAAGAGTATAGGTAGAATAAGATAGAAATGAGAAATTAATTATTCAATATTGATTCGTTATTCAAAAGTTAAAAGGATTACATAAAGTGTAAAAGTTACATAGAATGATTTATTGAGTTTTGCTTATTATTAGAAGTGATGAAAAGGAAAGTGATTATTATTCAGAATAGTTGTGTAGGTGTGATTATTCAAGAGTGTACTAGTACAAGTATTGATGAGAATCAAATTAAAGAGTGTTGTTAAATGGTTGTCCATGTAGGTGCAAATTGTTTTGGATCTACTATCTTGTATATGTGGAAATTTGGAGATAAATTGAGAATAGAATTATTATGGTTATTGATGAAGAAACGAAAACAATGGCTTTAGACAAGACCTTTTGAGTTGAAATTATTCATAAATTTTGTGGACGAAATTTTTTTTAGGGGGGATGATTTGCAAGATTCGAATCTAAGTACCTAAGAGATTAATTGAGCCTGAATAAGAATTAATAAATGGCTCGAATTGAGTGTAAGTCTAAGTTATATAATAAAGTTAAAACAATTGGATGGAAACCCAATTGGGTGAATTTGATGACTATGCAAAGAATAGAAAGAATAAAAATAAAGGGGGCACAATATACATATATATATAAATTTATATATTTTCCCTACTTGCTATTAGCGTTTGAAGCCTCATATATATATAAATATTATTCTTATCCATTCTCAACAGCTACTTCTCTCCCTTGAAAACTCTCATGTATCGTTCAAAATTTTTTTTCTCCATTAGCAAAATTAAACATTCAACTATAGCAAGTTTGAAGCTCAAGATTGATTGTTAAAGTTAATTGTGAATAAAGTATGTTTATTCTCTTTCTTTCATATTTTTATTATTAATATTAGGATTTTAGAGCATAATAGACTTATAATATCATATTATTATGTTTGGAGTTATATGAAAATAAGATTAAAAATTTTATGAATTTCTTATGGAGGAAATAGAGGCTGCTGAAAATTTACTTCCTAGTAGCACTATTAGATTTGTTTAATCTTATGAATAGGCAAATGAAGGTATAAAATTATGAAATTTGATATAAATGATCCTTAAGATGTTATGTCATATTCTGTCAAATTTCATGCTCATATGATAAGTGTGCAATTAATTATGAATTTTTGATCACCTCTGACTCAGTACAATAAAAATCTAAGTGGCACTGAACTATGTTTAACTTTGCTAATGAGTTTCAAAACAGATATTGATATAGCCTTGGTTTGGATTTGGAAGTTTAAATTGATTGGTTAACAGAGGTATTTAAGATTGAAAATTTTTATGGTATTTGTTCTGAGTCTTTAGAACATATATATGCATTTCAGGATGATTGGTCTTATATATAATTCATTAAAAATGGAGAAAGTGGACTACATCAGTGAGACAATGTTGATAGTAGTAGATTTTAATGATCTTTGGATTTAGATTAATTTATAAGTTATAATTTTCTATAAATTTAGGAGTTTCGGATAAGAGGGATTAAATTTGTAAAGTTATTTTCTATATTGGGATTAGTGGAAGAGGTAAGTAAACCTTATACATTACTTTAATATATTATATGTTTAATTTAAAAAATACTTTAATTGGTTCTTTAAAATAATTGAATGAAACCTTAAATTTTTCAACGTTATTTTATTATATTTTATTTAATTGATTTTGCATCCTCAAATATATGCTTTATGTACATTGTTCGATTGTATTAAAAGTAATTCCTCCTTATTTAAAAAATGTGATATGGTTTATTAAAAATATCCCTTCATGTTTGAAAAGAATGATATGTATTGTAATTATGATTGTAATGAAAATGTTTTGGCTCATATGTCCGTAGTTCATTTAATTGTAATGGTCTAGGCATTGGGATTATAGGTGTCATTATTGTCTCGTATTGGTTTAGCTAGAATATTTATTGTTGTACAACATTAATTGTATCGATCCCGCACCGGGATTATTGGTGTAAATTGTATTAGCTCCACATCGGGATTATAGGTGTAAATTGTATTAGCTCCGCACTAGGATTACAAGTGTGGATTACAAGTGTGAATAATATTATGTGATAGAAGCCACTTCTATATTTGTTTAAATTCGTATATGAAATGTTTTCCATTATTTTTATTTCGATTTAAATAATGAATGTTTTATGTCTCATATTGTTAAATGTTTTATTGTTTTATTGACTTCGATTTTGAAAATTGAATGTTTGCTGTATTTTATCGTTAAATGTTTTATTGGTATTGCTATATTCGTTATTTTTCAATTACTATAACATTACGGTTCTACTCTTACTGTAAAACTACTTTATAAAATTACAATATATCTTTCTGATTATATACTATATTGTTATATATAATGTTTATCTTTTAAGTTAACAGCTCACCCCTTATCTTTATTATTTTTATAGATTAGTAGGCATTATTTGTCTTAAAGGATGACTTTGAGTAATTAGTGTCTTTTGGAGAAGGATTTCATTAGTTTTGCTATTGTGGCTATATCTCTTCCTATTATTAAAGAACCATTTAATTTTGTTTCATTGGTTAGAACTTGTTATGGATATTTTTAGGATTACACAAATGGACTGGTAAAAGTCTAATGGACTGACTCAACTTGCCAACGTCTAGCTCGCAGAAGCTCACCCCTAGATCATAAGACATCTAGCTCACGGATACAATCTTTCAGTGAATCAGACCTCAACTCACATGAATAAGCTCTCAGGTCTCAAGTCACTGGTCATAATCAAAGCTACTCAACCTAGCTCTAGCTCGCCCAGAGCAGAGCCAACTCGTGATGTGGTGTAACATGCAGATTGAATCTTTTCAGAATGGTAGCAGCACAATTTAAGGAATACACAACTACCAAATCAAGATCCTAATTTTACAGGATTTAACCTTACATTAATGAGTGTTAGTATTGGAAAGTATAATTAATAATTTCTTTATTTCACAAACTGTAGCACCTCCCTCTTTTTATAAATAAGGGGTTGAAATTCATTGTAAGGGACTGTCTCTCTCTCGCACACCAGAAACATAGATAATAAAAAAGAGGCAGTTTATTGGTTGAACTACGTAAAAACCGTCTCAACTTCTTCCTCTCTACCTCTCATCTCTCTTTTCTGCTTTGTTTTGTGAAATCTACAGTTCTAGGCTTCGAGAACCTAGGTTGATTGAAATCCAACATCAACATTTTGATGTTAGAAGAAGGGCCTAAAGTGTAGATTTTTCTAGATTTTCTCAAACACCATGGCAAAAGAAAGAACAACTAGAAGTTCTAACACAATGGTCGCTGATCAACCAGAAGGGCAGATGGTTTTCCTTTCGAGTGGCACCGCTCGGGATGAGTCCCTACCAGCCCCTCGCTAGCCAGCCTCGATGAACTCTATGGCTGGGGGGGCTACCAGAATGGCACCAGCTACAGAGGGCACTGGAAAACACAATGCAGCAACCTGATGATGCGGTTAGAGTGCTGGCACAGACCTAGACACAAAACTCTCGCAAACCTGATACTGTTGCTGCTTCTAGAACATACCAGTAGCCACGAGAACAAGTCTCAGCTCTTGAAAGACCTATCAGAGAGGGGCTACGACCTACTGATTCAGCTCGTTTCTCCAATACTCATTCAAGAGCTGAAGGTCGTCGAGCTCCTAAAGAGGAAAAGACAGGCTATCAATATGTTGATTCACACTAAGCTTACAACTTGCAAAGGCCTACTCAAGGATACATATTGAACCGTCACTCTCTAGATTATGAGAATAAAAGAGTGCACAGGCCCCAAAATCCAAAGGTCGAAGAGCTTGTCCAAAGGGTACGTCAGCTAGAATCACGACCGAGAGCTCATGAGCAAAGGGGTCAGTATGATGAAAAGACTCCATTCACCTTGGATATCGAGCTCGAGCCACTTCTCCTAAGGTTCAGAGTACTCATCATTCCACAGTATAATGGGGATTTCGACTCTTATGACCATCTGGATGCATTCAATATTTAGATGGATCTCCAAACCACCAGCTCACTGGTCAAATATTGTGTCTTCCCAACAACACTTAGAGACATTCCTCGGACTTGGTTTAAAAATCTCCCAACTCACAGCATAAGTAGCTGAGAAGAATTTCAAAGAAAATTCATCAGCCAGTACAAGGCTCTAAAGAAGTAGCTCGTGCTATCTTGCCACCTTGTAATAGTCTTCCAACGACGAAATGAGTCCTTGAAAGACTATATCTCCTAATTCAGATGCGAGGTCAATAGGGTAGAAAACCCCTCAAGTGAAACCATCCTAATTGTGATCTCAGTTGGGCTTCGTAAGGACAGGAAGCTCTATGAGAGTATTTATAAATCCCCAGTGAAGGACTTGGGTGAGTTCTATGAGCAAGCTACCAAGAAAATCAGATGGGAGGTTCAGCTTAAAGCAGCCTAACCAAGAGGTGAAACGAGTGATTCCAACCAATTGAAGTGGATGAATGATGACTCAAACTATCAGGTCACTAAAAAAGCTAGAAAAGAGCTCAAAAGTGAACGAGCTCTGCATCAAGGCTACAGCACCCTATTAGACACGCAAGATAAGATCTTTGCAACAAAAAAAAAATAGGGAAGACTTTGGGAGGCCCAACCCAATAAAGACTCCCATTCTCTTCAGAAACAAGAACACGTTTTGTGCCTATCACAACGAGATCGAACACAGTACCTCAGATTGTAGGGACTTGAGAGACACCATCAAAGATTTCATCTAACAAGGTTGTTTGAATGATTACGTTGTGCGACCAACCAACCAACAACCTCAACAACCTCAACAGTTAGCACAACAGCAATTTTAATGAGCTCCTGAATGAGAGCACGGACCCGCTGTAAAAACCACCTTCACCACATATAGTAGCCCTCACCTCGTGGGTATGTCTCCATACTTGGGAATTTTATGAGCATGTATTAAGCTCGATTGTTAAATGTCAATAAAAGTTATAGAAATAATTCATATTGCTGTGCCATTCCTGTTTTTTAATCTCTTTATTGAATGCTAAGAGTTAAGCGGTCTTTTTGCCAAATATATAATATCTAAAACGTTAGCTAAGGTCCATCTATGTTGGCTTACTTGCCATCTATACGGCCTACCTGGACGTATAAGTTCTAAAACGTTAGCTGAGGTCCATCCATGTTGGTCTACTTACCATCTGTGCGACCTACCTGGATATATAAGATCTAAAATGTTAACTGAGGTCCATCGATGTTGGCCTACTTACCATCAGTGCAACCTACCTAGACGTATAAGATCTAAAACGTTAGTTGGGGTCCATCTATATTAGCTTACGAGTTATTCTGTGTGACCCACCTGGATGTATACTTTGGCCAGTAGGTGCCTTCCCAATTCAACGTTGTTAGCTGAGGTCCATTCATGTTGGCCTATGTGCCATCTGTGCGACCTACCTAGACAACATGGTAAAGCTTATGCTGTATTTGCTTAGGTTCCAACCCTTTGAGCGTAGCCTGCTGTATAAGCTCGGGTTCCAACCCTTTGAGTGCAGCCTATTATATTTGCTCGGGTTTCAGCCTTTTTAGTGCAGCCTGCTGTATTTACTTGGGTTCCAACCTTTTGAGCGTAGCCTCTCGAAAGGTTATCTCGCTATTAGCTGAGGTCCATCCATGTTGGCTTAAGTGCCATCTGTGCGACCTACGTGGATAGCTCAACCAAATGTACAAGTGAAGGTTCCGACCTTAAGAAGCTTCATCTCCTAAGCTCTCAAGCTCGCAGCAAGTATTGTTATTATTCATTAACAAACAAATAACTTTATTTCTTAGTCCACAGGAAATCCAGGGACTTAGCGGGATTAAAGCACAAAACAACACTGAAGCAAGCAAGTAGATGCCAAGCAAGCCTCATGACAAAGAGAATCAGGCAACCTACCCCCCATGCTTCTCCACCTCAATTCACTGCCTAGCCTTGGCGACTTGCACCTCGGCCTTATTTATGACAAAGAGCAACTTCACTCTCAGCAACTGAAACTCGCTGCACAACTTGCTTTACTCAGCTGAAGTCTGACCTTGCAATCGTATAAAAGCCTTCCTCAGGAGTTAAAGGAAGAATCTGAAAGGGCAGCACAACAAATTCAGATGCACCAACAGGTCCAGATGCGATGGCTTTTAACAGCAAGTTCCAAGCTCCCAGTCCACAAAATGCACTGAGAGTTAGGGGGCTAATGTTATGGGTATTTTTGAGATTACACATACGGGCCGGTAAAAGCCCAATGGACTGACCCAATGGACAAAGGACCAACTTGCCAGCGTCCAGCTCACAAAAGCTCATCCCCAGATCATAAGACATCCAGCTCATGGATATAAGCTTTCAATGAACTAGACCTCAGCTCACATGAATAAGCTCTCAAGTCTCAGGTCGCCGATCATAATAAGAGCTGCTTAACCTAGCTCCAACTCGCTTAGAGTAGAGCCAGCTCGTGGCATGGTATAACGTGCACGTTGAATATTTTAAGAATAGTAGCAACACAATTTAAGGAACATGCAACTACAAAATCAAGACCCTGATTTTATGGGATTTGACCCTACATTAATGAGTGTCAGTATTGAAAAGTGTAATTAATAATTTTCTTATTTCACAAACTGTAGCACCTCCCCCTCTCTATAAATAGAGGGTTGAAATTCATTTTAAGGGGCTGGTCTCTCTCTCGCACATCAGAAACACAGATAATAAAAAAGACTGCCTCTCTAACCAGAGAAGGCACCGTGGACGTAGGCAATTCATTAGCCGAATCACATAAAAACCCATCTCAACTTCTTCCTCTCTACCTCTCCTCTCTCTTTTCTGCTTTGTTTTGTAAAATCTGTAATTCTGGGCTTCAAGAACTTGGGTTGACTGAAATCTAACATCAGCAGAACTCAAATGTAAGGATGAACTTTGAATGTTCATTGATTTGAGTTGTTTAATATTTTTATTGAGGTGTTGAGATAAATTATATTATTGAATTAAATATTTTATGGAATTTTTCACTAATTGAGTTTTAGCTTTAGAGATTTAAGTAATTGATTGAACATTGTATTATATTGATGTTTATGGCAAATTGGGGTGTTATGCTAATTATTTTCATGGCTCATACAAGTTAATAAATTATAAGTAGACAATAACTGATGTGGGGAAGGTCGAAAAATGACCATATAGTCACCAATTCTCTTGTTCCAAACAGTATCAATACAAAGGCATAGCCACAGAAAACATAAGAATCCAAAGAAAGGATTAACTACTACTTCTGTTTGGAAGATTCCATTTTGGCTAACAAATTATCTTTTCACCAGCAGTCTGGTTGTTTTAAACTTGACAGCTCCTGATAAGATTTAGTAGGTAATTTGAGAACATTAATACCATTTAGTCAGTGAATTGCAATCAAGTCAAAGAGAAGGCTCATCATGCATTACTTATTGTCATCAATAAGTATTAATGCCATCACTTTTTCACTAACCCTCACCACTTCACCATGAAAATGTATCCAAATTGATTCAGAATTTCAGATACAACTTTTTTTTTCCTAGTAATAAATCATGTTAACCATTTAATCATATAATTATCTTAGTAACCATTTAATCACAACAATCAACCTTGCTTTCTCATCGCTATAAACTGGTTCATTGTGAATGAAAAAGAAAATTAATGTCAGCATGAAAATTACAAAGCAAGCATTGATGCACAGATTACGTCCATTTCATAAGCTATTGCACTTATTTCGAGATACTTAAACGTTGTACTATCAGCAGGGACCGCAGCATTCTTTCCCCCAGCTTCAACAACAATGTTGCTTAAAGTCATGCGCTCAATTAATCATATTGTTATAGGAACATCTCACCCAAACTAAATCAATCTTGCATTTCCCATGTACTCAAGCCAGTGGTGGCAAGCCTGTGTTGGGATTGCTGAGGAGCCATGACCAAGTTGATGAATGCATGTTTCTATAAGATGGATTAATTCCTAATGGATATCCAATTTTCTTGTAGAATGATCAACTTCTTCACACATAAACCATATCGAAGAGTGAGGTGTGAGCACTACGGAGAAATGGAGCTTGGATATGGCCAAAACCTTCTCTATTCATATGCACCATATTGAAGGGTTAAGTGTGTGCACTCCGATAAGGGATGTTGTTAGTAAATCCAACTCTTATATAACTTTCATTCGCCTGATTTCATTAAATCAGGCCAACCTCAGGTTAACACCATGCCTCCCATCTTGTTGACTAATTCAATCTGTTAATTTTCTATCACTTCTAGTAAATTGTTCATTCAATCGTCTTTCGGTTTCATGATTCATTTAATTTCTTATCGGAAAAAATATCTTCACAATCGAGATGAGTTGAGACAATGATATTTGTAATCTAGGGCTAGGTGTATCAAGATGGATTTGTATCATTTTCACTATATTGTCTAGATGACCATATTAACTTATACAAAATTTTCTCACCTATTTTGACAAACTTTATCTTTGGTTGGGGGTAAGTACACGCCTACATTCTATTATGATTAGTCAACATACCATATATTATTGGTTTAAAAATATACATATCTTATTATATTGTAATAGTGTGTCATTCATCATGTCATACAATATATAATGCGTCATTGATCACATCATACAATGCAGACATCATTGATTACATCATTTTATTATTTGTAAGTAACTTTTGAATTTCTAAATTCATTATTTAGATTACATTGCATTGAATAGATGAGTATTAATCTCTCTTTCTTAAGACTTAATCCAAGCAATTACTTTTTTAGGTGACATTTATTTGTTTTTTGACGATAGATAGAACAATGTTAAATTTTACTAAATACAGAATGATGACCGAAAATTAAAAATTTAATGACACTTTTTTTTTTTGTATAAAAACTGAATATAAGTAGTAAATTGTTTGTTTTTTAAGTCACAAATATCCGAAAATAATTATTTTTGCATATATACTATTTTAACAATTGTTTGTAATATATTTATATATTATTTTTTAAATGAAAACTATATTAAGTAATTTAAAAATTAGGCAAAGTATTTTTTTTTTTAATATATAAGATTGTCGGTCAAAGCCAGGGGCCTTGCCCTTGAAGATGGCTTAGGTATAATGCTTTGTCCAAGTTATTTCCTAAAGCATTTTTCTTTGAAAAAGCTTGCTTCCATTTCCCAAAATAAGAAATTTGATGCAAGTGTAATGGGATAGAATTAAGAAATGAAGATGATTCTGAAAGCAAATTTAAGACAACAAGTCATTGGATGCCATCAATTTCTTTCATTTGAAGTATGTAACTTAGAAAAATATTATGATAAAAAGTTCTTTACACAAATAATTTTTACCAAGATAGTGATCAACATAAAGCAAAATTATAGCAACTGGCAACAGATGATTATCAACAAATTGCCTCAACAAGGGAAAAGTGATCATGAAAAACCATAGGAGAAGTTTCAGCTTTATGTCGAAGTAAAACAGAGGTTGCTCTCTCTCAACTTTTCACAGACAGACAACAAAAAATATACCTGGACCTTGATTAAATCAACTAGCAGAATGTTATTCAAGATGTTGAAACAATAAAGTGAAGACATAAACTCAATTAGATATAACATATTCTTAGACAAAATTCTTAAAAAAAAAATAAAAGTAATAATATCATCACCATCTATGAACTACTTATCTTATGATATATATATATTTTTTAATAGTAATATATATTAACTTCTATAGTAAGGACTAAACTAGTCAAATTCTTGCCTATCTTTCCAAATTAAAGATCTAAAAATGTAATCCAACTAAAGAATTTTACCCAGAAAGATGTTTGATGAAGTATACGTCAACAAAAAATTATGTGATAAGTATATCGCCCATTGCACACTTCTTATTTTGTATATATCAACAAGAGACAAGAACAAAAATATAAATTGCAAAATCATCTGGCATCAAGCTTGTACAAATCTTACTTATAAAATTATAACATAATTGATTTTAAGTAATTTTGTATTTAAACTTTATACAATTACTTAATGACTATTATTATTATTATTATTATAAGTCCGAAAGGAATCGAAAAGGAGTTGTTAAGATTTTTAACATTTGAATTAGTTTTTTTTTTTCCTTTCTATAATTGAAATACATTAGATTGGTTGTAGAGATTAGAGAGTTAAAAGCTACTGAAATTTATTTTAAAAATTGAACAAATGGATGGATGGAATAAATGGGTCTTGAGAGAGATATTTTGGGTTGCAATAGAATCAGCTGTATAATTATTACTTAATGGTTCCATATTAATAATTAAGATATAATTTTATGTATAACACATACCATATGAACATACTTTGTGCCTTGCTTGCTTTAAACCACTGCATCTCCAATTTACTCTTCAAATGTCCAAGTTCACAAACAACTCTGAAATCCAACCATGGGTTAAATGATGGCTTCAATGTAAAATTAAATTCGATGCAAATTCGATTCAAAATTGTTAGATCAAATTTAGTACAGATTAAAAAATTCAAATTTGAAAATATCATATTTGGACAATTTAAATTCAACCTAATTATCACTATTGATTCAAATTAAAAGCCATATCAATCGTGGGATCCAATTTTTGAATCTCATATCATCCATCTCTCATGATTAACCATCAAAACATAGCCTAAATGGTAGTGTGAAGCACGAAGTAGGATATAATTTCTATGACATGGTAGTTATATTAATAATGGAGATATAAATTATATAATCAATGGTCTTCTCTTATAATTTGAGGGTCTTAGTCCACTTGCATGGATCCTGACACAAAATGAAGTGACTTGTGATTTTGGGCTTAAATGGGCCTAATTTGAAGTATTGATGTCTATCAATTGTCATAATCTCTGTTAGTAAGCTTTAAGTCATTTGGATTGTGGGTTTTCAGTCAACATATGGGCCTATATAGTTGTAAGGCTCTAATCCAAGTGGACCTAAGAGATTATTTGAGCTCAAATAAGAATTAATAAATAGGCTCAAATTGAGTATAAGCCCAAGTTATATAATAATGTTAAAACAATTGGACAAAAGCCTAATTAGCTAGATGAATTTGGTAGTTGTTATGGGTATTTTGGCGTAATGGACCAGGAATGGAAGCCCATTATGTCATCTTGTAAAGCCCAGAAAGTGCCGGTCAAATGGACAAAAGTCAAATGAAGGAATATAGCCATTTATTAACTTGTGCGCCCAAACACATCTAATTACGCGGTTGAGCGTCTTAAAACATTAAGTATGGAGTGATTGTATGAAGGCAAGAGCATGAAAGTAATCTGCTCGCAATCAAAAGGCTGTTCGATAAGTGCCTTTCAGAAGAAACTATCGCAGTGATCAGGAAGTCTGCTCGTGAGCCCGATAGTCTCAGCGATTAGGAAGTCTGATTGTCTGCTCGATAGTCAGAGAGACGGTTAAGTCTACTCGTCTGTTCGACAATAGAAACATATGATTCTTGAAGTAGTCTGCCCGTTTGATGCAACGCTTGGTCACTGAGCAGTTTGTTCGCTAGAATTGACCAGTTGACCTTCTGGAAGGAGAATCAATTCAAAACAGGAAAGGAGTCGACTTACCTATTTTCATGCAAATAGAATCTCTACATTCTTGGAAATTGCTATATGTGTGGAAGAGATAATCTCGAAAGATATTATCTCAATTAATGTATATTATTTTTTGCCTAATCTGTAAGATTCTTTAAGCCTATTCTGATTGTGAGATCTCCGCTATAAATAGGAGATGGAATTCAGTGTAAAGGACAAGGTGAAATAAAATACAATTACTCTAGTAGAGCGAAAGGGTAATTATCGTGGACGTAGGCCATAGTTTTTGCCGAACCACGTAAAAGTCTTGTTGTGTCCTATTTGTGTTGGTCCTATACTACTTGTTTGGTGTGAGGTTTGTTGTGTCACAGGTATTGGGCTCAGAGAACTAGATTGACCAAAATTGAGTGTCAACATCTTTTGGCGCTAGAGGAAGGGCCCAGACTGTGATTTAACGAATCTATTATTTTACTTTTTTGTTGTGATTTGCTGACATGGCCAGGATCAAGACAACCAGGGTTGTTGCAACGGAAGCTAACCAATTGGAGGCGCACCAAGGCCAAGGTCAGGCGGCAAGGACGTCTAGTGCCGCTTTGCCATCGCTTCCCCCACAACAAGTTGTTGATGGAGGAGATGTTGTACCGGCTTGCAACAACGTCAGGAAGCGCGCCAGGAGGCTTTAGAAAATACGGTGGCGCAATTGGCAGAAGCCATTAGAACTTTGATGCAGGCCCGAACCCAGGAGGCTCCCAGAAACACGGACCATCAACCCCGATCGGTAGGTGTCGTGCCCATTAGAAGAGAAGAGGCTAGCAGGATAAGAGAATAGCCGGCAGTTTCTGTTCGTTCCTCAAATCTACGCCCCAGAGGGGCAGGACGTCTACCTCGCGAAGAAGAAGCGGTTCCACATCCTCCCAATCGGAGAGTCAGAGCAAGTCAGGGCGACAGTCACCGTAGGGAGAATAACCCCGGAGATGGAAGAGGTCGGTGGTGCAACGGGGAACGTTCATACCGACAAGAGTCGCCCCATGTAGAAAGTTCTCGCAGGAGGAATGGATCACGTGAAAGAGTGTCACTGGATCGAGGAAGGTCGCGAACCCGCTTCTCAGTAGTAGGGGAAAGTCGGAGGAATCGACAATCCCCGGCAAACAGGGTTGAACGACGAGATCCAATGGTACAAGAATTAATGCAGAGGGGTGCAGCAGTTAGAGACTAGACCTGGGCTCCATGACCAGGCAAGGGAGCAAGAAGATAGAACTCCATTCTCAAGAGAGATTGAAACGTAGTTGCTGCCTCCAAGATTCAAACTCCCGAACATCCCACTTTATGACGGGGATAGTGACCCATATGACCATTTAGACACTTTCAACGTTCAAATGGATCTGCAGACCTCTAACCCTCTGGTCAAGTGTAGGGTGTTCCCAGCGACACTAGGGAATGTGCCAAGGATGTGGTTGAGAAGTCTGCCAGCCCGCAGTATAAATAGCTGGGATGAATGCCAGAGGAAGTTCAAGGACCAGTACAAAGCATTGAGAAAACAGCTTGCGCCAACTTGCCACTTGGCAACTATCTTTCAGAAGCGGGAGGAGACTTTAAGAGATTACATCGCCAGATTTAGGCGGGAAGTAAATAATGTGGAGAACCCCTCTGATGAAAGTATCTTAACCGCAATTTCTGTAGGGCTGCGAAAAGATGGAAAGCTTTACAAAAGCATCTACCGTAATCCTATGAAAAGTTTGGGGGAATTTTATGATCGTGCAGCAAAAGAGATGTGCTGGGAAGACACATTCGGGCAGAAGAAGTCTAGCAAGCAGGAAAAAGGAGCGAGCAGTTTACGCCAAGGAAGAAAGAGGGATCGGCGTGAAAGCGAAGAGAGTAGTCACAAACATCGCTCCAGTAATCAGGTAGCAAAACGGTCAAAAAATGAGTCCCGAAGAAAGACATCTCCACCTAGAGATCGCTATCAGAGTTACAGTATCCTGACTGACAGACAGGACAGAATCTTTGAAGCAGAAAAAAGACGGGAGAACTTTGGGAAGCCTAGTCCCATGAATATCCCGAGGAGATTCCAAGACCTAAGGAAGTATTGCGCTTATCATAGAGAAAACGGGCACTATACATCTCAATGCAGGGAACTCAGGGATGCAATCGAAGATTTGATCAGACGAGGCCGTTTGAGGGAATATGTGGCGCACCCTGAAAATCGGCATCCATTACAAGGGCATCAGTTGGCACAAGAGCACCCTGATACATCTCAGCAACCTTCCCAGCAACAACCACAGCATATGGCTGATCAAGGCCACCAGCCCGCTGTAAGGACTATCTTTACTATTTGTGGAGGACCGCACATCGCAGGGACGTCTAACAGATCGCAAGAGCGCTATGTGCGGGAAGCCAGTCGAGTCTTGCTAACAGGTCAGAGTGGAAAAGAAGGGCCGATTAAAAAAGCCAGAGTAGCCGCAGGTGGTATGTTGTTTAATGAAGATGATGCTCAAGGTGTGCATTGGCCTCATAATGATGCACTGGTTATCAGGGCAAGAATTGGTAGTGCTGAAGTAAGAAGGATAATGATGGACACAGGCAGCTCGGTAAACGTGATGTACAAGGGTTGTTTCGAACATATGGGTTTAACATCTGAGCAGTTGACTCCATCCCCAGAACCCTTTTTTGGCTTCACAGGAGATGCAATTGTACCGCTGGGGCAGATTAGACTTCCCCTCGCCATAGGGGATTCGAGCAGACAAGCTCTTGCAATGGCTGATTTCCTAGTCATCGATTGTCCATCGGCGTACAATGTTATCCTTGGGAGACCAACTATGAATGACCTTGATATAGCAATATCCACCCGAACGCTCACTATTAAATTTCCTACCACGAACGGAGTAGGATGTGTTAGAGGAGAGCAGGAAGTGGCAAGGAGGTGCTATAAAAATGCAGTAAAAGGAGGGGTTAGAGGAAAAAAGGTCAGCATGGTGACCGAGGAAAGGAGACAACCAATCAGCATGACAGGAGTCGGTCAGGACCTGGATCTGAGAGAAGTAGATGAGGATCGAGTAACAGGCCCTGTGGAAGAATTGGAGGAGGTGCAGGTTAGCGAGCAGGATACAAGACGGTATCTGAAGATAGGGAAAGAACTACCCTCAGGTATTAGAGAGCAGCTCGTTGAGTTCTTGAAGGAGAATCTGGATGTATTCGCGTGGACTCATGAAGACATGGTAGGAATCAGTCCCGAGGTAATGTCGCATAAGCTGAATATTAATCCTCTCCATAAGCCAGTTCGTCAAAAGAGGAGACCTATGACGGAGGAGCGATATGAGGCACTCAGGGAAGAAGTAGAAAAATTGCTAGCGAACAAACTTATTAGGGAAGTTCACTACCCTATCTGGGTAGCAAACCCTGTTTTGGTGAAGAAGAAAAATGGAAAATGGAGGACATGTATCGATTTCACCGATCTGAATAAGGCTTGTCCGAAAGACAGTTTTCCTCTACCTCTGATCGATCAACTCGTTGACAGTACTGCTGGACATCAACTCCTTAGTTTTATGGATACCTACTCGGGGTACAATCAGATCCCAATGGACCCGGGTGATGAGGAGCACACCTCTTTTATTACTGACCGGAGACTTTATTGTTATAAGGTAATGTCATTCGGATTGAAAAATGCGGGGGCCACTTACCAACGGTTGGTGAATATGATGTTCGAACGTCTTATTGGGGGAATAATGGAAGTATATGTCGATGACATGTTGGTAAAATCTAAACAGGCGTGCAAGCATGTGCAAGACTTAGAGGAGATGTTCCAGATCTTGTGTAAGTATCAAATGAAGTTGAATCCCTTGAAATGTGCATTTGGAGTAGCCTCGGGTAAGTTCTTAGGATTCATGGTCAACAGCAGAGGGATCGAAGCAAACCCTGAGAAAGTTAAAGCCCTCATTGACCTGAAATCACCCACTAAGATCAAAGAAGTGCAGAGCCTAAACGGTCAAGTCGCCGCCCTAAGCAGGTTTATATCCAGGTCGACAGACAGATGCATTCCGTTCTTTGATGTGCTGAAGAAGGCTAGAAACTTCCAATGGACTGAGGAATGTGAAGCGGCTTTTCAGCAACTAAAGGAATACATGGGCCGAGCACCTTTACTATCCAAGCCAGTAGAAGGGGAGAAACTAGTCGTTTATTTGGGAGTTTCTCAGCACGCCCTTAGTGGGGCCCTGGTTCGTGAAGAAGATGGAAGGCAACTTCCCGTGTACTATGTGAGTAAAAGGTTGCTTGAGGCAGAAACTAGATATACACCCATGGAAAAACTCGCATATAGTTTGGTGGTAGCATCGAGGAAGCTCCGCCCTTACTTCCAAACCCATACCATTGAAGTTCCGACCAGATACCCCCTGAAACAGGTTCTTCAGAAGCCTGATACCTCTGGTCGTTTGCTAAAGTGGGCCATCGAGCTCGCCCAATTTGAAATAGAATTTAAGCCTCGAACGGCAATCAAAGGGCAGGTGCTAGCAGATTTCGTGGCTGAGTTCACAGGGCCGAGTAATGATGAACCCGAGACTTCTGAAGGTTCATTCTGGGAATTGTATGTAAATGGTTCCTCAAGCGAGTAGAAAGCTGGGGCCGGCATAATACTGATTAGCCCAGAAGGTCATAGAATTTTGTCTGCCTTAAGATTCGAATTTAAGGCCACCAACAATGAAGCCGAGTATGAAGCGTTGTTGGCGGGGTTACGATTGGCCAAAGAGGTACGAGCAGAACGGGTAAGGATTTACAGTGATTCTCAGCTTGTTGTAGGCCAGGTCCGGGAAGAGTATCAGGCCAAAGGGTAAAAAATGGCCATTTATCTGTAAAAAGTTCGGGAACTTCTAGTGGGGTTTGAGAAGTATGAGTTGCAGCATGTTCCGCGATCACAAAACTCTCATGCAGATGCATTAGCTTGTTTGGCCATGGCCAAGCATGCAGATTTCATGGGAGTTGTACCAATAGAGGTGTTGCCCGTTCCTAGCACGGAGTCACGAGATGAGATAATGACGATTGTGGTGGCGCAGGACTCCTGGATGAATCCTCTGGTGGAATATTTGCAAAGTGGGAAGTTACCTGAGGAAAAATTAGAATCTCGTCGTCTTCGAACGAGAGCTGCCCGGTACTGCATTTATGATGATAAACTATACAAGACGGGATTCTCAGCTCCGTTTCTTAGATGCATCGACGGTCGGGATTGTCAGGTCGTGTTGAGCGAAATACATGCTGGACATTGTGGTAATCATGCCGGGGGGCTATCATTAGCCCAGAAAGCTCTCCAGCAAGGGTACTATTCACCGATAATGAAAAAAGATTCAATTGAAATAGTCAAGAAATGTGACAAATGTCAAAGGTTTGCCAAAGTGCCTCGAGCCCCTCCAACATTTTTGCAACAGATGGTCAGTCCGTGGCCCTTTACCATTTGGGGTATGGATTTAATAGGACCGCTCCCCACAGCCCGAGGAAGGTGTAAGCATGCCATTGTAGTAGTAGATTATTTTACGAAATGGGCAGAAGCTAAGGAGTTGGCCGAAATATCTTCCACTAAGATTGAGAAATTTGTTTGGGAAAATATCATTTGCAGGTTTGGAGTCCCACAGCAAATCGTGACAGATAATGGAACCCAGTTCAGCAGCGAGCAGTTTCAAAGGTTCTGCAAGGACCTCGGAATTAAAAAGAGCTTCTCAGCGGTAGATCATCCGCAAGCCAACGGACAAGTGGAGGCTATTAACAAAATCATCAAGCAAAACTTGAAAACTAAGCTGGAAGCAAGGAAAGGAGCTTGGGTAGACGAGCTGCAAAAAGTGTTATAGGCGTACAGAACCACTGCTCGTAACACTACCGGAGAAACTCCTTTCTCATTGGTTTATGGTTCAGAAGCGACGATTCCAGCAGAATATGAGGTTGCCAGTCAGCGTAGAACAACGTTCAACTTGGATGATAACGACCATCTACTCACCGCTAATTTAGATCTGGTGGAGGAGGCAAGGGATGATGCCCAAGTAAGGATTGTTGTCTACCAGAGACGAGTGGCCAGATTCTACAATAGGAAGGTCCGTACCCCAAAAGTTTAAGACGAGGGATTTAGTTCTGCCTCTTATTTTATCTACTGCCCGAAAAGCTAGCGAGGGAACGCTTAGTCCAAATTGGGAGGGGCCTTACATTGTGAAAGAAAGTCTATAGAATGGAGCCTACCATCTAGCTAGTTTGGGAGGAGCAGAAGTCCCCCGAGCATGGAATGCTGAAAATCTGCGACCATACTATGTTTAAGTTATATGGTTTTTTGCTTGTTTTGATAATTGATTTTTTGGATAAGTGCAGTTGAATCAATAAAGATTTTCTTCAAAGAATAATTCCTGATCGTTTTACATTCAACCAATTCTCACTTCTACTTATGCTTTGGAAGGTTCAATTGTTACCTGTGATTGAGTAGACTCTGGAAGGTTCAATTGGCACCTATAAGCAAACGTCCTGGAAGGCCTTAGCATCGCCTGTGAGTACATAAACTCTGGAAGCAATGCTCATGACCTATGGACTTATGAAATAACCTTGGAAGATCTATGCAACCTGTGAGCGAACAAGTTCTAGAAGGAGCATTTGATCTGTAGGTTCAAACGAGCAGGGGAAAGGGGCCCCAAAAGGGATAATTTTAGCAAGACTAGCTGTCCCCATACCTACTCTGCTCGGACAAATTCAAAAGCTAGGAAAAAGTGATAAACCAAGCAGAGGTAAGGGGTCTTAAGAGAGTAATCACAGCGCAATTGCTGTCCCCACACCTACTCTGCTCATATAAGATAGGTCAAAGTTTCAGCTTACGCGATTGAACAAAATGACTAACAAAGACGTACAGATAAAGAATAACAACAAATACTTCATTAAATTAAATAAAATTGTCAATAATACAAATTTAAACATTGGGAGGAAAATTTTATTGGCCAAACGCCCCGCTGTCATCTACATTGATTGGACGAGGAGAGCTGGAAGAAGACCCTGTGTGGGTGGAAGCAGCATTATCGGGGAGAGGAGCTCCGGACGATGAGGCTAGAGGATTGGCCTTGGATTGAGCTTGTTGAGCGTATAGCTTTACCTCTGCCACGGCTTCCGAACCAAAGAATGAAACATCTACATCTGGTCGTTTGAGCCACAAATTGTACAGGAATAAACTTCCTGTTCTTTCCTCTGCCTCCCGAACCGCAGTTTCAGTACGCTCTTTCTCCAAAGCAATTTGTTCTTTGAGGGAGATCGTCTCTTGCCTCATTGCTTCCATAATGATCTTAGCTTCAGCGGCTTCATGCTCGTGCAAGGACAACTTCCCTTTCAGTTCCTTATTCTCGATTTTCAACTTTTCCTCCGACTCTTGAGCAAAATGAAGAGCATGATTCATTTTTTCGATTTCCTTGTCCCTAGAAGCAATCTGCTTTTCTTGCATCTGCATGGTCTCCCGCTGTTCGTACTTCTGGTTGAGTACCTTTTCATTTTCCTGCTCCAGCTCGCGGTAGGCCTTTCTTGATTTTTCAAGCTCCAACTCATAAGCACCTACTTCTCCTTGCATTCTATTCTTCTCATCCTCTAGGGAATTGATGGTGGCTTCCATGGTGGCTTTCTCCTCGGGCCAGTCCGCGATTTCTCTTAGAAGTTTCATGTACGCCATGGACGCCTGAAATGAAGTGTTATACAAGACAAAAGGAAGCAACAACGATAAAAATAAAAGACTTACGAGCATGTTGTGGAAACCCAAGTAATTGATTAGCCTCTCGCCCTTCATCTCTTCCTTATAAAGGGCCGGCTTCTTCATTCCCAGGAACTGAGGAGCACGATCTAAAAGATCTTGGTAATATATCCTCGCCTCAAAGTCTTGGGTTGGCTCTTCAGCAGCAAAGCCTGTCTCATGCGTCTTTTGGTGCTTGGTAGGGGGTTCTGCCGTTTTTGAACCAGCAATCCCTTTGACTTTATCTATACTTGGATGGGGAGCAGTCGGGGAACTACTGGAAGTAGGAGTAAATTGGGGGATGGCATCTTTATGAATATTCGAAGATTTTTTCGCCACCGATTTCTGCCTCATAAGGCGAACAGGGGACGCGTCAGGATCTTTTTGTTCAGGCGATTCCGAAGGGACCTCAGTGGCAGGGGGAAAATCAGAACCCTTAGCAGCCTGATCGGATTCCTTTAAGGCAGAAGCTTGACCTGGTAAAGGTTGTTCAAAATGAAGCCTCACCATTTTCGGCGTTTGAAGATTCACAAAATTTGGGATTTCTTGTCCGGAGACTTCAAAAGCAGAAGGGATCTCTTTATCTTCACGAGAACTTAAGCTGGAATCCTTATCCAGCAACTCTTGGTCGGCCGCGGGAGCAAGACCATGTAGTTGAAGCAGATGCTCAGAAGGTGGCTGGTCGTCCGAAGGAGTTTTCACTTCAGAAAATCTATCTAACAAAGAGAGTTCTTGATCTGACAAAGGAATTTCACCCCTGGAAACATCTGCACAGAAAAAATATTAGTAACGAGCAGAATGTAAATTAAAATAAGTAAAGACACAAGCACACTTACTGGGAGAAAGACAGAAGGAAAAATTCCTCAGGTTCGACAAAGAAAGACATGACACGTAGAACCATCGCGACTTATAGTCGCCTACGTTGGATTTACCAACACCCTGAGGAAGGCTTACTTTGTAAGGGGATTTTCTAGCCGAGGCATAGTAAAACCCATCTTTCTTCTGGGACTTTGGGCCCGTGGTGCTTCTAAATAAGAAAAGATGATGAATCATTGCAGGGGTTGGAGGAGGAAGGCCGTTTTTGAGGAAAATTGAGGCCAAAGCGGTCAGATGGGCGTAGGAGTTAGGAGTAAGTTGAAAAGGGGCTAAATTAAGGTCGTTCAGAAGATTGACCAGATAAGGATGAACTGGAAATCTGAATCCAGCTTCTATATGTTGGTGGCTAATGGCAATGAAACGCCTAGGAGGAAACGCCGCGTGATCAGAAGCCTTGGGCACCATGGCCTGGCAGCTAGTAGGTAAGGAAAAACCTTCAGCAATGGTTTCAAGATCACTAAGGCTAAAGGAAGACTCGTATCGAAAAAAAGGGGTGCGAGCAGAGGAAGTGTGATGGTTAGAAGGGGCTGAAGTAGCCCCACCACTTTGTGGGGAAGCATTACTAGTATCCCTGACTTGGTCAAGATCCTCCTCGGAGGCTGCATCAGTGGACCCCACCTTATGATCGCGA
This sequence comes from Dimocarpus longan, assembly GCA_022984855.1. Taxonomy (NCBI): domain Eukaryota; kingdom Viridiplantae; phylum Streptophyta; class Magnoliopsida; order Sapindales; family Sapindaceae; genus Dimocarpus; species Dimocarpus longan. Next base: position 9,462,910 of record CM041013.1, read on the forward strand.
CGACTACGACCAGACATCTACAAAAGCAACAAGGACATCAGGACGCAAAGAACAGACCAGAGCTCAGTACTTAATGGGTACCCCTATGTATATAATGGGGGCTACTGAGCATAGGGACCATCCTTTTTTATAAACCTAACAGATAATAGGGAATGTTGAACAAGCCAATCGACTATTAAACCTACCATGATAAGGAAATCAAACGAATGCTAATAAGGAATGTCGCATATAGGCACAACTTGAAGCAGCAATGTGTGTGATTGTCTATTCTTTTTAATAGAATCATGTTACTGAGTACACACAAGCAATAATCATGGCAGAAAAGATTAGAAGTTACCTTGGGTATGGTGCATTTTGCTGATGAAGAGATCTAAGGATGCAAAAAGATGACGACAGATGAGAATATTAGAACGACTGTTTGCAAAAACAGACGAAAGAAGGAGAAAATGGAACGACAAAAGGATAATATATAGCTGATGTCCCGAAATCCAAGTCGTCAAACCGAAACGTTCTAATCGTCGCCAATAAGTTGACAATACGGCACGAAAAGCTGAAAGAGTCATCATAATGAGCAACCATTGAAAAGACGCACATTTAATGCATGTAGCAATGAACGCGACGTTTGAGAGACAAGGAGCCGACGCCTAGGGAAGTGACACATGGCACAAGTAAAAAAAAAAAAAAGAAGAAAGGGGGGAGGCAACGATTCACATCCCGCCAAAAGTGTTCTGGGCATGAAAGCATTGTTTCCAGTACAAAGAGTGTACTAGAAACAAGGGGGCTAGTGTTATGGGTATTTTGGCGTAATTGACCAGGAATGGAAGCCCATTATGTCATCTTGTAAAGCCCAGAAAGTGTCGGTTAAATGGACAAAAGTCAAAGGAAGGAATATAGCCATTTATTAACTTGTGTGCCCGAACACACCTGATTACGCGGTTGAGCATCTTAAAACATTAAGTATGGAGTGATTGTATGAAGGCAAGAGCATGAAGGTAATCTGCTCGCAATCAAAAGGCTGTTCAATAAATGCCCTTCAGAAGAAACTATCGCAGCGATCAGGAAGTCTGCTCGTGAGCCCGATAGTCTCAGCGATCAGGAAGTCTGATTGTCTGCTCGATAGTCAGAGAGACGGTTAAGTCTGCTCGTCTGTTCGACAATAGAAACATATGATTCTTGAACTAGTCTGCCCGTTTGATGCAACGCTTGGTCACTGAGCAGTTTGTTCGCTAGAATTGACCAGTTGACCTTCTGGAAGGAGAATCAATTCAAAACAGGAAATGAGTCGACTTACCTATTTTCATGCAAATAGAATCTCTACATTCTTGGAAATTGCTATATGTGTAGAAGAGATAATCTCGAAAGATATTATCTTAATTAACGTATATTATTTTTTGCCTAATCTATAAGATTCTTTAAGCCTATTCTGATTGTGAGATCTTCGCTATAAATAGGAGATGGAATTCAGTGTAAATGACAAGGTGAAATAAAATACAATTACTCTAGTAGAGCGAAAGGGTAATTATCGTGGACGTAGGCCATAGTTTTTGCCGAACCACATAAAAGTCTTGTTGTGTCCTGTTTGTTTTGGTCCTATACTACTTGTTTGGTGTGAGGTTTGTTGTGTCACAGGTATTGGGCTCAGAGAACCAGATTGACCAAAATTGAGTGTCAACAGTAGTCATGCAAAGAATAGAAAGAACCAAAAAAAAAAAAAATGATTTGCACTAATAAAGAAAGATAATTTTCCATCCATTAAGGAATTAGTCAAATTAGATCTTAAAATTGAGGAAGTGATTGATGGAAAAAAATGGCAAATATATTTATATATTTTTCCTAATTATCACAATTAAGGTTTGAAACCAAATTTACATAAAACTTTTCTTTATTCATAGCAACCAACACTCTCCCTAGAAAACATACATAAAGTATTCAAAATTGTAGGCTATCTCTTCGTATCAGCATCACTATCCAAACGTGATTTCTAACATCGAAAGGCTTACAATTGATTTTAAGAGGCAATAAAAGTGGGTAGGTTTTCCTTTTATTTCTTTTACTCTCATCTCAAGTTCATGATTTGGTTTTAGGAGTACTAAGACCCATTTTGGTTCCTAGATTTTTGGCACAATGGTGTCTAGGCTATATTTTTGGACTTAGATAATGGCTAAGGTACTACTAGGTTATACTTAACGAAAAAGTATAAAACTTTATGTGTGATTAGATTTATATGTCTACTGTTCATATATTAAATTTTATAATTTCTCAATAAACATATTAAGAGATAAAAATTTCAGATTGGACTATGGTCAGAACCGAAATCTGCAAGATAGATTTCTAGTATGTGAGATTTTGACATTTTTAAGCATCCTAATAATGATGGAATGATCTGAAAATTTTTCTGTGGGTTATTTTAAATGTCTTCTATTAAAATATAATATTTTATGATTTTTTTTTATAACTATAGAATTTATTAAAATTCCTAGAGTCACTGGAGTATATATGACATACTGTTCCCAAGTCATATGGGTAAATGTGATATACCATTACTATTACCATAGGCATTGTGAGACATGAGCTACTGGTTTCTATTTAATAAATGTTAATATTAAATGTTTACAATTATAATATATATTTATTTTAAATCATTCAGTTATTGAAAATACAACAAATATTTTATAATTTTCTAATGTCATGTTGAATTTACTTGTTGAGTTGGTGGTTTATTCCTCATATTTACTACTTTTACAGATTACTAGGTTTTATTTCTATTAAGAGATGATTTCGAGTTATTGGTGTCACGTGGTGAAGGATTTCAGTTCTAAAACTATGACTATTTATCTTGCTATAATTTAAGAAGTAATTAAGTTTGTTCATTCGTTAGGACATAAATATAAGCATTGATTTTGAATGATCATGGATTTGAGTTGTTTAAAACTTTAATTGAGATGTTGAGATAGATTTATGTTATTTAAGAATAAATTACATTGTGAAATTTAAGTTTTATGAACTATCATTTTACATTCCTTGTATCGGGATTTGGGGTTTTAGAATGGTATATTCAGGTGGCTGATAGCAAACTTGGTAAATGTTTTAGGGAAACAATATTATAAATCTTAACAAAATAAAATTGCAAAATTAGGAATAGGTATGGGTTGAGGATAAGTATTGTCCAAGAAATTCCCATAATAGGAGTTTAATTTGATGCAATATGAGGAAAACAAGTAATGTAAAGAAGAAAAAAAGATTCCCATAAGTAAAATTTAAGGCAAGAATTTAATTTGATACTATTACGATACAAACATCATTGCTCAAAATTAGATTAATGTGTTGGTGATACTTTTTGTAGAAGGAATATGACTTCGAAAATAATTTTCTCAAAAATCATATAATTTTAGGATTTATAACTCTTGTATAATCATTAGTATATAGATAAGATTGATCAGGTCACAAGTTGATTATGTTGAGCTTTTTCATTGTTGAGTTCTAACCCTTCTTTTCACTCAATGTTCTAAAACTCGTTACTCGCGACTCGACCGGCGAGGCAGCGAGCAGCGAATACTCGACGACTCGGAGAGTACTCGGTTTGACCATCGGTCAACGGTTTGACCTATGGTCAAACTAGGTCAAATTTGTAAAAAATAAAATTTAAAAATTTTCTATAGGATTAAAATATAATCATATGACCATAAAAACCCATTAAATCTATCTCATGCAACCTCCAAAATCAGTTTAATATAATTACGTAATTATAACTTTAAAAATTTCGGTAATATAACTATTATTTTTTCAATAATTCCACTTGCAATATACAAAAATAACAATACTTCAAAAATCTATCACATCTAAACTACTTAAAATCTCTCATATTTCTTTCATTCTCAAACATAAGTATAAAACCAATAAGATGAATTGAAACATATAACACAAGAATTTAAATTCCTATGTAACAAATGTATAAAACCCTAAACAAATATAGTTTGTATAATCTATTAATATATCAATATTCAATCATCAGTTCATCATTCGGCCCTAAACAAATTTATATGAAAAACATAAAAGAGTGGTAAAACTTGAAAGCAAAAAAACAAAATAAATAAATAAATAACAAAAGAAAAAAGATGAAGAAAAAAAAAAAAACTAAGTCTGAGTTGGGCTAAATCGGCCCAAGTTGGGCCAATTTTACAAAGACCAAAACGACGCCGTTTTGGCAAAAAAATTAAAAAAAAAAAAAAAAAAAGATCGAGTAGGCCGATTCCAAGCGGGGCCGAGTTGGACCGAGTTTCTACAGGAATCGATTTGAACCCCCAGATCTGGGGGTTCTCAGTTCGGATCCCGATCGAGCGGCGAGAACTCGGAGAGTACTTGACCAACTCGGTCGAGTTTTTAAAAAATGTTTCTACTAAATGGTATTAGTGTTATAGTCACTCATAACTTTATTTATAGTGGCTCAGGATTAAGCCAAAAACCATTTCTTCAGTTGGTTATGTTAGGAAAACCAAATAATGATAAAACGCAACAAATAAATCTTTTCCACCTTTATGTGTCTAAAATAGGGTTTTCATCAAATGTCCAACATAATAATAAATCAATCAAAGCACCAAAGCACTAAAATAGTAAATCAATCACAAAGTAAGAGACCAAATTTTTACATGGAAAACCCAAAGTAAGAAAAACCACAACGACCATAGTTGACTTCAGAAACTTCCATTATCTCCAATAAAGTAATATAATAGGTTTTCTCTAGAATAACTATAGGCCTACAATAGCATCAAGAATATATATTCTTGGCTCAACAACATCATAGAAAGGATGATTGGAAAATTCAATTGGTTGATTTACAAAGCTTCTTACAAGGATTCTCCAGCGGAAATTAAGGCTAAATTTGATAAAGTTTAGCCACTTGATCATCAAACATGAAACCCAAAACCCACTTTCCCTTTCTTTCTCTTATTATTTTTCCCACTCAAAATTAGCAGCTACTTTTTTTTTTTTTTTTTTCTTTTTGATATACATGGTGCTACACATGAGGCAAAGTCTCCAATCATATTTTTTCCCCATTATGAGTGGCTATAGGCTTAAAATCTCTCATTTGGTTCAAGCCCATTACATGAGCAAACCTAACAAGCTGGACCATTTGATCTATGCTCCATGCTACTATTGGTCTTTTTTACTTGGTTACTATTTCATGTGCTTGGCTCCCCTGATTTGACAATGCTATTTGAGATTCTTTCATTTCAGATGATAGAGAAGGTTGAAAATATATCAGCAACCCTGAACAAGAAATTTAGAACTAGTTTAAACATTTCACTAGTAAAAAATAAAGGAAATACAATTGTTTATTATGTTAACTCACAAAAACAAGAAAAGAATAAATAAATAAATAAATATAACATTTGTGGTTTTAAATTAGAGAGTAACTTACATGGAATGGTAACGATGATGTCTTAAATTAACACTAGTTATGGAACGTGTGTACATTAGCATAAAACCATCAGTTGCATAGTTTGCAAGAGTGTGTGTTACAGAATATCACATATCATGCTTGAATATTAAGGACCATGTCTGGATCTGCTAGGAGAACAAAACTTTGGTTGGTTGCAACATTTAATACAAATCCCAACAAAATAATTCATATAGCACGAATTATGATGCCACTAGACTGACTTTATTTATCACTTTTGAAAAACGACAATCATATGCATAAGCTAGATGATGAGTTTGTGAACTTGTCAATTTGATAATCGCAAAAACTTAAGATAAAATTGGCATGAACTTAACCAGAATTTTTCAAGACATGGATAACAACACATCCAACACTAAAGGAAACAAAATTGCGTACGAGACATACATTTGAATTAGCATGTTTCCTAAAGCATCTTGGTGGCCTTTAGCATAGATATCTTGAGAATGAAGAACCAGTCCATCACACAGACCTTTGGGATTAAAAATCTGCCCATACCTTCAACAACCAAGCATGTGTCTACTATAACATTTGACATCGTGCTAAAAGAATTAATTTAAATTTAAACCATCATTTTCAACAAATGAAAATGCATACTGCTAATAATACAACTTGTAGCTAGTCATTAGCATCCCATTGATCAAATTTAAGCATTTTCTTGGCACTAGATAACTTATAAGTAGGAGACATTATACGATTGATTTCTTTGTTTTAGTTTTGCGTATGTAAACAACAATTAATAAAAGAATACAACATTTTCATTGTTTCTAGTTAGAAGGGAACTTACATTGAATGATATTTAATCATGTCTACCACTAACAGGGCAAATTGTGAAGGTTGTGTATAACCTATCATAGGACCATCGGTGTCGGTTTACATTACAGATAATTAGAATATTAATTTGAAATAACGCAAAACAAGTATGTGGTGCAAATTCACTTGACAGAAAATAAAGTAGTATTTATCAAACACATAGAATGAAACGCAATTTGTCAAAAACCTTACAACAAAAAACAGAATCTTTTTGCTTATGAAAGAAAATAAAATCTTTTTGTTATGTAAAAGAATGTATGCATGCATGCAGAACTTTTTTACCTGTATCCTTGAGGCAAAAAACCAGATATCCTGGGCAAATTTGCTTGACTACTTCAGTTGCCATGAACCTCGAAACCAATGTGACAACTTGATTTAAAATAATATAGAACATGGATGGAAGATTAGATTAGATGGAAATATGCCAATTACCTAGCTCTTATTGAAGGGAATGATCTTGCACTATGCATTTGATTGTTAACTCTTCGCCATCTGTGATACTTATCCTACTCTTCACTCTCTTGTATTCAACAAAACACCAAAGCCAATTTAATAACAATTTATGTGCTTATATATATATTGACATACCTATTTCATTTCCCACACACACAAGTATTGAAAAAAGTCAAAATTCCCAAGGTTGTTGACATTAAACTTTTGTTAAAGTTGATAAAAGTTGATCAATTGATATGGTTCTTATTCTATACATATAAAGTGTATATTATAGGGAAGAAAACAATGACACACATAAATGAAAGGTTATCTTAATCAAGCTTTGGATAGAAAAATTACTAGAAAAGAAAAAGAAAAGACAATAGCAGGACAAACTTGAAAAAGAAAAGAAAACAACAGGACAAGATTTTTAAAGATTTGAATAATCACCACATAACTTATAACCTCATATTTAATTAGATACCTCATGCCATTTGCTAGCTAGAGTCATTGTTTTTTATTATTTAAAGAACAAAGTGCATTAAGCTTCAACAAAAAGATCATAAGCTGTCACATAATCTTAGTAAGAGATCTAAAAGTAAAGAAGGTAATAAGGAACATGGCTAATTTAAAATTAAAGATATTAACTACTCTACATCAACTTTGTAATACCTTTGAGAGAAGTCCACTCTGATGCTACTCAGAACAATCTATGGTGAGCCAGTGTGTATTGAGGGATGACTAGTATCAACAACCTTGGAATAAGCAATACCTCTGCTGGGTTCCCACATTTGAATTCAATCCAAGCATACCTTTTGCTGTTTTGCCTTTTGTGAAAATATCATAATGAAATTGTGATTAATTTAAAGGACAACAAATGTCCAAAACAACATTAGTAAATCTAATCTGATTCTCTTACAATAGGCGTACCTCAACTGTTGGTTCAAACAATCAGCTCTGCATTACAAATAAGAATGCCATCACTATCAGCAAACTATCCCCTCATGAATGATGCTCTAACAATGTGCAGAGGTATGCTTTTTACCATGGCCTTTTGTGTTTGATGTCATTGATCCCAAGGCTCTCACCCCAATTCAAGATGCATTAATTGCATCTGGATCTCAAATGCATCCATTCACCATGATAGGAGCCCACCTATTCTTATGCGCCAATTGTGCCAAATTCCTTTCAACAAAAGCACACTTTTTGCCCACCCCCAACATCAATAACTAGCTTAAGTACATTTCCTGTACCCAAAGTTTAGGTTCAGTACTTCTAAAAATGATCATCTTTCTATTGCTCCTTCGAATGCTACAAAACACCACACACAAATTTATTTACAATCGCCCGAAATCCATACATGAAAATTTGAAAAATAAGTGAGGTATCCCATTGTTTCTAACAACCTCTCATCACATGCATCTAGGATATGGTTCTCCAATGCAAATTGTTTGATGGTAAGAACACAAAAGCTTTCATAGAAACATACAAAAACAAAAAGAATTAGGAAACAAATAGTAAAAATTCACATATCTAAATATGCTTTAAGGCAGAAAATTATACAAATAGGATACTTTATTATAGTTACTTGCCTAGTTTAATAACACAAGCCATTACTAAATACTAATATTGTATTCACTATAATACAAAGTCATTACCTTTTAATTCACTAGAATATTGTTGTCAAAGTCTTTTGATCGACATTTATATGAAAATATAACTCTAATTCTTTAATAATCCTGAAGGAGAATTTGAAAGAACATAAAGCAATAATATCAGTATATATCATATTTGATGGAATTACCTAATCTTTTTTATTTTTTATTTTTCATTTCAACCATTATAATCGTTCCATTTCTCACCCCTTGAAGATCCAGGATTTGAGTCTAACCAAACAAACTTTTTGATTTTTCCATCCATGTAGATGTCCACAATCTATGACATATTCCAAGGAAAATATCTATAAGCAAAAGAAGTAATAGGAAAATGGATTGCAACTAAAGACCTGCATTAAAAAAAGTATAGATAATTCCTGCTCTACTTCAATTTTGTTATACCATAACCTAATGGAAGTTAACGTCAATGACATCGAAAACTAGATCTGTGTTGAGCTAGTGTATTAACAATGAGCGTCTCCTTCTTAGCTCTTCAAATTTACTTGCCTCCTAAATCCAAAATATATCCTTTTGAGATATATAATCCTAACAATTTATAAACATAGCATAAGGTTAAACACCAAAAGCCATGCATTATGACATACTGAAAGGAAAATATATAATATTAATGATAATGACTACTCTAATTTGACTTTGTTATACCATAATTTGAGAAAAGTCCATGTCGATGCCACATATAGATTGTGCCAAGCCAACATCTCATGTTAAAGAAGGAGACTTGGAGTGCCACAAGTGAGCATGAACAACGTCAAAACAGGGAAAATCTTATTCAATTCTCCTAACTTTAAGAAATATTAAGTAATACACAAGCTTGGCAATTTACAAACATGTAAAGTTCACATTAATTAATAAAGCATTCTTCCTTACCTTTCTTCTCAATGCATCTTGGCACGTCAAGTTGATTTCCCTTAAAAGGTGGTTGTATAGAAAATCAAAAGGCTTTTAAAGACATCAACAAAAATGGAGTCCCTTAAAAGATGCAACTAGTTTAAGGACATTTAAAGATGATCATCTTTCTCTTTCTTCTTGTTACAAAACACCAAGGACAAAGAAATTTAAGATCAATACTTCTAAGAATATGATCATCTTTTGTATGCTTTGAGCTAGAAAATCATATAAATAGGAAACTTAGAGCCTACTTAGCTAATTATTAGCAAATGCCATTACTACACTTCAACATACATCATATCTGATGGAAACACTAGATAGTTCCATTTTGTCTATTTCAACAATCATAATCAATGTATTCCTCGCCTCTTAAAGATCCATAATTGATTCTAATTAAAAGAACTTCCTGATTTTCCATCCTCATAACATCCATTCTTCTGAATTTTGATAGATACCTCACTCTTCTATCTCATGCATATCCACAAACCACCAAAGTCACTTTGACACGAAATATACATGTTAGCTTTTCAAATTAAATATCTACCCATATAGCATTAAATTTTTATAATCAACAATTATATGTGAATTGTTGCAAAATATCAAAAATCAGAGGGCCAATTACATGGTTCATAATTCATGTACCAACATCAAACATGAACCAAAGATAAACATTGTTTACTAACAAGTGGATGTAGTGAACCACGTTATTGCTTTAAATAGTTGTGAATGTAACATTAAAATTAAGCTTCCAAATATATATTCAATTAAGTCCCAGTTTATAGTAAATTTGATTTGGCTTCATCTATAAATATCAATAAATTTATGAACAATAAAAATGTGCTAAAAATGGAGCAGCAAATACCTACAATTGACGTTTGTTGCGACCTTTAGGAAGTTCAATGGCAATCTCTTTGCTTATACACGAACAATAACAATGGCACGCTATGCTTTGTTCTAAAAGTCATCAAAATTAGGCAGCTTTTAATATAAAAGTAAAAAAAAAAAAAAAACACAAAAGAAGAGGATAATAAATTCGAAGGAAATTTGAAATATATCTGAGTAATTAGGTCATGCTTATGACAAATAATAATAATAATAATAATAATAGGATAGCCAAGGACAATTCATCAACCAACATCGCTTGACTTTGAGTCTTTGAAGTGTAAAAATTTTCAATAAAAACATCCACATTCTATGACATGCTCTAAGGTAAATATTTGAAAGTAAATAAATTAATAAGATCATAACGGCCCATAATTTTTATATTGCATTAAAGATATTTAACGTAATTCCTGCTCTACTTCGATTCTATTTTATTATACCTTGAAAAAAGTCTACGTCAATGCTCTTGAAACTCTCCCTCTTCTGGCCTTTTATGTTTAAATACATGAAACTCTACCTCTTCTAGTCACATCAGAATGGAAATGTTGATTGAGAATTCTTCTTATTTCATTCTTCCTCTAGACATGTCCTGGCCTATTCACTTGTCAAGCTATGAAATTGGGGTCCCTTGAGATACGCAATTCACTGCTATTGCATTCTTGCATGCAATATACAAATTAATATTGCACAATTTCAAAACATTAAGAAGTATGCATCATCAACTAAAAGTAACCATTATCAAATTGAATAGACATTATTGCTAACCTTTCTTCTCCATGCATCAAGGCATGACAATTTGATTCCCAGATAAATGCAATTTTAAAGTGATGGATGAGAACATGGAAACTTTGTACAGAAGATTAAATTGGCTGTGCAGACCAGATTTCTAACAATTTGACATCTACTTTTTACTGAAGCCTGCAACTGCAAGTAGTGAAACTAGTTAATAAAAATGAATATATGAATCAAATACACAAAATTGAAGGTTAACAATAAAGTAAAATGAATATATGAGAAATTATTCCATCATATAAACATGACTGCAACAAGTAAGAATTTGTTGCCGACATATTTCTTTTTTGAATCTATTTTAACTTATACATAAAAGGAAACTTAGGATTAATATAAATAAACTCTTTGCACGTATATAAATATTAATCAAATACTTATGATCACTAAATCAATATAAAAAAACTTAAAGATTCCAACAAATATAACAAACTATTGAAAGAAAAAACAATGAAATGAGAGAGGTGAAAGAATTTAATACCTGGAGTTGAATGCATATTTGTGCCATCCCTTGGAGAGTTCAAGGGCCACCTCTTTTCACATACTTTTCATCAATCACAATATAAGGGATGTGAGATATGTCAGACCAGTGCTCTCCTTCCCCCTTTTCATAGCGAGCTCTTACCATAGGGCACCGACTTATACTCAAAACTTGTGGTGGTGCTTGAAGAACTTGATTTGGCAATGCCTTCAATTTGGGGCAGTTTAAAATTTCCAAGGAATGAAGAGAGGGCATGATTGTTATATTATGATGTTCAATCCTAAAATCCCACTCTTCCCATTCCTCCATGTCCCAGAACCAGAGATATTTCAATTTGGGGAAAATAGTAACTGATAAAGATGAAATATTGTCACCACTTTCTAATCCCAAAAGTTCATTGCCCACTCTTTTTACTCTTTTCATTTTTCCTACATGAAATGATTCAAGGGATGGCAATTTTCCTAATGGAGGAAGTTGCTCACAGTTGATCCATTCAATTAGAATTAATTTTCTCAAATGAGTAAAAGACCCCGTCCAGTTTGGTGACATTGTGTTGCTTGCATACTCTAATATCTCTAACACTTGTAAATTTGGAGGAGGTTGTAAAGCTTCAAGAATTGCTTCATTGTTCACCGAACCCGACCCACGGAAGCCTAATTTCAATTTCAAAATGTTTTTCTTATTTGCAAGATGAAATCTCTGAGCCTCGCTCTCATTTCTCAGATTTCCCAAATCTTTTATACCGAAAGCTCCTTTAAGGTGGTAAAATTTATTCAAGCATTCAAGTGAACATGCTTTGCTACCAAAACCACCCTCACTCACATGGAATTCATTTAATGTATGAAGACATGTTAGTTTCTCAATTCCTTTCGGCATGTATTTAAGAGAATGAGTCTGACGATTTTTTAAATGTCTTAGATCGATCAACTTCTCCATCCCTTGAGGTAGTTCCTTAAGTTTAATACAGTAAGAAATATCTAAGGTTTGTAAATTATATAATTCACATAATGTTTTCGGTAACATTTCTAATCCCGAATTATGGCTTAAGTCAAGGTACCTCAAGTGTATTAGTTTCCCTATCTCTTTAGGAATTTTTTCTAATGTTATTGGATATACATAATACCTACCAATTACTACTTCTTCCTTGGTGGTACCACTCAATGTCAATGCCCTTAAGCATTTATTTTGAGCCAATAACTTTAGTAGGTCTCCATCAATTGAATATGTGCCTAAATCAAATTTAATCAACAAACTCCGTAATTTTTTTATATTACAAATGGAGATAGGACATAAATGATTTTTGTCAACCATTAACATTAAATTTAGAGCTTTCTCAAATGAAATGTCAATGCTTGATTGTCCAAAATCTTTGTCTACTGCAAAACTTTCAATGTCACCCTTATTGGTAAGAAACTGAGCAAAGTCATGCACTATATCATGCATCTTACATCCCTTAATGTCACCAATATTATCTTTTATGAACTCCTGAAAAAAGGAACGTGCAGCTAAACTGCTAAAATAATCATCACCTATCATCTCCATCTCCTTATTGTTTCCTGCTAGTTTTAGATAACCTTGAGCCATCCACAAGTGAATCAACTCTTCTTTAACTAATTGATAGTCCTTTGGAAAAGTGGCACAATATAAGAAGCATCTTTTAACCATTGGAGGCAGATCATTATAACTTAATAATAGAGGAGCCATAACATCCTTCTCAAACTCTTCAATTTTCCACATCTCACTATCTAAGATATTTTCCCAATCATTTCTAGTTCTTTTAAAGAGCAAAAGACTCCCTATAGTCTTTGCTGCAAGTGGCAAGCCTTTGCACTTGCTCACAATTGCCTTCCCAACACCTTCCAGTTCACTACACTCCTTATGAGACCTACCATGAAATGCAAAGTGCTTGAACAATGACCAACTCTCATTTTCAGACAATTCCTTGATGGGAATAACAATTGATTTCAACATAAAAGCAACTTTCTCCTTACGTGTAGTGACTATAATCTTACTTTCATTGAGACAATTCTTAAGACAATTGTACAATGATTCCCAATCTTTATAGTCTTCAGTCCACACATCATCTAATACAAGAAGAATTTTTTTTCCTGTAATAGATTGATGAATATTTTCTAGAATAGTTTGCAGTGTGGTTAAAGTAGAGCTTCGGCCTTCTAGACCTTCAAGTATTGCATTGGCAACACGTAATTTATCAAACTGGTTTGAGACACAAACCCATATTCTTTTCTCAAAGTTGTTTTTCACCTCGCTATTATTGTATACAAGTTGAGCAAGAGTTGTTTTTCCTATTCCTCCCATCCCTACAATTGAGATGATATGGAGGCATTCTTGGTCATCACTACTCGCACACAACAACTTGCTCATTAATTCATTCTTCTCCTTATCTCGACCGCATATCAAATACTCATCAAAGAAAGAGGTGGTTTCTACTCCCCGAGATTGCTCACCACTTGTAATTGTATTAAAAGAATACCTGTCTTTTTCTTTGGCAATTTCATCTAGGCTCTTATTGACTTCTTTTAGCTTAAGAGCTATGTCACGGTGCAAAACAACTTGCTTAAAACAGAAGCAAGGAGAGAGAAAGAAGGAACATACCTTCTTCTTAAGAGTAAGAGCATTTTCAGCTCTCTCAATTTGCAGTTTCAGCTTTGAAGTGTTCCACTCATCCAACACGTTTTCCGCATCATATGATACAACTTTGAGTTTATCTAACCAGTATCTGACACTTGTCTCCCTCACTTGCCTTAGCTCTGCATCAATGAGCAAAGCTTGAATGGCTTGGAAATTGCTAGTCAGCCTTTCTACTTCTTTGCTTACACCACGTACTAGTGTAACTTCTTCTTGAGCCTGTTGACGAGCGATTGAAACTAATTCCTTCATGACAATGGAAACAATTGCATAGGCCATAGTTGACAGATGGTGCTTTGAATGATAATTACGATAGCAGAGACTAAATTTTCAGATGTGAAAATGCTGGCATGTGCTGCATCTTTTTATACTGGGAAAAAGCGAAACCTTGCTTTGTTTAATAAAATTTCTAATTTACTCCAAAAAAAAAAAAGTGAATTATATAATTATAATTTTGCATACTTAAACTTTGTTTTATGAAGATACTGTGCTTTGCTTTTTATATTTGTGAATATTGATTATGATTAACTTTTTTTTTTAATTCAGTTTTATTCATGAAGCAAAAAGCTTTTAAGGAATTCTTGTGCATCAGTTTTTGTTTCTGAAAAATAAAAAATATATATATTCAAATTAAAACAATGATTATTTTAATATATAAAAATATATTTGGTATTGTTTGTTAAAAGAAATTTCGTAAATAACTGGAACCCAATATGGATTTACTTAATATTGTATATAGAATTAAATGATATAGTTAATTCAATAAAATTTTGTAATATATTTAAAATATATATTAAGAATAATTGAAAAGTCATAGTAGTCGGTCCCATAGAAACGATGCAGCACTTCTTCCACTTTGTAAAAAGCAAGAAGTGAAATTGGTGACTTTTGTCACTTAAGATGGAAGGTGTCAGGTTATAGCTCAATTAATAGTCTGAGTTTCAATATCACTTAAAAGTGAAAAATGTCAATTTTATCCTTAATAAATAAGACAAAACTCTAAGTTCTCAATCTCCGTCTCTTTCTCTTTTCATTTTTGTTGGAAAATAAAGGACATAAAAGTTAATTTTCTTGAATCATTTTGATTGGGTTTTTTTATCTTGATTTTGGGAGATCAAGGTAGATTCATTTTCTCCTCCATGAGATCATTGAATTGACATATTCTCTTAGTCAAAATGGTGCTTGAATAAATGAGAAATTGAAATTTAAAGTGCATCAATTGGGAAGAAAATCTCACATTGGAAAAATAAAAGAATGAAACTTGGTATATAGGTGCATGTATTATAGTTATAAGGTAACTTATGGAACACAGATGCTCACTCCCGTGTGCAAGGGGAATTCCAACCTTGGAGGTATTTATCTATTGAAAATGGTGATAGAATCATAAATGTGGTTCCTTATAGTGTGTCTTATCCCAATAATCCTGTAGTGCGTGAATCCAAAGCAAGAAAGAATAAGCACCTTACATTTTTTTTTTTTAATTGAATTATTGTCCTTTGAGCTTCAATTTCAAAATAAAAAGACAAAAACCACTTGAAGTTTATATTTACTAGTCGGCCAACAACATCTTCCGCCTAACTTTATGATAGTATCGTTCAATTGATAGTTTGAGTTTTAATGTTACCTAAGATAGTAAGTGCCAATTTATCACTCAATCAATAGTTTGAATTTTAATATCATCTAAAAATGGAAACTGTCAATTTTATCCTTAATGAATAAGACAAAACTCTTAAGTTCTCTTCTCCATCTCTATCTTTTTTTTTTTTTGCCATTTTTGTTAGAAAATAAGGGAGACAGAAGTCCTTTTTCATAAGCCAATTTGATTAAGGTTTTTATCTCAGTTTTGGAAGATCAAGATAGATTCATGTTCTTCTCTGTGAGATCATCGAATTGACATATTCTCTTGGTCAAAATGATGCTTGGAAGAATGAGAATTTGAATTTCAAAGTGCATCAATTGGAAAGAAAGTCTCACATTGAAAAAAAATAAAAGAATGATGCATGCTATATAAATTCATGTATTACAGCTATAAGGTAACTTATAGAGCACAGATGCTCTCTCTCGCATAAATGCAGATCCCTATAATGTGTCTTATCCAAAGAACCCCAAGCAATAAGCACCTTACATTTTTCATTGTATTATTCTCCTTTGGGTTTCAATTTAAAAAATGCGGGTCCTATAATGCGTGTTATCCAAAGAACCAAAAGCAAGAAAGGAATAAACACTTTTCTCCAAAAACTAAAAAAAAAAACAAAAAGGAATAAGCACCTTACATTTTCTGAAAGGCAAATACCTTAAGGAAAATGCATGTAACTTTTCAATGGCAATATTACTACATCTATAATGGAGCACTACCTTTTCTTTGTATTATTGTTCTTTCTCATTAATCTATGCCACCTTTATAGGGAGACAAATACCGAATAAAATTTACTTGTTAATATTAATGGTTAGGAAAAATCTTCAATGTGTACCTTTCACTAATATTTCAGTAATATGGTTTAAAAATAAATAATATTTAATTTCATGTCATAGGATGTGTAATGAATAGAATGCACATTATATTTATGTGATTAAAGGACACCAAAATTTCTACACAGAAATCATTTGATAAGAAAATAGAAAACGAATCAGCTTAGTAGAATAGGTTAGATTTTTATTGGGTTAAAAACTAAAAGTGTTCAAATTTTACAGTAGAGTGAGACATGATTTTTACCAAAATTTGAGACAAGTTCAAATTTTATTGGGTTAAAAAGTTCAAAATTTAACCAAACAAACTACCTATAGATCTTTGGTTTAAATCTTGGAAGTGGCACCTTGCCCATTTATTTATGGTTCAAGGAGGATACGTCTCCATCATACTCTACTCTTTGTTCAACACTTTGCCTTGCTCTGTCTTAGACATGTGGTTCAAAGAGGGTTAAACTCCACTATATCCCTCCAGGGGTAAGACCAAAAACCCTTTGTAAATAAATAGTCATCGTTGTGACCAAAGGTTACTATATAAAACACCGACATTTTATGTAGTGACTCTTGATAATCACGGTGGTCATTTGTAAATGAATGATTTTTGGCCTTGCCCCTGGAGGAGGGTGGCAAAGATTGGCCATTCTTGAACCACAACTCTAAGATTGAGCAAAGCGGATTGTAGAGCAGAGCGTAGAATATAGAGTAAGGTGTGATGGAGGCACGTCTTTCTTGAAACACAAATAAATAGATAAGGTGTCATTCCCAAGAATTGAACATATTTTGGTTGTAAACCTAATATCATAGATCTTGGTCTTGTAGGATTTCTGGTGGATCCCGCTTGGGCTTGGGAAACCAAAAAATTACTCGTCCCACAAAATTACCAGCCCACTTGGGTATCCAAGTCAGCAACAACAAGTTTGTTGAGTCAAGTACGGAGTTGCTGGTCCCTAAATAGAGAACTCAGTCACGTGTTACCCTCAACAGTTTGGTCATGCATGGGTCTTGTGTCCTGGAAGCGTGGATTGTCTTGGTTGGCCTCAGCTATCAATACGTTTTGTGCTTCTAATTAGTACCAATAATCGTTTTCTAAACGCTTTTGTAACTCTGACTTCACTCTTGAGCTTGTATTTAGTAATAATAAATGAAATTCTTTAATATAATAACTATACACACTACTCTTTAATATGAGTAATTAAATATTTCACTTTGTATGAGTGTGAGTCTCTTCTTAGTAGAAGTTGTTATCTCTTGATTTGGAGAGTAATTATCCAAGCTGTGCTATCAATAATTAATTTCAATAGGTCTCGACAATCATCTGATCCGTAAAGTGTCAGTGTTAAAAAATATATTATAATAACAATAATAATAACAACAACAACAACGGTAGAACAATTGTTTATATTTTGAAATTCTTTTAAGAATCATCAAGTATATTACCAGCAAGTGCGTAGGAGGACCAATATATAAGCAAAGCAGTATGCAAGGATTGCACTTCTAAAGCTGCTATTTCACCCCAACTACTCTTCTTCTCTACCTGTCTATTGGATTGGAGGCTTACTTTTACATGCTGGCAAATCAACCAGTAGAAGGCTAATGTACCACCTGCAATATTGTACAGTAAACAGTTGAATTCATGAGTGACTACATCATATAAGTAGTATTCAATTCTTTGAGGCACTCTCCCTCCCATTGTCATCGGCTAATGTACTACCTGCAATATTGTGCAGTAAACAGTTGAATTCATGAGTGATTACATCATGTAAGTAGTGTTCAATTCTTTGAGGCACTCTCCCTCCTATTGTCATCGGCTCCAAAAACTACGAACTTTAGGAATGAAAATTATAAGGAATTTAATTCTATTGGAATGGAAATTAGGGAGTGTATGTTGATTATTACTTGCTTGAGAGTAGGGAATTAAATTCTCTTTTCAAGGAAAATTTAATTCTTGATTTTTTTATGTAGTTCACATAATTTAATTTCCAATAATTTTTTGTTAAAAACTGAAATTACTAAATAAAAATTAATTTTTTTCCTTTATAATAAGTTTTAATTAGTAAGACAAAAGATAAGAATACTCCATAAGACAAAAGATAAAACCCCATAAATTTATTGCTCTATATGTTAAATGTGTTCTTAAATGTATTCTTGTAACGCCTGAGAAAAAATCTACCTTGTTTGAGAATTGACTACTGGCACCACCGACCACAAAACGTTTAACTCAGCAACAAGTTTGTGCAGCACCTCCACTTTTAAATGATGGCAGCTGAATCAAAGTTGAGCAAAATCCCCCGTACGCAAATTACAGATGTAATGCAGGTAATAATAAAGCAGTAAATACTCATTCTATCCTCCCGCCAAGTCTAAGAAAGCAAGTAAATATTATTATTGTACATTAATATAGTCACGATGTTTTCATATTTTGAATAACTGATGTAACAAATATTTCAATCATTTCCGATGATTTGAAAATATTGATGATATTTTCATTTTCTCAGTCGATATTCTTATAATTTAGAGTTCACTGAAATGAAAAATTATTTTTTGCATGTAACTGTGCTATGGAATATGGGGTTATGGGAGATTCAAACCCAACCCAACATTAGACAAATGGAAGCCCATATCAACAACCCAAAACCAAATTGAAATGGCCCTCTACAACCAAAAGAATGAAATTGTGAATATGCCCGTAACTTCTATTTAAACATTTTTTGTAATTTTTATATTTACGACATTTTCCCATTGTATATTAAAATAACTGATTGTTTATATATGGATTGGTGCGATCATTTTATAATATATGTAAATAGAGTCTTCCCATGGACTTGGACTATCATGTGCATAAATAATACAATAATGGTATGTTCTTGTTGATTTTATTTGTGTTGTGAGATAATAGACCTTCAAATTGTCTTTCAAGTTTTGGGTAAAAAAAAAAAAAACTAAGTTACTATTTGCATCGGTTTTTGTAACCCCTATGTAAGCGTGGTTTGAGCTTATAAATTGTAATCTATAAATTTAATTATGTAAGTTAATATCAAATGTATTTTTTATTATCGAAAATTTTATCTGCATATTTTATGATTGGGCTAAAATAGAGAATTATGTACGATGAATAAAGACGCGTGATCATGATGAATGTAGGAAATTGACAATTTGACATATTGTTCAAAATGATTTCTACAAAGAAAACAAGACAATTGAAGAAGAAAACTTATATATATATAACTTCTGTGGTCAGTATCTTCTAACTTTAAAAAGTTAGGATGAATCAATCAAATTCATCTATTATATTTAAATTGAATACAAGAGACCCTTGTTCATGATTAGAAGTCACTATTTGTGTTGGAGCAAATCTAGTATGATAAGTATCAAATATGTCATGATTCAAATTTTTGAATCCAATCTCATCTCCAATTTGCTTTAGTCGATTCTTACTTCAATCCAACAACAACTAAAGGCTTCATGATAAGAAGTCTAGTAGTCGGACCCATATGGATCCTTACCGGGCCGGTACGTAAGCAACGCAAGGCCACCAAATTGGACGAAGTCTTTTACTCATTGGAGAAAATTAATTTTGATAGAATGGATCAAATGTGAGCAACTTCCTCCATTGGGAAATTGCCATCCCTTGAATCACTTCATATAGAAGGGATGAAGAGAGTAAAAAGAGCGGGTAATGAATTTTTGGAATTAGAAAATGGTGACAATATTTCATCTTTATTAGTTACAATTTTCCCCAAATTGAAATATCTCTGGTTTCGCAACATGGAGGAATGGGAAGAGAGGGATTTTGGGATTGAACATCATATTATAACAATCATGCCATCTCTTCATACCTTGGAAATTCTAAACCACGCCAAATTGAAGGCATTGCTAAAGTAGGTTCTTCAGGCATCACAACAAGTACTTTTGAGTATAACTCGGTGTCCTATGGTAAGAGCTCGCTATAGAAAGGAGGAAGGAGAGCACTAGTCTGATATCTCTCACATCCATGATATCATGATTGATGAAGAGTATGTGAAAAGAGGTAGCTGTGTATTCTAGGGATGGGACAAACGTGCATTCAATTCCAGGTATTAAATTCTCCACCTCTTTTACTTCATTGTTTTTTCTTTCAACAACGAAGTAATATGTATATATGTGTAAAGAGTTGATTTATATTAATCCTAAGTTTCCTTTTTTGTGCAAATGTTGAGGATTTTAATTATATTCAATAAAATAGATGGAAAAAAGAAATATATTTGCAACAAATTCTTACTCGTTGCAGTCATATTTATATGATGGAATGATTTTTCATAATAATTCATGTAGGATTTACTTTCTAATCTCTTCACATTATGGTTAACCTTCAATTTTGTGGATATGATCCATATATTCATTTTATTCACCGGTTCTGCTACTTGTGGTTACAGGCTTCAACAAAAAGTACATGTCAAATTGTTAAAAATCTGGTCTTTATAGCTCATTTAGTCTTCTGTACAAAGTTTCTATGTCCTCATCCATCAGCTTAAAATTGCATTTGAGAATGCGTTGATATTGTCATATTGTCATGTCGTGATGCACTGACAAAAAAGGTTATTAACAATGCACATTCGATTTGTTAAAGGTTACTTTTAGTTGGTGATGCATACTTCTTAATGTTTTGAAACTGTGCAATATTAATATGTGTATTGTCAAGTTTATATAACAGAAGGAGATGTACATTGGATTTAGGAGGCATTTAAATTTCTTGTCTTTGTCTCTGCTTGGTGTTTCACTGCATAAGAAGAGGCAAAAAGAAGATGTTCATTGTTAAAAGTATTGATCTTAAACTTTAGGGTGCAGAAATGCAACAGCGGTGAATTGCCTTCTTTTTAGCTTGATAGGTGAATAGGTCAGGACATGTTCAGAAAAAGAATAAAATAAGAAAATTTCTCAATCTATATTTCCGTTCTAATGTGACCAAAAGAGGCGGAGTTTCAATAGGTCACTACAAGAAATTTAATGCCAGGAGATGACGAAAGCATGAGTGATAAAGCTATATGGGAGACCTTTCCTGTAAGTCTTTGTTACATTGTGAATTGAATATCTTATAGATGCTACATGACGGTTATCAGTATTAGGTGACATGCTCAAATTGCTGCTAATCTAGGTTAGGCCTTAGTACATGCAGCTTACAATCCAAGCAAGTGATGAATGTTAAGACACCTAAAATCTGTATGATGGCTCTATGCATCAAGATAGTTATGACTTTGATGTATGCATCACTGATAAATAAAATAACAATCCAGATGAAAGCGTAGTCAGAAAAGTATTTCCTCCAAGAAGCGATATCACAGATTTTAAAGCTATATTCTCTGAATCTCTTGAAGATGAGGTTGACTGTCCGGTTTTGGTGTTTATCAACTCGTAAAATGGAGGTCAACTTGAAAGAGATCTTCTGGTAACGTATTGCTCTCTTCTCACTGAAAAGCAGGTCACCTCTGGTTTTTCTCTCAGATAATATATATATATATTGTGATGGGCTAGATTTGGATTATATTTGTAATTTTTTTTTTTATTATGGATCTTGAACTATTAGAGCTTATGATTGGGCTGCTATCAAGTTCCAAGGAGTTGATGCTGATCTCAATTTTAATTTAAGTGAATATGAAGAAAAAAGAGCTCTGTTTTATTATGCTAAACTATGCTTCTATTCTGTATCCTTTATTGTTGTATACGTTGAAGTGATAATTAAAGTGAGTGCTGAGTTCTCGTCGAGCATTACTGCAAACATAATTGTTGTAGAAATGCCACTGCCAAATATACTACCGGGCATTACTATTCTCTTTCTTATTTCATGAGGTGAATTGACGGGATTAGTTTTGCATGTCTCAAATTATTGATTTATTCAGTAATAGTATCAAATTTCTTTATATAGTTTTTAATATCTTCCATAAGGTCCTAGCCAAAAATAATAAATAAATTCTAGGCAAGCTTATAAGCATTATTCTTGTTACATTACTTTGTGTAGCCAGCTAATGTCTGTCCAAATTTGAATATTCGATAGTTTCCATGAACGCTTTATTCTAATGCATGTATGAAGAAAAGAACAATTATATAGCTCATTTTATGAAATAGTATGAGATAAGCTTGAAATCTCTATAGAGATAGTAAAAGGAATAATCACAAAATTCTCATCTTAAAGGGACTGCAGAGTTAAATACTCTTTAATGTTGTCGTCTAACAAAAGAAACTAGGTTCGCAGTAATGCTTGGTAGAGGAAAGTTTATATTAAATCATGTAGTAATCTCACTAACTTTTTGAAATAGATAAACAGACAAGCAACGAAAGAAAGATTAGATATTAATCTAGTGGCAACAGACTGAAGGTTTAGACATGTTGCTTATCAGTTTTTAGATAAGTCAAATTAACGGATTGTGTTTTGCATGTCAAGGTATATAGATCGATTAGAGAATTGTTTACCTTTTCAGAAGACTGAACAGTATTACTGTTCAGAGTACTATTAATAAAAGATATTAATCTAATTGTTGACGTATCCTCTGATTTAATTAATATTTGTACAGAGTGAGTTTTGGTTTAGAACCAGGAGCAGCCAGATAAAGAATAGATTTAAAGGCAGCTATTAAGGGATAGTTTGTTTTTTTGTCTGAAGACTAAACAGTAGTACTGAAGACTAAACATTAAAGAGAAATTGAAATATAAAATCTGAATAACATGTTTTTGTTTTTTCTATCTCTGAATATGTTGTAAACTTATTTGTTTTTTAAAGTTAAAATTATTTGAAAACTAGTAATTTGACATTTATACTATTTTAACTATTTGTTGTTATCTATTTTAATTAATTTAATACAAACAAATGAAAATAAATAATTTAATAAATTCTAAAACATTTTTTATGTACATATTAACAATTTATAATTAAAATATGATTAAAAAATATAACAGTATTAAGCATATTTATATATTTAAATATATTAATATATGTAAGAAAACAATTAGAAAATGAATGCTTAAACTATAAGTTAAAATATATTAGTTTAATTCCAAGATAATTTGAGATGAGATGTATTTAGATTATTCTTTTCAAATATCTTTTTTGTAAGTATCAAGAAAAAAAAAATTTGAGTAACATAAAATTTGGATAAATTTAAAATTATGTTATTTTAGGAAGAATAGATTTAGAATAAAACTTTTGTATGTCATTAAGTGATTTATAATTAAGTGAAAAATTAAAAATTTTTACTTAATTTTTTCAATTGTTTTTGAGTAGTTTTAAATTATTTGACCACTTAAAAAACAAACGAAAATAACTTAATATATACAATTCAACACTATTAAGTCTTAGATAGAAAAAAACAAACTACCCTAAGGGAGTTGAATGAGATTTAAAGAAGGCAATAACTTTTTAAAAGTTCTCTCACTTATTTGATGTTAAGTAATTCAATGTTTAGCAATTGACTACTTAGATATGTCAAGTATTAGTAGCCTATGTAAAAAGGCAAGTGATGATAAAATGATATCTAGATGTTATATAGTTTTGGGATATTCAACTGATATCATTGCAATGTCATATTTGATTTGGTCCATTTTCATTTGTTTTGGTACAATTTAAATAGTTTTTCAAATTAAATAGTTTCATTTGAACCATTGGTTTGGTTTTAAAACTCATTCATGCAACATTTTTTAGTTCTTTTTTTTTTTTTTTTTTTCCTGAGAGAACATTGTTTAGTTATTGTAAGTATGATCTATTACGACATTTAGTGAAATATATTAACAAGTGTCAATCTTTTATTGCATCATTTGTTAAGACATTTTCATTAATGTCGTGAAGGGGTTTTTATGACATTTTTTGAAGCTTGTAAAAACAATTGTTTCTTGTAATAGGTATTACAGAAGGGGTAGACTTCCATGCATTTAAATGTAACAACAAGAAAAGGTGGAGTTTCAAAACATTCTGGTTCAGTATAGATCCATTCTGAGTAGCATTGACATAAACTTTCCTCAATATATGGTATAACAACCGGATAAGGATTCTTTGTCAATATTGACATGGTGCTAATCTTTTTATTAAAGCAATATAAGTCTGAATGATGTACGAGAGAAAAAAAAATCTATTAATCTTGATTATCCACTTTTTTAAATAATGATGTGTTACTAGATTATCAAATGATTAACAAAAAAAAAATGATGATAGAGAATCTTTACTCATAACAAAATCAAAATAAAGTTGGAATTACCTTAAATATCTTCAATGCAATGTAAACATTATGGGTCGTCATGATCTTATTACTTTCTTTGCTTTTAAATGTTTAGCGTAGAGCATGTCATAGAATGTAGATGTTTTTATTGAAGACTTTTACACTTCAAAGACTCAAAGTCAAGCGACGCTGGTTGAGGAATCGCCTTTGGCTATCTTATTAATTTTTCTGTCGTAAGTATGACTTCATAACTCAAATATATTTCAAATTTTATTCGTTTTTATTATCCTCTTCTTTTGCGTTTTCTTTTGACTTTTCTATTCAAAGCTTCTTAATTTTGATGACTTTCAAGCGGAAGCATAGCATGCCATTGTTATTGTTTGTGTATGAGCAAAGAGATTTCCATTGAATGTAAAGCCCAAAAAAAATCATTTTCTTTTTTTATGAGTAATAAAATTTTTCTGATGAATAGTATTTTCGAGTAAATAGTGACCGGATGATTAGTAATTTATGGGAAATGAACCCCAAATATAGAAGACTTTTAGAATCAATAGTAGAGTCTCAAGAAATTGAAACGGATAAAAAATGATCCGTTTGAATATATTTTAAAAGCTCTAAAGATTTTTGGATGAAAATACCCTTTTTTGAAAATAATGGATATTGATGATTTTACACTCATTTGAATTTTTTTTTAAAGCATTAAATTGAGAAATAACATATCCAATTAGAGTATTACATGGTCAATTGGATGACTGAATAACCATGAAATATTTTTGAAAATTATTTAGGCATGAATGAGAATTAAATCTATTAAGGGCAAAAGAGACATTTTAAATGCAAGCATACATGGAAATTGTGTGAGCATTGCATGGAATGAAATCTAGCTAAGAAGCACAATCCTTGTGAATGAAAATGGACCAATGAAAGAGTAACAACAAAAAAATAAAATAAATATTTTAATGTTGTCATGAAATTGGAAATTAGAAAAAAAAAAAAAAAGTATGTTACATTAAGGATTAATTATCAATGGACCAATCACATGCCACCATTTGTGATTAAGGATTTGGTTGACATTTTAAAAATAGTTCAATGGCATTTTGGTTAATTGAGAGGAGGCCTATATATAGTTTAATTTTGCATAAATGAGAAGAAAAATTAAAAGAAAAATTGAGAGAGAGAGGGAGATTAGGTTTAGCCAAGATAAGGAGAAGGAGCACAAGAAACATTTTGCTATTTTTGGATGCCAAACTCAAGTGATTTTCACTAAATAAAGGTTAGGGCAAAATTTGAGCAAAGAAAGTGAAGAGATAGAGGTAAGTAATTTGATTTTCTATGGTGTTTTTGATGGTTTTTTGGATGTATGATAACTTGATGAATTTATGAAACTTTTGGCATGTTTAGAAGTAAATCATCTTGTATTTAAGTGTGGAACTGAAAGGAAACTCAAAGGAAGCCATGAGACAAGCAAGTGACCAAGGTAAGTATTCTAGGGTTTTATGAAATTTTTTTCAAAGAAACTTAAATTGAGTTGATGTAATTTAGGACACTAGTAGCTTTGTCATGATATTTGGTGTGATTTTGATGTGCATGCAAGTGAAGACCTTGATCAAATGTTGGTGTTATGTTGATTGTGATTCTCGGCCAAAGAAGGAATTTTATGGTCCAAATTGAGTTTAAGTGATTTAAGTAATTTTCATGCATGAAAATGTGTTGAAATGTTGAGTTTCGATGTTGAAATGAGAAACAAAAGTATGGTATACTAGACTGCCATGTTTCGACCAAAGATGTTTTAAAATGACAGACAATTGTTTTTGAATGCTTTGAATGATTTTATAAGTTATATTGATGATGGAGTTAACATGGAATTAAAAGAAATTTATTGGAATGTCAAGTGGCTACTTCATGGCCAAACCTTGTTTATTTGCACGAGTGTGGTGTATTATGGATTTGACTTAATTTTGCACCCTTATATATGTGTTTGAGTGTGAATATGATGAGAAAAATTGAATGAAATTGATGGTGTAAGAATGGGTGTAGGTTCGGCCAACATAGGCCAAAATAATCTAAAAATATGTTTTATGCATTAATGAAAATTTTAGATTTTATTTGAAGTGATTTACATGCTTAGATGATAAAGAATTCAAATGGAAAGTATATACAAATAATTAGGGTGATTACGACTTAAAAAGAGTTTTTCAAAATCCTTATATAATTAGGTGTTTGTGTGTATTAATGCATGATAATGAAAGTGTATGTGTGAATAAGTGTGGTTATGATGTTGTCTAATAATAGAATGTGAAAATATGTAGATAACGTAGAGGTGAAGGAATTCAAAATTTTGAGTTATCGTGAGTTAGGAAAAGATTAGTGTAAAATTATTATATAAATGCTAAATATATTTTTAATATGCTTAAAAATGTTTTTATAAATGCTAAAGTATCTTGAAATCGAAATAAGTTTTATCTAAAGAAAATGTTTATATCATAGGTTTATTAAAACAATAGATATTTTTATGCTTTTAGCAACAAAATTAAAGAATTACGCCTTTATGATTGATTTTTTTAGCAAAAGAGCTAAATTTTTTAAGTATTAGGAAAGAAAATTTTCAAGATCAATGGTTACCTAATTCTCACGATATGACTGAGAATCAACTGAAGTATCATATGCACACATGGCATGTCAAGGGGGGGCATGTCATTAACTGTGGGGAAATTGCATCTGTCGTTCTCTGCACGTTTTTAAGGTACTATGACTTATACCCTATGTAAGACAAGGTAACATTCCATAATGTAGTGGTTTATGATTGAGATGGATCGTCCCCACCACCGGTGATCTAAGATCAATCGGTGTCATATGATTTTCCTGGGTTTCATTTGATACACAATACATGACTGATACTAGTCACGATATACCTATGTTCATGTTTTGGATGAATTTTAATGATGTATATATTTATGTTTATATCAATGTGTTTGCAAAACAATGAAATTTATAATTCGAATGAATTATTAAGGATCTTAGATTTATGCATATTTTTGGGAGGTATTTATGTAAGAAATATATTTTTAATAACACTCACTGAGCTCCTTTAGCTCACATTTTCTATTTATTTTATGAAAATCTCCTCAGGTTTAGAGACAGATGCTCAAAGCAAGCGATCTCCGCGTAAAGTTAGGTAAGCATTTTCGACAATCACAACTATGAAAATTGTTGTACATATTTTAACGTCTAACAAACATACATCATGGAAATATTTTTGATTTTATGCAAATATTTGTAATTTTATGTATGATAAAATAGTTTTAGAATTTGAAATGGTTTTTGATTGAAATGTTTTTTATTGTGGTTCAACTTGGATCGTGTGATGGACCTGAGGTCTAAATTGGAAGTGGAGAAGAATGTATGAATTTTGAAGTGTTTATAAATTGTTTACAGGTGATTTGAAAAGGTTGGAGATATCAGAAAACAATCGTTGTGCTGTCGAAAAAAAAAATTTCAGACAAATTTCTAAATGATTATGAAATGGGAATATATCATGGGTTCACTCCTCGAAGTCCTTTAGAGTCATCTCATGAAGAATGCAAGGATTTCGGTTAGAGTGCCGAAAGGGCTCCGCTCGTGTACCTAAAGGGGAAATCCAGGTTGGATCCTTTCATTGAACTTCCTAGTGGTTACAAACATCAAATTATAGGTATTTGTTGCTCCAATTTTAGTACATTGTTATTGTTTTTAAAATTATTGATATCTACAGATGAAGCGAAATCAAATTTACTATTAACTGGGACTTAATTGAATATACATTTGAAAACTTAATTTTAATGTTACATTCACAACTATTTAAAGCAAGAACATGGTTCACTACATTTACTTGTCAGTAAACCGTGTTTATCTTCAATTCATGTTTGATGTTGGTACATGAATTATGAACCATGTAATTAGCCATCTGATTTTTTATATTTGGCATCAATTGACACATATTTGCAAATTATCAAAATTTAATGCTATATAGATAGATATTTAATTTGAAAAGCTAACATGTATATTTATTGTCAAAGTGACTTGGTGGTTTGTGGATATGCATGACAGCATGAGATAGAAGAGTGAGATATGCATCAAAATTCAGAAGAAGGCATATTACGTGGATGGAAAATTAGGAAGTTCTTTTAATTAAAATCACATCAGATCTTTAAGAGGTGACGAATGCATTGATTATGATTGTTGAAATAGACAGAAAAAGGACTATCTGTGTTTCCATCAGATATGTTGTATGCTGAAGATTTAGCAATGGCATTTGCCATTAACTAGGTAAGTAGGTTGTAAGTTTCCTATCTATATGATTTTCTAGCTTAAAGCATATTTAGCTAAAGATGATCATATTTTTAAAAGTATTGATTTTAATTTTCTTTGTCCTTGGTGTCATTACAACAAAACAAGGCAACTATACTTGACAAACACCTGATACAGTTGACTATCTATATTGGAGGGGTCGCCTAATATGGATAGAGCTAGTATAATTAATGGAAGTATCCATACCGGGCACTCGCCCGACAAGGATATGGGTAACAATATTGAAACTATACTCGGTATGGATACACATACAGGAAGTGGGTCGACCTGTGAATATGTTTATCCATACCGAGCATGAGGTAGGTATGGATAGTGTTATCCATATTGAGCAGTCCAGTAAGGATATCCATTTTCATATTAAAAAAATATATATACATATTTTTTTGAGAAAAATACATATAATTTTATATCAAAATAATAATAATATTACAGCATACATAAAATATCCATTTATCTATAATCACTTGAAAATGTTATTAACAACATAAATATAATCACTTGGGACCCATTCTCTTTCTTTTCTTCTTACAACTCGATCTATTTGAAAACAGACCACTAAATGTACCTTTGGATGATATTTAAAAACATTATGGAAATAACATTTATTAGTAGCAAACAATTCGACAACATTCAATCAATTCAACACCTTATGTGCAACCAATACTTAAGGCTATAAGCATAGTTTCAGTAACTAAATTATAAATGCATTTCCAATAGCTACACCTACAACTAAAAAGAAATCATGCCATAATTTTAAAAGTAAAATTTCAACACCATTATGATAAAAAAATGATCCATAAGCAAATCAATTAAAAGTTTGTTTTTAATGTTAAGCTTTTTATTTACTGAATTTAGATTTTCTTTTATCTTAAAATTTACAGGCATAAGATCAAATTTATAATTGCTATCTTAAGATCATCACCATATATCACGACGAAAAATGTCTATTAACTTAGTATTAGTTCCTAATTTAAATAACCTATTGTTTTAGTGCATCCCCTAACATGCAAATATGGATTGATCTATAGACATCTTAATTTACCATGTTAATAGAAATTTCATATGTTAGTTAAACCTTTACAAACTATATGAATAATTTCTAAAGTGATAATTGTGCTTAAGTATTAATATTTGTTATGGGTGTTTTGGCGATTATGGAAATGGGTGGAAAAGTCCAAGGATGAAGCTCAATGTGTTGTTTTATGAGAGGAAGCCCAAGAAATTGGTCAGAACTAGTCAAGAGTCAAAGGAGGGAATATATGGTTGTCTCTCAGCCTCTGTACCCAAGCACACCTGATTATATGGCTGATCGTTTTAACTATTGAGCAATCAATTGGACGTGTGAAGGTTTGGCCGTATGTTAGAGCATAAGACAATATGGTCGTGTTCGAAAAACTGCTCAATAAATGCTCTTCAAAGGCTATTAGAGCGATCAGGAGGTCTTTGTGTCTATTCGCTAGTTGAAAGGGCAAATCCCTTATTCGTATCTACTCGCTAGAGGCAACATCTGATCGCTCGAGTAGTCTGCTCGTTCTGGGTGCTCATTGAATTTTACCAGTTATCCTTCTAGAAGGCTGAATTAATTCAATTTAGGAAATACGTTAACATGCCTATTTTCATGCAAATCAAATCACGATATTCTTGACAATTACTGCAGATACGGTGGAGATAATCTTGAGAGATATTATCTCAATTAATGTAAATTATTTTTTGCCTTATCTATAAAATTCTTAAACTAATTCAAATTGTAACATCTCCACTATAAATAGGGGATGAAATTCATTGTAAAGGACAGAATGAAAAAAATATATACTGTTACTTAGAGAGAATAGAAATGACAGTCATGAACGTAGTCCATTACTTTGACGAACCATGTAAAAATCATTATGTTATATTTGTTTTGGTCTTGGTCATACTTGTTTCGTCTGTTGGTTGTCGTTTTGCAGGTATTGGGCTTAAAGAACCGGGTTGACCAAAATTAAATGTCAACATCTTTTAGTGCTAGAATGAGGGCCCCAACTGCGATTCTATTATATTTTCAATACTTTTCTTTTGTTTGTGATTTGTTAATATGGCTAGGATCAAGACAACTAGGATTGTTGCATCAAAAGCTGACCAATCGGAGGGCCACCAGGGCCAAGGTCACGCTGTAGGAACTTTCAATGTAGCTTTGCCTCTGCTTCTTCCACATCAGGCAACCGCTAGCGGAGAGGCTGTACCAATTTGGCAACAGTGCCAGGAAGCGTTAAAGAATACGGTGGCGCAATTGGCAGAAGCCCAGGTTCAGAAGGTCCCTAAGAATGTAGACCTCCAATGCCAACCAGTGAATGGCGTACTTGCCGAGAGAGAAGAGTCTATTAGAGGGAGAATGCAGCCGGCAGGTTCTGTTCATTCTTTAAATTTACGCTCAATAGGAGGTGGGCATCAGGCTCATGAAGAGGAAGTAGTGCCTCACTCACCTAGTCTAAGGATAAGGGTGAGCAAGAATAGCAGTCGCCGCGTGAAGGCTGATTGTGGGAATGAGAGAGCTCATGGATGCATTGAGGAGTGTGTACCCCTAAGAAAGTCGCACCGTGCGTAGAGTTCTCATAGAAGAAACAAGTCGTATGAAAAAACACCCGTTAATCGAGAGATGTCACGAAACCAGTTTTCTAGAGATAGGGAGAGTAAGAAGAGTCAACGGTCCCTTGCAAGAAGAGCTGAACGGCAGAATCTAATGGTGGAAGAGCTAACACAAAGGGTCTAGCAATTTGAGGCAAGGCTTGGGCTCCACGACCAAGCAGAGGTAGGAGAAGATAGAACCTCTTTCACGAAGGAAATCGAGATGGAACCATTATCGTCGAGATTCAAGCTCCTAAGTCTCCCCTTTTATAATAGGGATAGTGACCTATATGACCATCTAGACGCTTTCAATGTTCAGATGGACCTGCAGACATCTAACGCTCTAGTCAAGTGTCATGTGTTCCTAGCTGCATTAAGGAACATGCCAAGAGCTTGGTTGAGAAGTCTTCCAGCATGTAGCATCAGTAGCTAGGAAGAATGCTAGAGGAAATTCACCGACCAGTACAAGGGATTGAGAAAACAGCTCACGCCAACCTGCCACCTAGCAACAGACTTTCAAAAGCGGGATGAGACGTTAAAAAACTATATCGCTAGGATCAGGAGTGAAGTAAATAATGTGGAAAACCCCTCGGATGAAAGTATTCGGACAGTGATTTCAACGGGACTTAAGAAATATGAGAAGCTCTATGAAAGCATTTATAGGTCCCCTATAATAAATCTCGGTGAATTTTATGATCGAGCGGCAAAAGAGATTCACTGGGAAGATACCTTTGGGCAAAGAAAATCCAACGATCAGAAAAATGGAGTGAGTAGTTCTCATAAGGGAAGAAAGAGGGGTCAAGACGAGAGCGAAGAGAGCAGTTGTAAGAATTACTCCAGTAATTAGATAGCGAACTGGTCAAGGAATGAGCCCGGGAGAAAGACATCCCCACCGCGGAATCGCTATCAAAATTACAACGTCCTGACAGATAGACAAGACAGGATATTTGAAGCAGAGAAAAGATGGAAGAATTTCGGGAAGCCTAGTCCCACAAATATCCTGAAAAAGTTTCAGGATTCAAGGAAGTATTGTGTCAATCATAAAGAAAACAGGCACTATACTTCTCAATGCAAGGAACTCAGGGATGCAATAAAGGAATTGATCAGAAGAGGCCGCTTAAAGGAGTATGTAGTGCGATCGGAGAATTAGCATCCCCAGCAAAGATTTCAACTAGTATAGGAACGTTCTGATTCGGTTCAGCAACCTGCCCAGTAACAACCTCAGTAGATAGCCGATCAAGAGCACATGCTCGCAGTAAGAACCATTTTACTATTTAAGGTGGACCGCATATTGCACGGGCATCAAACAGATCGCAAGAGCGCTACGTACGAGAGGCTGGTCATATCCTACTGATAGGGCACAGTGAGGCGGATGGGCCAACTAAGAAAGCCAAAATGACTTCAGGTGGTATTGTGTTCAACGAAAAAGATGCCAAAGGTGTACACTGGCCCCAAATGACGCACTGATTATCAGGGCAAGGATTGGAATTACCGAAGTGAGAAGGATAATGATGGACATAGGCAGCTCAGTAAATGTAATGTATAAGAGTTGTTTCGAACAGATGGGCTTTATGTCCGAGCAGTTAGTGCCGTCCCCTGAGCGCCTCTTTAGATTTACTAGAGATGCAATTGTACCGTTGGGGCAGATCAAACTCCCCCTCGCTATCGGAGATTTAGATCAGTAAGCTTCGATAATGGCAGACTTTTTTATTATTGACTGCCTGTCAACATACATTGTTATCCTTGAAAGACCAGCTATGAACGATCTAGACATGATAGTATTGACCAGAACTCTCACTATTAAGTTTCCCACGCCAAATGGGGTAATGTTAGAAGAGAGCAGGAACTGGCGAGAAGATATTATAAAAATACAATAAAGGCGGGTATCACAGGGAAGAAGGTCAACATGGTGACTGAGGAAAACCCACTACCAGTTAGTACCACAGAGGTGAACTAGGACCTAGATCCTAGGGAAATAGATGAAGATCGAGCAACAGGCCTTGTGGAAGAGCTAGAAGATGTGTAAGTCAATGAGAAGTATGTCGAGCGGTGCTTGAAGGTAGGGAAAGATTTACTCCCAGACATTAAGGCACAGCTCATTGATTTCTTAAAAGAAAACCTAGATGTCTTTGCATGGAATCACGAAGACATGGTGGGGATTAACCCGAACCCTATGTCACATAAGTTAAACATCAATCCTCACCATCGACCAATTCGTCAAAAGAGAAGACCGATGATGGAGAAGCGTTATGAAACGGTCAAGGAAGAGGTAGAAACACTTCTGGTGAATAAATTCATAAGAGAAGTTTATTACTTGGTCTGGATAGCAAACCCTGTTCTGGTAAATAAGAAGAATGCAAAGTGGAGGACTTGCATCGACTTCACCGATCTAAATAAGATGTGTCCAAAAGATAGCTTTCCTCTACCAAGGATTGATTAGCTCGTTGATGGTACTGCTGGTCATCAGCTCCTCAGTTTCATAGACGCTTACTCAGGGTATAATTAGATCATGATGAACCTTGATGATGAGGAGCATACTTCATTCGTTACTGATCATGGACTTTATTGCTATAAAGTGATGTTGTTTGGGTTGATGAATGCTAGAGCAACCTACCAGCAGCTAGTAAACATGATGTTTGAAGATCTTATCGGCACAACGATGGAGGTTTATGTTGATGATATGTTAATAAAGTCCAAACAAGTATGCAAGCATGTGCATAACCTGGGAGAGATGTTCCAGATCTTGAGGAAGTTCCAGATGAAGTTGAATCCCTTGAAGTGTGCATTTGGAGTGGCATCGGGCAAGTTTCTAGGATTCATGGTCAACAGTAGGGGAATTGAAGCAAACCCCGAGAAGATTAAAGCCCTGATTAACATGAAATCGCCTACCAGGATCAAGGAAGTGTAGAGTTTAAACGGCCAAGTCGTCGCCCTTAGCAGGTTTATATCAAGATCGACAAACAGATGCATCCCATCCTTTGATGTGTTGAAAAATCCGAGGAACTTTCAATGGATTGAAGAATGTGAAATGACTTTTCAACAACTAAAAGAATACATGGGTTGAGCACCTTTGCTATCTAAGCCATTGGAAAAGGAGAAACTGATCATTTATTTATAGGTTACCCAGCACGCCCTTAGCGCGGCTTTGGTCCGTGAGGAAAACGGGACGGAACTTCTTATATACTATATTAGCAAAAGGTTGCTCGATGCGAAAACCAAATATACGCCCATCGAAAAACTTGCATACTGTTTAGTAGTAGCATAAAGGAAGCTTCGTCCTTATTTCCAAGCCCATACCATCAAAGTCCTGACCAGGTACCCCTTGAGGTAGGTTCTTCAGAAGCCTGACACATCTAGTCCCTTACTCAAATGGGCTATTGAGCTTAGCCAGTCCAAAATATAATTTAACCCCCGGACAGCAATCAAAGGGCAGATGCTAGCAGATTTTGTGGCCGAGTTCATAGGATCAGAGAGTGAAGAAGCTGAATCTTCTGAAGGCCCATTCTAGGAACTGTATGTAGACAGATCCTCAAGGGAGCAGAAGGCTGGGGCAGGAGTGATGCTGATAAGCCCAGAGGGCCATAGAATTTTATACGCTTTAAGGTTCGGATTTAAGGCCACCAATAATGAGGCCGAGTATGAAGCATTGCTAGCAAGATTGAGGTTAGCCAATGAGGTACGGGTAGAACGATTAAAGATATACAGTGACTCTTAGCTCGTCGTATGCCAAGTCCGAGAGGAGTATCAAGCTAAGGGGTCTAAGATGACTATTTATCTACAAAAGGTTTGGTAGCTCTTGACAGTGTTTGAGAGATATAAAATGCACCATGTTCCCTGGTCATAGAACTCTCACACAGATGCATTAGCTCACTTAGCCACAGCAAAAGACGTAGAATTCATGGGAGCCGTACCGGTGGAGATATTGCCTGCCCCAAACATAGGGCCATGAGATGAGATGATGGCAATATTGGTTGCGTAAGATTCCTAGATTAATCCCATTATGGAATATTTGTAGTATGGAAAACTACTTGAAGATAAGTTAGAGGCTCGTCATCTTCGAGCACGAGCAGCCTGATACTGTATTGATGACAATAGACTCTACAAAAGAGGATTATCGGCTCTACTACTTAGGTGCATTGATGGCTTCGATTGTCAAACCGTTCTGAATGAAATACATGTTGGACATTGTGGCAATCATGCCGGGGGGTTATCATTAGCTCAGAAGGCTCTTCGACAAGGGTTTTATTGACCAACGATGAAGTAGGATGCAATTGAGATAGTCAAGAAGTGTGATAAGTGCCAAAGGTTCGCCAAGGTACCTCGAGCTCCACCGACTTTCTTGCAACAGATGGTTAGTCCATGGCCTTTCGCTATTTGAGGCATGGACCTGATAAGACCACTTTTAACAGCTCGAGGAAGATGCAAGCATGCCATTATAGTAGTGGATTATTTTTTTACAAAGTGGACAGAAGTTAAAGAGCTTGCCGAAATATCTACTGCCAAAGTCGAGAAGTTTGTCTGGAAAAATATTATTTGCAAGTTCGGAGTTCCACAACAGATCGTGATTGACAATAGAACTCAGTTCAGCAGCGAGCAGTTTCAAAAGTTTTACAGGGATCTTGGGATCAAAAAGAGCTTTTTGGTTGTAGACCATCCACAAGCAAACAGGCAGGTGGAAGCTGTTAATAAAATTATCAAGCAAAAGTTGAAGACCAAGCCAGAGGCAAGGAAGGGAGCTTGGGTGGATGAATTGCAGAAGGTGTTGTGGGCTTACAGAACCACTACTCGCAACTCCACAAGAGAAACTCCTTTCTCATTGGTGTATGGTTTGGACCAGCAGAGTATGAGGTCGCTAATCAGCACAGAGCAATGTTCAGACAAGAGGATAATGATCATCTGCTCGCAGCCAATTTGGATCTGATCGAGAAAGCAAGAGATGAAGCTCAAATGAGAATTGCTTTCTACCAGTAAAGAGTTGCCAGGTTCTACAAT
Organism: Dimocarpus longan; assembly: GCA_022984855.1. Classification (NCBI taxonomy): domain Eukaryota; kingdom Viridiplantae; phylum Streptophyta; class Magnoliopsida; order Sapindales; family Sapindaceae; genus Dimocarpus; species Dimocarpus longan. The sequence goes on from CM041013.1 coordinate 9,499,564, forward strand.
AGGAAAGTCCGTGTCCGAAAATTTAAGCCAGGGGATCTGGTCTTGCGCCTCATTCTACCAGCTACCTTAAGAGCTAGTAATGGAACTCTCGATCCAAATTGGGAAGGCCCTTATATTGTGAAGAGTAGTCTAGAAAATAGAGCTTATCACTTAACTAACTTAAATGGAGTAGAAGTCCCCCGAGCATGGAACGTCAAAAATCTTCGACCATATTATGTTTGAATTATTCAGCTCATATTTTGTTAATTTATTTTTGTTTGACTTGTATGAATGCAGCTATTCTATCAATAAAGATCCTTTTCGAAAAGCAATTTCTGATCGCCTCATCCTTATTTGACTGTTTATTATTTTATTTCTACTCATGCTTTGGAAGGTTCAATTGTTACCTATAAGCAAGTAGACTCTGGAAGGGGCAATTGATACCTATAAGCAAGTGCTCTGGAAGATATGATTACAACTTGTGAGTAGTCGAGCTTTGGATCTATGAGCTAAAAGCGTCTTGGGGGCCTAGTATTGCCTGTGAGCGAGCAGGCTCTGGAAGGGATGCTTATGGCCTGTGGACTCATGAAGTAATCCTGGAAGATTTATGTAACCTGTGAGCGAGCAAGCTCTGGAAGGGACATTTGATTTGTGGATTTAGATGCTGGGAAGAATTGGCATAACCTGTGAGATCCTGGAAGATCTATGTAACCTGTGAGCGAGCAAGCTCTGGAAGGGACATTTGATCTGTGGATTTAGATGTTGGGAAGAATTGGTATAACCTATGAACAAGCAAGCTCTGGAAGGTGTGCCCATCACTTATGAATTCTTACAAGCCTTGGAAGGTTCAAATTACTATCATGCAACTTGTAGGCATCAGAATTACAACTTAATCAATATTTGTTTTATACAAGCAGTCTGTCTAGATATTTTGCTACAACCGAGCAGAGGTAAGAGACCTTGGAAAGGGTAATTTCAATGCATTAGCTGTCCCCACACCTACTCTGCTCGGTCAAATAATGAAATAGACTATTAGCTTGGCCTGTGTGATTTAATAAGCGACCTGGAAAAACGCATTAACGGTAAAAAAAAAAGAATAAAGACAAGCAATACCAAAAACTCATAAAATTGAGTAATATTGTTCATGACATGAATTTGTATTTACTACAATTAAATAAATAAAAATTCCTAAGAAGTACTAGGAGGAATATCCTACTCACCCGTGACTTTAGCTGAAGCTCCATCTTCTATAATAATTGGATTAGGAAAGCTTGAAAAAGGTCCTGCATAAGTTGGTAGGGCGCGATAAGATGGAGGATGGTTTGACTGGGAAGTTGGGAGATTGGCCTCTAATTGAGCCTCTTGAGCAACCCTCTCTGCATACGATATCACTTCTTCCACGGCTTCCAAACCAAAGAACGAGACATCCACGTCTGGCCGTTTAAGCCATAGGTTGTACAAAAATAAATTCCCCGTTCTTTCCTTCGCTTCTCTAACTAAAGCTTCAGTGCAACTTTGCTCTAGGGCTAGTTTTTCGTTGAGGAAAATCACCTCCTGCAGCATCAATTCAATAACCATCCTAGCCTCGACTGCTCCATGCTTGCGCAAGGCTAGTTCCTCCTTTAGTTTCTCATTCTCCTCCTTTAGTTTCTTCTCTGAGTCTTGGGCATGATAAAGCTCCTTCTTTAACTTATTGATCTCCCTATCCCTCGAGGCAATAAGTTCATTTTATTGCTTCATAGCTTTTTGCTATTCCAGTCTCTATCTCAGGGATTTTTCATGGTCCCGTTCCAGATTGCGGAAAGCCTCTTGAGACTTTTCAGCCTCTAACTTGAGAGAGTTCACTTCGTCTTACACTCTATTTCTTTCATCCTTCAAAGAATTTATAGTTGCTTCCATGATAGCTTTCTCCTCGGGCCAATCCAAGATCTCTCTGAGAAGCTTCATGTAGGCCATGGACGCTTGAAATGAGTTGTTAGTAAGGAAATGAAGAACGAGAAAGCTAAAGTAAACTTACGAGCAGATTATGGAAGCCCAGGTAATTGATTAGCCTCTCACCCTTTATCTCTTCATTATAAAGGGCAAGTTTCTTCATGCCAAGAAATTGAGGCACGCGATCCAAGAGATTACTATAATCTATTCCCGCGTCAAAGTCCTGGGTCTACTCTTCGACAACGGGCTCTTTCCCCTGTATTTTTTGACACTTTGAAGGGAGCTTCGTGACCCCCGGTTCTGCAATCCCCTTGCATTTATCAACACTCTGGGGACATGGAGCTGGCGAGCTATTGGTGGCAGGAGTTGACTGTGAAGCAGCCTATTTGTGAGCATCCTTGTTCGAAGGCTTTCTCCCTACTGATATGTGCCTCATAACGCGAACAGGAGGTGTCGGCAGAATCCTTTTGAATATGTGACCTTGTGAGAGCTTCAACAGTCATTGGGGACTCAGAATCCCCAGTAGCTTGACCAGTTTTCTTTGGAAGAGGAGCCTTGCTAAGAAGGGGCTACTCGAAGTGAAGTCGTACCATTGTTGAAGGTTGGCTTTCTTGCAGGTTTGGAATTTCCTTCCCAAAGGCCTAAAAAACTGAGGAAATCTCCTTATCTTTACGAGTCCCAAGATCAGAATGCTTGTCAAAAACTTTTGGTAAGCTGAAGGAGCAAGGCCATGTAATTGAAGGAGGTGATCAGTTGGCGGCTGGTCGTCCGAAAGAGTTTTTACCTTTGAAAATCTTTTCAGTAAAGCTAACTCCTTGCTGGTCAGGAAAATCTCACTCTTGACAACGTCTACATACAAGCAAATATTAACAACGAGTAGAATGTGTACAAAATGGTCACATATAAACATACTTACCTGGAGAAGAGCGAAAAGAGAAGTTTTTTAGGTTGGACAAAGAGAGACAGGACGCGTAAAATCAGCACATCTTGTAGTCACCTACATTGAACTTACTAACACCCTTTGGAAGATTTACTTTATAAGGAGAGTTTCAAGCCGAAGTATAATAAATCCATCTTTTTTCTAGGATTTAGGGCCCGCGGTGCTCTTAAAAAGAAAAAGATGTTGGATCATTACCGGAGTCGGTGGAGGAAGACTATTTTTAAGAAAAATTGAGGTAAGGGCAGTAAGATGAGTGTAGAAGTTGGGAGTAAGTTGAAAGGGGACTAGGTTAAGATCATTTAGAAGAGCAACCAGATAAGGATGGACTGAAAATCTAAAGCTAGCTTCTATGTGCTGGCGGCTAATAAAAAAGAATCCTTTAGGAGGATAGGCCGCGTGGTCATGGGTTTTTAGTACCACAGCCCGACACCCAGAAGGTAAAAATAAATCCTCAGCAATGGATTCGAGCTCGCTGGGACTAAGAGAAAATTCATGTATGAAAAAGGAAGTACGAGCAAGGGGGGTGTGGTGCCCGAAAGGGACTAATGCGGTTTCACCACTCCGAGAGGTCATATTATCAATATTTCTGACTTGGTCAAGCTCCCTTTCGGAGTCCATGTCAGCAGACCCCACTTTATGACCGCGACGACTACGACTAGACATCTACAAAAGCAACGAGAAAATCAGGTCGCGAATAGCAGACCAGAATTCAGTGTTTAAGGTTATTTCTACTTTTCTAAAGGGCAAGTCACGCATGTAAGGGGCTACTAAATGTAGGAGAGCCCTGTTTACAAGCCTAATGGACTACAGAAATTGCCAAACAACCAATAAATTCCCAACTCTACCAGAGTTAGAGTGTCAGGTGGCTACAAATAGGGGATGGCACACATATGTATGACTTAAACAATCAAAATGAGTGTTTAGTTCAAGCTCTCCAGATTTAATCATGCTAAAGATGTAATGGGTACATTCACAAATTACAATAAACCCGTATATACATATAATCCAACAATGCAAGCTTAAATCATAATTGAAAAGATTGAGAGAATTCATGAGGGATTACCTTGAGTATAGAAGATTTTGTTGACGAAAAAGAAGGTGATGCAGGGAAATAACGGCAGACGAGAGAAAGTTGAAGATAAAAAGGCGTCTATTCTCGAAAATGACTGGTGAAGGAAGAAAATGAAGCTACTACAAGTTTATATATAGTTGTCGTTTTGAAGCCCCAACTGTCAGATCAAGACAGCTGTGTAACCGTCATTAATCCAGCAGTGTAGCACGAAAGCCATGATTTTGTCATCATACGCAGCCAGTGAGGAGACATGCATTGAATGCGTATTAATAGTGCATGACATGTGATGTGCGCTAAACTAACACTTAGGGGAGAGCAACGTGTCATAATACAAGTCAATATTTGAAAAGGCGACGGTTCATATCCCGCTAATATTACTCTAAGTACAAGCATGTTGCTTCCAGTATAAGGAATACACTGAGAAGCAAGGGGGCTAATGTTATGGGTGTTTTGGCTATTATAGAAAGGGGTGGGGTGGAAAAAGCCCAAGGATGAAGCCCAATATGTTGTTTTATGAGAGGAAGCCCAATAAACTGGTCAAAACTAGTCAACAGTCAAATGAGGGAATATATGGTTGTCTCTCAGCCTGTATACCCGAGCATACTTGATTATATGGTTGATCGCTTTAACTACTGAGCAATCAATTGGACATGTGAAGGTTTGACCGTATGTTAAAGCATAAGACAATCTGGTCGTGTTCGAAAAACTGCTTAATAAGTGCTCTTCAAAGGCTATTAGAGAGATCAAAAGGTCTTCGTGTCTATTCGCTAGTTGAATGGGCAGATCCCTTATTCGTATCTACTCGCTAGAGGCAACATCTGATCGCTCGAGTAGTTTGCTCGTTCTGGATGCTCGTCGAATTTGACCAGTTGACTTTCTAGAAGGCTGAATCAATTCAATTCAGGAAAGAAGTTAACTTGCCTATTTTCATGCAAATCAAATCACGATATTCTTGGCAATTGCTACAGATATGGTGGAGATAATCTTGATAGATATTATCTCAATTAATGTAAATTATTTTTTTCCTTATTTGTAAGATTCTTAAACCAATTCAAATTGTAACATCTCCGCTATAAAATAGGGGATGAAATTCATTATAAAGGACAGAGTGAAAAAATATATACTGTTACTCTGAAAGAATAGAAGTGACAATCGTGGACGTAGGCCATTACTTTGCCGAACCACGTAAAAATTATTATGTTCTATTAGTTATGGTGAAATCATAATCTTAGAGTTTTTATTCATTAAATTAATTTTCATTTATTTACAATTGCAATTAAATTTAGTCATAGTTTGCAACTCAATTACTCAAATTTCATCTACCAAATAAAAGTTGAGTTATTTTAATTTTAGTCATTAATTAACAACAATCCTCGTGGGACAATACTTATCTCATCACTTTATTACTTGTTCGGCTCGTCCACTTGCGATTTTGCACAACAAGTTTTTGGCGCCGTTGCCATGGATTGTTTGTTTCAATTAATACTAATACTACGTAACTCAATTTTTAATTTGGTCATTTATTTATTTATTTATATTTATTTTATTTACTTTATTACTTGTGAGTTTTATGGTGTATGAGAAAGTCTGGGGGCAAAGTTTTACCATTTGACCCAGAAATCGAGAGAACTTGTCGCAAGAACAGGAAAGAAACAAGGAAGGCTGCAAGTACTGCACTCATGGATATGGCTGAAGGATCAAACAACACACAGAATATTGTACCAATAGATGCTGAAATTCGAGCATTACGAGATTATGCTCTACCCACAGTGGGTAATACTTCGGCGATACGGCGACCAATAATTGCTGCTAACAACTTTGAGATTAAGCCAGCAATCATCCAGATGGTACAAAACAATCAGTTCAGTGGGGCTCCGAATGATGATGCAAATGCGCATATTGATAACTTTTTAGAGATCTGCGATACTTTCAAACATAATTGTGTTACTGATGATGTCATCCGATTGAGATTGTTCCCATTATCTCTTCGAGACAAAGCCAAAAGCTGGCTCAACTCGTTGCCATCAGGGAGTATTACCACATGGGACATCTTGGCACAAAAATTTCTGGCCAAATTTTTTCCACCAGCCAAGACTGCAAGACTGCGAACCGAGATTGCCACATTCAGACAGCTTGAGGGAGAGTCATTGTACGAAACATGGGAAAGATTCAAGGATCTGCTATGACGGTGCCCACATCATGGAGCTGCTGACTGGTTACAGCTACACACATTCTACAATGATTTGGGGAGTTCCACGAGAACATTGGTAGATGCCGCAGCCGGTGGAGCACTTCTGGGAAAACCCCATCAAGCTGCCTGGGACTTATTGGACGAAATGGCTGCAAATGCCTATCAATGGCCATCAAAAAGAGCAGTTCTGAAAAAAGTTTTCAGAATACAAGAAAATGATGTGTTAACCAAACTTTCAACTCAGGTCGAGACATTAGCCAAGCAACTTGGAAACTTGACAACTAACGTCATTCATACTCAGTCAGCATCCTGTGATTTTTGTGGAGGGGACCATCCCAACGGGTAATGCGGTGAAGACCAGACAGGTCAAGCCTTTTTTGTGGGTAACAAACAACTAAATAACCCGTACTCCAACACATATAATCTAGGATGGAGGAATCATCCAAATTTCTCATGGAAAAGCAATGATCAACCTAGACAACCATATCCACCACCACTTCAACAGCAACAGGCCAACAAACCATCGCTTGAAGAAGTACTTGCTCAGCTCACCGCAAGCACTACTCAATTTATGATAAGAACAGACACCACACTCCAGAATCAAGCAGCTTCCATTCGAAATCTGGAGGTACAAATGGGTCAAATCTCGAATTTACTGACTGCAAGACTTCAAGGATCCCTACCAAGCAATACAGAGACCAATCCTAGGGAGCACCTGAAGGCTGTCACGTTACGAAGCGGTACAATGTTGAAAGAGCCGGTCAAAAGAACAGACGAGAAAGAAGGATCTAGCAAAATAGAAGAAGAAGTGATGGTTGAACGAAAAGAAGCAGAGAAGCCGAAGTCAAAGTTGTTTCCAGACAATCCGCCACCATACAAACCACCATTACCCTTCCCTCAGAGATTTCAGAAGCAGAAACTAGAAAAGCAATTTTCTAAATTTCTGGAAGTTTTTAAGAAACTTCAAATTAATATTCCTTTTGCAGATGCTCTAGAACAAATGGCCAGCTATGTGAAGTTCATGAAGAAAATCCTATCAAATAAAAGGAAGCTGGAAGAACATGAAACGGTAGCTTTGACCAAAGAATGCAGTGCAATCTTACAGAAAAAGCTACCACCCAAACTCAAAGATCCGGGGAGCTTCACAATTCCTTGCACCATTGGTGATTCATTCTTTGATAAAGCATTATGTGATCTTGGTGCAAGCATCAACTTAATGTCATTCTCCATTTTCAAGAAACTCGGCTTTGGAGAAGCAAAACCCACTACTGTATCGTTGCAGCTAGCTGATCGATTAATCAAATATCCAAGGGGAATCATAGAAGATGTATTGGTAAAAGTAGATAAGTTCATATTTCCTGTGGATTTTATTGTGCTAGACATGAAGGAAGATCAAGAAATACCCATCATCTTGGGTAGACCATTCCTAGCAACGGGAAGAACCCTTATTGATATACAGAAAGGTCAACTCATACTAAGAGTTCAAGATGAAGAAGTGACCTTCAATGTGCTGAAAGTGCTCAAACATCCACATGATGTTAGCAACTGCATGAGGGTAGATGTGGTGGATGAATGCATCAAAGAAGTACATCAAATCATCACTCCAAAAGATCCACTTGAAGCTTGCCTACATGGAGCACCAAGCTCAGAAAGCCCGAACATCATGGAATGTGTTAACCAACTGGAAGCTTCATCTCCCATTTTTTTCAGACGACCTTTCGAAGAGCTTAGAGCCAGTAAGAGACAACCGGTACCATTAACAGAAAAACCACCAGAGTTGGAGCTCAAGCCACTACCAGTTCATCTCAAGTACGCATTCTTTGGTACCTCATCTACACTACCTGTCATTATTTCATCTTCTCTAAGTAGAGAACAAGAAGAAAAACTTTTGAGAGTACTACGAGAACACAAGATGGCTATTGGATGGTCGATCACAAACATTAAAGGAATCAGTCCATCTTTATGCCAGCACAAAATTCTCATGGAGGATAAGTACCGACCATCCATCGAGCACTAACGACGTCTAAATCCAAACATGAAGGAGGTTGTCCGAGCAGAGGTACTTAAACTTTTGGATGCAAGTATCATTTATCCTATTTCGGACAGCACATGGGTAAGTCCGGTACAAGTGGTACCAAAGAAATGAGGCATGACAGTGGTCACCAATGAAAACAATGAGCTTATTCCAACACGAACAGTAACCGGATAGAGAGTGTGCATTGACTACAGGAAACTAAATAAGGCGACCAGGAAAGATCATTTCCCCTTACCCTTCATCGATCAGATGCTCGACAGATTAGCAGGTCACTCTTACTACTGTTTCCTAGATGGTTATTCTGGTTACAATCAAATTTCCATAACACCTGAGGACCAAGAAAAGACTACATTCACATGCCCATATGGAACTTTCGCGTTTCGAAGAATGCCGTTTGGTTTATGCAATGCACCAGCCACTTTCCAACGGTGCATGATGTCAATTTTTTCAGACATGGTGGAACGTTTCATTGAGGTATTTATGGATGATTTTTCAGTATTTGGCTTATCATTTGATTCTTGTTTGGATAACTTAGCACAAGTACTAAAAAGATGCGAAGAGACAAACCTGATTCTTAACTGGGAGAAATGCCATTTCATGGTACAAGAAGGGATTGTCTTAGGTCATAAAGTTTCAGCTAAGGGCATTGAAGTTGACAGAGCCAAGATTGAGGCAATTGAGAAGCTGCCACCACCAACATCTGTTAAAGGCATTCGAAGCTTCTTAGGGCATGCAGGGTTTTACAGAAGATTCATCAAGGACTTCTCAAAGATCACAAAGCCATTATGCAATTTGCTTGAGAAGGGTGTTTCATTCCACTTCGATAATATATGTAGAGAGGCATTTGAAATACTGAAAAAAGCCCTTGTGACAGCCCCAGTCGTTGTTGCACCTGACTGGGCTTTGCCGTTTGAGCTGATGTGCGATGCGAGCGATTATGCCATTGGAGCCGTGCTAGGGCAACATATTGGTAAGGTTTTTCATACCATTTATTAAGCTAGCCGTACACTAACCGATGCACAGGTCAATTATGCTACCACTGAGAAAGAGCTTCTAGCTGTAGTCTTCGCATTCGACAAATTTCGGCCATACTTGATCGGTTCCAAAGTTATTGTATTTACAGACCACTCAGCCATCAAGTACCTTCTAGAGAAAAAAGATGCAAAACCACGCCTGATCCGATGGGTCCTTCTGCTACAAGAGTTTGATTTAGAGATTCAAGATAAAAAAGGGAAGTGAAAATGTGGTGGCCGACCATCTTTCTAGACTAGAGCAACGAGGGGATAAGGAGGATCTTGACATAGTAATTAAAGAGACTTTCCCTGATGAATAGCTCTTTGTTCTGGATATAAGCAATGTTCCATGGTATGCTGATTTTGTTAATTTTCTTTCTCACAAAGTTTATCCACCTGACATTTCATGGCAGCAAAAGAATAAATTCTTGGCAGATGTAAAACATTACTATTGGGATGAACCGTTCTTGTACAAGTTATGTTCAGATCAGATCCTTCGAAGATGCGTCTCAAAAGAAGAAGCACGAGATATTCTCCACCATTGTCATTCTTCTGATTATGGTGGACATTTTGGGGCCAATCGAACTGTAGGCAAAATTCTTCAATCTGGATACTATTGGCCCACCATTTTTAAGGATGCTCAATCGTAGATCAGTGCCAACGCACAGGTAACATTTCGCGAAGGCATGAGATGCCTTTAAACAACATTTTGGAAGTGGAGTTGTTCGATGTGTGGGGTATAGATTTCATGGGACCATTTCCACTGTCTTTTAAGAATCTCTACATTCTAGTGGCTGTGGATTATGTGTCAAAATGGGTTGAAGCCATTGCCGCACCAACTAATGACTCTAAAGTGGTGGTGAATTTTCTGCATAGAAACATCTTCACTAGATTTGGAACTCCTAGAGCAATCATCAGTGATGAAGGAAAGCATTTTTGCAACAGGTATTTTGATGCTCTTTTAGCCAAATATAGGGTCAAACACAAAGTTGCTACGGCCTATCACCCGCAAACCAATGGACAAGCTGAAATCTCAAATCGAGAATTGAAATGGATTTTTGAAAAGACGATAAGTGCATCTAGAAAAGACTGGTCAAAAAAGCTCGATGATGCATTATGGGCCTACAGAATAGCATTTAAAACACCGATTGGGATGTCTCCATACAAGTTGGTATTCGAAAAAGCATGTCACTTACCCGTTGAACTAGAGCATCGTGCATACTGGGCTATCAAAAAGTTGAATTTCGACATAGGAGCATCAGGAGCTCTGCGAAAATTGCAACTCAATGAGATAGATGAACTTCGTCATGGTGCATATGAAAATGCTAAGCTGTACAAAGAACGCACCAAAAAGTGGCATGATCAATGTATCCTGAACAAGGATTTCACTCCAGGATAGAAGGTTCTTTTGTTTAATTCGCGATTACATTTGTTTAACTACGCTCTAGATGGTCTGGGCCTTTCACAGTTATTCAAGTTTTTCCACATGGTGCTGTTGAAATTCAAAGTGCAAATCGTCCATTCAAAGTCAACGAACAACGACTTAAAGTTTACATAGGTGGTGGAAAACCTCAACAGAAATCTACTATCTCGCTTTCAGAGCCAACTTAAGGCGTTTTTCAACAGTCAAGCTAATGACTATAAATTAAGCGTTTCTTGGGAGGCAACCCAAGTTTTTCTCTTTTTAGCTAGTTTTTCTTTATTTTTATGTTATTGCGTGTTATTGTGTTTTCTGTGTGTCTTTGTTTTTCTTTGATAATTTTCTTTTCTCTTTCAGAGATGGAGACAAGTCTTGCAGCACTCAAAAATTATTTCCCTACTTTGCCTCAAGATGTACTTAAAAAGATTTACAAGTGCAGAATCGAAAGAATGAGGGCACTAACATGTTTGGGTCTTCCAGAGCATATTTGGTGGATCATTGAAGCTAAGGTACGTTTAGCAGGTGAGTTGAATGATTCATTAATTAAACGTTTACCAGGATTGGGAAGAAGTTCTTACTCAAAGAAAAGAAGAGCTAAGAGAATGGGAGTCTGCCATAAGTGTGCAAGATGGAACTGTGACAAAAGCTATAAAAATCCTGGATATTTATCTGTAAATCGAGAAGATAAAATTAAATGCATAAATGATGGGCTAAGTAAGGAGTCTCTGGATAATATCCTTGAGACTCTTGAGAAGCATCCTTGTGGGAAAGTTCAATGCATTCTTTTAGATTTATGGGAGTTATTCAGCAAAGAGAAACAGCGTTACAATCTTGGAAATCTGACTTTAAAAGACCCTGTTTGCCAATTTATAAGAAAACTGGATGGGAAGCCAATCCTCAACTCATTGAAGTTGTTTAAGCCGTTTCTGGACATAAAACCAGAGGAAGATGTGAGCCACAATCACAACTACTATAACATCATTTTGGATTTCTAGCTCGTTTCAAGCTTTCTTGATAATTGTGTTTACTTTTTGACGTTTCATCACCTAACATTTTGAAATTTTTTATTTTTAGCGACCATTTTCAAATTTTTTCGATGTCTGTGTTTACTTTTTGAAGTTTGTGTTTACTTTTTCGAGGTTTGTGTTTACTTTTTGACGTTTCGACACCGAACTTTTTGAATTTTATATTTTTAGCGACTTGTTTTAATTTTTTTTTTTAAAATTGTGCTTTCTTTTTGACATTTCTACACTTAACATTTATTTTTCCCTCTGACCAATAATGTTTAGCATCATAAAACTATTCTTTTATTCTTTCTTTTTCTTTAAATGAGCATTCATTACTAATAACAAATAATTAGTTTTGTATGAAAAAAAAAAAAATGGCAGAGCCCTCAAGCAGTAAATTCAAAAACATCTGTGTTTTTTGTAGCCCAAAGTCTGGTATGAGTATATAATATTCAAAAGCAGCTGCTGAACTTGATACGGCTTTAGCTACCCGAAACATAGATTTGGTGTATGGGGGAGGCAGTTTAGGACTGAGGGGTTCTGTTGCTGTAACTGCAACTATTGGAGACAGTAGAATCCTAGGTGTCACAGTAAAGCCTTTGGCTGAAAGGAAATATATCATCGGTACGAGTATAAGTAATGAGTTTCAAGTCACGAGCACACATGGGCGAATGGCGTACATGTTACTTAGTGCTGATGCCTTTATCGCGTTACCTGGTGGTTTGGAAACATTTGAAGAAATCTTCAACATTGCGTCCTGGACCCATTTCAACATTCACAAAAAGCCACTAGGTTTGCTTAATACTAACGATTTTTATGATGGTTAGGCTTTTCTTGATCATGCTGTGGAACAGGGTTTTATGACTCAAGCAAACCGGCATATTCTAGTCTCAGCATCAAGTGCTGATGAACTGATTGACAAACTGCAAGACTTTGTGCCCGAAGTTGATCCAATCATGTCGCAGGTTGTTTGAAATTCTGAAGCAAGCGATAACAAGAAGCGTACACTGGATCTTAATCTTCGGTTGTAACTCTCTTACCCTATGATTTTATTAATAGTATTTCCATTTGAGTTTTTCTTCTTTTTATTTTACTAGACATTGGGGACACTGTCTCAAATAAGTTTGGGGGTAGAGTTTGCTATTATTAAAACCATAATATTCAAAAACTGGTCCGAATTGAAACTAAAAGATGGCAGAGTAAGGAGTACTTTTGTGCTTCTGATACGCATCTTTGTTTTCATTTCAAAAAAAAAAAAGTGAAAAAAAAAATTTCATTATTTGTTATTATTATTAGTATTATTTTTCTTTCTGTCCTAACAAGTCGACTATTTACTTTATGTTTATTAATGGAGTCTTAATGCATATTTTTGGTTGAATATCTTTACTAAGAAATAGTCATGAACATCTTTGCATAATTTGAGACTTTTGAACGCCATGATCTTAGTTAATTGAGTGGATAAATATTATGTTTACATGAATTATGAACTATTAGTGGAGATTACCCTTGGTGAGGATTTGAGCTTTTTAAACGTTTCATTTTGAGAGATTTATTTGTTTCTACTCTTAAACACTCTTCACTTTGTTCTTAATAGATGATCTCTATAAGTTTTGCATTGAATACTGAAGAACAAATCATCATTGTAGATAACATGAGTTGCTTTGATTTGAAAATTGGATCGACTTCTTAGAAGTAATATAGGTCATTTTTACTCCACAAAAGCCTTCTCTCCTACTTTAAATTGAAGACACATCATAAACCCTTTCAAGTCAAACACTTTAAACATTTTTCTCTGTTTACCTTTATAAAATGACCCTATTGAGCCTTTAAATTTAGTCATACCTTATGAAGCCTGGGATCATACTATGAAGTAAAAGAGGAGAAGGGAATTGAAGTGTTAACATTTACATTATGTGTTTCTAAAAAAAAAAAAAAAAAGTTGTGATGAATTAAGGAGAATAAATGAAGTACTTTGGCATGATCATAAGTTCTTGTTGAACCTGTACCCTAAAATTTCTTACATATCAACTAACCATAGCCCAAATACAATCTTTAATAAAGCCTATTAATCTTCAAGAGGAAGTCCAATTTGAGAATTGAAGTATGTTATCATGCTTTATCTACGTTCTTAGTATTTGATATTCCATTTGATGAGATCTATTCACTTAAAAGTACGATTCTTTTTAAACGTCTATATTCATATGTGATGTAAATGACGCTTGCTATGCCTTTACATAACCTCTATCACATATGATCGCATTAGTGTTTGCTTTAGGATTCATGAGGGTTATGAGAGATATCTTGTGAGGATTAGAGTCGAAGCGAAATAAGTCCATGACATGTGAATATGATGTTTTGAAATGAAATTGCTCTGAGAGTGGTGTGAGATTATTGATGATTCTGTTTTAGATCATTAGTGACTTATCCTTAGTCCTGATACAAGATTATACATGTATGAGACTTCTGTTAATTTGTATTTAGTGAGATGTTGATAATTTATGGGTGGAATCTTTTAACGTTTGTGGGTATCGTTGCTGGTAAACCCTCAGGAGACATAACTCCTCCTACTAGGGACACCTAGGGGTTTAAAGGCTTGTGGCATACGCTCAATGCCATCGTGTTTACCTACGAAAATGGATTGTATTTTAATTTTTTTTTTTTTTTTTTGTGGTTTTAGCTTAGATTGTTAAGTTTAAGTTTTGCTTGAGGACAAGCAAAATCTTAAGTTTGGGGGTGTGATAACTTTATTTTTATAGAGTTATTTTATCTTTTTAAACTTGAATTCTTGCTTAGTTCTTGATATTTTTATTATTATTAAGTAAATTATTTCATATTTCTTTTATTTTTATTTTCAGAATAAAATTGGTTAAAAAAGCACATGTAGACCCCACCAAGTGTATTGATCGAGACAAGATCATCGCTACAAAATGAATATCATTCGCAGCAAGTTCATCGTCTCAAGAATTACTCGATTCGAAGATCGCATAAAAAAATTATTGCAGTTTAAAGATAGAGTATTCTAGAAATAAATATTATATCATGCTGATGTAAGAAATGATGTAATCAAAATTATGATGTAAGCAATGATGTAATATTAAAGTTGACTTTGAATGAGGTAGGTGAATGATGATGCAAGCGATGATGTAAAATGAAAGTTGACTTTGAATGAGGTAGGTGAACGATGATGCAGGCGATGATGCAAAATGGTGGAAAATTATGAAACGATGATGCAATCGATGATGTAATTAGAGGTGAATTTGGCCTATAAATAGGCCTTAGAATCACCATTCCAAGCATTCTATCACAAACCAAAACAATAAGTAGTTTAGAGAAAGAGAGAGAGCTTGGAGAGGAGGAGCAAGGCAGAGGAAGAAATTCTACGGTGAAGCTTCAATCCACTAAGTTTTCCTATCTTTTGTTATGTTTAATTTTCTAGTTTTTGTAAATTCTATTATGGAGTAGATTTGTTTTCTAAGGTTATGATGTAGCCTAACTTTGATGTTCCAACCCTTTGTTCAATGCAATTAATGATTTTCTATCTTAGTTGATGCATTTAATACTGTTCTTAATGCTTCTAAATAATTGGCCACTATTTAGTTGAATTGTTAATCATAATGATAGCGGAAGCTAATTTATTTGTCTAGTTCATTGTATTTAATGTCATAAATTGCTTGTAGGATAGGAATATACCTGCACAGTTTGTGTAGTTTATAAAAGAGATCCATAAATCTTAATGAATCCTTTAATGTTGTGACTTGTATGGAAACATAGCAGTTAATATTTATAGGATATTTTCCTTAGACCTCGGGAGAGGCTATGTGAATAATTCAGGGAATCTCGACTAGCAACTGGATAGATAATTTTGGTTAAAAAGATCAAAGGGGAGGAATAAATTAGTTATGGTGAAATCATAATCTTAGAGTTTTTATTCATTAAATTAATTTTCATTTATTTATAATTGCAATTAAATTTAGTCATAGTTTGCAACTCAATTACTCAAATTTCATCTACCAAATAAAAGTTGAGTTATTTTAATTTTAGTCACTAATTAACAACAATCCTCGTGGGACGATACTTATCTCATCACTTTATTACTTGTTCGGCTCGTCCACTTGCAATTTTGCACAACATGGTGCTTATTCAAATCTTTGAAAATCTTGTCCTATTGTTTTCTTTTCTTGCCCAATCTTGTCCTGCTATTTTCTTTCCTTTTGCTTTTTTCCATAATTTTTCTGTACAAAGATTCTTGATTCTGATGACTTTTCATTGTGTGTCATTGTTTTCTTCCCTATAGTCTATACTTTATATGTTTAGAAAAAGAACCATATCAATTGATCAACTTTTGTCAACTTCATCAAAAACTTAATGTCAAAAACCTGAGGAATTTTGATTTTTTTTTCAATACTTATGTGTGTGGAAATGAAATAGGTGATCGGTTGTAAAGATCTTATCCAATTTTCCATCATTTCAAGTGACCTTGTTGGTTTTTTGATTAAATGTTGCTAGGATTATATTTTATTAAAGAAAAAGCACATAAATTTCCTATTAAATTGACTTTGGTGATTTGTTGAATACAAGAGAGTGAAGAGTAGGACAAGTATCATATATGGTGAAGAGTTAACAATCAAATGCATAGTGCATGATTATTCCCTTCAATAAGAACTAGGTAATTGGCATATTTTCATCTAATCTGATCTTCCATCCATGTTCTATATTATTTTAAATTAAGTTGTCACATTGGTTTTATGGTTCATGGCAGCTGGAGTAGTCAAGAAGATTTGCCTAGGATATCTAGTTTTTTCCCTCAAAGATACGAGTAAAAAGTTCTACATACATTCTTTTACATAGCAAAAAGATTTTATTTTTTGCATAAGCAAAAAGATTCTATTTTTTTGTTGTAAGGTTTTTGAGAAATTATGTTTCAATCTTAATGTTCAATAAGTACCACATTATTTTCTGTCTAGTGAATTTGCACCACATACTTGATTTGTGTTATTTCAAATTGATGTTCTAATTGTCTGTAATGCAAATCGACACTGATAATCCTATGAAGGTTATACACAACCTTCACAATTTGCCCTATTAATGGTAGATACGCTTAAATATCATTCGATGTAAGTTCTTTTCTAACTAGAAACAATAAAAATGTTGTATTATTTTATTAATTTTTGTTTATATATGCAAAACTAAAACAAAGAAATCAATCGTATACTGTCTCCTACTCATAAGTTATCTGATGCCAAGAAAATGCTTAAATTTGATTAATATGCTCCATTATTTAAAGTCCCAAATATCATAAACAAGTTTCCTTTAAATCAAAACTTCTTGTTTTGTTCCTTATGTTATCCTCTATCTATACACTCTATCATTATAATTGTATTGGTTAAAAATCTATGTATGTTTCTTGAGGTAGTGGCTATAGTGTCTTATATCGCAAATGGAGAAAATGAAAGCTTCGCAATAACATCTTTTGCTTGATCACCTTTGAGTTCTAGTCTGGGTGTCTACCTTATCATATGATAAGCTAATTTTTTATATTGCATATTTAATTTAAATGCAGGGTAATTGAGCAAAATCTTTTAGTTGAAAGGTGATTTACATCCTTTAAGAGGCATTGCAACATTTGACAAGATTAGGTTTTTCTAATAGATGTCATTATATAAACAAACCAAATAAGATCAAGTCCTTGATGTTTGGCATATGAACTTGTCCGTAATACATTGGTTCCCCATTCCCCAGCGTGGAATTTGTCATTGAAGATGCATGGTTAGGTGATTAATGCCTATCAAAATTGTACACAATATCACTTGAAGCAGCTTGAAGCATCAATATCAAATGTAGGTGCATATAAATAAACTAGGCTAATGGCTTCAAATATATCTTAATGGTTTTCTAACATAAGTTGATTATAAAATTTTTGACAATTTATGTTTTATTCTATTTTTAATTCCCTATTGATTGCCTGTACAGAGCTTCACCATGGCAGTTTTAGAGCAAGCATCAAGGTCTAATTAGGGATCTCAATTCAAGATGAATAAAATTTTCACCTCTAGCCAAGAAAGGTGGAGGACATTATCCTATTGATCTATAATGGACATTTTAAGTAAGTAGTAGCATCTAATTGATAACTGAAATTAATGCAGGAAACTAGCTATGTGTTATTGAAGGTATTAATTACATGCCTCTAACTGTTAAAATCACCTTCATACAAAACTTCCTTGTGTTAAATGTAAAAAATCAGGGCATTAACTTTTATTGCAGATGACCATATAAAAAGGAAGCAACTTTTGTTCCAAGATGCCTTGTTAAGGAAGGTTAAGGACAACATTTAGTTGATTGAAATTTTGTAGACTTTGCAACTTTTGATTGATAACAAAAAACGCAATTTACATAAATTTAACCAAAATATTGTTGCAATGTTGTGTGCATATGCTTCTCAATGTTTAAAATAGTGTTAGTAATTGTTGGGTTTAACTATCTGAAAGAGAGTTAAAACATGTAAATTATTTTGCCTATCTGACCTAGGTTTTGCTACTTGAGAAGAGGCTGAAAAATGAGATTGGTTGTGACCAGCAGGAAGTCGTAGTAGTGTGGTTGATGAACAATGAAAAATACATCAATCATAAATGAATCAATGGGATGTTGAAGACTTGCTACAAGTCATATTGTTAGCAATATGTATTTTCGTTTGTTGAAAATGATGGTTTAAATTTAAATTAATTCTTTTAGCATGTCATCAAATGTTATACCAGACATATGCTTAGTTGTTGGAGGAATGGGTAGATTTTTCATCCCAAATGTTTGTGTGATGTACAAGCGCTACAGACCACCAAGATGCTTTAGGAAACATGCTAATTCAAATGCGGGTCTTGTACATAATTTTGTTTCCTTTAGTGTTGGATGTGTTGTTATCCATGTCTAGAAAAATTTTAGTTGAGTTCATGCCAATTTTGTCTTAAGTTTTTGTGATTATCAAATTGATAAATTCACAAACTCATTGTCAGCTTATGCATTTGATTGTGATTTTTTGAAAATGATAAATAAAGTCAGTCTATTGGCATCATAACCATGTTATATGAATTATTTTGCTGCCATTTGTATTAAATGTAGCAACCAACCAAAGTATTGCTCTCCTAGCAAATCCATATATGGTCCTTAATATTCAAACACGATATGTGATATTCTATAGAACACACCCTCGCTGACTATGCAGTTGATGGTTTTATACTAGTGTACACAGATTTCACAGGTGGTATTAATTTACCATTCCATGTAAGTTACTCCCTAATTTTAAACCACAAATATTATATATATATATTTTACTCTTTTCTTGTTTTTGAGAGTTAACAGAATAAACAAATTGTACTTCCTTTATTTTTTACTGCTTAAATGCTTAAATTGGTTCTTAATTTCTTGTTCATGACGGGATCCTTCCCGAATTCCTCCTCTGGACCCGAGAAAGAACCCTAGCACCCCGAAAGAATTCCCATGAATCCTATACTCAGCCCGAAGGAACCCCGTCATAGTACCAAAAAATCATTTACTTAGATATTTTAACTTCTTTTACAATGTAATACTGATAAAATTTTTTCGCTTTTTTAATAAAAATTTCGGCAACATGTCGTCTGTTTTCTAAACTATGCCACCCTGCAGGTTTCAAATACAGTTTATAAAAACACTTTTATGAAATTCATTTCTCAACTTCCAGAGCCTCCGACTCATTTCTTACAGCACAATCACAAACAAGTAAATAAAATTTGAACACTGAATTTCATAAAACTTTAATAAAACATTTTTAACTAATGCATCCACTATTTCTTCAAAATATTTATAACTATGTACATCAATATATACATTATCAAAATAACAAAATATATACATGTAGTAGATGTCACCCTATACGTCCACCTGCACGACTGACTAAACCTCGTCGACTGGACAACTAGCTTCTGCACCTATGGGAGAATTTTTAAGAAAAATATTTAAAGAAAAATATGAGTATAACTCAGTAAGTGGTATAATTTATATAAACTAAAACTCATTTCTGTATACAATATTCTCCTAAAAACAGTTTTTAAAAACTAAATTACTTTCTAAGATTCTTTTCTAAAACATTTTCTAAATTTTTTTCTTAAAATCTTTTCTAATGCTCGTCTAAATGGTAACCTAGGGAATATCTACTCTTAGCGTGGTAGCATATAAAATCTAGCTAACCACTAAGAATGGGAATCTACCATGTATAGTTGCTGAAAGCGAGCCCACGCTGTGGATTGACTACACTACCCTATACGTTCATATGTATCACTCATGTATCACTCACACAAGAGTCGACTAGACTCAAATCTCATTGACTAACTTCATCTCATCTACCGTATCACGCATAGGGTATTCGGTCGGGTACTATACTGGGGCTAAGGTAAACCATGGGCTATTAAAATTTTTTTTCTTAATACACTAAAATATTCTAAATCTCAAGATAGTAAGTCTAAAATCTTTAATTTTAACACATTCTCATATACATAAATAATAAACTAAAATCTTTATACTAGAATTATAATATAAATTCAATTAATAAATGAATAACCATTTATAATAAATTCTTTTAACTTTATAATAAATTTTAAGAAAATATAAATGTTAAAAACTCATAGTTCCACTCACAATACGTCCTAAGATAGGATCCGATCCTCCTCCAAATGCTTTCGGAACTCTCCGCTTTTACCTTAAAACATCAAATATCTATTTAAGGTCACTTAACTCATTCAAACCACATACAAAATCAATAAAAATCTCATTTATCTCTATTAATACCCTTTAATGTCTAAACTTTCGGATCTCAATCTCTATTCAATCGGGGTTTTCGAAATCCGTTTTCTTTACATGAATCCTACTTATTCTTTCCTAGGAATACCTTAGCATACTCAATTTCATCGATGGACGCTCGAAATAAAATTCATCCAATTTCGCTTACTAACAAAAATCACTTTTCGCTTCAAACGTCCGATAACTTCAAAAATTAATCCTCTAGTGTTCTAACACCCAACTATGATTAAATAAACTGTTTCAAACGTTAAACGAACGAGTTTCGAGGGGTTTTGAAAAACGTCTTTCAACTAGTCCGTTTAGCTCCGAAATCGATCCTAAACTTTTCATTTTCGAAATCTAACTTGATAAGATTATTTTCTAATCTCTAAAACATTCATTTAATGCCTTAGAATCGAAAATGAAATCGGATCTCACAAAAATCCATTTTGAAAGTGACTTTCTCTCTCTCTCTCTCTCTCTCATCTATTTTTCTTCCATCAATCCACTCAAAATCACACAAAAATCATCCTCACACCTCCCTCTCATCCTCCTTAACCTCAAATTCGAAAAAGAAACGAAAGAAAAAAATGGGTTTCATAAAAAGCTTCAAACTTTAAATAGGAATAACTCATCACATAGGCGATCTCTTTGCTTCAAATTCATTGGATTGGCTAGAGGAGATGACAAGGAACAACTTTCGTGAAGAAACCACAGCGAAATTCTGATCGGATCCTTCTTTTTCTCCCTCTCTCTCTCAACGTCACTCTCTCGACCACTCTCTCGGCTTCTCTCTCCCTCTCACCCGAATCTATCACTTTTGTTTCTTTCTTTCATGTTCAAAATATCTCAAATGAGACAAAAACTAACATATATATATATATATTAAGGATTAATTACTAAAAAATCCCTTAAGAAAATTTCATTTAATTACTTCAAATTTTTAATAATCTCACTAGTGCCTAAAAATAAATAATTATATATTATATTGGTCCACTTGGCACATTCTAGTTGAAATGACCCAACCCGGATTTTTCCCGAAGAGATCCGAGGAGCACCCCACAGAATCCTTACTGACAGGACCCTTCCCAGACCTTATCTAAGCTCTTGTTTGGAGGATCCCGCCGGGCACTTCAACGGACTCCCCGAACCCGACTTGTCGGATTGGAGAAATCCGAGAAGCGAACCCCTTTACTTTACTTAACCGGTTTACTCGTTTTAGGCTTAAAAATTTTTATTTTCTCTTAATATAGTTGAAACGGTGTGAATTTTTCGCGTTTGATTGAAAACTAATTTTATAAAAATCGGACAGCATAATGACTGTAAGTTTAACATTTCCAAAATCAACCTGCATAAGAAATACACTTCGAACTATTTTGATCACCGTCCAACTTCTTTCAATCTCAAACATGCATTTTTTATTCATTTCACAAACATGCAATTCTTTTACAAACATAATTCACATATGTAATTGACATATAACAACTCATACTTATATGAAATATGTGCCTTGTGCAATATGTGCATATCAAGTGTAATGGTTCATTTATATATACATATCAAAATATGATTTATAATCCGTCAAATATCTCATGTCAACACGTAGTTATTTGATTCAATATATACACATGTACACAATGTCAAAATACATTAACATCCATATAGTTCGTCTCATTATTTTCCCCACCTAAAGTTAATCAAAATAATGTCTTTGATGCTAGAGCGTCCGTGCCAACGTCTACTAAAGTATACAAGCTACACAAAACAAAGAGAGGTTAGGCAATATATATATAAAGGTATAACTCCGCATAGACATTACTTAGAAAATAATCGATTTTTTTTTTTTTCTTTTGAAAACCATTTCTCATAAGACAACCATGTGCAAAGCCACTACGCACGGAATTTGCTACATCGCGACGTAGGGCGAACTTTCTCAACTCTAAGTAACCACAACGCGGAATTTTTCTACATCGCCGTTGTAGTGCCAATAGCTTATATTTTACGCAACTACATGCGGAATTTTCTACATCGCATATTGTAGTGCAATTTACTCATCACTTGCAATTAGATACGGAATTTTCTACATCGTATCACAACATGCACATGGGTCTAAATTCAACTTTACTTTGCTTTACTTTTAAACCTTTTTGCAACTTACTTTCGCCTTCGAATCTCATTTCTAGATTCTAGGTATAACTCATTACTCAACATAAAATTTATGATTTTGGAAAACCATTTTGCAAAACTCTTTGAAACAATATATTTTATCATTGTCATATAAATGGAAATAAACTAGATGTAAGTGAAGTGAAGGACACTTACCTCGATCCCAACGCTCTCAATGCCTCAAAGAGCCTCTCGCGTCTCGTCCGCGTGCTCGTCACCTACACATCATAGTCTCGTTATAACTTACTCACTTTTTTTTTTTTTAGCTAAAACTAATAAAAATAGAGTTTCCAATACATTGAAAACTCACTACACCACACTTTCCCAACTCGATTTTTGACTCGACCGAGGCTCTCAAAATTTGGTTTCTTTGTAAAAGTCTTATTTCTAGACCCCTAAGATTATCCCCCTATGTTTCGTTTGGTCTCCGGAAGCTTAAAACAAAAAGTCAACTTTTTAACTATACGGTTGACCACGAAAAACAGAATTGAAACCAGCCATGGTTTCACCTCCGTTCCATTTTCTAGCGTCTCCTTAACGCATAACTAAGTTGCCCGTAAAGTTTCGTCGAGAAACTCCATCGTTTACTATGTCAATCTAGGCAAAACGCCCCATTTTGGGCACTTTTCAAAGCGAGCTTTTACATCGGACAAGCGACGATGATTTTTCTTTCGTATCTAAAGTTCTTTTACCTAATTATGACCTGATACATGTATTTTGGGCATCAACGAATGCATTTGCGTTGCTATTACACATCTCGGTTTCCTACGCCCACTATTTTGGCTATAACTTCGTCAATTTTTATCGGATCGATCCCATTCCAATTTCTATGGTTTTATATCATTCCTAGGCATCATTTGAGGTGTAGAACACCCCCATACATGTCAGACTTGGTCAGGTTTTCTCTAGCTCATGGTTTGAGCTCGGGATTCCACTTTTACTCTATGACACTTTCTACGCACACTATTTTGGCCATAACTTCGCCAATTTTTATCGGAATGATTCCGTTCCAATTCCTATGGTTTTCTATGTTCCCGAGGCATATTTTGAGGTGTAGAACAACCCCAAATAAGCTAAAACAAGTCAGGTCTCTACTGACCCTTCATTAAGCTCGGGATTTCTAATATGCTCAAAACCACTTCCATTGAACTTCTATCTTTTCTACTTATCTTCCTAATCTTATTTATGGTAAAATTTGGGTTCAAAACCATCTAATCTCAGAGGTTTTCCACTGATCTTCACAGCCATAACACACCCACACACTCATTCTAGAGTAAAACTTTCAAGTTTTTACAAAACTATCTCTCATAAGTTTTTCATCAAACACTTAATCTACAACTACTTTTGCTTTTCTAACAATTTAAATCACAAGTTAGGGTTTCTCCCATAACCCTAACCTACCATTTTTACATCATTCAAGCTCCCTTTTTAACAACTTATAACTATAACATTGATTTACATCAAAATCTCACCAATAACACATCAAGTAAACAAACTAATCCATCATCATATCATACAAACCCAACATCATGCTTTTACACATTTCCACCACATTAAAGTCTATGGAGAAGATGAGATCTTACCTTATCTATGCTTAGGGTTTGATGTTTTGGCTTGGGATCAACTAGAACAATTGCTTGGAAGCTTGAAAATTGGTTGAAAATATCACTTGTTCTTCTCCCCCTCTAATTTCCTTCCATCTCATGCTCTCCCTCTCAACTCTCTCTTCTATTTTTTTTTGTTTCTCACGCCTACTTCTTCATTTTGAATGAAAAAGTGACTAAGTGGTGTATTATATGGCCAGCTTTTTGCTAAATGACCACCATATCCTCTATTGACTTGTTGGATTTACAAAATTGCTCTTAGTTATGTTATTTACTAATAAAAATCAATGATCATTTGTCTCATTTTTTTTTTTTTTCATATAATTGAATTATTAACTTACTAAACTAAAGTTTTACAATCTTGCCATCCATTTATAATATATATATATATATATATATTTTTACTAAATGACCATTTTGTCCTTTTTATTCGATAACTTAGTTTCTAAGGTTAGGAAACATAAAATCGAATATAGGGGTTTACACTTACAGCCTAATTGCAGGTGACTTAAAAGGACTCTGTGAAGCTAAGCTGTAAAACAGTTTCATTTCTTGATCCGTAAAAATTTAGGGTGAAAAATTTTCAGCAGCACAACAGCTATTTCTCCGATATTTCCAACTTTTTCAAACACCTGTAAAACAATTAATAATATTTCAAACTGCACACATTCATTTTCACTTCCAAATGGGACCTCAGGTCCATCGCAAAATCCACATTTAAACGCAAATCGAGTATTTAAAATAAAACCATTTCAACTTAAAAGAAAACATTCCACATGTATGATAACGTAATCAAAGTTATAAAACTTAAATATTTACATCACATTAAATCCGTTATACATCAAAAATTTACTTTTATTTCACAGTGGCAGTCATCTGATAAGATCGCCTATTCTTGAGCTGGAGATCTGTCGCCTAAAGGACTCGATCCTGTGCCTGGGGAGTTTTTAAAACAAAATAAACAAGAAAAATAATGAGCTAAAAAGGCTCACTGAGTGATATGCAGTTCTAAATAAGTTTCCTTTTTAAAACCTTTTGGAATAATGTTAAGTTCCGAAATAACTTAATAAAAACGTGCATTTCATAATGTTATAAACTCATTTTTATACATAATTTGCTTGAAAACAAGATACAAGATTATAAGTATTGTAAAATTAATTCATAACATAATCATAAGTTCATAAATAAACTCATAAAATCATAAATCAATCCTCAGTCATAAAACATATATCCAATGGGACTCGGAGAAATCATGATCACCGCCCGGTCTTAGGTCACCGATGGTGGGGACGTACAATCTCAATCATAACCACTATGCCGCGGTATGTTACCTCGCTGCACATAGGGCATCAGTCATAATAGTACCTTATATACGCGTAGAGGGCGACATGAAAGACTCGATCCCCCCCATAGTTAGTGGACTTTCCCCGACAGACATGCCATATGCGCAATAAGGCACTTCGGCTGCATAACAATCATAATTCAATCATATAATGGGGATGGGTAGCCATTGGTTTTGAAATAAGTTATCATGCTAAAATAATATTTGTAAAACATGTTCCTTCACTTATAAAACGAAACATAAAAGCACATTTCAATAACAAGTTATACGATCAATATTGCTTTAAATACAGATATAAAAACATTTCGAAACATATAACATTCCTATAAAGCGTATATCATTCATATAAATTCACTTAAATAATAAAACGTTTAAATCTTACATGAAAGCATAAAAATCATATAGAAATCATATTGCATTTATCATTTCATAAAACAAATTACACTCACCGATTCGTAACTCACGGAAACGACCAGATTTTCTACCTCGTGCTACTTCTTCAACTTCGCTTTCCTTCGCCTTATCGCTGCCTAAATAAGTTAACATTCGAATATAAGCACGTCGTAACTACGCTATTCGAATCCAAAGCAACATCATGAAGCCATAATCTAATGGATTCAACAAAAAGAATAAGCGAAGCTAAACGAACAACATAAAACTTACGCGATTTAACTAACTATCGCGACTTATCGATTTTAACGTTTCGCGCGATTCCTTCATTTTCAAATAAACTTATCATCCATATTACTCGTGACTTAACTTAAATCAAGGCAAACAAAGATTCAAACATGATAAAGCATAAACGTGAAAAATATGGCAGCAAGCTTAACAAATATACATTTTTCCGATTCAACTCCAAATTCGACAATTTAACGATTTCGCGCGAAACTAAAACTATACGATTAACTTAAACGTATCTCAAACTATCCTAACATCGACTTAACACTATAATGGGCTTAAACACATCTTAAGGCAGCGAGTTGACATAAAAAACACTTGCATAAACGACAACGAAAATCACAAGCTAAAAACATTCGCACTCGCGGAAAAATTCAACCAATTGCTCGGAAATGATCTATCAACACCCGAACTATTAACCGATACTTTAAAACATACAAAACTAACCACTATTTCATGACAATGAACTCAAATTTAAATTCACAACATAACAGCCGTCATAACATAACAACCCATATAACGAAGATTTCACGAACTTTCAACATCGACAATCAAAAGTCAACACAACGAAACAAAACGAACGAACCTCCGCACTAATGAGATTCGCAGTCCTAAACCCAAACATAACATAATCAATTATTATTCATAACTCAATATCATCATAATCCATCCAAATGAAATTCATACAACTCAATATACCTCTCGGAACTCGACTCGAAACTTCGAAACAAACGCGCGGGGGTACTACCTATATTAACATTTTTATCCACGAGTTTCCTTCAATCCAATTAACATGCAACCATAAAAAAATTTATCGAAACGTCAATACGAAACCAAACGGGACAGCATTTACCTTTACGAAAGCTGTTCTTCGCTTCGAAACGGCTCACAAACTGTCGCGACGGCTAAGCGGAGCCAAAGTTCACTCACGGCAGCAGCTTTCACAGTCAGGCAGCAGCAAGTCGCGTCTGGCAGCAGCAGAACAGCTCCAACTCGGCAGCAACAGCGCCTGGCAGCAGCAGAACAGCTCCAGCTCGGCAGCAACAGCGCCTGGCAGCAGCAGAACAGCTCCAGCTCGGCAGCAACAGCTCTTGGCAGTAGCAGAACAGCTCCAGCTCGGCAGCAACAGCGCTTGGCAGCAGCAGAACAGTTCCAGCTCGGCAGCAACAGCACTATGCACAGCAGCGACAACCTCAACTCCACGCCAGCAGCTCAACCACCTTGCTGCTCTTCCAGTTCATGGCCTGGTTCCACCTTTCCTTAGCTCTAACCTTGCATGCAAGCTCTGATTTGCTCAATTGGCTTGGATCTGCACTCAGATTGGACATGCAACACTCGATCTCTCTCTCTCTCGCACACTAAAGAGCTGTCGACTTCACGTTCTTCCTCTTGAGCTGACCGAGTGTAGCTCCTCACTCTCTCGGTCTCAAGAAGAAAGAAGGTTAAAGAAGAAGAAGAAGAAGAAGAAGATGATCGCATGCAATTGCTCTCTCTCAAGCTCTCCCTTTCGGTCTCTCTCTCTTAGCTCTCGATCTGCTTCTTGGATGGATGACCGGATGCTCTCTTCTAACTCTTTATCTCTCGGCTAAAACAAGCAAATGGTGACCGAGCTTCAAGATTGACTTCACTTGCTTTTTATTTGATTTACACTTAAGTAATTATAATTTAATTATCACCTTACACATGTCATCACTCCTTGCAAACATCCATACATTTGTCTCTAACATACAATGCATGCCTTACACGTGGCACACATGCAATTGTCTCGCTTATCATTTTCTATACATTCTCCTATTCCGATTCCAAACTCGAATCCAATTTCGTCCATTCGTCCAGGAATCCACTTACGACTTGATTTCGTCTTGAGATTATTTTTACTAATATCACATCCGTCAATGCACTCTAAAGTTAATTTTATTACTCGAAAATACTTATTCCGAATATTTTCGGACTTGAAAATTATATTTTTTCGATCGAAACGTGATCCAATCAGAAAAATAATTCGCTCATCGACAATGAGGATTTTGGGATTTACACTAGTCCACTTATTTCTTCAACCAATCAATAGATGACATATGGCACAACCATAGCCACTAATGTTAAAAGTCACTTATCTTTTTTCTTATTAGTTGAATTAAAATATCTTTTACTTTATTCCGTGAGCTCACATCGCTTGATTAACACCTAAATCACTCCTAATCACTTTGTAATCGTATCAGGGTCAACCAAACGACATCTAACTTACGATACGAAAATATAGTAAACCTTAATTAACACTACTGAAGGCATACTATTCGACCGTAACTCAATTCGAATATTTCTAATATCATAAAATAATAAATTTGTGTGAGAGCTTACAGTTCAGGTTTGATTATATGTTTTTAACCTTTTCTGTCATCTGAAATGAAAGAATCTCAAATAGCATTGTCAACTAGCGAGAGCTAAACATAAGAAATAGTAACCAAGTAAAAATGACTAGTAGTAGCATAAAGCATAGACCAAATGATACAGCCTATTAGGTTTACTCATATAATGGGCTTGGACCAAATAAGAGCTTTTAAGCCTAAAGCTACTCATAACGAGACAAAAAGAAAAGTGAATGGGAACTTTGCCTCATGTGCAGCACCATGTATGTCAAAAAGAAAAGAAAGGGTATGTAATGCCTCACAGGCTTATGAGTGCATCTACATGCTTATTAACCTCCCTCTAACTCTCAAACTAAAATTCACATCACATACCTTGAAGTTGCACCCTTACTAGAGAAAATCCATGTAAAACCCAAATCGTCGTTCGTCGGAGAGTGAATTATTTTTTCGATAGATCGCGTTTTCGGTCAGAAAAATATTATTCTCAGGTCTGGAAATATTGAAATAATTATTTTGGAGGAATAAAAATAATTTCAAGAGCATGAAGACCGATTCGAAATGTAAAAATAATTCTGAAGACGAAATCAAGTCGTAAGCGGATTCCCGGACGGACGGATGAAAATGGATTCAAGTTGGAATCGAAATAGAAGAACGCATGAATTAGCGTGTTGCATGAATGGTGCCTAAGTTCGACATGTATCGTTGTGTTAAATTGAAAACAAGACACATGGCATGAAATGCTCATGCATAATTACAAGTGTCTCCATTCCAAGAGGCTTTTAGAAAATAAATTTTTAAAAATGAAATTTAAGTAAATTTCAAGCATTCATGGTCAAACATGAAGTCTTCAATCATCAAACAACCAGCTCTCTCTTTCAAAACCGAATTCAAAAAAGCAAAATGAGAAGTGAAGCAAGCTAGAGGCATGAAACGGTCAAGCAAGGTGAGTGAACCGAGAGCCAAAGAGATGTTTTGAGAGACCGAGACGGAGAGATAGAGAACGAGAGAGTGAGAGTTAGAAAAGAGAGCATTCGATCTTCTTCTTCCTCCTTCTTTCTTCACCGAGAGCTGCCTTTGTTGCATGTGGGATGTGCGACCAAAACGGTGAGTTTATGGGTATGTGCAATCGGGTGATGTGTGAGAAAGTGAGATTGGCAGCTCGATGGAGCAGATCTGAACCAGAGGATGTACATGTAAAGAAGAAGTAAAGCTGTTAACTGCTGTCTTGGAGGAGTGTTGCTGCCGAGAGCTGGAGTGTTGCTGTCAGGTGCTGTCGCTGCTGCTGCCGTGGTGCTGTCGCTGCTGCTACCGTGGTGCTGTTGCTGCTGCTGCCTGGTGCTGTCGTTGCTGCTACCGCGTAGTACTGCTGCCATGACCTGGAGCTGCTGTCGTGGGAGCTGTTGCCATTGGAGCTGCTGCAGTGGGTGAGTTTCCGTTGGCATTAAATTACTGTCAAGAGAGTGTGGATGCTGTTTTGAAGGGAATCAACGCATTGAAGCTGCTGTCGTGAGTGATTTTCGCTCTGCTTGGCCGTCGTAAATGTTTGAGAGCCGTTTCAAAGCGGAGAACGGCTCACACCAAGGTATGTGCTGTCCTAGCTGATGCTAATGTGATGTTTTATGTGATTTTAAATGCATGAGTTAATGAAAGAAATTAAGGTTTAAGGGCTGGTACAGATTCGGTTACGCAAAGGATATTTTACAGCCCTTCGCGTAAAAGTTTCGGAAAGATTTCGATTGAGTTTCGTGAGGTATGTTGTAATTTTTATGAATGTTGTTGTATTGGAAATTATATAAGGTTGAGTTATGGATGAATATGATGATGGTATGATTGGGTTTAGGATTTAGAACCTTGTTAGTGCGAAGGTTCATTCGATTGTTTTTTGACGTGATAATGAATAAATTTTGAAGTTGAATTTTGCGTGTGAAATCTGTTGTAGGGACTGTCATAATGAAAAATGCAGGCTGTTATTCAACATTTTTAATTTCGAAATCATTAGCATAAAAAAATGATTCGTAATGATGTGTTTTAGTATGTTGAAAAGTTGTTTGGATATCGTTTAATCGTTTTCGAGTGTTTCGAGCAAGTTTTTCCGCGAATGCGAATGTTTTTAGTTATGAGTTCATTGTCGGATATGGAAATGTAATTGATGATTTACAAGCTACCATTTGTGTTATTAAGCTCATTAAGACGATAAATGTTGTAGTTATGATAGTTTGAATTGGAATAGAGTTAATCGGATAGTTTTTGTTTCGTGCGAAATCGTTAAATTATCGAATTTCGGAGTTGAAACCGGAAATGCATATTTGTTAAGCTTGCGACCATATTTTTCATGTTTGTGTTTTAAAGTGTTTGAATTTTCGTTTGCCGTGTTTTAAGTAAAGTCACGAGTAGAAATTGATGATAAGTTTAATTGGAAACGAAGGAATCGTGCGAAACTTTAAAAACGAAATGTCGCGATAGCTAGTTGAAATCGCGTAAGATTTATGTTATTCGTTTAGCTTCGCTTATTCTTTTTGTTGAATCCATTAGAATGTTAAATTATATAGGCATCAATAAGGCGGAGGGAAGCGAAGTGGATGAAGTAACGCGAGGTAGAAAATCTGGATGTTTCCGTGAGTTAGGAATCGGCAAGTGTAAATTGTTTTATGAAATGATAAATGCACTATGATTTCTATGCTTTCATGAAAGATTTAAACGTTTTAATATTTAAGTGAATTTATATGAATGATGTAAGCTTATATATGTTTTTATATATGCATCTAAAGAAATATTGACTTTGTAAAATTATTATTGAAATGTACTTTTATGTTTTGATTTCTAATCGAAGCAATATGTTATTCAATCATTATTTTAGCATATCAATGTATTTCAAAACCGATGGCCACCCAGTCCCCATTATATGACTGAATTATGACTGTTATGCGGCCGAAGTGTCTTATTGCACATATGGCATGTCTGTGGGGGAAAGTCCACTAACTATGGGGGGATCGAGTCTGTCATGTCGCCCTCTACGCGTATATAAGGTACTATTATGACTGATGCCCTATGTGCAGCGAGGTAACATTCCGCGCTATAGTGGTTATGACAGAGATTGCCCGTCCCCACCACCGGTGTCCTAGGACCGGGCGATGATCATGATTTCCCTGGGTCCCATTGGATATATGTTTTATAACTGAGGATACGATTTATGAATTTATGAATTTATGATCTTATTATGAATGAATTTCAATTGAGTTATGTTACGAACTGAATTTATGATGCATATAATCCTGTTTTCAAATATGAAATTCATGTTTGAACAATTCTTTTCAGAACTTAGAAATTTTTAAAGGATTTTAGAGGGGAAATTTATTTAGAAAATGCATAATACTCATTGAGCCTTTTTAGCTCATTATTTTCCTTTTTATTTTATAAAATTTCCCAAGCGCAGGTTCGAGTCCTCCAGGCGGCAGATCTCTAGCTCAAGAGTAGACAAGCTTATCAGGCGACCGAAACTGTGAAATAAAAGTAAATTTTTTATGTATAACGGATTTAATGTGATGTAAATATTTAAGTTTCATAACTATGATTATGTTGCCACACATATGAAATGTTTTATTTTCAGTTGAAATGGTTTTGTTTTAAATATTTGAATTGTGTTTAAACGTTGATTTTGAGATGGTATGCATTTTGAAATGATTATCAATTATTATACAGGTGTTTGAAAAAGTTGAAAATATCGGAGAAACAGTCGTTGCGCTGCCGAAAATTTTTTGCCCTAAATTTTTAATGATTAAGAAATGAAACTGTTTTACGGCTTTACTTCATGGAGTCCTTTTAAGTCACCTGCATAAAGACTATAAGGATCCTGTGTGGTGCCGGGAGGGCTCCGCTCAGATCTCTTCGGGGGAAATCCGAGTTGGGTCCTTTCAATCCAACTTGAATTCTTGATGAGTTTTGATGGATTTGAGGTCTTGAATGGGGTATATGAGGTAATAATCAAGATAAATGAGTGATCTGAGAGTCGAAAATTGAAAGAAAAATGAGAAGAAGAGAGCTAGAAGTGAACGACAATGGAGAAGGAAGATGGAAATGATTTTCAACCTAAATTTCACTTTATATACTATCCCTTTTTGCCTTCCAATTTTACCCCTAACTATGCCATAAATTTCCAACTTGTCCCTTGTCACAAATGCTTGCATTTCATTGGTTATCCATGCCAACTCACTTTTCCACTAAATCATTTAACCACACACTTGCAAGATTTCCATTAGTTTCCATAATTTTTTTGACTTTTGGTTGGCAATTTCCTATTGATCTAAAAACTAATTCCATGTGATGCATTCTACTTACTTTCCTCCCCAGTCCAATCATTTTATTCCATTCTTCAGCTTGTCTCATTTAATTTCTAATTTAATTCTTTACTAGGGAAAATGTCTCCAAAAATATTAAATTCCCTAATTAAATAAAGAAATCAATTAATATCACACTAAATGCATGAAATTTTAATTTAATCCAACTTTTCGTATTCAAATCCTTAATTCAAGGATACTAATCAAACAGAAATAAATTTTGGGCTGTTAGTTTTTTGTGAAATTTGAATTTTGTAAAGAAATTATTATTATAAATGTTTGTATGATGAATGGAATTGGAAATGGATAGGAGTTCCGAATGGAAGTTGAAAAATAAATATTTTAAAAATGTTATTGTTTTCCTTGTAGGTTTTAAATTTTGAGTTTTTAGAAAAACAAACGAAACTCTACCAAATTTTTTTTATAAAATAAAATAAACAAATAAATGAATTTTAGTAAGTAAGGTAATATCCTTCGTCTCGAGTTTCATTCCAATGGGAGTTGAGGGGTTTGCATTTAAGTTAGTTGATTTTTTTTTTTTAATGTCGATAAATGCATTCCTTTGAAACCCTAGGTGGAGATTTTGCTAAAGGGAGCCAAGAGGAGGATAAGGAGAAGTTATAAGCTCTTTTTGAAGGTGTGGAAAAACTAGAGATCAAGCCCAAAAGGTTGGTGTACACTCACTTAAAAATTTGTCTTTATTAGTAAGCTTGACAATAGAAAATTCTTTGAAACTTGATGATTTTGTTCCTTTGATGTGGTAACTATGTATAGATGATATTTATGTGTCACTTGAATGCCTTTTGAATGAATTATGGGATGAAAAAACAAATTGGAACACAAATTTTTTTTTTAAAAAAAAAAGTCACCTAGGCTGAATGTATGCTAGAGAGAAACCTATGCGTATTTTTGTCATTTCAAGCTCGTTTATGTGTTAATTAGACGGTATTTGAATGATTTATATGATGAATTATTGAGCGTTTAAATATTTACACGATAAAAATTTAGTTAAACTGAAAATTTTATAATTTTAAAAAGTTTAGAGGACCCGAGTAAAACTAGACATCGGTAGGTAGGGATTAGTAATTTGCATGCCAATAGGGTGATTATTAGCAGTACTGCACCGTTATACATACATATCGACTTTGATTTGCAGACCTTAAGAGACATCGAGTTTCTGGTCTTGAAATTGTAAAATTATGTAAATTGTGATTAGGCGGGTAGGCATCGAGTGTTCGATATTGAGAAAACTCGTTTCCCATCCAAGATATCGTGTGAGGATTTACAAAGGGCTATGGAAAAGTATTAGGGTTAATATCGTAAATGTGCTTGACAATTGGATTTGGAAAGTTAAATCGTAAAATTTTTAACTTGTTTGATTTATTGTGTGTATATCATAAAAAGTTGATAATTGTGAACTTCATTTGATGTTAATGTTGGATTTTTGAAAAATAATTATAATTTCAATATTATAAGTATACACCCACTAAGTAGAAATACTTAGCGTGTTGGATTTATCACATGCAGGTAGTTAAGTTGGGCTTTGTAGATAAAGACGAAGACGACATATCTGCAGCATTCCTCACGAGTCACATCCATTCTCATTTTGGGTAATGATAATTTTGTACCACATATGTATATCTCCATAGGCATGTTCATAAAAATGTTTACTTCATTAAAATGTAACATTTGGAAAAAAAAGAAAAAAAAAAACAATTTGTATAAAGTTTGTAATGTTTTATAAAATTATGTAAATTGAGTAGCAATTATGATTTAAGTTTGTGTTAGTTTTTCATGAAATTTGAATTTTGTAAAGAAATGATTATTATAAATGTTTGTGTGGTGAAGTGGAATTGGAAACGGACGGAAGGTCCGAATGGAAGTTGAGAAATAAATATTTTAGAAGTGTTATCATTTTTTTTACAGATTTATAAATTTTGGGTTTTTAAAAAAACAGAAGAAACTCTACTGAATTTTTTTTATAAAATGAAATAAACAAATAAATGAATTTTAGTAAGGTAATATCCTTCATCTTGAGTTTCATTCCAATGGGAGTCGAAGGAAGGGTGTTACAGGATGGCTAGTAATTTTGAGTGGAAAAAACAATAAGAGAAAGAAATAGAAAGTAGGTTTTGGGGTTTCTTGTTTGAAGATCAAGTGACTAAACTTTATCAAATTTAGCCCAAATTTTAGTTAAAGAATCATTGCAAGAAGGTCTATAAATCTACCAGTTAAATTTTCCAATTATCCTCTTTATGATGTTGTTGAGCCAAGAATATTTATTCTTGATGCTATTATGGAAGCCTGTAGTTATTTTGAGTGGAAAAAATAGTAAGAGAAAGAAAGAGAAAGTGGGTTTTGGGTTTTCTTGTTTAAATATCAAGTCACTAAACTTTATCAAATTTAGCCCAAATTTCAACCAGAGAATCCTTGCAACAAGCTCCATAAATCTATTAGTTGAATTTTCCAATTATCCTTTCTATGATGTTGTTGAGAGATGCTAATGTATGCTTCTAGTTATTCTAGAGAAAACCTATTGTAACCTCATTATTTTATTGGAGATAGTAGAGGTTTTTGGGGTCACCTATGGTCACCGTAGTTTTTCCCACATTGGTTGCACGTAAAAATTTGGCATCTTACTTCGTAATTGATTTACTATTTTAGTGCTTTGGTGCTTTCATTAATTTATTGTTATGTTAGATATTTGATGAGAACCCTATTTTAGACACATAAAATAGGAAAAGATTTATTTGTTCTATTTCATCATTTTTAGTTTTTTCCAACACAACCAATAGTAGAAATAGTTTTTTGATTAACCTTGAGTCACTGTAAATTAAGATGTGAGTAGTCATAACACTAATACCATTTAGTAGTAAGAAGTGTTAGAATTCAACAATGATGAAGCTTAGCACAATCAACTTGTGACTTAATCAATCTTACCTATATATTAATGATTGTACATTTTAAAACACATCTTCATTTCTATATTGTCGATATGGATACTGTTAGTGTCCATACCAAACGCCCACCCAATATGGATAGTAGGTATCCATACTGAGTGATACTTGGTATGGATAGTATACAAGAAATAGGTCGACTCATGGGTTCACCCGTGAGTATGATTATCCATACTAAGCAATACTATTATCTATACTGGACAGGTGCTAGGTATAGATAATCATAGCCATTCTAATCTCCGACCAGGGATGGATACCTTTATCCATATCGAGTTAGAGCTCAGAATGGTTACTTTATCCATACCAAGCCCATGTTTGGTGCGAAAAACATTTTAATTTTTTTTTTAAAAAAAAAACTTAAATTAAAATATATATAATTCAATATTACAATAGAAGTAACAATATACATAAAGAAACCATTAATGAAATTTCAACATATATCTAAAATGCATTTATATATATATATATATATATTACTTAAAGTTAATGTACATCACCTAAAGTTAACGTACATCATCTAAAGTCACCTTACATCGTTATATATTATAACAAATCAATACATAATCTTAAAATATAATATATTTTACCGGCCAAGCAATAAATGAGTTAAATGCGTTTCGTAAAGTTAGCAACTCGTTGATAAGTTGCGATAGCGAAACACTAACTATTACTTTCTTCACACAAACTCACCAATAATCTAGACCAAGCTCCAGGTGGTGAACTTTAGCATTAGGGCCTTTTGAGTCAATTTTTGCTTTTACCACCATTGTTCCTCTACCCATCAAGTCTAATAACTTGCAATGGTTTCCACTCAATCCACCAGCTTGGCTTGTAGAACCCCGAGATATAGACTACATATGCACAAAAATTTAAATAATTATTCATATAAAAACAATTAAATAATTACATCTATATATAAAATTAAGTTGAAACAATAAATAATATAAATTTCATGAATATTTACCTTCGTGGAAAGTTCAGTAAATTTAACACTTTTACTAACTCTTATTGGATTTGAGCCATGTGAATATTGTGTCTATAAAAAAATAATAATAAATAGCATTATTGTAAGGAAACATGAATACTGGAAAAAAAAATTACCAAGTACCCTTATTTGCCAACATATAGGTAACAAACTTAATATATAAAATACCTTGTATAAACTCGATCAATTTTATAAAAATTTTGATAGAGTTTTTCATATTTTTCAAACTTGCTAAAAATTTAATTCCCTTGTAATTTATACACTATAATATTTTCACAATCAATCCAACCAAAATAGCATCTCTTCATAAATATATACACAAACAATGTATATATATATATAAACACACACATAGAAAAAAATATGAAAATATGATTACACTCATTTATGAGAAAAGATGGATATAGGAAAAAAAAAATACTAAGTACTAAAAAATGGAAGTAAACAAATTTTAAATGTGTTGAGTTGTTTACCGGCTGTGTGGATAGCAATTGAGCTTGATTTACATTCGGCAAATGAATTATGAGAAAATTTGTTAAATTAGTAATTGTCTACTTCACAATTGCCATCTTACAATTGACGTGTTAGTATTGTATGAAGTTTTATCTACCAACCACAGATGCATGTACAGTAAAAGGTGTTGCACCATGACCTATACCTCAAACTCGACCTCGATGCTTCTTACCTAAAACTTAAGAGAGAGCATCATCTCCAATTGAAGTTTGGAATTCTTGATGTAATGTCCCTATTTGTGCTTATCTATAATATCACATTATATTAACATTAAAAATACTGTAACTTTAAAAAAAAAAACACATTATAAAAAAACTGTACACATATAATACAATCAACACAATAATTGATCAAATCAACGTAATATATAATTTTTTTAGCAACATCCTTATCCACCATACTCCCATCTTTGTACACATGACTACTATCCATGTTTCAACGTTATCAACTTTGGGATTTTCATTTGCAGCCACTTTTTTCGCTCTCTAACATTAACATTCAGAAAAACAAAAATATATATTTCTTGCTCTTTATTCCTAAAGTTCTTAGAGAATAACACATTTAAGAAACAATAATATATTTTTTAAAGTTTAAAAAATGATAAAAATGAATGACAACTAACAATATAGGTAACAACAATATATTTAACTCTTACTAAATCTTTTCATAGTCACGTCATTCCTTTATAACTTAATGTATGTGAGATTTGATTCTTTTTTGACAACTCAAAATAATACTTAGTAGTAACCTAAAATAATGTAAAATTTAATCAAAATCCATTAAAGGTTAACATGTCAACTTAAGAACATGAATGCATAATTACCACAAATTCTAAAGATAATCGATAATTGACAGATACAGTCAAATCCTGTTCACTAACGTTAGGTGGTTTTAACATTTTGTATTTTCTTTGTGCATTAGAACTAGCAGAAATGTCTCTAATTTGTCTTGTTATTTCGCCTTTATAGTGTCTTCAACTATAAAATCCAAAACTTCATCCAACGAAAAATAAATTATTTTTCGATGGATCGTGTTTCGAACGGAAAGTATCTATAGGAATAATAATTTTTTAAAAAACAAACTTAGTGAATGGCAAGATTCGAAATTAATATTAGAGTTAAATAAAAGTGAAACAAATCGAAAATGAATCCACTAGGATAGATTTCAAGTGATCCAAAAATTTATTGGATAGAAATATTTTTTTCGATTTGAGATCGTATAAAATATTTTTAGAGAAATAAAATAATTTTGAGTGCTCAGAGATGAAATCGAATTTAAAAATAATTTCGAAGTTGTAATTGAATTATAAGTGGATTTCCAGATTGACAGAATCGAATTTGAATTCGGAATCGAAGTGGAGGAATGCATGGAAGAGATAAGTGAAATAAATTAGTGCATGTGTGCCACGTGTCGCGCATGCATAAAAGAATGAAAACAAGTGTTGAACTAGCTTGGTGAATAGAGGACAAGTAAAGGTCATGCATGATTAATTGATGACACATGGCATAAATTTGTGAGTAATATATATAAGTTAAAATAAAAATGCATAAATGAATATACAAGTCAAACAAAAGGCTCAGTTAATCAAGGAAATGAGAAGCTAGAGGAGTTCTCGATCAAAAGCATTAAAACCAGAAGAAAGGAAGAAGTTTAGAGAGAGAGAGGATTCGATAACTTAAGAAAGAAAGAGAGAGCAATCACCATCTCTCTTCAATGACCAGTTCGGTCATCTATCCCA
Organism: Dimocarpus longan; assembly: GCA_022984855.1. Classification (NCBI taxonomy): domain Eukaryota; kingdom Viridiplantae; phylum Streptophyta; class Magnoliopsida; order Sapindales; family Sapindaceae; genus Dimocarpus; species Dimocarpus longan. Next base: position 9,538,638 of record CM041013.1, read on the forward strand.
AATTGAGAGCTCAAAAGAGACTCCATCAAGAAGCCAAAGCCGAGAGAGGAAAGTTGAGTGAGTGAGAGAGAGCTTGAGAGGAAGAGAAGAGCGAGCTGCTAACATACTCCATTCTGTCACCATCAAGTTCAAACCCGAGAGCACGATCAACCCCAAAGCCGAGAGACACCAAGCAAGAGTCAAGCAAATCAAGGAAAAGTGTTTCGGTTCAAGCTTCATCATTCAAACTCGTGAGCAACCAAGAGAGTAAAGATAGCAATTCTACTGTGAGAGAACCAAAGTGTAGCAGCTTCCCTTGGTGGTTTTGAGGAAGTTTACGGCTAAGAAAAAGACAATGGGTAGTAGCTTGCATGTTGTTTGGATGAGATTTTGAGTTGATTTCCAAGAGGTGAACCGGCGAGCTGAAGGAATCGTAACTAGAGTGGTTGTTATTCTATTGGAAGCAAGTTGTGAATGTGGTTAATTTTTAAAAGCATTTTTGCAAGTTACTATTTAGTTATCGATATTGCAATGTAAACCTTTAGTATTCAAATTATTACATTGATTTAATTAAATTGTTAGCATGACAATATATTTTTACTTATGCAAGTAAGTTTTCTTGTATTATGTCATAAATGTATTATGTTAGAAGTATAGTAAATTTATTATATTAAAATGAGATACATGCATTAGAGACAAGCTATAAATGTTTTGAAAAATTTTAGGCTTTTGCCTTAGAAAATAAATTATTCAATTTTAACCGCAAGTTAGAAATGACATATTTTCAAGATTACCAATATGCTTTCATGCAAATTAATAAAAGTTTAAGCATAAGAAAAAGGATTTTAGAGGCTTTTGGTTTACTTTAAACTCTAGTATTACCCAATCGAGATACCCTATGCGTATATGGTAAGAGACGGGGGAAATCGTAGTCCCAAGTCCCCGTATGGATTAATATTCGGAGGGAATCATAATCTCAAGTTCCCGTATCGCCTAATATTTGGGGGGAAATGGTAATCTCAAGTTCCCGTATGACTTAATATTCAGGGAAAATCATAATCCCAAGTTCCAGTAGAGCCTAATATTTGGAAGAAATCGTAATCTTAAGTTCTCGTATGGCTTAATATTCAGGAGAAATCATAATCCCAAGTTCCTATGGTGCCTAATATTCGGGGGGAATCTTAATCCCAAGTTTACATATGATTTAATATTCAGGGGAAAATGTAATCCTAAGTTCCCGTATTAATTGGGGGAAATCATAATCCCAAGTTCCCGCATCTGAGAATATGTAAATAGAAATTCCCTAGTCTTAAAATCGTGACGTATAGACGTATAGTTATAAGGGATAAGTTTCTTAGGGTTACCTCATAAGGCAAGTTATAGAAAGAAAAGTACGTTATTAGACACGAAAAATAAGGAAATGAGAAAGATTGATGATTTATGAAAGTGATATTAAGTTTAAAGTAGAAATATTATATATATATACCAGGTGTACCATATAAGTAGTTCAAAATAAATTAATTTCTTATCAAAATTATTTTGAGAGGATACTTATAATAAAAAATTTATTTTAGTTTATATAATTTACCGGCTCACTAAGTTATAAGACTCATCATTCTTTTCTTGCTTTGATAAAATCCTCCCCAAGTGCAGGTACAAGCTAGCAAGCGGAAAGAGCTCTGTCGAACGCGCAAGCTGACTGAAAACGAAAACGCGATGCAACTATATTAATTTACTTTTTGGAAATTTACATGTACATGCATAACTAACATGACTTTATGCACGTGTTGTAGATGATATTTGGATGATAATTATACTTCCATATTTCATATTATATTTAAGATTTTTGCACCGTATCGTTTTATATAATTTGATGATTTTCGAATGATTTTATAATCTGAGTTATATTTGTGGATTGTTTATGGGAATAAATGTGACCTAAGGCCTAGTAGTTGAGAATGAGAAATATTTTGAAGTGCCTAAGTTTTTCTTCATGTTTTATAAGATGGATTTTTTTAGAAAAACAAACGTTGTACTGTCAGATTTTCAATAAAATCTTATTTATAAACGTATTTAATAATAATAATAATAATAATATTAATATTAATATTTCTGAGAGTTTTTAAAAGTTTTTAAATTTAAGAAAAAGGCTTAGCTTAGCTTTACGGAAACCTTTCAGCCATTATACATCCCACTTGAAAGACCACTGTAGGGTTGCTAGACAAGCTGCCTAAGAGGTAAGAAAATAGGGGCATGTCACCAACACTCATTCATTACTTTTAATGTATAAGTTTTTATTGATTCTGTAATGGCCCTACCTCACGATCTTGGACCTCGCGTCCTCATGGTTTTGGCAAGCTGGTCCAGTACTGGCGCCGCTCAGCTCACAGCTCGCAGCTCGTGATGTTGCTACCCTAGCCCACTGGACAAGTACTGACCCCTCCCTGCAAGGGTTTTACTTGCCTCCCACACCCGCTCGAACCCATGACCTTGAGGGCATAAGTACATAGAGAATGTAGGATGTGTACCATTTGAGCTAGTACCCTCAAGGTCATGGGTTCGAGTGGGTGTAGGAGGCGAGTAAAACCCTTTGAGGGAGGGGACAGTACCTGTTCAGTGGGCTAGGGCAGTAACGTTGTGAGTTACGAGCTGGGTAGTGCCTGTATTGGACTGACCTGCCAGGACCGTGAGAATGCGAGGTCCAAGATCGTAAGGCAAGATCGTTACATAAAAAGACACCTTTTTATATAACAGCCCTACCTCACGGTCTTGGACATTACATCCTCACGGTCTTGGCAAGCCGATCCAGTGCGGGCACTGCTCAGCCTGTAGCTTGTAGCTCGGGATGCTGCTGCCCTAACCCACTAGACAGGTATTGTCCCCTCCCTCCAGGGGTTTTACTCGCCTCCCACACCCGCTTAAACCCATGACCTGAGGGTGTAAGTATATAGGGAATGCAGGGTGTGTACCATTTGAGCTAAATGGTACACATCCTGCATTCCATATATACTTATGCCCTCAGGTCATGGGTTCGAGCGAGTGTGGGAGGCGAGTAAAACCCCTAGAAGGAGGAGACAGTACATGTCAAGTAGGCTAAGGCAGTAGCATCGCGAGCTGTAAGTTGGGCGGTACCCGCATTAGACCGACCTGCCAAGACCATGAGGATGCGAGGTCCAAGACCGTGAGGCAAGCCGTTACAAATTCATCAGCACCAAGTCGTAACTGTGGTCGTAAGTTTTGTAAAAATAAATATGTAACATTGATATTATAAATAAATGAAACTAATATCGCAATACAAACATACCTTTATATTCTTTCACACTATATCTTTTAATGTTCGTAGTATTTTATCCTAGCTAGTATAGGTTATGGATATCATCTAAGCTACAAGGGCTCCCTAACCTAAACTTTAGATTATCGAATTCTCTCAAACTAATTGTCTAATTTCATTAATTTGTATCCCTACGGCTTTAATCTTGGCCATTTTTTCATAATCTAAACGATTGAGACTGTAAAACCCAAAACCTCATTTGTGGGAAAATGAATTATTTTTTGATGGACCCCGTTTCCAATTGGAAAGAATCCGCGGGAACCAAAATTATTCAAAAACCGAAATTAGTGATTGGAAAGTTTTGAACATTAATTTCGAGTCGAATAAAAATGAAACAGATCAAAAATGAATCCATTCGGATAGATTCTGAGCGATTCGAAAATTTTCGAACAGAAAAATATTTTCAATTCCAAATCGTACGGAATATTTTTAAAAAAATAAATTAATTTCGAGTACGTGGAGATGAATTCAAAATTTAAAAATAATTTCACAGACGTAATTGAGTTATAAGTGGATTCTCGAACGAATGGAAATAGATTCAACTTCGAAAGCAGAATGGGAAAGCGCATGAAAAACAAGTGTCATAAAAAGAGAGGAAGTGGCAAAGAAAAGCTTAGATTTATGACAAGTGTTTGTATATAGTAGACTATATATATATCAAATTGAAAGGTGAAAGTGGAAGCAATTAACCCATTCGATCATTCTTTTTCATTCTAGACTGAAAGAGTGATTTTTGTAGGAGAAAGAGAGATTCTTGAGAGGGAGACCGAGAGTTGAGCTCGAGATAGAGAGAGCTCGAGAGGGAGAAAATCAACTCGGTCACTCATCCAATCAAAAGCTAAGATCGAGCAAGTAGAGAAGGTCGGATTCATCAGCCAAGAGAAGCACGGGCAGCACCATGAGAGCTGAACCCTTGAGCTTGTGTGTATGAGTGCAGCCGTGAGCCAAAAGTGAGACATAGAGGGAGAGAGCTGCTTGGTTTTAGAGGTGAAAGCTGAACCAAGATCTGGGTGTTGGATCGAGAGCTCATCTAAGCAGACCCATGCAGAACCAGCCCCATCTTCATTCTCTATTCGATCTTCCACCAGATTTGAGAGTGGGTCTGTAAGTGCAGCAAGTGCAGCATCCATTTGGGAAGTTTGAGAGCTGTTTTGGAGTAGTTTCAGCTCATGCAAGCAAGGAAGGAGGAGATTCAGATGCAGTTAGTTGGCAAGTGAAGTTGAAATTGTTTTTGGCGTGTAAATTGATAGCTTGTGAGTAATTTGAATGCTGTCTTGAAGTGATTTCAGCTTAGAAATAATATTAGATGCAGTTAGGAAGATGATAGCTTGTGCATGCAAGTGAGGAAGAAGGATTCTTGCTGCCATGAGTCATTCTTGGTGCCGTCTTGCCGTCACGGATGTGTGGGGGCTATTTCTAAGCGAAAAACAGCTCACACAAAGGTAAGATACTGCCATAGTTGAGTTTTAGTGTGGTTTTGATGCTTGAGTTGATGAAAATCTCGATGTTTGGAGGCTTGTATAGGTTCGGTTAAAAGAAAAGATATAAGCAGCACCTTCGCGCAAGAGTTTCGAAGTTTCAAAGCTTTCGAAACGATTTTTTAGAGGTACATTTAAGTTTTATGGATTTCCTTTTGTTGGAAATGTTTAGGATAAGTTGTGGATGAAATTTGATAATGATATGATTGTGTTTTAGGATTTAGAATCTCATTAGTGTGGAGCTTCATGCGATTATGTTTCGTTGTGATTGCGAATGATTTTCGAAGTTAAAGATGTGTGAAAATTTCGATGTGGGGCCTGTTATGATAAGAATTAGGGGCTATTATGTTGTATTTTTATTTTCAAGTTCGTTAACATATTAAATGATGCATAATGGTGTATTTTAAAGTATTGAATAGTCGTTCGATTATCGAAAAATCGTTTCCGGGTGATTCGGATAAGTTTTCTACGAAAGCGAATGTGTTTGGTTTGCAATTTTTGTTGTCGAATGTGAAATTGTATATGATGTTAACAAGCTACCATGATGTGTATTTAAGCTGGTTAAAGTGTTAAATGTTGACGTTAGGATGGATTCGAATATGTTAAAGTTAATCGAATAGTTTTCGTTTCGCGTGAATACGTATTGTTGATTTTCGGAGTCGAAACGGAAATTGAATTAAATTGTAGTATGCTGCCATGATTTTCATTATTATGGTTTGAAGTGTTTGAATTTTCATTTTCCATGATTTGAGTAAAGTAACAAGTTGTATTGACGATAAGTTTGATTTGAAACGAAAATAGTCACACGAAATGTTAGAAAATGATAGTTCGCGTTGAAATTGTCGAAATTGGAAAAATTTGTTATTTATTCGTTATGTTTTGAAACTTTAGTTTGTTAAAGCCATTTGAATATGATTTCGATGATATTGATTAAGAATGGAATGATGTTATTGTCGGTTTCGAAATCGTCGAAAAAGTTAGCATAATCGTAAAGTCTAGGTTGGATTGCGTTTGTGATAATGACTTGATTTATCTATTAACTTTAGCATGTTATTGTTCTATTTTTATACATGTATAAGTTTACTCAAGTTATGCTATCAATATGTTTATTTTCAAGCAAATTAAAAAATTTAAATGATATACATGCATAAAAAATATGTATGGAAGTTAATTTTGAAAAAGTTTAGGTTTTTGTCTTGGAAAAGAAATTATTCGATTTTTAAACCGCAAGATAAAAATGAAATACTTATGAGATTTCTAAAAGTGATCAATGTGCTTCCATGTAAGTAAATAAAAGTTAAGCACAAGTTTTAAGCATATTAAAAGATTTTTAGATGCCTTTAGTTTATCTTAACCTCTAGTATAACCTGGCAGCGGTACCTTATGCGTATATGGCTAGAGACGGGGAGAATTGTAATCTCAAGTTCCTGTACATCTACTAGACGAGGGGAATGGTGATCCCAAGTTCCCGTACGACTTAATATTCGGGGGGCATTGTAATCCCAAGTTCCCGAATCGCATAAATGTCGGGGGGAATCGTAATCCCAAGTTCCTGTATTTCCTGATGTTGGGGGGAAATGTAATCTCAAATTCCCGCATTTCTTGAATGTCTGGAGGAATCATAATCCCAAGTTCCCGCATCTGAGAACTCGCAAATAGAAATTTCCTAGTATGAATATTGTGTCAGGTAGTAGTATAGTCTCGGAGAATAAGTTCCCTAGATTGCTATATAAGCTAATTAAAGAAATAAGATACGTCAATAGATGTAAGTTTAGAAAAAAAAAAAGAATAAGAAAATCAATTTAAGAAAAGTTTAATAAAGCCTCTTTCGCATTTAAAATGAGTTTTACAGTTTTTAGAAAAGTAAAGTAAATAGTAGTTTTTCCAACCTATTTTTGGAAGAATATTATTTAAGTGAAAGTACAATTTAAATTAAATTTCCTACTCACTGAGTTATTTTCACCATTGTTTTCCATATTTTATAAAATCCTCCCCAAATGCAAGTCTGAGCATAGTAGCGGAAGCATATCCGTTGGACGTACAAGCGAGATAGAGACGCGACACTGCTGCACCAGTTTTCAGTCGAGTTATCATGTATTGCATTACTTTATTTTTAGATTTATCTCATGTTATAAATATTATTTTGGTTAACGGATTTTATCATATTTTCAGTAACGATGTTTTAAGATTTTTAAAGTAAGTTTGATTTCCACATGATTAAGTTATTTTGCCTTGAAAGCATGATTGTAAATGTTTGTGGTATATGGAAGATGAACTGAGGCCCAGTAGTTGAAAAGTTACTGATTTTGAATTATATATATAGGTTTGTGAATTCTTACAGGGTGAAAATTTTCATAAAACCACCATCGTGCTGCCGGATTTTCGTACAAAATCTATTTTATGAACAAAATTTCTATCCATTTTCATAACTAAAAGAGTTTCTAAAAATATTCAAAAGTTTTTTTATTTTCAGTAGAGAAAGAGACTTAACTCCACGGAAACTTTCCAATTCGTACAAATCCCAACTAGAAGGCTACCATGGGGTGCCGGACAGGTCACCTAGCTAGTGTGGTTAGAGAGGGACCTATCAGAGACCTCTTCCTTTTCCTTTTCCTTTCTTCTCTCCACTGGAGCCTCCTAAAGTCTAATAGGTTGATGTTCCTTCAATCGACATCTGAATATGTTATAGAAATAACATATATTAGTAGTTATCACATTAATAACAAACTAAATATATAAAACAATAAATATAAAGCCAATCAATTTTATGAAAATTTTGATAAAGTTTCCCCCATTTTCCAAATTTACCACAAAGTTAGTTCATCTGTAATTTAAATAGCATAGTAATTTCACAAAAAATCCAACCACTGCAGAGACTCTGTCTCTCCACAAATATACACATAAATAATATATATACATATAGATTGCAAAAATTATAAAAATATGATTACGCTAATCAACATTAGATGTTTACAACCAATTTCTCACAGTCTATTTGAGTATAATCCTCACTTTCATCTACAGTAGAGTCAAATTCAAATACATCTAATAGGGTAGTTGTCATATAAGCATGCTTATCAAATTTCTTTAGATCATGAAAATCTCTTGGAGGTACTTTTAGGATAACATACCAATTAGATGTATCATTTTCCCTATAATAAATACTTGTGTTGCTTGTAAGACTAAAATGAAAGGATATCTATCCTATTTATTTATATGTGCGCTAAAATTAACTAGTGTGAACCTATCTTTAACTCTAACATCACTTCCACTACCCATCCAATCATATTTAAATAGTGGAACACGAAATGCTAAGAAATCTCATTGAAATATTTTCCTTAAAACTCCAAAGAAAACCATCTTCTTAATAACTTGAGCGTCATCTCTTTCATCATAAATCGTTTCTGTTTCAAGGGAAGCATTACTATTTTGTGTAGTTTTTTCACTATCTTTTATGCAGTATGTGTAGTTTCCCGTTAACAACATAACTTAAATAGCATGTGACTTGCATACTTGGTCCAAGTGCAAACAATTTTAGAGTTGGAGGCATAACCATGCTAATTGATTCATCGAGGACTTGTTTTGGGCTATTGCGATTTAGATTATTAAGGACAAAAGGCTAAGGTAAATACATCATATTATGGAATTTATAAGGTAGTGATTTCACCTTATTTCTTAACCATATTGCAAATTCTCTAGTATGTGTCTTTTGCAACAAAGTACATCTACTTAAAAAATTGGGATTTAATTGTTAAAGTTCTTCTAGGTGTATACTAATAAAATGTTTATATAAATAAAAGCAATTGGACCAAATAAGTACGATGTTAATAATTTTTACTAATATTTAAACTATGTTCAACTTAAATTTAAACCGCTTACTTAAGGTATAGTTCCACTAATGCATTATTCAACATGCATATGTGCAAATCCATAACATATTAGCAGAAATTATCTTTAACGTCGATATAGATGTATGATGTCCTTCTACTATATTTTGAAACATAATATCCCAATTTCTATTATGCTTTTCACCAACATCTGCTACTTGTGATACATACCTCCTCAAAAAATTGCATATATTCATTGGCTAAATAACATTATGTTATGCAACCCTTTGGTCTTGCACAATTTCTTATATATCCTTTTAACACCTCCATAAATCTATCCAATGAATATAAAAAGGTAAACAAAATGTGTTTATATCATTAATCTTAATTCTTATATGAAGAATAGTGTAAGAATAACCAACCATATTGAATCAATCCACATAAGCGAACTTCTCTTGTTAGATGAATTGCAAGATGTACCATTATGTCAAAGAAAGAATGAAGGAAATAACATTTAAGCATACACATAGTAACTGTAACATCGTCTTCCAATGAATCTAATTTATTTCTATCTAACACTTTCTGACAAATTTAATTAAAAAATGAACATAACTGAAATATAACAATTCTTGACCCTTTAGGCATGAGACACTATCTTGCCATCGATAACAAATACTGCATCTATACATGATAGTCATGAGATTTAGGCCCAACTATCTTACATTCATTCAACGAAATACAATTAGAAATGTTTGAAGCATAACTGTCTATAATTTTTAAATATAATAGCCTCTTATAAAATTGTTGTTTTTCTACCTTTGATAGAGTGTGTGGTGCTACAGATAAATACAATTTATCTCTATCCTCTTTCATATGAAAGTCTTGCCTAATTCCAATGTCTTCTAAATCTCTATGAAAATTGATATCATCCTTAGTTTTCCTATTGATGTCCAACAATATGCCAACAAGACTCTCACTATTTTTTTTTTTTTTTCAATGTGCATCACATCTAAATTATGACACAAACACAAATCCTGTAAAAAATGATGATATTAAATTTGAGGCATAGTTAAGGATAATAAAATAAGTTAAACTTCTTTTGAATTGAAAATCTTATCTCCTAATATAGAAGATCAAAGAATATTGATTTTTTTTTCTATATAGGATAATCTTTTCTCTTCCTTTTTCCATTTACTTTCTTTCCCTAATCATTTTCAATTTTCTTACATGCAATTCGAACTTATTTATGATCAATAATCTCCAAAGGATTATGCATTTCTTCTTTCCTATTAAACCACGATTTATCCTTTTAAAAACCATGATTTTTTGAAATAAATCATCGATGACCATATATGCATTTTTATTACTATATTTCAATCTTTGTGAACGTATGTTCAACCCACATACAGAATAAGTATATTCATCTTTCACACCACATCTTACTAAGTTTCTACAAATAGAAAAATCATTTATGGTTCACATTAAAATAACCTTTAAGTTTAAGGTGGATTTAATAGATGAATCATACACTTGTGCTCCTGAGTGTCATAACTTATTCAAATCCTCAATCAGTGGCTGCAAGTATACATCAATATCTTTCTTTGATTGTTTGTTTTTCCTAAAATTAATAGAGTTAGTATCAAATTTTCTTTCGATATACTCTTCCATGGGGGTAGATTGTATGTAAGTAACAATACTAGATAATAGTTATAGGTTGTGCTTAGGTTGCTATAATGATTAAATTCATCTACAGCTAAATCTAATCTCAAATTGCGTGGCTCTGAAGCAAAAGATGGCCACATCCTATCTATAGTCTTTCAGGCTTCTAAATTAATAAGATGACATATCTTTCCATCTCGACTTGTATGTCTAGAATGTTATTTGAAGTTATTAGCCATTTCAATTGATGTAAACATTCTCTTAAACTATCGTATAATAGGAAAATATCGAAGTACTTAGACCGATATTCCCTTATAAATCTTTTTAGTAACTTTGTTTACTTTTCATCTAGAAGTGCCATATTTTGGACATTCTTCATAATGCTTCAATTCTTTTTTAAATAAACAACAATCATTGATGTATGCATGAATTTTAATATACCCTAATCAAACACTTTCAACAACTTATTTGTTGAGTATAATGATTCTAGTATAATATTATCTTATGGCAACATGTCTTGAACAATGGTAAGAAATTCATCAAACCGCTTAATGGATAGGCCATCCGTAGTTTTATGTTTATATAAAGTTACGATAACCGATAATTTAATGTACTTAGAGTAATTTTCATATAAAGGAGTTTCAATATTTTCCAAATTATCAATGATGTCTTCGTCTCTTACTTCAACATTAGGTTCAATAGTACAATGATTTTCAAGGTTTGCATCTCTATACATTCTAAACATATTGAAAATATTTTCAATAGGTGTAGAAGTTTTCAAGGGTTCACCATGCATGAACCAAGTCATACATTGAGAATCCATCCTATTAACGACTAAGTGCTCATACACTATCTTAACATGATGATACCTCCCATTGAGATATTTTTTACAAAAGCAAAGGATGAAACTAGGATTTATTAAATTTTTCTTCACGACCTCAACAAAATTTTTGGCTCCCTCTATATATTCTTTCAACAATCCAAAAATTTAAAAATGACAGGAGAAATTGTTAACAACATAGAAAGTTTAAACCTTATGTCTTTATAGATTAAATTTAGGATATTAACCTTAAAAATCTTAACTACTCCTTATCCATTTGAAAGTATATAACACTAAAAAAAAAAACCATACAACAACATAATGTTAAACTTCATTAAAATTATTAAACTTTGAATAAAAAGAAAACAATCACATTCACATACACATTCACCACATTTGCATATAGTACAATCATCTTACATATTACTTATCATTCTTAACCATACAAACTAGCATATTCACATATATTTTACACACAAAACATAAAACATTTCACAACTTCAACTTTTAAAAAAACTTCATAAAACCAACAAAAGAAAATTACTCCAATAACAATATTATGTTTATGTTAAAAGAATCCAAAATCATAATAATAATAATACATATATGATATCTAACAAAATCCATCAAACATAAAATCATAAATTGACACATCGGAAAACACAGAATCATAAAATTCATACATTTTTGACAAAGAAAAAGACGGAAGAGGAGTAGATCGCGAAAATGATAGTGTCGGACGGCGGAAAAGCAGTAGATCAGCGAATACGATGTTGTCGGACGGTGACAATCCTCAGCAGTAGTTGCAAGAGAAGAAAAGAAGCAAAAAATGAAAAAGAAAAAAAGAAGCGAAGAAGAAGTTTGGTGGTCATGCAATCGGAATAAGTCCGGTCTTCATGCAGATGGAAAAAGAAGAAGAAGAAGAAGGCAAGAGAAGACTAACTAGTGGCGGATCGATGACAATGACAAACAAATGACTGCACAGTGGGGGTGGGTGTGAGAGCATGTGTATATCAATAGCTTTTCTGTATTGGGCCACTAAATGCCCAGTATGGATAATAAAATGTTTTATTTTCTTTTAGCAAAAGTACCATCCATACCAAGCCATAATGTGGTTGGTATGGATAATCATTGTTTTTTAATTAAAAAATAGTATTATCCATCTCGGGGCCATAATACTTAACTAAATTTTTTAAAATTAAAAGCATGATTATCCATACCAGTGATTGATGCCCGGTATGGATAATTAAATTTAATTTTTTTAATAAAAAATTAAAATAAATATTATCCATACTAGGTCATTAGTGTCCGGTATGGATAATTGACTTATATATATTTTTATTAATAAAATAATATTATCCATACCGAACTTTTAATACCTGGTATGGATAATTCAATTTACTTTTTTTTATTAAAAAAAAAAATTGTATCTATACCAAGCTGGTAGTGTTTGGTCCGGATATTCTTGTATGGATATCCTATTTTGTTGCAGTCCAACCTTTGCATCTTTTATCATTCTTAGTGATTTGCAAATTAAGGGTGATCCAAAGTTATTTAAGATATATCACGTCATTTTGTAACATTGAATGCCCTTAAAACATATGTGATCAATCATGTAAAATAAATGCGGTTGAAGACACGCGTTCCGAATAGTCGCATATGAACACGCCCGCACGTGGATAAACATTTCACTCCTGAAATGTTTATCAACTCAGATAATGCAGTAGAAGAATAAAGATGTGACTCTAAATCTCATATTGAAATATAAAAGAACTGTGGCAAAATTAAAATATAAAGAAACCGACTCTAAATCTCATTTTCTAAATACGAAAAGACGTATGGAAATGATCAAAAGAATGTAAGGAATCCCATATCAGGATGTGTCTGTCTCGTCAATGTCATCATGCGTGATAATGTCTCTTGAACATTGCTTACACCTTGATTTTGACTTTAATATAAATTAAATATTGATCAACCACCTTATGGAAAGAGGAGCAGGGGTGGGATGTGAAGGTACAAACTAATTAGATTAGAAAAAAATCAGAGGAAGTTTCTTTGCCAGTATTTTGATGGTTGAATTTCCAGTCGTTTCCACTTTATGCGTTTCCATTAAGAGAGGAACATGTTAGAGTCATAAATATAATGTACAGTAAATATCCAAGAGAATCTTGATCCATGAAAAAATCTTCGAGCATAATTTTTAAATTCACTATTAATATTATAATTTTTGTCGTTGAAAAGTTAAAATATTTATATTTGTTCATGTTTCGTAGACTTATGTTTATTTCTTAGGTCAGAAGTGTTTGTTCCCTGTTTACTTTTCCATTTGACTGCATCACTTTTCTAACATTGAAAACAAATCCTAAGATAATAGCCAATGTAGGTGGAGAAAACATCCACAGTTAGAGATTATTACCAAGACACAATCAATATTCAGTTACTCTAATCAATTGAAACACTCACCCTTTTTAAACGTATAAATTCAAGATTACGGCAGCAAAACCTTATCAAAACCTCAATTCATTGACCGAAACAATATCAGTGATAATTTAACAACCTAATCCACTTTTCCATTCTAGTTATTATTGTTGTGAGGTCGTTGGCTACCAACTATCTGTCAGAGGTGATTTATATATGGTTTCAACTCCATAATTTTGTCTTCACAACTCACGAAACAAACTTAGACCATTCAGGGTGAGCTTAAAAAGAGAGTAGGTTGTATCTCATGGTGGCTGTGCAAATTGTTGAAGTGACCAAAATTTATAGCAATTTATCCGTTTGATTATGAATGTGCTTTCAGGTTTACAAGACATGGAATGTATTTCAAAAACAACACTTAGAGTAGTCCAATATCTGTTGAGAACGATATGCTTTATTTTGACAACTGAGGGCGATAAAGGTATCTTCCCAGAAACGCCTGATTTGCTCTTGCACACGTATCTGTCCCATAAAAGGATCCAATTCGTTCTTTTCGGTTGTGCTGACCAATGTGACCGATGTCAGGCGGTCATCAAAGTTATAGTATTCACATCCCCTGATTCTCTTTCTAGCTCTTTTAATTGAACTTGACGAAGCCTACACACATGAAGTTTTTTCGAAACTTAGAAAAAGATGTCAAGTAGACTAAATGGCCAGATTTTGATGCAATAAAGGCAAGCTCTTGATTGCAGAGTAACAAAGAGAGACTAAGAAACAATACGATAGATTTAATTTGGAAACATACATTGGAATCGTCTACATTAGATTCTGCACGTCTTCGTTGAATATTTTTTAATGTATCATCAACACATAGATTCAGTTCCAAATGTCTTTTCACATCCTTCAATGACCTGAATCGTCTATTGGTTTTAGGCTCAAAAAAGCACTGCACAAATTGGAAACAACTAGTTACCTATGAGAGACTTTTGATTACATAGTTTGTATAATAACTCATATACTACGAAAAATAATTTGTAGTTGCTCAACATAAAGGAAAACAGAAGGAGGCAAGCATCCCAAGGAAAATTAGGTATACAAGTTCGTTTGCCTGAAGAGGATAGGTGGATAAAACATCGTCAAGGTAGTGCAAAACGTTCTCAAATTACCAAACGTCATCATGCACGATTTTATATATTGTAATTCGAATAATTTTTCTCAAATTAAGTAGAGGGAACGTATAGAAGTGACCTACTTGCGCACCAAACAAGGGTTTAAAAGTCAAAACAAATGATAAATTAATACTCAGAGAAGCAAGCTATATCCCTCATGAACAACTTTGTCATCCTTAGTTTTGAAGGATGAACATAAGATCATTAATTACATTATTCATTAAGATCTTAAGTTCTTAGATTGTTAGATAAACCATTTTGGAACCCAGTCAACAGTCCTAAACAAACAGTAAGGTAATTATAACCAAGTCAAGGCCATGAATAACAGCCAACACAATCAACGATCAAAAATCTGATTATGGTCCTTTATGAAATATAAGTGGACGGCCAATCTAAATCAGAAACTCAACTTAAAACTACTTCAAATGTAAATTAGTTTGTAGTTTATATCATATACCTTTTCAGGATATGCAAATGAAAAATCAAGTAATCAAAGGAAATTGAGTGATGAAATACCCGATCTACGCGTACGACTCCTTGGTAGCCTTCTTTAGCGCGAGGCTTGGTCTCTACTGTCCATCCGTCTGGCAGTCCAAATGCTTTACCATCTGTTCGACGCGGTGGTTTTGTCAGAGGGTCCATTGCTTCAGAGCAAGATGAGTTGTTCGCTATGTCTGCTCCTGCAACTCTCACTCCCTCTCTCTTTCTTTCGTCTAAATTTCTTTCTCTCGCTTTTCCTCACATATATATGCACCAAAGCAAGGCTAACAATAAATTTATAGTTGTCAATATTGAGGTGACAAGAGTTGAAAAAAAATGGTAATACACACATTGTGTTACGATGCACGTGTATGTGTGATAAAGTTTTAGAGTTACATTAATTCGTTTGAGTTGTCACCCGTCTCAACATGCCACCAAATTAAATATAGGTTGGGAGAAAACAAGTGAGTTTGCCAGATATAGATATCAAGTAACGACTACTTATTGTTGATATCTAATGTAGATTTTCCACATTTTAGTAACCTCTAATCCACAACTGGAAGGGTGAGCTTTATTAGGAATTAGAAAAACCTTCCTTAATTTCAGTTTTGTCCTTTTGTGCCCCTTTTGCTCATGTAAATAATTAACAATTTGGTACAACATTTTTATCGAGTAGTAATCTAGAGAATTTCTTTATGATTCGTTTTATGTTATCTGTACCTGAAATGGATTTGCAAGTTATAGAAATTGGGATAAAAAGTAAAAGCTAGATATCGACCTAATAACCAAAGTATATGGTTTCTTTCATTTATAAAATTGACTGGGTTTTAGCTATTGAGTTGTTAATACATATGGTCGTAAGCAAAAGTGACCGACATATAGGCAAGCATAGGATACCACATACTAAAATTTTGAATACTTCCTCTACATTAATCGCATTAGAATTTGAAGGAGATCATCTTCTCCGTCGAAAACATTATTAATTGACCACCTTGATATGTTTAGTACAATGAAATTATCGATCATTAAATTTTTTTGGTACTTATCCATTGTATTATTTAATTTTGACACTCATCTTTCAACTAAGATTTACAAAAATATTATTAATCGTACTCAGCTTATATTATTTGATCTTGTCAAAGGATTAATTTTATTTTTTATTGGCTAGATATATTTTAATTTTACATTAGGTAGTTATAGGTCTTTTATATCTTATACTGAAAATTTAGTGCATCATGTAGGCAACACAGCCATATGAACTTACTTAAAATACAAGAATATAGTTTCTCCATATACTAACTCAATAACTGTTGTTTTGATCTACTAAATCTGAATTACTTCTAGCTAAGAAGACCTTTCAAATTTGCTTCTCTATATATATGATCTATCCATGTGGCCACACAATGGCAGACCCATAAAATTTGTTTAGGGAATCACATAAACAAAATAATATAAGCATCGATTTATATATTAAATATATATATATATATTTTATAGCAAAGTTCGATAATATAATATAGTTCGAATAAAATAAAATATATATAATATTAAAGCAAAGTAAATATAAATTATAACAAAATCATTAAAATAAATAAAAATAAAAAATAACATAAACTACGTAAATTTATTATTTATTCAAAAAATTATTAATTTAAATAAGACACAAACCATGTGTATTTATTAGAAAACAATTTCAGTCTAATTTTATGAAAAATAAAATCATATTTATAATGAATAACAATAAGTTTATACAACGAACTATAAACTACGTTCTAAATTTTTTTAAACTTCTAATTTTTATTGATTCTAAATAATATAAAAGTAGAAAGTAAAAAATATATATGAGAAAAAGGTGAATCATGATAATAAATGGATAATTTTAATACAATAACTTAAAGTTTAAGATTTTAGAATTGATTAACGGATTATATTAAGATTTTAGGATTTTTTTCATAGTTAGTGATGAGATATAAACTTTTGTAAAGTCAAAATATGTTGAGTTTAAAGGTTTATCTGATTGATAAGTAATATGTAGTAAAATATATAAAAAAGTAAATATGTAAAGTAGGAGTTGAATAGCAAATATGTACAAAATGTAAAAAGTAAACGTGCAAAAGAGAGGTTGAAAAGTAAAAAGTGTATAGAAAGGAAGGAGTTGAAAAGAAATGTTATTAAGAAGTGCAAAGGAAATGTTATTAAAAACGGTAAAAACATAAATGTGTTTTATAGGGATTTGAATCTTGTAACTAGTTAAAGAATGTACAAGCTTCCAACAATCAATGCATTTCCACATTTTGTGAATATACTAACACCATAAAACTTAATAAATTTTTACAGAATTTCAGGAGGGGCACGTGTCTCGGCTGGCCTTATACTAGGTCCGCTTCTATGGCCACATGATATATGAATGAATGGAAGAACATATAAAAACTATGAGCAAATTACAATTTAACTACCTAGATGAAACGCTTTTACAGGCGGAGCAACAGTTTCGATATAATTACAATTTACCCCCCTTTCATTAGCAGTTTTTGTTATATTTAACTGTGAACAGTGTGAAAGGAACAAAAAGATGAAAATACCCTTGATAGTTGAATTGACCCCGTTGACCGAGCAATTGAAAAATCAAAATTGGCGGTTCGCGGCAATTGAGGTTGACTGATTTCAAGTCAAGTTAAAAATAAATATACTGTTCATTCTATGATTTCAAGTCAAGTTAAAAAAAATTTCTCAAAACAATCATCATTCAAAGTTGCATCAGAAAATGTTGCTCACCCAGAAAAGATAAATCAGACCAACTCTTCCTCTCATTCTTCTTCTCTTATTCTGTTTCTTCCCTTTCCTTCTTCCGCTTCATTCTTCTTCTTCTTTCCTTCTTCCGCTTCATTCTTCTTCTTCCTCACACAAGTTTCATGTGCATCGCTTGAACACGTTTATATACAAGAATTAAATGGACAGTTAGGTGTGAATGTCAGCTGAAGACTGATTGGCAGCTGCAAAATATCAAAGTCCAAATAATCACACAAATGCCTACTCTTTCTCTTCTGCTTCCTCCCTCTTTACACCACCTGATCTCCACTTGCAACATTTTTCTAACTTACCAGAGCCATGGTAGAACCCAGAATTCTGGGTTCGTTAGGAACCCAGATCAGACCCGATCTGGGTTCGCCAAGAACTCAGATCTGGGTTCCTGACATGAACCCAGATCGGGGTTCCTCAGACGAACCCAGATCTGGGTTCCTCAGACGAACCCAGATCTGGGTTCCTCAGAGGAACCCAGCCAGATCGGGGTTCCTCAGACGAACCCAGATCTGGGTTAGTCTGAGGAGCCCCGATCTGGGTTCGTGTCCTCCGATCTGCATGAATAAGGAAAAGGGGAAAGAAGGGAAAGAAGAAGAATGAAGCGGAAGAAGGAAAGGGAAGAAGCAGAAGAAGAATGAAAGGAAGAGTTGACCTGAGCATGATCTGCTGCTCTCACAACCATTCAATTTTGGTATATTTCACATTTAATTTTGCCGGCTTTCCCACGTGACAGACCATTGCCCAATCGAAATGATGACTTTACCCCTGAACTAGATCACGGTAACGAAAACTGCTAACGGAAGGGGGGTAAATTATAATTATATCGAAACTGTTGCTCCGCCTGTAAAAGTGTTTCATCTAGGTAGCTAAATTGTAATTTGCTCTAAAAACTATATAAGATATGAAAATAGAAATAATGTTTTCTTTGACTCTAAAATGAAAACCAATGAACAATTGTAAATTGATTTGAACGTATAATCATCCGAAGTGTAATGTATTTTAAATTGACCCAACTTGCTGGTAGGTCATATTTGTATGGGTGAAAGAGGGTTTTGGAAAATGAAAAAAATCACATAGTTTTGTTGTGCTACCATTAACACCTGTTCTTTAAGCTCGAGTGTTTCCAGTTGGATTAACAGGCTTGAAATGACTAGAAGCTTCAAAATTATTGGATAGCTTTTCTCGCTTCATCAATTTTGTTTTGTCAAAACTCTATTCATGCTTGAACCCTACCTAATATTAGGATTGCAAAGTTATATATAGTCATTGTATAACTAAAGATGTTTTCTTCATGAAATTGCATATTGTATATGAAGACCAATAGTATTCCTACAACCACCCAAAAAACAGTATAGAATTTGAGGCTTTGATTGCCTACTTTGAATGGCCTTAATATATCTCACATGGAATGAAGTTTACAACTGCAATGTTGGATCGAGAAATAATTTAAATTACAAATTCTTTGTTGAATATATTTAATATGTAAAATAAAAATGAAATTAACTAGATCTCAATCTCAATAATAAACCCTTGTTATAACCTCCAATTTCGATGATGGTCACGTTTTAGGGTTGAAATAAGAACGTAAATCAGAATGTGGTATTAAATTTATAATGAGTGCATTGCCTACACTGAAGTTTCTAATCCATGTGTGTCTCCAGGAATTTGATATCTCAAGTTATTTATTGAACTCTCAGACTCATGTATCATACAGCTTACTGAAGCTAGCGTATATTTGTTATCATCGTACATTCCATTGTTAGACTGGCTAGCAAGCATGTTATAATGCATGTTTGAACAACAGAAACTTCAATGAATAAATATGACCAACCACATGCATTATACATATTAACTTACCTAGTTAAGTTGGAATCCGTACAAAGCGTGATGTTTGGGAATTTTAAAAGACATTTCGATGTCACCAACCACCGCACGATTTATCATTCAGACTGAATTGCAAATTAAGGGTGCTACAAAGTTATTTAAGATATATAACTTCATTTAGTAATATTGAAAGCCTTTAAAACATATGTGATCAGTCATGCAAAATAACTGTCACACGTTCAAACACATGCCATTGAAGACACGCATTCCGAAAAGTTGCATATGAACACGCACGCACATGTATAACTTCATGCCTGAAATGTTTATCCACTTTGATAACCCAGCAGAAGAATAAAGATAGGACAGCTGCTCTGCTTGATAATATGTATGGGCAACAGCTGACCTGTGCCAAATTAAAATATAAAAATGGATTCTAAATCTCATTTTCTAAAAGATAAAAATTGAAAATAATATCAAACCACCCTTAATTTTAAAAATAATAAATAAATCGATTTAATCATTAATTGATACAGTAATTTCATCAATAAATTAATAGATTCGTCCATTTTGAGAGTGAAAAAGTAAATGGACTTAACACTGAATAACTAGATTGAAATAAATTAAATTAAATTAATTAAAAAAATTAAGCAAATCATATCTCTCACCCAACCACCGTTACTCATTCTCTCATTCATCTCACGCAACCATCAACTTCATCACCAGTCACCACCCACCCATCATCGAAACCTAACCCCATTAGCACTCAACACACCACCCACCGACCGCCGCTCTTCTCTTACTTCGTCGCCGAGCTTCTTGGACCGATGCTAACCATCGCCAAGCTTCTTGGACCACCGCCACTACCGCTGTCGAGCTTCTTGGAATATGTCGAAGCAGTGCCAGTTAGTGGGCCTTCCTACATTGACGAGAGAGGAGATATGTAATGAGAGGAGACTGAGCTTCTTGATTGAGTGATTCTCCATTGCTAAAAAGAAAAACCGTTTATGATCTGTTTGGATGTGGATGTGGTGGTGATGATGGGTGTGTGGCGGTATTTGGATGGGCGTATGTTGGTGCTTTGGTGGTACAGATAAAGTGTGAGTGTATAAATTTTTTGGGGGGTTTGTATTTAGTTGTTGAGAATTTTTTGTATTTGGTGTGTGTATAAATTTTTTGGGGCAGCGCCTGACAAACCCAAGTGCCTGGGTTTGTTCTTCAACAAACTAGGCGCCTCGATTTGTTCTTCAATAAACCCAGACGCTTAGGTTTGTTTCGGTTTTCTTGCATGGATCACGGATCTCAGCAGCGTAGCGGCCCCATAATGGCTTCCTGACACTGTCTCGCCAATATTTGTCAAATGGGTGAGAGATTTGGGCTGATTAGATTAGTATAGATGAATGAAATTTGCATTTTTTGTGGGTTTTATTTTTGAATGATGATGAAAATTCAGATGGTATCTGGAATTTTTTGTTAAATGTATAAGAGATCTGGGTTTACTTAGATGAATGATATCTGGATTTTTTTTATGTTTTTTTTTTTTTAATAATTATATATTTTTTTATTAATTTTTTATTTTTAATTTTATTGTTAATAAAAATTAATTAATTAACTATTATTTTATATTATTGTAATTTTTTTAATATTTTAATATTTTTCAAATTAGATGGATAATGGTGATATGATAAATTTTTTAATTTTATTTAAATTTAATTTATTAAAATTAAAACAAATTTTTATTTTATTTTTTAATTTTTTTCAAATTAATCTATACTGTCTATTTAAATAATGGAGATCTTAAGGAAATTTTTTTTTTTTTTAATTTTTTAATTTTTTTCTAATTTATAAAGATATTTTGATCTTTTGGTGTATTTGTCACGAAATCATTAAAAATCTAGGAAACCACTTTTGATTTACGGTAGGAGAATTTTTTACTAATATTTTAAAAAAAACAGTATAAACTGAGGTTATTCACGTTTTTAGGATTTTTTTAGATTTTACCCTCTTCTAAATATGAAAATTGTACGAAAGTAATAAAAAGACGGTAATTCTTTGTTGGCATTTTGAATTTCTAGTACTTTCCACTTTATGTGTTTCTATTAGAAGAGGAACATATTAGAGTCATGTTATGGACATTTTTATAATCATAGAAAATGAGCTGAGAAAGACTCAAGGATGAGCCCAATATGGTATTCTATGAGAAGAAACTCAAGAAACTGGTCAAATTAGTCAACGGTCAAATAAGGGAATATATGGTTATTTCTTAACCTGTGAATCCGAGCACATTTGATCGTATGACTGATCGTTTTAATTACTAAGTATCGTATCATTTGAACACATGTTTGATCACGTGAAGGTCTGATCGTGTGTTAAAACGCTAAGACAATCTAGTCGTGTTTAAGAACTGATCAATAGTGTTCTTCAAAGGCTATCGGAACGATCATGAGGTCTTCTTATTTGATCGCTAGTCATAGGGGCAGATTCCTCGGAACAATCTGCTCGCTGGGTGAAATATCTGATCGCTTGATTAGTCTGTTCGCTCAAAGTACTCGTTAAATTTGACCAGTTGACCTTCTAGAATACTGAATCAATTCAATTCAAGAAAGAAGTCAACTTACCTATTTCCATGCAAATCAAATCACGACATTCTCGGCGATTGGTGCAGATACGGTGGAGATAATCTTATGAGATATTATCTCAATTAATGTATATTATTTTTTGCTTTATCTGTAAAATTCTTAAACCTATTCAAATTATAACATCTCCTCTATAAATAAGATGATCAAATTCATTATAAAGGACAATGAAGTAAGAAATATATACTGCTACTCTATGAGAATAAGGGTGACAGTAGTGGACGTAGACCATTACCTTGCCAAACCACGTAAAATTCATTGTGTCTTACTTGCTTGGATTCTGGTCATTATTGTTTTGTTTGTTAGTTATTGTTTCGCAAGTATTAGACTTCAAGAACCAGATTGATCAAAATTAAGTGTCAACATCTTTTTAGGCCAGAAGGAGGACCCAAACTCTGCGATTCTATAATATTCTTAATACAATTGTGATTCGTGAACATAGCATTAGAAACTCGTAGTTTCGATCCTTAACCTCCTAGCATTAGAAATTAGATGATAAAGTTAAAATAATAAATCTAGTCAATAATAATCTAAATCGGAATATTAAGGAGTTAATGATCGTATAGGACTATACGATGACCATATTGAGAAGAATAACGTTGGAAAAGAGTAAAATAGTTCGTCCGAAATTAAGTGATAAATTATAAAGGACAATAGAATTAAGTGCACAAATGAGAATTCTAAAATTTGTTAGTTAGAATGACTAACCAATCCTTAATTAGATCAAGTTAAAAATAATGATGATAGTCAACAAGTCAAGGGGATATGAGGGTCATTTTCATGAAAGTTAAATATATATATATATATGGGACACTTAGCAAAATTTTGAACCAAAAAAAACAAGAGTGTCATGAACAAAAGAGAGAATTGAGAGGGAGAGACAAGTTGGACGACAACAAGGGGTATGTGTTGACTATCACTCCTCAAGTAAGAACCAAGCCAATTTTCTTTAGTTTCAAGTTTCCCTACTCCAACTCAAGTCACCCAAGGCTAGAGAAACAAGTCTAGAGAGAGAAAGAAGTAAGTTTTTATCAATTTGAAGTTGAGTTTTTGATTAGTTTTTATGAGAATTTAGATTTATGTGTAGGCTAAATTTGGTGGGATTTTGCTTGGCTATGTATATTGAATTGTTAGGTGATTAAAAGCCACCAAAATATGATAAAAAGATGAAGTTAGGGTTGTATAAGGGGTTGTCATAAGCTTAATAATAATAGAAATAAAAGTGGTTTTCATGCACTCTAAGTATTTGTCAAAAATTGTGAGTGAGTTGTGAGTGTTAAAATGATAAAGTAGTGTTTGTGTGTGTGTTAAGGACATGAAGAACAGTAGATAACCTCTGAGTTTAGATGGTTTTGAACTCAAATTTAAGCATGAATAAGGTTAGAAAAGCATCTAGAAATGATAGAGTTGTCAAAGAGCTAGTTTTGGGTAATTTGGGAATCCCAAGCTCAAACCATGGGATAGAGATAACCTGTGAAAGTCTGACATATATTAGGTTGTTCTACACCTCAAATGATGTCTAGAATTCATAGAAAATCATAGGTTTTGGAACAAATCGATTTCGATAAAAATTGCGCAAGTTATGCTCAAAATAGTGCCATTAGAGAGTCGACAAATGAAATAACTATGTAAATATAATTTTTATTGCATAAAATGAACTTAGTTTATCATAATTAGGTAAAAGAAGTTTAGATACAAAAGAAAAATCATCGTCGCTCGTTCAATGCGAAAAAGTGCATCGAAAAGTGCTCAAAACAGAGCGTTTTTCTTATATTTGACATAGCAAACGATAGAATTTTTCGACGAAATTTGACATGTGACCAGAATGTGAGATAAGAGGCCGTAGGAAAAATAACAAAAGGAAATGGAGCCCCGAGCAGGTTGTTGCATCGTATTATGTTTTGGGGTGTCAAAATAGGCTTAAATTTGTGATTTTTCGTTTCGGACCTCTAAAAATTATACGGACTGCGTGAGGGTATCCCTAGGGGTCTAAAACTAAAACTTTTGTGAAGAAATCAGAATTAGAGAGTCTCGGTTGAGTCTCGGTTGAGTTAGAAACAAGTTGGGAAGTTATAGTGTAAATAGGGTCTTTATTGGAGAATGTTAATTTAAAATTAAAGTTGAGTTATGAGATTGTCACTAGTGATAATAAGAAATTGTCATGTAGGTGATGAGTGAGCGAAGTTCGAGAGACTCGTCATGACGCTTGATTCGGATTTGCGTGACTTGGAGATAAGTGTACTATCACTTATATTAAATTCTATTTCTTTGTGTTAAATATTATATATAAGTGCTAAATGAGAATGAAAACGATTTTTCAATACCAAAGTTCAAGTTTTGAGGGTATGAGTTATTATGGAATCCATAAAGTGATTTAAATCAATACTAAGTTGTTCTAAAAAAGAGTTGAATCAAGAGAGTTTTTGAAAGTTTCCAAAATTTGTTGGTTTTGTGCTTTTGCACTTAATGAATTTAATTTTAAAAACTCTTGTGTATACCTTAAGATTATATGAGATATAGCGCTATGTGACGATGCAGAAAATTTCGTTCGTAGTTGCTCAGATTATAGAGAAATTAGCACTATGCGACAACGCAGAAAATTCCATCCGTAGTTGCTCAGTTTTCTCTAGAAAGTATAGCACTATAATTGTGATGCAGAAAAATTCTGCGTTGTAGTTGCTCAATTATGAGAATTAGCACGCTACGTGCAATGTAGTAAATTCTGTATCGTAGTGGTTGAGATGCCGCAGTAGTCTCACATTGGCGTTAGTTAAAATCGCCCGTGAAGGATAGAGTACTCTGAGGGTATACATGGGGATTTTGAAAAAAAATATTAAGATTTTGCAAGTGTGGAAAATGAATAAGATTTTAGCTTAACATATTGGTGTATGTTATGTTATATGACTTTGTTATACTAACTCGTTTGTTGGTTGTGTAGCTTATTTATATTCTATTAGGTGCGATCATCGGACGGGGTGACTATATTTTCATCTCACATATTTATATATATATATGTATATAGGTGGGCGAGTTATGCAAGATGTTGTATATAAAACATGTATATGAGATTGTATTGTATATTTCACATTTTGGGATTGTATAAATGTAATTATGTTTGTAAATTGTCATGAAATTCTCATGCATGATGTATATATTCATTTTCTAGAATGAATTCATGCATAATGTTGTGGAAAGTGTGATGATATTGTATGATTGTGGATAAATGAAGTTGGGAGGAAATGAAATTATAGTTAAAGTGTAATTTTCTTTGCAGGTAAAATTTGGATTTGTTAAAAATGCAGCCGTTATACTGCCAAAATTTCTATAAAATCATTTTGAAATGAAATCGCAAAACATGTTATCACTTCCAACTATTTTAAAGCAAACCAAATTCGTAAGTTTTAAACGAGTAAACCGGCTAAGAAAGTTAGAGGTTTGCTTCTCGGATTTCTTCAATTTAGTTAGTAGGGTTCAGGAAGTCCGTTAAAGTGCCCGACGGGATCCTCTAGATGAGAGCCTAGATAAGGTCTGATTTGGGTCCTGTCATTGTAATTGTGTTAGTTTATGTTGATGATCTTGTGATTACTGGTAATGATCAAGAAGAAATCTCAAAATTGAAGACATTGTTGCATAAAAGGTTTGCTATAAAGGATCTTGGTATTTTAAAATATTTTCTGGGAATATAAGTTGCATATTCAAAGAAAAGCATTTTCCTTAATCAAAGAAAATATATCTTAGATTTGCTCCAAGAAACAGGAGAAACAAGGGTAAAACTAATGGAGACACCTATAGAAAGTGGACGTAAGCCAAATGATAATGGTGAATTATATCATAACGTTGGACAATTTCAAAGATTAGTGGGAAGACTAATCTATTTGACAATCACTCGCCCTGATATATGTTATGCTATCAGCTTGGTTAGTCGATTTATGCATGCTCCTAAAGTTCATCATATGAATGTTGTTAATAGAATATTGCAATATTTAAAAGGTTCACCGGGAAGAGGTATATGGATGCGTAACAATGGTCATACCTTCATATTTGCTTACACCGATGCAGATTGGGCAAGATGTTCAATTGATCGTCGATCTACCACAGGTTATTGCACATTTGTTGGAGGAAATTTGATAACATGGAAAAGTAAGAAGCAAAATGTTGTTGCCAGATCAAGTGCAGAAGTTGAATATAAGGCTATGGCTATTATCACTAGTGAAATTATTTGGCTTCGATCTTTGTTAAAGGATTTGAATTTCAATGTTCAAGGACCAACAAAATTGTTTTGTGATAATCAGGCTGCCATACACATTGCTTCCAATCCAGTTTTTCATGAGTGAACAAAACACATTGAAGTGGATTGTCACTTTGTTTGAGAAAACGTCCAAGCCAATGTAATTTGTACACCTTTTGTTCGTAGTGATCAACAACTAGCAGATATTTTTACAAAAAGTTTACCTACAGCAAAATTTCAGCAGATATTGTCTAAGTTGGGCTCTTTCAATATTTTCGCACTAACT
Source organism: Dimocarpus longan (assembly GCA_022984855.1). Lineage (NCBI taxonomy): Eukaryota > Viridiplantae > Streptophyta > Magnoliopsida > Sapindales > Sapindaceae > Dimocarpus > Dimocarpus longan. The sequence continues at coordinate 9,565,572 of CM041013.1, forward strand.
TGAGGGGGAGTGTCGGTGGAGAAGAGGAAATATGCTTAAATTGAGGAATCATATATTGATAAATTGAGGAATAATATTCTACCATTGAAAGGGGTGATTTTATTATCAGAAATAGAAAATTATTTCCCTTGTATTTTCTTTATTAGTTCTCCATTGTAATTGTTTTTTCCTCACAATGAATAAGAAAAAGATACTATCCTCTTCTTACGTGCATGTAGATTGCTTCATTGGCAGCCGAAACACATAAATTCTTTCGTGTGTAGTCCTTATTATTCAACGTTTCGTTGTTTTTTGGCTTTGCTTCAAAATGAAATTAAGTAGATGCCCATGCCAATAATAAATATTCATTATAACCTCTAATTTCAATGGTGATCATGTTTTATGGGTTGAAATAAGAACCTAGATCAAAATGCCGTATCAAATCTACCATCAGTGTGTTGCCTACACTGAAGTTTCTAATCCATATGTCTCTCCAGGAATTTGAGTATTGAACTCTCGGACTTATGTATTGTACGATTGTTATCATAGTACATTCCATTGTTGGATTGGCTAGTAAGCGAGATTATAATGAATGTTTGAACGACAGAAACTTCGATGAATAAAGATGACCGATCACATGCATTATATGTATTGATTTACATAGTGATCAAGTTGGAATCCCTACCAAGCGTTCTGTTTGGGAATTTTAGAAGGCATTTCAATGTCTCCAACCACTGCAGGTTTTATCATTTTTTACAGATTTGGACAGAGTTATTTAAGATATATGGTTTAATTTGGTAATATTGAAAGTCTTTAAAACGTATATGATCAATCATGTAAAATATCCGTCACACATTCAAAAACATGCGGTTGAAGACATACATTCTGGACAGTCGCACATGAACACGCACGCACGTGTATAACTTCATGCCTGAAATGTTTATCCACTTAGATAACCCAACAGAGGAATAAAGATACGGCAACTGGTGTGCTTGATAATATACATAACGGCAATAGTTAACCTGCCAAATTAAAATATAAAAGAAATGACACTAAATCTCATTTTCTAAATACGAAAAGACGTATGGAAATAATAAAGATAATGTAAGGAACCCCATATCAGGATGTAAGCGTCAGTGTCTCATCATGTATAATAATGTCTCTATGAATTTAGATAAAAATTTGGAAGTCTAACATTACTCAAAAGAAATAAAAGATCCATAAAATTTCTTAATTTATTACAAGCATAAACAACATATCACAAACCTACATAGGGATGGTAATGAATCAAATTGGATCGGGGTTTTACCCTTTCCAAACTCAATCCAAAATTTTTAAGAAGTGCTCCAGATTTGACCCATGCCCAAAACGGTTTGCTATTGTTCGTCTCAAACTCAAACCCAATTGAAGAGACTTGTTTTGGACTTGAGTTATTGACCCGATTTAGTTTTTAACTAAAACAAATATACAAACAATATATATATATATATATACATTTAAACTTCCAATAATTTAATTTAATTACTATATAACATCACATCTATACAATTGTTAATATAATAATCATAAAATACATAAAATACTCTTGCCCTCCTATAATGTTTTCAAATAACCGACCTTAATCTTGAGAAATCAAATCATTAGGAGGATTAGTCAATGCATTCAAATCACTTAGTTGTATGTCATCATCTTCGGAATTAGGTGTAGACATCATAGTTTGAAGCCTAAATAAAAATATATATATATCAATATCAGTTAAAAACTCACTAAAATCACAATCATAAAATCACCATAAATACACCTAAATCAAACTACAAACAAAACCCCAAGAAAACCTAAATTTCTACCACAAACAATTGATACAACCACAAATACTTCACAAACAAACAATCAGAAATTAACCAATTAATACAAGCTACACAGCTTTACAGGGCACATTCTGTTAATACAAAATCATTTACAAGCACCCAGATACCAAACATCGTTTATACAATCAGAAAATCAGAAATTAATACAAACAATCAGAAATTAACCTATTAATTTCTGACAACTTTCACAAACAAACAATAAAAAATGAACCAAATAATACAATCATTTATCCTTCGAAGCAGAGGACACAGGGCACATTCTATTAATACAAAAATCACAGCTTTGCAAGCTACGCATATCTCCTCATTCATTCAATCAATTAGAACCTCATTTTTCCAACAAAAACACAAACACCCAGATGCCAAATATCGTAAAACTTGCTAAGAAACAAAAAGGAAATTAAAACATAAGAACATGAGAACATCAGACAAGTAAATCTAATTGTAAAATACAACAACCTTAATGAAAAACATACAAAATGCACGGCAAAGGGAGAGCGAGGGGGAGAGAGTGTGTTCCAGTGAGCAACCGGCAAGGGGGGAACGTGTTGTGGGTATTTTGGTGATTATGGAAAGAGGTGGAAAAAGTTCGAGGATGAGGCCCACTGTGTTGATTTATAAGAGGAAGCCTAAAAATGTTGGTCAAACTAGTCAAAAGTCAAAGGAGGAGACATATGGTCGTTTATTAGCTTGTGTACCCGAGCACACCTGATTATATGGCTGATCGTTTTGATCGCTGAGTAATCAGTTGGATGCATGATAAAGCATAAGGCAATCTGGTCGTGATCAAAAGACTGCTCGATAAGTGCCCTTTAAAGGCTGTTAGAGCGATCAGGGGGTCTTTGTATCTGTTCGATAGTTAAAGGGTCAGCAGAATCTGCTTGTTAGAGGTAACATCTGATCGTTGAGATAGTCTGCTCTTTTTGAGTGCTCGTTGGAATTGACCAGTTGACCTTCTAGAAAGGCGGGTCAATTAAATTCAGAAAATGAGTCAACTTGCCTATTTTCATGCAAATCAAATTACGATATTCTTGGTAGATATTGCAGATACGGTGAAGATGATCTTGGAAAGATATTATCTTAATTAATGTAAATTATTTTTTACTTTATCCATAAGATTCTTAAACCTATTCGAATTGTAACATCTCTACTATAAATAGAGGATGAAATTCATTGTAAAAGACAGAGTGAAATATACACTGTTATTCCAAAAGAAAAGGGGTGACAGTTGTGGACGTAGGCCATTATTTTACTAAACCACGTAAAAATCATTATGTTCTATTTGTTTTGGTCTTGGTCATACTTGTTTCGTTTGTTGTTTGTCGTTTTGCAGGTATTGAGCTTGAAGAACCAGGTTGACCAAAGTTAAGTGTCAACAGAACGCAATATATATATGAACTTAATTTAGAAAAAAAAAAAAAGTTAAAATAATTGTTTTTCTGCTTTTTTGAAATACCACATGTGATATAGATACTAAAACAAGTTATTGTCAAGTTGAAAATATCATCAAATCCGATCCGATTTGTTGCTCTCATTAATAAGAGTGGTTATTAAAGTTAATCTAATAATTATAATTATTAATTAAAGTTAAATAACGTAACCAAATCCCCCCTACAAATACAAAATTTGCCAATACCTTTCTACTTCTTCACGCTTCCGGTACCCTGTCTCCTTCCCTTTTCTAAATCATCAAATTCATCAAAAAAATCTTTAAAAAAAAAATAAATTCAAAATTTTATTATATTTTTTAATGAATTATTGAAACTAATAAGTCAACACTCGATCACCACCATCCATTTCCCTCCCATCCAATGGCTAAAAGTACTCTCTCCCTCCACTTCTCTTCTCTCACCACCTTCTCTTACTCTGCCACCACAGCTGCTCACTCACCGCTTTTCCTTCTCCCAACTCCTCTCCGACTCCCAAACCGACCTCCAGGGGTAATATGGTCATTTCCCAGAACTCATGAAGTGCTTTGTTTTGTGTTTTACAGGTACATTTTTTAATCGGATGAAGTGTATGCGTGTACAGTAACGTGTGGTGGTCTCTGCCCTGGTTAAATACAGTGATTAGGGAGATTGTATGTGGCTCGTATTACATGTATGAAGTCAATAAAGTTATTGGGATAGAGGTAGGCACATGTGTGTTTCATTTATGTTCAAATGTGCCTTCATTGTTTGGTTTGGTGTTTCCTGCTTAGTGATGTGTGTGTCAATATTGAGCATGTATCTAACACACAAAACCAAGTTCTTCAAAGAATAGAATTTAATCTTATAAATATCTGAGAGTGTGATAACATGCTCCATGTCAAGTTATTGACAAATCCTGTTGAGTTTTTTTTTTTTTAAGTTTGAAATGAAAAGTTACAATCTCACATTGAAAAGAAACAATTTATTTTTAAAGTATATTAAAAATAACTTGAGTTGAGTTGCTGAATGACCAACAAGGTTTTTATGGGTCTTGTTGGAGCTCTACATATATATATAATATATATTTAATTATCAAAAGATGGGCCTTGGGCCTTGAAGCTCTTGGGCTCAGGCTCCCTTCAAATTGAGTGTTAGCTAGTCAGCCAAAATTTATTTTATTTTTTATAAATTTTATTTTCGAATTTGAATTTAAATGAAATACAAAAGTTGTGTTGATTCTGAAAAATTACACCCATTCTGAAAAGTTATGTTTTTACACAATTCTGTTTATAAAAAAGTCTTTTTCAATTGTTAATAATTAATGGTTTTTTTGAGTTTTGTTTATTAAACATTTACTGTTGTTTGTCTGACTTCGGTATTGCCTTACTCCAATACGGAAGAATTGATAGTTGAATCCTAGGGGCAGTCTCCATTCATCCTTCAAGCAAGCGAAAAGGGAGAAATACTGTCTTAGGACATTGTACACTCACTGCAAACCTCTATCATCGAATTTCTGTGTTCAAGTCACTTAATTTAATTCACTACTATCTCTTTTATATTTATATACTATTTTTTTTTTTCATGTATTATATTCGTAATTTAATATTGATTGATTGCTGCTTCCAACGAATCCTTGGGTTTGATACTGCTGTTGAGGATGCCCAACGAGCTATAACTATTAACGCAGCCCATGTGGAAGCAGAAAGCTTCCAGAATTGTATTGGTGTTGTCAGGTTCATGGGTCAGTACAGTGGTAAGTTTCATACTTTTTCCATTGGCATTTCAAGCTCTTTAATTATGTTCCATATCATTCCTCGTGGTTCTCTAACACATTACATTTGAACAGGATTCATCGCAATGTATGCAACTCTTGCCAGCCGCGATGTGGACTGTTGCTTAATTCCAGAATCACCCTTTTATTTTGAAGGACCTGGTGGACTTTTTGAATTTATTGAAAAAAGATTTAAGGAAAATGGGCACATGGTCATCACAATCATAGCAGAAGGTGTAGGGCAATACCTGCACCTTGGACCAGCAGAATGCTTCAGGAAACAAGCTGCTCCAGGATGTGGGTTGGTGGATATTGCAAAAGATGAAGGTACAAGTTATATAATAATTTGTTCTTCTTTTGTGTTAGGATATGTTAGTTCCCATGCTTGGAGAAGTATGGGTGCTTGTCCGCTTCATGGATGCATTTTCAGTTGTGTTTGTCTATTTTCAACCTTCAGAGCGTATATGATTTCGTTGTAACATTCAGGTGAAAGGTTAAAAACATAAAATATCTACAATACTTTGAGGAGTCTTCTATTTAGGTTGAGATATATGGTCAGCCTATCACATTGTGATTTGGTTATTTGGGTGCTGTTTACTTCTATTTGGATGTGTTCACAATCAATAGTGGCCCTTTCTACCATGGAACTTATCATAAGCATCACCATTAACGATGAACATTATAGAACACGTTGATGTTTACGTAGACTTATTATGATGACATTCAAATTTTGCAATGTTGTTTAATATTTGACTTTGATTGTGCAGAAAGGCTTTGCAAAAATGCAAAAGTTGACTATAAATCTTAAATATATAGGTGATCTACCTGATGTAATATGCTCTTTATTTGTCATTGCTTTGTGGAAACGTTTGGCAGCCATTTGAAATAGTTGAAACAACCAATTAATGTTATTTTACTTGATTGGCAGATCAAACATACATTATCCGTGCTATTCCGAGCAATGCATCCCATGGGTTTTTGAAAGAAAAATATTGATATTATATTCCACTTTACCCTCTGAAAAAGAGTAGTTTTTTATTTATATAAGCCTAATCTTAGAAACTAGAAAGGTATCTCTTCTTTCAAATGAAACGTTATCTCCAAGGTTTATCTATAAAATAAAGATAATCCTATATACTAACTAAAGAGTTTAAACAAAATAAAGCTTTTTTAACACCCACCTACCCCCACCCCCATGCCCCACCCTCACACCCTGGTAGATGTTGATCATTCCCAACTTGACGGTCATGTTTTCAAAGACAGCTCTTGGTAAGAATGTCTACAGTTTGGTCTGTTGTTGATGTGTAGATTGGGCTCAAATCACCTTCCTCTATCCTCTCCTTTGATGAAATGTCGATCTATCTTGACATGCTTTGTTCTGTTATGATGAACTGGATCTTTTGCAACACTAATTGCTGCTTTATTATCACATAACAGCTGGGTAGAACTTTTGACAGTGACATTTAACGTTGCTAACAACCTCCTAAGCCATAAACCTTCACACAGCCCATATGCAATGGCATGTAGGTCTGCTTCTGCACAACTCCTTGATACCAGAGCCTTTTTTTTTTTTTTTTTTACTCCTCCAAGTAACCAAATTTCCCCAAACATTTGTGCAGTATCCAGAAGTCAATCTACGATCCACTATAGAGCCTGACCAATCTGCATCTGAAAAGATTTCTAAGCTGCGGTCAGCTCCTTTTCTGAAAAATACGCCCTTCCCCAGTGTCATCTTTAAATATCTTAGAATCCTGTACACCCCATTTAGATGTTCTTCGGTTGGGATTGTTCATGAATCAACTCACAGAACTAACTGCAAAGCTTATGTCTGGTCTGGTATGGGAAAGATAAATCTGCTTTTCCACTAACCTTTGAAACCTACCTTTGTCTATAAGTGTACTCTTTGTTAATGTGCTGAGTTTTGTGGTGCAATCCATGGCTGTTTCTACAGGCCTACATTCTAGCATGCTGGTTTCTTTTGGTAAGTCTAATGTGTATTTTCTTTGACACAGAGATTCCCTGCTTTGTCTGTGCAATGTCCATGCCAAAAAATATCTCAAGCCTTCCAAATCCTTAATGTCAAACTCTTTAGCCGCGTAGTTCTTCAAACTTTGGATTTCTCCATTGAAGTTTCCTGTTACGATAATATAATCCACACACACAATGAGGACAGTAATCTTACCATTTTTGGAGTGTTTCACAAAGAGAGTGTAGTCAGATTGGCATTGAGAAAAACCAAACCTCTTTATTGCTCTTGTGAACTGATCGAACCATAATCTAAGGGACTGTTTTAGTCCATAGAGTGACTTCCTTAGCTTGCACACTACACTGCTACTGCCTACTGCACCACCCATAATTTTGTCTTCACATCCTGGAGGAATTTCCATGTAAACTTCCTTCTCTGAATCACCATTCAAAAAGGCATTCTATACATCAAATCGATGTAAAGACCAGTCCAAATTTGCGGCTATGGACAATAAAACTTGAATGGAATTTAGCTTGGCCACTGGGGCAGAAGTTTCCTGGTAGTTTGTGCCATAGGATTGTGTACCCTTGACAACTAACCGGGCTTTATAGCGGTCAATGCTGCCATCTGCATTGTACTTGACCGTAAATACCCATTTACACCCCACTGGATTCTTTCCTTCAGGTAGCTTGGTCATCTCTCATGTACCATTCTTTTCTAAGGCCTTTAATTCTTCATTTATAGTCGTTCTCCATTCTGGAATTTTCATTGCTTATTGAACTGATTTTGGAACCTGAATTTCAGACATATTGGCAATAAATGCCCTGAAATTAGGGGACAATTTGTTACAGGAGACATAACTACCTATAGGATAAAGCTGTCATGTTCGGCATTCCCTTGTCCCTTTCCTTAGTGCAAGAGGTAGATCAATGTCTGAGTCACACTTGCGACTACCCTGTTCTAGTTTGGTTTCCGTAGCACTTTCTGGTAGTGAATCTTGGTCTGGCCATTGGACTGTTGGTGCTGATTCTTAGCAGGACTTGAGCTGTGTTTGATCATCTACCTCCCTTTCAGTTTTATTTCTCCTAGTATAGACAATCAAGTTAGGCAGCACTAACTTGGGTTGTTTTTTGTAGGCTGACTTAGCTGTTTTTGATGAGGTGTGTTTGAGGTAAGCTGCTCTAGTGACTCATCTCTCAAAATCAGATTTTTCTGGCTCAGTAGGAGTCTTATTTGACTGTGACTCTGAATCTCTAATAGGTTCACTAGGAAGATAAGAATACAGTTCATCACATAAAACATTGGGATAATTTTCAGCTGACTTAAATCCCTCACATTTATCAACATCTAGCTATTTGGAGTAAAAAAACTGATTTTCCATCAATGTTACATCGACAGTAACATAGAAGCGTCTGGTTACTAGCAGTGTTTCAGAACTCTATCGAGTCAGTTGAGTTCTTACTGAGTCGACTTAGATTGATAGAGTGTCAATTCGAGAACCTCCAAATTGGGGGGTTCTGCTTGTTAGAGGTGAGTATTCGGCCGAGTACAACTCAGCCCAACTCGGATATATATATATATATATTTTAAAAAAAAAAGATAATAAATAGCAAACTAGTCACCATGCTTTACCACCATATCAATCACCACTATACCACAAATCTTCCCAAACCAGTCACCACCATACTTCAACAATACTCGATGGTGGAGTAGCGGTGGAGGAGAGTGAGAGGGGTCAGTGCAACGAGGTTGTATGAGGTTTGGTTTTTTAAGATAAGGATGATAATAATCTATATAAAAGGGAGAGAAAATCTAGTATAACATGAGAAAGAAGGGTGATTATAGGAGAGGTGGGTGCAACATGATGAAGGAGAGTGACAAAATTTGATGAAGATTTTTCTGTTTATATATATACTGACCATAAAAGTTCTATATATATAGAGAGAACTTCTATGGTTAGTACCTTTTAACTTTAAAATGTTAAGATCATCCAATCAAATTCATCCATTTCATTTTCTCTCCTAAAAAAATTTCTCTCTTCTATTTAATTAAAATAGAATTTGATTGAATGATCCTAACAATTTATATATATATATATATATATGACAAATTACACAAACTCTCTTAAGGTTTAATGAAATTATATTAATATCTGAGTTTTGATCATAATGACATGTACGATTTTGAAAACTAAACGGAAATACCCCTTGCCTTTAAAGTGTTATTGTTAAATCTTAACGATTTTATGTTTTGGATCTCTTTGTGTTCAACCAAACCTCATAGGCTCCACAATGACTAAGAAATTGGTTTGAGAAATGGCGTCGGCAATGCAGCTTCTTACAATAGGGTTGTGAGGAAGTGCGTTGAAGAATTCCTTATCAAAGCCAAAGATGAAGCCAAAGAACAAACGAGCCCAGATGCATAGACCAATATAGAACCCAAAACGGAACAAGTCGGAGGCTTATTGTAATTTTTTTTTTTAATCTTTGGAGATGAATTCGCTTATGTTTTGTTGGTTATTGACTTTGTTGTGATTATGAGTAAAAAAGGACGAAATGAGTATCCAAAAAAAAATGGAAACTTTTTGGTTTCTACTATTGTACTACTTGTATTCCGTCTTATCTTTTATGTGTTTCTAGTTCATGCTTCCTTGCCTCTATTTTATTTTTTTTCTGGATTATTTTTCTTTTTTGTTCATTGTTTTTGAGTTCATGATAGATTAATTTGGGTAACATGATGAAGAAGATTCTGGGTTTGGTTGGTTTAATTGCAATGGGTTTTAGTTGTTATAGAAAGTTTGATAGTTTGAAGGGTATTGAAGATCTAGATGTTGATGAAAATCTGGTTTGGTTGAAGAACAATATTGAAGAACAAAATCTTGTACTGGATTATATTTTTATACATTTTATATTTTTCTATATATTATTATTGTTGGGTTATTGGGTTATTGGGTCGGGTTCACCCAAGATGATTCAAACTCATGACCCAATCCAAATGAAATAGATTTGGATAAGAATAAATAACCGCTGGCGGTTACTGGTGGTTATCAAAAAATAATCGTCACCTCTATAAATATATGATGTTGTTTTGCTTTTAAGATTTAATAAAAAATCAACTTCCCACAACATACGTGTTAAATACACACAGTGAGTGAATATAAAGTAGAAAACACATGGCAAGACAAATTACACTGTGATTTGAGATTCCTTTCTGCCTATTTGATTGGAATTCGATCAGTTAAACAATTCAAAGAATCTAGAGGAATTTTTGCTATACAAAAATAGGTACGCTTTCGGTTCTGTTTTACTGTTTTATATTGAATTTATATAATAATATGATTTCTTTCATCAGTATCAGAGCCCGATTTAGGATTGTTTGTTGGTTTATGATTATGATTACATGATTAAAAAATGCCATGAAACTTATATTTTTTTTGGTTGAAACCTAAGAAATAGAAGTATAAAACCCGAATCTGTTCTTAGGCATTTATGGAATTTTACTTTTTTCTTCTTTGTGTGATTATTACACCATGAGATAGGGCTCAAAAAGATCTTTCCAACGGTATATTATAAGCTCGATTTGGATTAGAATTGAAGGAGAAAAGCAGATTTGAATGAAAACATAGACAATCAAAATCTGAAAAAATAGTTTCATAACCAAAGGTGTTCAAAAACAACAAGAATACATTAGGACACTCTTATTCAAGGTTAGTGTAATTCACCCAAATCCGAAATTGCAAACTAAGGGCATGAATCAAAAGAGGATAAAATTCTAAATAATTTGGTACTAGTCCCGCTGCGAAGAAAAACCTAGACGAAACACGTGCCGCCTTGGCGTGTGACAACGAGGGCAACACAGCACTTGCCAACATTTGCACCACGCAAGAGCCACATGGAGTCACATGTCATACACGTGTGATGACACGCATTCGACATGTGGCATGGTGTGTGGCAGAGCGCGATGTGTGGCAAGCAGATATTGTGACATGTGCCGAATTCTGAACCTAACACGTGGTCGCATCCATGCATGACGCATGTTGCCTAGTTAGCTGACGTGAGACATGTGGCGAAATGTGGATGCGCCACATGGCTCTGTGTGCACGCGATGCGTGTATTGGTAGACATGTGTCTCACTCCTAGCGGATATGTGTTACGTTGATGTCAGCGTCTGTATAGGAGGCGTGTGGAGCGACGCAGCGGTGCGTGAGTTAAACACTGGCACGTGACAGGCTCATCCGACACGTGAGTGCCACGCGCCGCCACCGACGGTGATTCCGGTGACTTTTTTGGTTAGTTTTATTTTTTGTTTATTTTTTCTCCTCTTTCCATCCTAATCATTTATTCACTCTAATTGTGAGCTGAATTATATTGTTTTATTTATTTGGCTCTAGGAGGAGTTGAATTAAAAATGTCTTAGTTTCTTATATTAAAAAAATAAATGTATTTCTATAGGACTGGGTTGTATGATTTTAATGATGAACTATCTGATTACATGATTATAATCATTGTTCTATCGGATGATAAGAAGATTATTGAAGTCTCAAATTGTCGACTAGAAGCTTGAAATTAAATAAATCTCATATGAGCAGTAGGATCTTGAGATCATTAAAATTTTGGACGATAAAATGTTGAAGATCATAGAGATTTCGATGATGAGATGTCCAAGATTATAAAGATTTCAAATGATGCTATTTAAATTGTGAGCGTCCTAAAATCTTGTAGAGAAGGATATTGGGACTGTTTTGTGCAATACACTTACAGATATGATTTAGTGAATATTTGGAAATTAGATGATGATAGGTAACTTGACTACTTTTTCAATTTCTATCCAAAGATTCTTTTATCATATTTATAAGTGTATAATTGCTTTAATATTTTAGTGAAATGATAGTGAATGTGTTAGTATAGACGTAGAAAGATATAAATTATAAGTCTCTAAGTAGAATAAATATCATTTAGGGAAATGACATGTGCTTCGAAAATATAGTTGCTAAATTGAATATGGATGACAAATTGAATGGTGATATATATCATATTTGGCACCATAAGTTTCAGTGTATGCTAGAAAAGTAAGAGGTCCTCGAAATCCTAACCAATACACCATGATTGAACCCGAGCACAGTAGTTCAACATAGAAAAGATGTTAAAGCTTATCGAGCCTGTAAGATAAAGTAAAGCATTGCTTGCGTAACAATGCTGTCTAACATGGTTGATAACCACATGTGCGCGTACGAAGAATATGAGACGGCACAAGACATTTGGCTAAGTTTGATAGACAAATGTGGTGGGACATCAATAAACTGAAGAGACTTACAATCAAGTTTGATGCTTATCAGATGTGCCAAGATCATGATATGAGGTAGCATCTGAAAGAAATGTTAAACATGATATGTGAGTTGAAATCAGCTAGTCGTGCATTAATTGATAAGTAGTAAGTACAAGTGGTGATCCAATCGCTCCATCTCACGTCATGTTGAACTTGGAGATTTACGCCTAGAGGTAGCCAATGCTTTGAGTTAGCATTATTGGGCTGAATCCAGCATGCACAAGGGTTTAGGCTTTAAACCAAAGAAGGGTAAACATGGTGGTACAAAGAAGGATAACAGTACATTAAAGTGTTTCAACAGTGGCAAGATGAATTTATAGAGGGAACAACTTGAAAATTGATGTGATCGGTATTGGCACCTGCAAAGTGATTCTATTAAGTGGTCAAGTCTTGTGTCTCCTTGATATCCTTTATGCTTCGAAAATTCGATTGAATATTATCTTTGTAATTATCCTTCTAGGTTTAGGATAATGTTCAACTTTTCACAACTACTGTTTTAGGATTTATTTAAATTAATGATGATTAAGTACTGGATACCTGATGGATGATTTCATCATATTAAATACTAAATTTGACTGTACTATTAATGCAATGATTGTTTTTCACTTATTGCTTCCACTAAAGTTACCAATATTGATATTAATATTTGGCACGCTAGATTTGGGTATATCAAGCCGAATCAAATGAATAGATTGGCGAAAGATAGATTTTTTTTATTCCCTTAATAAGATAGATTTGTCTATATGTGAATGTTGTCTAGTAGAAAAAACAACTAGAAAATCATTTGAAAAAAGAATTAAAGTTGATAATCCATTGCAATTAATTTATTTTGATATTTGTTGACCAATGATTGTGAGAGCTAGAAATGATGTTTTATATTTGAATAACATTCATAGATCATTACACTTATTTTGATCATGTCTATCTGATCTCTCATAAATCTGAGGCATTATATTCCTTTAGCTTGTATTTAAATTTGGTAGAAAATCAGTTAGATAAAATTGTCAAAGTTTTGTGAATTGATCGAGGACGAGAATACTTCTCAGAAGAATTTAAGACATTATGTCATGATAAATGTATTAATAGATAGTAGACCATTCTTAGAACTCCGCAACAAAATATAGTGGAAGGGAGGAATAGAATATTACTGAAGATGGTAAGATCTATGATGACACAAAGCAAACCTCCTAGTATCCTATTGGGGAGATGCGCTCTTAATAGCTAATTATATTTTGAATAGAGTCCCTACAAAATCAGTATCTTCTATATCCTATGAATTATGGATAGATTGGAAACCCGACCGTATTTATTTATATACGATCTGAAGGGTGTGCAGAATATGTACATGATCTTTCCAGTATAATATGGAAAGCTGGGTGTTACAGTAAATAAATGTATCTTTATTAGATACTCTGAGCACTTAAAATTATATGTATTCATAAGAGAAAACTTAAATGGAAACATTATTGAATTAGAGTCACAAAATGTGAACTTCTTAGATAATGAATATCCTTTCGGATGTGAAGTTGAAAAGAAATTTCAATTTTACGAGTTGAACAATTCAGATATTGTTCCATGTCTGAACACTTAACTAGAGAAAGATAAAGAGTTATTTGAATATTCTATTCCTAGTGGGAGTGACAGGGCTATTGGAATAGCTCGAACATTTGTTCACAGTGGGAGCAAAGGAACTAAAGAGTTAGTGCCCTTAAAATTATCAACTCGTAGAAATAACCGTAAGACTATTCATTATCGTTGATTTGAGATTGAAAGTGAAGCTTTTATGTTTGCTTCACATGATAGTGATGAATAATGCTTTCAACTCACCTGTTAGAGATATTTTGGATTAAAGCTGTGCAAGAAAAGATGGAGTTAATGAAGGTTAACCATATCTATGTTTTTGGTTGACTAATTGCTTGGTGGGAAAACCATTGAAAACAAATGGATTTTCCGTATCAAGTGTAAGGAAGACAACTTAATAGAGAGATATAAGGCGAGATTAGTAACAAAAGAATATACTCAATAGAAGGGTATAAATTATAAAAAAACTTTCTCCCCTGTGGTAAGGTTTGCTTCTATTCATTTTATATCAGCTATCGTCGCACACATGAACATGAAATTATATCAGATGGATGTAACGACAACATTTCTCGATGGAGAACTAGAGGAAGCAATTTACGTGGAGCAACTGGTGAATTTCGTTTCAAAAGGCCAAAAGCTGAAAATATGTAAGCTCACGAGATTAATCATGACTTGAAACAATCCTCTAGATAGTGGTGCCTTCGTTTCCATGAGGATTGTTATGTCCTATGAATTTAAGTTGATGGAAGAGGACCATTGTGTATATATTAAGTGGGTAAAAGATAAGTTCATAATACTATCTTAACATGTGGGTGATATTCTGTTGGTTGGAAATGACAAGGAGTTTAAGATAATCATAAGGGGAATGATTAACCTCAACTTTCGAGATGAAAGACAAGGGAGAAACTGCCTATATATTTTAAGAGTTAAAATTAATAGAGATCGTTCAAAGAAAATTTTGACTTTATCGCAAGAGTCATACATTTAGAAGATTCTCACATGATTCTAGATGACTGATTGTAAGCATGTGGATACTCTAATTTCAAAAGGTTAAACTCTTAATATTACAACGTGCCCTAAGATTATATAAAAGCGTAAGAGAATGTAAAGAATCTCTTACTCTAGTACTATAAGAAGTATTATGTATACTATGATGTATACGAGACTTGATATCTGCTATGCAATTGAACTGATAGGTAGATATCGATCCCATTTTAGATAGAAACATTGGATTGCTGTGAACAGTATATTGGCACATCTGGAAGAGATTACTGATTATTCCCTGTGTCACTAAGGTAGCAACATGCGTTTAATTAGGTATATAGACGTTGATAAGAGAGGTGATTTGGATGAACAAAATATGTATCTGGTTATGCATTTTTGCTCAGTTAATATACTATCTCTTGGAGTAGTAAGAAACTGTCATGCATTACGCTGTCCACCATAGAAGCTGTATTTATAGCATGTTCAACTATAGTCCAGGAAACAATCTGGCTCAAAAGATTTTTAGAAAATCTAAATTTGAAACTAATGTGTAGAAGCTAGTTACTACATACTGTGATGGTCAGGTAGCAATTGCCTATACTAAAGATGCAAAATATCACACTAAATCGAAGCACATAGAGACTAAGTAGAATTTCATCAGAGATACAGTGATAAAAAATAATGTAACAATTAAGTGTGTATCTACATGTGAGATGGTTGTGGATTCACTCACAAAAGTTGTGACAAGAGATTATTTATGTCACGTGTTGAATCTTTGGGTTTGCATAGATTGTAATGTTATAATTGTTACGTTAAGCTATATCTACTTTATGATTAGATACGTCATTATGGTTATATAAAACTAGTACATATTCATTTCACATAGATTATATATGAAAGTATGTTGTTAGGTTTTGAGACTGATATTCTTACATGTATAGTCACCTTGGTTGCTAAGAGAGCAAGTCAAGGTGAGACACATATATTTTTAGAGGATAAAAATGAGGTTATTCTCTTAAGAGCTTGAAATATATGAAATGTCGCATTGATTGTAATCAAGATAAGGTTCTACCTAAATCAATTATTGAACCGCTTATGATGTATTCCCACCATCATGAGAACCTGATTAAACCAGATGTGAGTTTCTTGATAAAGGCGCTTGAAGGGCGAGTTTTTAGAAACTCATGTTAAGTGCTAAGAGGGTATCTGAACTAAGATCTATACAGTGAATAATCTCATTATAAAAGACATACACATCCTTATTGAAGGACAAAATTCATTGTAACATGCATTTCATACCGCATGTGCTTATTGTGACCGACATAGAAAATAATTGAATTTATTCCTAATTCCTCATTGTGTAAGTTCCATTGAAATTTGTAAAAACTTCTATCTATGTCCTCAGTGACTGTTTATTTTATCTCAAAGTAACGAGGTGATGTTTGTATCATTAGTGTGTTGCTATGACTATGATAATGCGACCTATGAGACATTACTATAATGTCAGTCATTTTTGTTGACCGAGGGACGAAAGTCAGATAGGATGATTTAGTGAATTTTATTTTGTTTTTATAGTTACTAGTCACGACTAATTGTAATTTGGAATTACAATTGTGATTATATGAAATATTGGAGGATTGAGCATATTATGTTAAGGGATTAAATATGCTTGAGCATATAAAATTCTATTAAATCTATAACATAATAATGAATGTATTTACAATCTTTTGTATAACAATATAATTGAGATTTGAAAGACAAGCCACATTGCATATATTATTGTTTATAGGTCATACGGTGTATTTGCCTGTATGAATGTCTGTACTTCTTATCATAAAGGGGTCACATATGTTTTCTCTATAAGTTTTGTTTAGCTCATCTTGTGTGAGTGGGAGATGTCGGGTCCATCTAAGATGATCCAAACCCATGACCAGATCCAAATGAAATAGATTTGGATAAGAATAAATAACTGCTAGCGGTTACTGATGGTTACTAGCAGTTATTGGCAGTTATCAGAAAATAACAGCCACCCCTATAAATATATGATATTGTTTTGCTTTTAAGATTTGATGAAAAATCAACTTCCCACAACATATGTGTTAAATACACATAGTGAGTGAATATAAAGTAGAAAACACTTGATAAGACAAATTATACTGTGATTTGAGATTCCTTTCCGCCTATGTGATTGGAATCCGACCAGTTGAACAATTTAAAGAATTCAGAGGAATTTTCGCTATGTAGAAACGGATACGTTTTCGGTTTCGTTTTACTATTTTATATTGAATTTATATAATTATATGATTTCTTTCGGTTATTCTATTGGTTGTTGGTTAATTATTATTATTATTATTGTTATTATTTTAAAATTTTACACAAAATTATTTCCTATCTAATTTTTAATTATTTTTTTGCTTTTTCCAAATTTATTATGTTTATTTGTTCTTTTTAATATTAATTTTAAAATTTAAAATTTATTTATATTTTAAATTTTTAAGAGTATGAATTATTATTTTAATTGTTGAATATAAATTGATTTTCACCGTCCATCAAGAATGATGGATGATGGATATTGATCTATTAATTTTTTATTTTTTAAAAAAATTATTTTTATTTAATGTTTTAGATTTTTTCAGTTTTATTGTGGTATAAAAGGGTAGTTTAATAACTGGTGACTAAGTTTTTTCTCTTATTTTCAATATATTATACATATTTTTTTAATATGTAATGGTAGTTTTGTATTTCTGTAATTTTGGTCCAAAATCACTTTTGGTTTGGATGAAACCATTATTTGACTAATGGCAAGGGAGTGTTTTGTTAATATTTTAAAAGTTTGGATTAACTGACATTATTTTCAACCTAATACTAACACGTTATAGAATTTAATTGGACTTAAAAGACTTGGAGACCATAAATAAACCTATAAATACTTTTATTATTGTCCTACCAAAACGTAGGAACATCATGAAAATATTATATTTTCATCTTTCATGACAGCAAGGCCTACTATACATCAATAGCAGAGGCCATTTAGATATAAGATCAGTGGGTTTTTCTGTTGTTGTATAGTCGGCCTTCCTTATCTTCAAATTGCTTTATTATAGGTGAAAATGTGATACCCTTAATAAAATATGTACTCATGATATTTCCAAAAAAAAAAAAAAAAAGTGTACTTATAAAAGAGGAAATGATATTTGAGTACGTAGCAATTACAATAAGAAAAATAATTTTTTCCTTATGTAGTTTAAATTAATATTTAAAATTCTTTTTATTTATAAATAAGGGGAATCGTTGAGTACTAATTCAAACTACATGAGGAGAAATATGATTAACCCAATATACAAAGATGTTAAGGGAAAATGTATAAAATGACTCATTTCAATGGCTGTACTCCAAAACTGACCTTTTTGGTTTTGTTCGTATAAAAATGATGGTGAATGGACAAAAATATCCTTAATGAACAATCATCTAAAATTGACAGAAGCTGTACTTAAGGGTGAACAAACCTATCTTCTCACTTGTTCGTCTCTCTCGCTGAGCAGACTCTCCCCTTTCATCAACCGATTGTGCAACAATCTCCCCTCGTCGACCAACTTTCTATTCTGTCGCAGTAACGATGGCTAACATATCTTCGCATTTCCGACGACCAACTGTTCTGCCATGACCGCGACCTGGTAATCAATCCGACTTGACACAGTCCTAGTCAAAGAAAGAAGAATCCAAAACCCAACCATAAGAAAACGCAATCTAGCTATTCTCATGCTCTATGCTTTCGCCATTTTCTTCTCTCTTCAGATTTATCTTCTCTTCACTTGTTCACTACACGCCTTTCAAAGACCATAACTGATTCAACTCAGTCAACTTCGCTGCTCATTTTTTTGAATTGATTTTAGACAGCATGAGGGAGATTTCTCATTTAGAGAGGCTTGGTTCCACTTGTTCGACGAATATCCGATCAAATATGACGTTGATTGTCCCCACTGCCCATCATCGCTGGTCTTAACGGTGATGGCAAGAAAGAGGTCCTCGTCGCCAAAATTCAAGTCCTTTTCACTTCTATGTTTTTTCTTCTTTAATTGAAACATGAGACCTATTACATTTTGATTGAACTAGTTAATTGTTAGTATTTGACCTTTAATTTGACCATCGTTTATGCTGTTGTGATTAGCTTTGTGAATGAATTTGTTGAATGTCGGATTTGTTTTGAAATTTGTGTTTCTTGGGGGGTTGAGATTCCCAATCTTTAGGTTGGGATTCCTAACCCAATCCCAACCTTTCGGTTGATATTCCCAACCCAAAAATTGAGATTCCCAAGCTTCCAATTGGGATTCGTAACTCGTACATCGAAATTTTCGACCTCCAACGACATCAAGGTAGAATTCCCAATCCAAAAGTTGGGAATCCCAACCGAACTGTTAGGAATCCTAATCTAGGTAGGGATTCCCAACATTTAGGTTGGGATTCCCACTCTTCTACTGGAGGTCGAAAAATTGAGAATCCCAACCTATTGGTTGGGATTCATCAGTTAGGGGTTGAGATTTTTAACCTTTAGATTGGGACTCTTAATCGAACGTTGAAATTTTTCGATCTCCAACGAGATCAGGGGTGGGATTCCTAAGCTGAAAGTTAGGAATCCCAACCGTTAATCCTAACCTGAGTTAGGCTTCTTAATCTTTAGGTTGGGATTTTCAATTGAAGTTGGGAATCCCACCCTCTAATCGGAGGTCGAAAAATTGGGAATCCCAACCTTGAAGTTGGGAGTCCCAACCTTGGGGTTTGGAGTCCCAACCTAAATGTTAAGATTTCCAACTTCCCAACCTTCGGAAGGATCTAAAATGGGATTCTCATCCTGAAATCAGGATTTATAGTGTGATTCCCAACTTTTAGGTTGGGATTCCCAACTCTATGGTTGGGAATCACACCAAAGATGTCGTTAGAGGTTAGTATTTCCCAACCTTCTGGTTGGGAATCCCAACTTCAAGTTAAGAATTGAGTAACTATGTTAGAAATTGAGTATTTTTTTCTATACTTCCAATAATTCTTGGATAATGGAGGTCGAGGTTATCATTTTCCTTTTCCTTTTCTTTTTATTTTTCGTTTCATGTTTATATTTTCAATGTTTAATTCATGAGCTTATTTTTCTAATCAAATTATATTATGAATGTCAGCAGGAGAGCGAGAAAGACCTTTAGCAACCTACTAATGAGGTTCTTGCCTAAGAGACGAGCAGGCTTCCTGCATATAATTATGTTTGAAAAAGAGTAACTGATCTTGATCAAACCATTTGCATCATTGATTGTTATATTTCTCATTGATAGTCAGTAATTGTTACTCTAATGATGTGTAAGTAATTATTTATGTTTGTTTTCGATGATTTCTAGTAGTCGTAAATGATTGGTCAGATTATGCTTGACTGTTGTTATGCTAGAGAAAAACAGTGATGAAATGTCTCAGTAGCTTATATACTTATATATTTTTACAGTTATACAGATGTTCCCGTAATTGTATATTTATTGCATAGTGAATGATGTGATAAATGAACATTTTGACACTCATATATATGTATGATAAAGTAAGGAAACAATCTACCATATAAGTTATGAATCAGGAACTACATCCCATTAATGTTATCATTGCCACCCTCATCATAACTACATCCAATAATTTGTCAAAGAGCGTTTTCCATATAAAAAAGATGCTAAGATACCATTGGTCACTGTCAATAACATGTATCATTTACTATATTTGAGGCATTACTCACAGGGGACACTGGTTTTACTTCTGTCGATGTCACAGTGGAACTAGGTTGTTTAGGGATGTCTTGTTCTGCTACTGAACTTGTTGCAGCAGTCTTATTAGTAACCAAGCCAGCTTCAGGAACCTGATCTGCTTCTGCAGTAGTTTGGTCATTACCATCATTTGACTTATCTGAACCTTCAGCATTCTCTTCAATTGCATCGCCTTCATCATTTTTCTCATCATTTACATCTTCATTAAATTCTGATGCTACAACTGCAGCTTCATCCTCAACCCTAGCTGGTGAGACCATAGGAGTCACAGTATGTTCGGGTTGACCTTCACAAATTTCTGGGCTTCCCGCCACATTAGACACATCAGTAACCCCCTCAACATCAGTTACATCAGGCATCAGCTCTCCCTCTTCCCTCTCACTTAGCATTAACGTATGGGGGAACCTATATGCATAGACAAGAAGCATTTGACCTTACAAACAAGCATAAAAATGTAACTTTATGGAACACAACCTCCAAGACTTACTGCACTCAAATTTTTTGTCCTTTTTGACTTTTAAGGTTCTGATGCATCTGAAAAGATTTTGTTTGTTGAAGATTGCCAAATTGCCAAAGCAGCCTCAAGTTCACTCTTCTTCGTCTACATAATGTAAAACTTAAGCAAATTAACACAAAACAAGTAATACAAATTTTCAAATGCACATTGTCATCTACATATCATGATAAACTTCTCATATGATAGTAAATTATAAAATGCACCAAATTATCAACCTAAAGTTTATTATTTTCCTTCTCTATTAATGCAATTACTCTTTTCAAGCTCTGCACATTGTCATCTACATCTTCACTCCCTTTCCTACTCAACTCCATTTGCAGTTGCCTTATTTCTAACAACTTTTCATTCAATTCCTTTTGTGTTTTTCCCAATTGCATTGAGGTCTGCCCACAACAAAGAAAATACATATATGCAGGATGTGTTTACTAATCATGATTCATAACAAAGGAAAGAAAATTCACATCATCAAAATACTCATTGATTAAATACACTCCCAGTAGAAATCATTGATAAATGTAAAGATATGTTCATTGGATCAATAAAGAACCTTATCGATAGGTTGCTAAGGGTCTTTCTTGCTCTCTTGTTGACATTCACAATATAATTCAGTTAGACAATTAAGCTAATAAATTAAACAATGAAAATATAAACATAAAATGGAAAATAGAACGAAAAGAAAGAGAAAAATGATGACCCCAACCTCTATTATCCAACCTGGATACCCCCAATCGAAAGAGAATTTTAATATCCATTATCCAAGAATTATTGGAAGTACAGAAAAAAATACTCAATTCCCAACCTGAATATTCAATTCCCAACCTCCTGGTTGAGATTCCCAACCTTCAGGTTGGGAATTCCAAACAGCTTTCTGTGTCTTTGGGTTTGGGATTCCCACCCTCCCAACCTAAGGGTTGGGATTCTTAACTTTCGAGTTAGGAATCCTAACCTCCCAACCCGGAGGTCAGCGGGATCTAAGGTGAAATCCCGACTCCGAGTTTTCAGTTGGGATTCCCAACCCCCAGGTTAAGAATCTAATCGCAGGGATTGAGAATCCCAACTTGCAAGTTGAAAACTCCCAACCTAGGGGTTGAGAATTCTATCGTGGGGGTTGAGAATCCCAACTTTCAAGTTGGAAATTCCGTCATTAAGGTTGGGATTAGGTTCAGCTTAATTCTTCAATAGCAGATCAATCTATCCACAAAAAATTTCTCAACTTTCAAGCAAAAAACCCAAGTTATTATTCAAATCTGAATCCAAATCATATTCAAATGCAAATGTCCACTAAAATAAATTATGTCATAAATCATCATTCAAATCCAAACCTAAACTCAGATATTACACCAAACAATCACAATAGCATTTTATCATACCAAACTCAAAGCTCGTGAGATAGGTCATTGGCACCCTAGAATCCATTGACGACAAGCAAGGGTTTGCTGTCAACGGCGTCAGAGTGGAGAACTAACTATCCGACGATGGCGCGACCTGCAAACAAAAGATGCGTGGCCGCATGAGCATCTGATGCCGACAGCCAAAAAAAAAAGAGAAAATAAAAAAGGTATGAGAACAAAATAAGAGGAAGAAGAAAAGAGAAGGAGAAGACATCACCTTGCTGATGAACCACTGTCGACAACATTATGGTGGAGAGAGGTTGGCATATCTCTAACGGTTGAGAATTGATAGTGAGAGAGGAAGACCTCACCCATAGATTCTTAGAGATAGAATGAAAAAAAAAAAAAAAGATTAGATAGAGAGGGAGTGAATTACAGTGGGTTTTAATGTATTTCGATGGGTTTGGTCGGTGGTGGTTGGAGGTGTGAGGGTGAGGACCGCCGGTGAAGAGATGCGACGATGGGTTACGATTCCAGTTGCTAGAATGAGAGAAAAAAATTTGGTAGCAGAGTGGGAAGCCTGGTGAATATTAACATACAAAAGGGGTGGGTTAGTGGTAATTAGTAGAGCAATGAAGGGTATTATTGTCCAAAAAAGGTCAAGCTGAATAGATTTAAAAAAAATGAGTTATTTGTCAATTGGGCTATCAATAAAGAGTTACTTTTCAACAAAACCCAGATATTAAAGTCAAGGAATTAAGGTGGGTCGGGAGAGGTGGTAGTTGTGTGGTAGGAAGATGATGGGAAACTTACGAATAAAGAAATAAAATGGGCTCAAAAACTAACGCGTCTTTTGATTTATTTATTATTATTATTATTTTTTTTCTGAAGTGGCAGCTCGACCAATGGCCACACTGTTGAATAAAAAAAATCTGAAAATGATGTCCAACCTGCCTAGCCTTACGTTTTCAACGTAATCAGGATTATTTTTTACAAAATAATCCAATCAAATTAGGATTCCAATTTTTTATATTTTCTTTTAATGTATCTATTAATAAATTTAATATATTGTAATAAAAGGATTTTTATAAGTTCATAATGTTAATATAGTTGGATTTATTTCAGTTTGGTACTAACACGTCATATGTATTTTTATAAGTTGATAATGTTAATATATTCCACCAGACAAGGAGGGCATTACGCTATTCATTGCAATTATTTTGCTAAGAAGGCGACGACTTTGGTGGTTTTGTAATTCCTTGGCTTTAACATGTTTATATATAACTAAAAGGACATTGCAAGACATATCACAACAAAAACACTCAGGTTTCTCTTATTGTAATTGCTACTCAAATATCATTTCCTAGTAACATGGCCGATGCAGCTGTTTCCGCTGTCTTGCGGCAATTGCTTTCAGTTGCTGGTCAAGAGATACAAGCAGGGGTGAAGCTAGTTAAGGGTGTGGATAAAGAAGTCAAGATGCTCACAACCAACTTCCAAATCATTCAAGCTGTGCTTGCTGATGCAGAGCAAAGACAAATTACGGAGACACATGTCAGAGTTTGGTTGGAGAAGCTGAAAGATGTTTCCTATGATATGGATGACGTGTTGGACACCTGGAACACTGCAGTCATGAAAAGACTGCAACTTGAGGGATCTAACGATGATCATACCCTTAATAGCAAGGTACGCTCCTGCTTTCTGTTTCCCCACTATGGTTTAAGACAAGTTATTTTAAGCCATGACATTGCTTCCAAGATTAAAGCGACAAATAAGAGTCTAGATGGTATTGCAAAGGGGAAAGACACGTTTAACTTTAAAACCACTATGACTAGAGAACAACCTCAGCGTGTAGAAAGTATTTCCTTTATTGATGTGTCTGTTGTGTATGGCCGAGATGAGGAAAAGTACAGTTTAGTAAGCAAATTGTTGGGTGAAAGTAGTGAAAGGCAGAGTGACCTCCATGTCATCTCAATTGTAGGGATGGGAGGTATTGGCAAAACAACACTTGCACAACTAGCCTACAACAATAATGAGGTGATGAACAATTTTGAAAAAAGAATGTGGGTGTGTGTATCAAACCCTTTTGATGAGCTAATGGTTGCTAAAGCAATCAATGAAGCTTTAGGGGGTGACAACTCTAGATTAATTAAATTGGAGTCTGTTATTCAAGAAATTCATAAATCAATTGTAGGAAGAAAATTTCTTCTAGTTTTAGATGATGTATGGACAGAAGACTTCAAGAAATGGGAACCATTCCACCATTGTTTAAAGAATGGTCTTCCTGGAAGTAGAGTCTTGGTTACCACACGTAACCAAACAACTGCTCTTATGATGGAATCAAGTGATATTATTATAATTCAAGAATTGTCTGATAAGCAATGTTGGTCATTGTTTAGGCGGTTTGCATTTTTTGGTAGGCCTGATAAAGAGTGTGAAGAGCTAGAAGAAATTGGTAGGGAAATTGTAAGTAAGTGTAAGGGCTTGCCTCTGGCCGCAAAGGCTTTAGGGAGTCTTTTGCGTTTTAAAAGAACTAGAAAAGAATGGGAGAACATCTTATGTAGCGAGATGTGGAAAGTAAAAGAGTTTGAAGAGGGTGTCTCCCCCCCGTTGTTATTAAGTTACTATAATTTGCCTTCTATGGTACAACGATGTTTTACATATTGTGCCATGTTTCCAAAAGATTTTGTATTTGATAAAGATGAATTAATTAGATTATGGATGGCTCAAGGTTATCTTGGATTAGATAATAATGAAGATATTGAGATAGTTGGTGAAAATTACTTTAATACATTAGCAATGCGTTCCTTCTTTCAAGAGTTTGTGAAAGATGTTGATGGTAGTATTACAAGTTGTAAGATGCATGACATAGTGCATGATGTTGCCCAACTTCTTAGTAAGAATGAATGTTGTATGATTGAAGTCAAAGATCTTAAAGAAGGGAACATATATGCTTTATGTGAGAAAGCTCGTCAATTAAAGTTGATGGTTACTGAAAAGGACACATTGCCAATTTGTATTTGCAATTTCAAAGAGTTGCGGAGCCTTATGATCACAGACAGATATAATTCAGATTTAGGTATTGAAGCATTTCATAAAGTCATGCCAAAGTTATTTAATGAGTTGACAAGCTTAAAGGCCTTAAAAATTCATTTCCATATACCTATTTCAAAGAAGATAGGAAAACTCTTGCATCTAAGATATCTTAATTTAGGTTACAATGCTGAGTTAAGAAAGTTACCCGAGTCATTGTGTGAATTGTATAATTTACAAACACTAAAGCTTAATATGTGTGTTTATCTCGAAGTGCTGCCTCAAGGTATAGGGAAGTTAATCAACCTACGCCATTTAATGAATCATCGTACTGATTCTCTAAGGTACATGCCAAAAGGAATCGAGAGATTAACAAAACTGCGGACATTAAGTGAATTCCACTTGAGTGGTGGTGATTACTATGGCAAAGCATGCTCACTTGAATGTATGAATAACTTTGGGCACATTGAATCTTTACGCATTAGAGGTTTAAAATCTTCGACACAAGTTATGGATGAATTTGTGCAATCTAAAAATAACAAAAACATCCGTCAATTAGAATTAGGGTTCAATGAGAACGATTCGAAGGACAATGCTGAAGCAATTCTTGAAGTTTTCCAACCACCTCCAAATTTGCAACGATTAACAATAAGGTGGTACCAAGGTGAGTCAATGTCTAGTCTTAGCCGGATGATGTCATTAACCAATTTGTGGTCGATATCTCTAATTCAATGCACCAAGTGTTCGCATTTGCCTCCATTGGGAAAATTACCATCTCTTGAAACACTTTATATAGAGAAGATGCAGAGGGTGAGAGAAGTGGGTAATGACTTTATGGAAGTACAAAGAGATGACACTTCATCGTCTTCATCAGTTATCTTCTTTCCCAAATTGAAAACTCTCCAATTTGAGAATATGTACAAATGGGAAGAGTGGGATTTTGGGATTGAAGATGATACCACAGTCATGCTCATGCCATCCCTTCATACTTTGAAACTCCGTGGGTGTTGGGAATTAAAGGGATTACCAAAGCAGCTTCTTGAGAAGGCACCATTACAACATTTGACAATAGAAGACTGTCGTATTCTACAACAAGTTTATGAGAAAGGGAAAGGAGACAAGTGGGACCACATCTCTCACATCCCTAACATCCACGTCTAAGTTGAGGTATAGTCTTCTCCTTTTTTTACTTGGCTGTTATTGCTTTTTAACAATATTTTACATTTCTCTCTGCATTTGATTAAACATCTTTGCAGGTTTTAAAATCCATTCCTAACAACCTTTCCACTTATATGTTGAATTTTTGTGCGTCTTATGTTGTAACATTTTTGTAAATTTTGATTTTAACTTCCAACCATAAGTGATAAATTTTATTCAATTGTTTGATTAATTTTACAGAATCCGGCCTAAACTTATTGACAAATTGTTTGGGACCGAGCGAGAATGTTTCATGTCAAATGTGGCTTTGGTGGTACAAGAGACAGAAGTAAGCAAAGAGTTGAAAGATGCTGCAAGGTTTTTCAATTACATGTTTAGCAAAGGGTAAACATATAATTTTTTTCATTTTTTTTTAATTTTACCAATTTTCACCAAGTTTAACTATAGAAGGGGGAGTTAATGGTTTCCAAACTCATGAATATTGTTATCTCTTTGCTTAAGGTTTGCAGCTTAAGAACCGCTCGAAAAGAAATTAAGGTTGTCTACTTTATTCCTTTGGTTTTCTCTTCTGTTTTTGTGTGCATCCCATTTTATGCTATTCGTACCAGTCTTAATGTGTGTTGTTGCTTAATTTAGGAATCCTAATTTTATTTTGGAGGGCATGGTGGACTTTTGAATTTATTGAAAAAGAGACTGAAAGAAAATGAGCACGTGGTCATTGTAATAACTAAAGGTGCGGGACAAGAGTTGTTCTATTAGAGCAAAGCAGGGAGCAGCAGATGCTTCAGGAAACAAGCTTCTTTATGGCCTTTATTTGTGGACTGTCAAAAGATAAAGGTACAATTACTAAAATTATTTAGTCTTTTTTTGTATTAGATATGTTATTTCTTATTCTTGGAAAAGGATGTATGCTTGTATTCGTGGATATTTTGTTGTTGTGTTTATCTCTATTCTAAACCTTTAGGTTATTTGTACAATTGTCTTGCATTTGTCTTCAGGTTTTATGTCAGAGACATTAAATAGTATAAGTATTTTAAGAGTCCAATTTTGAATTTGAGAAAAATAATTAGCCTATTACTCTGTTATATGGTGATTTGGGTGCTATTTACTTTTATTCGAATGTATTCGGAATCAATCTATTACCATTTTTCTAATGATGAGCATTTTAGAATACCGTTGATGATTATCTATATTTATGGTTGACATTCACACTTCATTTCATATTTTTTGTTGATATAAAGGTAGAGTGGGTAGAGTGATTGGAATTTCTGCCAAAAACTTCATATAGAAAGCTTGCATAGACAATCTAAGATTTGCTAGAACCAACAGCTTATTCCCCTGCTGAGACATTAAATCTCTATAATATATTTAGAAGTCCCCCCCATAAAGGATAAGTAATATGGTCAGTCAATTGCACCATAATATATGTCACTTCTATAAAGATGTATCATGGAACTCTCATCATTTTCCATTTTGTTATATTGACACCATGTTATTGGAACTCTCATCACTTCTGCCATTAGTGTTTATTGACACCATGTTATTTACAAACTTAATCTTTGATTTTGTAGGAATAGTTCCCTAAAGTAAAAGGTTGCTACAATTTTAAATATATAGGTAAATTTCCTGATGTCTTGCTATTGTATTTTGTAATTACTTTCTTGAAATGGGTGATGGCCATTTGAAATAGATGTGTAACCAATCAATCCTGTTTTACTCACCTAGTAGATCTAACACACATGATTTGTGCTATTCTAAGCGGTGCATCTGATACTGTGTACTGCACTTTACTCATCACAATGCTATTCATGGTCCTATGGCTAGAAACACAGGTTTCACAGTTGGCTTTGTTAAAGGGAGACATAATCCTTGTTTCTGTTCATGAGTCATTTGATACTAATTCATGTGGAGTTCTTGATCACAAGTCTCCGAGCAGGCTTATAACTTATAATTGAATATGTCACAGAGCTTATAATGCAAAGCTTGGTTTTCTTCGAGGATTTATGACTAATGGTTATTATTACGTGATATATCAAATAGGTAATTAGCTATATAAATCTTGTTCAATTTTTTAGTTTTCACTTAATCATTTCTAATGTGATTCCTGAGTATCATGATTTAATGTAATGAAGTAATTGTACAACACCCCCCTAAGGTTTGTCAAAAAACAGACGAAAACAAGTTTACCCATTTATTACATAATACCTCTATTCCGTTAGTCAAATTCCATTAAGATTAGTCAAATTCCGTTGATTTAAGGGTAATTTCGTCATTTACTTTTTAAAATTTTTAAAATTTTAAAATTAAAGCCAAATTGAAGATTTGGGTTGCAGATCTTTAACTTCAACATCTTGACCAAAAACAAAAAAAAGAGAATGAAGATTTGAAATCGGCAACAACTCGTTGTAAAACCCCAGCCAATTCATCTCTAACCAGCATCAACCTCCAACCAGATAATCAAAAACAAAAAAATCAACAACAACAAATATCATTATTCATCAACATCATCATTATTCTTCAACAGCAAAATCAGCAGCAACAACAACACATAAACACCACAAAATCATCAATAATATCAACCATCTAAAAAAAAAAATTAAAAGAAAATTAAGTCTAAAAGCTTGGGTCTCTGTGCGATGGAGACCAGTTCTCCAGAATGCCAAGGCGGTGGAGTTTGAGTCGAGAAAGGAGAAGAAAGAAGAAGAGAGAGGGAAGAGACAAGGAAGAAGAAAAGGAAGAGGCAGAAGAAAGAACTGAAGAAGCAGAAAGGCGATGGCGTTCGCGCAACGGCGAGGCGATGGCGTTCGCACAATGGCGAGGGCAACGGCGATGCCATCGGGGCCATGCTCCATGTCCAAGATGGCGAAGTCGTAGCCGACCAGGCTGGAGATCTAGGCGAGAATGGAGGAGAATGAGAGGAGGAAGATGCAAGGAAGAAGAAAGGGAGAAGGGAGAAGGAAGAAATGAAGAAACTGAAACGCGATGGCGTTCGCGCGACGGTGAGGGCAACGGCGATGCCACCGGGGCCTGCTCTGAGGCCAATGGAGATGCCACCGGAGCCATCTTCCATGTTGACGACAGCGAAGTCATAGTCGGCTAGCCGGAATCGCGACGAGAATGGATGAGAAAGAGAGGAGATCGATGTCGCTCGCGCGACAGTGAGGGTAACAACAGAGATGCCGCCGAGGCCATGCTCCATATCGACGACGGCAAAGTCGTCACCGTAGAGAAGGGGATAGGGAGAGGGGTCGGCGGGGACATGGTGGCAGAGAGATCTGGTGGGGTTTGGGAAACTTAGAGTGGAGTTAGAAAATTGAAATCATTTGAGAATAAACAGTCATTTCATTGAAAATGTTGGTTAACTGGTAAAATGAAAGGAAGTTGACTAATGGTATGGGGGTAGGGTGTAATTAAATGGTAAATATGTTTCTACTTGTTTTTTATCAAACCTCAGGGAGGTTCTGTGCAATTCATTCTTAATGTAATTGATGTAAATAATATTTAAGAAAAAGCACAGATATTTCTTATCAAAAGTTGCTTTGGCAGTGAGTGAAATACAAGAGAAAGTAGGAGAAGAATTAGAGATGTTGGAAGATTTTACAATTTATGTGCATTGGTTTTAAACTTTTGGGTATAGGATATGACATTACTTAACCCATTCCATTTCTCAAGAGAATCTATTTACATAGCATGGTGGGTTGAACAAAACAGGATGTGCCAGGAGGAAGGATGGAAGAAGAAGATAGATTTAAAATCATTATTTCGCGATGATGTGTCCAGAAGATGCAGAGTTTCAATAGTTGTGGTGGTATATTCAAATCTGAATTTGCCTTTTCTTTATAGTGAAAAATGAGGCACATGTGATAGACTTGATAATCTAATGTTACTACCCCTTCTCCTGCTTGTTTTCAGGTCCACAAGAAGTCAACAAAAGAATCAACATCACATCCAGCATATCACTTGCTATAAAAGAATAATTGTCTTCATCAGCCTAGTAGTTTCACAATTTCTCTCTGTTCTACCAAGGAATAGGCTTTTCTTGATGCAAGGTTTTTCCTCCTCACTTGTAGTGCTCTCATACGATTTCCTCATTAGATGCTGACTTGGCATTAATCCATCCTAATTAGGAGTTGTTTGAATTCGTTGTGGACCAGGCCTTAATCATCCTAGGTATATTGATCTTTCGCATGATGTGCTTGAAATTAATTGATATATGAGCGACCAATCAACCCTTATGAGAAATTTTGTCAATGTTACTGTGATGAACCCAAATGTCATGTAATTCTTAAAGAATCAATGCCAAATATGGTGAGAGTCACTAAACTTGATGGTTATGAAAATCTTTATAAATTTTTTCATAAACATTATCTTGATATCTTATTACATTTTAATGTTATAGAGCTAGTTTTTTTTTTTTTTCTTCATTTTTTGTGGAAAACTAGTGAATAAATTCTGTGAAAGTGACTGATATGATTCGTGGACTTTAAGAGAAAGAAGAATGTGATGTAGATGGCAGAAGAAGAAAGTTTTAGACTAAGGTAAATTGGAATCATCTTTTGATAGGATGCAATTTAGATCTCCAAGGGGCAAAGCAAGCATTGATTAAAATAGTTGAAGAAGATAAGTATGTACACCAGGTAAGTTATTATGATATTGTGATATTATTACTTTATTTTGCTTTCAGATTTTCCGCAATAAATAACTAGCCATTAGATGGTATATTTTTGCAGATATTAGGCAATTGCAAAGCTTTTGAGAACAATACATTTGGTGGACCAAAATGTATGATATTTCCTTAAAGCATCAACATTCAGTGATGGTATGCAACTTTACAAGAGGTAAGTGGCTATAAATTTCCTATTTATTTCATTTTTCATCATAAGGCAACCTTGGTTGTGTATATTTGACAATCTTTGTTCCAATTTTTATTTGTTTGATTTTCATGTACAAAACATTTATTTTCTCTATTATTGCACATAAAATTTTATTGCAGAACCATATTTCAAGGGAAAATAAATTGCCTTGCCTAGATGCGATGCTCTGTTAACATAGACTTGAGTATTTTTCATCTTAATGTTTAACATAATATATGTTAGTACAACTGTCTGGTTTAAATTTCACAAGGGATTTATTGTATTTAGGAGGCATGTAAATATCTTAGTCTTTGCACTTGGTGTGACGCTGCATAATAAGAGGCAAGAATAAGATGATCATTAATATTAAGTATTGGTCTTAATCTTTTGGGTACCGGATATGACAAAAGCAGTTACTTTCTCAAGAGAATTTCATTTTCATAGCATAGCGGAGTGAACAGAACAAGATGTGTCCTGAGGAAGAAGACGATAAACTACAAAGTCGTAACTTCACTATGATGTTGTCCAAACGACACAAAGTTTTAATAGGTATGCTATAAATTCAAACTTGATATCCAATTTTATTTATAGGCAAAAATGTAGATCAGGTGTAAGAGTAGAAAATCTAATGTCACTTGCCTCTTCTCCCTCTGGTTGTTAGGTCCATGATAAGTCAATGGTAAATTCATTACAAAACAAGATGTGGAGTCTTCACCAACAAATTAACTTCTAGGATGAGTAGCCATACTTCGTTTGTCCTTGCTTTCTTGCATTTCCCTATTTGATGGCAACGAAAAGGCTCCTCCTGATTGGAGGTTTTTCATGCTCACTTCTAATCCTACTTTTCTACTCCTTAGTAAGGTTTGAGTTGGCACTGATCTTTCAAATTAAGGTTTGTTTGAGTTTGTCATGGGACCCTATTCCCTCATGCAGCACAAATATGAACATAGTAGGTGATGATCTTATTAATTTGATTGCTTTAAGATCTTCACATAAAAGTATTTAGGCACAATGAAATTTATTTGATTGGAATGTCATTATGGATCTTTGAATTTAAAGGCAGGACAGAATTTGACAAGTAACTCCCCCAAATATGGTGCATGATGATGATATGATTACATTCTTTCCTTTCAGACTTTCACCCAACTATATGTAATAGCTAATTGAGTTTACATCTTGGCCTTAATACTATATTGTCTTTCCACATCCTGTAGAAATGTTGTCTTTGAAGGATGCACTGTCTAATAGTCAATGCCTATCTAAACTTTGAAATAATCAATGTTAAATGAGGTGAGTAATGTTAAACTTGGCAAGTGACTTCGAATATCGTCTTTAATTCTCTATCATATGATACTCTGTCATATGATATGCTTGCTTACTTATTTGACAAGCTATGTTTCTTTGTTTCCTTTCCCTTTTTCTTTTGACCCTTAATTTAGTTGTATAAGAATTCCTCTATCAGTTGTAGAATAGACATCAACTTCCAATTGAAAGCAACATTTCAAAAGAAGGCAAATTTCTTCCAAGATGCCTTGCCAAGAAAGGTTAAGACATTTTGTGGATCTGTTACTTGAACTTTTAAGTACTTCACAACATTTGATCTTATATGATTTTGCAATAAGTCATCTTATTCTTTGTGTTTACCAAAGATTTTTATTGGCATTCCTATCTGCAAAGATGTTAATACAAGTGACAATATTTTAAGCAAACCCTAAGCGGTAGAGAACATCTCAAATACATGTCAAATATCTTATGTTTGTGCTGAGAAAATTTCTTTCATTGGAATGCCATTTTGGATCTTTGAAAAAAATAAATTAGTTGTTATGGCAGAAGATAATATATATTATTATATAATTGTTAAAATGGATAAAATAACAGCATCAAGCAAGTCCTCCAGATATGATGTGTACTGATTATGTCGTACTTTCTTTCCTTTCAAAACTTCTATTAAGGATATGTGATAAGCTTGACTTTTTCCTATTCTTTGGCATCCTGATTCTGAATCTTGTCACTGAAGGATGCATCAAGCAATTGTTGCCTTTGATATTACTTTTGTCTTGTGAATCAATTAAAATGAAGTGACCAATGTAAAACTTCGCAATTGACTTTGAATATATTTTAATTTTTTGACATACAAAATTCTTTATCTCTATTTAATTGACTGTACAAAGCTTTCTCTGCCAATTGTAGGACACACATGAATCCCAATGGACAATGACGTTACAAGAGCGAGCAAATTTCTTCCAACATTCCTTGTCAAGAGAGGTTAAGAACAAGCCTTTTGTGATCTGCAATTTCATCGGAAATTTGAGTACTTAATAGCATTTCATTGATTTCTGAAACAAAATCCAAGTAACTCTAATTGATATCATTGGGATGTTGTATAGATGCTTCTCAACATGTTTGACATCATGTCAACTATTGTTAGGTCTAACTAAAACCGGGAGAGTTAATGAGATCTAAACTTGTGTAAAATTCTGATCTCTCTGCTTTAGGTTTCACAGCATAAGAAGAGGGTAAAAAGAAATAAAAGTTATCCTATATTTTCTTTAGTTTCCATTCTATTGCCATTTTTTTTCGTTCCCTGTAATTCATAGTGGTTTCTGACACATTATAATAGGATTCATTGCAGTGTATCCTGGCCTTGCCAGCAGTAGTGTGGGCTACTTCTTGATTCCATAATCACCATTTTGTCTTGAAGGACCTGGTTGATTTGACTTAATAGAAGAAACAATTCAAGGAAAATGGACACCTGATGGCCATTGTCAGAGCTGAAGGTGCAGGATGAGAGCTACTTTCTGAGAGCCAGCATATGGAATAGCAATATGCTTTAGGAAACAAACTACTCCAAGATGGTGGTTTGTAAATATCTCAAAAGATGGTGGTATAGATTCTATGACTATTCTGGTTTTCTTTTTTTGTGTTAAGACATATTATTTCCAATCCTTGTAAAAGTGTGGGTGTTTGTCTTCTTTATGGATTCATACGCGGTTGTGTCTATGTCTATTCTAAATCTTCAGGGTAGATGATTTCTTGTTCTTTTCTAATTCCCTCTTGGTTCAGTAGTACAGAGCTTCCTTTTGCTAGTTGTACACCAGACATCAAGTTGCAATTGAATCACATCTCATAAGCAATAAAGTGTTCAGCGCCACTATGTCACTTCTAGAAAGGTTGAGGATTAATGGTTGCATTCATCTGTCTTGATCATTTTTGAATCACTTATAGCATCTGATCAATAATTGAAATACAATCCAAGCAGCTGGCTATAGGATTTGAGATATTATTTCCATACCAATAAATGATTGAAATCATATGCAATTAATGCCAAATTGATTATTATAGGGGAAGGGATAGGAATCCAGAGGCATGCAAATTTTCCCCCCCTGCATTGAATTTTGTTGACAGCAACTCTTTGAGGAAGAAGAAAAGATCAAAAGATTCTTTTGCTCCACTTCAATCTCGTTGGATACTTCAATATCTCCGACAAACCAAGCGAAGGCTTCAGCAGCTGACGTTTCGAATCAACCACTGTATCACAGAGATAAAAAGTCTAATTTGGTTCTAATAGCATGACTGAAGAACAATAATGCCTCATATACTGATTGAAACAATTGGATGCCTTGTCACAGAAGTTTAAGGACTAAGTTAGATATATCTGTCGACAACATATTTGAGTAATGGACTGCATCTTGTTGACTATTGAAGTACAAACTAGGTAACTGTTGCTATTACTGATTCAGGATCTTATTTACATACTTCTAAATTTCTGAATTAGATATTTTTTAGTTTTCAGGTATAAATATCATAGAGGCATGAAAAGTCTTTTCTTCTCTGGTTTGCATTTCACTGCCTAAGAAGAATATGATTAGAGTTCATCAGAAGATGTCTCTCAACTTGTGTACATTCATATGCTCCGAAATTTTTGATGGACCCAAGGGAAAAGCAGTACAAGCCAACTTTGAATCCAGTCAATTCCTGTCAATCTCCTGCATAAAAATAAATAACTTTGGATTTCTCAAGGTGCTTGGAGGTTTAATTGTCCAAATTTTTGTATTTCTTTTGTACATAGGGGTCTATTCCCCTTGTCTTTTTACCGTTGTGTTTAACATTTTTTTTAGAACTTTTGTTTCGTGAGGTTTGGCAGTTGTGTCCCCCTTTTGTTTTGTTTTATTTCAATACAAGTTATTATTGTCCTGAGGGGTTGTAGGTATGACATGAGAAGCTTTTGGGGTGTCAACCTAGTTAGGATGCGTTAAGTCTTCTTAGAAACATTTCTCCTCTTGATTGATGTTTTCATATTAAAAAAAAAGTGCTGGAGATGAAAAAGTTCAATGCAGTTTGTAGCATCATGTTTGAAACAACAGAAGGCGGAATTGTTCAACAACAAGTGCTGACAATTTTCTATGTGTTATTTTGCATTTGCTGTGTTGCAATTTATAATCATTAACAAGAAGGTTGTAGTTTAGTATTTGCAGTACCTCCATCTTAGTAAGTGCTGTTGAGGAAGTGCTACCAAATTTCATGAATGTGAAGAAGGATTCATCAGTGAATTTTTAAATTATATGCATTTCTTGATACAGTCTTGGGAAGGGTTTTATATCATGTACAAAAAATAATGATGTATTTTTTAACTTCCAACACGTAGAGAAAACACAGATACTTGAAATACTCTAAAACAATGATTTATTAAAATGGCAGGAATATTGGACTCTACAACAAAGAAAAAGTATTTTCCAACAGCTCTGTGTATGCAATCAAAGCCCTAGGTCAATGATGAGATTTGTTAAATCAAAGTTTATTTATGACAAATAATTGAGACCAACTGATCTATTATAGGGGCAAAACTAATCCTTAAACTTAATTTGTTCCTCCAATTTTTTATGCTTGTAATTAGGTTTTAAAGATCATATAGATGTTTTAGCAATTTATCAAAAAGTAAAAACAAAAATAACTAAATTTATTTTCTGTTAGACAAACCGTTTAGGCCAGTGTTTGGATAACATAGGAAGCATTTCAATTAACAAATAATTAACATAATGTAACAATTGGACTTAAACAGACTTGGAGGCCGTAAACATCTTTACAGACACTTTTGATTCAGTTATTTTCTATTTCTGACATTCTTTATTTATAAACATCTTGTAGACCATTATATTGGATTTCAAACAGTTTAGTCCAATGAGATATGTAATAAGTCATAACATTTTCTTCCAGCTAACATTCAATTGTTGATAGTAAATTCATTAAACAAAAAACATATATTAAATCTTGATCAAATTCCTTGATATCATTGTTTAGGCATAAAGATTATCAACATTTATTTCCTTATACTTCAAAATATATAACAAGGTTACGTCTGCATTGATTTTTAGTTTCCCTTTGAAATCATAGCTTATTCTATAGTAATTTTTCGCCTTCCAAGTTTGCTACTGGAATCATCTAATCAAAGCATTTGAAGCAACTAATTAAACTTTAATTTCATCATATTCTTGTTTTCTAGATGGAACTAAAGTAAGTTTAATTAGTTGTAATATTCTTTTTAAAGAGCAAATGCTCTGCCTTATACTTGAACCAGCATCCAAGCAAGTTTCCACTTTACGTATTTGCTTTGCAAATGAATTTTAAGTGGTAAAGCACCAACTTAAGTTAAATTTATTAATAAAACTTAAATAAAAAATGAATATAAAAAAGAAGAAAAGAGTTATAAAAAACTGTTGATAAAAAAATATTAAATAAAAAAAGGACAGAGGTTTGTTCACGGTTAAATAAGTTTTTTATATATGAATATGTATATAATTCTTAGAATGTTTTTAAAATCTTTTTTAGAATCAACTAATTTCTATCCGTAGAGAACTGGTTTTACACAATGTGGAATGAGAATTATTTTGTCCTAGAAATTAGTTTTGAAGAGACAAGCACCTATGTAGTATGTATATATATATATATATATTCTGCTGGCTGTGAAATGAAAACTGAATTCTTTGTATAGAAAGTCATAGTCTAATGGACTCCTTGCTTTCAATTTTACTTTTAATATCATCTTCTTGCTTTGGAGGTGAAAGGTAGCATTTCCAAAGAAAATACTTCAAAAATAAAATGAACAAAGCATTGTACTTAAACCAATATCCAAGCATGTTTTCATTTTGCACCAGTATAGAAACGTAAACGATGAGGCAGCGTTTATTTTCACATTACTGAAAACCTAAACATTACCTCAATTTCTGCTATTGCAATTGCCATTCAGTTGCAATCTCTCAAAATTATGGCTGATGCAATTGTTTCCTCTGTCTTGGAGCAGCTGACTTCAAGTATTGGTCAACAAATACAACGAAGAGGTGAAGCTAGTAGGGGATGTGGCAAAGAAATAGAAAGGCTGACTTAAAATTTTCAAGACATTCAAGCTGTGACTAGAACTTTGACTCATTTAGAATTTTTTTTTACGTAGTTTTGAGTGTTAAAAATCATATTGTCTAATCGTCAGGTTAAAATATGATAGGAGGATTGGATTCTGTTGGATGTAAAATTCTCATTGCTTGCAACATAGGCAAAAGCAAAACAGAAAAAGGCTTTGATTACCGAAAGAAGAGAAGATTTCTCTACTTCTGTATTTTAAGATACATAGACTCTGACTCTCTGCGAACTCAACTTCAGGTGCAAACACTAGATTATTGATCTGAAATCAATTAATGATTCTCGAGAGAGAAAGCAAGAGAGCTGCCAGTATTGATAACTCAGAGGTAGTTACTGCTTCATTAATGACCTAAACTTGCACGTAGTTGAATCATCATAATTGCAGTTTGGAGGCTATGCTTTCCTAAATTCATAATGTCATTAAGAGCTGCACACTATTTGTTCTTTAATTTCCTATCATATGTAATGTCATTCATTGACAATCAGGGCATGCATAAGTAGACATATAGCAAACTCGATTTGCTTAGTTTTTCATTAATACACCGTTGTTTCCTCTTTTATTTGATAATCTATTTTTGATTCTTTGATACAACATACTCGAACAGGATATATAGCAATGTAAGCTACGCTTGCCAGCCTGAATGTCAACCCCATGCACTGTGCCTTGAATTTATAAGCAAAGCAATCAGAGAGGCAGAATAAATTACTATAATTGAAATGCAGGGTTCGATTTTCTATTTGAAAGTGTCCTGACCATGAACCAATAAGATGTCGGATTGTGGACACCTCCATTAGTTTCGCCTTACAGGGGTCAAAAAGAGAGTGCATGCTTCACTATTGTTGATATCCGTTTGATCGAATTGAGTATCGGTGCGCTCCCTGGATGTAACCCAAGTGAAACCCTCCTCGCTCTCCGCTCGTATGAGCTTCAAATTCTAGCAAATCGATAAAATCGAGAAGCAAACGGAAGGGAAGAAGCAGACGAAAGAGAAGAAGCAGACAGAAGAGAAGGATCAGACCCTCTAGAGAATCAGTGCTTGGCACAAATCAAAACAGCAGCAAACCACCCCAAATTTGGTTAAAAACGAATAAAACAGGGACATAGATGGCGGCGGAGAGATTTGGAGGTGGGGGTGGTATCGAAAACGGAGGAGAACCTGGATGGGGATTTCGTCATAGATGGATGTCATTTTATTAATGCTTGCAATAGGGACCTTTGTTAGAGTTAGTATTTGGATGTCATTTGAATGATTGAATTTGTAGAATGGACAAGTATTGCTAAGTTTGATGACATCTGTTTGGAGCCTCTACATGGAAAATGTTGACTTTGTTTAAAATTTGTGTTTCCTAGGGTTGGGATTCCCAACTTTTAAGTTGGGATTCCCAACTTCCGGGTTGGGAATCCCAACCTTTTGATTGAGATTACCAATCTAGAAGTTGAAATTCCCAACTCGAAGGTCGGGATTTCCTAACCTCCAGTGGATCTAGGGTGGGATTCCTAACTTCCTCCCAGTCTCCGAGATGAACCTCTGGGTTGGGAATCTCAATCTTCCGATTGAGATTACCAACTCTGAGGTTGGGATTCCCAACCTTCCAGTTGAGATTCCTGACTCGGAGATCAGGATTTCCTAACCTCCAGTGGATATAGGGTGGGATTCCCAACTTCCTCCTGGCCTCCGGGGTAACCCTTCGGATTGGGAATCCCAACCGGGAAATTGGGAATCCTAATCCTTGAGTTGGAAATCTCAACCCTTAGGTTGAGATTCTGATCTCTGGATTGGAAAACCCAACCTAGAGAGTGAAAATCCCAACCTTGGGGTTAGGATTCGCAACCTTTAGGTAAAAATTCCCAACTCACCCACCCTAGATACTGCTTGAGGTCGATAAAATCCCGACCTCCGGGTTGGGATTCTTCCTAACCCTAAGGTTGGGATAACCTTTGGGTAGGGAAGGTTTCCAACCTCTGGGTTGGGATTCCTAACCGCGGGGTTGTGATTCTCAACTCTAGAATTCCAACCCCGAGGTTGGGAATTGAGTATCTAGTTTTGGAATTGAGTACTTTTTTTCGTACTTTCAATAATTCTTGGACAATGGATGTTAACACCCTTCCGATTGAGAGTACCCAGGTTGGATAATGGAGATTGGGGTCATCATTTTCCTCTTTCTTTTCTTTCTATTTTCCGTTTCATGTTCATATTTTTATTATTTAATGGGAAAAAATCATTTTAGTCCCTAATTTTTGGAAAAGTGTCAAATTTTTAACTATGTTTTTTGAAAGGACGAAATGAACCTTAACTTTTCGAAAAAATGTCAAATTAGTCCCTCTCATCAGTCAACTAACGGTCAAACCTAATGAAAAACATGAAAAGACTAATTTAACCCTTGACACTATTAAAACAAATAAAAAGATCATTATAACCTCAAATAAAGTAAAATATTACAATAATATATAATTATTAAAATACCCTTAATGAGTTGCATATAGTTTTCATAGAGTTACAGTTTTACCTTTAAATTTTTTTTGACTGGGTATAGCTTTGTTTGAGGATCTTATATATATTTATTAATTATAAAATTACCATTTTACCCTTACAATTAAAAATTTTCATTAAATCTTTATTCATGGGTGTATTTTTTTTTTTTTTTTTTTTTTAATTTCTACTTTAGCTTGTAATTTTTGTTTTTTTTGTTTTTCAAAATTTCTGCGCTAGCTTTTAATATTTTTACAGTTTCTGCTCTTGCTCCATCTATTTAATATTTTTGTTGTATCTATTAATTTTTTCCAGTCTATAATATTATATATTTGAGATCTACATATTTATGGTATAATTGGTATATGCTTTGAGATAATATTCATATTTAACAAAATGATTTTTTTTTTTAAATAATTGTCGAACGAGATTTTTTTTAAAAAAAATCTTTCCTCATTTATTTTAAATGATTTTTTTCCCTTATTTTATCTTCCTTTTACATCTTCCTTCATTATAATTGGGAATACCAAATTTACCCCCATTTAGTATGCTATCAGTTAAGTTTGACCATTAGTTGACCGATGGAAGGGACTAATTTGACACTTTTCTGAAAAGTTAAGGTTCATTTTATCTTTTTAGAAAACATAGTTAAAAAATTGATACTTTCCCAAAAGTTAGGGACTAAAATGATTTTTTCCCTTATTTAATTCATTAGCCTAATTTCCTAACTTAATTATATTGTGAAAGTCAACAGGAGAACAAGAAAAGCCCTTAGAAACTTGCCTATAAGGTTCCAACTTAAGAGACAAGTAGACTTAAAAGCTAACACAAAAGTTGCTCATATTGAGTAATCAATCCAATCAAACCTCAAAGGTTGGATTCACAATGTTTAGAGGTGAAGACTAAACATCCATTATAAGAGGAATAATATTAAAAATTATTGTTTCAATCAACGAGTATTTCAACAATGAGTAATACAATCATTCACAACTCAAATAGTATGAATACTCAAGCAACAACACACATGAAATCTTTTACAATAAAATGTAACTTGATGACATATTGAGAAGTTATATACTTCATATAGTAGGAACTATTGAACCTAGACACAAGATAACACATTGACTGACACAACCTAGACACAAAATACTTCATATGGTAGCAAGAATTAGCAGCAGCAGCAGCCAATGGCAGATCCATTGTAGGGCCAAGGGGGGCACGTGCCCCCCCTGAAATTTAAAAAAAAAAAAAATTGATAAAATTACTGCATAATTCCAAAAAAAAAAAAAAAAATCTGATCTGTGCTGCACTGCAACGGTGCATATGCTCACTGTTACAGTAAGCATAACAGCCTATTTCTCTTTTTTTTTTTTTTAATTATTTATTACTTTATTATTAAATTATTTATTTTTCCTATTTCTAATAGGATTAACTTGTTTTCCTATTTCTTACTCCTATTAGACTTAGTTTTCCTACTTCTAATATTTTTTCTACTCCTAATTAATTAATATTTTCTTTTTTCAATTTTATTCATTTAATTCTCTTCTATATAAATACTATTTACATTGACAATTTATAATTTTAGTGAATTACTTTTTTTTTTTTTTCTCCTCATCTTCATCTGACATTTCTTTATTTTCACTTTGACATATTGTGACTTATCAGGTTAGTCTCATAAATTAATTACTTTTTTAATTAATTTATTTTTTAATAATTTAAACTTAATATATATCTTATCAATAAACTCTAAAATCTTAAACTTTAAATTATTGCATTAAAATTATTCATGTATAATGTATTGTCATGATTCAATTATATATATATGTAATATTGTTTACTTTATAGTTTTATTTTATTTAGAATCAATAAATTATTATTAATTTTTTTTAAAATTTTTTATTATATTTTTATTTGTTATGAAATAGTTATGGAGAGATATATGAAAAGAAAATCATCACTTGAGTTGGACTCATCTTCTTCAAAGAAAAATTGTGTTGAAGTCAATTTTTCAGATCTTCTTGCTGATCCAGGGCTTCGAACTAAAATATAGAATTATGATCCTAATGTCCGTGAGCAAGTTCGAAGAGCATATCTGCTAAAAGGTCCTTGTCAACATCGAGAACACAATTTTCCTATGAGACCTTTTCGACTAAAGTCTAGGTGATTCAACACTGTTTGGTTTACTGAATATTCGACTTGATTAGAGTACAGTATAGCAAAAGATGTAGCATATTGTCTAAGGTATTATCTTTTCAAACCAGATATTGGAAAACAAGCGGTTGGTGACTCTTTTGTTAGTGAAGGGTTTACAAATTGGAAGAAGATAAATTCGTTAAGGCAGCATGCTAAAAGTAGTGCCCATAAAGATGCTTGGAGCAAATGTGAAGATTTATAAAATTATAATCAACATATTGAGTCAACTATAAACAAACAGTCAAATTAAGCTCGAATTGAGTATCGAACTCGCTTATGTGCTTCAATTGATTGTAGTTGTTTTCTTTTACGACAAGGGCTTCCATTTCGAGGACACGATGAATCAGAAAATTCTAGCAATAAAGGCAATTTTCTTGAACTTTTACATTGGTTATATGCTCAAAATGAGAACATAAAAGTTGTGATACTCAAAAGTGCTCCTGAAAACTTAAAAATGACGGCACCTAAGATTCAAAAGGATATAGTAAGTGCTATTTCAAGTGAAATTATTAATGCAATTATTAGAGATATTGACAATTCATTGTTTTCACTTATTATGGATGAATCTCGTGATATATGTTCGAAAGAGCAAATGGCTATTGTATTGAGATATGTTGACAAGAATTGTAATGTAATTGAGCATTTTGTTGGCATTGAGCATGTTACTGATACTTCTGCACTCTCACTTAAAACGGCTATTGATTCTTTTTTTTCTAGATATGGATTAAGTATTTCTAGATTACAAGGACAAGGTTATGACGAAGTAAGTAATATGCGATGTGAATTTAATGGACTTAAAGCACTTATTTTAAAAGAGAATGAGAGTGCTTTTTATGTGCATTGTTTTGCCCATCAACTTCAATTAGCTATTGTTGTTGTGGTGAAAAGTCATATATATATTACTAGTCTTTTTTATCGGATTAGTCAGGTAGTAAATATTATTGGAGCATCTGCTAAACGTTGCGATATTCTTTGAGAAAAACAAGCAGCTAAAGTCTTTAAAGCACTAGAGAATGATGAGTTTTTAAGTAGACGAGGTTTAAATCAAGAAACTAGTCTTAAGAGACCAAGTGATACACGTTGGGGCTCACATTACAATATTATAATCAGAATAATTTTCATGTTCTCTTCTATTGTAGAGATACTTGATATGTTAGTAGATGATAGATCGAATTAAGAGCAAAAATATGAATCAAAGCTTTTATTGGATGCAATAGAAACATTTGATTTTATTTTTAATCTTCATTTGATGAGAACAATATTGGAAGTTACACACGAGTTATCACTTATATTACAGAAAAAAGATCAAGATATTGTCAATGCCATGAACTTAGTAAAAACATGTAAAGAACGACTTCAGATAATGAGAGAAAATGGATGAGATTCTTTCTTTAAGCAGGTTTTCACTTTTTATGAAAAACATAAAATCCAAGTTATTAACATGGATAATTTGTTTATGCCTCGAGGGAGATCAAGACGTAAAACTCAAGAGATAAACAATATACATCATTATCGAGTAGACTTGTTTTATGTTGTGTTAGATTTGCAACTTCAAGAACTAAATAATCGGTTTCCGGAGACAAATACTGAGTTGCTTCTTTGTGTTGCATGTCTTAGTCCAAGAGATCAATTTCGTGCATTTGACAAACAAAAACTTATTCAACTTGTTCAATTTTATCCAAAAGACTTATCCTCTACTAAACTTTTGGCACTTGAAGATCAACTTGAGAATTATATTGCAGTTATGCGCTCTAATATTGAATTTTCAGAATTAAATGGTCTTACAGATTTGGTACAAAAGATGATTGAGAAAAAATAAGATAAGGTTTTTCCATTAGTTTACTTACTCTTGACATTAGCATTATTAATACCTGTTGCAACTGCTACCGTTGAAAGAGTATTTTCTGCTATGAATATTGTGAAGACTGAATTACATAATCGAATGGGAGATCAATGGTTAAATGATAGCTTACTTGCGTATGTGGAGAAAGATATTTTTGACAAAATTGATAAAGAAGTTATCATGAAACGATTTCAAGATATGAAGCGTCATTGAGGAAGATTATAATTTTATGTAATTTATTTTTTTCTTTTTTATTTATTTTAATGATTTCATTATGATTTTTAAACATATGACTATTTGTTTTGCCTAAATATAATGTATGTTTTATTTTATTTAAACTA
Organism: Dimocarpus longan; assembly: GCA_022984855.1. Lineage (NCBI taxonomy): Eukaryota > Viridiplantae > Streptophyta > Magnoliopsida > Sapindales > Sapindaceae > Dimocarpus > Dimocarpus longan. Next base: position 9,610,395 of record CM041013.1, read on the forward strand.
TATAACGTTATTGAATATTATTTTACATAAAAATATTACACATTTAGTATATTCTTAATTTTGATATTTTTATTATTTTATTTATGTGCCCCTCCTGAATAAATTTTCTGGATCTGCCATTGGCAGCAACCATTTTATTCGTGTCCAACATCACTAGGGCACTACTCGGAGGAGTTGTAGATTCCCAAGCATCTTCAGAAATGACATAATTTGCATTTTCATCGAGGAACCATGCCTACACATATAATATTTTTCATATTAAAACAATGAGAGTGTATTTCATAGTGGCTATTAAACCAACAATAAAATGGACGATTCAAACAACTCAAGTGAATTACAAATATGCTTATTGCAGCTTAGGAATATAGTGTAACAGAAAATTAATTCGTATACGACAAAAAGCTTGACACATTAATTTCAAAATCTTATTTAAGAAAGTAAGAGGAAACAAGGATGTCAATTGGATCTACGGCCAATGCACATGGAAATAGTGATATAGAGGTCAATGTAGGCTCATAAAATAAAGGCTATGTGGCATTCATATCTACAACGAAAGTGATCTAGGACAAGGGAAGGAAAACTAATGCCCAAAAAACCAAATTCTTGTGAATACACTAGTGTACCATAGATGTCATCTACATAGTCACATAAAATTTGATACAGATCACAAAATATCTTCTAGTTTATCACAGAGGTCCAATCTCTTAACTGAACTAGTAGCAGACGTCCAATTGCATGCAAAACAAAATGACTTACCACTCAGAAAAAGAAGAGATTAGAGAGAACTGATAGTCATAAATTTGGAAGTAAAGATAATGGATTTCTTAGTGCTACAAAAAGATTGGATTAAAAATTTATAATATTACAGAGAATATCATTGAATCAGACTCTTAAAACAACATCATTACATGTGTTCTTCTTTTCCACCAGATTATACATTCAAAAATTAAAACCACAATCATTGTGGTTTTCAAAAAAAAAAAAAAAAAAGATCAGGATTTTGTGAAGCTTACAGCATCAGTGCAACAACAGTCCCAAACTCTAGATTATGACCATATAGCATAAAGCTGACAACCTCAACGCTATTAGAAACTTTTTGTGCAGTATGTACTGCCTAGATATGAAAACTGCGCCAAAAAACATATTACTACATTAAACTATTCCAATATATATATATATAAACAAGGAATTCGAAACTTATTCCTTGTTTGGATCCACTTGAAGACCATTCTAAGCGAAATATGGAACCTTCATGTCCTATGAGTCTAAATATATTAACAGCCTCATATCGTCGATGATGAAGCTTGACACATTCCAAAGCTGAACTGCACCTATTTATATGGTCTTCCTTCCCTATTGAAAGTGGAGCACTATATCCCGAATCCACTTTCCACATAATAATCTACAGAAAATTGATTCATTTATTCAAACGGCACCATGTGATTAATTATTCAATTGCAAGTAACAAATACAATTTCAAAGTATTAATACCAATGTCATTAATGTCTTAACATGTACACATCACAAACCTTTCGTTAAGAATTTGATAACCATCAAAAGAAAATCTGTGCTCTCAAGTAAAATTACCAATGTTGACCTAAATGCAGTGGTTATTTAAATTTAATAGAAAAAAAGAAAATTTACACACCTCATTATAGATAATACTAGATGCAGTCTTGAGAGCTTTAAGATTGTCACCCCATAATCTCATGGAATAAAGATGGGACTTTTCTATATAAACAAAAATAAAAATCTCTATCATACTACATGTAAAAGATAGACCAACAGAGGAAAAATCCAGTGCAAGAAAAGAAAAGAAAACCTGGAGAATGAACTTGAAGAATGAGAGTAGAGGTAAAAATGTCCCAAATAGTTATGGAGTTATCGCTGCAACCTATGGCAAGACAATGGATGTCACAATCCTAAAACCTATAAGAGCTAAGCAACATTAGATTACATTAGGAAACCAGTCAAGCAATGGTTTTGAATTGTCGGCTGGCAATTACCTTCAAGAAGAAAACATCCAGAACCCAAGACTGAACCTAGGCAATGATTGAACGAAACTCAGATTGATAATAACTTCTGTTTGGTTATGAGACTTTCCTGACAAGTCGAAGTTCAAGTCAAATAACTTGACTTTTTTTTCACCAAAGAAAGCAATCTTGAAAACCTCTAAATTTTACATTTGAGACAACATAAAATTGAAAACCTGAATAGTCTAGTTCAACTTCTTGGCATAGCTCAACTAACCTCTCCTTCTAGCCACCGTATATTCATAATATCATCCACTTCCTTCTCCTTAACACTATAATAACCAAACTTTTATAGCATCAATTACAATATTCAATTAACAAAACAATTAGTTTTAAAAAAAAAATGTTATAACTCAAACTTCATAGCTAAAATGTTCAAAGATCAGCAAAAAATTACATCTTGAGCTGTCTCCAACATGCATTACATCAATTAACACCAACCCAGAAAATATAAACCAAAACTTTCAAACAAAAATACATCAAACAAACCATATAAATTAGCATAACAATGAATCTTTACCCAAAATGTGATATCTCAAACTTGATATAGGCAGCTAAAATGTTCAAAAATCACCACAAAATCAAAACTTGAACTATCTACATCATGCATTGTATCAACAAACACTAGCTAAATAAAAACCAAAACTTCAAAACAGTAGCAACATCAAATCCAATGAAAACTTCCATCATTCAAGCAAAAACGTAAAACCCATCTAAAACTCATTAAACAAGCTGGAAAAGCAACACAACAGTGGATAGATTACCAAGCCGTAGTCATGGTGGAACAGGACCTGGGTCAGCTCTCGGGTCGTATTGAAATTAATCCATTGAATTCTAGGTCGATCGTCGCCAAAGTAGAAGACAAAAGTTTGAAAAGATGAGTAGAGAGAAGCATAGAGAGTGAAATCGCGAACTCACTTAGGAGGGAGCTAAGTGATTTTGGGGCTTCAAACCAACTTGGCTCCTTTGTTATCATTAAGGGCATTTTTGTCCATTTGAGATCTTTTTTAAGAATAAAAAATAAAAGGGTTAGTGTTGAGGTTGACTATTCCAAAGGGGTTATTTTATGCATTTTCTCCTCAAAAGTATTTATAAATGGTCCATGTTATTGGTTCTGATCATCACTGCCGCTGCGTCAAGAAACCCAACCTCTTCAGAAAATCTGTAATGTATTCTTAATTGTTTGGGAAAATTGCAGTAATATCTTTTAACTCATAACTAATTCATTTAATTTGCACAAATTTTCTTTGAAAATCGTTGACCAAATTAGTTGATTAATTGAATTATTAAGGTTGAATAGGCAAAATGATCATTTTTAAACAAATATTAAATAATCATGATTCAATATTAAATTAAACAATAATTATAAAAAAATATTAAATTAACAATTCTTAAACTGCTAACCGCCAAACACATATATCTACTTCCTTCTTCTTCATTCTTCTAGTACCCTTCCTCCTTCCCTCATCTGAAACCATCAAATTCATCAAAAAAAAATAAAAATTAAATAAATTCAAAATTTTAATTTTTTAAAATGAATTATTGAAACTTATAAGTCGACACTCGATCACCACCGTCCATTTCCCTCCCATCTAGTGGCTACAAATACTCTCCCTCTCCACCCCTCTGCTCTCACCACCACCACCACACTACTCCATGGACTCCACCATCTCTCTCCACTCCCACATACTCTTACTCTGCCACCGCAGCTACTCACACTCACCGCACGTCCTCCTCTCCGACCTCCAGGGGTAATATGGTCATTTCTGACCAGACTTACATCTTGAGTTGAATATTTCTTAAATTGTAATATGCAGCAAGTTATCGAAAGACAGAACAAGGTTGCGACAACCGACAGGATCGATGTGGGTGAGGCTTCTTTCGTCAACCAATTAGTCAAGCTTCGTAGATCCAAAAGACATCAGTAGAAGCAAAAAAGAAGAGATATCACAAACCCCATCGTTGAGTGTAGGGAACCATGCAGAGGAAATAGCTACCAAGCAGACAAACCATCAGCAGAGACCGAACTAATTGGTAGGCGCTAAAGGTTGAGATTTTTGGCTACATGTCCTCTTTTCTTTTCTATTTTTAATTAATCTGATGAAAGGGTTGCTTAGTTTTCTTCTTCTGGAGCCTTTGTAAAGTGTGAGTGGCGATGTTGGTATAATATGAAAACTGTGTAATGCATAGTTAAAGAGTTTTTATTTTTATTTTGTATCTCTTTATATTATTAATAGCTTTTTTTCACACCAACAAAATATGTGATCTTACTTTTTGTATATTGATTTCTAAACTGGAGGCTACTGCCTATTTGTTGTTGAATCTTGAACAGTTTAGTTAAATTATTATCATTGTTTAAACTCTTACTTTACCGAATACCTAGTAATTGGCTTTGGAGTCTAGTGATATTAACAGGTAGTTAAGGTATTTCTCCAATCCACAATGATTTTTTCTCTCCCTTTCAAATCATAGCATAACATACTCTTCTAAGTAGTTGATGGGAGAAAAATAAACACAAACAAATTGCACAACAAAACTTTTTCTCCCTCTAAATGAATCCTATGAAAAACCAGTAAATAATGTACAAATCCACCCCAATATATAAATACCACCAACGATCAAATAATGAGCAAATAAAATCACCACCATATGCACAAATAACACAAGCCAATTTTTACGTAGAAAACCTCCCCAATGCGAGGAGTAAAAACCACGGGACCGTAGTCTACCCAAAAATCTCCACTAATAATCAAATATGAGAGTAACAAACTATTTTAACATTAAATAAGAACCAAAACTTAGCAACAATTATCTAGGTTTCCTAATAACACAAATTTAAGTTTAAATAACAAGTAAAGAGAAAAACACAAACTCAGTAGAACGTTTAAGACCGCGTCGCTCTTTATTGGGAGCTCGAAATCCGATCTCCACTGTCAAGATTTTAGAATCACGAGTTCTGAGTATACTGTCCAAATTTGAGGTCGATCCAACCGTAAAAGAAAGAGATATAAGTCTTACAAAATTGCTGCGCAGACAATGTAGGAAAAACCTTATAGCTATATTACGGGCTGTATATCTCACAAACGCCAACTTCATTTTCGATATTCACCGTTCACAATCAAGGTCCAGAAGAGATGAATGTGCTGTCCAAATCTCAGCACGATCCAACGGTTAACGAAAACGATATTGTAGTAACTCTGAAATTGCGCGGGATGAATTTCTGTGCAGAAAATTCACTCTTTTCTTTTCTCCTCTCTTCCACACAATTTTCTCTCTTCACAATTGATTTTGTTTTTTTTTTTTTCTGCCTAAAAAAAAAACCCTAAACTCTCAAAGCCACCAAACCCTCTTTTTCTTATTTATATTAATCAAGGAATTTAGATTTAAATAAGGTTATAATTCCTAATTACATTAGAATTTCCATATGGGCTCATTTTAACTTGTTGAGACTTGTTAGGCCTCTACATAAGAGGGAACCCAACCCAAGAAATCCCTCCCTCCCCGATTATATGGAGGGGTTCGCCATTCTGGCGATCATCCTGCAGACCTCAAGCTTCTTCTTTGGTAACACCTTTGTAAACATATCGGATCCATTGTGGTCTGTATGAACTTTGTCAAGTTCTAACAATTTGTCATTCAACACATCTCTAATCCAATGATATCTCACGGCGATATGCTTCGATCTTGCATGAAAGGTTGAATTCTTCCCAAGGTGAATAGCACTCTGACTATCACATAATAACACATATCTCTGTTGCTTGAAACCAAGCTCTACTACAAATTTTTTTATCCACAACAACTTTTTACAAGCTTCAGTTGCTGCAATGAATTCTGCTTCTGTGGTTGAAAGTGTAACACATTTTTGCAATCTCGATTGCCAAGCTACAGTACCACTTGTAAAAATAATCAAATAACCAGACGTTGACTTACGTGAATCCACATCTCCTGCCATATCTGCATCTGTGTAGCCAACTAGCAGTGGCTTCTCACCGCCAAAACCAAGTCTCAAACTGGAAGTACCTCGAAGATATCTCATGATCCATTTGACAGCATTCCAATGCTCTTTTCTAGGATTAGACATGAACCGGCTAACAACACTAATAGCATGAGTTATATTTGGTCTCATACATACCATTGCATATATCAAACTCCCGATTGCTGAAGCATATGGAAATTTTTTCATGTCATTTTCCTGGGCATCTGTAGGAGGACACTGCTTCATACTCAACTTGAAATATGCACCAAATGGAGTACTAACTGTTTTAGCTTTATCCATGTTGAATCTCTTAAGTACTTTTTCAATATATTTCACTTGTGACATATATAACTTCTTGGACTTTCTATCACAATCAATTTGTATGCTAAGAATTTTCTTTGCTGGCCCCAAGTCCTTCATAGCAAAAGACTGACTTAATTTCTTCTTCAACCTATCAATTTTTGAAACATTCCTGCCAGCAATCAATATGTCATCAACATAAAGCAGTAAAATAATAAAGTCATCATCAGATAATTTTTGAACAAATACACAATGGTCAGAAGTTGTTTTCTTATAGTCTTGCTCGTCCATAACTGACTCAAACTTCTTATACCATTGTCTCAGTGCTTGTTTCAAACCGTAAAGACTTTTCTTCAACTTGCACATATAATCCTCTTTTCCTTTTACAATGAAACCTTCCGGCTGCTCCATGTAAATCTTTTCCTCTAAATCACTATAGAGGAATGCAGTCTTCACATTCATCTGCTCGATCTCTAAATTAAGACTGGCTGCTAAACCAAGCACAACACGGATGGATAACATTTTCACAACTGGAGAGAAAATTTCATCAAAATCAACGCCTTTCCTCTGGTTGAATCCTTTGATAACCAATCTGTCTTTGTATCGAGGTCGAGTACTAAGCTCATCATGTTTAATTCTGTAATCCCATTTGTTCTTCAAATCTCTTATATCTTTAGGCAGCTTTACTAACTCGAAAGTATGATTTTGATGAAGTGACTGCATTTCATCTTGCATAGCCTTAAGTCATTCCTTCTTGTGCTCATCTTCCAAGGCCTCTGTATAACACTCGGGTTCTCCCTCATCAGTCAATAACATGTACTCATATACAGGATATCGATTGGAAGGATGTCGGTCTCTGGTAGACCTCCTGAGTGGTATATCTAATGAAGCATCGGGAATCTGCACCTGTTAATTAGTTTCAACATCTTCCTCTGCCTGTGAGGAACCATCTGCATTAACTGCAACATGTTGATCATCAACTTGTGTTGGCAAATTTATTGAAGAAGTTGAACTCAAATCGACCAAACCATTATTGTCATCGGACATTGAATTCCCAACTTTCTCAATATCCTATATAGTTTGGTTTTCCATAAATACTACATCTTTACTTCTCACAAGTTTCTTCTCAACCGGATCAAAGAATCTATATCTAAACTCATCCTAACCATAACAGATGAAGATGCACTGTCGAGTTTTCACATCAAGCTTAGATCTCTCATCTTTGGGAATATGCACAAACGCCTTACACCTAAAAACACGTAAGTGATCATAGGAAATATCTCTACCACTTTAAGCTTTGTCCGGTACATCAAACTGTAAATGAACATACGGTGTGAGATTAAGAACATGTACAGTAGTACTCAGAGCCTCACCCCAGAAATATCCTGGTAACTGTGCTTGTGAAAGCAAACATCTCACTCTCTCTACTAGTATTCTATTCATCCTCTCAACTAAATCATTCAACTGAGAGTCCTGAGAGGTGTCTTTTGATGTCGAATACCCTGTTGTCTACAATACTCATCAAAAGGACCTGTATACTCTCCCCTGTTATCAGTTCTAATGCACCTCAACTTTTTCCCAGTCTGTCTCTCAACCAGTGCTGAAATTTCTTGAACACATCTAATACTTGAATTTTCATCTTCAAGGTGTAAACCTATGTCTTTCTCGAGTGATCATCTATGAAAGTCACAAAATATAGGGCTCTACCGAGTGATCTCGTCTTCATAGGGCCGTAGAGATCTGAATGCACTAGGTCAAGTATACCTGACTTTCTTGTAGGTGGAGAGCTGTGAAAACTGATTCTGTTCTGCTTTCGTGCTAAACAATGAGAACATCTCTTCAACTATATATTTTTCATGTCAAGTAGCTTTTTTTTCTTGGTCAAAACAATCAAGCCTTTCAGGCTAATGTGTCCAAGCCTCTTGTGCCAAAGTTCTACCTTCTCTTCATCCTGAATTGCATTGATGATAGACTTTGAAATTTTTGCCTGCAACAAGTATAAAGTAGAACATTTTTTACATCTGGCCACAACCATGACACCCCTGGTGAGTTTCCACTAACCATTACTAAAGAAGTTGCAATATCCCTCATCATCAAGTTTACCTGTAGAAATAATATTCACATAAATGTCAGGAATATGTTTTACATTTTTTAAAACTAACCTGGAGCCATTATCTGTCTCTAGGTTCACATCTCTATTGCTAACAACTTCTGTCGTGCCATCTTTCCTTAACTTTACACTTCCAAAATCACCATATGTGTAAGATGTAAAGAAATCCTTCTGCGATGTAGCATGAATGGAGGCACCACTGTCAATCATTCAGCTAGTCTCATGACATGCAAAATTAATGGAATCAGCATCATATATAAAAAGAAAGTCTTCATGAATGGCATTAGCAACTCTATCATCATTGCTATTATTTTCATTCTTCTTTTCTTTGCTTGTATCATTTTTATTTTTCCTTTCCAACTGCTTGCAATTTTTCCTTATGTGTCCCTTTTTGTGGCAGTAGTGACACTTAATATTTGCAAACTTATTGGATTTACTTCTGTGTTGACTTCTATTCTTCGAACCCCTGCTTTTACTCTTCCCTCTGCTTTCTATAACCAGAACTTCTGAAGGTGAAGTGGATCCTTGTGCTTTTCTTCTCGTCTCTTTATTCAGAATATTACCCTTGACCAAATCCATTGTCATCGTTCCATTCGGAGCAGAGGTCGACAAAGAAGATCTAAAAGTCTCCCATGAGTCTGGTAATGTACCAAGCAACCATAATGCTTGTACCTTATCATCAAACTTGATACCCATGCCAACCAATTAATTAATAATCCCCTGATATGTATTCAAATGATCTGTCAGAGGAGCACCGTCATGATATCTCAAATACATCAATTGTTTTATCAGAAACAATTTATTATTCCCGATTTTTCTGGCATACAACTCCTCAAGCTTGACCCACAAAGTTCGTGCATGTGTTTCCCCACTGATATGATTCCAAACATTGTCACTCACCTATTGCCTAATGAAACCACATACTTGCCGATGAAGCAAAGTCCACTCTGCATCAGATTTATCACTAGGCTTTTCTGTAGCAAAAATAGGTAAGCGAAAATCTTTCACATACAAAAGATCCTCCAACTTTCCCTTCCAAATATGATAGTTTGAACCATTCAGAGTAATCATTCTATTTAGATTCAAATTGTTCTTTATATTCATCATTGCAAAATTCGGAACCAGGCTCTGATACCACTTTGATGGGAGAAAAATAAACATAAACAAATTTCACAGCGGAACTTTTTCTCCTCTTGAATGAATCTTATGAAAACCACTAAGTAATGCACAAATTCACCATAATATATAAATACCAACAATGATCAAATAATGAGCAAATAAAATCATCACCACATACACGAATAATACAAGTCAATTTTTACGTGGAAAACCTCCCTAATGCGAGGAGTAAAAACCACGGGACCGTAGTCCACCCAAAAATCTCCACTAATAATCAAATATGAGAGTAACAAACTGTTTTAACATTAAATAGGAACTAAAAACGAGCAACAATTATCTAAGTTCCCTAATAACACAAATTTAAGTTTAAATAACAAGTGAAGAGAAAAACACAAACTCAGCAGAACGTTCTGGACTACGTCACTCTTTACTGGGAGCTCAAAATTCGATCTCCAACGTCAAATTTTAGAACCACGGGTGCTGAGTATACTGTCCAAATTTGAGGTCGATCCAACGGTGAACGAAAGAGATATTGGTCTTACAAAACTACTGCGCAGACAATGCAGGAAAAACCTTATAGCTCTATTACGGGCTGTATATCTCACAAACGAAAACTCCGTTTCCGATCGCCACCGTTAGAATCAAGGTCCAGAAGAGATCAATGTGCTGTCCAAATCTCAGCACGATCCAACGGTTAACAAAAAAGATATTACAGTAACTCCGAAATTATGTGGGATGAATTTCTGTGTAGAAAATTCACTCTTTTTTTTTTCTCCTCTCTTCCACACGATTTTCTCTCTTCACAATTAATTTTTTTTTTTTTCTGCCTAAAAAAAAAACCCTAAACTCTCAGAGCCACCAAAACCTCTTTTTCTTATTTATATTAATCAAGGAAATTAGATTTAAATAGGGTTATAATTCCTAATTACATTAAGATTTTCATATAGGCTCAATTTAATTTGTTGAGACTTATTGGGCCTTTACATAAGAGGAAACCCAACCCAACAGTAGTAATATTCTCAAAAACAAGTGTTCTGGGAATAGCATTATACTTGAACCAGCACCAAAGCAAGTTTTCCGCTTTGCCCATTTAAGTGAAATATCAATATTGCTTGGCTTTGCCCTCTTATATAAGCTTATAGGATACTGCGAGACTATTACGCCAAGAACATTCAAACATTCAGATTTATGATATTGCAATTGCCTTAAGTCTTATCGAAAACATTTCTCCTCTTGATTGATGTTTTCATATTAAAAAAAAGTGCTGGAGATGAAAAAGTTCAGTGCAGTTTGTAACTTCATATTTGAAACAACAAAATGCGGAATTGCTCAACAAGAAATGCTGACAACTTTCTAAATGTTATTTTGCATTTGCTATGTTGCAATTTTTAATCATTAACAAGAGAAGGTTGTAGTTTAGTCATCATATTTGTAGTACTTCCATTTTAGTAAGTGCTGTTGAGGAAGTGCTACCAAATTTCATGAATGTGAAGAAGGATTCATCAGTGAATTTTTAAATTATATGCATTTCTTGATACAGTCTTGGGAAGGGTTTTATACCACATACAAAAAATAATGATTTATTTTTTAACTTCAACACAAACAAAAAATAGAGATACTTGAAGTATTCTAAAACAATGATTTATTACAATGGCGCAATATTGGACTCTACAATAGAGTATTAGTATTTTCCGACAGCTGTGTATGCAATCAAAGCCATAGGTCAATGATGAGATTTTGTTAAATCAAAGTTCATTCATGACAAATAATTGAGACCAAGTGATATTTTATAAGGCAAAAATAAACCTTAAAATTAATTTCGATGGAAGTTAACTAACAATAGAGGGGATTTCTGCAATTTTGAATAAAATTCTAAATGCTTATAATTAGGTTTTAAGGATCATAGGATGTTTTAGCAATTTATCAAAAAGAAAAAAACTAATTAATTTTTTGTTTTTGATAGACATACCGTTTAGGCCAGTGTTTGGATAACATTGGAAGCATTTTAGTTAACAAATAATTAACATAGTGTAACAATTGGACTTCACAGACTTGGAGGCCGATAAACATCTTTGTAAACACTTTTGCTTCACTTATTTTCTTTTTTTGACATTCTTCATTTATAAACACACCTGTATAGACCGTCCAATAAGGTATGTAATAAATCCAATCCAATTAAATTTCAATCCAAAGCCTCTTATATAACTTAGAACATGTTGTGGGTGAATTTGGGACTGTCTAAGTGGGTTGATAAAAGACTAATGAGTTGGCTTACTAGATCAACCCAACGGACAGATGCCCATTATGCCAACATCCAACTCGTGGAAGCAAGCTCTCGTATCATCTTGCAGATATGAAATTTCAGTGTGTCAAATGTTCGGCTCGCACAAACATGACCTCAGCTCGCATACACGCACACTAAAGGTGTCCAGCTCGTAGACAAGCTTTTAGTCCCCAAGACACTCAGCTTGCATATAGAACTCACAAGTAGCTGACCTCAGATTTTCTAGCTCGTAGAAAAAAGCTCTCTCAGGTCACTATTCAGTCATGGTCAAAGCTACTCAGTACCTGACTCCAGCTTGCCTAGAACAAAGTCCAGCTCGTGGCGTGATGTGCATGTTGAAGTTTTCCAGAATGGTAGCAGCCCAATTTAAGGAAAACTCAACCATCAAATCTGGAGATAAGATCAAATCTCTGACTTGATGGAGTCAAATCCCTGAAATTAAGAGCCAATTTTGAGAAGTGTAATTGATATTAAATTATTTCCTATTTGCATTGTATATAAACTGTAGCTCTCCCCTCTATAAATAAGAGGTTGAAAGTCATTGTAAAAGGAGAAGAAAACAGACAGACACCAGAAATAATATACTGTCTCTATCAAAATAAACATAGAACAGCCGTGGACGTAAGCATTCCCTTTAGCCGAACCACATAAAAATCTTATTCTTCCTTTTTGCTTCTCTTATTTCTTGCTTTGTTTTGTGTTTATTGCAGTATTAGGCTGAAGAACCCTGGTTGACTAATTTTGAACGTCAACATTTTGGCGCTAGAAAAAGGGCCCAATCTATAAATTTTTCCTATTTTGCAAATCGCCATGGTAAGAGGAAGAATCAGGAGTTGCGACACAATAGCCGATCGACCAGAAGAGCACACAGATTAGTAGCAGCATGACGCCTAACTCATAGGGGATGTTGTTGTCCCTATAGGTGGCGTTGCTGGAAGTAAGCCCCTATCAACCTCTCGCCAACCAACACAGACGGTCTCTATAGTCGGGGGGCTACAAGAATGGCATCAACGGTAGGAGGCGCTAGAAAACATAGTGCAGCAGCTTGCTGATGTGGTCAGGGTGCTGGCACAGGCCCAAGCACAGAACGCGCCCAGACCTAAGGTTGCTAAACCCAAAATTTACCAACAGTCACGAGAACAAGTGTCAGCTCGTGATAGACCCATCAAAGAGGTGTCGCGACCTATTGACTCAACTCACTCCTTCAATTCACATCCGAAGGCTAATGACAGCCAGGCTTGAGAAGAAGAAGCAGAATATCAGCGAAGGGTAGAGTCGCACCTAGCTGTCAGCTAGCGAAGTAAGGGATATGCTCTAAGTGGTAGATCTCTAGGTCGCGAGCACAAGAGAGAACATAGGCTTTAAGGCCCGAGGTTATAAGAGCTCCTTCAGAAGGTTCCCCAGCTCAAAGTGTGACCTGGAGCTCAGGAGCAGAGAGGTCAGTACGGTAAAAGGACTTCTTTCACCTGGGGGATTGAGTTGGAGTTACTTCCCTCTAGGTTTAAGGCCCCCACCATCCCACAGTACAATGGGGATACTGATCCTTATGATCATCTGGATGCATTTAATATTCAGATGGACCTACAAAGCACTAGCCCGCTAGTTAAATGCCGCATTTTTCCAATGACACTTGGAGACATTCCACAAACTTGGCTCGACAACCTCTCACCTCGCAGCATTGATAATTGGGAGGAATGTCAATGGATATTTATTAACCAGTACAAGGCTCTCAAGAGGCAGCTCACACCACCCTGTTACCTCGCCACTATCTTCCAACGTTTTAGTGAATCATTAAAGAAGTATATTACCAAATTCATGCGTGAGGTGAACAATGTGGAGAACCCTATAGATGAGTGTATTTTAACAGCAATCTCGATAGGATTGAGGAAAGACGGGAAACTATATAAAAGTATATACAAGTCCCATATGAAGGACTTGAGTGAGTTCTATGAGCGAGCTGTCAAGGAGATTAGATGAAAAGAGGCTTTTAGTCTTAAGCGGTCTAATCAAAAGGGTGAGGCAGACAGTTCCCACTAATTAAAGAAAAGAAATAATGGTGGGAACAGAGGCAAAGGTCAAAATGATGGCTCAAACAATCAAATCACTGAGAAGGTTAGGAGTGAGCCCAGAAATTAACGATCTCAATGCCAAGATCGCCATGATGGTTATAGCGTCCTATCAGACACACAAGATAAAATCTTTGCAATAGAAAAGGACATGAAAGACTTTGGAAAGCTCCCTCCCATGAGGTCCCTCGTTCACCGTAGGAACCAGAACAAATTTTGTGCCTATCACGATGAGGATGGGCATAACACCTAAGATTGTAGGGAGTTAAAGACGCCATTGAGGATTTAATTAAGAAAGGTCGCTTGGGAGATTATATAGTGCGACCAACAAGTCTACAACCTTAACGGTAATGACCCTAGAAATCACTACAGTTAACACAGTAGCAATCTCAACGAGCTCTCGAATAAGAGCATGATCCTGCAGTAAGAACCTACCATGCATAGTGGTTCTCCCCTCGCGAGTATGTCTCCATACTTTACAACTTCATAAGCATGTATTAAAATCAATTCTTGAATGTTAAAAGCTCCGAAATGCTGTATTATAAGCAATTTGTATATTAATTTCCTTGTTAAATCCGAAGCAAAAGTGGAGGTAACCTCTCAATCTATAGAAAAATTATACTATATCAACTCGGGTTCCGACCCTTTGAGCATAACCGAGGTTTCACCTCCATAATTTTTGCTATGTAATCCGGGTTCCGACCTTTTGGGCATAGCTCAAAAGGTTCATTATGCTATATCAGTTCAGGTTCCAACCCTTTGAGCATAGCCGAGGTTCCGACCTCCATAACTCTTGTTACGTAATCCGAGTTTCGACCTTCTGGATATAGCTCAAGAGATTTATCATGCTATATTAGCTCGGGTTTCGACCCTTTAAGCATAGTTGAGGTTCTAACCTCCATAACTTTCGCTATGTAATTCGGGTTCCAACCCTCTAGGCATAACTTGAAAGGTTTATTATGCTATACAACTCGGATTCCGACCCTTTGAGCATAGCTGAGGTTCTAACCTCTATAACTTTCGCTATGTAATCTGGGTTCTGACCCTCTGATTATAGCTCAAAAGGTTCATTACGCTATATCAACTCGGGTTCCGACCTTTTAAGCATAGCTGAGGTTTCGACCTTCACAACTTTCGCTATGTAATATAGGTTTCGACCTTCCAAGCATAGCTCGAAAGGTTTATCTCGCTGTTAGCTAAAGTTCATCCATGTTAGCTTAAGCACCATCTATACGACCTACCTGGACAGTACGATCGAGCTTACGCTATACAAGCGAAGGCTCTAACCTCGAAAAGCCTTGCCTCCCAAGCTCATAAGCTCATATAAGGTATTATTACCTCTTATTTGTGCATGGATAACTTCATTTTTTAGTCCAAAGGAATTCAAGGACTTTATGGGATAGAGACACAGAGCAAATATTGAAGTAAAGCAAGCAAATGCCAAACAAGCCTCACAACAACGTGAATAAGGCAACCTACTCCCAATACTTCTCCATCTCGTCATCTTGACAAGAGCGATCTCCAGTCGAGGCTCGCTACACGCCCTTCTCCAGATTGCTTTTCACTCTGTTAAGTTCCTCCTCACTTTTGAGTTGCTTGAAGTTTGACCTTGCAACGGCATAAGTGCTTTCCTCACAACTCAAAATGATAAGACAATTTGAAGAGGTAGCACGATAGGTTCAAACACATTAGATTTTATCAACGAACTTAAGCTCACAGTCCGCAAGACGCATTGAGAGCTGAGAGACTAATATTGTGGGTGAATTTGGGACTGCTTAAGTGGACTAATAAAAACCCAGTGAGCTGGCCTACTAGATCAACCCAATAGACAGAAACCCATTATGCCAACATCTAGCTCGCAGAAGCAAGCTCTCGTATTATCCTACAGATACGAACCTTCAGTATACCAAATATTCAGCTCGCATAGACATGATCTTAGCTCCCATACACGCACAGTAATGGTGTCTAGCTCGCAGACAAGCTTTCAGTCTTTAGGACACTTAGCTCGCATATAGAAGCTCCCAAATAGTTGACCTCAGATCGTCCAACTCATGGAAAAGAGCTCTCTCAGGCCACTACTCAGTCATGGTCAGAGCTACTCAATACCTAGCTCCAGCTTGCCCAGAACAAAGTCCAGATTATGGTGTGACATGCACGTTGAAATTTTCCAGAATGGTAGTAGCTTAATTTAAGGAAAACTCAATCACCAAATCTGGAGATAAGATCAAATCTCTGACTTGGTGGAGTCAAATCCCTGAAATTAAGGGCCAGTTTTAGGAAGTGTAATTGATATTAAATTATTTCCTATCTGCATTGTACACAAATTGTAGCTCTCTCCTCTATAAATAAGGGGTTGAAAGTCATTGTAAAAGGAGAGGAAAATAGACAGACACTAGAAATAATATATAGTTTCTATCAAAATAAACAGAGAACAGTCGTGGATATAAGCATTCCCTTTGGTCGAACTACATAAAAATCTTGTTCTTCCTCTTTGCTTCTCTTGTTTCTTGCTTTGTTTTATGTTGATTGCAGTATTGGGCTGAAGAACCATGGTTGACTGATTTTGAACATCAACAGAACATTTTCTTCTAGCTAACTGTCAATTTCTGATAGTGAATTCATTAAACAGAAAACATAAATTCAATCTTGATCAAATTCCTTTACATCATTGTTTAGGCCAAAAGGTTATCAACAAATAAATGTATTTCCTTATACTTCAAAATATATTTCAACTTTATGTATGCATTGATTTTTAGTTTTCTTTTGAAGTCATAGCTTATTTTATAGTAATTTTTCGCCTTCCAAGTTTGCTGTTGGAATCATCTAATTAAAGTGTTTGAAGCAACCAATTAAACTTTAATTTCATCATATTCTTGTTTCTAGATGGAACTAAGGTAAGTTTAATTAGTTGTGATATTCTTTTTAAAGAGCAAATGCTTTGCCTTATACTTGAACCAGCATCCAGGCAAGTTTCTGAAGGGAAAAACAATAATTGTTTTTATGAAAAATATTAATTTTATGGAACATTGAGTTTTAAAATTTTTTTAGAAGACTCAAGAAATCCTAAATCCATAAAATAATGAAATAAAATAATAAAAGAAAAAATAAAAATCAGATTTTTACCTTATGTATTGATCTCTGTGGATTGCTCACCACCTAGCCTATCTCGATATGACTCTACAACAAAAAACTAGTGAGTGGACACAATTATATAGAATTGTGCTCACTTTCTATTGATTTCTTTTCTAAAAAAATCAACAATATATTTAAGAGGTGAGTTTATGTTTTTGGTTATACAGAGAATAATGAAACATATTCTTCTTCTCTGCATTATGTTGTAGAAAAAAAAAACTTTTCTTTCTGTTTCAAAGAACGTACAACAAAAACCAAAACAACTTCTGTTAGGAAAAAAAAAACTATTTCTTTTCTATTTATAGGCAACTACTGATTAGAGCATAAAAATACAATTTTAATTGATTGCATTTGTCAAAATATGTTATTTAATTGAACATTTTTATTTTATTATTTTTACGAATGCATTTGATTCGATCATTTGATTTAATGTATTTTTATGCTTATAAAATTGATAATTTTGACATAATTTTTGGGAACTTATTTTGGGTTTGTGGTGTTTTTCAAAAATAAAATCAAGAAGCCCAATTCAAAGAACTTCAGCTCAAATGCACAAAGCCCAAATATTACCAAGATTCAGCAGTTAAACATAAGCATGATCAGACCCCAAATTTCTCTATTCCCAAGCTTCATGGCCCATACACTCTCACTAGATTTGATTTTCAAATTCAAAATGATCAAGCAATTTGTGGAGATGATGGAGGATGAAATTTGACTTTCAAAATTTGAAATAAAAGTTGGATGAAATATGATTGATGGAGTGATTTGTGGAGATAAATTGAAATTTGATTTGTCTCTCAAATTTTGGAAGTAGTAGTGATTTATGGTGATGGATTGAGACAAATTGGTGAACAAGATGAGAAGATTTTGAGCAAATTGTGTTTCTTTGAATTTGAATTTTGAAAGCCTTCCTTTTTCAGGGAAGTAAAGATTGTATGGAGAGACTTTTTGCTTCTATAAATAGGGTGTTTGGCAACACAACAAAGGCATCCAGTTCAGAGAAAGAAATATCAAAGTCTTTGAGAGAAAAAAATCTTGCTATTTTATTTTCACATTTTCTCTGTAGAATCTGTGAAATAATGAGCAAGTTAGCCTAAAATTAGAGTGAGGCTGAGGGGTGATCTTAATTGTAAGATTATTGTTATTCAAGTTTGTTTCTATTCAAGTTCGTTTCTATTCAAGTTCTTCAATGTCTATGTTAAACTCATTTTTGAAGTTTTGATTCAGAAATTATATTTTGCAGTTTCATATAAATTCAGTGAAGTTTTTTTTCTTTTCCCATGTGGTTCATATTAAAAATATATTTTTCTCAATTGATAAATTTATAAGTTAATTTTCGACTACAGTATTGTCAATTTGATATATTGTCGTTCTTAGATAACTTATAAGTTATATCCGAGATTGTTATTAAATTGAAAGAGTTTGCAAAATTTTATTGGTGCTTTTATTTTATCTTCAAATCCTTATTTTCCAATTGTCTGTTTGGGATGTGAAACATGCAATTGAGTAATAAATTGAAATCAAACTTGATAACAGAAAATTAAACAATTAAGTGATCCTCAAAGCCTTACTATTTTCTCTATTGGTTATTATCAATTAGTTTTCTTTTTAGTTTGTTTATTTCATTCTCGAATTGAACACTCTCAAATAATTCTCCTTTCAATTGTTCTCCATTATTTATTGTTCATTATTTTATTTTATTTCTTCTACTGTTTTGAATTCTTCTTGTTATTCACTTCTCTGTGGGATCGATACCTTAAAGCTATACTACAACAACTGTTTAGCCGAATGTGATATTTTGGACATAATCAACTACTTAGAGTTTTAATTAATCAAATTAACATTAAACCCCAAATTTATTAAAATTAAATTTTTGTCCCTTATAACATAATTAATTCAAAATTAATTCCTGTTATATTGTAAAATTAAACTTGTGACCTGTAATTAATTCATAATTAATTTATATCAGGTCACTGCTGAGAATCGAATTCAAGACCTCTTATATAATTAATTAAATAATTATTAATTCATAATTAATAATTAACTAATTAATTATTAAATAATTTGAATAATCAATATTATTCAAATATTAAGTGAACACAAATTTTGCTACTTACGTAACAATTGTAATTAGACGGTCAAATTACAATAGTCTATATACAAGTTTTTTATAGTAAAATGAGCTATCAAGGGGACCCGATGGACCTACAGTTTTGAGCTCCAATAATATCGAAATTATTAATTAAACTTTTTAATTAATAATTCACTATTATTAATCTTAGAGTTATTCCACTAAAAACCTAATATTGCACTCTCAAAACTGTAGATGTTTTTATACAATCTGAAATTTTCAGTGTCTATTGATTTAATCACTACATATGTTTGACCCTCCACAAATAGTTCATAATTAGAGCTAGGTCAAAATGTCTGTTTTACCCCTCTAATTATTTCTTAATCCTTAAGTACAATTGATTCTTTAATGAACAATATATCCATAACAACTTATGAATTTATCTTTCCATTTTCATATGAATGGAAAGTTGAGCGCTCATATTGTTCAAAACCTGAATCAACCCTTAAGAGAACTACTTCTCTACTTCTCGCAAGAATGAGTGGATTCCACTATCGTGTAGAATGTTCCCAGTTACTTACTAAATCATATCCCCAAAGTACGAAGTTATTGACCGGACATCTACACCGATCTCCCCAATGTAAATTAAAGGATATAACTCAACAAGCAGAAGTTCATAATATACTCAGGATTAAGATCAATTCATATATGATCATCTGGTTGATAAATATAAATCTTTGAGTTTAACGGATCTTAATAAGAGAATTATGTTTATCGTGGTCCAGTCCTATATAATCTTTATTATATAAGGTGCCTCTATTTCCATGTCACTATATGAATAGTCTCGGATAAGACTATCGTATCGACTACAAAATGGACCGTAACTGTAGATTTACCACAAATAAAGTACCTAGCTTTATTTCCTTTCTACGGACTCTTTAGATTACTTATTTTAAATTAAATCTGCCTGTATATAACACTTATATACTTAGTTTGAAATTACATCAGTAATCAAGGATGTTTCTCATGATATATACAATTTTTGCAAAATATATAAATTGAATAAAATGAATACGTTATTATTTATAAAATCGTTTACATTATTACAAGCTCTTAGGACATAAAACCCAACAATCTCCCACTTGCCCTAGAGCAGATGGGACATATTTCGTAATCTTAGACCTTCTAGATGACCTTCAAACACTTTAGCCGTTAAGGTTTTCGTAAACGGATCAGCAAAATTATCTTGTGATGCAATCTTCATCACGTTCGCATCTCCCTTTTGTACGATCTCCCTAATGAGATGATATTTCCTCTCTATATGCTTCCCTCGTTTGTGGCTTCTTGGTTCTTTGGAATTAGCCACTGCACCACTATTATCACAATAAAGGGTAAGTGGTTTATCCATATCTGGAACAACTTCCAGATTAGTCAAGAATTTACGTAGTCATACCGCTTCTTTAGCTGTTTCACAAGCTGCTACATATTCGGTTTCCATAGTGGAGTCAGCAATGCATGATTGCTTAACACTCCTACATACAATGGCTCCACCACCAAGAGTGAATACTGATCCGGACGTGGGTTTTGTAGAATCTTTATCCGATTGAAAATCAGAATTTGTATATCCTAATGTGATCAAATCCTCTCCAGAATATACGAGCATATAGTTTCTCGTTCTTCGAAGATACTTGAGAATATGTTTTACTACCACCCAATGATCAAATCCTGGATTGGATTGATAACGACTAACTATTCCCACTGAATAACATATATTCGGTCTCGTGCATAACATAACATACATGAGACTGCCTACTGCAGAGGTATAGGGAATCCGTCTCATTTCCTCAATTTCTTGAGGTGTCTTAGGACACTGTTCCTTAGACAAATAAACTCCATGACGAAAAGGTAAATTACCTTTCTTAGAGTTCTGCACCAAAAATCACACAAGAATCTTATCGATATACGATGCCTAAGACAGCGCTAACAGTTTGTTTTTACGATCCCGTATTATTTGGATCCCAAGGACATAACTGGCCTCTCCCAAATATTTCATTTGGAATTGGCTAGCGAGCTAGCTCTTTACGTCTGACAATACTCCAATATCATTCCTAATGAGTAGAATATCGTCAACGTAAAGTACAAGGAAAACCACTTTCTTATCGATTATCCATTTGTATACACAAGGTTTATCGATATTTTGCTCAAAACCATAAGACTTGATCGAAGTATCAAACCTTATATTCCAAGATCGAGATGCTTGCTTAAGTCCATAAATGGACCTTTGCAACTTGCAAACTTTTTGCTCTTGACCTTGGGATACGAATCCCTCTGGTTGTACCACATAGATACTTTCATCAAGATTACTGTGCAAAAATGCAGTCTTGACGTCCATTTGCCAAATCTCATAATCAAGACATGCAGCAATGGAAAGAAGAATCCGAATGGACTTAAGCATAGCTACTGACGAGAAAGTTTCCTCATAGTCAACTCCCTCTTTCTGGGTATAACCCTTTGCCACTAGTCTAGCTTTAAAGGTTTAAACCTTTCCATCCACTCTTCTCTTCCTTTTGTAGATCCACTTGCAACCTATGGGTTTTATCCTATCTGGTTGATCCACAAGTTCCCAGACTGAGTTAGAGTATATAGACTCCATCTCGAGATTCATGGCTTTAAGCCATTCCTCCTTATCATAATTCTCCATTGCATCATGATATGTCAATGGATCATCTACACTCTCATCAGAGATAGCAATTTGTGCCTCTCCAATCTCTCTGTTCTAATAACCCTCCCACTACGATGAGATGATAGATGATTCTGATGAGAATCTATCTGACGTTCAGACGTGGTCTGAATTATGTCATTATCAACAATTGTTGCTGACAGGGTACTTTTCGACCCAGGAAGTAACTCCTCGAGTACAACTTTACTTCGAGGTTTGTAATCTCTCATATAGTTCTCTTCAAGAAAAGTAGCATTTGTCAACACAAACACTTTGTTTTCTTCAGGACTATAAAAGAGTTCACCCCTAGTCTCTCTAGGATAACCTACAAATAGGCAAACTTTTGAACGTGGTTCCAGCTTTCCAGTCTTGTTCTTCAGCACATGTGCTGGACACCCCTATATACGAAAATGTCGTAAACTAGCTTTACGACCTTTCCACAACTCTAAAGGTGTCTTTGGAACTAACTTAGATGGCACAACATTCAAAATATACATTGCTGTTTGCAATGCATATCCCGAGAATAAACTAGGTAATGATGAATAACTAAACATAGATCTTATCATGTCCAAAATGGTCTGATTTCTCCTTTCTGCAACACCGTTCTGCTAGGGTGTTCCAGGAGCAGTCAATTGGGATAAAATCCCATGCTCAAGCAAGTAATCCTCAAACTCTGTATCGAGATACTCACCTCCACGATCTGATCGTAGAGTTTTCAATGTTTTATCCAATTGATTTTCAACTTCAGCTCAAAACTCTTTGAACTTTTCAAAATTTTCTGACTTCCGTTGCATTAGGTAAACATACCCATATCTTGAATAATCATCAATAAATGTGACGAAGTATTCATAACCGCCTCTAGCTTTAACATTCATAGGACCGCAGACGTCCGAATGTATAAGCTCTAACGATTCCTTAGCTCTAAGCCCTTTTCCAGTAAAAGGTTTTTTGGTCATTTTACCTTCTAAACATGATTCACAAACAGGTAAAGTACCGATCTTTACAAGTCTGTTTAATCTGTCAAGGTTAATATGATCAAATTTTAAATGCCAAAGATATGTGTCATCATTATGAGAAATCTTTTGTCGTTTTGTTTTTGGTTTTTCAACCTTAAACATTTCAGTATTAAGCAGTGGATTATGCATTAACGGTCTTAATACATATAAATCATTTTCTTGCAACCCTGAACAAATTTTCAAACCATTTCTAGAAATAATAACTGATTTATTATAAAAAGAAACAAAATAATTAAATTTCAAAAGTTTAGATACAGAAATCAAATTTCTTTTAAAACCTGGAATAAAATAAACATTGTTCATTATAATAAAACAATTATTATTGAAACGAAGTCTAACTTCTTCCACTGCCTTTGCTGAAACAACTTCCCCAGTCTCGACTCTCATGTTGAACTCACCCTTATCAAGTTGCCTATATGAATCAATCAACTGCAAAGAAGAACAAACATGATTAGTGGCTCCTGAATCAATTATCCAAGGGGATGAATCATCCTCCACTAAACAAGATTCAATGACTAGTAAATCACATTTACCTTTCATCTTCTTCTTTTGGAGCTCCTTGAGGTACTTGGGACAGTTCCTCTTCCAATGCCCATCAACACCATAATGAAAACATTTTCCTTTGGGCTTAGTGGCCTTAGAGCCATTTTTGCTCTTTTTCTGAGTGGCTTGCTTCTTGGGCTTAACATTAGCCTTAGCCTTTCCAGTGTTTCTCTTCCTCTTGTTTTTACCAGAAGAAGAAGTCTTAGCAACGTTTGCTTCACCGGACTTATTTTTGTCCTTATTCATAGACTCATAAGTAACGAGCTCATTTAGCAACTGTGTAAGTGAGTAAGTCAACTTGTTCATAACATAGTTGCTTTTAAATTGCATGAAACTCTTCGGAAGAGTTTCTAGTATCATACTCACTTGGCTACGCTCATCTATAGCCCCACAATGACTTTCAGCCGTGTTGAAGTGGGTCATCATTTTCAAGACATGCTCTCGAACAGATGTACCCTCCTTCATCCTAGCAATCATAACAGCACGAACAGCTTCGTGTCGTTGCTGCTCGGAAGGTTGCCCAAACATGTCCTGCAATGACTCCAGTATTTGAGTTGCTGTTGTCATTACCTCGTGCTTGGTAGCAAGCACCTCGGACATCCCTGCTAACAAATAACAGCGGACCTTCTCATCAGCTGTGACCCATTTTTGATAGGTCTCGCGCACAGTACGTCCAACATTTTCTGCTGGTTGGGGAGGACAAGGCTGAGTCGTGATAAATTTAAGGTCAGACCAAGACTGCGTTCATGTTACTTTTCCATTTGACATAATTTTCCCCGTTTAATTTATCATTAGCAAGTATAGAAATCAACGGAGATATCATTGCTGAAAATAAATAAAATAACAAACATTTAATATCAATTTGCAAAAATTAATATCATGTAATTTTGGCATAAAATTAAACGTGATGCATGATACACGAATAATGAATTAAAAAATACCCTAGAAAATAATTACTATGCCACGATAATCTAACATTCCACAAATAAGTGCCGTCGTAGGGTAGGTCAAATATTTGTATGTTAGACTGAGACATTCTCAATTAAATAATATAACAAAATAACTCTTATTCCTATATTATTTAACTACCGTTTTTCGGTCAGAAAAATAATTAACAATTAATTATTTCCTTTATGAGTGTAACATATCATTTCGGATTCCATGGACTTAACTCGAGAATTGCCGCCGTAGGGTAGGTCAATCCCAAGATACATCTAGAAATCCTATCCATTAGGAAGTCAACTTTGATCAATTTAAATGGACACTACCCGTAGAGGGCGATAACAAAGCCGTCTCGAGGCGCCATTTAAGTTTCACGATGTTGAACTAATGATGGAGACCGCAGGATATATTGTCATATATCCCTCTCCCACTCACTATTTTAGGATAAGGGTTTTCTTTTTAAATATTCCTAGTCATCGTCTTAGATTATTAACGGCCAAGAAGATAATCTAAGTTACTAAGAATTTGTGTGTTGCTAAAGTTTGAAACTTATTAACACTTAATGAATTACCTAATTTTTAACCCTTAAAAATCTAATTCAATTTATAAATCTAATCTAAAAAATCAAAATTATAAAGATTAGATTTAATATGAAGTTACCTGATTTTAACTAATTAAAATCTAATCCACATTATGAATGCCAATTATTGAAATCTAATTTCTAATTTGAAACCTATGATTTTCTACTAAAATCAATTCAAATTATTTAAAAGGCATTCTATGTATTATTCTTCTATTTATACTAATAAATAATTTAATAGTAAAATAAAATAATATATATGATGCATGTCATGTTATAATGCAATGAATAGGCACCCTCTATGATTCTATATGACATATTTTTGATGCATGTACATGTTATCAAATTAATCATTTATCTCATGAAAATAATTAAATAAACAACATGTGTATGACCGGGTTCTTTGGTTTTGACAACCTAAATCTAATTTCAATATTACATAAATTAACCAAGGTATTCCTTAGCCTTCACTTGTAGTCTTTAGGTCTTGAAAAGTCTTCATGGGCTCTCTTGGACTCAAAATTAAATCAAATTTAACAATCAAGAATGTCCATCTAATGGATTGAACTTTAAGCCCATTTCTTGATTTTTGGATCCAAGGAAAAATTATCCAATATATGTGGATAATTTTCAATAATTTTACAATTTAAAATTAGAGACCCCAAAATTAAACGCTGCGGGTTGCACGTTTATGCAAGCAATGCATAAACATGCACTGTGTGCAACAATTGCACTTGAAACAAAAAAAATATCCATGTTCTGTGCACTGTGTGCAATGAAACAAAAACGCGTGCATGTTCTGTGCAAACAGCAATCATACATTAACACGTGCACTGCACACGCACATCTCATGTGCTTGCAATGTCTTGCGCAATAATTTTTTTTTTTTTTATTTGTTTGTTTGCGCATCTGATGCGCACCCACTGATTCATAACCAGTGCAATCCAAATTTCCATCAAACTGGTTCTCAAACCAGTCACTTTACCGCATACATAACTGGTTCAAAACCAGTCCAACTGCCCAGAATTTCAGCGAAGTTTTCACCCACAACAGCAGCAAATCTTCAACCCATTCCGCGTCAATTTACAGAAAATATAAAAAATCTAAATCTATAAATTTACAACAGAAAATTTACCACAAACTACTTACAAATTTAATCAAATTAAATAATCAAAGAACCATAAAATTAACGATCATACCATGCAATCTCATTCATCAGATATGAATAAAATACATCATAATCAAATAAAAAAAAATAACAGTGTCTACTCAATGACATACAAATCAATACAAAACATATTATTTTAAAATCATTATTTTATTGGAACCAGACTCTAATACCAATTGAAGGGAAAAACAATAATTGTTTTTATGAAAAATATTAATTTTGCGGAACACTAAGTTTTAAAATTTTTTTAGAAAACTCAAGAAATCCTAGATTCATAAAATAATGAAATAAAATAATATAAGAAAAAATAAAAATAAGATTTTTACCTTATGTATTAATCTCTGTGGATTGCTCATCACCTAGCCTTCCTCGATATAACTCTACACCAAGAAACTAGTGAGTGAGTACAATTATATAAAATTGTGCTAACTTTCTATTGATTTCTTTTCAAAAAAGAATCAACAATATATTTAAGAGGTGAGTTTATGTTGTTGGTTATACAGAGAAGAAAGAAACAGATTCTTCTTCTCTGTATTATGCTGTAGAAAAAAAAAACTTTTCTTTCTGTTTCAAAGAACGTACAGCAAAAACTAAAACAACTTCTGTTAGGAAAAGAAAACTAATTCTTTTCTATTTATAGGCAACTACTTAGGGTTTTAATTAATCAAATTAACATTAAACCCCAAATTTATTAAAATTAAATTTTTGCCCCTTATAACATAATTAATTCAAAATTAATTCCTGTTATATTGTAAAATTAAACTTGTGACCTGTAATTAATTCATAATTAATTTATTTCAGGTCACTGCTGAGAATCGAATTCAAGACCTCTTATATAATTAATTATTAAATAATTTGAATAATCAATATTATTCAAATATTAAGTGAACACAAATTTTGCTACTTACGTAACAATTGTAATTGGACAGTCCAATTACAATATTCTATATACAAGTTTCTTATAGTGAAATGAGCTATTAAGGGGACCCGATGGACCTACAGTTTTGAGCTCCAATAATATCGAAATTATTAATTAAACTCTTTAATTAATAATTCACTATTATTAATCTTCGAGTTATTCCACTAAAACCCTAATATTGCATTCTCAAAACTGTAGATGGTTTTATACAATCTGAAATTTTCAGTGTCCATTGATTTAATCACTACATATGACTTGACCCTCCACAAATAGTTTATAATTAGAGCTATGTCAAAATGTTCGTTTTACCCCTGTAATTATTTCTTAATCCTTAAGTACCATTGATTCTCTAATGAACAATATATCCATAACAACTTATGAATTTATCTTTCTATTTTCATATGAATGGAAAGTTGAGCACTCATATTGTTCAAGATCTGAATCAACCCTTAAGGGAACTACTTCTCTACTTCTCACAAGAATGAGTGGATTCCACTATCGTGTAGAATGTTCCCAACTACTTACTAAATCATATCCCCAAAGTACGAAGTTATTGACCGGACATCTATACCGATCTCACCCATGTAAATTAAAGGATATAACTTAACAAGCAGGAATTCATAATACACTCAAGATTAAGATCAATTCATATATAATCATCTAGTTGATAAATATAAATCTCTGAGTTTAACGGATCTTAATAAGAGAATTATGTTTATCGTGGTCCAGTCCTATATAATCTTTATTATATAAGGTGCCTCCATTTTCATGTCATTACATGAATAGTCTCGAATAAGACTATCGTACCGAATATAAAATGGACCGCAACTCAAATAAAGTACCCAACTTTATTTGCTTTCTACAGACTCTTTAGATTACTTATTTCAAATTAAATCCGCTTGTATATAACACTTATATACTTAGTTTGAAATTACATCAGTAATCAAGGATGTTTCTCATAATATATACAATTTTTACAAAATATATAAATTGAATAAAATGAATACTTTATTATTTATAAAACCGTTTACATTATTATAAGCTCTTAGGGTATAAAACCCAATAGTTTCCACGTACGTATTTTCTTTGCAAATGAATTTTAAGTGGTAAGGCACCAACTTAAGTTAAATTTATTAATAAAACTTAAATAAAAAAAATGAATAGAAAAGAAGAAAAGAGTTATAAAAAACTGTTGATAAAAAAAATATTAAATAAAAAAGGACTGAGGTTTGTTAACAATTAAATAATTTTTTTTTACAAATGAATATGTATATAATTCTCAGAATGTTTTTAAAATATTTTTTTAGAATCAACTAATTTCTATCCGTAGAGAACTGGTTTTACACCATGTGGAAAGGAGAATTAGTTTGTCCTAGAAATTAGTTTTGAACAGACAAGCACCTATGTTTTCTGTATGTATATATTCTGCTGGTTGTGAAATGAAAACTGAATTCTTTGTATAGAAGGTCATAGTCTAATGGACTCCTTGCTTTCAATTTTACTTTTAATATCATCTTCTTGCTTTGGAGGTGAAAGGTAGCATTTCCAAAGAAAATACTTTAAAAATAAAATGAACGAAGCATTATACTTGAACCAATATCCAAGCATGTTTTCGCTTTGCACCAGTATAGAAACGTAAACGATGAGGCAGCATTTATTTTCACATTACTGAAAACCTAAACATTACCTCAATTTCTGCTATTGCAATTGCCATTCAGTTGCAATCTCTCAAAATTATGGCTGATGCAATTGTTTCCTCTGTCTTGGAGCAACTGACTTCAAGTATTGGTCAACAAATACAACTAAGAGGTGCAGCTCGTAGGGGATGTTGACAAATAAATAGAAAGGCTGACTTACAATTTTCAAGACATTCAAGCTGTGACTAGAACTTTGACTCATTAGGAATTTTTTTCACGTAGTTTTGAATGTTAAAAATCATATTATCTAATCGTCAGGTTAAAATATGATAGGGGGATTGGATTCTGTTGGATGTAAAATTCTCATGCCTAGTGTCTCATTGCTTGCGACATAAGCAAAAGCAAAACAGAAAAAGGTTTTGATTACCGAAAGAAGAGAAGATTTCTCTACTTCTGTATTTTAAGATACATAGACTCTGACTCTCTGCGAACTCAACTTCAGGTGCAAACACTAGATTATTGATCTGAAATCAATTAATGATGCTAGTGAGTGGAAGCAAGAGAGCTGCCAATATTGATAATTCAGAGGTAGTTACTGCTATTAATGACCAAAATTGTAGTTGAATTATCATAACTGAAGGTTGGAGGCTATGCTTTCCTAAATTCATAACGTCATTAAGAGCTGCGCACTATTTGTTCTTTAATTTGCTGTCATATGTAATATCATTCATTGACAATCAGGGCATGCATAAGTAGACGTATAGCAAACTCGATTTGCTTAGTTTTTCCTTAATACACCAGTATTTCCTCTTGTATTCGATAATCTATTTTTGATTTTTGGATACAACATACTCGAAAAGGATATATAGCAATGTAAGCTACTCTTGCCAGCCTGGATGTCACCCCGTGCCTTGAATTCATAAGCAAAGCAATCAGAGAGGCAGAAAAATTACTATAGCTAGAAATGCAGGGTTCGATTTTCTATTTGAAAGCGTCATAACCATAAACCGAAAACTTAGAATCGGTTTTCAGATATATTACTTTGATAGATTTATCTATTGTATTTATTATTATCTTCTTTTATTAAATATTTCATACGATTATTTTTTTCATTTTTTAAATTTACTGACAAAGGGATTAAGTTTCCAAAAAAATAAATATATTTATCTTTTATTTCTATTTTTTTTTTAATCTTTTAGGAAACTTATTTGTGATTATCTCTGAGTTTTTATCAAAATTAATTAACTAGTTATTTTGCAAGGAAAGGAAGCATCTGGTCAGGATTCATGAAAGGTTGGATGACAATTATCTTGCTAGAAAATAGGATTTTATCTTTTTTTAGATAATTATCTTCTCACTTCTTTTGGAAATTATCTCTAGATTAACTTTTGATTCATTTGATTGATTTAATCCCGTTTTATCTCTCAATTCTTGTTAAGCATGAAGTTTCTATAAATGCAAGATTGAATCAAGTTGAAAAGAAGCAAGCAAGCTAGCAAGAATACTCAGAGTAAGCATTTGCATAATTGCTTGTAAAGACTTAAAGAGTCTGCACTCTAAGTCATTTTTCTTAAGTTTGAGATAGTGAATTGAAATAGGTTCATACCCAAAAGCTTGTCGGGATAATAGGTTTGTGATTCATCAAAAGAGAATAGATTGCAACGATTGAAGGGAGTTCAAGGAAGCTAACAACCATTGAAAGCAACAAGAGTTTGCTACAACTTCATTGATGAAGTTAGGCTTACATCAACACTAAGAGAGAGTCTTAGTTTGTATAAGCCAAGTATAAGTTGTATCCTTATTTGTTTATTAATGAGTTAATATCTTTAGGCAATGTCTCGTAGATGTAGGTAAAATCGAATAACATTAAAAACACGCTTGTGTACTTTTCTTACTTTACTGTTTCTATTTTTCAATGTTACAACATTTTGTTTTTGCTTGTGTTATAACATGTGAAATTTTGTGTGTTATAACGTTTTCAAAAATTTGGTATTACATAATAAACAGATCTTTTTAGTATAAATGACAAAATTAAAATATAAAATACTTAGAAAAAAAAGGTTATTTTTTTTTTTCAATCTAAATATAAATGTCTACTTATATCTAGTGGTGTGAGTGATATCTGAATTATAACAAATAATTATTGTATCCATAAATTAATTTACTTTTTAAATCATATTCTTCTTTTAATGTCTCAAGCATTAACGCATATAATCTACCGTTTGTTTATTTGTCTTCCTATAGAAACCAATGAATATGCTTTTATGCCTTGTCTTCTGTTGACGTCTGGATTTGGATTCTAGTCAACGAGGTTCGTTTCTGGGTCCAAACGATAATTTTGGATTGTGGATATTGAATATATGAGCTAAAGAAGTAAATGAGAAGAGGTTAGATGCAAGGAGAAAAACACAATAAGATTTTAGAGTGGTTCGACTCAATTAGATGCCTACATCCATTATTCACTATCTTACTATTTTGGCAGAGTATCGACCCTAAAAAGATTGTACATACCTTACAACGAAAATCCTCTCCTATTTATAGAGAAATGGGAGGTGCTACAATAAAACGGATTAAGACAAAAGTATACAGTAAACTGAAATTACAATGATGAACTACATTTAATGCGTCGGTATCTCATTTAATGCGGTTGACAATGCATTTAATGCGGCTGAAAGTACATTTAATGAGGCTAAAACTGTCACCTCTAAGCTTTACCCGAGTGTAATTTCAGGTGGCTAATCTGTACGGGTTAGGTGAGGCCACCGTAATCTTAGCTATAATATCTGGCAAAGAAGGCGTGCATGATACGCTTTGAGCTGCATCTTGCATGGCATCTTCGGCTTCTACTGACTCGCGGTTTGGGAGGCATGACGAAGATGGACTCTCTAGCAAACAGAATGTCCAGTTGAGCTAGTGAACAGATGAGTTTCTAACGGATTAGGCACCTTGGGAGTTAATGGAATATATCATGAATTAGTTCTCCCGCGACCAGACATAATATTAGGCGAACAGTTTCACAAATGAGTAGGCATACGAGTATGTTTTAGACAACGCCGAGCAAACAGGCGAATAATTCTAAGCGAAATAGATTTGTCGATCACCCTTCGACAAACAGCCTAAGCGAACAGATTTGGCGAGCAAGCACAACGATCAGCCTAGGCGAGCAGGCATAACAATTAGCCTAGGCGAACAGGCATAGTGATTAGCCCAGGCGAATAGGCATAGCGATTAGCCTGAGGGAATAGATATAGTGATAAGCCTGAGCGAACAGATATAGCGATCAGCTCAGACAATCAGACGCAGCGATCAGAATCAAGGACCGGTATTGACTGTAGTCATATGCAGGACAACGAACATATCACTGATCAAGCTACTAATACTATTCGTGAGTAGATTAACGATCAGCGGGGGACTTGGGATACGAACAAAATGGAGAGTCAGTGTAACGAACAGATCTGTTGTTAGGAAGGCGGTCAGAAAGAAAGACAGATTGCTGAGCCTTTGGGCCATTGGGCCTATACTGTAGATCTTCCTTAGCCTAATCGACTTGATCGTTAAATTACACATAACATAAGCCCCCTAGCTTTTAGTGCCTTTTTGAGGACTAGGAGCTACAAATCCATGAGCGAGCAAATGTGGCGGGAATAGTTATGCCACTTTTTAAATTCCACTTTATCACCAAGCCACGTGGAGCTGCCCCAGGCAACAGTTATAAGTTACACCATGCACCGTATACATTTAATGCACGTCTCTCAACTGACATGTCGCATGATGGCAGAATCTCAAGAATCACGCCATACCGTTAGATTAGGGGTGGTTACATAGCTGTCTTGATCTAACGGTTGGGGCTTAGCTGCTTTTTAAGGAATGGACACTCCATTTCCTTCTCTTCTGGCATTTTCAAAAATCAGAAACTCCCTCGTTGCTTGTTTTCTTTCCGATTTTCTACCGTCATTCGTCGATCTTCAGTCGAAGCCACTGGTATCCATCACATTCAAGGTAAGTTTCTTTTCATTTTTTTCTTTTGTATACACGGTATTCCTTCTCCAAATATCTAGGCTTAGCTCTTTCATCCTAAGAGTCTAGACGAGTGATTTTCGGCCTCGCCGGTGGAACACTTTTATACTGCTTCTGGTATGTTTGGACTTCAAATACCTGCAAAACAGTTTTACACATGCTTTACTTCTTTCTTTTCCCCCTTTCCTCTTTTTTAACTTGGAAGGATTCATTAAATAAGGACCCTTTTGTCCCTTGCTGGTTTCCCGGGTGCACAACTTGATGCTTAGAAAAAGTAGATTTAGGTTCCTTCTATCTCTCAGGTTTGGTTGGCTGTCAACAGCCTAATTAGCTACAGGCAGAAGATGTTCCCAAGACTGCCTTCAGGACGAGATATGGACACTATGAGTTTTTAGTTATGCCTTTCGGGCTAACCAATGCACCCGTAGTATTTATGGACTTGATGAATAGGGTGTTTCTTGATTTTCTAGATAAGTTTGTGATAGTGTTCATTAATGATATTCTAGTGTATTCGGGTAGTAGGGAGGCACATGCTGAGCACTTGAGAGTAGTTCTGCAGACCCTAAGAGATCACCAGCTGTACGCTAAATTCAGTAAGTGTTAGTTTTGGTTGGACAGAGTCTCTTTTTTGGGGTATGTGGTATCCGCAGATGGGATCAATGTCTACCCCCAAAAAGTTGAAGCTATTTTACAGTGGAAGTAGCCAGCCACAGTTACAGAGGTTAAGAGTTTCTTGGGATTAGTAGGGTATTACAGGAAATTCGTAGATGGATTCTCCGGGATGGTCATTCCTTTGACAAAACTCATAAGAAAGAATGTTAAATTTGAGTGGTCAGAGGACTGTCAGTAGAGTTTTGATGAATTGAAGGCTTGGTTGACCATAGCTCCCATTCTTACACTTTCTTCTAGGATAAAGGGTTCGTGGTATACAGTGATGCATCCAAATAGGGCTTAAGGTGTGTTTTGATGCAGAATGGGAAAGTAATAGCATACCCATCCTGACAATTGAAGAAGCATGAGCAAAATTATCCAACTCATGATTTGGAGTTAGCAGCAATGGTGTTCGCACTAAGGATCTAGAGACACTACTTATATGGGGTTTCTTGCTAGATTTTCACAGACCACAAGAGCCTCCAGTATTTACTCATGTAGAAAGATTTGAATATAAGGCAGAGAAGGTGGTTGGAACTGACTAAAGACTACGATTACGCTATAGAGTACCATATAGGAAAAGCCAATGTAGTGGCTGATGCTCTGAGTAGACAACCTAGTAGTTCAGTGGCACATTTGAGAGCAAGGTACTATCCGTTGTTGAGGAAAATGAGATCTTTAGGGGTTCAATTGATGATTTCGGATTTAGATGCACTGTTAGCCACATTTCATGTGAGATCGGCACTCTCAGGTTAGGTTCGAGAGCTTCAAGGACAGTATCCTAAGTTGGTTGCGATCAAACAAGAAGTTGAGTTGGGTAGAGGCCAGGACTTTTCAGTGAGAGAGGACGGTACACTGATGATGGGACAAAGATTGTGTGTTCCAGACCTGGTGGATCTTAAAAGAGAGATACTAGATGTGGCCCATTCTTCAGCTTATGCGATGCATCCTGGTAATACAAAGATGTACCATATCTTGAAAAAACATCTCTAGTAGAAAGGTATGAAGAGGGAGATAGCTGAGTACGTATCCAGATGTTTGATTTGTCAACAGGTTAAAGTAGAGCATCAGAGACCTGCAGGATTAGCTCAGCCACTCCCCATTCTAGAATGGAAATGGGAGCACATCACGATGGATTTTGTGGTTGGTTTTCCACGCAGTCGAAATGGGTATGATGGTATATGGGTAATAGTTGATCGTCTTACGAAGTCAGCTCATTTTCTACCCATTCGCAGTGCTTATTCCCTAGATAGACTAGCCAGATTGTATGTTGATAAGATTGTTAGGCTTCATGGAGCTCAAGTTTCTATTGTTTCTGATAAGGATCCTAGATTTACATCTCGATTTTAGCATAGTTTACAGAGAGTTTTGGGCACCCGATTATATTTCAATACATCATTCTATCCATAGATAGACGGATAATCTGAGCACATTATCCAGACTTTAGAGGATATGTTGAGATCATGTGTGATGGGGTTTGGCGGGGGTTAGGATACTCATATGCCACTGATCGAGTTCGCCTATAATAACAGTTATTAGGCCAGTATCGGCATGGTATCATAAAGGCTTTATATGGAAAACGGTACAGGACGTCATTAAGTTGGGATGAAGTGGGTGTGAAGAGATTATTAGGGCTCAAGCTTATTTAGATGACTACAGATAAGATCAAGATTATTCAGGACAGATTAAAGATCGTTCAAGTTTGTCAGAAAAGTTATACAGACAATAGAAGAAGAGACTTGGAATTCCAGATAAGGGATAAGCTATTTTTGAAGATATCACTATGGAGAGGGATCATTAGATTTGGCAAATGTGGGAAGCTCAGTCCACGATATATTGGTCCCTATGAGGTGATCAATAGAGTTGGAGACGTGGCTTATCGTCTGGAGTTGCCACCAAAGTTATCCATGATTCATAATGTATTCTACGTCTTGATGCTTCGCAACTATATGCCAAATCTTTCACATGTGTTGTTAGAGCAGACAGTGGAATTGAGAGAGAACCTAACCTATGAAGAGAGTCCAGTTCATATCTTAGATAGGAGGGATCAGGTTCTTCGCAGCAAGACTATTTTATTGGTAAAGGTCTTATAAAGGAATCATTCAGTGGAAAAGGCAATATGGGAGCCTGAGGAGCAGATGTAGAGGTAGTACCCTCATCTTTTTTATTCAGGTATATTATTTAAATTTCAAGGACGAAATTTATTTTAAGGAGAAGAGGAATTGTAAGCCCTCACCCAGATTTATTATTTTATAGCATTAGAAATCTTTGAATTGATTTATGGTCGAATCGTATGCCTCCAGTAGTATTATTTGAGGTTTATTATATTTTCGTATCCTAAGTTAGATGTCATTTGATTGACCCCGGTACGATTACAAAGTGATTAGGAGTGATTTATGTGTTAATCAAGCGAGGTGAGCTCACGGAATAAAGTAAAAGATATTTTAATTTAACCAATAAGAAAAGAGATAAGTGACTTTTAAAAGTAGTGGCTATGGTTATGCCACGTGTCATCTATGGATTGGTTGAAGAAATAAGTGAACAAGAATGTGCCAAGTGGACTAATAGAATATGTGATTATCCATATTTGGGCACTAATGAGATTATTGAATGTTTGAGATAATTAAATGAAATTTTCTTGAAGGACTTTTTAGCAATTGAGCATTAGTATATATATAAGTTAATTTTGTCTCATTTGGGGTCATTATGAATGGCAAAAACAAAAGAAAAAGAGAGAAAGTCGGGCGAGGGAGAAAGAGAGGCCGAGAGTGTACACGCCGAGAGAGAGAGTGAGGAAGAGAAGGATTCAGTCCGAATTTCGTCGTCATTTCTTCACGGAAGTTGTTCCTTGTCATCTCCTCTAGTTAGGCTAATGAATTTGAAGCAAAGAGATTGCCTATTTGGTGAGTTATTTTAGTTTAAAGATTGATTTTTTATATGAAACTCATCTCATCTTTTGTTTCTTTTTCGAATTAGAGTTTAGGGATGATGAGAGGGAGGTGTGACGATGATTTTGGTTTGATTTGTGAGCAATTTGATGGAAGAAAAATAGGTGAGAGAGAGAGAGGAAGTCACGACCAAAAATGGGTTTTTGTGAGATCCGATTTCGTTTTCGATTCTAAGGCATTAGATAGATGTTTGAAGGTTAGAAAATAATCTTATAAAGTTAGATTTCGAAACAAAAAGTTTAGGAATGATTTCAAAGCTAAACGGACGAGTTGAAGGGCGTTTTTCGTAACCTTTCAAAACGCTTTCATTTAACGTTTGAAACCGTTTATTTAATCATGGTTGAGTGTTAGAACACTAGAGGATTGATTGTTGAAGTTGTCGGACGTTTGAAGTGAAAAATGATTTTTACTAGTAAGCGAAATCGAACAAATTTCATTCCGAGCTTCCAATGATGAAATTGAGTATATTGAGGTATTCCTAAAAAAGAATAAGTAGGATTCATGTAGAAAAGATGGATGTCGAAAATCCAGATTGAATAGAAATTGAGATCTGAAAGTTTAGACGTTAAAGGGTAATAATAGAGATAAATGAGATTTTTATTGATTTTGAATGTTATTTGAATGAGTTAAGTGACCCTAAATGGATATTTGATGTTTTAGGGTAAAAGCGGATAGTTTCGGAGGTATACAGAGGAGGATCGGATTCTATCCGATGACGTGTAGTGAGTGGAATTATGAGTTTTTAAAATTTATATCTTCTGAAAGTTTATTTTAAGTTAAAAGAATTTATTTTCAATAGTTATTTATCTATTAATTGAATTTATATTATAATTCTAGCATAAAGATTTTAGTTTATTATTTATGTATACGAGAATATGTTAGAATTAAAGATTTTAAGTTTACTGCCTTAAGATTTAGAATATTTTAGTGTATTAAGGAAAAAAAAAATTAATAGCCTATGGTTTACCCTAGCCCCAGTTTAGTACCCGGTCGAATGCCCTATGTGTGATACGGTAGATAAGAGGAAGTTAGTCAATAAGATTTGAGTCTAGTCGACTCTTGTGTGAGCTAGACATGAGTGCTCTGTATGCATGTATATGGTAGTGTAGTCGGTCCGCAGCATGGGCCCGCTTTCGGTGACTACACATGATAAATTCCCTCTCCTAGTGGTTAGCTAGATTTTATATGCTATCATGCCAGGAGTAGATATTCCCTGAGTTGTCATTTAGGCGAGAATAAGAAAATATTTTAAGAAAAATTTTTAGAAAAGAATTTTAGAAAGCATTTTAGTTTTTAAAAACTGTTTTTGGAAGAACATTTTATACATAAATGAGTTTTAGTTTATATAAATTATACCACTTACTGAGTTATACTTATATTTTTCTTTAAATGTTTTTCTTAAAAATTCTCCCACAGGTGCAGCAGCTAGTCGTCCAGTCGACGAGGTTCAGTCAGACGTGCAGACGGACGTATAGGATGACACCTACTATATGTATATATTTTGTTATTTTGATCATGTATATGATTGATGTACATTGATGTACATAGTTGTAAATATTTTGAAGAAAAAGTGGATGCATTAGTTAAAAATGTTTTATTAAAGTTTTATGAAATTCAGTGTTCAAATTTTATTTACTTGTTTGTGATTGTGTTGTGAGGAATGAGCCAGAGGCTTTGAAAGTTGAGAAATTGATTTTATAGAAGTGTTTTCATAAACTGTATTTGAAACTTGCAGGGTGGCATAGTTTAGAAAATAGACGGCATACTGCCAAAATTTTTATAAAAAAAAAAAATTATCATTGTCACCTTGTAAAAGAAGTTAAAATATCTAGTTAAATGATTTTTCGATGCCCTGACGGGGTTCCTTTGGACTGAGTATAGGGTTCGTGGGAATACTTTCGAGGTGCTACGAGGTCTTTCTCAGGTCCAAATAAGGGATTCGGGAAGAGTCCCATCAGATAAGTTTATAATATTATTTTTATATGTGAACGTATTTTATTGGCCAAAAATGACAAGAAATTCATCATAACTATAAAGGAATGGTTATTCTCAATTTTCAATATGAAAGACATGGGGGAACTGCCTATATTTTAGAAGTTAAAATTAATAGAGATCATTTAAGAAGAATTCTGGTTTTATTAGAAAAGCCATACATTGAAAGATTCTCGAACGATTCTACATGGCTGATTGTGAGCCCCATCTCGAAGGGTTTAGTCTTGAAATGTGCCTCAAGACTCCATAAAAGCATGAAAGAATGCAAAGAGTTCCTTACTCTAGTGCTATCGGAAGTCTCATGTATACTATAACGTGTACGAGACATGATATCTGCTATGCTATTAGACTATTAAGTAGATATCAATCCAATCATGAAAAAAAAAACATTGAATTGTTGTGAAAAGAACATTAGCATATCTGAAAAATTGACTATTGGTTACTCCTTATATTACCAAAGTGGTAACATGCATCTAATTTGTTATACAAATGCTAATTAGGGAGGTGATTTGGATAAACGAAAATCTACATCAAGTTATTCATTTTTACTCAGTCAATGAGCTATTTTTGGAGTGGCAATAAGCAGTCTTGTGTAACGTTGTCTACCATGGAAGTTGAATTTATAGCATGTTTAGTAGCAGTTCATGAAGTAATCTAGCATAAGAGATTCTTGGAAGATCTAAATTCAAAGTTGATAAAAAGAAGTCAGTTATTATATATTGTGATAGTCAGGCAACAATTGCCTATACCAAAGCTACAAAATATCACAGTAAATCGAAGTATATAGAGACTAAGTACAATTTCTTCAGGGACATAATAACAAAAAAGAATGTAACAATTAAGTATGTATCTATGTAAGAGATGGTAGTGCATCCACTCACAAAAGCTGTGATAAGAGATGTATTTATGTCATACTAGATCTTTAGGCTTGCATAGGTTATGACGTGGTAATTGTTACACTAAGCTATATCTATTTTATAAATGAATATATTAAAAAGCTATGACAAAAGATGTATTTATGTCACATGCTAGATCATTAGGTTTACATAGATTGTGACATGGTAATTTTTACATTAAGCTATATCTATTTTATGAATAAATATGTCAATTTGGTCCTATAAAACTAGTACATATTTAGTTTACATAGATTGTGTAACAGATAGCCCGCCTCTTGGGAACTCGCTAGTTATCTAGTCAGTGGCCTACCTAGCTTAGAGCTACGATCTACCGAGCCTTGTGAACTCAAATGTACACACCTTGCATCCCCAGTGGTACTTAAGCCCTTAGGTCCTGGGTTCGAGCGAGTGTGGGAGGCGTAGAAAACCCCATGGGATAGGGGATAATACCTGCCAGGGTTGGTCGTAGCTCGAGGCTAGGCAGATCGCAGCACAAGGTCGGGTAGATCGTAGCTCTAAGCTAGGTAGGCCACTAATCGGACAGTTGGCGAGTTCCCAAGAGGTGGGTTGATCCGTTATAGATTATATATGAAAGTATATCATCAGGTTTGAGACTGGTATTCTTACATGTATAATCACCTTAGTTGCTAGGAAGCAAGCCAATATGAGATACATATATTTTCAGAGTATAAAGATGAGATTATTCTCTTAAGAGCTTAAAACATAAGAAATGCCACCTTGACTGTGGTCAAGATAAGGTCTTATTAAAAATGAATTATTGAACCACTTATGATGTACTCCACCATCATAAGAACCTGATTAAGCCATATGTGAGTTTTTTTTTTATAATAAGCACCTGAAGGGCTAACTTTTAGAAACTCAGGTTAGATGATGGAAGAACGTTTGAACTAAGATCTGTATAGTAAATAATCTTAATATAAAAGACATGTGCATCCTTAGTGAAAGACAAGATTCATTGTACCATGTGTTTTATACTGTGTGTAATTATTGTGATCGACATGAAAAATAAGTAAATTTAACTCTAATTCCTCAGTATGTAAGTTCTACTGAAGCTTCTATAAAATTTCTATCTATGTCTTTAGTGACTGTACACTTTGTCTCGAAGTAACGAAGTAATGTTTATATCATTAGCATGTCTTATATGGTCTATGAGACATTACTATGGTTTCAGTTATTTTTGTTGATTGAGGGACGAAAGTAGAACATGAAGATTTAATAAATTTTATTTTGTTCCTATAGTTAATTATCACAACAAATTTGTAATTTGGAATTGCAATTGTGATTATATGAAATATTGGATGATCATGCATATTATGTTAAGAGATTAAATATGTTCGAACAAATAAAATTCAATTAAATCAAGGACATAATAATGAACAAAATTTTCAACCTCTTCTATAGAAGTATAATTGAGATTTGAAAAGCAACTCTTATCACATATATTGTTCATAGCTCACACAGTGGATTTATTGGTCACACGGTGTATTTGCCTATATGAATATCTTAAACGCATCATCATAAAAGAGTTACTAATATTTTTTTCTATGAGTTTTGTTTGGCTCATCTTATGTAAGTGAGAGATATTAGGTTATTTGAGTCATAGGTCGGGTCCATAAAAGATGACCTAAACCTAAGTCCAGGATCCATAAATAAAATGTGGATAATGTCAAATAACTACTCTTGGTAGTTATTGATTCGGATATAAAAAGAGGAGATTAGGTGGTATTTTGATTGATGAGAAATTCATATCAAAACATACAATATGTATAAAACACATAACAAACATAGAGACACAAAATACACAGAACAGTAAAGTGAAAACGGAGAAATACATGGCTAGGCAAATCACAATGTGATTTGAGGATCTTTGCCACTTTTGTGATTAGAATCCGATCGATTAAACAATCCGGGATTCCAGAAGAATTTTTGTGATGTGAAACAGGTACGATTTCAATTCCATTTTACCATTTTTTAATCAAATATATACTGCTTGAATTGTTTTCACCCATGTTTTTAGGATTTTAGAAATTTAAAATCAACAAGTTTTCTGGCAAACCAAGGCATACAATTCACTAGACATGACCACGATTTGATTCGGTTCCGGTTCCGATTCTAAACCTACGATTTCGATTCTGAAAAAGCTACAACCGAAACCTTAACCGAAATAAAACGGTTCCAGTTCGATTCTGGAACCGTCGGTTCTATAACAGTTTCGGTTCCGGTTCCTGTTCTAGTTCTATAACGGTTTCGGTTCTGGTTCTGGAACCTTTTTTTAAAATAATAATTTGAAATTTAAAAATTAATATTAAAATATATTTTAAAATTAAAAAAATAAATCGATACACAAACGAAATAAAAAATTTAATTATTTGAATATCAAATTACTCAAGTCACAACTAGCCAGTGGGTAACTAGCCTTAATTTATAAAATTCATTACCTCTATTTACTGATTTACCCTCAGACTCACGTCAGTACGTCACTCACTCTTCTCTCTTTGTCTCTCTTTCTGACTCTCTCGTCTTTTTCTTCTCCAATTCTCCGGTTCTCATCTTCTTTTCTATTTCTCTGTTTCTTCTCTCTCTCTCTTCTCCTTCTTCTCTTTGATTTTTTTGTTTTCTTCACCAGTCGATCTGGGTTCTGGTGGGTTTCAGCCCAGATTAGCGTCTGGGCGACTAGGTTTGGGATCTGGGTTCTGTTCGGTGTCTGGATCTGGGTTCTGGAAACCCAGATGTCGAACCAGAACCCAGATCGACGTCTGGTTCCCAGACGTCGATCTGGGTTTCCATCTGGGTTTGGAAACCCAGACGTCGATCTAGGTTTCCGTCTGGGTTTTCAGAACCCAAATCCAGACACCAGTTGGGTGTCCAATCTGGAAACCCAGATCTATCTGGGTTCCAGATTTGGGCTTCCAGAACCCAGATCCAGACGCCATCGGCGTCCAAACTGGCGTCTGGGTTTCGAAAACCTAAACGCCGTTTGGGTTTTCGGAAACCCAAACGAAAATCCGATCTGGGTTTCGAAAACCCAGATCGGGTTTCTAGATGGAAACCACCCAGACGGGCGTCTGGGTTTCCATCTGGAAGCCCAGTTCGGCAGTTCCAGATCGAAAACCGATCCCGGATGGGTTTTCGATCCGAAAACCCAGATCTGGGCAAATCTGGAAACCCAGATCGATCTGGGTTTCCGTCTGGAAAACTGGGTTTCATTGATTTATACTGTATTGTTGATGATGATTGTGTCTATGATGCTGTTGATGATTGTGTATTTGTGTTTATTGTAGATGGTACTGATGTTTTGGGTCTGTTTGATGCTGGATTAATGTCTGTTTGATGTGCTGGATTAATGTCGGTTGGACACTTGAACCAGATATTTTTATTTTTTAAAAATAAAAAATGAACAAACAAATCCAGATATCATGAACAAACAAATGAACTGGATCACCATGAATTTTTTATTTTTATTTTTTTAAATATTATTATTTTATTTTTTTATAAATTGATCTAGACCGTCCATCTCAAAATGGATGATCTATATCAATTTGAAAAAATTTTAAATTATTTTTTTATAATTTAAATTTAATTTTTTAAAATATTTAACTTTTAAATATCTTAAGTTTTATAATTTTAAATTATTTATTTATTTATTTATTAATATAATTTTTTTTAAAAAATAAAAATAAAATAAATTGATCAAAATATCCATTAATCCATATAAGTTTATAACTTTGACGATGAATCATGGTTAAACATTAATAGAGAGGAGATCATTGTTACAAAAGGTAATAGTGATTTTCGATTATAATAAGGTAAATATGGAAAGGGTTTACACTTTACAGTAATTTATTCATTATTTAAACTTTGATTGAATAAAAAAATAAAATAAAAATATTGGGCTCGTACTTAATTTATTACCATAATTAAGTTGTCTACGTATCCTCTTAAATTTTAGAGGAATCAAAGCCCACGTAGTTCTCTTACCTTTTATTATATGGAGATGGAGTTTATGAAAATTTGTGACTCACTTAATCGTCACTTGTGTTTCCAGTGCCCCTGGTGGTGGTTTGATCAGTATCTTCAAAAAAATCATAAATTTCACCTTGAGC
Source organism: Dimocarpus longan (assembly GCA_022984855.1). Taxonomy (NCBI): domain Eukaryota; kingdom Viridiplantae; phylum Streptophyta; class Magnoliopsida; order Sapindales; family Sapindaceae; genus Dimocarpus; species Dimocarpus longan. The sequence goes on from CM041013.1 coordinate 9,653,638, forward strand.
TTTCACTTCATCCATCTCTTGCTGTCTCAATTGTGCCTTCGTCCAATCGTGGACACAAACTTCAACTTATGCAGACTTTGGACTCATTAAGGACTGTTTGAGATCTAGAATATTACCGTCAGAGCTAAATTCATGTTCCACTGCCACAGTTGAGACGGGGGTCCCAAGAATTTGTTTGGCTATTATAGATAAAATTGGAAAATGTTTCTCATGTTGTAAAACCCAAAACCTCGTCCGTCGGAGAACGAAATATTTTTCCGATGGATTGCGTTCAAAAAATATATATATAATGCTTGAGTCCGGAATTAATCGGAATATTAATTTAGAATAAATAAAATAAATTCGAGTTTGTGAGACGGATTCGAGATTTATTAAATAATTCCGAGAGTGAGAACCCGAGATTTTAATCAAAAGTGGATTATCGGGCGATTGGGCGGAATCGGAATCCGAGCTTGGAATTAAAAAGCGAGAATGCATGAGAAAAAAAAAAAGATTAAAAAAAAAAGATAATGCATGTTGGTGACACGTGTCACACATGCAATGAAGGAAAGGTACAAGTGTCCAAAAGAAACAAAAGCAAACATATATTAAAAGATTTAAAAAGCAAGAAATGAAATAAAAACAAAAGATCAAGGAAGCAAGATTAATCACTCGGTCACCATATCCCAAAACCAAGGCATGAGACTCGACTTTGATATCAAAACAAAACCGAGAGTGAAACAAAGACAAAGGGAGACCGAGAGCCTTCTTAGAGAGATTGAGAGCTAGAGAGTGAGCGTGAGAGTAGAGAGAACGAGAAAGGAACGAGTTGCTGTCTTCAAACCGAGATGATGCTAGAAGAATGAACAAGCAGATCTGAAGCATATGGACGCATGCAAGACCAGATCTGAGAGTAATCTTCAATCCAGCAGCTGCATGTCACATCTGAGCAAGCTAGGAGCAAGCTGATCGCACATGCAAGCAAGAGAAAGTGAGCTGCTGCCATCGTGAACTTGCTGTCAGATGGTGGAGAGCTGCTGCCGGAGAGAGAAGCTATTGGCGTGAGGAGTTGAGCTGTTGCCTTGTCTGCTACCGTGAGCTGATCAGTTGCTGTCCTACCATTGCCGTGCACCAGCTGTTGTCGCCATCCCCAAGTGTTGTCGTCATTGTCGAAGTGCTGCCGTGAGCTGACCAGTTGCTGTCGTTGCCATTGCCGTGTGCTGTCACTGTGACCAAGTGCTACAGTTGTGAGCTGTCATTGTTGATGTAGCTGTTGCCGAGCAGCTATCAGGTCAGACCAAACATCTTTCAAACCTGAAGAGATGACAGTTGCTGGTGGAGGGAGATAGCTTGCTGCCGTGAGAGATTCATCGTCGTCGCACTTGCTCGAAAGTTGTTTTGAAGCGAAACTGTTAAGGTAAGTGCTGCCCCATTTCCTTTGTTGAGACGTTTTGAGTAATTGTTAAAGAATACATGTGAATAGAATTGAGATATTGATGATATTATGATTGGGTTTAGGATTGAGAACCTCGTTAGTGTGGAGGTTCGCTCGTTGTTGTTGCGATTGTGTTTTTATCATTGATCGTATTCGTTGTGTTTTGGTTACAGGCTGTTAGACGATAAGTTAGGGGCTGTTATAGTACGCTTTTGAATTCATGTTCGTCGTCATGGAAATTAATTCATATTAGTGTGTTTTAAAGTATCGGATAGTCGTTCAGATGTTGAGAAATCGTTTCCGAACGATTCGATTGAATTTTTCCGCGAATGCGAGCGTTGTTAGTTTGTGATTTTCGTTGTCGAATATGAAAGTATTTGCGATGTTATCTCGCTGCCCCGAGATGTTATTTAAGCCGTTAGAGTGTTAAAGTTGAAGTTAGGATAGTTTGTGTTATAATAAAGTTAATCGGATAGTTTTTGTTTCGCATGAAATCGTTAATTGTTGAAATTTCGGAGTTGAAATCGGGAATGGATATTCATTAAACTTGCTGCCATATTTTTCTTCTTTGTGCTTAAAAGTGTTTGAATATTTGTTTGCCATGTTTTAAGTAAAGTCACGAGTTGAAATTGACAATTGGTTTAATTGGAATCAAAGGAATCGCGCGAAACGCTAAAATCGATAAATCGCGATATCTAGTTGAAGTCGCGTAAGCTTTATGTTAGCCGTTTGGTTTCAAATCTTCTTTTTATTGAATCTTTTAGAATCTAATTTTGATTATGTTACTTTAGATTCGAATGGCATGGTTGTTGGTTTTGTAACCGTAGAGTTTTGAGTAGTTTATGTTGCGACAGCGAATCGGTGTGAAATAGTCTTCGCGTGCGATTTTGAGTTTCCCATTTTGTTATCATGTGAGGATGGTCACTTGAGTTATTGTGATTAGAAATCCTCGTATGACTTAAAGTTTAGTTGCGTGCGAGTTATATTTATCGACATCCCGATCGAAATCAATTGTACGTGAATCGAAAACCAGACGAGAGCTATATCAGGAGTGGTTGATCAGTTATTGGAAGCAAGTTGTGAGTGTGCATTTTATAAAGTTTCGCGAATTCTATTATATGAAATTATTAATGCGATACTATTTTAATTTATGATTTATGTTATTCAAGTAACATTTTAGAATATTATTGCTTTTCTGATAATGCATGTATTGTTGTGTATATGTATTTAGTCGTAAGGATACTTGAGAACGTTAATTCAATAATTGAGTTTTCGCTCTAGAAAGCAAGTTTTTCGGTTTTTAACCGTAAGTAGAAAACGAAACACTTATAAAACAATTTTAAAGGTAATTAGTATCTCTTTAGTTTAGCTTGACCTCTAGCAAAACCGTTCGAGGTATCCTATGCGTGTATAGTAACATACGAGGGGAATCGTAATCCCAAGTTCCCGTACGCCTATTAGATGGGGGGAATCATAATCCCAAGTTCCCATACGCCTATTAGACGGGGGGAATCGTAATCCCAAGTTCCCATACGGCTTAACATACGAGGGGAATCGTAATCTCAAGTTCTCGTACGCCTATTAGACGGGGGGAATCGTAATCTCAAGTTCCCGTATGGCTTAACATACGTAGAGAATCATAATCCCAAGTTCCCATACGCCTATTAGACGGGGGGAATCGTAATCCCAAGTTCCCGTACGACTTAACATACGGGGGGAATCGTAATCCCAAGTTCCCGTACGCCTATTAGATGGGGGGAATCGTAATCCCAAGTTCCCGTACGACTTAACATATGTGGGGAATCGTAATCCCAAGTTCCCGTACGCCTATTAGACGGGGAGAATCGTAATCCCAAGTTCCCGTATGGCTTAACATACAGGGAGAATCGTAATCCCAAGTTCCCGTACGCCTATTAGATGGGGGGAATCATAATCCCAAGTTCCCGTACGGCTTAACATTCGGGGGGAATCGTAATCTCAAGTTCCTGCATTTTTCTGATGTTGGGGGGAATCGTACTCCCAAGTTCTCGCATCTGAACACACGCAACCAGAAATTTCGAGTATTTCATGTCATATAGATATTTAGCTTAAGAGTTTAAGAGAATGAGTTGTTCTAGAGTTACCCTTCTAAGTTGAAATACGTCAATAGACGTTAGTTTAGATTAAAAAGAATCTTTTGATTATATAAGCTGTATCATTTTCAAAATACTAATGAAAGCAGAATTTATTATTATGTGCACTCACTGAGTTATTCTCACCATTATTTTCTGTTTTCTTTAAATTTCCTCCCAGGTATAGTGAGCAGCGCGGCAAAAGTATCTTTATCGAACGTACAGGCGAGCTGCAGGCGCGATTACGCTGCACTAGTTTTAAACACGTTATCATGTATTGCTTTTATTATCGTTTTTCAGATTTCTCAAGTTTTGTAGATATTGTTTTGGGATAAAGTATTTTATGTGAATATCATGCATGATGTTTAAGATTTTATTCAAGTTGCTTCCGAATTATTGCATGATTTTGAGTTTGAAAAAGAGTCAGAGGCCTATTAATTATGAAATATTTGTGAATACAATTATACAGGTTTTGTGAAGTATTTTACAGGCTGGAATTTTAGAAGCAAAAACAACCGTCGTGCTGCCGGATTTCCATGAAAATCATATTTTTATAAAGTTATTTTCAACGAACAAAATTCCCATCCATTTTCAGAACTGAAAGAATTTTAGGTATTTTAGAAAATAAAAGAGGCTTAGCTCCACGAGAACTTTCTAGCCGGAGCAGATCTTGACTAGGGAGCCACCGTGGGGTGCCGGGCAGGTCGCTTAGCTAGTAGTTAGAAAAGGGCTTGTCACATGTTCCTTCCTCCACTCTAAGATATTAAATTCAATGTTATCACTGTCCATAAACTCGAACTGCGTCTTTAAGTAGACGTCAACCTCGGTGGTGGAGGATAAAGACAAAGTTCGACCTTTTTTCATTTGTTTGGACATTAACATAGAACCTAACTTCATAAATGATAAAGAGGATTCTCGACTTTTAGAACCAGAAGCATTTTCACATGTCTGAACGCCAATAATGTTCATTGATGGACCGTATAGTATAAGGTACTCATTATACAATTCATAAAATAAAGTTTTAATATTATTAACTAGAACAACTGGATCTACATTAGTTATCCCTAAACATTGATAATAATTGCTATAATAAATAAATAAATTTTCAAATTTACATCGTGGGTCAAAACATAATGCAATTGCATAAATTAAAGGAATTTCTCTATAATAATTTAACCATTGTTGTTTCATAGCTGCTACAATATTACCTAATAATCCATCATTCTCACATGCAGAAAATGCACCTATAATATTAAGAGCTTCTTCAAAAAATAAATGGGTGGTAAGATAATAAATGCCAGATAAATTATGAGTACTATCATTAAAAACTTTTAATAATTCACAAATTTGTGTGCAAACATCCCAATGTTGAGGAAACAAAGCAATTTCTGAACAATTATATTGCATAAAAGTAACTAATAAATCCTTATATTCATAACTTTCAGAAAGCAATTTATAGGTTGAGTTCCAACGATGTGGAACATTACGAGAAAATCTAATAGGATGCATTCTATTAGATTTACAAAATTTAGCCCATTGTTTCATGATATTTGGATATTTCCATTAAATAATAAAGTACATTCCTAATTGGGGTAATACTATCTTTAAGTAAAGTTAAATCGGTTTGTACACATAAATTTAAAACGTGAAAAACACATCTTTGGTGAAAAAATCTACCGTCAAAATAAGGGTTACATAAATTAATTAAATGAGGAATAGCAGCAGTATTATTTGCAGCATTATCAAAACCAATTGCAAAAATTTTATTTTCAATAGAATATTCTTCAAAAATAATTTTCATTAGTTTATAAATATTTTGTGCAGAATGAGAATCATCAAAAACTCGAAACGCAAAAACTCTTTTTTCCATAATCCATGAATTATCTATAAAATGATAAGTAACACCTAAATATGAATGTTGTTGCAAATTATCACTCCAAATATCAGCACAAATTGTAATACAACCTTCAAATTTTTTAAAAAATCTAATTAAACTTTTTTTTTCTCTTTTGTAAATATCATATAATGTACGTGTGAGAGTTGTTCTAGGTACTCTACATGCAGCAGGATTTAAAGCTTTACGACAATAATTAAGAAAACTTGTTTTTTCACCAAAACTAAAAGATAAGCTTTTGGTGGCTACAAATCTAGCTAATTCTTCCCTATTTTGTGCATCACTATAATTAAATAATTGATTAGTAGGACTTGCAAACCTGAAAATTTGTTGTTGTTCGCGTGAACGATTCGCTTCGACCGGATGTTGAGATCTTATGTGTTTCCAATATGAGCCACATCCTCCAGATTTGTTCCACTTGAATTCTGCCCCACAATAGTTGCATACAACCTTGATCGTACCTGGTTCTTTTTCAACCTTCTTCATGTGTATCTTAAAAAGATCAGATTTGTACCTTTTTTCGTCATCAACATCAGCTGCATCACAATTCCCAAGCCCAATGCTAGACATATTAGCGGAATTACTTCCAAAATTGGACTGACGAGACGTCGGTGTCTCAGGTTGGTCCTCCTAACCCTGAGGTTGGGGGTTTTACGGAGTAACATGAGGAGGATTAAGATTAGGAGGATTTTGGGAACCAAATATTTCTAAAAAATCTGCTTGTCGTTGTATAAAATCATGATAATTTTCCTCATTGAAAAGACCAAGATTTAAAAGATCTGTATTTGGTTGTGGATCTTGTGGTGTTTCTTCGATATTAATACGATCTTTACCCTTGTTCCTAGAAAATTATTTGCTTGAACTAGAACTAGCCATTGAAATAATTTAATAATAATAAATTAAAAATTTAATATTTAAAAATAATAAATTTAGAATTTAAAACTTCTAACAATAAATTAAAAATTATAATTTATAGATATAAGTAAAAAAAAATTAAAGAAAATTAAGATTGAGAATTAAAAGAACATTTTGAAATTGAGAAAGAGTTGAGATTAATGGAGGGAAAGAGAGTTGAGATTGATATTTGAGAGAGATAGATGTGAGAAAAAATTAAGAATGAGAGAGGAATTTATAGGGGAAAAAAAAGGGGTTAAAAAAAAAATTAAATGAGGGTTTAAAACGGTAAAAAAAAAAAAAAAAAAAAGTGACTGTTTTTAGCGGTTTAGCCTAAACGGCTAATTACTAAACGAACCGTTGGGGCCAACGATCGGGCCGCGTGGCCCGCGTGGCCCCAACGGTCCAACAGTCAGTGGTCTGACTGCCCATTGGGGCCACGCGGGCCATGCGGCCCGAACGTTGGCCCCAACGGTTGAACTTTGTATTTTGGCTTTTTTTTTTTAATTTAATTTTTTTAAGAACGGGAACCGAATCAGAACCGTCGGTTCAAGTCGATTCCAGTTCCACTGATTCTTTGAACCGGCGGTTTCGATTCTTTTAGGATTAGAACAGGAACCGGAACCGCTACAATGCCGATTTTGGTTCGGTTCCGAACCAGTACCAGAACCTTATGTTCTGGTTCCGGTTCTACAGTGACGGTTCGGTTCGAACCGAACCGTGGTCATGTCTACAATTCACTACCAAAATCTATCTTGAAATGAACTATGTTCATTTAAAGACAATTCTAATTTGGGCAATCATAAGTTCTGTTGACATTATTTTTTAGTCAACTCGGTTCTTGAAGCCCAATACCTACGAAACAGCAAATAACAAAGAGAAAAATGGAAGACCAGAATCAAAACAGATTAGACACAATGATTTTTACATGGTTTGACAAAGTAATGGCCAACGTCCATAACTATCACTCTTATTTCTGTAGAGTAGCAGTATATATTTTCTCTTCTTCGTCCTTTTTTATAATAAATTTGATCCACTAGATGAGGATGTTACAATTTGAATTGGTTTCAGAATCTTACAAATAAGGTAAAAAATAAAATATATTAATTAAGATAATATTTGCCAAGATTCTCTACACTATATTAGTAACGGTTGCCAAGAATGTCGTGATTTGATTTGCATGAAAATAGGCAAGTTGACTCCTTAACTGAACCACTCCAGGCTTCTAGAAGGTCAATTGGTTAAATTTAGTGAGCACTTTGAACAAGCAGATTTTCCAAACGATCAGATATTACTTGTAGCGAGCTGATGAAGAGATGAAGAGTCAACCAATGACTTGTCAAGCATTCTAGAAAGATCAGGATATCTGGTCGTACCACAAACGACATTCTGATCGTTCTAATTGTCTTTAAAGAATACTATCGAATAGTTCTTGGTCCACGATCAAATCAGATTAGAGATAACAACTCTCAACCAAACTGCCACGCGATCAAACACATGATCAGTTTATACTATCAACCATATAGTAGTTAGAACGATCAATCATACGATCAAATGTGCTCGGATTTATAGGTTAAGAAACGATCACATGCTCCCTCCTTTGATATTTGCCTAATGGACCAGCCTCTTGGGTTTCTTCTCATAAGTTAACATACTGGGCTCATCCTTGAGCCTTTACTAGCCCATTTTCTATGATCACAAAAATGCCCATAACAAGTTCCATCCTGTAATGTGATCATTTCACATCCCATTTTAAATAAATTATTTAAAAGTGGCTTAATATATCATTTTTAAAGGTAAACCAACAACGTTTAATTGGTGCTACTTTACCAGTAATTACATATCGATGGTTTTATTTTAATTATAAAGAAAATTTGTTAGGATTAGTAGCATTAATTTATACCAATCAATTGTTTGGATTAAGTAGAGGATCAAAAAATAAACATGATTGTTTGATTGAAGTAGAAATTCTTTTGACTGCAGAAGTGACATAAGTTTAATATTATTTGCATTTGTACTGGCAAAAGAGATGTATACTGATTACTGACTGAACAGATGTAAAACATATAGTAGAAGCTGTATCAAGTATTAACTTTAAATGTCATCCTCAACATGCATGATACTTCACAGATGACACCTGAAGCCTCTGCTACTATTGTCCTACCACCTATTTTAGACATTGTACAATGAGCAACAATAATTTTCTTTTCCTTTGAGGGTTGATATGTCAAATTTTGTAAACATAATTTGATTGAAAATAAATAATATTATTCCTTTTACAAAAACTTATATTTTCTTCAATATCAATATGTTAAATCATTAATAGAATAGTTTTAATAGCACACAACAATTCTTACAATTAATTTGAAGATAATAGATAATTTAATTCCATTGCTTTAATTATATGTTCCTAATAACTCTGATTCCATATCATTATGGTTGTCTTTTTCCTTGATAGAACAATAAGCATCTACATGACTTTATATACAGATATATATATATGGTTCTTAAACAAATATGTTAAATCTCATTTGCAGGCTACGGTTGAGACTTTACTGGTGTTTGGGGTAGAGATTCTGCTAGAGGTGCTTGCTCGTAGGTAGATGCACTAACAGATGATTGCTCTCGAGTAGATGCACTAGCAGGTGATTGCTCTTGGGTAGATGCACTAGTAGATGATTGCTCTTGAGTAGATGCACTAGCAGGTGATTGCTCTTGGGTAGATGCACTAGCTACCTGATGCTTAATAAATAAATTTTGCAAGTCATAGGACATTAGCGCAAATGCATTAACTTTTGTAAGTGTTTGAATAGTTTTGATAGACTTTGGGAGGTTGGAGGAATAGGGGTCAACTTGAAACCAATTAACAAGTTCTTCTCCACAGAACATACCATCTTCAAGATGTTCAATTGATATTCTCCTATGGGCAGCACCGACAGGCTCCGGAGGTGCTTGCTCTTGGGTAGATGCACTAGCAAGTGCTTGCCAAGAGTAAGTCTGAATCTTGCCATGCACAAAAAAGAGCATTTCATGAATTTTGTTGCCCTTTTGAATAATTTGAGCGCACTGAGCGTAGGACACTGGCTTGACACGATCACACAATTCATCCAATATTTCATCACTCCAACTACTAAGCACTTGTACCTTTATACATATTGAAAAATAAATATGATCAGAATACATTTCATTTCAAATCCATTATTGTGGATGGATTTAACATTTAAATTGCAGAAGACTAAATTGAGAAGATGAAGGAAAACTTATCATATGCATATTACTCTCGTAGGAAAGCATATTTTCTGATAGTTCCCTTCAAAACATAAGGTTTTATTACTAACCATTTTTTTGTTTTGTTTAGATGGATCTCGATGGAACGAGAAAACTCTTATGAAAAAGGGAAAAGGAAAACACACCAAGCTAAGTGGGACTTAAAGATAATGACCCTTCAAACAAAACCAAAACAAATGCAAAAAAGAAAAGAAAAGCAAAGTCGGCAAATGCAAAAAAGCAAGAAATTTTTTTTTATTAAAAAAAAAAAAAAAAAAAAAAAACCTAATAAATCTACTTGAAATGGTAGTTTTTGAACTAGGTTCTAAGTCATGTGAAAGGAAACTAATAATAATATCATTGGCTTGCAAGATATCTAAAGAATTTCCTTAGTAAATATTAAATGTAAAATATCACATAAAATTGTATGATATGAGCTGATAATTATGTTTGTCATAACTTCATAAAACTGATAATTAATAGTAAGTAATAGAAGCAAAAGTACTTACTTTCTTGACTATTTCTAAGCAAAGCTTGTGCTTTATATTCTTTTTGATATCATCAGGAACATTGTTAAACAAATCTTCAAAGTGAACATCTTTGGTTTCTTCCCATTTCTCTGGCTGGTAACTCTTGATCTGCTTTTGGAGGTTCTTCGGTAGCTTCACAAAAAACTTGCTCATCTCAATCTCTCTTTTCTTCTGTCTTATCTTCTCTGATCTTTGAGTATATAATTGTAGATACATCTGTTTCATAAGAACCACAAAAACTAAGGTGCTGTTTGAATGCATTTTGTAAAATGATTTTACATTTTAAAAAACATAATGAGATAAAGTTGTTTGGCAATATGTTTTCAAAAATGTGTTTCGAAAAAATAAAACAACTTTTTAAAAACAATAACTATAAAGTATAAAACAACTTTTTTATGTTTTCCACTATTTTTAAAACAAATCATTACTTTTCCCTTCAAATACCTATTTAGTGATTTTCAAAAATAATACCAAACACATTACATAGTCAAAAACATCATTTTTAAAATATGTTTTTCCTTTTTTAAAAATAGTTTTCAAAAACACCATTTTAAAAAATATTCCAAATGCACCCTAAAGTGTTGTTTGGATTAATTTTTGAAAATGGTTTTTATTTTCAAAAACAAAAAATGAGTGAAAAATATTTAGTTAACTGTTTTATAAGACGTGTTTTTGAAATGATAACTAAAACATGAAAAATATACATATTTTTTATGTTATTCACTATTTTCAAAACATATTTTCAAAGCAAATCAAACTTTTCTCTCCAAACAATTATTTTACTCATTTTCAAAAACAATACCAAAAAAATTTACATCATTTTTTGTTTTTGAAAGTAAGTTTTGAGAAATTCTATCACATACATTGTACTTTTTAAATATCATTTTTAAAATATGTTTTTCATTTTTAAAAATAATTTTTAAAAACATCATTTTGAAAATGGTTCCAAACGCGCCCTAAAATTTATTTTTATGAATTTTAGATAACTTATTCATAAATTTTGGTGTAAGTTGCACTAAGTGGTGCACCAAACCACTGAAGATTTGATGATTGAAAAATTAATTTTTAAAAAATAGTTAATGAAAATGCAAGAAGGAAATTAGAGACAAAAGTGGCCAATAAATAAGTCAAAAAACCTAACGCTTCAACTTTCAAATATTTAGTGGCCAAACTCCTAAAATTTTTTCAAGGACAAAAATTATATAATAATGTATGACAACCTGCATGTTTCCAATGAAAAATACAAATAACGCCAGGCCATAAATGGTAATGGAAAGCACAAAGATATTCTCCCATGCGTCTGTACTAACTTGGAGGTTTTGACCAAAACCACTGTAAAGAAAAAAAATGAACTTATTAAATGAATGCAATTTTAGAATAAATTAATATTATAGATTCTTAATTATTTTTGATGTGATAGAGATGGAAATTTAAAGGAAAGACAAGACTTAATTAAGTAAAAGGTGTTTGAAAGGGAGAGTAACAAAGATTTTACTAATTCAAAGTAAAAAGGCTGGAAAGTTTCAACATGGTGGTTGTACTAAACATGTTTGGTGTTTCATCTTATTATTGCTTCTACATTTTACCATACATCTTCCCCTTATCTTTAACCCTTAGCATCTCTTGTACAATGATAAAGTAATCAGTCATATGTTACTCAACTTTGAAAAAACAACCTATTGTACAAGAGAAACAATTGAGAGGATACAGAACTTGAAAATAAAAATTAATCAAGAATTACATATATGATTAGCAATGCAAATTGGTTCAGAATGTAAGTACAGGAAGAATAAGCTCCTCACTTTGTGACAACAAGATCGTGGGTTTTAATTATATGTCTAATTTAAAAAACTACTAAACCTATAATAATTTATATAAAGAATAAAATTACGAACCTGAGGTTTTGGAGACCCCAACGTAAACAATGTAAAATCCTCCTGTGAAGATAAGGCATTTCAACAATACCAGAATCAAGTGCATCATAGTATATTCCAAAATTGTAAATGGTCGTATTCCGAGTTTTTGTGGGGCACTTTTCACTTAAAGTCATGTAGTCTACTATACCATTACCAACATCACTACACCAAAAAACATACTGCCCAGTACAATTTGAAGACAAAGCATATTTTTCGCAGGCTTCCTTCCAACAGCCAACATATTTCACTACGGCAAAAGCATACCATAAGCCTCCAAATACCTAAAATACAAAAAATCACTTGTTGGTTAACTAATTAGTAATTTTAGATATACATAATGATATAAAATATTTTAAAAATAAAACTACCATTTTTAAATATATATCTAAATGCTTATGCCTATAAATTATTGTTATATATTATTTCTCACCAAATATTTAAGATATTAACACAACTGAAAAACTATTTTGTTTAAATTTAACTCACAACACAATACTGATGTCATTACAAAAACACTATGCATATCGTCATCAATGTCAATAGTGAACATCAAAAAAGAGTATACTGTCTAGGTAAAATTAATTTAGATATATAATCAGATTAAACATTGATACACAGAATGGTAAGATGTAGAATAGAATGTGCATGCAATAATTTATGAGTTATGTAAATAATCAAAACATAAATGGTAATTTAAATTTACATGACCCCCATGAAGGTAAAACAGAAGATTGAAAGCGGCTTTTGCCCATGTAGCTCTAGCAAGTGTTGCTGACATCCTTGTAGCTCTTGTAAATGTTACGTACATTAAACAAATGGTACCAAAATATTGTACAAGGTAAACACTTGCTGAATAGAAATTCAAGATTCCCGGATATGGCCATACAAGATTCATCACCTGCAGAGACTACAACATATAGCTAGATTATTAGAGTCTATCCTGTTAATGATATCACAATATGCATGAACAAACAAATGATTAAACTATTTCTTTATACAATACTAAATTTATATGAGTTTTCAAATTAATATCATAAAAATAAAATGAGTTTTGTTGACATAAAATAATGGTCAACTGCTGGTTTGTGAAGCCCAAGACTGCAAATCTATGAAAAATACAAACAAACAAAAAGAAAGGCAGAGAGGAAGAAGAAAAATACACAAGATTTATTTGGTTCGGCCAAGAATAGGCCTACATCCACGGCGTCGGCTCCGGTTAGGGGCGGCAGTCACTGTTACTATATATATTTTGTGTTTATAGTGAAAGAGATCTCGAGAGGGGAGCCCTTTACATTGATTTTGATCTCCTATTTATAGAGGAGATGTTACAATTTGAATAGATTTAAGAATCTTACAGATAAGGCAAAAAATAATATGCATTAATTAAGATAATATCATCCAAGATTATCTCCACCGTATCTGCAGCAATTGCCAAGAATGTCGTGATTCGATTTGCATGAAAATAGACAAGTTGACTCCTTTCCTGAATTGAATTGATTCGGTCTTCTAGAAAGTCAATTGGTCAAACTCAGCGAGCACCTTGAGCGAACAGATTACTCAAGCGATCAGATATTGCATCTAGCTAGCAGATTCTGGCCTGGGCGATCTGGTACGCGAGTAACTATACGGGAAGGCACACGAGCAGGTTGTTGGTCTTGCTCGTCCATCATCTTGTCGACCCTGCTTGTTGACGTGAGCAAGATGTTGTGTACAATCACGCGAGCTGCTCATACAGTTGCTCCCTTATCAGCTCATCTGTATGCTTATTCATGGACTGTTCGTTCAGTGTTTTTTGATGCAGAATGTAAACCTCAAGAACACATCCACTAAAACAGCAATTTTTTAAGATGTAAACGGCATCAATTGGGCCAACCCGGGTTATCACATTATAGAGCACAAAAATTTCATTCCGAAAACATATTATAATAGGCAATCTGATACCCGAGCACAAAGTTATACCTGTTTCTTTGGACCAGTGACTTTGGCTCTTGTCAGTTGGGACGATTTTAGCAGGTTATTTTATTGAGCCTTTAGGCTTTTATCAGCCTATTTGGGGTAGCCTAAAAATTGCTAATAACAAGTTTTTACCACTATTAGTATATGCAAATAAAGGACTTGACCAATTGTTTTTGCTTAAAAATTACAGCTCATAAATAATGATAGTACAAAAAAAAAAAAAAAAGGTTCTAAAAGTGAATGAATTTTCATTTGAGGCTAAAAATAACTTTTTCTTTTTTTTTTGGCCAATATATATATATATATATATATAATTGCACTAAAATCCAAATAAATATTGTAATTGCACATGCTACCCCTTGATCTGTTAATGCTTCATTATTGTTACATAATCATTGGTTAGAGGTAATGACACTTTTGCCCCTGTACTCACCCAAAAATTTATTAAACAATTATTCAATTAGAAATGAAAATTAAAGAGATAAAACCAAGAAACATTATGAAGAGCAGATCATTCCATGCGGGAGCCGCAGGTCTATTTATCTTCTTTTTCTTTTTATTTTGCTAGTTTTTGTTTTGTTTTGAGTTAGGTGGTTGAGAGAAGAAGATAAAGAATTTTGTTTATGTATCACTAACTGCTCATCCAAACAATTAACTTGATATGAAATTGCTCAACAATATTATTTAAGACTGAGGTTGATGGGATTTTTGATACATTAACATGCTCTTTCACATGTAACATGGACAAATAACGAACACTAGATACATGTTAGACATTTTCTACCGTTTAATAAGTGCAATGGACAAGAATTTCAAATAAAGGGAGGAGAGGGGATTCCAACTTGAGAACTCTAGGATTTGATATCATGTCAGCAATTGCTAGACTTAAAAAATTAAACTGATAGTAAAAAAGTTTAAAAGTAATATTAAAGATTGAGTCTAATGAAATTTTTGACACATTAATATGGTGTTTGGGTGATAAAGATAAAGAATTTTGTTGGTTGTTTGGGTGATGAATTATGCATGGTGATGAGTGACGAAGTCAAAGAATATGTAGATGTTGTTGTGGGTATGTTTGGGGCTGCATAAGCGATTTGGTAAAAGCCCAGTGAACTGATCCAATAGATTGATCTAGTTGACAAAAGTTTAGTCTGCCAACGTTTAACTCTCAGTTCACATATTACAGTTCTCAGGTCGCTCGTCAACCATGGTCACGATTGTCTTACACTCAACTCTAGGTCTCTTAGAGTGAGGTCTAGCTCGCAGTTCGAAGTGCTTATTAAAGTAATTTCTCCATAAAGGTAGTAGTCAACTACCAGAACTAGAAGAAAAATCAAATTCCTATTGCAGCGGAATCTATCCCTAAATTGATGAACACCAATTTTTGAAGCATAATTAATATAGTATTCTTTTCTATTTTTATTGTACTCAAATTGTAACACCTCACGCTATAAATAGGGGTTAAAAATTAATTGTAAAAAGAATAATCAATAATACAATACGATTCTGCCAAAATAGTAAGAGAAGCAGTTATGGATGTAGATATCTTTTTGGATTGAACCATGTAAAACTCTTTGCATTCATTATTCTTTCTCTTTTCTTTTCTTTGCTTTCGTCTCTGTTTTGCTTTATTTGCAATATTGGATCAAGAACCAGGGTCGACCGAATTTAAACATCGATATTTTGGCTGTAGAAGGAAGGCCCAGATTGCAATCTGTTGAATTTTCAACTGTTATGGCAAAAGGAAGAACTACCAGAAGTTTTGACGTAGCGTGACATCCAATTGATGGAGAATATAACCACGCTCATGGTAAGTGCGTCTCATGTCCCCATAAATGACACTACCGTAGGTCTGCCTCCACTAGCCTCTCACCAACCAACACCGATGGTCCATACAACCAAAGGGCTACAAATGTGGCACCAATGGCAAAAGGAGTTGGAAAATACAATGCTGCAGTTTGCAAATTCAATCAAGGTGCTGGCACAGGCCTAAGCACAGAACGCTTCCAGACTTGAGGCTGCCGCCCCTAGAGAAATCTACCAACAGCAACGAGAGGAAGTGCCAGCTCCTGAAAGCCTACTAGAGAGGTGTCACGATTGCCAGGTCGGTTCGTTCCTCCAACTCGCATTCGAGAGCTAAAGGTTACTAAGTTCATGAAGAGGAGAAAGTCCCGCATCTTACAAGCTTAAGAGTGAAAGTGAGCCAGGATGCAAGAGGCCACATGGAGGGTGACCGTGACAGAGTTTGAGCCACATCTAGATATGAAGGTGATGAAGTAGATCATCCATAACGTACGAAGTCACACCGAGCTAGAATCTCACAAAGGGCTAGTCAGGGATATGTATCAGATTGCTGATCTCCAAGTTGTGAGCATAGGAGAGGATACAGACCTCAGGACCAAAGGAGTAAGGAGCTCCTTCAGAAGGTTCAACAATTTGAGGCACGCCCTGGTACATCAAACCAACCTCCCCCTCACAGATTCAAGGTCCCCAACATTCCTAAGTATAATGGAGATAGTGACCCTTATGATCATCTGGATACGTTCAATGTCTAAATTGATCTCTAGACAGAGAATCCTTTGGTCAAATGCCACGTTTTTCCAACCACACTAAGAGACGTTCCACTAACCTGACTCAAGAATATCCCAGCTCGCAGCATAAATAGTTGGGAGGAATGTCAACGAAAGTTAACCAGCCAGTACAGAGCTCTGAGGAGGCAACTCGTGCCATCTTGTCATCTAACCACGGTCTTCCAGTGATAAAACAAATCGTTGAAAGATTATATTACTAGGTTCATACACGAAGTCAGCAATATAGAGAACCCTTTAAAGGAAAGCATCCTAACTGCAATCTCAGCCAAGCTTCATAAGGATGGGAAGCTATATGAGAGCATCTACAAATCTTTAGTGAAGGACCTGTATGAGTTCTACGAGCGAGCTGCTAAGGAGATCAAATAGGAGAAGACCTTCAGCCCCAAGTAGTCTAACCAGAAAGGTGAAGCAGGTAGTTTAAATCATTCAAAGAAAAAAATAATGGTGAAAACAGAAGTGAAGATCGAAATAACTACTCAAATAATCAAGTCGCTAAGAAGGCCAAGAACAAGCTCAGAAAAGAACGACCTCAGCATCAAGGTCATCATAATAGCTACAGCTTCCAGTCATATACACAGAATAAGATCTTTACAATAGAGAGGAACAAGGAAGACTTCGGGAAGCCCAATCCTATAAGGACTCCCGTTAACCTTAGAAACAAGAACAAGTTTTATGCCCACCATAATAAGGTTGGGCACAATACTTCAGAAAGCTAGGCATTAAAGGACGCCATTGAGGATCTAATCAAGAGAGATCGCTTAAGAGACTATGTGGTGGGACCAACGAACCCGCGACCTCAACAGCAAAGACTTCAACAACTACCATAACTAGTACAGCAGCAGCCCTAACAAGCTCTCGAACATGAACCTACTTATAGCTCGCAAGGCTAATGATGGGTCGTTTGGTCCGAACTGGGAAGTTCCTTATATTATCAAGGAAAACCTGAGAAATTGAGCATATCACCTGACTAATATGAAGGGAGCTAAGGTCCCGCAAGCTTGGAAAGCTGAGCACCTTCGCCCATACTTTTGGTAATGTTTAAAGCGTATACTTTTAAGTTGAAATTTAAACTTTGAAAATCAATAAAAGCTCCAAATTTCTCATACAACTTTACTCTAAATAATGTCTCTATTGATTGCTTTATTAAATGCTAAGTATAAAAGTGAAAAGCTACTTCTCCAACAAGCTTATCTTTGGCAAAAATTCTATAAAGTTATGATATGTTAGTTGAGGTTCCGACCTACTGGATATAGCTCATCTGTAGTAACGTTATGCTATGTTAACTAAAATTCCAATCTAGACATAGCTCACGAAAAAGTTTATTATGCTATGTTAGCTGAGGTTCCAACCTACTAGACATAGCTTGTCAAAGTTGTATCATGCTATCTTAGCTGAAGTTCCGAGCTATTGGATATAGTTCTAAAAAGTTTATTTTGCTATATTATCTCAGGTTCCGACCTACTGAACATAACTCAAAAAAATTTACTATGTTATGTTATTCCAGGTTCCGACCTATTAAACATAGCTAAAAAACGTTTATTGTACTATGTTAGTTGAGGTTCCAACCTACTGGATATAGCTCGCCAAAGTTGTATCATGCTATGTTAGCTGAGGTTTCGACCTACTGAACATAGATCGAAAATATTTGTTATGCTATGTTATCCTAGTTTTTCGACTTATTGGACATAGCTCAAAAAATTTTATTATGCTATATTATCCTAGGTTCCGACCTATTGGACAGAATTTGAATTTTTTTTTTTTTTTAAAAGTTAGAATTTGAAAATTTTTATTATGTTATGTTATCCTAGATTCCGATCTACTGGACATAGCTCGAAAAAATTTATTATGCTATGTTATCTAAAGTTTCGACCTACTGGACATAGCTCGAAAAAGTTTATTATGCTATGTTATCTAAAGTTTCGACCTACTGGACATAGCTCAAAAAAGTTTATTATGCTATATTATCTTAGGTTCTGACCTACTGGACATTACTCGTCAAAGTTATATCATACTATGTTATCCTAGGTTCCGACTTACTGGACATAATTCGAAAAAGTTTATTATGCTATGTTATCCTAGGTTCCAACCTACTGGATACAGCTCACCAAAGTTGTATCATGTTATGTTAGTTGAGATTCCGACCTATTTGACATAGCCTAAAAAAGTTTATTATGTTATGTTATCCGAAATTTCGACATACTGGACATAACTCAAAAAATTTTATAATGTTATGTTATCTCAGATTTCGATCTACTAGACATAGATAAAAAAAATTATTATGCTATGTTATCTTAGGTTCCGACCTACTGGACATAGCTCGAAAAATTTTACTATGTTATGTTATTCCAGGTTCCGAACTACTGGATACAACTCGCCAAAATTTTATTAAGTTATGTTATATTAGCTGAGATTTCAACTTATTGGATATAACTTGACTTAAATTTTTCAAATTAAGTTGTAATTAGAGATCTTTTGAGCTCTCATCAGGTCTTATTACCACTGATTCACACATCAACTACCTTATTTCTCAGCTTGTGAGAAACTCAAAGACTTAAAAAGAAGAAAGAGGAATAAAAACACAAGGCCATGTTGAAGCAAACAAATTCAAAATAAACCTTACAATGAGATGAATCAGTTTAACTATAGATGAGGTCAAAATATCTATTACAAACAACCTTACAAAGCGAGGAGAGTGTAACACCAGGTCATAAAACTTTTTTAAAGAGATTCAAGCTACATAGGGCTTGTTATGCAAGGTTACATCTGGAGACACTACGACTTGAGTAGTCTCATCCTGAAAAGTCGCACATGGGAGTTTGGTATTCTGAAGAGCTTAATCTAGAACAGTTGAAGATTGGGTAGCCTGCTTTTTATACTTTTCCACCTCTACGACCGTCTCTTCACTAAAGAATGAGAAGTTTAATTCAGTATAAACTTCCCATAAAGTGTAGAGAAACATACTAGAGGTCTGTTATTTTGCTTGCTCTCTAGCTTTGATGACCTCTTCCTTAGCAAAAGCGACCTCCCTCTTAACCTCCTCCATTAACTTCTCAGTAGCTTTAGTTCATTGCACGACCTTCTCCAGATTGCTCTTTACCTTATTCAATTCCTCTTCACTTTTGAAGAGCTTGATGGTGAAGTCTGATCTTGTAGTTGTATGAGTACCTTCCTTGTAAGTCAGAGCATCCTTGACTTCTTTTTAGCTTCCTTGGCATCCTTTTTAGCTTCCTCAACATTATTCAGTTTGATCTGAAGGAGATGTTCTGATTTCTTTACTCTCTCAGCCTCCATAGTCATAAACGAGAGCTCGTTTACTCTGATTTCTTTACTCTCTCTGCCTCCATGGTCATAAATGAGAGCTCGTCCTTCAAATTTTTCTTTTCACTCTCGAACTCCTTCTCCTCCTCAAAAGCCCGAACCTTCTCCATTTGCTTCATCACCCATATAGCGGCTTGAAATGCAGCAACTTAATATTTATATCAAGCAAGAAAGCAAGAAAGACAAAGATATTAGGAATTACTAGTAACTCGTGACAAGCTATGTAACCAGACAAGTAATTACCCTTTAGGCCCTCTTTCTCTAGGTTCATGGTGGTGTTCCCCAAGATTTTGGGCAAGTTGTCGAGGACAACGTCGAAGTACATCCCCCTTAGCCTGACATTAGGCTATGCCCTGGCCTGTGGCTCAACTCTTCTCTCTACGACCATAGCCTGTTTACCTTTATCTCTTTGGGATCACTTGGTTGGAGGAGGCTTGGACGTCGATTTCCTTTACGCTCCACCGCTTGGAGTAGCTTAAACCTCCCGAGCAGGAGCTCCCACCTACTCATGATGAACTTTAGCCATCTCTAGTTGTGAGGTGGGGACTTCAGCTTGTGAAGGTCCTAAAATCGATGCCAACGTGGTTACCTTAATAGGAGCAACAATTATAGAGGCTACAAACTGGATAGGTCGAGTTGAATGAGGTTTGTAAAGGGCGAGCTTTACTATCTCTAGAGGTTCTTAAGGGACAAAAACTACCTCTACTTCACCAGTTGCTTCAAATGCAGGGACAAGCTTAAGTTCACTCTGAATTTCGATATCCTTATTATTGTCAAGAAGCTCGCTGTTCATAGGATGAGCTAGATGGTGGGTCTTAAGGAGCTCGTTGTCGAACACATGATTGGTTCTTCTTCCCCCCGAATTTGCAAGCGTCCTAAGAGATTCGATCTCTTCCCCAGTAAGGACCGCCCTATCTCCTGTTAAATCTGCGAGATGAAACAAAAAGAATAAATATATATATATAAAAAAAAGTCTGTTGAAGCTCGTAGATGTCCATCCCATCTATCTACCTGAACTAAGGATGAAACTAAAATTGTGGACCTGTCTAAGAGAATAGCAAGAAATATTAAACCAATTCAATTTGTAGTCGCCTACGTTGGACTTGCCCTTTGCGTCTTCCCGAGGTATGAGGTCTTTGAAATTCATTTTTCGAGCTGTGAGATAGTAAATCCCATCTCACATTCCCCTTTTTAATTTGTCAACACTCCTAGTACTAAAATGATAGCAACAGATTATTGGGTTTGGAGGTGGAAGGTCGTTCCTTATAAAGATTAAAGCTAGGGAAGTGAGTTGAGAGTAAGAATTGTAGGTTAATTAGAAATGGTTGAGCTCTAGCCTATTCAGAAGGTTGATAAGATAGGCAGAGACTGGAAATCTAAGTCTGTGCCTAAGATTATGGGTGCTGATGGCAACAAACCCTTAAGGAGGATAGGCTACATGGTCATCAGGTGAGGGTAGCATAACACGGCAACCTTTGGGGAGGTGATATTCTAAAGTTATTCCTCTAACTCCTCATATTTTATCTTCAAGGCGTAGTAGTGAACGCCTTGCAAGCTCTTCTTTTTTATGCTAGCTAGTCGTTCCTCAATAGTCTGACGGACTCTTAGAGGGTCAGTTCGAGCTATGATTGCCCAGCGACCTCATCGCTTAGATAGGTTACTCCTTTAACAATGTGAACTTCCCTTGAGTTGAGCTCCTCCAAGCTTGGAGAGTCACCATTTCCTATTCTGTATGACCGGTGTCTACGACTAGAAGACATCTACACATAGAAGGGAACAATTAGGTCGCTATATGTAGACTATGCCTAAAATATAAGTTTTCTATTCTCTAACAAGGGATTTCCTAATCTACATGTCACAAATGCCATATAGATTACTAAAACCACGAGAGGCTCGACCTACGACCTAGTGACTTACAAGATAATAACCTAAAAATATTTCATCCTATAGCTCACATATATAGAGTTACAAATAGCAAATTGTCCACGAAGCTCCAGCCAATAAGATCAAAGCAAAAGGAAATGAAAAGTCATAACTACTAACGAGCACGCAACATCAAGAACATGAAACATTCAAGCCAACATCAAATCCAAAAAAAACGCAATACGTACAAAGATGGAAACCAAAAAATTAAGAGTTGGTTATGAAGATTTACTATAAATGGGGGGTCTCCTCCGGGCTATCCCATCTATTCTAGGTATTGTCCCCACCACGGGATTTGCTGGCTAAGCCACACCTCTCCCAACTGCCACTCGAACCGTTGGTCTCACGGATAAGAGTGTTTAACTTGCAAGCTGGGTACCAATGGAGCCAGTACAGTTAACCTCCTACAATTATTATCTAATGATGATTAATCATTGACCACCTTTAAGAAATGGTTAATCACCATTAGTCATGGGTCAAAACGTATATTTATATTATTATGAAATTTATCTAGATTTAAGTGAGCTACATAAATACTCAAGACAAATTTATGATATATATATAGTGATTTTATCACCAATATTTCCTGACTTTAAAAAGTTAGAACGAACTAATCAAATTCATTCATTGTATTATCTCTTCTAAAATAATTTTTTTTTTCTGTTTAATTCAAATATAATAGATAAATTTAATTGATTCGTCCTAACTTTTTAAAATTAGAAGACATTGATAATAAAATCTTTTTATACATACATATATACATATGTGAATGTGTGCAAAAAAAAAAAAAAAAAAAAATTGACCCTCTACATTTATTATCTAATGATGATTAATCATTGAGCACTATTGAGAAATGGTTGACCACCATTAATCATGAGTCAAACATACATTTATGTTATTATGAAATTTATCTAGATTTAGGTGCACTACATAAATACTCAAAATAAATTTATGTGTGCATGTGTGTGTTATTACGAAATTTATCTAAATTAAGTGAACTACATGAATACTCATGATAAATTTATGTGTGTGTGTCACTACAAAATTTACCTAGATTTAAGTGAGAATAAAAATTCTCTACCATCCTTTTTCTTTTGTTAATCTTTTGATAATCTAATGGTACATCAGCATTTGAAAAAATGAATGATCAAGATTGATAGATTTTTTTTCTCTCATACATTACTCATATTTAAATTATTCTCATAAAAAGATTAGCATCATGTCAACATTGACAGAAAATCCTTGTCCTTTAAGTGAACTACATAATTACTAAAGATAAATTTATGCCTGTGTGTGGGCCCAAATCTCAATTTGTACCATTACAACATGCTGCCAAATGGCCCAAATCTCAATTTGTACCATTACAACATGCACTTTACGGTATAAATTGAGATAAGTTCAATTTATACATATGAAAGTTGAGATATGCATGAAAAGGCATGCAGAAATACTGTACATAATCAATGATATAAGATCAACCTTACCTGTTTATATCGTAAATCTTCCCCTATATATGACCATAAGTCAATAAGGAGGAGAACGAACCAGACTATCTTCTCAAACCATTTTTTAAGCAAACCCTCCTTCGTGATCACGTTAAGGACAAGAGAACACAAACTGGCCACATTAATGGCAACGCCTAATGGATAGAGATATCTAGACAAATCCGCCATCCATTCGTCCCGGTCAAAGCACTTACTGTCATCATATATGACATAATAATAGAGGAATAAAGGATCCGTTGTGATTTTATTGGCACACCATATAATAGGAACTATATAGGCCACTTGACGCAAGACTTTGCCCACTTTAGTGCCATAAGAAGATGTCGATGATTGCCCTCTTCGTATTTGTCCTGAGTCGTCCGGGTTTGTTCCATTGCTATTTCCAGCAGAAAGTTGCCTTGCACTAGCTAGTTCTATATTATCCTCCAAGTCGAAGCTCTGAGTCCTAATAAAAAATTTTAATAGATTAGGCCCGGTGGCTTTGTGCATGTTCATCCACTATAGAATTTGAAACACAAATACTAATGTAGGCACTAAAGTTAAAATTCTTTCACAATTATTCAGCAATAATGATCCAAATTGTCTGACCAAGAAATAAGATTCTTGAATTAAATTAGCAAATTGCAAGACATTAATCGCATAGCAATACACCAAGTACTACTTGCATCACAATAAGAATTTGTAAAAGAAACAAATTTAAAAATAAAATCATGGAACTAATCAAATAACTACGAATATTATACTATATATATAATAACATATGTGAAATTCTTATTGCTAACGTGGGAAATCCTTTTATCCTATAGCTTAAATATGTTAGAGAGTTTCATATAGGGTAAAATATGTTAGAGAGTTCCACATATGAAACAAGATAATAAGACAAATTTTCCATTGAAACCTTAAAAATTAATGAAAGAGTACATATATTAATGAATGCCAAAATTCAATAGGCTAGTTATTTTGAGTTACAAAATTATTCATATAGATGTACCACTTCTCATAAATACATAAAAAGTATCACTTCTGAAATTAATAAATACTACAGTTTAGTTTCCATACAAAATATAATAAATGTGGATAAATATCCAACAATAAATTTACTCTTGATCCAAAATTTTGGAATATGTAACATGTTTGTTACATATGCAAGTAATATATTGTTTTATTAAACAAATAATGAGTGTGAAAAATCAAATATGACAAAATAATAGAGATTGAATTCTAAATATGAACAGTCCACCTTTTACTCCATTTTCACAGCTCTGCTTAAATTTTAACACTAGATACTTTTTGAGGAGTGATACAGACTACATATGTTAGAAGACAATCTTACAACCAAAAAGATAAAAAGGGTCTTTTAGCCACAACATTCATTAGTATATATATCATTCTCTTAGTTTTTATATTTTTAATATGGGATTCATTTCATCTTTTTACTTCCCATATAGAACTCCCTAACAGCTCTAATTAACTAGGCTATCAAATTTGATGGATTTTGAGAAACTCTGAAGGTGGTCATGATTGTCTTAAGACATCTTCGGAACCCATAACCCATTATTCAAATATTATTTCCTTTTAATTTTAATCTATCTTGGATATTTAATTTTGCAAACAATTATTCTAGTCAATTTGAGTGGAAAACTGCACATTTGTCATGCTAGTTATATTTACTTGATATCAACTTAATAGTTTCTTTTTTTATTTTTTTTAAGAAAAAACAATACCACAAATATTGTAAAACCTCAAATTTTACCAAGGATGAAATTGAAAATATTTTAAAAATTTATGTAAAAATGCAAGGATCAAAAAGTTATATTTTAAAAATTTAGATTAAAAAGTGTAATTTTTAAACAGTTGAGGGACAAATTATAATTTGACAGGATTGCACAGTCTTCTTCAACCTCCAGCCGCTCACTTTCTCTCTCTCTCCTCATTTTTCTCTCCAACCACTCCATTCTCGCGAGCTCGACTTTGACTCATTGTTCGGACCTCATCCAACCTCCGTTTTAGCCAAATTTGATACCTTGGAAAGCTCGTGCGACGTAAATTCCATAGTCACTAATCTTGTCAAGTTTTATGATTGTTTGGATGTTCGTTTCAGTAGAGGAAGTTCTGTCATTAACCAACTTTTATTTTTCTAGATCCCAGCAAAACTAGGCTATTTCGACTCCGACCAACGCCATTTTCATGATAAGCGTGTCGAGGACAACAAAACCCTCCTAGCCGTACGTCTCGTCACCGTGGTCGCCGGAATCCGTCCCCGAAAAGTCACCGTCAACCGCAACGTACGACGAAGGTGAGTTTTCTGACCTCTTGAACTCGAAATTTAGTTCTGAACGCGTCTACGGACTCGTTTTTAAGTGTAGAATCCATTTTTAGGGGTATTTTTCCTATAAGGCAGTCGTGTTAAAATTTTTTTTATATTGTGTTACTTTGTGGATTCGATCCGAAACGGCGATAATTACTTTAGAAATCGAGGTTTTTGGAATGATTAATAGTCTATATTGACGTAGGAGTTCTATCCTAATCTTTTAGTAATTTTTATGTTAAAGTAGAATTTATTTAAAATATACATATAATTTTGAAAGTGTGTTGATTATTTTCGGAGATATATCGTGGATTGCTTTGGAAGTATTTTGTGACTTATTTGGTGAAAATTTATGGCTTTATGACAGGTCTATAAATTTTGGTTTATTGAATTAGTAGCGGTTATGCTACCGAAATTTTATAAATAAAAATGAGAGTTTTCAAAATATCGAATCTTATATATATTGTATTGATTGCATGGTAACTTATCTGAATTGTTTTGTTAACTTAAATAAAATAAAAGTCCACCATCCTAGTCATTATGTGATATTATCAATAGCTATTCATATGATACAACTTTATGTCGGGGTTACTACACGGGGTATTTTCTAGTATGTCTACCAGGGTTACTGTATTTTCTGCTATTCATATGATACGACTTTATGTCGGGGTTATTGCGCAGAGTATTTTCTGGTATGGTTACCAGGGTCACGGTGTGCCAAATGTTATTTTTCTTATTCAAAATAATTTACTGAAAACTATAAGTCACCGGATATATGACTAGGGAACAGAATTTACCTTGTTTTGAGTAAATGACATGACTTGATATAAACATTTAAATATTATATAACTATTCTAGTAGCCTATATGTTTTATGAAATAGTTTATTGAATTTGTTAAACTGTTAAGCGTGCAGAGTTTTAATAATAATTTTTTAAAGTGGTTTTCGAAATCTTATCGAGAATGAAATCCTACTGAGCACTAGCTCACCCCTCCTTTATTTTTCCCCTTCCAAGGAATGTGCAGGGTGACTTTGGTGGTCATCAGGCGGATTAGGTAGAAGACCAAGGAAATCAGGGGTTATGCCCGTGATATGGATATTTAGTTTATTTCATTTCAAGTTTGATATTTAGAGTTGGATGTTCTTGGAACTCATTTAAGGAACTTACATTCGATGTATTTAAGGCATTGTATTAAAAACACCAGAGTTGTGGAATTTCGCTTGAGATTCTAAGTGAATATGAATTCTAATTAAGATAAGTTGATTTCATGGCTAAATGTTTTACGATTTAATTTATTACTATGAATCCATGATTCTTAGCAAGTGCTCACATATCTGTGGGAATGATCTCCATCGAAATTATTTTAGAATGTTTTGAAGTTTTTAATTTTATTATTCGTAATGTTTTATTTCGATACTCCGGAGTATCCAAAACAGGAAAATTTTCTTTATTTTTTTAAAATTGAAAATTTCTATCTATTAATATTTACAATTCTATCACGGCCCAAGGCCCGAGTCGTGACAAATATAAAGTGATGTTTTGCAGCTATATATATATATATATATTTAGATTCTATGGTCAATGAATCCTAACATTTTAAAGTTAGAACGAATCAATCAAATCCATTCATTGTATTCTCTCTCCTTAAAAAAATTCTCTTTTCTCTTTAATTTAAATACAATATATGAATTTTTATCCTAACTCTTTAAAGTTATAAAGTACTGACCATAGAAATTCTCTATATATATAGAGAGAGAGGATAATTCTAAACAACTAATTAAATATTACATTGATTTTCAAAAATAAATAAATAAATAAATTATTACATTGGATTTGGTTCATTGATTTTACATAAATGGTTGTTAACTAAATCAAAACAAGTGAAAATAAATAAATTTAATGGCTAATAATTGAGATATTAAATTTCCTATGTCAATGCGCACCGAGACGAAAAGAATTATATATAGGTAAAGTAATAACATTTGACGCTTTAAACATTGGGAAACAAAATTAAGATATTGGAATATCAACTAATGTATTCACATAAGCAGACAAGGAGATCGCAATTACTTATATATATATATATATATATATATATATATTCATATCTTTCCTTCCTCTTATAATGTGAACTCATAGATAGGTTAGCCAATTGCAATAAATATATATATATTTATAAATATATATATTCAGCTATCAAAGCTTCTACAGTAAATTTAAGAGTAAAATTGTAACTTCGAATGCTTAAAACTCAAATTGATATTAGATAATATGTCCTAGTATTTGAGATCATTTTAGCCAATCAAAGTGCTTCCGTTCCTAAGAAGATTGATCTTTGATAATATTATCTTAGCATTTTGAGATGCTTCATTCTTTAAAGAACCAGAAGAAGGGTCATGAGGCTTTATGACATTAAAACTCAACATGAGTAAAGCGTACGACCGCATCGAATGGCCCTTAAAAATTATTCTTGTCAAGACACAATTTCCTCTAAAGTGGATCCACTTGATCATGGATTGCATTACCAAGATGGAGCTGGGTTATATTATCATGGACATGTCAGAGGCAAAGTGAATCTGTCATGAGGAATTCGGCAATGGTGTCCTCTCTCTCCATACATTTTCCTCTTATGTGCTGAAGCTTTTTTAAGTCCCAATAGGAACTCATAGCAGAATGGAAACCTATTGGGCTTTAGATGCTATAGAGATACTCCTTTGATTAGTCATTTTTTCTTTCCGAATGTTAGTGTTGTGTTTTGTAGAGTTGAATCTCGAAGCTACAATGAATTATAGAAAATACTAAGGACCATGAACGTGGTTCAGGTCAGAAAGTTAACTTCAAGAAATTGTGTACTATTTTTAGCCTAAAAGTTAAGGAGTAGTCGAGGCAGGAATTCAAGTCCCTCCTTAACCTAGAAGATATCAACACTCATTATCAGTATTTAGGCCTGCCCTCCACGGTTGGAAGAGCGAGAAAGAGACTGTTTAATTCATTGAAGGATCGAGATTGAAAGAAGCTCAGAAGCTGGAAGAGCTATAGGTTCTCAATAGGAGGCAAAGGCGTCCTCCTCAAAGTGGTGGCACAACCCATCCCATCTTATTCTATGAGTATCTTCAGGCTGTCGGCTTCCTTCTGTCAAGAACTAGACGCTTTCATGGCTGGGTCCTGGTGGGGCTCAATTTAAGTACTGGAAATAATAAGATTAGTTGGGCCAAATGGGCTTCAGAGATTTAATTTTCTTCAATCAAGCTTTGCTAGCCAAGCAAGCTTGGAGACTTGTGACCAACCAGGGATCGCTCATCTTCAAGGCTCTCAAGTCCAAGTACTTCAAGAAGAATTCCTTCCTTGAAGCCACAGTTAAACCGTGATCGTCAAATTTGTGGAGAAGCCTTTTGTGGGGAAGCGATCTCTTGTCCAAAGGAGTACGGTGAAGAGTTGGTAATGGCTTAAGTATTAGTATGAACAAGGATCCTTGGCTTCCACGCCCCCACCTTTTCAAGCTAATCTCTCGTAATAATCCTGCGGTTTTGAAGGTGAGCTCACTGCTCACTCTAGATGGTCGCATTTTGGATGCTGGAAAGTTCGAGACCTGTGAGGAAGACAAAAGTTTAATAATGTCAACCCCTCATAATATCAATCCTAAGTCTGACTCTTTCACCTAGTACTTCGACAAAAAAGGCATTTACACTGTGAAAATTGGCTATCGGCTTGCATTGGACAGCCTTCCTAAAGAGGAGTGCTCCAATCCATGAGTCTTGAGAAGGTGATGGCAACTGCTGTGGAATTTGCAAATCCCTTCCAAAGTTAAAGTCTTCATTTGAAGAGCCTGGAATGGAGCCCTCTCTATGCTCTCCAATTTGTTCTAGAGAAAAATTCCAATCAACCCTTGTTACAAGTTGTGTGGTGAAGAGATGGAATCAACAGAGCATGCCCTGTTTCAATGTGAGGTAGCCTCTTTAGTGTGGGAATCGTTAGATCTTTGGCCTCAGCTAAACGCTGTCTCTAATCTCCCTGCACTTAAAAGCTTTGGGAAAACTTTCTATGTCAACTTCCAAGGAAGATTTGGAAAGATTGTGTATGGTTCTGTAGGGCATCTGGTTCAATGGGAACAATGTCAATCATCAAGGCAATGTATGTGAAGTTGGAGAGCTGGTTGAATGGTCTCTAAACCCACTGACCAAATTTAAAGGCTCTCGTTCCTCCCAACAGGTCCCCTCCCCCCGTTTCAGCACTGCACCTTCCTACTCCCCAGCAGGTCTCCCATTTTGACGTCCCAAAACCCAAGACAGATGCAGTGTGAAGCCTGGTAGGGGAGTTATGGTGTTTGGTGTGGTTAGGGATGACAATGAATCAGATTGGATCGGGTTTAGCATTTACCAAACCTGACTCAAAACTTTTTAGGGGTGTCCCAAACCTGACTCATATCCCAAATGGGTTGCTACTTTCTGTCTCAAACCCAAACTTGATTGGAAGGACTTGGCCCGAACTCGATTAGTTAACCTCGATTTAGTTTTTAACTAATGATATAATTAGTATCAAAAAACCAATATAAAAAAAATAATAAAAAAATAGACAAATTAGTTATGATATTCACAATTCTTTTAAAACAATTTCAAATTCATATAAAAACTCTGACAATTAACAATGAAAAACTTGGATACCATGTAATAAGTTCTTTTAATACACAGTTATAGATTTAAAGATTTTTTATGTTTATATATAGACTAAGTTACAAGATCGAATCAAGGAAAGAAAACTTGCCCCAAACTCGATTTGAAGTTTTTAAGGGTTGTCTCAAACTTGACCCATATCCGGAATGGATTGCTATTTTTTCCCCAAACCCTCTGCGAATAGACCGAGTTTGGATAGGGTTTGAATCAAATTAAGTATTTTTATCATTCATAGTTATGGTCAATGATGGAAATAGCAAAGCGTTAGCAACACTATCAAAGCCTGTTAGGGGAGATTTTCCTCCAGAAAATGGTAAGTTTTTGGCCTCGAAGGAAAGTTTGATACTAGCTGAACTATTAAGCTTGTCTAGTTTTCTGAGTTGAAGTGGATGCAAGTAATGTTGCTAGAGAAACGAAGTTGGCTGCCTTGTCGATAATATTAAGGCCTTCGCAATCAAGGTTGGGGTTCAAAAATGTCAAACCATTCAACAAGAAAGGAATGATTTAGCTCATAACCTCACTTCTTTGGCCTTCTTTTCCATGATAGAATAGCTTTGGCATAGCTACTGCCTTGCAATTTGTTAGTCTTTATCAATTTGCTAGTGTGCTTTGTTTGTATTAAAAAAAAAAAGTGCAAGAAGCTAAAGGTTATTAAAATTGTAATGAGTGGAAATATTTGCACCCCCTCTAAATATTAAAATTGTAATAAAATAAAAAATTATTAACATTTTTTTCTCTTAATGATTTATGAATCATCATTTTCTTCCTTATTGATTCAAAAAATATCATCTTATCTCTTTTTTTTTACTAGAGTTAATAGTATTTGAGAGGGTTTTTTGACTTTTCAAAGATCATCATGGGAGACAATGATGATTCATTAATCGTCAAGGGAGAAAAGGAAAATAACTCTAAAGTAAATTATACTCACATCCTTAAGAGCTATTTGGTAAGAGAGATTTGATTGGATTGAATATGATGTCTTTTACAATATAATATAATTAATATAGTATGAGATTGGACAAAAAAATATGTTAGTGTTATATCCTTTTCATAAAATAAGGCTATTTTAAATTTATTCACAAAGACTAAAATTATTTGAAATTTTTTAAAATAAATTAAATTAGGTTAAAAATATTTAAATTATTTTTTGAAAAATAAATCTGATTATAAATTTTAATAATATTATTTATTTTATAATTATTATTAAAAATTTCAATTCTTGAATATTTTATAAATCATAAAAAAATTAATTTTTAAAATAAATTTATTTTTCCATGTGAATAATTTGAAGAAGGATGAAAATAATAATAATAATAAGAATAATAATAAGAATAAATACACTAAAAGCTATTCACATGCTCGGTAGGCCAGATTTGTCTCACCAACATGAGCCTAACCGATTGTATAGTGTTAGAGCCAACAAACATTGGATTGGATTAAAATTCATCCAATCTCATGTAACAAACACACTTTTATAGTTTGGTATTGAGAATTTTAAATGAAAATGTTTGATTATCTTACTATAACGAGTTATTTGTTTTTTTCTACTTAATATTTATCAAATCTGAATTAGATATTTTAAGGTTTTTTTTTTTCTCAGTGGTCAAACAATTTAAAAATATCAAAAAAAAAAAACAACTTAAAATGGTAACAAATTATTTTTCACTTAATTCCAAATCGTTATATTACATTTAATTTATTTTCTTTTAAATTTTCTTGTTTCACATGTAAGCCTCTCCAATATATCTACCTAAGTTATTTCGGTAATAGATTTTCTTTTAAACCCAGTGCCCAAATGTTATTTCCTTCGAACTCTAAGATTGCCTCAGCTATTTAATTTACAAATTGCCGTTTTTAGTTTGAGTGGAAAAACTGTACATTTTATCATGTTGCACTCTTTTTGAATAAAAAGATAAACATTTGTGATATTTACTTCTAATAGGAAGTAAATTACACAGAACAAACTTAATAGGTCATTTGCCTTTTCCTAGAAAAAACATTACTTAATTAAGATAGAGCCATCAATAAACTAATATACAATACATAAAGATAGACAAAGTAAACCTTAACATAAAATTAAGAATTTCGTTACATATATAAAATTAAGGGTTTTATATACAATTTTTTAAGTACATTACTTTTTAAAAAATAATTAATTTTGGCTGTGCCATATGTGTCCCCACCCGTAATTATTATATGGATTTATTTATAACATTCCAACTAAAATGAAATTTTTTAATGTGATAGGTTGCCAAAGTGGTGGCAACCATCCTTGTCTTGCTTCTAATATCAAGTACAAGGTTCAAATGTTTAGCATCACATTTGTAGCAATTGGTTCACCTCTCTCGTTTCTGAGAGCTGATCCCCGAGTCACATCACAATGATTATTGTTATTGATCTCAATCATATTAAAAATAAAAAAAAATTAAAAAAAAAAAAAAGTAAATGACATTTTTTTATGCCAAGTACAAAATTACCTTAAACTAGCCATCTTGAATATCTAGGTGGAGAGAGCTTTTAAGAAGATCCAATAGTAGTCCACCTAACAAAGTGAGTAAACAAAATAAATCATGAAACTTTTAATTTAAAAAAAATAATAATAAAATAAAATCGATAAAAACTAATAATAATAATAAAATAAAACAAAACAAATAAATCAATGACCTTGGAATTTCTACTTAACACTCAGATTTCAGTTTCGCAAAAGAACTTTAAAATGTCTATACATCTCCACGTCATTGACTCAATCTGTATAAAGATCAAAGAAACTAACACATGAAAGAAACTCTATCAAAAATGTTTTCAGGAAATTGTGCAAGGGTGCATTAAGATAATTTATTAGATGATTGAAGAACTCCTCCTCTCACTGTATTATATATGCGATTTTTGTGATTAAAAAAACCTGCACCAACTTATGGTGCCACCATACCACATCCACGTATAATCTCATCCCTTGAATTAAACTTTATCAATGTAGTGGCCACAGGTCCAAGCCCAATATACCTAAGTCCAAAAGTTTATTAGAGGCTGGCTCGACATGTCGGTCGACATGGGCTTATAGCCCAATACTCTGTTTGGTCAACGAGTCCAATGACTCTGACTGCCCAAATTCAATACACCTATGGTAGACTAACCCATTGGTTCGATCGATCGAGCCCAAAGGTTATGCCCACATGGCCCAAGATACACTATGAACGAGCTCAACAGGTTGGTTGACATGACATCAACCTAAAGTTCATAATCCGACTCCAACTCATTCTCCGTGAGTCTAATTACATTAGGACTCAACCATTCACGAGATAAGGCACAATTCGTCTAGGACTCATCTTTATCATTCCCTACAATTTAGGGATGACTATTACCATCCCTCATTCTACTCAAACTCGGACTCTAAGCCTCCTGAAACTGGGCTTCATCCGACTTTGTACGATCACTTGCCTATAAAAGGGTCGTTACAACATTAAGCCAAGCATCGAATCCTTCTTACATACCGTTACTCTATTAGATTCTCATTTAACATATTTGAGATCCAACTTCGGCCACCTATTATAGCGGAACTCTCATAGTATCATCTACTTTATCATCCAGCACATTCCCTCCGCCGTCTCGATCGAATTCACCAATATGATGCCCACAATCACATGGTGTAGGGAGCAGTCTGAGCATCCTCCTAGGCAGTCGTAGGTTGCCTCCTTACAGACGATGACTTGAAAATATGTATAAAATTTTTGAGCTGTAAATGTCATATTTTATGGTTTTGAAAATTTCATCATTATTTTGTATTGTATATACGTATATGCATATTTAAACTCTGAACTACGAGGGTTTTGATCCTCTGTAGATAATTGAGGTACGTAGGCATTTGAGAGTGCCCAAACTCAAGCCTAAAATATTTCAGAAAATATTTTTGAATTGTAAATAATGCATATATTTTGTTTTATGGATAAAAATGATTCTACTGAAAGTTTTTAAATGTTCTTGTGGTTAAATTATGGTAGACCTGAAGTCTTGAAAATGGTAGTGGAGAAAATGAATGAATTTTAGAAGTGTTTATGATTTTATTTGTAGGTTTTGTAAAAATTGGGATGTTCGAAAAACAGAGGAAACTCTGTCTGTTTTTCTGCAAAATTTTTAATTGAATAAATGGTTTACTAGTTTTAATAGAAAAAGAAAAAAAAATTCCCACCACATTTTCCCGTAGTTGATAAAAAAAATGTTTTAATTGGGTTCACTCCACAGATTCCTAAGTTAATTGTTTAAAGAAAAGGCTTTCGGAATCCGTTGGAGTACCGGGAGGGCTTCTCACGGATTCAAGAGGTTAAATCCGAGTTGGGTCCCTTTATGAATCGCCACCATCTTGGGTCATCGTCAATGCTACTTTAGCCAATGGTCTTGATCCATTTCGTTGCCATTGTCTTCCACTTACATTGCCTTGTAGTCCATTCGGTTTACGCTGTCCAACAGCATAGATCACATATATTTTTCGTCCTATCTCTACCACGATGACGCTTTACTACTTTTCCATTACTTTTATTATTTAGTCTATTGACTTGAGCATTAAATAGTCTTTGGCCAATACTCCACCAATGTTAAAATCATCCACTTTCCTTGTTTGATTTGTGTAGGACACAAGTTGTCAAGTTCTAAAGAAGCTGACCGACGAGGCTTACTTTCTATCGATATACTGTAGTTCGACTCCACTACAATTAGCTCTTTAATAAAAGAAATCATCCCATAAAGCTCTTGAGATTTTGGACTTTTTTTAATAAAAAAAAAATTTATTAAAAAAAGTCAAATTTTAGAAGTTATTTCTGCAAGTCATTTTTTAATTAAAAAAATTGTAAAAAAAAAAAGTTTTTTTTAATAAAAGGAAGAATAAAATAGTAAACGAGCCAATAACAATAACCCTGTAAGTGCAAACACCACATGGTGAAGAGTGTTGCAATAGCAATAGCTTATGCACCTAGCCAAACAAAAGGTTTTTCGAGTCCATAGCAGAAGATAATTTGAGTGCGGAGAGAGAGAAGGAGAGAATGATTAAACCCCACCTAAATCAATGTCGATTGCTATATATGATAACTGACTTATGCACCAACAAAAGTAAAGAAAAAGAAGAAACAACCATCCTTAATATTTTCATTTTTATAATGCAAATACTTAATTGTGTCCATATTGCATTTTCAACTCTCCTCTCTCTCTTCTTTTTTTTTTTTTTTAGGGTGAAAATCATTTTGATTCCTAAGTTTTAAAAAATGATAAAATTTTTAACTACGTTGAAAAAAATGATCAAATCATTCCTAATATTTCCAAAGTATTAAATTAGTTCTTTTCTTCAATTGGCTAACTGTCAAATCTAACAAAAAATAAGAAAAGATTATTTTACCCCTCACTTTATTTATAACACATATAATGACCGTTACTAAAAATTACAATTAGTTAAAAATATTTAAAAATTAAAATTAAAATAATATTTAAAATCTACAAATATAGAAAATCTTTACCATCAAGATGGACGGTGAAGATTAAGCATAATAAACTTAAATAAATAAAACATATCGTTATCAACCTCGATCCTTCATGAGTTGGCAGCCTCCATCGCCACAACATTAGGTTTCACCTCAACCTCAAACCACCATAACAGCTAGTTTCACAGCTAATCAAACTAGCAGTCTTAGACACCACCTCCATCGTCGACTACAGTCACCACCATAACCACAACATCACCATCTTCATCACACCACAACCACAACATCACCACAAACCTATCTGGTTTCAACGAATTACCCAGGTCGCACCTAGGTTTTTTAAAGAACAAACACACTCACCTAGGTTCATCTTCTGGTTTTAAGGAACCCAAATTGCACCTGGATTCATTTGAAGAAGACAAACGAATCTAGACCAGTTACAAACAAATCTTATGTGATCCCCACAGAGTGAAAGAGAGAGTGACGAAACAATGGCGACGGAGGAGCAGGACGCGAGCAGCGTGGACCAAATGGATGAGGAGTTCACCATCTGGAATAAGAACACGCCATTCCTGGATTTGATTTTGGGGCTTGTTTTGTGGGTACCGAGCGTTCAATGAAATTACAAGCTGAATTTGTTGTTTTGCGATTTCAAGATTTGATGGAATTTGTTTGATGAAACTAAAGTTTAGTTTTCGACTAGATGTTAATGGATGATAAGGGCTTGTAGTTTTGGAGAGGGTGAGAGTTGTTAAAGATGATAGTATTGAGATATAGGCATTGTTGTTTATTTGATAACTATGTTTGTGAAGTAATGACTTGGTGATTTTGTTTTCTGTGAATATAGTTTGAATTTCAAGTTGGCAATATTGGTTCGTTAGGTGAAGATGTAGCAGACGGTAAGTTAACGGGGAAGTGAATAGAGTGAGGTGTACGTCCCTAAGGCCCAATTTTGTAGGTGTGAAGACTAGCAGTTATGAGTGGAACGAACACAAGCACTTGGGTTCATCTTCTAGTTTCAACGAACCAAAGCTACTGGGCTCATCTTTTTCGAATGAACCCAGTCCTGGGTTCATTTGAACTTTTTTTTTTTTTTTTAAGTTTATTTTTCTTTTGTTTTTATTTTTATTTTTAATTTGTCAAATTTTTATTTTTAATTTCTTGCTTTATATTTTTATTAGTTGATCATTCATTGGTTGAAACCTATTTTTTTAATTTAAATTTTTTATCTATTATTTAAAATATCTCTAAGAGTCATATTCAATGTTAGTTTGATTATCAATTAACTAATAAGAGAGACTAATTTTACCTTCTTCCAAACATTAGAGATGATTTGATTCTTTTCCGAAACATATAGTTAAACATTTAATCACTTCCCAAAATTTAAGGACCAAAATGTTTTTTTTTTTACCCTTTTTCTAATATATTGAATCTATTTTGTGGGTGATTAATTTCCTAGTAAACAAAAGGAGTGAGACCCTTTTCTCCTTCTTTTCATTTTCTTTTTAATTTTTTAGTTTTACAATTATTCAATAAAATTATTAGGATTTGGTTTTTCCTTCTCAAATTAAGATAAAGAAAATATCAATTTCGAAAAAGTTACAAAAGATATATTAGGTAATGAGTGCAGTGTGTCAATGAAATAGATTTTTTTCAAAAATATAATGGGGGTGAACTAATTAAAGGGGTGCACATACAATCTTGTAGGGTGCAAACATCACTACTCTTTAGATCAATATCTTAGGGAAGAGTAGAGGTATTTGCACTCCAATAAAGTTGTATGTACATCTCTTTAGTAAATTCACCCAATTAAAGATTATTTTATTAAGTTATAATTTAAAATTATGATTTATTTGATATTAAAAGTATAATTTCTTTAATTTTATTGTACTATATATTTGTAAATAAACGTTATCGTAACTATTACTTTACATATATTGTGATCGTGTTAAAATATTTGATGGGGTGAACCTACAAATGTGTACAAATAATTTGGAGGGGTGTAGATATTAATCCTCCTTAGGAAATTGGGCAAGATCAGATTTGGCACAAATTTATAAAGTAATTATTAAATATTTGAGCATCAATATTTACACCCCTTTCAAATTGTGTACACACGCCTTTAAAAAAATCCCAAATTTTAAAATATATATATATCACATGTATTTATAAAAATATAATACAATAAAATTAAGAAAAGAATACTTTTATATAGTAAATGGGTTATATTTATAAATTATAATTTCTTATAAACTTTTCTAATTGGATATATTTTTATAAATGGGGTGTATACATAGTTTCAATATGGTGCACATACGTCCTGGTAGATCTTTTTGTGTGCAGTTACAAGCATGACACGGGCACCCCACAAGGTAACTAGCCTGATTTAACACCAACCCACATTCAACATCATATTCTCATTCAAATGCAGATTTTATATATATATATATATATATATAATTGATTTCATTAATAGCAACATACCTGTGAATCTAAAAAAATAATTTCCTGAATACAACGTGCTTGTGAATCTTAAAATAAACAATAATAATAATAATAAATAACTGTTGAATAAAATTAATTGTTTTTTTATCATTTTCTTATCTTAACTTCAAATTTGAGATAATTATTTTAAAAAATTAAAAGAAAAATAATTAGTAGGTTTACATACTAGTGGAAGTTAAAAATTGCTTTCGTTTAAGTTTAAATATGTTTTGTTTTTTTAACAAAAAAATATATCAGGTCAAAACAGGGTCCGGTATGGAACACCTCTCAAACGAGTTTTGCATGAAAATCAACAACTCGTTCAAATCATGAGTTGGGTATGAAGCACTCAAAATGTTAGAGCAGACTGATCCGGCTCATCGTCATTTCTAGGTCCAACATTAGGCTCATTTCTTGTAATTAATTTACTATATACAAAAAAATTAAAAATTAAAATACAAAACAACAACAACAAAAACAGGAAAGAAGTGATGGACAGCAAGAATAAGGGAATTTCATATAAAATATCTATTTTAGAAGAAGACGATTTAAAAAGAGAAGTACAAAGAGAAACTGAAAGTTCAGGGAAAGTAAAAGTAACCAACCTTATTAAACACTAGCCTATCATTTTCATGATAAAGTCTCTTATACCAAAAACCCATTCGCATCACCGCATGCAGCAAAACAAAATAATCCAAGTCAGAACTCACATGAGAATTTGATGTGAATGTGTGAGAGAGAACTACTAAAAGGTCTGCACCTATATTAGCGAGAATGTAGATCAAGTACACAAATTTATGCTGCTTTGGCCACCAGTAATATTAAGGTGGACAGCTTTGTCCCGCCGGCCCTGAAATTTTTAATAAATTATTACCTTTCGCCATCACAGAGAAAATGTTACCTTTCGCCATCACAGAGAAAGGCGCGGATGGATTAGGTCTGCCAAACTATTTAGAAGCCATTGGGGTTCGACCCTCTTCTGAAGAACAATTATTTTTATAAAAAATATTAATTTTACGAAACACTGAGTTTTAAAAATTTTTAGAAAACTCAATAAACCCTAAATCCATAAAACAATGAAATAAAATAATACAAAAAAAATTAAAAATAAGATTTTTACCTTATGTATTGATCTCTGTAGATTGCTCACCACCTAACCTTTCTTGATATGTCTCTACACCAAAAAACTAGTGAGTAGGCACAGTTATATAGAATTGTGCTTACTTTCTTTTGATTTCTTTTTTAAAAAGAATCAACAATATATTTAAGAGGTGAGTTTATGATTTTGGTTATACTAAAAGAAAACTTTTTCTTTTTTTTTCAAAGAACGTAAAGCAAAACCAAAATATATCTTCTATTAGGAAAAGAAAACTATTTTTTTTCTATTTATAGGCAACTACTTAAGGTTTTAATTAATCAAATTAACATTAAGCTCCAAATTTATTAAAATTAAACTTTTACCCCATATAACATAATTAATTCAAAATTAATTCATGTTATACTTTAAAATTAAACATGTGACCTATAATTAATTCATAATTAATTTATACCCCGTCACAACTGAGAATCAAATTCAAAACCTCTTATAAAATTAATTAAATAATTATTAATTCATAATTAATAATTAGCTAATTAATTATTAAATAATTTGAATAATCAATATTATTCAAATATTCAGTGAACACAAATTTTGCTATTTGCGTAACAATTATAATTGGACGGTCCAATTATAATATTCTATATACAAGTTTCTTATAGTGAAATGAGCTATCAAGGGAACCCGATGGACCTACAATTTTGAGCTCCAATAATATCGAAATTATTAATTAAACTCTTTAATTAATAATTTACTATTATTAATCTTAGAGTTACTCAACTAAAAATCTAAGATTGCACTCTCAAAATTGTAGATGTTTTTATACAATCTGAAATTTTCAGTGTCCATTGATTTAATCACTACATATGATTTGACCCTTCATAAATAGTTCATAATTGGAGCTAGGTTAAAATGTCCGTTTTACCCCTCTAATTATTTCTTAATCCTTAAGTACCACTGATTCTCTAATGAACAATATATCCATAACAACTTATGAATTTATCTTTCCATTTTCATATGAATGGAAAGTTGAGCGCTCATATTGTTCAAGACCTAAATCAACACTTAAGAGAACTACTTCTCTACTTCTCGCAAGAAGGAGTGGATTCCACTATTGTATAGAATGTTCTCAGCTACTTACTAAATCATATCCCCAAAGTACGAAGTTATTGACCGGACATCTACACCGATCTCACCCATGTAAATTAAAGGATATAACTCAACAAGCAGGAGTCCATAATACACTCAGGATTAAAATCAATTCATATATGATCATCTGGTTGATAAATATAAATCTCTGAGTTTAACGGATATTAATAAGAGAATTATATTTATTGTGGTCCAGTCATATATAATCTTTATTATATAAGGTACCTCAATTTTCATGTCACTACATGAATAGTCTCGGATAAGACTATCGTACCGAATACAAAATGGACCGCAACTGTAGATTTACCACAAATAAAGTACCCAGCTTTATTTGTTTTCTACGGACTCTTTAGATTACTTATTTCAAATTAAATCCGCCTGTATATAACACTTATATACTTAGTTTGAAATTACATCAGTAATCAATGATGTTTCTCATGATATATACAATTTTTACAAAATATATAAATTGAATAAAATGAATACTTTATTATTTATAAAACCGTTTACATTATTACAAGCTTTTGGGGCATAAAACCCAACACCTTGCCCACAAGAAAATAGGGCGCATTCTCTCCCTTTTTTCTGTCATCAAATATATTATATTGGCAGGTACAGTTGCAAACACTTACATGCTGGTGGTTAGTTGATGGTATGAATTTTATTTTTGTTATGGAAAAATTTTAATTTAGCCCCTGATGTTTGATGAAATATTACTTGTTTATTAGCTTTATATTTCAAATTTTTATCATCCCTAACATTTCGGAAATACATTAATTTAGTCCCTCTGATAAAAAAAAATAATAGTCAAACATGATAGACAGGGCAAGAAGACGGATTTACCCTTGATATAATTTAAAATAGTTAAAACAATGTAATTATCCTTTTAAAAACTGATAATTACAAAATAATCATTCATATTATTTCAAAATTGTCATTGACCACCTTCCAATCAAAATTTTGACACATCATTGAATCAATATTTTTAATTCAATTTATTATTAGTAAATATTTTGATTAAAAAATAATATTTTTAATATAAAATAATTAAAAAAAATTCTTCTTCATCTTCTACCTCTCATCATCTTTATCATCTTTTACATTCATCAAAATTATCATCTCCACTATTTTCATCAAACTAACATTATCCAAATTAAACATCTAATATCAAACCAAACATATTTCAAATCTTAAAAAAAAAAAAAAAAATGTTTATAAATTTTTTTTAAAAAAAAAAAGTTTATGTAAATAAAAAAAAAAATGGAGATGGCAGCGCCATCTTCAAGCAGTCTCCACCGTCGGATACTAGTCTTTAACGGTGGAGACCTTTTGGTCTCTATCGCTGGAGACCAAATCTCGTCTCCGGCGATGGAGACCAGCGTTGGTCTCCACAATGGAGACCTGGAGATCAGTCAGTCTCTATCGCTGAAGAACAGAAACTAGTGTTGGTATCCTCACTGGAGACCAGGCTGGATACTTGACCTCTGATTCGGCGATGGAAACTAGTTTTTTTATTTCCCTCGTCTGAAGGAAAATGGTCTCCATGGGAGACCAGTTCTGGTCTCCCATAGAGATCTTATTATTATTATTATTATTATTTGTTTTTTAACTTAAAATTTTTTTATATATTAAATTAAATATATATTAAAAACATATAAATATATTCAAGTTAAAATGATTAAATTAGCCCTCTCCCTATTAAGATTGACTAATATTTGATTAATAGAATGACTAAATTGGTACATTTTCTAAATATTAGGGATGACGGGAATTCGAAATGCAAACGTTAGTAAAAAAGTAATATTTTACCAAACATTAGAGACTAAATTAAAATTTCCCCTTTCGTTATCCATCACGGTTCAATCCTTTTTTCCATCAAAATATGTTACTTCTTTTTTTTCTTTTTTTAAATCCAATTTAATCCCTTCCCCTATCACAACATATTGTTTTTTTTTCTCTTTTTTTCTTGTTATACAAATTAAACTTCAAATTTGAAATATTTTAACTTCGCAAATTATTATACTCATTTTGAATTTTTTTCTTTATCACAAATTAGATCATATTTATACGAATTAGAGAATAAGACATACAGTATTGTTTAATTTTAATAGGTCTTAGTTTATTCATGATTATTGATATGAATTATTTTTCTTTTATATAAACTATTTTATATAATAAAATTTATAAATAAAAATACTCATATAAACTATAATTATTTTTATTATTACTTTTTTATTTTATTTTACTTTGTTATACATCACATGCATTTATGAGATAAAAATGGATTACAAATATAGCTTGATTAATAACTTTAATAATAAATATATGTAGTTTGGTAACATATATTTATTTGTAATCGGAGCAGCAACTCTCATCATATAATAGACATATACCTAAATCAAGTTTTTGTTTATTTTTTTAATAATATGAAATTTGAACTTCTCTTGATAAGGAGAAGAGAGTTTGTGTATAATCAATTCACAATTAGTGTGCTTTTGTTTTTATACTTGTATAAAAAATTTTGTATTTTAATTATTTTTATTTCATATAATGTCCTTCAAGTAATTGAAGAAAAAATTGCAAAAAAAAAAAAAAACTCATATATCATAGTTTTTTTATATTATAATTATTATATAAAAGTATCCCCCTCACGTAGATTTTTTCATTCGTCACTGGAGTTGTTGTTAGGAATTATTGTGGGCATTTTTGCGATCATAAGAATGGGTTGACAAAGACTTAGGGATGGGTCCAGTATGATATTTTATGAGAAGAGACCCAAGAGGCTGGTCAATTAGTCAAAGGTCAAATGAAGGAATATATGGTCGTCTCTTAACTTGTGGACGCGAGCGCATCTGATCGTATGACTGACCGTTTTAATTACTGAGTGACTGATCGTATCTGATCGCTTGAAAGCCTGGTCACAAGTTGTGGTCGCCAAGTCAATCTAGTCGCTATCAAGAAATGCTCGATAGTATTCTCCAAAAGCTATCGGAACGATCAGGAGGTGTTCTTATCTTATCGTCAGTCGTAAGGTCAGATCACTTGGACAAACTGCTCGCTGGGTGCAATATTTGATAGCTTGAATAGTCTGTTCTTTCAAGGTGTTCGTTAAATTTGACCAAGTTGACCTTCTAGAAGGCTGATTCAGTTTAATTCAGGAAAGAAGTCAACTTTCCTATTTCCATGCAAATCAAATCACGACATTCTTGACAATTGCTGTAGATACAGTGGAAATAATCTTGAGAGATATTATCTTAATTAATGTATATTATTTTTTGCCTTATCTATAATATTCTTAAACCTATTCAAATTATAACATCTTCTCGGGATGAAATTCATTGTAAAACCAGAAAGCAAGCAAGAAGTATATACGGTTACTCTGAAAGAATAAAGGGTGACAGTTGTGGACGTAGGACATTACTTTGTCGAACAACGTAAAAATCATTGTATCCTGCTTGTTTTGATTCTTCTCATTATTTTTCTGTTTGTTAGTTGTTATTTCGCAAGTATTGGGCTTTAAGAACCAAGTTGACCAAAATTAAATGTCAACATCTTTTGGCGCTAAAAGGAGGGTCTAAACTTTACGATTCTGTAATCGTTTTAATACAGTTGTGATTCGTGAATATGGCCAGGATCAAGATAACCGGGATTGTTGCATTGGAAGCTGACCAATTAGAAGGTCACCAGGGCCAAGGTCACGCTGCAAAAACTTCCAGTGCGACTTTGCCTCCACTTCCCCCGCATCAAGTTGCCGTTGGTGGAGATGCTGTACCAATCTAGCAGCAGCGCCAGGAAGCGTTGGAGAATACAATGGCACAATTGACGGAGGCAATCAAGGCTCTGACACAAGCTCAGGCTCAGGCGGTCCCCAGGAATGCAGATCTCCAACGCCAGCCAGTGGATGTCATACCTGCTAGAAAAAGAAGAGGCTGTTGGAGCAAGGGTACAGCCGGCAGGTTCCGTCCATTCCTCAAATTTACGCTTCAAAGAAGGCGAACGTCAGGCTCGTAAAGAGGAAATAGCGTCTCGCCCACCTAGTCTGAGGATAAGGGTGAGCCAGGATGGCAGCCGTCGCGTAGAGGGTAATGAGCGAGCTCATGGATGCGGGGAGGAACGTGTGCGCCAAGGAGAGTCGTACCGTGCAGAGAGCTTGCATAGAAGAAACAGGTCACGTGAAAGAATGCCAGTTGACTGAGAGAGATCACGTGATCGTGTCTCAAGAAATAGGGAAAGCAGAAGGAGTCACCAATCCCTTGCGAGATCAATTGAGCAGCAGGACCTAATGGTAGAAGAATTAATGTAGAGGGTTCAACAATTGGAGGCAAGACCTGGGCTCCACGGTCAAGCAAAGGTGCAAGAAAAGAGAACTCCTTTTACAAAGGAAGTTGAGATGGAGCCATTACCATTAAAATTCAAGCTTCCAAGTGTCCCACTCTACAACAG
This sequence comes from Dimocarpus longan, assembly GCA_022984855.1. Taxonomy (NCBI): domain Eukaryota; kingdom Viridiplantae; phylum Streptophyta; class Magnoliopsida; order Sapindales; family Sapindaceae; genus Dimocarpus; species Dimocarpus longan. Next base: position 9,698,573 of record CM041013.1, read on the forward strand.
GGACAGTGATCCATATGACCATATAGATGCTTTCAATGTCCAGATGGATCTATAAACATCGAACCCTCTAGTCAAGTGCCGAGTGTTCCTAGCCACTTTGGGCAACGTGCCAGAGGCATGGCTGAGGAGTCTTCCAGCTCGTAGTATCAATAGTTGGGATGAATGTCAGAGGAAGTTCATCGATCAGTACAAGGCACTAAGAAAATAGCTCGCGCCAACTTGCCACCTAACGATGGTCTTTTAGAAGCGGGATGAGACATTAAAGGACTATATCGCTAGGTTCAGAAGTGAGGTGAATAATGTGAAAAACCCCTCAGATGAAAGGATCCTAACAGCAATTTTAGTGGAACTTTAAAAAAAAATGGAAAGCTTTACGAGAGCATTTATAGGTCCCCTGTAAAAAACCTTGGCGAGTTTTATGATCGAGCAGTAAAAGAGATTCGTTAGGAAAATACTTTTTGACAAAGAAGATCCAGCAATTAGAAGAACGGAGTGAGCAGTTCTCACCAAGGAAGAAAGAGGGGTCAAGGTGAGAGCGAAGAGAGCAATCCCAGAAATCGCTCCAACAATCAGGTAGCGAAGTGGGCAAGGAACGAGCCTTGAAGAAAGACATCCTCGCCGTGAAATAGCTACCAGAACTACAGTGTCTTGACAAACAGACAAGACAGAATTTACAAAGCAGAGAAAAGACGGGAGAATTTTGGGAAGCCAAGTCCCACGAACATCCCGAACAGATTTCAAGACTCAAGGAAGTATTGTGCCTACCATGATGAGACAGGGCACTACACTTCCCAATGCAGGGAGCTCAGGGATGCAATAGAAGACTTAATCAAGAGAGGTTGCTTGAAGGGGTATGTAGTGTGACCAGAAGATCAGCTTCCCCAACATAGGCATCAACCTGCCCAACATCATCTTGATCCGACTCCGCAACCTACCCAACAACAACAACCTCAGCAAACAGTTGATCAGGACCATAGGCTACATCATAACCTAAAAAAAATAAATCTACTTCATATTAGAATTACAAGACCATAAAATTAAACATAATAAAAGATAAGAAAACTTAGTGGATTGAAGCTTCGCCGTAAAATTTCTTCCTCTGCTTTGCTCCTCCTCTCCAACTCTCTCTCTCTCTTTCTCTAAACTACTTGTTGTTTTGGTTTTTGATGAGATGCTTAGAATGGTGATTCCAAGGCCTATTTATAGACAAAGTTTATCTCCAATTACATCATCGTATGCATAATATTTTCCTAATTTTTCATCATTTTGCATCATCGCTTACATCATGGTTTACTTACCTCATTCAAGTTAACTTTCAAATTACATCATTGTTACATCATGGTTCACCTACCCTATGCAAGTAAACTTTTATATTACATCATTGCTTACATCATAATTTTCATTGCATCATTTCTTACATCAGTATGACATAATATTTATTTTTAGAATATTCAATCTTTAAACTGCGATAACTTCTTTATGCGATCTCTGATTCCAATAATTCTTGAGGCAATGAACTGCTTCGAATGACATTCAGTTTGTAGCGATGATCTTGTCTCGAACAATAACACTTTATGGGGTCCACATGCACTTTTTCATCAATTTTATTCTAAAAATAAAAAATACAAACATATGAAATAATTTACTTAATAATACTAAAAATATCAAGAACTAAGTAAGAATTCAAGTTTAAAAAAATAAAATAACTCTATAAAAATAGAGTTATCAGGGATCAGTCCAGATGTTATATCGCACAGATTAAATATCAATTCTCACCATCGGCCAATTCGTCAAAAGAGGAGGCCAATGACGGAAGAACATTATGAAGCACTTAGAGAAAAAGTGGCAAAACTCCTAGAGAACAGATTCATAAGGAAGGCCCATCACTCATCTGGGTAGCAAATCCAGTTTTGGTAAAGAAGAAGAACGAGAAGTGGAGAACTTGTATTGATTTCACTTATCTGAATAAAGCATGTCCAAAAGACAGTTTTTCTCTACCAAGAATTGATCAACTCATGGATGGTACAGTTGGTCACCAGCTCCTTAGTTTTATTGACACTTATTCGGGGTATAACCAAATCCCAATGAACCCTGACGACAAGGAGCACACTTCATTCGTCACTGACCGTGGGCTATATTGCTATAAGGTAATGCCGTTTGGGTTGAAAAATACTGGAGCAACCTATCAGCGGTTGGTCAACATGATGTTTGAAGACCTTATTGGTAGAACAATGGAGGTATATGTAGACGACATGTTGGTGAAGTCTAAGCAAAAATCCGAGCATGTGCGCAACCTGGGAGAGATGTTCCAGATCCTGAGAAAATTTCGGATGAAACTGAATCATTTGAAGTGTGCATTTGGAGTGACTTCAAACAAGTTTTTAGGTTTCATGGTCAACAATAGGGGGATTGAAGCAAATTCCAAGAAGATTAAAGCTTTTATTGACATGAAATCACCCATCAGGATCAAAGAAGTAAGGAGCCTGAATGGCCAGGTTACTGCTTTTAGTAGATTCATATCCAGATCAATGAATAAGTGTATCCCTTTCTTTGATGTGTTGAAAAAAGCAAAGAACTTTCAATGGACTGAAGAATGTGAAATGGCTTTTTAACAACTGAAAAAGTATATGAGCCGAGCACCATTGCTTTTTAAGTCTGTAGAAGGGGAAAAACTTATTGTTTACTTGGGGGATACTCAACACACCTTTAGTGCAGCCTTAATTCAAGAAGAGAACGGGATATAACTTCCTGTATACTACATAAGTAAGAGGTTGCTTGACGCAGAGACCAGATATACCCCTATGGAGAATCTGGTGTATTGTTTAATGGTTGGATCAAGAAAGCTTCACCCCTATTTCCAAGCCCATACGATTGAAGTACCGACCAAGTATCCATTGAAGCAAGTTCTTCAGAAGCCTGACATCTCAGGTCGCTTACTTAAATAGGCCATTGAGCTAGCCCAATTTGAAATAGAGTTCAAACTCCGGACAGCAATTAAGGGGCAGGTGCTAGCAGATTTTGTGGTTGAATTTACAGAACCATGGAGTGAAGAAGCCAAATCCTCTGAAGGCCTGTTTTGGGAGTTGTACGTAAATGGATCCTCAAGTGAGCAGAAGGCCGAGGCAGCAATTAAGGGTCATCGGATTTTGTGCGCTTTAAGGTTTAAGTTGAAAGATACAAACAATGAGGTAGAGTATGAAACGCTGCTAGCAGGGCTAAGACTGGCCAAAGAAGTACGAGCAAAACGAGTAAAGACATACAACGAATCTCAGCTTGTAATATGTCAAGTTCGAGAGGAGTATCAGGCCAAGGGATCCAAGATGAATATTTATTTGCAAAAAGTCCGGGAGATGTTGGCTGTGTTTGAAAGATATGAAGTGCACCATGTTCCGCAATCACAGAATTCTCATGCAGACGCATTAGCCCATCTTGCCACAGCAAAGGATGCCGATTTCATGGGGACTGTACCAGTAGAGATCCTGCCAGTCCCTAGCACAGAACGACTGGACAAGATGATGGTGATTATTATTTCATAAGACTCTTGGATGAATCCTTTGATTGAGTATTTACAAGATGGAAGATTGTCTAAGGATAAGCTAGAAGCTCGTCGTCTTCGAGCCTGAGTAGCTCGGTACTACATTTATGAAGATAGGCTTTACAAAAGAGGATTCTCGACCCCATTGCTCAGATGTATTAATGGCACAGACTGCCAAATCATTTTTGAAAACATCTATGGCGGGCTTTATGATAATCATGTCGGGGGGCTGTCTTTGGCTCAGAAGGCTCTTCGACAAAGATTCTATTGGTCAATTATGAAGCAAGATGCAATTGAAATCGTTAAGAGATGTGATAAATGTCAGAGGTTCGCCAAGGTTCCACGAGTCCCACCAGCTTTCCTGAAGTAGATGGTCAGTCCATGGCCTTTTGCCGTTTGGGGTATGGATCTGATTGGCTCGTTTCCAATAGCTCAAGGAAAATACAATCATGCAATATTGTCGGTGGATTATTTTACAAAGTGGGTAGAAGCTAAAGAGCTTACTGAAATATCCACTACCAAAGTCAAGAAGTTTGTCTGGGAGAATATTATTTGCAGGTTTGGAGTTCCTTAGTAGATCATGACGGATAATGGAACCCAGTTCAGCAGTGAGTAATTCCAGAAGTTTTGCAAAAACCTTGGAATTAAGAAAAGCTTTTCAGCTGTGGACCACCCACAAGCGAATGGGCAGGTTGAAGCGGTCAACAAGATTATCAAACAAAACTTGAAGATTAAACTGGAAGCAATGAAATGAGCCTGGGTTAATGAGTTACAGAAAATATTGTGGGCCTACAGAACAATTGCTCGCAACACTACTGGGAAACTCCTTTCTCGTTAGTGTATGGATCATAAGCAATGATTCCAGCAGAGTATGAAGTCGCTAGTCAACGCAGAGCAATGTTTAGATAGACGGATAACGACCAGTTGCTCGCGGCTAATTTGGAACTGCTCGAGGAAGCAAGAGATGAAGCTCGAATGAGAGTCGCTATTTACCAATAGAGGGTCGCCAGATTTTATAACAGGAAAGTCTGAGTTCGGAGCTTCAAGCCTGGTGATTTGGTCTTGCGTCTCATTCTACCAACTGCTCGAAAAGCCAGTGATGGAACTCTTGGCCCAAACTGGGAAGGCTCTTATGTTATAAAGGGTAGTCTAGAAAATGGAGCTTATCACCTGGCTAACTTGAATGGGGCAGAAGTCCCCCGAGCATAGAATGCCAAGAATCTTCGGCCGTATTATGTTTGACTTCTTTAGTTCATAGCTTATTTAATTCATTTATCTTATCTGACTTGTATGAATGCAACTATTCCATCAAAAAAGATTCTCTTCGTAAAGCAATTTCTGATCATTTCATCCTTATTCGGTAATTCATTGTTTATTTCTACTCATGCTTTGGAAGGTTTAATTGCTACCTGTGAGCGAGTAGACTCTGGAAGGTGCAATTAATACCTATAAGTAAATGCTCTAGAAGATATTATTACTACCTGTGAGTAGCCGGGCTCTGGAAGGAGTAATCATTATCTGTGAGCTAAAAATGTCTTGGAAGGTCTCAACATAGCCTGTGAGCGATCAAGCTCTGGAAGGAATGCTTATAGCCTGTGGACTTATAAAATAATCCTGGAAGATCTATGTAGCCTATGAGCGAGCAAGCTCTGGAATGAACATTTGATCTGTGGATTTATATGCTGGGAGGAACCAATACTACCTGTGAAATTTTACAAACTTTGGGAGAGCTAACGATCTCATATGAACTATGGGCATTGCAATTTAGTTGATACTTGCTTCAGATATGTTATTACAATCGGATTTGATTAGCGGTCAGAGTTGTTCACCATTTACTGTTAATAAAAAACAAGGAAGTGAGAAACAGATAAAAGAAGTAAATTGCATTAAAGTCCACGAGCTAAATAAATTGTGTTACAAATGAAGTTAAAAGAATTGAAAATTTTCTAAGTATTGCTAGGAGGAATATCCTGCTCGCCTATGGCCTCTACTGAAGCTTTGCTTTCATCCTTAATAACAATTGGCTAGGAAAAGCTTGAAGAAGGTCCTGGACGAGCTGATGGAGCACGATCAAAAAAAGGAACCAGATTTTGAGAAGTTTCACTATGCGATGCTGCAGAAGTAGAGCTTCTGAGCTGATTTGAGAGTACTTTTGAAGCAAAATGGGCTGGGCCTGATTGGGAAGCTAGAAGGCTGGCTTCTAACTGAGCTTCTTGCATTGCCATTGCCACGTACGTTTTTACCTCTTCCACGGCTTCCAAGCAAAAGAATGAGATGTCCACATCTGGCCGCTTAATCTATAAGTTATATAAAAACAAACTTCCTGTTCTTTCTTCCGCTTCTTTAATTAAAGCCTTAATGCGGCTCAATGCGGCTCTGTTCCAAGACTAGTTTTTCTTTGGTGAAAATCACCTCTTGCTGTATTGATTCAATAATCTTCTTAGCCTCGTCAGCTCCATGCTTGTGTGAGGCTAGCTCCTCTTTCAGCCTCTTATTCTCCTCTTTCAAATTCTTCTCCGAGCGATGGGCCGTATCCAGCTTCCTCTTCAGATCATTGCCTTCCTCTTTCAACGAGGTGATAGCACTATTTTGGTATTTGATAGACTTTTGCAGCTCCATTATCTGTCTCAAGGATTTCTCATGACTTTGTTCTAGGTCGTGGAAGGCCTTCCAAGATAGTTCAGCCTCCAACTTAAAGGAGTCTGCTTCGCCCTAAATTTTGTTCTTCTCGTCCTCTAGAGAGTTTATGGCCACCTCCATGGTAGCTTTCTCCTCGGGTCAATCGAAAATTTCTCTGAGAAGCTTCATGTAGGTCATGGATGCCTAAAATAAGATGTTAGTAAAACAATAAAGGACAAAAAAGAAATAAAAGCGACAAGAACGGAAACTTACGAGCAAGTTGTGGAAACCCAGATAGTTAATCAGCCTTTTGCCCTTCATTTCTTCATTGTAAAGGCCAGGCTTCTTCATACAAAGAAACTAGGGCGCGCGATCCAGGAGATCATTGTAATATATCCCCGCGTCAAAGTCCTGGACCTGTTCTTCGACAACGAGCTATTTTACCCAACGTTTTTTGGCATTTTTTTAAGGGGGCCACCGCTTCGCCTTTGTCAGTGTCTTGGAGGCATGGAGCAGACGAGCTACTAGCAGTGGAAGCTGATTATGAAGTAGGCTCCTTGTGAATATCTTTACTTGAAGGCTTTCTTCCTACCGATTTGAGTCTCATGCCTCGAGTAGAGGGTGCGGCAGAATCCTTTTCAATAGTCGATCTTGTGGGGGTTTTGTAGTCATTTGGGAATTAGAACCCCCAGTAGCTTAGTCAGTTTTCTTTGGAGGAGGAGCCTTACCAGGAAAGGATTGCTCGAAGTGGAGCCACACCATTGTTGAAGATTAGCTTCCTTACAAGGTCGATACTTCCTTCCCAAAGGCTTCAAAAGCAGAAGAAATTTCCTTATCTTTGCGAGCCCTCGGATCAAAGCACTTGTCAAGCAATTTTTGGTCGGTCGGAAGAGCAAAATCGTGTAATTAAAGGAGGTGCTCAATTGGTGGTTGGTCGTCCAGAAGAGTTTTCACCTCTATAAATGTTTACAGCAAAGCTAATTCCTCGCTTGTCAATGCGATCTCACTCTTGGCAATGTCTATAAGAAAGTAAATATTAATAATGAGCAGTATATGTGTAAAGCAGTAACATAATACTTACTTGGAGAATAGCAAAAGGAAAAGTTTTTGAGGTTGGACAAAGGGAGACAGGACGTGTAAAACCAGCGCATCTTGTAATCACCTATGTTGGATTTACCAACCCCTTTTAGAAGGTTTACTTTATAAGGAGAGTTTCGAGCCGATGTATAATAAAATTCATCTTTTTTCTCTAATTTAAGGCCCATGGTGCTTTTAAAAAGAAAAAGATATTGGATCATTGCAGGAGTTAGTGGAGGAAGATCATTTTTTAGAAAAATTGAAGCAAGAGCAGTAATGTGAGCATAAGAATTGGGAGTGAGCTGAAATGGGGCGAGGTTAAGGTCATTTAAAAGGCCAACCAGGTAATGATGGACTGGAAATCTAAAGCCAGCTTCTATGTGCTGGCGGCTAGTAAAAAAGAATCCCTTAAGAGGGTAGGTTGCATGGTCTTGGGTTTAAGGCACCATTGCCCAATACCCAAAAGGCAAGAAGAAATCCTCAGCAATGGGTTTAGGCTCGCTGGGACTAATAGAAGACTTGTGTCTAAAAAAAGGGGTGTGAGCAGGAGGATTATGGTGTCCTGAAGGGTCTGATGCGACCTCACCACTCTGAGAGGTCGAGTTATCAGTATTTCCAATTTGGTAGAGCTTCTCCTCAGAATTCACGTCAGCAACTCCCACTTTATGGTCTTGACGACTATGACCAGACATCTACAAAAGTAACAATGGGGGTCAGGTCATGAATAGCAGACCAGAATTCAGTGTTTAAGGTTATTTCTATTCTCCTAAAGATCAAGTCGCACGTACAGGGGTTTATCGAGTGCAGGGAAGCCTATTTGCAAGCCTAATGGGATACAGAAATTATCCAACGTCAACAAAACTCCCAACTCGACCAGAGTTGAGGTACTAGATGGCTATAGATAAGAAAGGTTATGTATAAATATATGGTTTATACAATCAAGCAAGTGTTTATTTAGGTTCTTTAGGTCTTATCATACTGAGAATGCAAATAGGAATATTCATGCAAACGAAATGACGGATTCACATATATAATCCAACAATGTAAGAAAAAATTATAACTAAAAAGATTGAGGAAAGTCATGGAAGTTTACCTTGAGAATGGAGGATTTCAGCGACAAAGAAAAAAATGCAGAACAAGCGATGGCAGACAAGAGAAAGTTGAAGACAAAGAGGCGTCTGTTCTTGAAAATGACTAGTAAAGATAGAAAATGAAACGACTAAAGGTTTATATATAGTTGTTGTCTTGAAGCTCTAGCCGTCAGATCAAGACAGCTGTGTAACAATCATTAATCTAGTGGTGCAGTGCGAAATCCGCGATTTTTTCATTATGTGCAGCCAGTGAAGAAACGTGCATTAAATGCGTATTAATAGTGCACGACATGTAACGTGCAGTAAACTGACACCTAGGGAAGCGTCGCGTGTTAAGGGATAAGTTAATATTTGAAAGAGCAACATAACGAATTCCGCCAAAATTACCTCGAGAATGAGCTCGTTGTTTCCAGTGCAAGGAATGTACTGAAAGTAAGAGGGCTGGTGTTGTGGACATTTTTGCGATCATAAGAATGGGCTGACAAAGGCCCAAGGATGGGCCCAGTATGATATTTTATGAGAAGAGGCCTATGAGGCTGGTCAATTAATCAAAGGTCAAAGGAGGGAATATATGGTCATCTTTTAGCCTGTGGACCTGAATGCGATCATCTCTTAACCTGTGGACCCAAACGCATCTGATGGTATGACTGACCATTTTAATTACTAAGTGACTGATCGTATCTGATCGCGTGAAGGCCTGGTCACAAGTTGTGGTTGCCAATTCAAACTAGTCGCTGTCAAGAACTACTCGATAGTATTCTCCAAAGGCTATCCGAATGATCAAGAGGTGTTCTTATCTGATCATCGGTCGTGTAGGCAGATCATTTGGACAAACCGCTCGTTGGGTGCAATATCTGATCACTTGAGTAAACTATTCGCTCAAGGTACTCATTAAATTTGATCAAATTGACAATCTAGAAGGCCGATTCAATTTAGTTCAGGAAAGAAGTCAACTTGCTTATTTCCATACAAATCAAATCACGTCATTCTTGGCAATTACTACAGATATGGTGGAGATAATCTTGGGAGATATTATTTAAATTAATATATATTATTTTTTACCTTATCCGTAAGATTCTTAAACCTATTCAAATTATAACATCTCCTCTATAAATAGGGGATGAAATTCATTGTAAAACCCAAAAGCAAGCAAGAAGTATATATGGTTACTTTGAAAGAATAAAAGGTGACAGTCATAGACGTAGGCCATTACTTTGTCGAATCACGTAAAAATCATTGTGTCCTGCTTGTTTTAATTCTTATTATTATTATTATTCTGTTTGTTAGTTACTGTTTCGTAGATATTGGGCTTTAAGAACCGGGTTGATCAAAATTAAGTGTCAACAGGAATCATCATGGGAAAGTGATGGTGGCAATCGCTAAGCAATTGAGAGGTAATTACACCCCATACTTAGGAGATACGTTTGCCCTTAGAGAAGGTCTTTAGCTAGCTCATTCTTTGAGTTTGAAGATTGATTTTGTTGAGGTTAATGCTGTGAACGTAACTTTTGCTATTAGCTCATTTGAAATGTCTAGCGGAGTTTTTCTAGTCGATGATATTAAGGCTTTATATAAAGTTGTGGGTGGTTGTAAATGTCAAGTCATTTCTAAAATGAGAATCATTTGGCATATAAACTCGTTTCTCTAGGTTTGTCCTCTTCGGGCATTCTTGGTTGATAAGATGTCAATACAAATTGTATTTTCTTTTATGGTATTGGTATATAAAAGCTTCCTTTACTTAAAAATTAAAAAAAAAGCAAAAAAATCGTGTGGACGCATGACCCTTACGTTGACGAAGTTGGAATTAGTTAAAATAAGTCCTTTTCTCACATCTACAAATTACAAAGTTTCCCTCCTCATTTTACTTTTCAAAGTTATTATGAATTCGTGGAGAGAAGTCTTTCACATCCATCAATGAAAATATAGACATGGACAGAAATATGGAGGTAGACATGACCACGGTTCGGTTCGAACCGTGCGGTTCGAACCGAACCGTAACTGTAGAACCGAAACCAGAACATAAGGTTCTGGTTCCGGTTCGGAACCGAACCAGAACTGTTACTGTAGCGGTTCCTGTTCCGATTCTAATCTTAAAAGAACCAGAACCGTCGGTTCAAGAACCGATGAAACCGGAACCGACTTGAACCGGCAGTTCCGGTTCGGTTCCAGTTCTTAAATAAATTAATATAAAAAAAACAGAAAAAACTGTTGGGGCCAACGTTCGGGCCGCGTGGCCCCAACGGTCACACAGTCAATAGTCTGACTGTAGTCAGACCACTGATTGCTTGCAGACGGTGTTTGGGTTTTCGAAACCCAGACGCCGAACTGGCATCGCATCTGGGTTCTAGAAACCGAGAACCTAGATCTTTCCAGATTGGACGGCGCTTGGCATCGGATCTGGGTGATCTGGTACCCAGAACCCAGATCTTTCTAGATTGGATGCCGAATTGGCGTCTGGATCTAGGTTCTGGAAACACCTAGACGCCGATCTGGGTTCTGGAACCCAGATCGACGTCATGGAAACCCAGACGTCAGACGTCGATCTGGTTCCAGAAACCCAGACGTCGATCCCGTCGAACTCAGATTGACGTCTGGGTTTCCACCCATACCACCCAGACATCGTCGATCTGGGTTCCAGAACCCAGATCAGCGTCTGGGTTCCCAAAACCCAGATCCCAAACCCAGATCTGGGCTGGAACCCACCAGATCGGAAACAAAAAAATCAAAGAGAAGAATGAGAAGAGAGAGAGAGAAGAAAACAGACTAACAGAGAAATAGAAAAGAAAAGGAGAACCAGAGAAGAAAAAGACGAGAGAGTCAGAGAGAGAGAGAGAGAAGAGTGAGTGACGTCAGACTTGAGTCAGTGAGGGACTGAGGGTAAATTAGTAAATGGATAATCCGGTAATGGATTTTATAAATTAAAGCTAATTATGACTTGTGATTGTGAGTAATTTGGTCTTCAAATAATTAAATTTTTTATTTCGCTTGTGTATCCGGTATCGTCGTATCGATTTATTTTTTAATTTTAAAATATATTTTAATATTACTTTTTAAATTTTAAATTATCATTTTAAAAAAATGTTCCAGAACCGGAACCGAAACCGTTATAGAATCGAAACCAGAACCGAAACCTGAACCGTTATAGAACCATCGGTTCCAGAATCGAATCGGAACCGTATTATTTTGGCTAAGTTTCCGGTTCTAACTTTTTTAGAACTGGAACCGTCGGTTCGGAACCAAAATCGAAACCGAACCGAACCGTGGTCATGTCTATATGGAGGCTACAATTACTATGGTCTTTTTTTTTTTTTTTGCTCTCAATAAAACATTTACTTTCATTTTTAGTGAGAGAAATGTGGAACCAATCTCGACCTCGCAATTATTATCCAAAAAACTAGCCCGTACACTTCAAACTTAAAACTTTTGAAAGCATTAAATGTCAAGCGTCTGGACCCATGTGTCGACGAAGTTGAGAGAATAGTTAAAAATGTCTTTTATCTTTCAAAATTCAAAGATTCCTCGTGTTTTTATTTTTCAAATTTCTTATGAATTTGTAACAGACAAGGCTTTCACATTCCCCGATGAAAATACAAATATAGACAAAGATATATGGAGGCTACAATTACTTTGTTTTTTCAAGTGCAACTCCAACGTAGCACGAAAATGACATAAAACATCAATTTGATATATTTTTAATCTCCAGCCGAAACATTAAAGTTGTAGTCTCGAGATAATTTTTTTTTAGTATCAATAAACAGTATAATATCAATACTATTTATAATATAAAAAATGTTATTTAATAATAAATTAATTTAATTAAATATATATATTAAATTATTATAAAAAATATACTATTTAAAATATTTTATTGAGATTTTTAAAATAAATATAATATTAAATATATTTTAATATATTCTAAAATTTTTAATATATATTAGTTAAAGAATTATGTATAAAATATTATTTGAATATATCATTTACATCAATTTGATATAAAATATATTAGAATGTAAACAAATTTGATTTCAATATCAAACTAGTGTAAAATTTGATGTTATATGTTGGAGATAATCTTAGAGAAACGTGAAACTAATCTCGACCTCGCACTCCTACTAAGTATATTAAAAAAAAAAAAAAAAAAAAGAGAGATAAAGGTTGGTAACCAATGACACAGAATTTCACATCCCTAGAATTTGTTTGAAATTGAAATGATAATTTTGACCTTGATAAAATATAAGCATATCATTATAGGAAAAAAATAAAAATGTAAAAAATATTATAAACTTTAGGGTTGAAACAAATAAGTGAAAAGAGCTATATAGAGAATTCTAGAAATATAGAAAAAGAAGAAACTAGATATAAATATAGAGACAAAAGGTTATAAAAGAGTCTAAAGAGAGTAGTTTTTATTCATAAAAAGTGGGATACCATTTCACATAAGGTTAATACTTATTTATAGGCAACTGTTGGTTTTTATCAACCAATCAAATTTTATCAACACAATACAACTAATTAAATGCTACATATAACTTGCAAGTATGAATTTGGCAACTTGACAAGTTGATTATCATATAATTAATCAACTTGACAATTTGATTAATTAAATTTGAAATTTTCTTCTTCTTAAAAGTGAAAGATTACATTTATAACACTCCCTTTAGGCTTTCACTTACTTACCAACACTTAGATTTTGTCAAAAAAAAAAAAAAAAACTTGGTGAGACAAAACTATTGAAAGAAATAAGATCTACTGGATCTCAGTGTGTTGGACATGTTTGAATACTACCTCATTAAAAATCTTACCAATAAAACTTAATGAAATAAAACCTGATTAAGGAAAAAATAGTACAGTGCACGTATATCAAAAGTTATACTCCTCATGATGAATGTCTCATAATTAATTATGTAATTTACACAATTGACACATTCCAATACCATAAGCCAATTTAATGAATGTTGATATTGGTAATGTTGTGGTGAATAAATTTATAAGGTTATCTGTGAAACGGACTTGTTTAACATCAATTTATTGACTTTGTTAAAGCTCATGAGTATAAAAGAATTTTAGTGAGATATATTTAGTTCTGTCTCCCTTGATGTATCATTCTCTAATTTAAACAATGTATGTAGCATTATCCTCTTATATGATTGTTGGGGAATTTGATGTTGTATGTAGTTCACGTGTACTTTGGATATGATAAATGATAGATCTCAACCATATACATTCTCTCCTCGGTTTTTGCTTTATGAAGTCCAATGATTTCAGAATGGTTGGAGGATGTGACAACAAAAGTCTGTTTTGTGGAGTGCCATGAAATTGTTGTATCATTATAAGTAAAAACATATCCGATTAAAAAACGAGTTTTGTGAGGATCTGAAAGATATCCAATATTTGCATAACCAATCAAACATGTACTACTAGTAGATTTTAAATAAAATAATCCTAAATTTATTGCTCCACGAAGATAACGAAAAATATGTTTGACCTCATTCCAACGACATCATGTTAATTCAAAGCTGAACCTGACTAATAAATTTACTGAAAAAGCAATATCAGATCTAGTACATTGTGCTAAATATAATAAAACACTAACTGTACTCAGATATGGTACTTCTAGACCAAGTATCTGTTCATTATCTTCTTTATGTCGAAATGAATCCTTTTTAGGATCAAAAGACCGAACAACCATAAGGCTACTTAAGGGATAAACTTTATCCATATTGAATTGTTTTAAGATTTTTTTCAATCTATGCTCTTTGATAGATAAGTACTCCATATATTTTATGCTCAATCTCCTGGCCGAGACAATATTTTAAATCTTTCATTTCAAATTCTCTTTTCAAATATCAGCAATTCTTAGAGCTCTTCAGGAGTTCCAATTAAATTTATATCATTAATATATACTATTACAATTGCAAATCGAGATTCTAATTTCTTTATGAACACACATGGGCAAATAAGATTATTAATGTATCCTTCATTTGTTAAGTATTTGTTAAGGCGATTATACCATATTTGCATTGATTATTTTAATCCATACAAGAACCGTTGCAATTTAATTGGATAACATTGTTAACTTTTGATTTATATGCTTCAAGCATTTTAAATCCTTCAGAAATTTTCATATATATATATATATATATATATCAGTATCGAGTGACTCATATAAATATATTGTCACTACGTCTATAAGACATATTTGGAGTTCTTCTGAGACTGCCAAACTTATTAAAAATCTAAAAGTAATTGTATCCATCACAGGTGAATACGTCTCATCATAATCAATTTCTGGTCTCTACAAGAAACATTATGTAACAAACCTTACTTAATATCTTACAATCTCATTTTTCTCATTACATTTCCATACAAATACTCATTTGTACTTAATAGGTTTGATGTCTGCAGGTGTCTAGACTACAGGTCCAAGTTCTTTACATTTGCTTAAAAAACTTAATTCTACTTGAATTACATCTTTCTATTTAGGCCAATTGACAGGACCCAAACCAGACCTTATCTAGGCTCTCGTCTAGAGGATCCTGTCGGGCACTTCAACGAACTTTCTAAACCCGACTTGTCGGATTGAAGAAAATTCGAGAAGCGAACCCTTAACTTTCTTAGCCTGTTTACTCATTTAAACTTAAGAACTTAGTTTTTTAAAAAACAATTGGGAGTGATACAATTTTTCGCGATTTCATTTCAAAATAATTTTATAAAATTTCAGCAGCGTAACAGCTGCATTTTTAACAAATCCAAAATTTACTTACGAGTAAACAAACACTTCGACTATAGTTTCATTTCCTCTCAACTTCTGTATCCACAATCATGCAATATCATAATTTTTTCCATCAAAAATAAGCATGAACTTCATGCTAAAATGTACATGTATATACATCATATGTCAAATGCATAAATATTTACAATTATACAATTCAAAATACGAATACTTCTTCACAATTACATATTTATTTCATACATAAAATTTTACATCATCACATTATATGAGTCGCCCACCTATATATATACAAAATAAAGTGTCATCGTCTCGTCCACAGTAGCACTCAATGGAATGTAAATAAGCTACATAATAAAGAAAAAAGGTTTGTTCGTCACATATTAATAATACAAAATAACATTCCATAGTAATGCTTTACTTATATAAATATTAGAGGTTTTAAATTTTCAAAATCATTTATTATAAAAAGACCATGTGTATACCTAATGCACTCAAACCATCATGTGACGCTTTTTCAACTGACATCGACGTGAAGCTACTATAGTATCTCGACCACTACGTACGGAATTTACTTCATCGCCCGAGTGGTGTGAAATGCAGAATTTCTTCATCACAATTGTAGTACTCAATTCTATAATTCTAGTAACTACGTGAGAAATTTCTTCATCGCAACTATAGTGCCCATAAATCAAACCTTGACGACTATGTACGAAATTTCATCGCCCTATAGTGCCCAAAATTATAAGTCTAACCGACTACGTACGGAATTTCCACCTCGTCACGTAGCGCTAAATATTATGTAAACTATAGGTATATACATGGTTTCAAAACTCTTAACTCATTTCTTTTCGAAAACTTTTCATTTTTAAATTCTCCTTTCTAGACCCAATGTGAAGGTCATTTTACAAAACTTTAACTCATAATCTTGGAAATCATTTTACAAAGCTTTAACTACAATATTAACAAATATGTTTAAAAAAATAATGGAAATAGCGCAAGTGATAGGAGACTTACCTTGCTCCACGCAAGCTCAACTATCTGAACGGGCCTCTTGTGCCTCGCTTGCTTGCCCGTCACCTACATATTGATTTCTCATTATTACTTGCTTAATCACATAACTCAAAACTTAAAATAATATTTCTACTATACTTTTCTCTATTAACAAGTCTTTACTCTATAATTCTCCTAACTCGATTTTAATTCAACCGAGGCTCTCTACTTCCTATTTCTTTGTAAAAGTCCTACTTTTAGACCCCTAGGATCTTCCTCATATGGTTCGTTTGGTCTCCAGAGGTTTAAAACAAAAAGTCAACTTTTTAATGACCTATTTGACCAAGAAAAACATATTTAGAACCGGTGCTCATTTCATGTCCGTTTCTTTTTCAAGCATCTCCTTATCACATAACTAAGTCACCCGTAAAATTTCGTCGAAAAATTCTATCATTTATTATATCAAATCTAGGAAAAATGCCCTGTTTTGGGCAGTTTTCAATGCACTTTTTGCACCGAACGAGCGATGACGGTTTTTCTTTCATATCTAAGCTCTTTTTACCTAGTTATGATCAACTAAATTCATTCAATGCAATAAAAATTGCATTTGCTTAGCTATTTCACCTATCGACTCTCTAACAACACTATTTTACTCATAACTTGTGTAATTTTTATCGGAATTGCTCCGTTCCAAAACCTATGGTTTTCTATGACTTCTAAGTATTATTTGAGGTGTAGAATATCCACATATAAGTTAGAACAAGTCAGGTCTTACCAGACCCCTTTTTGAGCTCGGGATTGTTAACTTGCTTCTATGCACTATTTTACTCTCTACTAGATTGTAGGCTATTCTTTTACCTATATATATCCATGTCAAGTTTGTTAAGTCCTACTCATTTATGCATGCTTTTAGGACCCCAATTATGTCACAAACATCAACAAAACACATGCATAGCTACTGCCTTTCACCTTAGCCGAATTGCCCTTCACACTTCTAGTTTCTATTTTTCCAAATCTAACTCTACTATGAGCTTGTCTAATCATATTTGTGCATGATTTTAAACTTAAAGGGGTCAAAACACCATGGGGTTACATACCCCTTTATTGACCATGACCCTCCTTGCACAACACAACACTACTCTTTCAATTTCTACTATCAAATACACAAAAAGTGCAGATTTTTTTCATGCATGGCAGCTCACATCATTTAGCTCCTAAAATCCCTTGAACCCTAACCTTTTACTTTGGTTTCTTGTTTAATCTTTCAAGTTCTTTCTTGACAACACAAGTAGTTTAAGAACCTACTCTAAAACAAGCAAACTAACTTCATAAATTCATCATCCAAGCATATAAACTTACATACATAAAATTCCCATGTAAATAACATAAAACTCACTTGCTTTTGTGCTTGCTTTGCTTGGGTTAATAGTAGATGATCTCCCTAACCTATTTCCATCTTGATTTAGCCTTGAAAAGGGATGAAAAACACTTGAGATTGGAGGCTCCAAGCTGCCGTGAACACCCCTTGGTTGACCGACCCTCACTTCTCTTTTTCTCCCTCTTTTGCCGTTCACTTTTTGCTTGTTTCCATTTTTGTCGTGCAACATCATGGCTTTCAAGAGTTCATCCCTTTTTATATCATGATTGCTAATTTGCTAAGACTAAAATGCCCTTTTCTTGTATCTCATGTAACATTTTCCATAAAGAGACAAGTTTGACAATTCATGAATTTAAAATACTAATTGCATGACAATTAATATCTAATAATCCATATTTAACTTTTAATTTGTCATTCATTCATTGGTGCAAATCTAATGACATGGATTTTGACTTTTCTTCAAGCCCATTCCATGTAATACTCACACCATTCACACTAAAATCATAAGTTAATTGGGTTTGATTTTCCTAATCACTTTGTATTTGTACCAGGGTCAGCCAAACGACATCCGATTTGCGATTCGAAAATATAATCAACCTCAAATAATACTACTGAAGGCCTATGATTCAACCGTAACTCAATTCGAAGATTTCTAATACTGTAAAATAATAAATCTGGGTGAGGGCTTACACCAATCATGTCTTTGTCTACAGTCATCAAAGGTATATGGTTCAAACTCATCATTCATAATTTTGATAGCCATTATATATAAAAATATATCATCGATGATTGTTTCATCACGATTCTGTATATCTTCTACATAATTCATTAAAATTTCATTATTTTTGGAATCCTATAGCTCTACAGAGGTTTGTATATATTTAAGGGTTTTGCTCTCCTCAAGGAATAATAACTCTTTTAGAGTTGATTTTTCTGAGAATGTGGATGTTGTAGCTTGAGTATTATTTTCACTAGAATCGTGATTTTTCATTCTCCACTTCCACGAAATATTATATTTTGAGCCGATTGGCCTGCCATGTTTCTAGTTTACATTAGATGATTCATTTGATACATTCTGATTATATGATTCTACTGGAAAAATTATTCTAGCTGGTGTATTAGCAGTTGAAATATATAATTTTATTACTCTAGCAACATCTGTAAATACATCTAGTAACTTATTTGCAATCATCTGAAAATTGACTATCCTTCGTACTTCATTTTCATATTGGGTGGTATAAGGATTTAGATGAGATGTTGCTATCACATTCCATGAAAGTTTATTTTTCTCTCCAATAGTACCTTTTTTCTTATGTTTCTCTTCAGGATAAATATTTTCTCCCGTAATAGTGGGAATATTGTCTCATTAAAATGACAATCTGCAAAACGGGCAAAAAAAAAAAAAAACACTTGTTAATGGTTCAAGATATCTAATAATTGAAGGTGAATAAAAACCAACATATATCCCCAAAAGACGTTGAGGTCTTATTTTGGTTCGTTGAGGCGGTGTAATAAGGACTTATACAACACAACAAAAAATGTGTAAGTAAGAAATATTAGGTTCACGTCTAACCACAAGTTGTAATGGAGAGTACTGGTGATAGGTTGTTGGCTTATGACAAATCAATGTTGCTACATGTAAAACAGCATGTCTATAGGCAAAAGTGATAATTTTGTCTGTAATAACTAAGTTTTGGCAATTACCTGAATGCGCTTGATGAATGATTGTGCTAGACCATTATAGGTATGTACATATGGAATTGGATGTTCAACATCAATTCCAACTGATTTGCAATAATCATTAAATGCTTTTAATGTAAATTTACCAACATTACCTAGTTGTATGCTATTAATTGGATAATCTGAAAATTATGCTTGAAATTTAATAATCTGAGCAAACAACCTAACAAAAGCAAAGTGACGACTAGATAACAAGCGCACATGTGACCACCTTGCAGGTGTATAAATTAATACCATAAAATAACGAAATGATCCACTTGTTGGATGAATAGGTCTACATATATCTCCTTAAATTCTTTACAGAAAAGATGGAGACTCAAAACCAATATTAGAAATAGATGTTTTAACCATCAATTTTACTTGTGAACAAACAGTGCATATATTATCATTGGATGATAGAATCTTTAGGTTCTTTAATGAATGTCCATGAAAATTTTTAATAATTCTACGCATCATTGTAGATCCTAGATGACCAAGATGGTCATGTCAAAGTTGAAATGTTGTTGGTTTTGAGAGTTTTTGGCTCAAAACTACGTAAGTTTTAATTGATCTTATAATTGTATAATATAATCTAGATAAGAAAGTTTTAAGCTTTTCTAAAATAGGCTTCTGATATGAAATAATTTTAGTGATGCATAGATATTCAATATTCTTTTTATTTGTAGTTTCAATATGATATCTGTTGCTGTGTATATCTTTGAAATTGAGTAGATTTCTTCTAAATCTACTTGAGTATAAAACACCATTTATACATTACTTGGTACCATTTGTTAACAAGATTATGATTCTTCCAAAACCTTCTATTAAGTCTATAGGACCTGATATAGTATTTACTTTAACTTTGGTCACTAATAAATTTAAGAAATATTTCTTATTTTGAATAATAATAGGTGTTGTTGCACTGTCGCCAGTACATATATTTTCACATTTACTTTTGAAAATAGATAATTCATCCATATCAATCTTTCATTAAATAAATAATATATTAGTACATCATGACAACAAAATATAAAGCAAAAAATTAACTCCCTTCTAAAAAGGTAAAAAATTGTGTACTAACATAATTTCTAAGTAAAAGAAAAAGATACAAAAATTAACATAATAGTATTAAGTAAATAATTTTCTTAATTGACATGAATATTTCCATTACCGATTAAGTGATCTATTTTTTCATCTGTATTTTTAAAAAAATCTGACACATCTAGATTTGTGATGTCTATTGAATTATCATCTTGTTCTGCAAAATTTGTTTCAATTTTCTTTTCTTTCCCCTTCACAGAGGCCAGATATAGATCAACTAGATATTTGGCCATACGATAGATAAGCGACTAGTGCATGTTTAGGGGTCTTTTTCTCTATATTTTTGCCCTTATCATGTTTGACGTTATAAACATTTCACTTTTGGGGCATATTTTTCTAGTTTCAATGACTCGAAAATTTATGACCACCACGACTATGAGAACCATGTTCACATCCATGTTTATGTCCACGGCCTTTGTTCAATGTAGCATTTACTTTTGGAGGTGCCAGGGCACCAATTGGGTGGAGTTCATGATTTTTCATCAAAATCTTATAATTTTGTTTTACCACTAAAAAACATGAAATTAATTCAGAGTACTTTGTAAATCTACGCTTTTTATATTATCACTACAGAAGCACATTAGAGACATGAAAAATAGTATATGTCTTTTCTAATAAATCTGCATCAATCAATGTTTTACTACACAAGTTCAGTTGTGAAGTTATCTTAAACGGGGCATAATTGTAATCAGCAACTGATTTGAAATCTTGTAATCTCAGATGGCTCCACTCATACCTAGCTCTAAGAAGGACAATAGTTTTCTAATGGTCATACCTATCTTTCAAATTTTTCCATAGAGCTAGTGGATCTTTAACTGTGAGAAATTAAGTCTTTAGGCTCTCATGTAAATGACGACACAACAATCATTGCACTAGTTTTATCTTTTAGAGATGTTTCATTATTATTTCTAATAATATTAGCTAAGTTTTTGGATTGTAAGTACAACTTTATATCAAGAATCCATGACAGATAGTTTTTTTCAAAAATATCAAGTAGAGCAAATTCTAGTTTTATAGTATCTAACATATGTATATTCATAAAATAACATTATTAGTGACATGATCAAAGTGGTAAATACTATACTAACATTATATTTAAAAGAAATTTATATACAATTTTTTTTCTTAAATTCCTTTATGAATATGTATATGGAACTTCAGGTTCCCAAAAATTTTATATATACACTTTTAGAGCTTCCAATATAAAATCATGATAATTTTAGGTTTTAACAATATAGATTTAGAACTTCAAGTTCTTATAAATTAAACTCTAGAACTTCAAGTTTTATTAATTTGAAATCCAGAACTTTAGGTTCTGATAAATTAAAATCCAGAACTTCAGGCTCTAATTGAATTGGAATTCAGAATTTTAGGCCTTGATAAATTGAAATCTAAAACTTCAAGTTTTGATTGAATTTGTTTAGAACTTTAGGTTCCATATTTGCTTCAAAATTACTATTTGAAACTTCAAATTATCTATCTAGAATTATTTTGAAAGATATATTGTAACCATATTCATAAAAATAAAGTTCAAAATTTAAGCACATGTAAGATAAATATAAGATACTAAAACATGACAACAAACTTGTTAGTTCCAACATAAAAATGAACAAAGAATAGGTACAAACCCATCTTATTTTTTGATGTTGAGGATTCAAATCATTGGCAATCATAGAGTATACTCATAAAAAGAGTTGAAAATTGAAGTAGAGAAAGAAAACATGTTGAATAATTTCACTCATACTTACTTGATTAATGTCTATCGACATATGAAATTAGTCGACCAGGTTCTTAAAGCCTTATACTTGCAAATAATACAAAAGAAAATGAGAAAATAAAGAAGGCAAAGAGGAAAACCAATACACAAATATTTTTACGTGGTTCGGCCAAAATAATACCTACATTTACGACTGTTTCTCTCGTGATTTTGGTAAAGTCACAGTATGTTATTTATTTCGTGTCTTACAATGAATTGTGAACCCCTATTTATAGGATAGGGTGATGCAATTTGAGTACAACTGAAATAGGAAATAATATGAAATTAATTACACTTTCAAAACAATTTCCACCAGATTAAGAATGGACTCTGTGATTCTCGAGATTTGATTTGTTTCAAAATAGGCAAGTTAACTTCTTATCAGATTAGATTGTTTCAGGCTTCTAGAAGACACTTTAGACGAGCTCATCTGAGCTGAGCTTGCTTCAGGTCACGAGCTGAAGATGATAGGCAAGCTAGGAGCCACATCGTAAACTTTTTGGTCTGCGGGCTATGAGCTCAGGCACAACAGCCTAAACTCCTTTGATGACGTCTTAGCTTCTAACCCTGTTGAGCTTTTACCCATGGGTTGAATCATTTGGCTTTACCAGTCCATTTTCTCAAGTCGTTAAAACATATACAATACTAGCCCCCTAGCTCTCAGTGCATTCTGCGGACTAGAAGCTTGAGCTCGCTGATGAAAGCTGAAGTGCCGGAACTTGCCGTGCTGCCTTTTCAAATTCTTGTCTTTTCTCTTGACACGTGGCAGCTCTTTTGGTAACTGTACAATCTACACGCCTCGTGCTGTGTGCATTTAATGTGAACATTTCTCAACTAGCTACGCATGATGACAAAATCTCATAACTCACACTGTGTTGTCAGATCAAAGGCGATTATTCAGCTTTGAGATCCAACGGTCGAGGTCTGGCACCTATATAAAGGTAAAGCCTCTTCACTTTCTCTCCTCACTTGTCATTTTCATATTTTAGACGCCGTTTGGTCTCCTTCTCTTCTCATCTTCATCCATTGCTACCATTCTCAATATTGCCAGAAAATCTATCTTTGCCTTCGATCAGTCAAACTTTGCTGTATCAACAGTAAGTTTTTACAACTTTTTTTTTTATTTTTGCTTTCTGTTTCTGCATGCATTGCATCTTTTGCTTCTTTGGATTTAGCTTGAACAATTTTGCGTGTTCCTGCATGTTCTTGATGTTGCGTGTCTGTTTAAGATTGTGACTTTTCATTTCCTATTAATTTGATCTTATTAGTCCACTATTAGCAAACTGATTGCTGTTTGTGATGTCATATGTCCGAGCTGTAGGAATTTGTAAGCCATGAGCTTATAGGTCATTAGCTCGTAGGTTATGCTTACATAGTTTTAGCGACCTATAAGGGTAGTGATCTGTGTGGCGTTTGTGACCTGTAAACTTAGGTGTAAACTTAGGGAAAACTCTTTGAGAATAGGAAATTTAGTCTTATAAGGATGGTCTGCATATGGCGACCTAACTGTTCCCTTTCATGTGTACATGTCTTCAGGTCGCAGCGACCTAACCATTCCCTTTCATGTGTACATGTCTTCAGGTCGCAGACGCCAATAATACAGAATAGGAAATGGTGACACTCCCAGTTCAGAGGAGCATGTGGAGCAAGTGCAAACCATATAAAAAGTGACTTCACAAAGTAGGGAGGTCGCTGAAGGGTTAGTTGCTTGTGTAGATCCTACTCCTATCCAATAACCTATCGAAACTGAATGAGCAACTACTACCAAACAAGCTGCTGATGAGAAGAGAGCTCGCCAGATGTTCAAATACCATCCCATGAAAATAGCATATATGGAGCTCGAAGGATGGGTGTTAGAAACCATCTTCCAAGAGGTTGTCGCATTATGGCAGAATACCGTTTTTCAAGAGGTTGTCGCATTATGGTAGCTTCTTCTACTAACCATATAGCTTACCCACCTGAGGGCTATATTGCTGTCAGCCCTCATCATCTAAATGCTGGACTTAGGTTTCCAATTCCTTCATATCTCATAGATCTCCTCAATAACCTAAGCCTTGTCACTTTCCAGCTTACTCCAAACGCTTGCACACAAATTACTTCTTTAACTGTTCTTTTTAGGAAAAATAACCACCCTTTTCCTTCCCCAAAATCCTAAAGTACCTATTTTCTTTCACGGGACGGACTGTACTATACATCAGCTCGTTCCTTTAACTACAAGAACATCTTGCCTCAAGGTGAGGCTAAAGGGAAATCCAGTATGGGCAATTATAAGACACATTGATTTGACATCTCCTATTCTTCCTTTGTCTGCCTTAGGAACTTCGGTTTTGTTGCCTTGCCAAGTAAGAATCTTTAGATCGCCCCATGGATCTTCATACTTATAATTATATTTTGTATACTAACAATTCTTTTTTTTTTTTTAGACATACAGGCCAGAAGGATCAAGCTCACTTCGGACGAAGCTAGAGAGCTCAAGAGCATCGCCAATCAAAGATCAGAGAAGGACGATGTCAAGTTAATAGACAAACTTTTTCATAGCTTCAGCTCGCCCCTCCTCTTGAGAATAAGCTCTTTATGAGTAAGGACATTGGATTCCACGGTGGTCACGACATTGAATCTATCTTCGCGGGAACTGACGTAAGTGAAAGCTCAAGCGATTTGGGAATTTCTCCCAATGACACCAATATTTATCCTACTTCGACCGAGGCTTCAGAGATGGTGAATTTAAGCCTGAAAACTCCCCCATCAAGGAGATAGTTCGCAAGTATAGCTGCTACCACTTCTATTGTAGCATCAAAAAGACCTCAAGGTACAAGTCTTACTAAGCTTCTTGTCTCTGCTCCTCTTTAAGATTCTTTAATGATTGCACCATCTAGGACCTCACAAGCCTTGGTTCTAACCTCTTAGCCACCAACTCCTACAGGTCCAAATGAAGATGCGACTACAACTGCCAAAGGTAAAAAGGTCATTTCTAGTCAATGAGCCAACAAAAAGAGTTCTGATGCTTCAAGCAAGCTTCCCCTAACTAAGCGACCTCAAAAGGAAAAGGGGAAACATATCGTAGCTACCTTCTAGAAGGTAGCATCTTAGGTTGCTACCAGTTCACGATAGTCCAAGGCTGCTGTTGGATCACAACGTAACGGAATTATTGGAGGAGCCTATTTTGACCTCATCTTTGACTAATTACCTTCCCTTCTAAGCTCTATTACTAGGAACCTTGATGACAATAATCTTATTGATGCGAGCCTAGTTACCTGGATAGATTACTAAGCAATCAAGGTAGGACTTGTTCTCTTCTTTTCATTCATGTTCACCATCTCTTGATTCTAACTTTTACTTTAGATGAGGCAATCACCTCCAAACTTAACTCTCAACTGAAGCAGTAATGGAGAAACTGAAGGAGGACTTAGAAGCAGCTTTAAAGGATAAGGAGCTAATGGCAGAGCGAGCTGAGGCCATTGAAAGGGAGGTTGCACAAATAAAAGAGGAGACGACCTAGACGATGAACGAGGTAGAAGCTCGGGTTGCTCAGGAGCGCAAGGATGCGAAGTTTGAAACCGAAGCTGGGTTTTTGTATACTTTGCAGACAATATCTAAACCTGGACTTCTTTGTTTTCGACAAAGAAAGAGTCAAAGAGGTGAAGTTATTCGCTAAGACGTTGAAAAAACATGGGTGAAATACTAAACCAAGTTTAGGAAGCCTTACTTGAAGAAGGTACTAAAGAAGAAGCATCCAAATAATCATCTTCTCAAGGTCTTGCCTCTCAAGCTCCAGCTCCTTCTCAAGATCATGCCATTGAGATAGACTAGGCTCTTTTTGCTTCTTTATTCTTTTTGTACGTATACAATTTTTCTTGTCATGGATTCATTTATATTTTCAATAGATATTTTAACTTCATATTGAGTTTTATATTAATTCACCTCATTACGATGTTCATTTCAAGCTTATTTGCCTCGTTTCATATTGCATCATGCTTTCATTTCACTTTACTTTTTTCTAAGTACTTAAAACTCTGTGAATTGAGGAATAATAAAATTGGCGAGACCTTCAGAGACCATTAATAATAATATATAGTAGCTCATAAGATATGATACTTTGAAAACTTCAAGTCTGTATCTATAAGGTCGGGACTCCGAATGATATAGGATTATTCTTAACGAGCTATGTTGGAATACAACATATATATGGTCAGCTGTTGGATCATGGCAAATTTCATTGCAAGCTATGTTGGAAAATATTTCATGGTGAGCTATGTCTAGTAGGTCATAACCTCAGTTAACATAGTGAATCTTTAATAAGTTGTCCAGTAGGTCGTAACCTTAACTAACAATGATATTTGGAGGTCGTAACCTCAGCTATATCCAGTAAGTCGTAACTTCAGCTAATATAGCATAAGTTTTACCAAACTGTCCAGTAGGTCATAACCTCAGCTAACAGCGATAATTGGAGGTCGTAACCTCAGCTATATTCAGTAGGTCGTAACCTCAGCTAATAGCGATATTTGGAGGTCGTAACCTCAATTATATCCAGTAGGTCGTAACCTCAACTAATATAACATAAGTTTTGCCAAACTGTCCAGTAGGTCGTAACCTCAGCTAACAGCATTTATTATTGAGCTATGTCCAGTAGGTCGTAACATCAGCTAACATAGTGAATTATCAAAATATTTTTTGCCATGAAAATGTTGAACATAAAATATAGCATAATATGGGAAATTTGGAGCTTTCATTAAATTTCAAGAATAAATTTCACATCATAAGTATGTACTAAAGAAGAAAAATTATTAAAAATATGGGCGAACGTGCTCAGCATTCCAAGCTCAAGGGACTTCAACTCTATTCATATTCATCAGATGATATGCTCCATCTCTCAAATTTTTCTTGAAGATGTAGAGGCCTTCCCAGTTTGGGCCTAATGTCTCATCACTAGCCCTACGAGCTCCAGGTAAGATAAGATACAGTACTAGGTTACCGACATTGTAATGCCGGACTCGAACCTTCTTGTTGTAGTACCTTGTGACCTTCTGTTGATAAATAGCTACCTTCAACTGAGCTATTTCTCTTGCCTCTTTAAGGAGATCAAGGTTGGAAGCAATAAGTTGATCATTATCTTCTAAATTAAAGGTCGCTCTGTGCTGCAAGGTCACTTCCAACTCTACGGGGATCATGGCTTCGAATCCATACATCATAGAAAATTGGGTTTCCTGAGTAATGTTGTAAGCTGTAGTTCTCTAGGTCCATAATACCTTGGGTATCTCATCCATCTATGCTCATTTCTTTGCCTCCAGCTTTGTCTTCAATATCTGTTTTGTTATTTTTTTTAACAGCTTTGACTTAACCATTAGCCTGTGGATGGTCTACCGCTAAGAAGCTCTTGACAATCCCCAGGTTGTTATAGAACTTGATGAATTGGTCATTGTTGAACTGATTCCTATTATCTGTAACGATCTATTGAGATACCCTGAACCTACAAATAATGTTGCTCCATATAAACTTTTCTATTTTCGTGGTGGAGATCTCTGTTAACTCTTTGGCTTCTACCCGTTTAGTAAAGTAGTCCACTGCGACCACAACATACTTTCAATTCCTGTGAGTTATTGGTAAGGGCCCAATCAGGTCCATTCCCTAAATTACGAAAAGTCACGGTCTTACCATCTATTGGAGATATGCTAGTGAAGCTCATGGAACCTTGACGAATTTCTGGCACTTACCGCATCTCTTGACCAGGTTGATGGCATTTTGTTTCATTGTAGGCTAATAGAACCCTTGCCTTAATGTTTTTTGAGACAGCGAAAGCCCCATAACTTGGTTCCCACAATGATCTGCATAAATCTCATTTAGGACCTTCATACAATCTGGCCCATCTATGCATCTTAAAAGCGAAGCTGAGAAACCCTTCTTGTAAAGTATGTAGTTGTAAATATAGTATCATGCAACTCAAGTTCACAGGCGACGTGCTTCAAGCTTATCTTCTAGCAGCTTCCCATATTGTAAATAGTCAATTAAGTGGCTCATCAACTTGTCCTCTGCCACGACTATGGCTATCACTAAGTCATTCTCTTCAGTGCTCGAGACTGATAAGAATTCTATTAGTATGGATTTTAGGTCTTCTGAAGCTCAGGTAGTTGCCAAATGAGCTAGTGCATCTACATGTGCATTTTAAGCTCATGGAATCTGGTTCATTTCAAACTTCTAAAAGGTGTTCAATAGCTTCTAAACCTTCTGGAGATAAACAACCATTTTTGACCCCCTGGTCTGATATTCGCCTCAAATCCGATAGACTACAAGCAGGAAATCATTGAAGATTCGTAGCTGCTCAGCTCACATTTCTCTGGCCAATCGTAGTACTACTAGTAATCATTGTTTAAAAACTCGGTCGAGTCAGTCAAGTACTCACCGAGTACTCGTCGCTCGGCTGGGTGCTGAGCTGAGAACCCCCAGATCGGGGGGTTCAAATCGGTTACTATTGAAAATCGGCCCGAATCGGGCCCAACTCAGGCCAACTCGGCCCAGCTCAAATTGACCGAGTAGGACCTTTTTTTATTTTTATTTTTATTTTTTGCCAAAACGGCGTCGTTTTGGCACACCAAAATGATGTCGTTTTGACGTCATGTATTTCAGATCTGGTTGTTTCTTCTTTCATTTAGATCTGGCTGCTTCTGTGTTCTGCACTTGTGCTTTAAGTTCAATCCGCTGTTTTGCTTCTGTCCGATGTGCTACCTCTGAGTTTTGCTGCCGCCGATTGGTGTGCTATCACTGTCGTCCTTTGGGTGCATATCTTCTGCTGCGTTGCTGCCACTATCGTCCGTTGGTATGCCGTGTGCGACGTCTGCTGCGTTGTTACCGCTTTCGCCTAGGCCAAGTGGGGTGCAACTTCTGCTGCTAGTGTCGTCCGTCGCTCCTCCTACTTCAGTCGTCGTCGTTGTGAGTCCAGTTATTTTGTTTGTTTTCAATTTTTTTTTTTGTTTTTTCATTCTGTTTTTCATTCTGCTGCAGTCATCCGTCGCTAGTTTACTTCATTTTGTTTAGGATTGATGATTGATGGATTTGTGATTTATTTGTTGCACTGATGGAAATGAGATTATAACATAGGATTGGAAATATATTGTGTGATTTATGTTATATTATCAATTTAGAAGCAATAATTGGTATGCTCGTTGGAACAAACACTCCTTTTGAAACGATTACATTTTTCAAATACCATGTACAATGCAAAGACTCAAACTTTGAATATTGTAAGGTTGAATTAATGAGTAGTTGAGTACTAATTCTAAGTGTGGCAGTGGCAGTGTCGCAGTGACATATTTGATGAATATGGGTCATGCATTTAAAGATAAATTTGTTTGATAATTGATGTTTGTTATATAAAAATTTCTCTGCTCAAAGCTATATTTGATGATTAGGTTGTTTTACATTAATCAATTATGGACAATGAATCTTTGGGAGCTTCTGTTACCCCATCTCTCAAACGAAACTCAAGTGATGTTGGATGGGATTATGAAAAATTGGTTGATCCAAACATTATGGAAAAAGTGCAGTGCATATTGTGTGGGAAGATTATGTTTGGAGGGATACATAGATTGAAAGAATATGTGGCTCACATATCCGGAAATGTGGCTAAACGTCTAAAGGCGAAACCGGAGGATACAAATAAATGCAAGAATGCACTTATGGAGTCAAAAAATAAAAAGAGAAATAAGATGATGGAGGAGAAATTGAAGAGAGGAAAAGTAAATATCGATGAATCCTCTGAGATGGAAGACATAGAGGTAGGAGGGGTAAGGAAAGAGTCTCATCATCTTGGTCCAATAGATAAGTTTACAAGACCCATTAATCCGGAGTTATCATCAAATTCAAGGAAGTTAATGCGACAACGAAACATTAATGAAGCACTTTTTAAAGAGAGACTCGATCACGTGCACAGTTGGGTAACAACTTTGATGTTTAATAGAGCCGTTCTGTGGCATGTTGTTGTGAATGATGATTTTATGCATGCTTGTGAAGCAATTGGTCAATTTGAGCCTGGTTATAGGCCTCCAAATTATTATGAAATCGGGGAGCGATATTTGCCAAATAAGGTGGAAGAAACTAAGTTATTATTGAAAAGGCAAGAAGAAGAGTGAGCTGAAAATGGATGTTCAATTATGATGGAGGCTTGGACGGACAGGAAAAAGAGGAGCATAATGAATTTGTGTGTGAATTGCAGGTATAAATTTCATATAATTTATCTATTGTACAATATTAGTTGCATATTATATTATTTAATTTATGTTTAGGGTTTAGAACCTAGTTCTACATTTGATATTTGATTATTACAGGTTAGGAACCGCTTTCCTTTCTTCTAAGGAGTGTTCTGATATGGCACACACTGCAGTTGACATTTTTGAATATGTGAATGGATGCATTGAACAAGTAGGACCTGTAAATGTTGTTCAAATAGTAACCGACAATGCTAGCAACAATATGGCTGCTGCCAAGATTTTGAAGGAGAAAAGGCCAAACATATTTTGGACCTCATGTGCTGCTCACATCATCAATCTCATGCTGGAAAGTATTGGCAAGCTTCCCAGGTTCAGTAAGTATATAGAGCAAACAAAGCAACTGACAATCTTCATTTATGCTCATCATAGGACTTTAGGAATGATGAGGTCTTTTACGAAAAAAAAGGATATAGTAAGGCCGGGAAAGACTAGATTTGCATCTGCTTTCCTTACTTTGCAAAGCTTGATGGATAAAAAAAAAAATGCTTTGAAGACAATGTTTGGTAGTGAGGAATGGGAGAAGTGCAAATACTCAAAAAGTAAAAAAGGGAAATTGGCCTATGAAACTGTTATGAGTTTGGCGTTTTGGAATGGTGTAACATGTTGTTTAAAGGTTTTTACACCTTTGATTAAAGTGTTAAGACTGGTGGATGGGGATCAAAAGCCATCAATGCCTTGGTTATATAGAAAACTAAGAAAGGCTAAACAAGACATTAGAGAAGCCTTAAGCAACTTGGAAAATAATTATTGGCCAATTATTGAAAAAATTGATGAAAAAATGAAAGATCGACTAGATTCTCCTTTGCATAAGACGACATTTCTATTAAATCCCTATTACCACTTTAAGGATTCAAGTATTTCCGATGAATCTGAGTTATTGAGTGGCTTTATGGAGTGTGTGGAGATTTTTCATCATGGTGATATAGCCTCTCAAGATGTAATTATCATGACTAAATGGCCATTATATCAGATGAAGCAGGGTTCTTTTGGGAGACCGTTGGCCATTAGAGGATGTGATAGCGATTCTAAGGATCCAGGTAAAAGATTGAACATTCTAATTCATATATATTGTTTTTAGTTGTTTAACTTGTTTACTAATTTCTATATTATATTTTTCACATTGTATTTATGAAAATATATCTTCCACTAACTAGTTCTACATTTGATTATGTTTTATGGTGTAGTTACTTGGTGGAGCATGTTTGGAAGCCACACACCTAACATGCTTAAAATGGCAAAAATGATTCTTTCACTGACAACTAGTTCATCGGGATGTGAAAGAAATTGGAGTAGTTTTGAATGGGTAAGTGCAAATGTGTAATATCCATAACTTATTTTTAATGATTTAAATTTTATTTGTTTACTGATTTATTCAATTTTAATTTTTATATCTTATGTAGATACATTCGAAGAAAAGGAATAGATTGAATACGGATCAATTGAACAACCTAGTTCTTGTTAATTTCAATTCACAGTTATCAAGCAAAACGAACAAACAGGTTGAGAAGAATGTTGATGTGCTACTAACATCTAATGATGATACTACTGATGCACAAGGATGGCTTGTTCGAGGGGGTGATGAGGATGATGAAGTACCGGTCAGTTTGGAACGACCGAGGCAACTTGATAAAGATGATTTTGATTCTGGAGAGGAGGAGAATGAGGAGGAGGAGGAGGGAGGGGAGAAGAACATTGATGTAAAGTGGTTGTGTACTTGTGTTTAAGAATGAAAGAATGATGAGAGGCTTTAACTATAAGTAATCTAGATGTGAATCATGTGATAGATTTTTAAAGTGTTGTTATTTTGGTATATTACAGGTGGAATTGTTGGAAAAATAGTGGTTATGTTGCTGAAATTTTTAAGGTTGTAATTATGTAATTGTGTTAAAATGACTTTGAAGGTTGCATGAGATAGATTTTAAGGGGTTTTGTGGTCATATGATTATATTTTTACTCTATAGAAAATTATTAAATTTTATTTTTTTACAGATTTGACTTGGTTTGACCGTGGGTCAACGGTTAGATCATTGATTGATGGTCAAACCGAGTACTCCTCGAGTACTCACCGAGTTGCCGAGTACTCGCAACTCGCTGCCTCGCTGATCCAGTCGCGAGTAGTGAGTTTTGGAACACTGCTAGTAATACCTCATATTCAGCTTTGTTGTTGGTGGCCTGAAACCCAAACTTCAAGGCATAGAAGATCTTTTGCCTTTTAGGACTAATTAATAGTACCCAGCCCCAACCGTTTGCTCGCTGGACAATCCATCCATATATAGTGCCTATATTAGGCTCTCAAAAGATTCAGCCTCTTCTTCTGCGGGCCCCGTGAATTCTGTAATGAAATCTACTAGAGTTTGGGCCTTGATTATTGGTCTTGGCTTGAACTAAATGTCGAACTATGCCAGCTCAACCGCCCATTTGAGTAACCAACTTGAGGTGTCAAACTTCTGAAGGACTTGCTTCAACAGGAACTGGGTAAGGACCTCAATTCTGTGAGCTTGGAAGTATGGATGTAATTTTCTCGACACAATCACTAAGTAGTAAGCGAGTTTCTTCATTTACAAGTACCTAGTTTCCGCATTGCATTGCCTATTACTCACATAGTATATTGGAAGTTGCGTCCTCTTCTTTTCTCACACCAAGGTTGCATTGAAGGCATGTTGAGATACCCCCAAATACAAGATGAGCTTTTCTCCCTCTATTGGTTTTGATAAGAGCGAAGCTCGGCCCATATAGTCTTTCAGCTGCTGAAATGCCACCTTGCACTGCTTTGTCCACTCAAAATTTTTGTCTTCTTCAGCACATCAAAAAATGGGATACATTTGTCAGTGACCTTCAAAATAAATCTATTGAGACTTGTGACCTGGCCATTGAGGCTTTGCACGTCTTTAATCCGATTAGGGGATCTCATGCCAATTAATGCCTTGATCTTCTCAGGGTTGACCTCAATCTCTCTATCGTTTACCATGAAGCCAAGGAACTTCCTTAAGGCCACTCCAAATGCACATTTGAGCTAGTTCAGCTTCATCTGGTAGTTCTTTAGTATCTGAAACATTTCTTCCAGATCACGCACATGGTTAGTTGTCTGCTTGGACTTCACCAACATATCATTCACATATACCTCCATTGTTTTACCAATCTATCCCTCGAACATCATATAAACCAATCGCTGATAGGACACATGCTTTCTTCAATGCAAAGGGCACGATCTTGTAGCAGTATAGGCCGCGGTTTGTGATGAACGAGGTGTGCTCTTCGTCTTTCGGACTCATAGGTATCTAATTATAGCCCGAATAGGCATCCATGAAGCTTAAGAGCTGATGACCAGCTATTGCATCTACAAGTTGATCAATTCTCGACAAGAGGAAGTTATCTTTCAAACCCGCCTTATTTAAATCTGTGAAGTTAATGCATATTCTCCACTTCCCATTCTTTTTTTTCACGAGCACAGGATTGGCGACCCAGGTCGGGTAGTAGGCTTCTCAAATGAAGTTATTAGCCAGCAGCTTATCTACCTCTTCTTTTAGGGCTGTATAGTCCTATATAGTCATTGGCTTTCTCTTATGATGAACTGGTTTATAGTGAGGGTCAATATTCAGCATGTATGATATGACCTTAAGGTCTATTCCCACTATATCTTTGTGATTCCAAGCAAATACATCCAGGTTTGTTTTAAGAAAGTTGACAAACTAAGATCTTATCTCTGGAGCCAGACGTCGCCCCAGTTTGAGGCATCTTTTAACATCTAGATCACTGACTTGGACATGCTCAAGCTCTTCTACAGGTCCGGTTGCTCTGTCTGCATCCACCTCGCGAGGGTCGAAGTTATGGCTTACCCTTTTTTTACTCATTACATGGGGCTTTCCTCATGAGACCATATTGACCTTCTTCCCTTTAACCTCCATCTTAATTGCATCCTCATAGCAGCATGGTGCTAGGTGCTACTCACCCCACATATAGCCTATCCTATTGGAAATTTGATTATAAGAGTCTTGGTGGAGGTGACCACATCTAAATCGTTCATCGTAGGTCTCCCCAAGACAACATTATATACAGAGGAGCAGTCAATTATCAGAAAATCTGCCAACATAATTGTCTGGCAACCTGAATCTCCAAGCGTAAGCGGGAGCCTGATCTGGCCCATTGGAGTGATGACTTCTCCAGTGAAGCCGTAGAGAGGTTTTGGGGAAGGCTTCAGTTGCTCTATACCAAATCTCATCTGGTTATAGCATCCTATTTACATAACATTCACCGAGCTCCTTGTGTTAATCATGATCTGTCATACCTCGACGTTGCTTATTTTTGCTCGAATGACAAGTGCATCATTGTGGAGCCAACATATACCCCTAGCATCTTCCTCAATGAAAACAATGTCATCCGAAGTCATTCTTGTTTTCTTCGCGGGTCTTTCCAACTCACCATGACCTGTAAGCAAGATGTGATTTACCTCCCGTACGTATCGTTCATGCGACCTGTTTGACGTTCCTGCAATATGGGGGCCACCATGTATGGTGAAAATAGTCCTCAGCGCGGACTTATGTCCTTGTTTACTGTGCTGGCTGTTATTAAGGTCGTTGCTGCTGAGGTCACTGATTTACTAGTCGTACCATAGAGTCCCTTAAGCGACCTTTTCAGATCAAATCTTTAATAGCGTCCTTTAACGCCTAACAGTTTTATGTATTGTGTCAGACCTCATTATGATAGGCACAAAACTTGTTATTATTCTTCTGATTAACAGAGATCCTCATAGGAGCGGGTTTCCTGAAGTCTTCCCTGTTTCTTTCTGTTGCAAAGATCCTGCCCAAGGTATCTGATAGGACGCTGTAACTATCATGGCAACCTTGACGCTGGGGTTGCTCATTTTTAAGCTCTTTTTTGGCCTTCTTAGCGACCTAATTAATAAAATCGTTATTCTAGCCTCCTCTTCTATTCCCACCATTGTTTCTTTTCTTCGACTGGTTGGGATTGCTCGATTCACCCTTCTTATTAGGTTGTTTAGGGCCAAAGGTCTTCTCTCACTTGATCTCCTTGGTAGCTCGTCAGTAAAATTCACCCAAGTCCTTCATCGGGGATTTGTAAATACTTTCATATAAATTTTCATCATTGCGAAGCCCAACTGAGATCATAGTTAGGATGCTCTTGTCTGAAGGATTTTCAACCTTGCTGACATCACCTCGGAATCTGGTGATGTGATCCTTAAGGGATTCGTTCTGTCGCTAGAAAATAGTAGCTTAGCGGCAAGACGGTGCGAGCTGCCTCCTAAGAGCTTTGTACTGGCTTGTGAACATCATCTAATATTCCTCCCAGCTATCTATGCTACAAGCTGGGAGACTCTTTGACAGGACCCAAATCAGACCTTCTCTAGGCTCTTGTCTAGAGGGCCCCGCCGGGCACTTCAACGGACTCCCCGAACCCGACTTGTCGGATTGGAGAAATCCGTGAAGCGAACCCCTTCACTTTACTTAACCGGTTTACTCGTTTTAGGCTTAAAAATTTTATTTTCTTTTAATATAGTTGAAACGGTATGAATTTTTCGCGTTTGATTGAAAACTCATTTTATAAAAATCGGATAGCATAACGGCTGTAAATTTAACATTTCCAAAATCAACCTGCATAAGAAATACACTTCGAACTATTTTGATCATCGTCCAACTTCTTTCAATCTCAAACATGCATTTTCATTCATTGCACAAACATGCAATTCTTTTACAAACATAATTCACATATATAATTAACATATAACAACTCATACTTATATGAAATATGTGCCTTGTGCAATATGTGCATATCAAGTGTAATGGTTTATTTATATATACATATCAAAATATGATTTATAATCCGTCAAGTATTTCATGTCAACACATAATTATTTGATTCAATATATACACATGTACACAATGTCAAAATACATTAACATCCATATATTTCGTCTCATTATTTCCCCCACCTAAAGTTAATCAAAATAATGTCTTTGATGCAAGAGCGTCCGTGCCAACGTCCACTAAAGTATACAAGCTACACAAAACAAAGAGAGGTTAGGCGGCAATATATATATAAAGGTATAACTCCGCATAGACATTACTTAGAAAATAATCGATTTTACTTTTTTCTTTTGAAAACCATTTCTCATAAGACAACCATGTGCAAAGCCACTACGCACGGAATTTGTTACAGCGCGACGTAGGGTGAACTTTCTCAACTCTAAATAACCACAACGCGGAATTTTTCTACATCGCCGTTATAGTGCCAACAGCTTATACTTTACGCATCTACATGCGGAATTTTCTACATCACATATTGTAGTGCAATTTACTCATCACTTGCAATTAGATATAGAATTTTCTACATCGTATCACATTGCTATCAACCTTGACAACTACGAGCGGAATTTTCTACCTCGCCGCGTAGTGCCAAGATGCTAATATCGCAACATGCACATGGGTCTTAATTCAACTTTACTTTGCTTTACTTTTAAACCTTTTTGCAACTTACTTTCGCCTTCAAATCTCATTTCTAGATTCTAGGCATAACTCATTACTCAACATAAAACTTATGATTTTGGAAAACCATTTTGCAAAACTCTTTGAAACAATATATTTTATCATTGCCATATAAACGGAAATAAACTAGATGTAAGTGAAGTGAAGGACACTTACCTCGATCCCAACGCTCTCAATGCCTCAATGAGCCTCTCGAGTCTCGTCCGCGTGCTCGTCACCTACACATCATAGTCTCGTTATAACTTACTCACTTTCATAACTAAAACTAATAAAAATAGAGTTTCCAATACATTGAAAACTCACTACACCACACTTTCCCAACTCGATTTTTGAATCGACCGAGGCTCTCAAAATTTGATTTCTTTGTAAAAGTCTTACTTATAGACCCCTAGGATCATCCCCATATGTTTCGTTTGGTCTCCGGAAGCTTAAAACAAAAAGTCAACTTTTTAACTATACGGTTGACCGCGAAAACAGAATTGAAACCAGCCATGATTTCACCTCTGTTCCTTTTTCTAGTGTCTCCTTATCACATAACTAAGTCGCCCGTAAAGTTTCGTCGAGAAACTCCATCGTTTGCTATGTCAATCTAGGCAAAACGCCCCAGTTTGGGCACTTTTCAAAGCAAGTTTTTACATCGGACAAGCGACGATGGTTTTTCTTTCGTATCTAAGGTTCGTTTACCTAATTATGACCGAATACATCTATTTTGGGCATCAACAAATGCATTTGCATTGCTATTACACATCTCGGTTTCCTACGCCCACTATTTTGGCTATAACTTCGTCAATTTTTATCGGATCGATCCCATTCCAATTTCTATGGTTTTCTATAGTTCCTAGGCATCATTTGAGGTGCAGAACACCCCCATACATGTCAGACTTGGTCAGGTTTTCTTTAGCTCATGATTTGAGCTCGGGATTCCGCATTTACTCTATGACACTTCCTACGCGCATTCTTTTGGCCATAACTTTGCCAATTTTTATCGGAAAGATTCCGTTCCAATTCCTATGGTTTTCTATGTTCCCGAGGCATGTTTTGAGGTGTAGAACAACCCCAAATAAGCTAGAACAAGTCAGGTCTCTACTGACCCTTCATCAAGCTCGGGATTACTAGTTTGCTCAAAACTACTTCCATTGAACTTCTATCCTTTCTACTTATCTTCCTAATCTTATTTATGGTAAAATTTTGGTTCAAAACCATCTAATTTCAGAGCTTGTCTACTGATCTTCACAGCCATGACACACACATAAACACCATTTTGTCATTTAACCTCTCACAACTCACTCACCAATTTTATCAACTACTTGATGTGCATGTAAACACAGATTTTTGTTTCTACTTTAATCAAGTAGATGGCAGCCCATAATTACAACCCTAAGCTACCATTTACACATCTCAACTTATCATTTAACTCTCTACAACAATCACTTAGAGTTCTACCATAATTTTGAGGGTAAAATACCCAACACAACACAACAAAATTCTGCACATGACAGCAACTAATTTTTCTGGACAGTTTTGATACTTCAAAATCCTCATGAAAACTAATTTTAATTCACTCAAAACTCACTTACCCTTGTTGGATGACCTTCCTAGCTTGTTATTAACCTTTTTCTTGCTTGAAAACTCTTCAAAAATGGGCTGAAATGGTGAAAAACGGGACTGTTCTGTCATCCCCTGCAGTGCTGGCAGCTAAACTTCTCTTCTCTATTTCTCTTCGTGATTTTGCTGGATGTTGGCTGACCAACATCTCCCCCTCTCAATAATATATAACACTTCAAAGATTAAATGGTTTAAATTACTTTACTACCCTTAGTTATCTCTTTTACTAACAACTAACATATGGGCTTTATGGGCTTTTATGTCTTTCATTAATATCTTTAATCCTTTATCATTTAATCAATGTCTTTGAGTTTTTTTTTTTAAATTTTACAACTTTATCACTTAATCATTTATCTCTCATTATGGAATAACCATATTGCCCTTCATGGCATTTATCTCTTTATTAATATTTAACACTTTATATTAATTTTATTGTTATTTGTTACAATTCCTACATCTCCCTTGAAAGTATCAAATTTCTAGTATCAAATTTCTAGTATTAGTGAGTGATTTATCAAGAATCGAATAGGGGTTTACACTCTTAAACCAAGTCCATGGAGTATCCCTTAAGATGGCTAGGAAGACTCGACACTTGACCAATGGATTATCTGTTTGGAGATCCATCTAGACATTGAAGGCATCCAAATGATCATAGTGGTCGATGTCTTCATTATATTGGAGACCTTGAACCTGTAAGGGAGAGGTTGTGTCTCAAACTCCCTGGTAAGTGGGGTCCTCTCGCCATACTGATCTCACTGGTTTGAGGTGTTAGGGTGTGCCTCGTGCTATTGAACCCTCTGAAGAAGTTCCTCTATCCATGGGTCCTAAGGTCCGCGTTCTCCCCTGTGCTCGTGATCTGAAGAGCAGCGATCTGATGTATGTCTTTGACTAACCCTTTGAGAGCCATCAGGTCGGTACGACGCTGCACGTCATCGATGATCAACTTCGTCTTTATATCGAGATGTAGCCCGAACTCGATCACAGGCATCCTCTACGTGGTGGCTCTCATCCTGGCTCACTCTTACTATCAAGCTTGCAGGACGCGAGACTTCCTCATATCCACGAGCTCCGCGACTTTCATCTCTTACACCTGAATTGGAAGACCGAGCTGAGTTAGTGGGTCGTAGCTCTTCTCTGATAGGCCTCTCAAGAGCTATTATTCTTTTATGCTGCCATTAATGAGCTTGTATGAGTGCAGCAACCTCAAGTATAGGCGTGTTCTGTGCTTGGGCTTGCGTCGGCGCCCTGACTGCATCCTTAAGCTGCTGCACTGTGTTCTCTAGCGCCTCCTACTGCTGATACCATACTTGTAGCCCTTCGGTCCTATGGGCCATTGGTGGTAGTTGACGAGGGGCCAGTGGAGGCATACCCACAACGGCGCTGTCAGTGAGGACGTGAGATATTCTTGCAACAGACAGAGTTACATTCCCTCTTGACTAGGTATCATGCTGCTGGTGGTCAGCCTGTCCTTTTGGTTGATCTACCGCCGCGTCAGAGCTACTGGTCATTCTTCTTCTTGCCATGGCAGTCTAAAAATCTGGAGAAATCTATAGTTTGGGTCTTCCTTCTAAAGTCAAAATATCGACGTATGAAATTAGTCAATCAGGTTCTTGAAACTCAATACCTACAAATAGCACAAAAGAAAAGAAGAAAATAAATAAGGGAAAAAGGAAGAGTAATACACAAGTATTTTTACGTGGTTCGGCCAGAATAATGTCTACGTCTACGACTGTTTCTCTCGTGATTTTGGTAGAGGCACAGTATGTTATTTCTCACATTTCTTACGATGAATTTTAAACTCCTATTTATAGAGTGAGGTGATACAATTTAAGTGCAACTAAAATAGGAAATAATTTGAAATTGATTACACTTTCAAAATAGTTTTCACTAGATTAGGAACGGATTCTGTGATTCTCAATATTTGATTTGCTTCAAAATGGCAAGTTGACTTCTTCTCAGATTAGGTTGTTTCAGGCATCTATAAGACACTTTAGCAGAGCTCGTCTAAACTGAGCTTGCTTCAGGTTGTGAGTTGAAGATGATAGGCGAGTTAGGAGCCATATCGTAAACTTTCTGGCCCGTGGGCTACTAGCTCGGGCACAATAGTCTGAGCTCCCTTGATGATATCTTAGCTTCTGACCCTGCTGAGATTTTACCCATGGGCTGAATCATTGGACCTTACCAGCCCATTTTCTCAGGTCGTTAAAATATACACAACAATGCTAATAACGTGTTGTAAACTTTAGGATTGAAACAAACAAATGAAAAGAGCTATGTAAAAAAATTCTAGAAATGTAGAGAAAGAAGAGACTATGGATGAGTGTAGAGAGAAAATGTTATGGAAGAGTATAGA
The DNA here is from genome assembly GCA_022984855.1 of Dimocarpus longan. Classification (NCBI taxonomy): domain Eukaryota; kingdom Viridiplantae; phylum Streptophyta; class Magnoliopsida; order Sapindales; family Sapindaceae; genus Dimocarpus; species Dimocarpus longan. The sequence continues at coordinate 9,739,291 of CM041013.1, forward strand.
GAAAGTAGTTTTTATTCATAAAAAGTGAGATGTCATTTTATATGAAGTTAATGTCTATTTATAGGTAAATGTTGGTTTTTATCAACCAATCAAATTTTATCAACACAATATAACTAATTAAATGCTACATACAACTTGTAAGTATGGATTTGATAACTTGACAAGTTGATTATCACATAATTAATCAATTTGATAATTTGATAAATTAAATTTGAAATTTTTTTTTTCCATAAAAGTGAAAGACTGCATTCATAACAAATAAACCATTAAATACTTATTTGGTTGAGACCGTCAAGCATCATGGTGATTGAGAACGAGTATGGTTGGCATTAATATGATGATGAATATTGAGAGTGTGGTGATGAGATGAGATTTAATATATTGTAATTGGATATTTTTTAAATTCCAATAAAAACAATGCAATCTTCGTAATCTAGGTGATATGACACCCATCTCTAGCCGGTTAAATTAGGCATGGAATATTGAGAGTGTGGTGATTAGATGAGATTTAATATATTGTAATTAGATATTTTTTAAAGTCCAATAAAAACAATGCAATCTTGGTAATCTAGGTGATGTGATACCCATCTCTAGCCGATTAAATTAGGCATGGAGTGGAAGACACTTAATGTGGTCTGTCATAATTCATCACTAAGCGAGTGGTGGGAGGCAGGGCAATAATTAATAGTATGAGACAGGAAAAGTACACGGTCAATAGAAAACAAGCATAAATATTGACATATGAAAAGAATGGATAGATGGGAAAAGTATACAGTCAATAAAAAACAAGCATAAATGTTGACATATGAAAAGAATAATGGGAAAACATAAATTTTTATATAAATTTTAATATAATTTGATAATTATTAAATAATAAAAATTTTAATTATTTAAATCTATTCGTATTTTTATATATATCCTCATTTTATATTTTAATTAATATTAAAAACCTTCGTCCTTTCATCATTACATGCATAATTTGTTGCGACGGCGCGAGGTCCACGTGACCATGTCACCCCCACAATCAATAATTGAAGAGGACTCACACTGAATGGTAAATTGATGATGATTCGTCAACTCTTACGTCAACTATCTCAAACTATATAAATTATTGTCTTCCCTCCCATCAATTATAACATAACACGTATGAGCGGTCTCCCATTTCATGCCACCCATTAAAATTATACGTTACCGTTTTCGTGTCAGGATAGGTTCGAGAAATACAAGTTATTATATAAATCTCGACATGATTTACCGGTTATTAGATAGTAAAAATTTGAATGGTTTAAATTTATTCTTATTTTTATATATAATTTTATTTTATATTTTAATTAATATTAAAACCTCTCGTTCATATTAAATTATATTATTTTTAAATATCTCTCCTTGCTCATACATGACAAAAATAATAATAATGCTATTTTTTTAACTTTTAACCAAGTAAAAATATTATAAATTCAATTTTTTTTAGTCGTTTCTCTTTATTTAGTAAACCAAATCATATAACAAAGTATATGAATTTAAAATTTTTAACGTAAAATTTCAAATAAGATCCATATTACATATATTTAAATAAATATACCCATCAAAATAATCTAAAATAAGAAATTAATTATAAAAAAAATTTATTTTGGATATAAATATAATATCTAAAAAAAAGGTAAAAGTAATATAATTTAAAAATGAATTTAAGAAAATTAAAAATCCAAAAAATTAGGTTGGGCAATAGAATAATCCTTCTCGAATTTTACTATTTTTCTCATTTTTTTAAATATCATATTTGTGATCAAAATAAATTTTTTTAAATAATTTTTTTATTTTAAATTATTCTGATGATTATATTTATTTAATATATATAATGTTAATTTTACTTGAAAGTTTATGTTAAGAACTTCAAATTTATATATTATTTATGTGATTTGATTTATTGAATAAAAAAATTAAATGAAAATTAGATTTATAATATTTTTATTTGATGAAGAGATAAAAAAATATATATTATTATTTTTTCTTTCTTTGTGCGGTATATTATGAATGAGAGAGGAAAGATATGTAAAAATAATATAATTTAATATATGAACTTTTAATATTAATAAGAAATAAAAAGATATTATAATAATAATAAAAGAGTAGTTGGATTTTTATTATTAATTAAAATATAAAATAAAATTGTATATAAAAATATAAATAAATTTATATCATTGTAATCTTTACTGTTTAACGGTCAGTAAATCATATTAAAATTATATCAAAATTTATGTTATAATTTATGTCTCTTGAACATATAAAGACAAGAAAACGCTAATATATAATTTTAATGGGTGGCATAAAGTGGGAGATCGCTGATGCGTGGTCTTTCATAATTGGTGGAGGGAGGACAATAATTGATATAGTTTGAGACAGGTGACGTAAGAGCTGACGAATAATCATCAATTTACCATTCATTGTGAGTCATCTTCAATTATTGATTGTAAAAATCTTTTCTCTTTATTTAATAAACCAAATCACACAAAAAAAAAATATATGAATTTAAAATTTTTAACGTAAAATTTCAAATAAGATCCATATTATATATATTTAAATAAATATACCCATCAAAATAATCTAAAATAAGAAATTAATTAATAAAAAAAAAAAACTTATTTTGGATATAAATATAATGTCTAAAAAAAGGTAAAAGTAATATAATTTAAAAATGAATTTAAGAAAATTAAAAATCCAAAAAATTAGGTTGGGCAGTAGAATATTCCTTCTCAAATTTTATTATTTTTATCATTTTTTTAAATATCATATTTGTGTTCAAAATAAATTTTTTAAAATAAATTTTTTATTTAAAATTATTCTGATGATTATATTTATTTAATATATATAAGGGATAATCCCAAAAAACCGGTTCTAGATTGTGAAAATATCTATTTTACCACTTTATTTTTATTTTTATCCAAATTACCCCCTACCGTCAGTAAGTTAACAAAAATGTTATAAAAATTGTAAAAAGACAATTCTACCCTTGATAAAACATTTTTGTTTAACAAATAAAATAATTATAACATAATATTTTAAATAAAATAATTGATTAAAATAAAAAAGAAATCCATCTGGCCATTTTCATCTTCAACCTCTGATCTCCATCTTCATCATCATCAATCTTCATTACCAACCATTCAACACACCAGTCATAGACTCCATAAAACCACTTTCGCCAACTACAACCTCTTTCTTTTTCTTCTTTTCCCTCTCTTTTTTCTCTTTCCCTATTTCTCACTAGAAACCCAAAAAATTTTGGGTTTCTAGTGATTGAAAACCCAAAAAATTTTGGGTTTTCTCTCCCTATTTCTCACTGGAACCCAGTGTGAAAATTCTGGGTTTCCTCTCCCTATTTCTCACTGGAAACCCAGAAAATATTCTGTGTTTCCAATCAGGTTCCAATGACTGGAAACCCAGAATTTTCTGGGTTTCTAATCACTGGAAACCCAAAAAATTCTGGGTTTCCAGTCATTGGAACCCGTAGAAATTCTGGGTTTCCATTTTCTGAAAACCCAGTTATCATCAACCCAAAAAAATTTTGCCACATTAATTTCATCATCTATTATCAATCATCAACACCATTACTAGCAATCATCAACACAATTACCAACCAAAATCAAAATCATCAAAAATCAACAACCAAAATCAAGCAAAGTCAGCAACCAAAATCAACCAAGGAAAGCACAGCACCGCAACCAACCAACACCAGTGAGGAGAAGCAAGACGAGGGGATATCGAGAGGGAAAGAGTGCGTCTAAGTGATAAACCGGTGAGGAAGAATGAGAGGGAGTGAGTCGTCCGTGTAAAGGACCGACGATGGCTAGGACAGACTTCGAAGAAGGACAACAACCCAGGGTCATCGATGGTGTGGTCTGGTTGTGAGAGGGAAGTGTGTCGACTCGACGATGGTGGAATGGGTGCGTCAGAGTCATCGGCGATGAAGATGAGTGACGGTCGCGATGAGATCAGTGGAAAAAGAAGAAGAAGAAAAAACGAGAAAGGAAGAAAAAGATATGGAGAGATGGTGTCGTCGGCGGCGGCGATGAGGAGAAGAAGAAGATAAAGAAAAGAAAATGGTTTCCAAAGGGTTTTTGTAAATAATCTAGGTTTCAGATTTTAAGTTTTAATTATAATATTATTTTATTAAATTTTTTTGAGGGATTTATTTTAATAAGTTTAGTATGATATTATTATTAATTTTAAAAAGTTTATCTATTTTTAATTTTAATATTATGTTTTTATTAATTTATTTTAATTCATTTTAATTTTTTTTTTTTTTTTGTATTTCCCTTTTTACCTTTAAAATCAAACGGTCAACATAGTCAACTTAACGGAATTTATGACCGTCAGCGGTATTATCGTCTTTTTACGTGTCATTAGGGGGTATTTTGAATGTTTTTATTAACGTTATGAGGGATTTTGGATAAAAAATGAAACTAGAGGTGGTAAAATCGATATTTTTGTAAACTATAACAGGTTTTTTGGGATTATCCTTATATATAATGTTAATTTTATTTGAAAGTTTATGTTAAGAACTTTAAATTTATATATTATTTATGTGATTTGATTTATTGAATAAAAAAATTAAATGAAAATTAGATTTATAATATTTTTATTTGATGAAGAGATAAAAAAATATATATTATTATTTTTTCTTTCTTTGTGCGGTATATTATGAATGAGAGAGGAAAGATATGTAAAAATAATATAATTTAATATATGAACTTTTAATATTAATAAAAAAATAAAAAGATATGATAATAATAAAAAAAAGAGTAGTTGGATTTTTATTATTAATTAAAATATAAAATAAAATTATATATAAAAATATAAATAAATTTATATCATTGTAATCTTTACTGTTTAATAGTTAACAAATCATATTAAAATTATATCAAAATTTATGTCTTTTGAACATATTCTGACAAGAAAACGCTAATATATAATTTTAATGGGTGGCATAAAATGCGAGATCGTTGACGTGTGGTCTTTCATAATTGGTGGAGGGGGGACAACAATTGATATAGTTTGAGCTGACGAATAATCATCGATTTACCATTCAATATGAGTCATCTTCAATTATTGATTGTTGGGTTGACGTGGTCACGTGGGCCTCGCGCGCATTCAATTATGCATGCATCCGACAGCTAGTATTATCTAAAAACTAAGGCTTCCAATTTTCAAAGCAATAACTGTCAAATTGTGTGGACCCATGTGTGGACGAAGTTGAGATAAACTACAAATAAGTCCATTAAATGTCAAATTAAGATTGGTTACAAATAAGTCTTTTCCCACAGTTGTAAAATACACAGCTTCCTCCTCTTTTTTACTTTTTAAATTTCTTATAAGTTCATGAAAGGTAAGAAGTTGTATTTTTTAATATTTAATATTTAATGATATTAAATTAGATCAATTAAAAAAATTTTATTTATTTTTTAAAGTAATCAAATTATTTAAAATAATCTAAAAATTATTAAAAAAAATAATATTTTTTAAATTTTCACTCAATACAAAATCATTTAATGATTTTATAAATTTATTATTCCAAACTTATCATTTCTAAAATAATATATTTCTAAGTTTGTTTTAATTTTATATTATACAAATTTCTTTTAATATTTTAACAAACAATATTAAAAAATAAAAACCTTAAACATCTCAACATCAAATTTTCTTATAGTTAGATTATTATATTTCTCCGATCAAATTTCGATAAGAATATTTATTGATTAAGTGTTTATGCAACAACTTAGAGACTAAATTACAAATCAATTTATTTAAAAATTTGATTATTCTTGTTTAATTATAGTAGAAAATATATATTACTTTATAATTTCAACTTTTGTTATAATAGTAATTTAATTTAAAACTAATTTATTTATTTTTATTTGAATATATAAATTTAATTGACTCCACTATTATAATTAATCTTATTTTAATTATGAATAAACAATATTATATATAAGTTATAATTTCAACGTTTGTTGTAATAGTAATTCAATTTAAGACAATTTTATTTATTTTTATTTGAATATATAAATTTAATTGACTCTACTACGATAATTAATCTTATTTTAATTATAAATAAAAATATTATATATATAAGTGTTTTGATATTTTTTAAATAATTTATTTTAATTGTTTGTATCATATTAAATAAAGTTACATAATAACTACTAGTAAAATGATATAAATGTCAAATTACTAATAATCAACCAATTTTAATTTTAAAAAATAATCAAAATTATTATATATTTATAGTTAAGAAAAGAAAAATAAATATATCCATCAAATTTCAGTTACTATTCAATTTTCAGTTTTCAGCAGTACTGTTTAATCTTCAGATAAAAAAACAAATGACCCTTGAGTTTTTTACATCCACCGATGAAAATATATATAGAAATATAGATACTACCATTCAAACAAAAATATGGGCATAGATAAAAATTGATATAAAATTTATGTAAATTATAAAAATTTAGCTTAAAAATCTAAAATTTTTTAATAAAACTTTAAAAGGGATTAAAACAATCAATACTCTAATAAAAAAAATATTTTTTTCAAAAATTTATATTATCTAATAAATATATGATATGAATATAAATTTAATATATATGCAAAATATATAAAATTAAAAATATTGTATCAAATTTTAATAGTTCCGAATCATATAAGTCTTAGAAATTTTTATGTTAAGACCATAGAAAATATATTAATTAAAGGAGTTATTAATTTGTCAATGAATTTATAATTAATTAATTTATAGAGTGTATTTATAATTCAATGAACAGACATTTAATCAACTAAAAATTCATTTTATTTTACCAATCTAATCAATTGAATATGAATTAATCCACTAAACATACATTAAATTAACCCCAAAAAAAAAATCATTGTTCTCATCTACTTAATTAAATAATATTAATTGTGATTGCATTATATAATTTAATGTATTCAACCCGTTAATTTAAAAATGATTTCTATATAAACATACAAAAACTCTTCTCATTAATTTAATTAAATGTAAATTAATTACCTCTTGGATTATCTTGGTGAAAATGGTGCAAGTTCAGAGGTTTCAAGTTTAGCATAAATTATTGAAGGAAAATTTGAATTTTGAATTTAATACGGAAACGTGGATTTAAAAAAAAAAAAATTCAAATAAAAACAAGCACAATCGATGTTAGTAATAACAATTCAATGATTAAATTAATAAGATCGAATTTTACCTTTTATAAAGATTGAATTGATCCCTTTTGATTCGCAAATTTTTCACCACCTGATCTTCCTTACTATAACTCTTCACAAAAGAAACTGTGTGTGGACGCAATCTCGAAGAATTATATCATGAAATCTTTTTATAAAAGATTATTATGTAAAAATCAAAAAATGATTTTCTTGATTTCTTTTGAGATTGGATAATATGGTGTTTTTAATTAATAGAAGTTTTTTATTCAAGTAACCAAAAATTCTCTCTCTTTCTTGTTACCAACATAAAACACCATTTTATAATGGTAAGTTAGAGTTTTCTAATTTAACAAGAAATACAATTTTCTATTTAAATTGGAAAACTTAATTTAAATCCAATAAGGAATCAAATTTCTTATTGGTTTAGAACTCTTTACTTTTAATTTAATATAGAATCTAATTCTTATTAAATTAAAACTTCTTTAATCTAATTTAATATGGAATCTAATTCCGTTTAAATTAAATTATCATTTCCAATAATTAAAAGATTTTTTATTAACTTAAATGATTCTGAATCATAAATAATTTAATGACATCATTTGAAATTGAACTCTTAACTTCTACAAATAATTAAATAATTAACAATTAATTAAATAATTACTTATATTTAAATAATCAAATTATTTAAACAATTTGTGAACGTGTTCATAAAATTGTATGTACACTTATAATTGGACAATCCAATTATATTCTTCCCTTTATTTCTTTATGTGGTTGTGAGCTAGCGAGGGGACCAAATGGACCTACAATTTGAGCTCCAATAATATCAGAATTATTAATTAAACTCTTTAATTAAATAATTCACTATTATTAACCTTAAAGTTATTCCACTAAAAACTTAAGATTGTACTCTCAAAATTATAGATGTTTTATACAATCTGAATTTTCAGTGTCCATCGATTTAATCATTTCATATGGTTCGATCCTCCACGAGTAGTTCATAATTAGAGTTAGATCATATAAGTCCGTTATACCTCACTAATTATTTCTTATTCCATTAAGTACCATTAATTCTCTATTGAACAATATATTCATAACAACTTATGAATTTATCTTTTCATTTATTTACAAATAGAAAGTCGAGCGCTCTTATTGTTCAAGACCCGAATCAACACTTAAGGGAACTACTCATCTACTTCTTGCAAGAATGAGTGGATTCCATTATTATGTAGAATGTTCTCAACTACTTATTAAATCACATCTGTAAAGTATGAAGTTTATTGACCGTAAATCTATAACAGTTTCACCTATGTAAATAAAAAGATGTGACTTAACAAATAGGAGTCCATGAAACACTCAGGATTAAGATCAATCCATATATGATTATCTAGTTGATAAATATGAATTTCTTTATTTAATGGATATTAATAAGAAATTCATTTTATCATGGTCCAGTCCTATATAATCTCTATTATATAAGGTGCTTCCATTTTTATGTCACCACATGAACGATCCCGGATAGGATCATCGTATCAAATATAAAATGGACCGTAGATGTAGATTTACCATAAGCAAAGTACCCAACTTTGTTTGCTTTCTATGGACTCTTTAGATTACTGATCTCAAACTAAATCCTCTTATATATAACACTTATATACTTAGTTTGAGACTACATAAGTAACCATGGATGTTACATGATATTTGTATAAAGCAATCATTTCATAAATGCACATAAATTGAATAAAATAAATATATTTTATTTATTATTTAATTTAAATATTTACAAATTATAAGCTCTTAGGGCACATTACCCTAACAATCTCCCACTTGCACTTAGAGCAGATGAGACATGTCTCGTAATCCTAGACTCTCTAGATGACCTTCAAATACTTTAGCCATTAAGGTCTTTGTAAACGGACCAGCATGGTTGTCTTGTGATGCTATCTTCATCACCGACACATCTCCTCTATGTACTATCTCTTTAATGAGATGATACATTATTTCTATATGCTTTCCTCTTTTGTGGTTTTTTGGTTCTTTAGAATTAGCCACTGCACCACTATTATCACAGTAAAGTGTGATTAGCCTATCCATATTCGGAATAACTTCCAAATCTGTCAAGAACTTATAGAGCCAAACTACTTCCTTAGCTACTTCACAAGCTGCTACATATTCAGCTTCCATGGTGGAGTTAGCGATGCAAGATTGCTTAACACTTCTCCATACTATAGCTCCACCACCTAGGGTAAATACTGACCCAGACATGGATTTTCGAGAATCCTTGTCTGATTGAAAATCAGAATCTGTATATCCTGGTGGAATCAAATTCTCGCCAAAATACATAAGCATATAATTTATTATTCTCCGAAGATACTTGAGAATACATTTTACTGCCACCCAATGATGCAATCCTGGGTTAGATCGATAATGACTGACTACTCCCACTGAATAATATATGTCAGGTCTCATGCATAACATAGCATACATGAGACTACCTATTGCAGAGGCATAGAGAATTCATCATATATCCTCAATCTCTTGAGGTGTCTTAAAACATTGTTCCTTAGACAAGTGAACTCCATGTCGAGAAGGTAAATAACTTTTCTTGGAATTCTGCATCGCAAAGCGTACAATGATTTTATAATGTACGATGCTTGAGACAATGCTAACAGTTTGTTCTTGTAATCTCATATAATTTGGATCCCAAAAACATAACTAGCCCCTCCCAAATCTTTCATTTAGAATTGGTTAGCTAGCCAGTTCTTTACATCAGATAATGCTCCTACATCATTCCTAATGAGTAGGATATCGTTGACGTAAAGTACGAGGAAAACCACTTTCTTATCGATGATACGCGTGTATACATAAGGTTCATCAATATTTTGCTCAAAACCATAAGACTTGATCGATGTATCAAATCTAATATTCTAAGATCGAGAAGCTTGCTTAAGCCTATAATGAACCTTTGCAACTTGCAAACCTTTTGCTCTTGACCTTGAATCACGAATCCCTCTGATTGCATCATATAAATGCTTTCATCAAGAATGCAGGCTTGACATCCATTTGCCATATCTCATAGTCGAAACATGTAGCTATGGATAGAAGAATGCGAATGGACTTAAGCATGGCTACTGGCGAGAAAGTTTCTTTATAGTCCACTCCCTCTTTTTAAGTATACCCCTTTGCCACTAGCCTAGCCTTGAAGGTCTCCACTTTTCCATCCACTCATCTCTTTCTCTTGTAGATCCACTTGCAACCTATGGGTTTTACCCCATCTGGTTGATCCACAAGTTCCCAGACTGAGTTTGAGTACATAGACTCCATCTCAAGATTCATAACTTTAAGCCATTCTTCCTTATCAGAATCTTCAATTGCATCATGATATGTCAATGGATCATCTGTACACTCATCGGAGATAACAATTTATACTTCTTCTATTTCTCTATAACGGACTGGTAGTCTAATAACCCTCCCACTATGACGAGATGGTAGATGATTCTGATGGAAGTCTGTCTGATGCTTAGACGTGGTCTTAACTATGTTATTCTAAACAACTATTGTTGATTGGATACTAGTTGAATTAGGTAATAACTCCTCAAGTACAACTTTACTTCGAGGTTTATGTTCTTTTATGTAATTATCTTCAAGAAATATAGATTTGTCGATACAATCACTTTATTATCTTGAGGATCATAAAAGAATCCGCCTCTAGTTTCTCTGGAGTAGCCTACAAATAGGCAAACTTGTGAACGTGATTTTAGTTTCCCAGTCTTATTTTTCAGCACATGCGCTGGACACCCCCATATGCGAAAATGTTGCAAACTAGCTTTGGGACCATTCCATAACTCTAAAGGTGTTTTAGGAACAGACTTGGAAGGAACTACATTCAGGATATATATTGTAGTTTGCAGTGCATATCCCTAGAAAGAATTAGGTAAAGATGAAAAACTAATCATAGCTCTCATTATATCCTATAGGGTTCCATTTCTCCTCTCTGCAACACCATTCTGCTGTGGTGTTCCAAGAGCTGTGAGTTGGGATATAATCTCATTCTCAATCAAGTAATCCTTGAACTCTGTATCAAGGTACTCTCCTCTACGATCTGATCGTAGAGCTTTTAATATTTTACCTAATTGATTTTCAACTTCAGCTTTAAATTCTTTGAACTTTTCAAAAGTTTTAGACTTCCATAGCATTAGATAAAAATACCCATATCTTGAATAGTCGTCAATGAAAATGACGAAATATTCATAATCACCTCTAGCTTTAACATTCATTGGACCACAAACGTCCAAATGTATAAACTTTAATGGTTCTTTGGCTCTATTACCTTTTGTCTTAAAAGGTCTCTTAGTCATTTTACCTTCTAAACAGGATTCGCAAATTGGTAAAGTGTCGATCTTTAACTCTCTTAAAGTTCCGCTCTTTACTAGTCTGTCTATTCTGTCAAGATTAATGTGTCTAAGTCTTATATGCCAAAGATGGGTATCATTGTTGGGAGAAATCTTTTGTCGTTTTGCTTTTGGTTTTTCAATTTTAAATAATTCAGCATTGAGAAATGAATTATGTGTTAACGACCTTAACATGTATATATTGTTTTCTAATATTTCAAAACAAATATTCAACCCATTTATAGAAATAATAACATTTTTATTACTAAAAGAAATTGAATAATTATATTCCAACAATCTAGAAACTAAAATCAAAATTCTTCTAAATTTCGGAATATAATAAACATTGTTTAAAACAATAAAACAACTATTTGAAAATTGAAGTCTAACTTCTCTTACGGCTCTAGTTGAAACGACATCCTCAATGCCAACTCGTATGGTGAACTCGCCCTCACCAAGCTCCCTCCAAGAATCAATCAACTGTAAAGAAGAGCAAACGTGATTAGTGGCTCCTGAATCAATTATCCAAGTGAATATATCATTCTCCACTAAACAATATTCAATGACAAGTAAATCAAATTTACCTTTCATTTTCTTTTTGTTCTTGAGCTCTTCGAGGTACTTTGGACAGTTCCTCTTCCAATGCCCTTCCACATCACAATGAAAACATTTTCTTTTGGGTTTGGAAGTCTTAGAGCCTTTCTGCTTCTTTTTGGTAGCCTGCTTCTTTTTGGTAGCCTGCTTCTTGGGCTTTGCCTTTACCTTACTGATGGTGCTTTTCCTCTTATTCTTATTTGAGGTGGATGTTTCAGCAACATTTGCTTCACTAGACTTAGTCTTGTCCTTATTCATGGACTCATAAGTTGTTAGTTCATTAAGCAATTGAGTAATATTATATTGCAGTTTGTTCATAACATGATTACTCTTGAATTGCATAAAACTCTTTAGAAGAGTTTGTAGTATCATGCTTACTTGGCTAGGCTCATCAATCACCCCACCATGAGTTTCGACTGTGTTAAAATAGGTCGTCATATTCAAGACATGCTCTCGAACTGATGTCCTTTCCTTCATCTTAGCAGTCATAGTAGCACAAACATCTTCGTGTCGCTACTGCTCAGAAGGTTGCCCAAACATCCCTTGCAATGACAACATCATCTCAGATGCTGTTGCCATTGTTTCATGCTTCTTAGCAAGCACATCGGACATTCCTACTAACAAGTAGCAACGAGCCTTTTCATTAGCCTTAACCCAGTTTTGATAGGTTTCACGTACATTACGCGCAGCATTTGCTAGTGGCACAGGAGAACGTTCTTCCGTTAGGACAAACTTTAGGTCCTCACAGACCAAATTGACATTCATGTTATTTTTTCATTTAACATAATTATCCTCATTCAATTTATTATTGGCAAGTATAGTAATTAAAGGTGATAACATTATTGAAATAAATAAACAAAATATTTTATTCAAAATTGCATTCATACGAATATCAATAGATTTTGGCATAAAATTAAATATGATGCATGATTGACGAATAATGAATCAGAAATACCCTAAAAAGAATCACTATGCCACGATGATCTAACATACCATAAATAAATGCCACCTTAGGGTAGGTCAAATATTTATATGTTAAATTGAGAAAATCTCAGTCAAATTATATAACAGAATAACTCTTATTTCTATATAATATGACTACCGCTTATTTCATTCAAAGAATTAAATTATCAATTAATTAATTCCTTTATGATTGTAACCCATCATTTAAGATATCTCGGACTTAACTTGATAATTGCCAGCCTTAGGGTAGATCAATCCTAAAATACATCCAAGAATCCTATCATTTAGGAAGTCAACCTTGATATTGACCCAAATGAACACCACCCTTAGGGGGACGAAAACAAAGCCGTCTTGAGGCGCCATTCAAATCTCACGATGTTGAACTAATGATGGAGACCGTGGGATATATTGTTATATATGTCTCTCCCACTCATTATTTTAGGATTAGGGTTTTCTACATAGTATTCCTAGTCATTATCTGAGACTACTAACGACTAATAAATATAATCTAAATTATTAGGAATTAATGTGTTACTAGAATCGACATCCTATTAACACCTAATAAATTACCGGATTTTTAACTATTAAAAACCTAATTTATTATAAAAGATCTAATCTAGATAATCTAAACTTTTTAATTATGAAGATTAGATTTAATGTGAGATTACCCAATTTTAAATATTAAGATCTAATCCACATTATAAGCCAATTATATGAAATATATTTTTTAATTACATTAAAGCTATATTTCTAATTGGTTTACTAATCTAAATAAATTAAACGCTTTAATTAAATTAGATTAAAAATAATGTGAATTACCCAATTTTAACTCTTAAAATCTAATCACATTATGAATATCAATTATTGAAACATATGTTTTTAATCACATTAAAATTAATCATATATTTCTAATTTGTTAACCTAGGATTTTCAACTAAAATCCTAACAAATTATGAAATTGATATTCTATGTATTATTATTTCTATTTTAACTAATAAACTATTTAATAGAAAAAATAAATAATAATATATGTATGTATGTATGTCATGTTATAATACAATGAGTAAACACTCTTTATTCTATATGACATATTTTATGCATGAACATGTTATTAACAAATTATTCAATCATCACATGATAAACAATTTAAATATACAACATGTGATTGACCGGGTTCTTTGACTTTGACAACCTAATACTAGTTTTTCAAGATTACAAAAAATTAACTAAGGTATTCCTTGGCCTTCACTCGTAGTCTTCATGATCTTCATGGGCTCACTTTGGCTCAAAATTAAATCCAATTTAACAATCAAGAATATCCATCAAATGGATTGGACTAGGAGTATATTTCTTGATTCTTGAACCCAATAAAAATTATCTAAAAAGAGTGGACAATTTTTAATATTTAAACGAAACCTAAAATTCCAGAAAAATCGAAAACGGACCGAACATAGACTGCCTGGAAACAACCCAGCTGCTGCCATATGGCAGCAGTGTTTAGGCTGCCAAGAAGCAGCAGCCGTGTGCCACTTCGTGCACGTTGTATGTGCAGCACACATGCACAATGTGCATGCTTCCTTTGGTCGTACATCACATGCACACCAAATCTTTCGACAGTTTTCAGCACTGCAGAAGTGGACAGCACGTCAAGCTGTTACAGAAAACAGTTTTCAGCAATGCAGAACTGGACAGCACATCAAGCTGTTTCAAAAAACAGCTTTCTGCAGTAAATTTCTGCACTGCAGAACTAGACAGCACAACAAGCTGTTACAGAAAACAGTTTTCAGCAATGCAGAATTGGACAGCACTTCAAGCTGTTTCAAAAAATAGCTTTCTACAGTAAATTTATGCACTGCAGAACTAGACAGCACACCTAACAGTTTAAAAAAAAAATCTTGAACTACAATGCCTGCACTACAAGAAAACACGGTATTTACGCCGGAATATCCATACCGGGCACTAAAGGCCCGGTATGGATAATCAATATAAAAAAGAAAAAAAATTTATTGGCAATTAAGCATACCGGGCTGTTATGGCCCGGTATGCTTAATCGATTATCTATACCGGGCATCATTCCGCCCGGTATAGATATCATATTTTATAATAAAAAAATCCGAAAAATTTATCCAAGCCGGTCGGATCCGAAGCCCGGTGTGGATATTCGGATTATCTACACCGGGCGGGTCGGCTGCCCGGATTGGAAAATATTTAAAAAAAAATGTGAAATATACTTACCGGGCGCCCGACCCACCCGGGAACGATAATCAAATTATCCACGCCGGTCGGGTCGATCGCCCGGTGTGGATAAAAAACTTTTTAATTTTTTTTATAAAATTAATTATCCATACCGGGCTCCGCCCGGTATGGATAATCTGGGCGCTTTTTAGCCCATCGCAAACCATTTTCCCCCTTCCGCTTTCTCTCTCTATCTCTTTCTCACATCTTCTCTCTCTAGAAACCCTAGCCGCCGCTGTCGACCCTGCTGCTTCCTCCCCGCCGCTCCACCGGTTGTCCGACTTCTTCGCCGTGCTCCTCCGTCGCCGTCCCGCCTGTAAGTTGCCTTTTCTTCTTCTTCTCCTTCTTTGCTGTTCTTCTTGCCCGTTTCTTCTTCTTCCGTCTCGGTGATCACATCTTCTTCTTCTGGTCTTCTTCTTCTTGTTCTTCTTCGTGTTCATCTTCACATGCTCATGAAGTGGTGGCCGGACTGCCGTCCGGCGGTCGGACAGTATTCCGACCACCCAACTATGGTATATATATATTTTTTTAATTTCTGTTACATTAATTTTTTTTGGCAGATTTTTGATTAATGGTGTAGTGCTCGTCAGCTTCGATAATTTCCTCCTCTTACGCTTGAATTCATCAGTGAAAAGGTATGGACAGTGTATTGTTTTCAATATGTTGACGATTGTTGATTATTTATGATTTATGGTTGATCTTGAGTTATATATAATGTTTTTGAATATGATTTATGAATTTGTTGGTAAATTATGTGATTTACTATGTGTATGTGTGTGAATAATCTCATGCTCTTATACTTTTGTTGGTATTGTGAATTTTGTTAAGGTTATGGATTGTGCAATTTTAGGACTGATCACATTGTATCGGTGGCAAGATTGGTAGGATATAAGTTATTTATAGCAATGAGGAACTAAATGGTTATAGAAAATCAGAGTTAATTAATTGTGCTATTAGGAATTATCTTTTCTGCATTTTGAATTTTTTTTTACTATTAGAAATGAAATTTATTTGTTTATGTTGTGTAGGAGCACAACTTCAAGTTACTTTAAATTGAATTAGTGAGAGATTACTCTATACATAAACAAGTGTGTTTCATTTTCCAGCTGACAAATTGTATTGTTTTCCTGAAATGTGAATCCGATTTTTTGGCCTTGAACATGTGTAGCATGGTCTTGATCATAGTAATTTATTTGGTGAATATATTCATGAATTTGTTAGCAAAAATTATGGATAATTTGATAAATAGATGTTATTGCTTATTCATTGCTGAATATAGTGTAAATATACGGGAAATTTAATAATTTAATATAGTTTAACACATTGTTGTTACGTAAAGTTAATGAATATAATTTCATTTTGCATATTTTAACTATATATCTGTGATTATATATTGTTTGTGTGGTTGTTTGCGGAGAGACAGAGTCTCTAATGTGATTAAAAATATTGTCAAGTTTAAATGTTATTTATATTGCAGGTGAACTTCTGTTTTGGTAAGCTCGAAAAGAAGGGGAAATTCTATCATGATTTTCATAAAATGAATTAACTTTGTTTTAATGTTTGTGGAGAGATAGAGTCTCTGATGTGAATCAAACTGTCGTGAAATTACTTTGTTTTTTACATTACAGGTGGATTATCCTTATTTTAGGTAAAGTTCAAAAAATAGGGGAGATTCTGTCAAAATTTTCGTAAAATGGATTGATTTTTTATAGTTAATTTTATATATTCATACTGAAATTTCTTGTTGGCTTCTAATATATATTATTTCCATGACATTTTCATATGTCAACTGAAGGAACATCTACTGGTCAGTCTTCAGGTAGCTCCAGTGGAGATAAGAAAAGAAAATGAAGAGATCCCAACCGTTTGGATTATGAAAAAATAGCTAAAGTCAAAGCCACAGGGATACAAATTAATGAAGTTGGACAACCAATTGGAGAAAATTCGGTGATCTACAGTTCAGGGTATGGAGCAATTGCAGCTCAGATGATACCTATAACCTACAGCAGCTGGGATAAGATACCACAATCTTTAAAAGATACAGTGTGGGAGAATATAAAGGTATATACTAGTTTCAAGTATTTATAAGATGACTTTTACGTATTAAATTTTACAACATATTTAATTAATTTTATACAATGTATACTTGTAGTTACGACTTGGTGCTGATGAGTCCATGAAAGCTCATACATTAAAATCCATGAATGAGAGTTGGAGACACTATAAAGGAAGACTAACAAAACAAATAAGAGACGTTCCTCCTGGTTCTGATGCACACAGAAGATACCAAATGCTAAAACCAACTAACATTAGTGATTAGGATTGGAATGTATTTGTCAATCAACGATTGTCTCCAGAATTTGCGGTAATCTTAAAATTCATATTCTCAATCTGGCATGAATACTAACGTTTAATGGATTTTCCATGAATGTTATAATATTGCAGGATACGAGTAAGCATTACAGGGAGTTGTCAAAGAAGAATCGTACCCCACATACTTCAAGTCGTAAAGGAATGACACGACTACGAGAAGATTTGGTAAGAGTTAGAATATATTGTGATGATTATCGCATATGTGTCTTTTTTTTTAATTTTCAAAATGCGAATATATTTTTTCATATATCAATATCAATGCTAGAGAGCGAAAAAGTGGCCGCGAATGAAGATCCCGAAGTCGATAGAGTTGACATATGGATAGCTAGTCACAAGCATAAAGATGGAAGCGCAGTGAATGCGGACACTGCTGAAAAAATAGTAAATTACTTTATAGTTTTCAACTACTATGGTTATTGTATTATATAATGTATATAGAACATTTATTGTTAATATCATGTGATATCATTTATAGGCACAAATTGAGACATTACATCAAGAAACTCAACATTTAATTGGAGATGATGCTGTCTCACAAGTTATCAGTAAGGAGCATCGAGGTAGAGTTCGAGGCATGGGTCATGGTGTTACACCATTTATTGTACAAGCATCTGTGGTTGGTAAACAAAATTTTACACAATATCAACGGCATGTCGATGGTGAGATGGCAACCATGAAGCAGACAATTGCTAATTTGACAAACTTGCTCGTGACTCATTTGCCAAACATAGATCAAGCTCAAGTATTGGCATGTATGCCTCCTGCGCAGCCGGTAAACGACTCAAACCATTTATAATTTGTTTACATATATTTTTTGGTACTTATTGTGTCTATATATATTTTTTGTTTTTTTTTTCCGTCTCAATTATTTCTCACAAATAGATATTTAATGATTGCGTAGACACAATATTCAAGTGGCTCAAATGCTATGGGATCTAGTAAAAGTGTTCAATTTGCTGAGCCTTCAGCTAAGGTAAAATATGTATTGCATTTATATTATTTATTAATTCAATTTAATATCATATATATATGTAAGTATTTAAATTTTTTGATAACAATAAATTTTTAAATTCTTGTATAAACAGTCAATATCTCGGAGTTCCTCGAGCCAAGTTGGTGGATCGAACAACAATCAATGCAAATTATTAGATTGGATGGGAAGAGGAATTGTGGTGGCAGAAGCGGAAATTGACTCACAGGATCCCTTTGCTAAAGTTCATCACCTTGAGCTTGGTCCAGATTTTTGGCGCGTTTCCGTCAAAAAAGTATTGGTTAGTGTTTCGCTACCTCGACCCACCAACGAGCTACTAAATTTAGAAGATGCAGTAAATTCAATGATTGCTTGGCCAGTAAAATATATTGTATTTTAGCATTTTATATATTGTAATTTTATTATAACATTTTATAATGTACGTTAAACTTTAGATTATGTAATTTAAATATATGTAGTTAACATATTATTAAATAATATATCTAAACAAATATTTATGTACGGATTTAGTGTTTGTGTAATATAAATATTATGTGTTTAATTTAATTTTATCATTTTGAAAAAAAATTAAAATATATATATTTTTTAATAATTTCCATACCGTGCTTCTGCCCGGTATGGATAATATGGGTAATTATTATCCATACCGGGCATAAACCGGTATGGATATATTATTGAAACCGGGTCGCCACCTGGTTTGGATTTAACTATCCATACCGGCCGGGTACCCGGCATAGATAATAATTATCCATACCGGACGGCCTGGTATGGATAATTTCCGGTCGACCTGAGCACGGCGCCCAATTTCAGTTATCCATACCGGGTCGTGCCCGGTATGGATATTAATTATCCATACCGGGTACCCGACCGGTATGGATATTGAATTATCCATACCGTGGGCAAGCACGCCAGGCGCCTGCCCGGTATGGATGGGCAGTTTTCTTGTAGTGCTGCTGTCCAGAATTTTAGTTCTGTTGGGTTGTTCAAAACAGCTGTGCGGACAATCCTTTTAGGCTATTCAAAACAGCCTTAACCTCTATTGATAGTCCCATACATCTCACTGCAGCCTTCGAAAAAAAATTAAACCCTAAATCTATGATTTTACAATGGAAAAAAAATTGCCACAAACGGCTTACATATATAATTAAATTAAATTAGTCAAAGAATCATACAATTAACGATCAATCCATGCAAACCCAATTCATCAAACATGAAAATAAAATATCCATATTAATAATTAGTGTCTACTCCATAACATACAAAGAATCATAATCAAAGGGACATTCACTAATTATTGAATCAATTATTAAACTAGCGCAACGAGGCTCTGATACCAATTGAAAGAAAAATTGAATTTTGAATTTAATGCGAAAACGTGGATTTAAAAAAAAAAATTTCCAAATAAAAACACGTCTAATCAATGTTAGTAATAACAATTCAATGATTAAATTAATAAGATCAAATCTTACCTTTCATGAAGATTGAATTGATCCCTTTTGATTCGTAAATTCTTCACCACCAGATCTTCCTTGCTATGACTTTTCATAAAAGAAACTGTGTGTGGGCACAATCTCGAAGAATTATATCACGAAATTTTTTTATAAAAGATTATTATTTAGAAATAACAAAAAACGATTTTCTTGATTTCTTTTGAGATTGGATAATATGGTGTTTTTAATTAATAGAAGTTTTTGATTCAAGTAACCAAAAATTCTCTTTCTTTTTTGTTACCAACATAAAACACCCTTTTATAATGGTAAGTTAGAGTTTTCTAATTTAATAAGGAATACAATTTTCTATTTAAATTGGAAAACTTAATTCAAATCCAATAAGGAATCAAATTTCTTATTGGTTTAGAACTCTTTACTTTTAATTTAATATAGAATCTAATTCCTATTAAATTAAAACTTCTTTAATCTAATTTAATATGAAATCTAATTCCAATTAAATTAAATTACCTTTTTCATTAAATTAAATGATTTTGAATCATAAATAATTTAATGACATCATTTAAAATTGAACTCTTAACCTCTACAAATAATTAAATAATTAATAATTAATTAAATAATTACTTATATTTAAATAATCAAATTATTTAAACAATTCGTGAACGTGTTCATAAAATTGTATGTATACTTATAATTAGACAATCCAATTATATTCTTCCATTTAATTTTTTATGTGGTTGTGAGCTAGTAACGGGATCAAATGGACCTACAATTTGAGCTTCAATAATATCAGAATTATTAATTAAACTCTTTAATTAAATAATTCATTATTATTAACCTTAAAGTTATTCCACTAAAAACTTAAGATTGCACTCTCAAAATTGTATATATTTTATACAATCTGAATTTTTAGTGTCCATCGATTTAATCATTTCATATGGTTTGATCCTCCATGAGTAATTCATAATTAGAGCCAGGTCATTAAAGTCCATTATATCTCTCTAATTATTTCTTATTCCGTTAAGTACCATTAATTCTCTAATGAACAATATATTTATAACAACTTATGAATTTATTTTTTCATTTATTTACAAATGGAAAGTCGAGCGCTTTTATTGTTCAAGATCCTAATCAACACTTAAGGGAACTACTCATCTACTTCTCGCAAAAAGGAATGGATTCCACTATTAAGTAAAATGTTCCCAACCACTTATT
Source organism: Dimocarpus longan (assembly GCA_022984855.1). NCBI lineage: Eukaryota > Viridiplantae > Streptophyta > Magnoliopsida > Sapindales > Sapindaceae > Dimocarpus > Dimocarpus longan. The sequence goes on from CM041013.1 coordinate 9,760,716, forward strand.
AAATCATATCTTCAAAGTACGAAGTTTATTGACCGTAAATCTATAACAGTCTCATCCATGTAAATCAAAAGATATGACTCAACAAATAGGAGTCCATAAAACATTTAGGATTAAGACCAATCCATATATGATCATCTAGTTGATAAATATGAATTTCTTTGTTTAACGGATATTAATAAGAAATTTATTTTATCATGGTCCAGTCCTATATAATCTCTATTATATAAGGTGTCTCCATTTTCATGTCACCACGTGAATGATCCCGGATAGGATCATCATATCAAATACAAAATGGACTGCAGATGTAGATTTACCATAAGCAAAGTACCCAACTTTGTTTGCTTTCTATGAACTCTTTAGATTACTGATCTCAAACTAAATCCTCTTATATATAACACTTATATACTTAATTTGAGACTACATAAGTAACCATGAATGTTACATGATATTTGTATAAAGCAATCATTTCATAAATGCACATAAATTGAATAAAATAAATATATTTTATTTATTAATTAATTTAAATATTTACAAATTACAAGCTTTTAGGGCACATTATCTTAACAATTATTATTTAAAAAAAAAAAGTTTAGAATAAATTATTGATAGTACCACTAAAAATCTTGTTGATGATGAAGTCGAGGATAATACAAGAGCTTTGGAGCCTATTACGCGCAAAGAAGCACTAAAAGTACCGACAACACTTTATAATATTATATTGCAATTCGAGAATTCGACCCCATAACTATTGAATGTAATAAGAAAAACTAAGAATGAGATCCAATTAGATTTAAATTTCAAGAAAAAAACAAGTGACAATAGAGTTATACTTCAATAAAGTATTATAGTCAATTATATTTGTAATTTAGCTAATTATTAATTTATGATATGAATGAGATTACAGGTTATATAAGGCTTTTTTTTTTTAAAAAAAAAAAAAGTATTATCTTATTAAGTTATATATATGGTAAAATTACATTTAATTAATAAATTGTATAATAATAGATATTGAAGGATTTTTACACATAGGAGAATTGAAAGCAATTGTGTGCGTGTATGTATGTATGTACAATTACTTTTAATAAATTGTGGAATAATATGTATTGAAGGATTTTTACACATAATATAATTGAAATAAAAGTGTTTAACTACAATAATGTAATTCTTAAAACTAAGTATATATTCAAGTATATCACCAAAAACAATACTACTTTATAGTAAAAAAAAAATCTTCATATTACCTTAGGAAAAAAAATTATGCTTCATTCTGCTTCTACGTTGCTAAACGGATAGAAAATAAAATTCCCTAATTTCTTTAACAATTGAACAAAGAGAGTGCAATTAAAAGTGTAAATGAAGAGAGATGGAAAGAGACGCTTGAAGTGAGGAAAACATATGGGAGTTGGTTTGGTTAAATGTCCAAGTGAAAATTTTGCAGATAAAACACATGTTCGCCAAATTCAATCGTGTCTCATGAGAATATTATACTTAAAAAGAATCATTATAAGATTTATTTTGAAAAATCCCTACAAGTCTGCAATAAATAATGATATTCTCATCTAAAAAACAACAAAATGTAAGATTCTGCGGTCATGATTTATGTATTTAATCAAAACAAAATGTTTCAATTAGATTTTTGTTTAAAAAATAAATAAAACAATATATGATATTCTTACTTGGATTTTTTTTAATTAAAAATATAAATAAATAGGGGAAACAAAAATATTCAAAAATTATCAATTTCTCATTTTTTAATTTTTACTGATGGAAATATAGCAGATATTTTATGGACATTTTCCTGATATTTTACCAAATCATATTATATCTTTGTAGTAGTAAAAAAATCTGAGCCTAAGATTTAGGTCCAAAGTTCATTAGCAAAGCTTAAGATTGGCCCACTAGTCTATGTCGGTCTACGGCCCAAGACATAAATGTCAATTGAATGGCCTAAGGTAAGATGGACGAGTCAAAGCCCAAGGCTTCTTAGGTAGATTGACTCAATACTGAAAGACCAAATCCATATTTTTGACCCATTAGACTTGGTCCAAACTGCACTCATAAGTCAGTCCATAGGTTTAACAACAAGCCCAACATACAATGCCCATAGAACAGTCCCAGAATCCTACCTTTCTATTTCATTTATGTCATAAGGGACTTCAACTCCAATTAGGATTCATTCTTCAATGGTAGAAGCAGAATCAGAATAGAAAGCTGATTTTTCAGGATTAAGAATCTAAGAATCAGTACAAACTTTCCTAGATCCTTTGGAATTCAATCTTCCTAATATAATCAAACTAGGAAAGTATCCCTAATCATAGGATTCTGTCACCTATATAAAGGGACCTCAATCTCATGGCAAGACACACATAATATATTCATAAGGGAGCTCTTGTTTACAGACACTTTACCGAAATTCTTTTAAAGACCACCTTCTAACCAATTCATAGGTTAGACTACAATGGTATGCTGCTTCTATTCTTCTATGACACGGTTCTTTCTTTGTTGGCTCAGTGTCCCACCGTGGCACCATTGTCACTAATCCTCCAGTCAACAACTCCACTGGTGTCTTTGTCCTCATGTCGAACCACCACTTTAGGCTTATGACTATGCTGTCCGCCAGCTATGTCACCTCCTTAAGCTGTTATCAACACTGGTTTTTCATTTGTTAACCCCTGTCGATCAACACTTATTGTTTGTTACTTTTTTTGTTTTATTGTACAATTAGTTTACTGACTTGAATGTCAGAGTATCTTTGGCCAGCATCACGTCGGTATCAGGATCATTCTTGCTTTCCTTTGTTTGGTTTATGCAGGATATAGGTTGTCGGGTTCTTACGAAGTTGATAAACGAGGCTTGCTCCATATACTGTAGTTCGACTCCACTACAATTTGGCATCGTTTATGGGAACTTGGCAATTTGTTCCGGTACAAGTCGAACTGGTTGACTACGCAAACATGTTACCATATCAGACAATCAATCTAATGAGGCTATGCTCTTTGCCATGATAGACTAAATGAGATCATACGACGAGCAGCTGAAAAAGCTCTAAGAGGAGAATCTTATAATGTTGACTGAGACGAGGTGATTCATGTCCAGAATGCAGAGTTATGACAAAGAGTAAAACAACTAACTAATTCAAATGCAGGTGCCAGCCGACGTAACGAAGCTGAACCCTCAAGCAACGAAGAAGGGACCTCTCTTATTAGTAGGTTAGTCCCTATATCCCAGAGCATGTTGAATAGGTAGACAGCTCCACCAGTGGTGAATTTTAACGTCGTTGGGTTCGATAATGCTCTAGAAGCCAAAGAAAACCTAAGACATCCCGACGACCTACTTGATCTAAGATGTAAGGCATCAGTCAACCAACAGCCCAACATTGATTCCATGCCTGAAGAGTCGGCCCACGTGACATGACCCCTTTCACTTTTACGAAGAGGCAACCCATGCTCGGCAACCCTATGGTGGCCTTCCCGTCGATACCTGCTCCGACTAAAAGATTCCCATGAAGTTAAGCCTTTTTCCACTGAAAATTTTTTATGACTTTTAGAAATCTATTTTCAAATGGAAGAGGTTGGAATTTTTTTTTTTTTTTTTTTTTTTTAGTATACATCTAAAAAATAGGGTTATTTAAAAATTTCGGCAGCACAACGACTACTTTTCTAAAATTTCCAACTTGCAAAAGTTTACACAAAATGTTGTACACTTCTATATCAAGCATTATCCTCAACTTTTTGACCTCAGGCATTTTTTTCAACAATCAACCATAACCATATATTCAGTTTAAAATAAAATTTAAAAATCATTTAATTTATATGAAATTTTTCTGCGGAAGCATTTATAGAACTGAAATATAAATGTGTCATTTAAAAATATTTACATATCATACACGTTTTCCAAACTACATCAATTTACATGTAAATATGAATATACAAGCTTTCAAAAGCATATATGACAAATATACATTAACACAGCAATATACGACGTCATCCGACTACTCTGGGGTTGGAGTCCCTACTACCGTAACACCTGTACCTACACTTGTCCCTGGGGAGGTTTTGTTTATAAAACATAAAATAATATGTGAGCTAAATGAGTTTAGTGAGTGTTATGTATTTCTATTCAAACTCAATTTTCGAATTTAAATGTCCTTAAAGTATAAAAATGTTTCATTAACATTTTAATGCTGAAAATCACATTTGATTTAATCACATGAATAAACATTTATAATAAATCGTGTATCGTAAAATTGAATCTCAGTAATATATTGAAAAGCAAGTTCTCTAGTTTCAGGAAACTATTTTAAAACGTTTTTCAAATTAGAAATGCATAAAATAGCATTTTTGCATGATTTTAGTTTTCCGCTGTAAAACATAAACAGTGGTGACAATAAAACCTTCGGAAAACCTCTAAATAAAATAAGCCAACCACTGACAGTCCGTACCACATGGTATCTGTAACGGCCCTGCCTCACGGTCTTGGCAAGTCGGTCCAGTGTGGGCACACCCTAGCTCACAACTTGCAGCTCGCTACTGCCCTAACCTACTGGACATGTATTGTCCTCTCCCTCATGGGTTTTTACTTGTCTCTTGCACCTCTGGAACCCAAGACCTGAAGGCTTAAGTATCACTGGGTTGCAAGGTACGTACCATTTGAGCTACTTAAGCGGAAGCTAGCTAATAATATACTCTGTACGTACATAGACGACACACTGAACTAAACTGACTAACACATTCCCTCTCGTTGTTAGTGATATATACTCCCGATACTGCCAATGTACGTTTAGGGTACTCAATCTCAACCGGTAATATCTGAGATACCTATAGGGTATACCACAGGCTCACAAAACCATTTTCATACATGCTGCTTTTCATCATAAAATTCATATCTCAAACAACTTTTCAAAAATTCATGTAGGAGGTATTCATATTGAATTTATTTACTTTAAGTCAATTTTTAGCATTTCAAAGCATGAGTTTACACATAACATATAACTTAATTGAATTGAAAATAATCATATCAAAACATGTCGAAAGGACACTCACATTTTCCTAGCTCACGATAATTCACAATTTCGAATTCTCTCGCCTCCACGTAACCTACGTAATTTCACATTCTATTTTTAGGTAACATCGTAATCAAAGTTATTCATACACACTTCCATTGACACGTATCCACACATATAAATGTTTAACTACACAAGAATTTTGAAAAAACCCTTTTTCAACTTGTAACCACCCTAATTATTCGCACATACTTTCCGTTCAATTTTCTTAACATCTAAGCATATAAAATACCATGATTGAAGCCAAATTTCACACTAACGTATTAAACGAAAGTTTTGAATTATTCTAACTAGTCTTAGTTGAACCTTGACCAACTTCTTAGACCATCAGTCTCATTCAATTTTTTTTCCATCATAATCATACTTGAACACACATAAATTGGTGTAAAACCAAGTCAAATTCATAAAACATTACACTTGTGCAATTAAACAAAGTTTGACCATAAAGTAGTCATTTAACATTTCAATGCATTCCTTCGTAATTTTATGTCAATTTCATCATCAACACAAGCTATGAAATCATTTAAAACACTTAAAAACAATTGTTTACCACTTTAAACTCAACATGGTCGAAATATGACAACTTAATACACCATATTTTTGCTTTTAATTTCAACAACAAAGCCCAACATTTCATCACATTTATATTCATGAAAATCATTCAAATCAATCAAACTTAAATTGGACTTTTGACAACCCATCTTAGCCGAATCACATGCAAACAAAACATCAAGATTTCTTTAAGTTTTCCACTTGAAATCCAATCAAAATCACACTAACTTTCATGGCAAGGAAACTAACATCCTAAACATCATCAACTTAAACTTAAATCAAAAAGTCATCTTGATTAGTATGTCTATCAATTTCTCTTGATTCACTTGCCTTGTTTTTCCACAAGTTTAAGGCCTCCAATCTTTAATCCATGCATAAATATTTCAATTATTCCATTAGAAATCATAAACCTCAAGATTTATATAAATTAGTTCATGAAAACTCAAACCTTACCTTTTGAAATTAACTTAAAATGGATTGGTTTTGCTCCTAAGCTTGCATGCAACCTTAAATGACTTGAAAATCACTCAAAAATTACCTTAAAACCTTCAAGACTAGCTACTGTATTCTGGTTTCCCTTCTTGGCCGAACACAACTTCCTTTGTTTGTCTTGGCCGAATGCTTCCCTTTTGTTTCTTTCATTTGTTTCAACTTTATATAGTCTCCACTTTCCTTAACAGTTGCCCCCAAACTACCTTTAAATTCACAAGATTGCCACTGGTTGATTTTGAAAGCTTTTGATTGGTTAAAGTTTAAAAACCAATTCAAGTTTAACTAAATTCATTACATTTCAACCAAATAATGACTATTTTGTCTTTCATCTCCATTTGGTCTTCATTTGCTATCCTTTATCCCTTCTTCATGCCACACATATGCAATTTCATGCTTTCTTTCTCCCTTTTTCATGCCACACACACACAAATCACACTTTATTTCATATTTTACAATTTCCTAAAATGCTCTTAATGCATTTCATTCACTTTCTTATCTAAGTAAATTTCAAAAATATTATATGCTCCTCAAATTCTCCAATGACTATATAATACCCTAATTGGATATTTTATCTCTCAATTTCATACTTAGAAAAAATTCAAATGGGTGTAAAATTATCAATTCCTCCAAAAAAGACATTTTTGTCAATAACTCTTTGAAGCCCTTAAAATCTATTCGGACGGACTCATTTTTGATCAATTTCAATTTGTTTTAACTCTAATACATATTCTAGGACTTTTAATTTATGAGGTCTATTTTTTGATAATCACTATTCACGCGAAAATACTATTTTCACGAAAATACCGTTTACACAAAAATACTATCCATAAAAAAAATTTACTATTTTTTGGGATTTATTTCCCAAAAATCACTATTCACACGAAAATACTATTCACTAAAAAATTTTATTTTTCATAAAAAGAGAAAATTTTCGGGTTTGCACTGCGGTGTAGGAATCCAAGAGATCAGAAGACCTATTGAGCTAGCACCCGATGCACTGTCAAAAAGCTTGTGAAATTGAAGGCATTGATTAACCAGATTCCTAGAGCACCAACACCTCTTTCGAAAAATGCTTCGAAGAGTTTGCAAATTCACCATTCACAGACCCAATTGTGATGGTTGAGATGCCAAGTTCGTATTGCCTCACATCAAGATGTACGACCTAACACATTGCTCAATATAAGCAACATATGGTCACAGTTGGCAAATTTCAAAGGATCAGAGGGAGGAGGTCATGTGTAAAGAGCTTGGATCGAGCTTGTCAAGATCGATTCTGCAATGGCTTACTAGTCTACCAAACAGTGGCATCATGTCATTCACGCAACTGATGGACACATTCGTTGAGCAATTTGCCAACAGCAGAAAGCTGGAGAAGCATTCGGACGATCTCTACATGATGATCCAGTGACCAAGGAGCGACTACGAGATTATGTCAATCTCTTTAATAAAGAAAAGTATCGATCATAATTAAACTATAACATTTCAATTGCAGTTTCAACCTTTAGAAAGGGTTGATTGCTAAAATCAAACTATTGGTAAATTTTTTAATAAATCAAATGTTAAATCTTACGAGTGCACAAATCGTTTGACTGAGTATTGTGGCAAGCAACGTCAATTCAACGAGGAGTTTCAACTTACTTTAATTTTAAGTTTACTTAAATCCTAAACTAAAACAATTAAATTAAAGATAGGGACTTGGAAATTGAACTAAATTAAATTGCAAAAGAAATTAAAATAAAACCAATCAATGAGAAAAACTAAGTTAGGATATCTGTTTACCATTAAACAATCCTTCAATTTGTTATAAAAAATTAATAAAATAAATTCATAATAATGCATGGTAAAGACATTCACGACAAGGTAACGGTCAAACTATATGTCGTATTGATTTTTCCTTAGTTAACATACAAATCGCATGGTGTCTACATAGATGTATGTATTCCTAATTGTAACCTAGGATGGTGTCTATTTAGGTTTAATAACATAAACCTATTAAGCACTAGAATAATATAAATGTCACACAAATCCTAAAACATGGTGTCTATATTAGGTATCTATTAATTAAGGTCCCTTAATTGGTTCATGATCGTTGTACATAAAAAATATTTTCATTTGGTGTATGATTTATATTTTTACAACATAATTCTAAAGATATGCTTCTATGGTGATCAATCAAATAAACAAAATAAATAGGATAAAATTAAATTAGAGACATTAGTTTCATCATGCAAAACACTAAGTTTTATTAAAAGATAAACAAATTAAATTCATGTTTAGGGTTTCAAGTTAACCCTAACTAATAAAGAAATTACATAAAAATAAAAATAAACTAAAGAAAAGATAGAATCGAAGCCTTCAGCCTTTGCTCCTCTGCTTCTCTCTCTATTCCAGTGGCTTGAATGGTAAGGAGAGGACTTATTTATAGGTACGAACTACGAACGAGGAATACGTTCAAGAATATCCTTAAAATATTTCAAGAATATGCTCTTTGAAACAAATACACCAGACACATCATCACAGCCCATGCACACTCAGCCCATCAGCATAAACGCGTAGGTCTGGTCAAACGCGACTCGGAACGTCGACTAGAAAGAAGAAACTCTGAAAAACGCGGATCTGACTCGGATTCGAATAACTCAGATCGATGCTTGGACCCGATCCCTGAGCAAACCGGATCCGAAACGGCGACAGCTTCTTTTGCAAAACCGTGTGGGTCAGCGCCAGACTTGACCCGGATCCGCTTCTCTTCAAACGCGAGCTTGGCCTGCGTTTCACACCGTGCACCCCACGAGCGCTCATGCTAAGCCCACCCATAGTCACTTTTGGGCGAAGCTCATCTCCGGTCCACACCACGAGACCACCTGGCGAACTCCAGTTCAACTCTCAGTTTTCTCTTAATTTCTCTTTTGCCCAAAGGTTCTCCAAATATTATAATTAAGCCTCCTAACTTTAAAATCTTCTCACAAATCCGTCCTGAGTTGGATCTTTGGTTTTCTTCCAATGAAATTAATTCCAAAAAACTCTTCGCTTCTATTATTTTCTTCTTAAAACCTAAAAATAAATATAAAAACACAAAATAAAATAAAAACATTAATTCTAATAAAAAATATAACATCAATAATAGGTGAAATGATCATAAAATAATGACAATGAATGACCCAACATAGATCTATATAAGAAATTGACGAAATATCCTTCCAAGATGATGGAGGATGTTCTCGCTAAAAGCTAGGCACAAATCAAATGGGAGGAGGACATAGTGAACTACCAATCCAACATGTCAAACTCTAAAAATGGCAACAAGATTGGCAAGCAAAGCGACCAATTAGGGTCAAATAACAAGAGGCCTAATTTTGGAAGTAAGAACCACGCCGATCGAGCTAGTAGAGGTCAACGAGGTGGTCAACCGAGCCCGTACGATCGACCAAACAATCGGTTGAGCAAACTCCAAATCTCTAAAGACCTGTCTTGGAGTACAACATTTCAGTCAGCCCTTCAAAGTTAGTAGCTGTTACGAAAGGGATGGGGAAAACAATAGGATAGTTATGGAAATCTAAAAAACCAACGAGCGCTAAGGATCAAACTAAATGGTGGGAGTTCCATAATGACTATGGCCATTGAACTAAAAACTGTGTTACACTATGCCACGAAGTTGCTGAACTCATCAAGAAGGACCATTTGAGGGAATTCTTAAGTGACAAAGGGAAGGAAATAGTATGTTGGTGAGATGATCGATGCCATAATAAAGAACCAACACCTCTAATTCCTCTAATCCATAAGTGAACTGTCAATGTGATCATCAGAGTATTAAAAATTAATGGAATGACACATTTCGCTACAAGAAGGCATACAAGGGATGTTCTATAATCCATTGGCCAACTAGTCAATGTTGACCTACAAGATGATTACCCGTTGACCTTTACAAGGAATGAAGCTATTGACATTCTCAACTAGATTCATGACATTTTGGTTATTAGTCTCTATATAGCCAACTTTCTTATAAAGTGTAATCTGATCGACAGTAGGAGCTCTACAAACGTACTTTTCTATTGACACTCAAAGTGACGTAGATTGACGAGTCGACCATTAATAGGCAATTAGCAATCCTTATCACATTCAGTGGTGAATAGGAAAACACCATTGGAGAAATTATGCTACCAGTCTATGTCAAAAGAGTCAATCCCTACACCCAATTCTTGATACTTAACTAGGGATGACAATATGGGTAACGGCACGACAGATCGACACTAATTAATAAAAAATAAATGGGTATGAGTTTGAGTTAAACGAATTCGTATATAATCGTGTCAACCCGCTTAACCTGTTTATTAAACGAATTGAATTGAGTTTGTTGAAATGAATTGTGGGTTGACAAAATTAAATTAGGGTAAAATTAAAATAATAGCATATTATAGGGGTTAATGTGTAATTATATACCCACACACACACACACACTGACGGAACCCTTCCCGAATCCCTCCTCTGGACCCAAGAAAGATCCCGTAGCACCCTGTCAGAACTCTAACGAACCCTAACTTTGGTCTGAAGAAATCCCGTCAAAGCACCGAAACTTTCTTTAAACTCGTTTACTAGGTGGCAGGGGTACAAATTTTTCGCTTTTCTATTGAAAATCCGGCAGCATGCCGTCTGTTTTCTAAACTATGTCACCCTGTAAGTTTCAAATACAGTTTATAAAAACACTTATATGAAATTCATTTCTCAACTTCCAAAGCCTCCGGCTAATTTTTCACAACACAACCACAACCAAATAATTAAAATCAGAAAACTGATTCATATAAAACTTTAATAAAACATTTTTAACTAATACATCCACAATTCTTTAAAATACTTACAACTATATATATAAACATATACATGATCAAAATAACCCCATATATACATGTAATAGGTATCGTCCTATACGTCCACCTGCACGTCTGACTGAACCTCGTCGGCTGGATGACTAGCTCCTGCATCTGTGGGAAAATTTTTAAGAAAAACATTTAAAGAAAAACGTGAGTATAACTCAGTGAGTGGTAGTAACTTTTAAATTAAAACTCATTTCTACACTTAAATTTCTCCCAAAAACAGTTTAATAAAACTAAAGTATTTTTCTAAAATACTTTCTAAAACTCATTTAAAACTGCTTTTGAATCTCGTTCTAAATTTCTTTCTAAAACTTTCTGAATTTTTTTTTTTAAACTCTTTTCTTAAAAATCTTTTCTTAAAATCTTTTCTGGTGCTCGCCTGAATGGTAACTCAGGGAATATCTACTCCTGACATGGTAGCATATAAACTCTAGCTAACCACTAGGAGTGAGGATCTATCATGTGTAGTCGTCGAAAGCGGGTCCACGCTGCGGACCGACTACACTACCCTATACGTGCATACGGATCACTCATACCTTACTCACACATGAGTCGACTAGACTCAAATCTCACTGACTGACTTCCTTTCATCTACCGTATCACGCATAGGGCATTCGGCCAGGTACTAAACTGGGGTTAGGGTAAACCATAGGCTATTAAACTTTCTTTTTCTTAATACACTAAAATATTCTAAATCTTAAGGCAATAAGCCTAAAATATTTAATTATAGCATATTCTCATATACAGAAATAATAAACTAAAATCTTTATGCTAGAATTAAAATATAAATTCAATTAATAAATAAATAACTATTTATAATAAATTCTTTTAACTTTAAAAATAAACTTTAAAACGATATAAATAAAAACTTATAGTTCCACTCACTACACATCCTAGGATAAAATCCGATTCTCCTCCGTATGCCTCCAGAAGTCTCCGCTTTTACCCTAAAATATCAAATATCCATTTAGGGTCACTTAACTCATTCAAATAATATTCAAAATTAATAAAAATCATATTATCTCTATTTATATCCTTTAAAGCCTAAACTTTTGGATATCAATTTCTATTCAACCGGGGTTTCCGAAATCCGTTTTCTCTACGTGAATTCTAATTATTCTTTCCTAGGAATACCTTAGAATACTTAATCTCATCGTCGGAAACTCGAAACCAAATTCAACCGGATTCGCTTACTAACGAAAATCACTTTTCACTCCGGACTTCCGACAACTTCAAAAATCAATCCTCTAGTGTTCTAACATCCAACTATGATTAAATAAACCGTTTCGAATGTTAAACGAACGCATTTCGAAGGTTTTTAGAAACCACCCTTCAATTCGTCCGTTTAGCTTCGAAATAGATCCTAAACTTTTCGTTTTCGAAATCTAACTTCAAAAGATTATTTCCTAACCTTTAAAACATTCATCTAATGCTTTAGAATCGAAAACGGGATCAAATTCCATAAAAACCCATTTTTCTCTACGACTTCCCTCTCTCGTTTTATTTGTTTTTCTTCCACCAAATCACTCCAAAATCATATCAAAATCATCCTCACATATCCCTCTTATTATCCCTAATCTCTGATTCAAAAATAAACGAAAGAATAAAAATGGGTTTCATATAAACATCAATCTTTAAACTGAAATAACTCACCAAACAGACAACTGTTTTGCTTCAAATTTGTTGGGTTAGCTAGAGGAGATGACGAGGAACAACTTTCGTGAAGAAACCGCGTCGAAATCGGATCGGATCGGATCTCCTTCTCTTTCTCCCTCTCTCTCTCTTTCGCGCACGTGAACTTCTCTCTCTCTCCACTCTTGGCTCCTCTCTCCTCTCACCCGATTCTCTCTCTTTCCTCTCTGTTTTTACGGTCAAAAATGTCTCAAATGAGACAAAATTTATTTATAAATATTTTAATGCTCATTTACTATAAATTCCCTCAAGAAAATCTCATTTAATGACCTCAAACTTTCAATAATCTCACTAGCGCCCAAAAATAAATGATTTTATATTCTATTGGTCCACTTGTCTTATTTTCATCCACTTATTTTTCCAACCAATCCATGGATGACACGTGGCACAACCCTAGCCACTACTTTTCAAAAACACTTATCTATTTTCTTATTGGTTGAATTCTGTGAGCTCACCTCGCTTGATTAACACGTAATTCACGCCTAATGACTTTGTAATCGTACCGGGGTCAGCCAAACGATATCCGACTTGCGATATGAAAATCTAATAAGCCTCAGATAACACTACTGGAGGCATATGATTCGACCGTAACTCAATTCGAATATTTCTAGTACCATAAAATAATAAATCTGGATGAGGGCTTACACTTGGTGAATTCTCATTTCAATATCAATACCTAATCCTTCTGGAAAATATTCCACAAATATTCTACACACATCTTATGGCCAATTCGACTTTATCAACTTCAATTTAGGTCTAATACCTCTCATATATACTTAATAAAGGAAATGTTCCTAACCGAAATTTGATCGAATCAACCGATATCTTTTTATACGTATATATAGTTTAAAAACTCGATTTTTACACTCATTCTCGTTAACTCATTCTCATTCACTTGGGTTACACTCCTTGAAACTTCTGCATATCTTTCTCATGCTTGATCCATGAATACTTAACTTAAAATGTCCATTTTGCCCTTTTTATGATATAATTTCACTTTGATCGAAAAATATTCTAAAAATATTCCATGGTCATCTAATCTTCAAATTGACCATGAAATACTCTAATTGGGTGCCTTATCTATCAGTCTCATGCTTCAAAAAAAATTCAATTGGATTTAAACTCATTAAAACCTATTAATCTCTCAAAAGGGCAATATCGTAATTTTCTTCGGATCGCTTAAAACTGATTCAAATGGTCTTCTTTTTGATCCGTTTCTATTTCTCTATACTCTCATACTATTTTCAGACCTTTTCGACCCTTAAGGTCAATTTTCAAAAATTTTACTATTCATTCGAAAATTTTCGTTCGAAAAATACTATTCATCGAAAACTTCCGTTTCCTATCGAATCTAAATTCATGACCCTGAACAATATAACTGGGTCCAAATTCGATCTTAAACACAAACTTTTGGATCTTTTTAAAAAAAAATCACTATTTATCTAGATCCGAATACTATTCACTGAAAATTCTTATTTTTTCCTAACACGATACTCAAGGCCTTATAAATATAATCGAATTCTAACCGGATCTCTTGCATTATTTCTAGACTCTTTATTCTTTATTTGATCGCCGAAAATGAATTCTCTGAGAAAACTAGGATCGGGGTCTATCACACACACATTTAGCCAAACCCTAAATTAATTTCATTTTTCTGCAGCCTCACACCACACACTCTCCCTCATCGCCTCACGGTCAACACCTCTTCTCTTTCATGGTCATCGATGCCGTCCCTTCTCTCTCACAATCACGACCCCTTTTTCTTCACGGTCACTGCATATCCTCCTTTACAGTCACAGCCCCTTTTCTCTCATGGTCACGGTCACAGTCGCTCCTCTTTTACAATCATGATCCTAGCCTCTCCTCCCTTATGGTCATGGTTACTGTCTCTTCCCCTTCACGATCGCTGCCCCTTCTCCATGGCTCCAGCATTATATTCACTATCCCCACCACTTGATCCACCATCTCCACCTTCAGATCCACTACCTTCATCTCCCAAAATGATCATTTTCTATGTTTTGATTCTTGTTTTCATTTTATTTTTTAATAAAATGAAATTAGAACAAATGGTTGCATATAATTATTTTATTGGGTGTGATTGATTGATCTGGAATTGTTACTTGGTAATTTAATCTGTATAGAAGTTTTATTTAACTTAGTTATAAGTGTTTGAATCTTTGAAATTTATTTGTTTAGATCTATTGTTCTGTGTTCATTTTTGGTTTAAGATTTATTTGTTTGGATATATTATTCTATGTTCATTTTTGGTTTGAGATTTATTTGTTTGGATCTAATGTTCTGTGTTTACTTTTATGGTTAAACGAATGGATAAATGAATTCGTGTTTACTTTTGTGGTTAAACGAATGGATAAACGAATTCAATGTTAACGAATTAAATAGGTTGAAGAATTAAATAGATTAAACAGTAAATGAATTAAATAGGTTAAACGAATTAACGAGTTGATGAGTTAATGAGTTTGGATCCTATTAAAGTGATAAACGAATTAATTGTGTGTGTTATTCGTTTGTAAACGAATTCGTGTCGAATCCAAAAATATTGACCCATTTCTTAAACGAATTCGTGTCGAATTGGTCGAATCCATAAAACCCTTGACTTATCATCAGTCCATCAAATTTCCTACCAAATGAGGAGTGAAGGAAATTAAGGGAGAATAGAGGCTATCTTGAGAGTATTATCGGAACACTTTGATCCTACGTTTAACATTGCGGGATTAGAATAAAAAGAATTGAATTGAAAATTTACCATCTCATATTTGATAAAACTTGGGATTTGATTAAAATTATATCATATTATGTTTAGTGTAGGTTGGGATTGGATTGAAATAAAATTAATTTAAATATTTTTTTTATATAACCTAAATTAAAACTAATTTAAAAAAAATCTTCAAAAAAGTCTATCGTATATATCTACAAAAATCCATCAATATATCCGCAAAAATCCACAAAAATCTAAAAATAAAAATACACAAAAATCTAAAAAATACACTTTTTCTTTTTCTAGTTTCTTCTATTTGTTTTTTATTTTATTTTTTGTTTTTTGTTTTATTTTTTTTTTTGTCTCCCCAAATTTTTCCTCTCCCATTTGTGTTCTTTTTCATCTCCCCTTCCTCTCCTCTAAGCTCCAGTTATGGGTTTATCATGACCTTAAACCCATAGAAAAAAAAGAAAGTAAAGGGTAGAGAGTGCTGTCGAGGAAGAGGGTGACTAAAATGGCGAGAGGAAGATAGTGAGAGAGTATAAGGCTTGAATTTAGAAAGAGAAAAAGGTGGAGAGAGACAGACCCATTATGTTCATTCCTAACTCATTCTCAGACCTACCAAATCCTATCATTTTGAATGAGAATGAGCATTCCTATGAGTTTGGGATTGAGTTTGGGATCCTACCAATGGCTCTCCGAACGTAGGATATAAGAGTTTGGGATTTTTTTAAACCCCAAACCCACCTTAAATCTAGTGTTCCATAGTGTGAAGGGAAAAACTAAAACCTTATAGCAACTACAGTAAGGCTTGGGAGAGTCGAGCCCCATCAGCCTCAAATCTAGACATTCGATGAAATGTCAATTCACCTAATCTAAACGCATCATAAAACTCAAATTGGATCAACATTAAGACCTGAACTCAAAGTCGAGCTCATTTACTTCCTTACTTGCCACCATGATTGCTTTGCTTAGTCATATGTTGATATGACAATAATCGACCTAGGAGTTATGTAACATGCCATCCCGGTCTCTAGGTAATTAATTAAATATTGATTTTGATTAAGGATTAAGGGAATTAAAAATTCGTTCGGATCCGGAAGCGTAATAGAATCTTTATAAAATTCTCGGATGGGTCCAGGGATAAGTAATAAATTTAAAATTTTTTTAAAATAAATTAGAGCGACTAGATTCGAATAGTTATTCGGAGTCTAATGAAGTTTCCGCTTGTGAAATTGGATTTTAATAAAATTTTCAGGCGGATTCGATGTAAAACCTCGTTCGATCAGAAAAATATAATGCTCAAGTCTGGGAATATTCGGAATATTTATTTTAGAGTAATGAAATAAATTCGAGTTCATGAAAACGGATTTGAATTTTTTTTTTTTAAATAATTCCGAAGGCGAAAGCGATTAAAGGCGAATTCCTGGACGGATGGGCGGAAGCGGGAATTAAATTTCGGAATCGAAAATGGGAGAATGCATGGAATAAGTTAACAAATTGTAATCGATGGACACGTGTCACACATACGAAAGATCTAGCAGGACAAGTGGCATCAACGGTAAAGGAAATAAATATTAAAAATAAAAGTGAAGAAAGATATTGCATTCGGTCAACCTTTTTACCATATCCCAAATCCGAGAGTGAGTTGTGTGTGTGTGTGCTGCTCGTGGAAGAAAAGAGAATCAAGAGCTTTCATCTTGAGAAAGAAAGAGAGCTTCAAAGCACAAAGCAATTCAGTCACCATGAAAGCTAAACCCGTGAGCACAAGAAAGTGAGAGGACCGAGTGCAGCAAGAAGGAAGTATTTCCATCGAAGAGCAGCTATCCTCTTCCATTCATTCAACGTCATCAGTCAAGAAGCAAATCTAGAGGGAGAGCTGCTTGGTTTTGAAAGCTCAAGTGCAGATCCAACCCAAGTGAGCAGATCAGATCTTGCATGCAAGGACAGATCTAAGGAGAGGTAGAACTAGGCCGTGAAATGGGAGAGTTGCTGTCGTACTACAGTAAGAGCTGCTGCCAGGTGGTTGCTGCTGAGCATGGAGCAGCTGCTGTCGTGGACCAGAACTACTGCTGTGGACGAGAGCTGCTGCTGGCGTGAGGAGGACAGTGAGCTGCTGTCTCCGTCCTCAGGTGCTGTCGACGTTCTGAAGTGCTGCCGGGAACCGTCGCTGCTATGAGCTGTTGAGCTGAAGCCGTTGTGGAAGTTGCTGCCATGAACTGCAAGTGCGGACAGCTTGCTGTCAAGAGCCTTTCAAAACTGTTTTTGAGTGAAAATTCACTCATTCAAGGTGAGATGCTGTCCCATTGACTTGTAATGATATTTTGAGTAGTTCATTAAAGCTTGCATGTCAATTTTGGATTGAAGGTAGCTCTCGGCAAGTGTGGACAGCCCTTTGCAATCGGTTTTCGAATCTTTCGATTAGTTTTCGTAAGGTAAGTTATATATTTTTACGAGCATTGTTTCATTAGATAAGATTTATATAAGTTATGGATGAAATTACTAATATCATGATTGAGTTTTAGGATTAGAACCTCATTAGTGTGGAGGTTCGTTTGATATCGTTTCGTTGTGTTGCGATTGAATTTTCGATGTTGTAATTGTGTTATAAATTCGTTGCTCGGACAGTTTTGTTGTGCATTCCAATTAAGTTACACAAAAGATTTCGGGCATAAGAATACGTTAAGTTGATGCGTTAAGTTGATGAATGGTTAGAGTTAAAGTAAGCAAGAAAATGCCGATGCGTTTGAGTTTTTTTACGGGCTGTCGTCATGCTCAGATTTTTATGCTCGTTATGTGCAGATTTTTATGCTCGTCATATGCAGTTTTTATGGTGATTCAGAATTGATTTTAGGTGCAGTTTTTATGCTTGATTTATGATTGATTATGGATTGTGAATTGGTCACTTGATGGACTGTTAGAATACACTTAATTGAACCGTCTAAAAACGTCGCGAAACAAGCTGTTGCAACATTACGTTATATGTTGTTTTGAGGACAGTTTTGCTTACTGTTTTGGTGCAGTTTTGCTTGCTGTTTTGGTGCTGTTTGCACGCTGTTTTGGTGCTGTTGGCATGCTGCTTTGGTGCTGTTTGCACGTTGTTATGGTGCTGTCAATGTGCAGCGTTATTGAGCTGTTTATGGGCTGTTTTCGGGCAGCATATGCGCAGCGTTATAGGGCTATTTTGGTGTTGTTATGGTGCTGTTAATGCGCAGTGTTATTGAGCTATTTTCGGGCAGCGTTATGCGTAACGTTATAGGGCTATTTTGGTGTTGTTAATGCGCAGCGTTATTGAGCTGTTTTGGTGTTGTTATGGTGCTGTCAATATGCAGCGTTATTGAGCTGTTTACAGGCTATTTTTGGGACTGTTATTATGCAGTTTTAGGGACTATTTTGATGTTGTTATGGACTGCTATTGTGTAGTTTTTAGGGGCTGTTTATGGACTATTTGAAGGCTGTTAAGATGCACTTAGTTGAGCTGTCGAAGCGTGCATTATGCACTATTTTCGGGGTTGTTATGTATGCTGTTTTTGGGGGCTGTTAAGGTGCTGTCCTATGAGCAATTATGGTGTTATAACATGCTGTTTTGATTTAAAATGGTATACTGTTTTCATGCCAAAGCTATTTCAAATGATGGCGTAAGCTGTTTCGATGATTATAAGCTGTTTCGAAGAGATTTTATTTGCTATTTTTGCATCGAGATTGTTTGTGTGGATGACATGGACTGTTTTAGAATTTAATATTGTTTCAAATGAGTGTTACGCACTGTTTTGATGTGCTGGCTATTTTGAGTATCATTTATGATAAATACATATTATGAAAGGTTTAATTCAAGTATGCTTTCATGAAATGTAATTAACGAGATACGTTATGAAAGGCATTTGAATGTTTTATTATATCCTCCCTACGAAACTTTATGTTAAACATGATACATGAATTTTATATAATATGCAGCTAATTTATAAATATTTTGCGACACATATGGCATTCCTTGGGATATTTTATGTTATTGTCGGTAATGGTAGGGTACCCGAAAAGCGATGTAGGATTCCGCCTCTCCCTAGGATATATTATTATGCTAGCATACTACCTGTGCGATGAAGGATTTCGCATGTAGTGATGTAGGATTCCGCTACATAATTACCGATCATATGATCCAGCGATGTAGGATTCCGCTCTACCATATGCATAGGGTGCCATTAGGCAAATAAATGAATGGTGGTTGATTTATTTTATGAAGACAAAATGAATTTTAATTAACATGCATAACACCATTTTATTTTACAAATTTATGTTAAACTGAAATGATATGAGCTGCTGAACTTTTTATTGAAATTTACAAACTGTTATGTTTATTAATGAAATACTGATTTTTCATGAAGTGCAGCTTATCTATAAAAGTTTTATCAAGCCAATGGTACTTACTAGGGTATATTATTATGCTAGTATACTACCTGTGCGATGCAGGATTCCGCACGTAGCGACGTAGGATTCCGCTACTTAGTTATCGATCATATGGTCCAGCAATGTAGGATTCCGCTCTGCCATATGCCTAGGATGCCATAGGTGAATAAATGATTGGTGGTAAAATTACTTTGTTATTACGCTATGGTTTTTGATAAATGTTTATACCACCATTTTGATTTCACAAGTTTATGTTATACTGAGACGATATGAGCTGCTGGATTTGAATAGGTTTTATGAAATATTTATGAAATTAGGGAGGATATACGGTTATCTTTAACTATTATGAGATAAGTGATAAGTTACGTTAAGTACTATGTGCAAAATATAAATTCATACTAAGTAACATGAATTCTTATAAATGTTTAGACATGGATAAATTCTTTTAAGTTTGTAATATCTTATAAGTTTATATAGAATTGCATATCACTTACTGAGCTAGTCAGCTCACTACTTCTTATTTGTTGTCATGAAAATCTTTACAAGTGTAAGAGCAAATATTCAAGGCGAGCGATCTCCGATGTAAAGTTAGGCGAGCATATCCGATGACTGATACTGTAAAAATTAATATAAGTGTTATAAGATATACTAAATATACATGTTGCAAATACTTTTGACTTGTACTGATACTTATGATTTGTATACATATTAAATAAATTTCAAATCCAAAATAGTTTTAATTTAAACGCTTTTATTTACTTTGGGAAGTGGAAATGAATGTATGCCTTTGAAAATGTTCATAAACTAATTCACAGGTGTTTTGGAAAGGTTGGAAATAATGGTGATACAGTCATTGTGCTGCCAAAATTTTTTTTTTACCCTAAATTTTGAAATGAATGAGAAATGAAAATTTGTTTACGGCTTTGCTTCACAGAGTCCTTTTGAGTCACCTATACGAAGACTTTAAGGATTTTGTGGAGTGCCGGAAGGGTTCCGCTCGGATTCGGATAGAGAAAATTCGAGTTAGGTCCTTTCAAGTTATTACTCATAAGCTAGACGTCGACTCTACCTACATACCAATGAAGTAGAAGAGATGTAAGTTCATGCAAGAAAAGAATTAGGTGATTAACGAGAAAGTCCAAAAGTTGTTGAAAGTAAGGCTTGTAAAGGAGGTGCGTTACCCTAACTGGCTTGTAAATGTTGTCGTCATTGGGAAAAATAATGGGAAGTGAAGAGTCTGTATTAACTTCAGGGTCTTGAATAAGGCTTGCTAGAAAGTTTTGTTTCTTCTACCTCACATTAACATAATGGTCGACGTGAGAATGAGATATGAGCTCTTCAGTTTTATGGATGCATTCTCTAGATATAATTAGATTCTCATACATCCAGATTACCAGGAGAAAATATCATTCATAATAGATGAGACATTTACTATTATAAAGTAATGCCTTTTGGTTTGAAAAGCATTGAAACTACCTACCGGTGATTGGTGAGCAAGTTGTTCCAAGACAAGTTAGGCAGGACAATGGAGGTCTACATTGATGACATGTTAGTAAAGTCATTGGTTGCTGAAGCTCACCTGGAGTGTCTACGTTAAGTGTTCGACACCTTGAGAAAATACAACATGATGCTTAATCTAATTAAGTGATCTTTCAGAGTATCATCCAGCAAAATCCTAGGATATCTAGTTACCCAGGGTGGCATCAAAGCCAACCCCGACTAGCCTAGGTAGATTTGAGCCATTAAGTCTCCCAAAATGCAAGAAAGATGTGCAAAAATTAACATGATGACTTCGAAATCCTAAAAAGAACAAAGGGTTGGAGTGGACCAATGAATATGAGGAGTTAGCAAAACCAAATGACAGGGAAACACTGTACTTCTACTTGGTGGTTGCCCCTACCGTAATAAGTGTAGTGCTAGTTTGAGAAGAGTATGGCCAATAAAACCTGGTCTACTATATTAGTTAAACTTTACTCAACCCCGAGACAAGGTATAGCCAGCTAAAGAAACTAGATCTAGCTTTGATTATGGCTGCCCGAAGCTCAAACCGTATTTTCAATATTGTCTTATTATGGTTTACATAACTTTCTCTCTAAAAAACATGTTGCATAAATCCGAACTATTCAGTTAACTAACCAATTAGGCTATGGAACTTAGTAAACATGATATTTCGTATCAATCTTGAATAGCGATCAAAACACAAGCATTGTTTGACTTCATTGAGGATTTCACACTGAATGAGCACACCCAAGCTGAACAAGAGCTTATAATAGTCATAGAAGGCACAATTAAAGGAAAGTGGATATTAAAGGTCAATGGTGCAAGTAATAGGAACGGTAGTGATTTGGGCATCGTACTTACTTCCCTGGAGGGGGAGATCTTTTAACAAGCAATCCAACGCCATTTTAAGACCACTAATAGTGAAGTTCCTATTAGTGAAGCTTTGATCGTAGCATTGCAAATCGCCTACGACATGTAAGTCACTCGGCTCCTAGTGAAAAACGACTCTCAATTGGTGGTCTATTGGGTTAGGATGAGTACCAGGCCAAATATTTAAAGATGGGTGCCTACTTAGCTAAAGTTAAGGAGCTAAGTATAAAATTCGAATCATTCAATGTTATACACGTAACTCGATTAAAGAATACTTATACAGACATGCTTACAACTCTAGGGTCGACACTCAATGGGAACAAAGACTTGTACATTTCCCTTATACATTTACATTTTCTAGCAGTGTGGCTCATGAAAAAGAAGTAGTAGTGGTCGACCAAGAGTTAAACTAGATGGCCCCAGTCATCAACTACCTTATCCATGACAACTTGCCATCAAATCGAGTTATAGAGCTCAAAATCAAAATCAGGGTCGCTTGTCATTACATCATTAATGGTAAACTCTATAAAAGGTCCTTAAATGAACAGTAATAGTTATGAGTTGGACCCTCTAATGTTGACACTATTCTTAAGGACCTTCAATAAAGCATAAGGGGAAATTACTTTAGTGCACGAAGTCTAGCCATATGAGCATTTAAAGCTAGATACTATTGGCCAACCATGACACAAGATGTAGTCGACTTAGTATTTAAATGCGACAAGTGTCAAAGTTTCGCCCAAGTCTCACATGTGGCCCCCGAACCATTAACATCAGTTATTGCTTCATGACCATCGTCAACCCACTTTTCACTTTACAAAATGGAGGAAGAGGTACCTACTAGTGTTGATCGACTATTTCACTAAGTGGGTTAAAGTGGATGCCTGCAAAAACATCAAGCATGAAGAAGTGAACAACCTCATCTGAAAGTATGTCATTTATAGATTTGACGTCCTAAAGGAGATTGTTTCAGATAACGACTTCTAGTTCATTTCACATAAGTTTCAAACTTATTGCCAAGAATGGGGATTAAATTAAGCCTTTCTAGCCCAAAACACCTTTAGTCAAAAGGACAAGTTGAATCGACCAACAAGACCCAAATGTAGTCACTTAAAAGGAAGCTAAGAAGTGCAAAGGGTGAATGGGCTGACATGTTATAAGGAGTGCTTTGGTCTTATCGAATGAGTCAAGTTTCAGTAAGGCAAACTCTCTTCTCTCTAGTTTATAACACCAAAGCTTTGTTGTCGGCCGACGTAAGGCTTTAGATAGGCATGCAAGAAGTAGATGAGCATAAAACCTCCCATGCTTTAGAATTTGAGCTGAGGACAGTTGACGAGCTAAGGGCTTTGGCATAATTGCGCCTAGCGAATTACAAGCAGATGATAAACAAAAGTTACAATAAGCATATATGGATTTAAACTTCGCAGTAAGAGACTGAGTCTTACAAAAAGTCTTCCAGAACACCAAGATCCTGAACGAAGAAAAGTTGGGCACAACATGAAAGGGTCCTTACCGCATTACTTAGGTGATTGAGAGTAGGGCCTATAGGTTGGAAAACATAGATAGTCATGAGATAGCAAATAGTTGGAATGCGCTCTATCTCAAGAAGTACTACTTCCAAGCTAGATTAGTCAACATTATTGTAAGTAGACACTTTCTTCTTTTAAATAGGTTTTGACAAGACCCAAACCAGATTCTCTATAGCTCTTATCTAGAGGGTCTCGTCGGGCACTCCAACGAACCTCTTATAGCCCTACTGGCTAGGTAGAAGAGATCTGAGGAGCAAACCCCTTAATCTTGCCTGCTTACTTTGTTGTACTGAAATTGAAACACGTTTTTTAAAAACAGTTGGGTTGGTGTAAATTTTTTGCATTCAATTTAAAATGAATTTTAAGAAAATTCGACAGCATGACTGTTGTATTTTTAACAATCCCAAAATTTACTTATAAAGAAAATACATTTCGTACCAAGTCCAATCACCACCCAACTTCGTTTGGCCACAAACACATGTTTTCTCATTCAATTTATAACACACATTTTATCAATAGAATTTACATAACATGCATTTTCATAAACATTTCAACATACAAGTTCAATTAGTCAATTTCATGTGATAAAGGTGCACTATGTGCAAATTCCAAATAAATTTATATATATATTTATATGCATATCATATATGAATTTACAAATTTATGAATGTCCGTATGTAGACCTGCAACATTTAGTTAAGTCATTTACAGTAACATCAAAAATTTTGTTTTGGGCGTTTATGAAATCATCTACATGACGTCCACCTAAAATATCCGACGAGGTTTTCTGAATGTAAAATCATCTATACAAACACCTAATACAATATACAAGCTGCATAAAAGTAAAAATGTTAGTTCAACGAACGATAATAACATCAAGCTATAATTATATAAAAATTCTTTTTCAATTTTTAAAACCTTTCTTTCTGAAAACTCCATGTATACCCCTAATATTCTCAAACCATCATGTGGTGGTTTTCAACTGACGCCAAACGTGAAGCTAATGAGATATCTCGACCACTACGATGTAGAATTTTCTACATCGCAAGTGTAGTGTGAAACGATCTCAACTCTGAGCAACTACAATGCGGAATTTTCTGTGTCGCAACTGTAGTGTTATAACTCTGGGCGAATACGAGCGAAATTTGATACATCGTAACATAGTGCCAAAACTGTAAATCTAAACGATTACGTGTGGAATTTTTTGCATCGCAATGCAACACTAGAATCTCTCTATATCTTAGCGTCTATGTACGAAATTTTCTGTATCGTACATATAACGTTAGATATTTTGAAAACTGAGCAATTACAGACGAAATTTTCTGCATCGTCACATAGTACTAAATCTTAGTTAAACTGAGGGTATATACATGGTTCTTGAAACTATTTTTCTCTAAGTGCAAAAAGCACAATTCACTTTGCTTTTCAACTTATACGTTTTTCTTAATGTAACTATTTTGAAAACCACTAGTTTTTAATTTTACTCTTTTGAATCCCATGAAGGATTTCATACTCTTATTCAAATTTGAATTATGAAGACATTTCAGAAATCATTTTTGAAATCATAGAATTATAATAACTTATATTGAAGAACAAAAATTGAATCAATGCAAATGTTAGGACACTTATCTAACACTTTATTGCAAAGCTCACAATCTCTTCGATATTCCTTCGCGTTACCTATACATTTAACGCTAACTTTTTAGGTAACGTCGTAAGCGAATTCAATCGCATAATCAATCTTATAAACACATTCGCACATGTATGCACTTTCGAATTTCAAAGACTATATAAAACACTACATAACGATTTTGACATATCTCTAAATGATACTCAAAACAGTCCGCACATCCAAATAGCACGTCACGCTCATTCGAAACCATGATTAACACTAAAACAGCACATGTCACTCATACCAATAGTTTCGACATTAAAACAGCACATACAATCTCTTCGAAATAGCTTATAATCATCGAAATAGCTTACTCAATTCGATGTAGACAGCTTAACACAAAATAGCCTTTTTTTATCTAATTAAAACAGCTCGTTAGAGCACAATAACAGTCCATAGGACAGCACTATAACAGCTCCAAAAATAGTATATAACCACCCATGAAACAACATGATAACAGCCCAATAAACAGCCCATAAAATAGCTCGTAATACATCCCTTAACAGCACCTATAAACAACTTGTACAATAGCTCATGACAACCCATAAAAATAACACCATGATAACATCAAAACAGCCCATAAAACAGCACCTATGATAGCATCAAAACAGCCCATAAAACAGCACCTATGACAACATCAAAACAGCCCATAATAGTCTAAAAAAAAACCAGCTCGTAATGACCTCTAAAACAGCTCATAAAAACTGCACTATAACAGCCCATAATTCAACATGTTAACAACCCATGATTTTAAACCAAAACAGCATGTTGTAGCAGTTTGATAGCTCTTACAACAGCATCCAAAACAGCCCCAAAACAGCATGTGTAACAGTCCCTAAAACAGCACATAATACAATGTTTTGATAGCCCATTACCTAATGCTTTGATAGCCCCTTAAAGTGTATTTTAACAGCCCATTAAACAACCTATTAACAGCCCATGAACTGCACTAAAACTGCACATAGCTTGCTAACAGCTCATAAATCTTCAACATAACAGCCCCTATGATAGATTTTTTATGAAGTTTCAACATCAAAAATCATCTATTAACATGACAAAATATAATTGAACAAACCTCTGCATTAACAAGGTTTTAAATCCTAAAACCAATCATATCATCATCGAATTCCATCCATTTCTCAACCTAAACATTTTTCATCAAAACGAAATCCGTAAAAACTTAACTTACCTCTCAAAAATCAAATTGAAAGCTTCGAAAACCACTCATGAAGTGCTGTCCAAACTCTTCTCCTGATCGATCTTCTCTCAAGCTTGTTGAAAACCGAATACGAAAGAGAAGTAAGCTGTTCTTGCTCGGGTCTACTTAGGTGAGCTCTCGGTCTGCACTTGCAACACCGAGTTGTCTCATCCTTGTCGTACTCTATCTGAAATCAGTTCTTGGATCGGCTCTCCAGCTTCTTCTTCCTTTGCATGCACTCTCATGACCTCTCACAAGCCTCATGAGCTCACTTGCGCTTTCTCTCTCTCACGGTTTTCACTTCCTCTTCACTTTTGATGGCTTTTGGTATTGTTTGATGATGACCGTGACTACGTCTTCTTGCTCGAATCTCGTTTTTGGCTCTCACTCTCTCTTCTCTACCTCACGATCTCACTCACTCTCTCTTCTCTACCTCACGGTCTCACTCACTCTCTCTCTAGAAGCTCATAGTTTTTTATTTTAAATAGAGAAGTGACCGACTTTGGCTTTTAAAACAAATGAGATCGTGTGAGATTTCTTTATTATACTTTGCTTTTTCTTTGTCCGAGATGTGTGCTTCTTGGTTGCTTTGGATTTTTGCTTGCTCTCGGGGTTTTGCACTCCAAGTTGACCGAATGTCAACTAGCTTCACCTTTAATTGCTTCTCTCGAGTTAACATTCTTCATTTGTTTTTTTTGCTTCATTTATTGCTTTGCATTTAAATATATATATATATATATTCAATTGTCACCTTGATTTCATGCTTGAATGCCACTTGTTTACCATACATTGGTGCATCACTTAATTTATGACACTTGTCTCGTATCCATTCACTCATTCTCTCATTCCTTTGACATGTGTCCCATTATGCACAAGCTTCTATGTCCATTCACTCATTCTTTCATTTCTAATTTTTCGATTTTCACTTTTCGTTTCGAAATCGCTTCAAGTCCACCTGAAAATTTTATTATAATCCATTTTCACATTTGGAAACTTCATTAGAATTAGAATAATTGTTCGGATTCAAACACTCTAATTTATTTTATGATTTCAAATTTAAAAATGATCCTTGAACCCATCCGAAAATTTCATAAAAATTCATTTACGCTTCCGGATCCAAACGGATAATTAATTCTATCATAAATCAACATTTAATAAATTATTTGGACATCGGGATAACCGTGTTATAGGTTGTATCCCATTAGGTTTAAGTATTAAGGTTTTTAACGAGGTCTACAGTGGGTCGACATACAAATGTCACCCCCAATCTTTAGAAAAATATATTTACTTTGATGTTATGATCAATGAAACATTAGCCTAACCAATAGCTTTATACTAATGTTATATTTTTGATCGACATAGTAAATAAAAATATTTACTAAGTCAATCAATACTTAGACAAATGGTTCAAGGAGAACACGACAACACCCATCCTTCGCCATATAAACCTAGTACGTGGCTTATGAGGTCCTACTTCGTTCACACTTAGTTAAAGTAGTTCAAGGAACAAATTGACCTTCGCTATATGTAGTTCTTAAAGGCAGACCTCAGCCACATAATTGCATAAACATGGTGTTACTTCAACCATACAGCTACATCCATGGTTTAAAAGGGACAAGGCAACACCCAATCTTCATCACGTCGATCCAAATATTTTAATGACATACAACGGTCTACCTTCCCCATTCATATAAATAGGGATTGTCTAGGAGTCAACCTCTGCCACGTAAATGTTAGTAATGTACCCTAGAACCAATCAATCTTAGGTTGTATTTATACATATTTCATTTTAATAAAACGACAATATTATTATTCAGTTTATAATTTTATATTCAACTGCGTAATAAAGTCCCTAATATACATAACACAGTGTAAAGGAAATCATGAAATAGTTCATGATATGAGATTCCTATTACATGCAAATGTGTTTATACTTAAATCTCTCTAGTCATAGTATTAATGAGACAGAACATCATTAGTAGGGTTTATACTCCTCGATTGGATCGAGCAGTAGTTCTCATAAGTTGATGGCATATGAGATGCCTAAAGTAAACATGTGGATGCTTATTTAGAATGAGTACATTGGATGACCTGATTGTAAGATAATCACATGGATAGTTTTATGTCAATGATCTCATCTTAACATAGCAGTAGGTGCAAGTATCATTTGACATGAGATCTCCAAAGTACACTGAGTATCGACTGTCGTCCTTTAATGCCATTCCTTGTTGACTTGGAGAGTTGACTCATAGAGTGATACTTGGGTTCGACATGAGCCACTCGAGCGTAGTTGAGTGATCAATAAAGGATTCGTCACTTGTCATAGTAGAAGAAGATATCTTATAGCTTCTTGAGGAAATCGTTATTCTAGGAATCTTTGGCCAAAGTGATCGTACCAGTGGAAGAGTCTCCCAAGATACATAATTCGGAATAATGGATTTCAAAAACAAGAACTAATAAATTCGGGCTAGATGACTTAGTCATTCTAGTAAGAGTTAATACATAGTCTATACTCATAACCGAATGAGATATGTTATGACAAAAGGATGAATTGCATGGTAACTATCTATGGAAATGTATTGTTCTAACCATGGACAATTCTAGGCACTTGGGTGGTCATGATGCATTGCTAGATGCCAATCTTGATCTACTTGGAATCAATTAGTTGATTAGTGAATCAAGGATTAAATAAAAAAGGTTTAATTTAATCTAATCCTAATTTGATTAGGATTATAATTCATTCTGGGTTGCCAATGTGTTCGGATACCTAATGGGTCACACACTTAAGCGACTCGATGTACAGTGTAAAATGACTATTCAATAGGATTTAATATATTAACATGAGATGTTAATATTAATGGTGATAAAATAAAATAATGGCCCATTTATTTTATTAGGATCAATTTAATTTAATTGGATTAAATTAAAATTGGACCTAAAACTAATGGGTTAGGTGAATTCCTAATGGGCTTAGATTAGGGTTTCTTTTCTTTGCGTAAAACATAAATACCCATGTGATGGGGCAACAATTGAAAATCTCTCTTAGAAACAAGAAGCTCTCAATGTCACCACATAGCCAACCACCTTGACTAGCACATAGGGTGTTTGGCTATTGCCATCTCCAATTGGGTTTTTGAACATCGTGTTGCTGTGTGGATACCTTAAAGGCGATTTTATGCTTGAATCACTAGTGGATTTGATCATACAAGAAGGGAAGGAGCCGCCAACGAAGATATGGTTTCAATAAAACACTCTATGTGTTTTTAATTGTATTGGTTTTAAACTAATCTAGAGTTATCCAACTTAGGTTTTTGGTTTTTGTTTACTGTAATTTTTATTTTTCCATTGTGCTATGGTGTATGAGATGCATACCAAAACCCAATAGTGGTATCAGAGCCTTTCTAGATTGATTTAAAATCAAGTTTTGAAAACTGAAATGGAAAAAAATGATTTCTGGACCAGTTTTGATAATGACATTGGATCATAGGGATTTTGTTAACATTTTTGGCTTGTTTAATTTCTGTATGTTGTTAACATGTTAACAAACCAGCATATAAAATTTGGGATCAATCCGACATCGTTTAGTTAGCCAAAAAAATCATATGGTATGAATTAGAAACCATAAACTGGGCAGAAAATATTTTGGATCAGTTTTGATAATGACATTCGACCACTAGGATTTTGTTAATATTTTTGGCTAGTTTAATTTCTGTATGTTTTTAACATATTAACAAACCAACATATAAAATTTGGGATCAATCCGACATCGTTTAGCCAGTCAAAAAAATCATACAGTATGAACCAGAAACCGAAAACTGGGCAGAAAATTCTGCACATTGATTTTTTTTTTTGTTATGGGCTATTTTTAATACAATTTTGTTTAATTTTGATCTTTCAAAAACAAGTTTATGATTTGTAAAAGTGTTTTAATGAATCATTATAGCCCGGTATAATTAGGTTTGAGGTGTTCAAATCAAAATGAAATTGAAAATTGTGAATTGCTCATCATTTTCAAATATGGTCGGATATTCATATTAATGAGATTAATTTAAGAATAAGTTTTAATCTCCTATTATGATAGAACTTAAGTCTAATAAATAAGTTTTATTGGAATTAAATTTTCATAAATAGGTTTTATCTTAATTAATGAGATTAATTTAAGAATAAGTTTTAATCTCCTATTATGATAGGATTTAAGTCTAATAAAAAAGTTTTATTGGAATTAAATTTTCCTAAATTGGTTTTATCTTAATTAATGAGATTAATTTAAGAATAAATCATATGGATCGCAAATTAAACAAAAGCCCAAGCCCATATCATTTATTTCAATTGTTGAGGTATAATTATAATAAATGGTCGAAATCGTTTTTTTTTTTTTTTTTAAAAAGGACATATAATTTAGAAATAGTTTTTAATTATATCTGGTTAGAAATTGTTTCTAAGGCTGTATGAATAGCATGATGGTCAGATTATGAACTTGGCCCAATATGATTGAGCATTTGCCTGGATATTGGTTTTAGTTAAAATAGGACCTGCGTGTCTTGTCTTCTCTTAATATTCTCTTTATACTTCTCTTCTCATCTCACTCCCCTCTAATGTAACTCGAGGTTTCTTATTAAATAAATGTAATAGTCATGTTTAGAAATAGATAAGATTAGGAATACGAAGAAGATGAAGACAGAATGGAAAATTGGAATTGAAGAAGGGAAATGTCCATTTCATTCTTTGTAATTCATGCATGACCTAGGTTTGACCTTTCGGTTATCCTGTGGCTTCGGGGAAATTAATGTAAATAAAGTCCATAATCAACCATGTAATTTTATTACCATAATTATCTTGACGATGAATAAGAATAAATTATGCATACTAGATGAGACTAAAAGGACAAAAACCCTTAATTAATATTAAGACTAACACTTTCCATTAATAAATGAAGAACTAGAGTTGTCCTCGATGTTGGGTTGTTGGGTAAACCCAAGCCTGCTCTAGGTTAATATGTTCAACCTATGGAATATGATTCCTGATTAATGGGCCGGTCTTAACTAAATACATAGGTTTGTTGGGTAAACCCAAGGCTTATGTATATCAGAGATGAGATTGGGTCAATGTATATACGATATACACATATCAAGGATGTTGATAGCCCAATGTTTTAGTAGTTGCATTGAGATGCAATTGGTATGAGACACTTACCATTTGAAGTCAAGGGGGCTTGTTGGGGAAACCCAAGGTCTCCCTTAATGAATGATGGATACTAACCCACTAGGAAAACATCCAATGTGCTTTCCTGGATTAATAGTGAGGGTTATTAATTTGTAATAAAATAGTGGGAGTGTAATACGCTTAATTAAAGACCACATTAAATGTATATCTAACATTTCATTCTTTATATCTAGGTTGAAAAGAATCATGAGCTCGAAATTGAATTTACATTCCATACTTGAGGCCAACAAACTTACCGGGCCAAATTACTTGGACTGGATAAGGAATGTTAAAATAGTGCTCAAGTTCAAGAAAATTGCTTATGTACTTGAAAATGACATCCCTCCTCCTCCAAGAGATGATGCTCCATTGGATGAGCTTGAAGCTTATCTAAAGCACAAGGATGACACTGACATGGCGGCTTGCATCATGCTCGTTGCTATGACACTGGAACTCCAAAAACAACATGAGCATATGGATGCTCGTACTATGATTGTTCATCTCAAGGAGCTATTTGATGAGCGAAAAAGGACTGAAAGATTTGGCACATCTAAAAGTCTCTTCCATAGTCGAATGGTCGAAGGGGCTTCAGCTGTGGATCATGGCTTGAAGATGTTGGGCTATATCGAGAACCTTGGATCACTTGTGTTTGTTATAGATCATGAGCTAAGTATTGACTTAGTTCTACAGTCCTTATCTGATAGTTATTCACAGTTTGTGATGAACTATTATGTTAATAAGATTGATTTTTCACTACCTGAGCTGGTCAACCTTCTCAAGACTGTTGAACCTTATATTAGGAAGGATAAAAAGTCTATAATGTTGGTGGATAATTCTAATTCTTCTAAAAAGAAAAAGGCTAAAATGAAACTAAAGAAGAAGAAGAAGAATCCTACCAAAGCCCAATGAGGTGTCAAGAAGAAGAAGAACAAGAGCAAAGAGACACCTACAAAAGGACCGTGCTTCCATTGTGGTAAAGCTGGTCACTGGAAGAGGAATTGCAAGGAATATCTGGATTCTCTAAAGAAGGAGAAGCATAATGATGCTTCTGCCTCAGGTATTTTTATGATTGAGATTAATACTGCTTGTGATATTAACACATGGGTATTAGATACCAGATGTGGGTCTCACATATGTGCTAATATGTAGGGACTAAAGAACAGTAGGAAACTAAAGAAAGGAGATGTGGACTTACGAGTGGGAAATGGAGCAAGAGTTGCTGCATTAGCTGTGGGAACATACTCCTTGACTTTACCTTCAGGATTACTATTAAATTTAGATAATTGCTTTTATGTGCATGTTATTTCAAAGAACATAATTTAAGTTTCCAGTTTAGTGAAACATGGATTTCATTTGACTATTAAGAATAATAGTTGTTTTATATGGTTGAATGACATTTGTTATTGTTCTGGTACTATTAGCAATGAGATTTATATTCTGGATTTATCTAATTCAATTCTCAATCTAAATATCAAAAGATTCAAAATGGATAACCTGAAACCCTCCTATTTGTGGTATTGTCGACTTGGCCATATAAATGAGAAGCGCGTGAACAAGTTACACAAGTATGGTAGCTTAGGATCATTCGATTATGAATCTTATGATACATGCGAATCTTGTTTGCTTGGCAAGATGACTAAAATGCCCTTCTCAGGAAAGGTTGATCGTGCCACTGAGTTGTTAAAGCTTGTATATTCTAATGTATGTGGCCCAATGATGATACAGGCAAGAGGAGGATTTTTATACTTCGTAACCTTTATCGATGACTATTCTAGATATGGGTATTTGTAATTGATGAAATACAAATCTGAAGTTTTTGAAAAGTTCAAAAAATTTAGGAATGAGGTAGAAAAACAACTTGACAAGAGTATCAAGACACTAAGATCCGATCGAGGTGGTGAGTACTTGAGTCAAGAATTTCAGGATTATCTAAAAGAGAAAGGAATTTTGTCTCAATGGACTCCACCATATATCCCATAGCATAATGGTGTGTCTGAAAGGAGAAATCAAACTTTGTTGGACATGGTTCGATCCATGATGAGTTTTGTAGATCTTCATAAATCCTTTTGGGGTTTTGCACTAGAAACTGCTGTTTATATACTGAACAGAACCTCATCAAAATCGGTTGATTTTACTCTATATGAGATGTGGAATAGTAAAAAACCCTCACTTTCTCATATGAAAGTTTAGGGTTGTCCTGCCTATGTTAAAAGGATAATGTCAGAAAAGCTTGAAGTGAAGTCTGTCAAATGTCTGTTTATAGGATATCCTAAAGAAACAAATGGATACTACTTCTATCATCCTTCAGAACAAAAGGTGTTTGTTTCGAAGCATGCTGTCTTCTTAGAGAAAGAGTTTCTTTTAAAAGAGGATAGTAGGAGTAAACTTGAACTTACAGAAGTTCAAGGAGAACAAACAGTACAAATGGACATAGAACAACTGATACACCTTGAAACCACTACAAATGAAAATAAGATAGTGAGTGAACCTATTATTACACAAGAACCTCATAGATCAGATAGAATAAGGACAGCTCCTAAGAGATATGGATTTATCATTAACGAGCATGACCATATTCTAATCGTTGAGAACGATGAGCCTACTAACTATGAGGAAGTTCTGAAGAGTTTAGAATCTGACGAATGGATGAAAGCCATGAAGTCAAAAATGAATTCCATGTATGAAAACCAAGTATGGACTTTGGTTGACCCACCTGAAGGGATAAAACCTATAGAGTGCAAATGAGTTTTCAAAAAGAAGACTTACATGGAGGGTAATGTGGTTACCCATAAAGCTTGCTTAGTAACAAAAGGATATCGTCAAAAGTAAGGAATTGATTATGACAAGACATTTTCTCCAATAGTTTTGCTTAAATCCATAAGAATACTCCTTGCTGTTGCTACTAATTGTGATTATAAGATATGACAAATGGATGTAAAGATAGCTTTCCTTAACGAAAATCTGACCCAGGAAGTGTATATTACACAACCCGAGGGATTTACATTCAAAGATATCAATAAAGTATGTAAGCTGCAAAGGTCGATTTATGGACTTAAGCAAGCATCTAGGAGTTGGAACATTCGTTTTGATGAGACAGTCAAAGAGTTTGGATTCTCACAAAACATGGATGAACCTTATGTATACAAAAAGGTTAATGGGAGTGCAATCGTTTCCTTGGTATTATATGTGGATGATTTATTGCTTATAGGAAACGATGTCTCAGTTCTTCAATCAATCAAGATATGGCTTTCTAAGAATTGAAAGACCTCGGTGAAGCAACCTATATACTGAGGATAAGGATTTATAGAGGTAGATCTAAAAGGTTGCTAGGTCTAACGTAGTCTACATACATAGATAAGATGCTAAAAAGGTTTAGCATGGATCAATCCAAAAGAGGATATTTACCCATGTCACATGGGATAAATCTCTTAAAGTCTATTGTCTTAAAACACAAGACAAGAGGGAACACATGAAAAAGATCCCATATGCATTAGCTATAGCATCTATCATGTATGCTATGTTATGTTATGTACTAGACCCAATGTTTCATATAATTTGAGTGTTACGAGCAGATATCAATCTGACCTTGATGAGAGACATTGGGTGGCTGTAACGAACATCCTTAAGTACTTAAGAAGAACTAAGGATGCTTTCTTGGTTTATAGAGAGGGTGATCTACAGGTAAACGGGTATACTGATGCCAGTTTTCAATTCAATAAGGATGACCTAAAATCACAATCTAGATACGTGTTCACTTTGTGTGAAGGGGCAGTTAGTTGGAAGAGTTCCAAGCAAGATATGACTGCAGATTCAACAACCGAAGCAGAATATATAGCAGCTTCAGAGGCTGCAAAGGAAGCAGTGTGGATCAAGAAATTCATCATAGAATTAGGAGTGGTTCCAAGTATTGTTGACCCGATACCTCTGTATTGTGACAACAATAGAGCCATTGCGCAAGCAAAAGAACCACGATATCATCAAAGATCCAAACATGTGCTCCGAAGGTACCATTTGATACGAGAAATAGTTGGTAGACAAGATATAAAGATTGAAAGAATTCCCACATATCAGAATATTGTAGATCCAATGAGTAAGCCACTTCCCCAGAAGAAATATGATTCTCATGTAAACACCTTTAGTATTAGATACATTCGTGATTGGATCTAGTGCAAGTGGGAGTATGTTAGTGATGTTCCTTAGAACCAATCAACCTTAGGTTGTATTTATGTATATTTAATTTTAATAAAACGATAATATTATTATTTAGTTTATATTCTTATATTCAACTGCGTACTAAAGTCCTTAGTACATATAACATAGTGTAAAGAAAATCATGAAAGAATTCATAATATGAGATTCTTATGACATGTAAATGTGTTTATACTTAAATATCCCTAGCCATAGTATTAATGAGACGAGACATCATTAGTACAGATAGACTAGCACGCGTTATACTCCTCGATTGGATCAAGCAGTAGTTCTCATAAGCTGATGGCATAAGAGATGCCTACAGTAAACATGTGGATGCTTATTTAGAATGAGTACATTGGATGACCTGATTGTAAGATGATCACATGGATAGTTTTATGTCAGTGATCTCATCTTAACATAGCAGTAGGTGCAAGTATCCTTTGACATGAGATCTCCAAAGTACACTGAGTATCGACTGTCATCCTTTAATGCCATTCCTTGTTGACTCAGAGAGTTGACTCATAGGGTGGTACTTAGGTTCGACATGAGCTACTCAAGCGTAGTTGAGTGATCAATAAAGGATTCGTCACTTCTCATAGTAGAAGAAGGTATCTCACGACCTCTTAAGGAAATCGTTATTCTAGGAATCTCTGGCTAGAGTGATCGTACCAGTGGAAGAGTCTCCCAAGATACGTAATTGGAACTAACGGATTTCGAAAACAAGAACTAATTAATTCGGGCTAGACATGACTGAGTCATTATAGTGAGAGTTGACACATAATCCATACTTATAACCGAATGAGATATGTTATGATGAAATGATGAATTGCATGGTAACTATCTATGGAAAGGTAATGTTCTAACCACGGACAATTCTGGGCACTTGGCTTGTCATGATGCATTGCTGGATGCCAATCTTGATCTACTCAGAATCAATTAGTTGATTGGTGAATGAAGGATTAAATAAAAAAGGTTTAATTTAATCTAATCCTAATTTGATTAGGATTATAATTCATTCCAGGTTGCTAATGTGTTCGGATACCTAATGGGTCACACACTTAAGCGACTCGATGTATAGTGTAAAATGGTTATTCAATAGGATTTAATATATTAACATGAGATGTTAATATTAATGGTGATAAAATAAAATAATGACCCATTTATTTTATTAGGTCCAATTTAATTTAATTGGACCTAAAACTAGGTGTGGGCAAAAAAACATGAAACCGACCCGAACAACCCGAACAGAATGGATCCGTGGGTGTTCAGGTTGGTTTCCATGTTTACACTTAAGGTGTTTGGACCTTATTACAAAAAAACACCATGTTTCGGTGTTCGGGTAAGTTCCATAGGGTCAAAACCGACTCGATCCGTGAACAGGGGCACATGCATAATTTCGTATGCCCCTATATAAACCCATACCTAACCCTAGCTCAAAAGCAGATCAGGTCCTTACTTCCTGCCATCATATCCCCTTTCTTCCTCCTCCCATCCCTTGCCGTCTGTCGTCTCTCCTCGTCGTTGCCGTTGTCATGTTGTGGCCGTGAACTTCTCTTCATTGACGTCATCACCATGAGTCCGAAGCTCCTCTCATCTTTCATCTCTCATCTCCTCTCATTGCTGTGGCCGTGCCCGCCATCAGTCTCTCCTTGTTGTTGTCGTTTTCGTCACCGTCACCCTCTCCTTACAATGGCCATGGCAGTGGCTAAGAAGCTCTTATCCTGGTCGACGTCGTCGCGGTGAAACACTGAAACTCCTCTCTTCTCTCAGCTCTCATTCCTCGCTGTCTCGCAAGGCCGTGGAGCTGTCCTCGCCATAGTTGTGGGCCGTGGCCGTTAATCTCCCTTCTCGTGGCCATGAATCTTCTTCCCCATTGCCGTAGCCGTCACCTATTCTCTCATTTCTCATTGTCTAACCATTGCCGTGGCCCTCACCTTTTCTCACCGTAGCCGTCACCAGCTTGGTACTCATCAATTTGTTTCAGTTTCAGATTCAATTTCAGTATTTTACATTTTGTATTTGTTGTTTTGAATCTTGTTGTTGCTTGGCTGCTGTGGTTTAATTACTATTATTATTCATTGTGTGTTGTTTGCTGTTGTGGTTTGAATCTTATTGTTGCTTGGCTGCTGTGTGTTGTTGTTGCTTGGCTGCTGTGTGTTGTTGTGAATAGATGGGAAAAAGTGTAGAGAGCGGTTCCGTATCTAAATTTGATAATGATGATGATGGAGTTAGCTCTACCCAAAAAATGAGCCCAAATTTGGGCCTAAACATGGAACCTGAACTGAACCAAACCGAACACTGGGTGTTAAGTTTGGGTCGGTTCCTCTCTCTTACTGGACCATGTTTAGACCCAAAATCTGTGACCCGTGAATTTATCATGTTCGACTCGGTTCCAGTCGAAATCGAACCAAACATGGTCATGCCCATCCCTACCTAAAACTAATGGGTTAGATGAATTCCTAATGGGCTTAGATTAGGGTTTCTTTTCTTTGCCTAAAATATAAATACCCATGTGATGGAGCAACAATTGAAAATCTTTCTTAGAAATAAGAAGCTCTCAATATCACCATATAGCCAACCACCTTGACTAGCACATAAGGTGTTTGGCTATTGCCATCACCAATTGGGTTTTTGAACATCGTGTTGCTGTGTGGATACCTTAAAGGCGATTTTACGCTTTAATCGCTAGTAGATTAAATCATACAAAAAGGGAAGGAGCTGCCAACGAAGGTATGGTTTCAATAAGACACTCTATGTGTTTCTAATTGTATTGGTTTTAAACTAATCTAGAGTGATCCAACTTGGGTTTCTGGTTTTTGTTTGCTATAATTTTTATTTTTCTATGATGTATGAGATGCATACCAAAACCCAATAGTAAATGTGTAAACATGGAAGTTCTAGTGGTTCAAGGAAAATCTACTTCTACCACTATATTGGTCTACAAACAACATCGTTGACTAGCAAACATTTAAACAACTTAGATTTTTGAGCCAATGGATCAGTCAACATAAGTAATGTCATGAGGATCTTATTGAACTCAAATAAGCTGACAAAATCAATGTGTTGATTGACATCGAAAACGTCGAGCAACATTGCCCTGTAATTAGAATGAACTTAACATGAAGAATTTGATTTGGTTGTTCGTTCTGACAAACATACCTTACAATTCAACATTATCAGAGTCAATCCAACAAATGTTATAAATATTATACTTGTATCACTACCCTGCCCCACTTGATTAGTCGAACGAATTAAAGGCAATGACAAAACAAGTAGTAGAAACTGGGGAAACGTGATTGGCCCCTCTTCCTTTATTACTAGGCAGCCCGCTTGGCAACCTTACGTTGGTGTTCCAGTTGAGATCTGCTCTGGCTAAAAAGTTTCCGTGAAGTTAAGTTTTTTACTTTTATTGAAAACCTTTTTAAATCTCTTCAGAAATTTCTTTCAATGCGAAAATAGGTAGAAATTTTTTCTTTTTTAATGAACATTTACAAAACAGGATTTTTTAAAAATTCGGTATCACAACGGCTGTTTTTATAAAATTTTCATCCTGTAAAAAAAAAAAAAAAACTTATAAAAGCCTGTGCACTTTTAAGAATCACATCATCTCAACTTCAGGGCCTCATGTCCTCTTTTCCTTTTCACAAATAACCATAACAAGATTTCAATTCAAAAGAAAATTTGAAAATCATAATAAAACATTGTGCACATATGATTTTTTTAAAAAAATAATACAAAAACATGATTTTTACATAACTTCTAAAATAATATTTACAAAACTTGTATTCAAACTTAAAAATTATGCATGTACATGTCATTTTAAAATAGCCTATTACAGTAGCGTCACGTCTTCAGCCCATCTGCGTGTTCGACGAAATTCCTTCTGCTTGATGACTTATACCTACACCTGGAGAGGATTTTTATCAAAATAAGAAAAGAGTAGTGAGTCTTTAACTCAGTGAGTGAGTAACTTTTATAAACTAAGATAATTGCTTTTTGAATATATGTATCCTCTCAAAATAATTTTAAAAACTAGTAATTTATTTAGAACTGATAAAACTATAAATCTAGCATATAAATACTTCTGCTTAAGATTTAATAATAATTTCATAAATTGTAAATCTTTCTCGCTTTCTAAATCTTACGTTTAATTGCGTACTTTTCTTTCTATAACTTACAAGGTAACTCAGGGAAATTTATTTTTTGGATGGTATGGAGACATGCCACTAGAATTGGGAAACTCTCACCATATGTAGTCGTAGATGTAGGAAACTCTGGGATTACGATTCTCTCCAACATCAAGCAGATCTACATTATCTCATACGTATAGAAGACGACACACTGACTCAACCCCCCAAGTTAGTGACTCCCCCTGATAAGACACGACCCGAATTCCCTCTATTGGAACTCAAGTGATCCTGCCTAACATCCCACAGAATCCTTCTGGACTTTAGCTAGCATCACCAAAAGGACGACGTGGAGTGAACCCTTAAATTTAAACATTTCTAAACGTATGAATTATAAATTCATTAAAAATTTCTTTTTTATTTATTTTTTTTCTAGTTTTCAAGGTATTTCAAGAATCTGACAGCATAACAATTGTTTTTCAACATTTTTCATTTTATCAAATCACTTGTAAACAATTTAAAAACACTTTAAAAGTTTATACAAACTTCTCCACTTCAGATTTGGACCTCAGGTCCATTTCAATCAAGACCTAACCACAATTGAAACTAATTCCACAGAAACCATTTCAAGTTTGGAATAGATACTTTCATATAAACAATAAAAAATATTTACAAATAATTCAAACAGTTCATTTACTATGACATAAAACACCGCTACAACGTGGCCAACTTTACAAACTTGTTTACAATAAAAAATGTAAATATGTATATGCTTTTGTCTTACCCAAAATATGTATAAAAAAATTTCATAGAAGCATTAATCGTATCCGAATCACCTAGCCTGAAGTAGGAGAATGGGCATCCTAATCACTTGTTTCCGCACCTGGGGAGGTTTTTCATAAATAAAGTGAAGAAAAGTGAGCAAAAGAAGCTCAGTGAGTGATTAATCATTATTTGCTAATAAAACTTATTCTTTCATAAAAATACCTCCCAAAACTTTTCAAAGAAATTTATGTGGAGTTTATTAAACTGTAAATCTTGTGCATTTCATAAGTAACTTCATAAAATTCATATTTATGCATAAAAATATAAAAGTATCCCATATCTGATGCTGAAAGCATAAAAGGCATAACATACTAAAATTTATTGTTAACTTTTAATAATCATATAAAAATAATATCTTTCTAAATCTTTGCATCTAGTAATTGATTTTCTTGCTCTAAAACTGCACCAAATGGAAACTCAAGGAAGCTTATATCACATATCGACTATCCTAGCATCGTACAATGTGATGTCATGTGTCGACTAGCCTAGCGCCGTATAACGTGATAACTATAAAGACATCTCAACTACCATATAATGGAATTTTACGTCGCATACATAGAGCAAGATAATACCCCACATGTGTAGAAGGCGACACGACTAACTCAAGACTCAACCCCTCGATGTTAGTAACATGCCTTCCTAACACTTGCCATACACAATAGAGTATACCAGTCGGGTCTGAATCTTTAATCTTTAAATTTTGGGTAAGCCATTGGCCTTTGAAAACATTCTTTATTATACTTTAAATACCAAAATATAAAGCATATCGCTTTTAAAGATACTTGAAGCATTCTCTTTACTTGATACATAAAAATAGTCATAAACTAATATCTTTAATATGCTTTAAAACATGTACACTAGAAACATGATAACATATTGCTTTTACAAGAAATACTAAAAATATTTTCTTTACTAGATGCTTAAAATATCCATCATTAATATCTTTCATGGAATATTAATATTCATTTTAAACATGCTTTTAAAAGAATCTACTTATAATAAATTTGGTAAGAATCAATTTAAAACTTAATAAAACTATCCACTTACAATTTACTTTTCAACCACTTGAATTGATTTCTTAATGCTCCTTCCTTGCTTCCACCTCCCCTACAAGTCAAATACCAAAGTGAAATCCATCACAACTCATTCATTTGAAAACCGAGACTAATTCACTTAATATGCACTCAAACTAGTATGTTCTTCATCATGACCAATTACACCGCTTTATACATGTGCTTTACTCTTTTAATTTCCCATGCATTAATTATCTTAATATCATCTCAAGATCACCCAAATACATTCACATGGCAACAACATAAAGTGCACCATACATTTCCATGCTTTGTTGAATACATAACACTTCCATCCAAACTTTTTCTTTTCATTTCTTTCACCCAAACTTGCTTGAATACGTAAATACTAACATGAAAATACATCAAAACAACTAAATCACATCTTGACCCTACAATTCCTACCATGGTCGAATTTTGCACACATAGGTACTCAAGTCATTTCTTTCATTTTCTTGATACAATCATCTTAAAATCACATACAACTTCATATAAATGAAACCATACATTAAAAATCAAGTTATTAAACTCAGCCCTAGACTTGACCAAATTGAACATCATGCATCCAATCATTCTTTCATTTTCATGGCTACCAAACACACTAAAATCACCCAATTATTGATCTTATGCTCAAATATTAACTCAATTGAAACTTTCTTGAAAAATTACACAAACCCTAGAATACTCACCTTGCTCCCTTGTTTGTCTAATGACTTCCTTTGAGTTTACTTTCACTTCAACACTTGAATGCAAGTGGATCTATCTCTTAAATTTCTCAAGTTATCATTTATCCCAAAAGAATCATCAAAATAAAATGAAATCTAGTAACTTACCACTTGAAATTAACTTGTAAGGGTTGAGTTTTGCTCCTAAGCTTGCAATCAACCTTATTTCGTTTGAAAATCACTCAAAAATCACCTTAAGAACTCAAGTGCAGCAAATATCTTCTGGTTTCCACCTTCGCCGAACACCTCTACAGTTTTCTCTTCCTTGGCCGATTGCTTCTTTTGCATTTCTTTTTTTGATTTCACTTCACGTAGTCTCCTCTTTCATTATCCAGAATGCCCTTAAACTAATCTCAAAATGGCCATCATGTCTCTAGTCACAATTGGTGGCATTTGATTTGTCCATAACAAAATCCATTGCAATGCGATCCTCTCATACTTCCATTCAGGGATAGGAAGTGGTTGCAACAACCCCGTCAGTTTTTGATGTTCGACTTTCACTTACTACCATGTCAGGTATCTAGAGACGAATTCTACTATGTTTTTTTTTCATAGCTTTCCACCGATAGTGTTTCTTTAGGATATGATACATCTTTGTCCTCCCTAGGTGTATAGCATAAGCTAAAGCATGTGCCTCATCCATAATCTCCTTCCTCAATTCCCCCACATCCAGTACACACCATCTTTGCCACAAAATCAGTGTCCTATTATCCTTCAATTAAAAATCCTTCCATTGTCCAAACCCTATTTCACTTCTTAACTTAACCAAATAAGGATCTTGAGTCTGTAACTCTCTTATTCGATCTACCAGAATAGAGCAAACATGAAATACAGCCAGTAATGCCCCTGAATCTGTCATCTCCAGCCTCACTCTTAGAGATCTCAATTCCACCAATAATGGAAGGTACCCAACCTTTAATTGAGCTATTGAACTTGTAGGTCTTCTACTTAAAGCATCTGCTACCACATTTACTTTTTCAGGGTGGTATTCAATCGTGTAATCATAATCTTTGATGAGCTCTATCATCTCTTCTATCTCATATTCAACTCTTTCTGGGTAATTAGATATTGTAGGCTCTTGTGGTTAGTGAAAATTCGATAAGGAACCCCATAAAGATCATGCTTCTATATCCTTAAGGCAAACACTATAGCTGCAAGTTCTAAGTCATGAGTTGGGTAATTTTGTTCATGTTTCTTCAGTTGTTTGAAAGCATATGCTATCGTCTTGTCATGCTGCATCAACATACAACCTTGACCTTGCCTAGAGGCATCACAGTAAACTGTGAATCCATCTCTCCATGATGGAATTGTGAGCACAGGAGTTGAGGTCAATCTTTTCTTGAGTTCCTCAAAGCTCCACTGACACGCCTCTAACCATAAGAACTTTTCTTCTTTTCAGTTTAGCTTAGTTAATGAGACAACTATGTTGGAAAATCTCTCTACAAACTTCTTATAATACCCAGCTAAACAGCTTCTAATTTTCATCACGTTTGTGGGTGGTTTCCAATTTACTACTGCTTCTATTTTTTGGGGGTCTACTGATATTTCTTCTACTGAGATCACATAACCTAGAAATCTGACTCTATCTAGCCAGAATTGACATTTATTGAACTTAGCATAAAGCTGTTGCTCCTTTAAAGTTTGAAAAATGGTTCGGAGGTGCTCTACATCTTCTTCCTTGCTATTCGAATACACCAAGATATCATCTATAAACACTTTCACAAACTTATCAAGGTAGGGTCGAAAAACTCTATTAATCAAATCCATAAATGCTATAGGGGCATTGGTCAATCCAAAAAGCATGACTAGGTATTCATAATGCCTGTATTGAGTCCTAAAGGCAATCTTAAGAATGTACTCATTACAGATCTTTAGCTGCCCGACCTCAGGTCAGTATTGTAAAACACTCTAGATCCTTGAAGCTGATCAAACAGATCATCTATTTTTAGAAGCGGTTACTGATTACGCACCCTCACTTTATTTAGTTGTTTATAATCAATACAAAATCTTATGCTTCTATCCATTTTCTTCACGAACAACACTAATGCTCCCCAAGGTGAGGTACTTGGCCAGACGAAACCTTTGTTCACTAACTCTTCCATCTGCGCTTTCAACTCTTTTAACTTTGAGGGAGCCATC
Organism: Dimocarpus longan; assembly: GCA_022984855.1. Taxonomy (NCBI): domain Eukaryota; kingdom Viridiplantae; phylum Streptophyta; class Magnoliopsida; order Sapindales; family Sapindaceae; genus Dimocarpus; species Dimocarpus longan. The sequence goes on from CM041013.1 coordinate 9,805,547, forward strand.
CTATAGGGTGCTTTAGAGATCGTTTGTGTTCCAGAAGTCAATTCTATCTCAATTCGATCTCCCGCTCGAGTGATAAACTAGGAAGATCCTCTGGGAACATGTATGAGAAGTCACTAACCACCGAGATATCCTCCAATCTCATTCCATTATCTCTTGCTTCAATTCATAAGCTAAATACCCCTGACATGACTTCCAAAGCATTTTACTAGCCTTCATCTCAGTCATCATACTGGTGTGAAGTATCTTTCGTACCCTACAGAAAACAACATCAGGCTCCCCTAGTATGACAAATCGAACCTCCTTCCAGAATAATCTATTGTAGTGTGATACTTTGACAGTTAATCCATTCGCAAAATGACATCAAACTTATGGATGTCTAACAAAATCAAATCCGCTAGGAACTTTTGACCCCCTATGATCACCTTACTCCCCATATATACTTTGTCTACTAAAAGTGAATCTCCTGCAGGGATAAACACCATGATGCTACAATCTATGAGTTTCATCTCTATGTTAGCTATTGTGGCAAAGTCCATAGAAACAAATGAATGGGTAGCCCCAGGATCAATCAACATATGAGCATCTCTATTAAATATTGTAACCGCACCTATCACCACTTCAAGAGTAGCATTCGTTTCCTATTGGGTCATTGCGAACACTTTGGCCTAAGTACGGGGTTCACCTGCCTGACCTCTAGATGGTAACCCTCTACCAGCTACTCTCGTAGGTTGATTTGAACGAGTAAGCCCTCTAATCTAAGAATCTCTCATTTCCTATCCTTGACCACTACTAGCCTATCTTGGTCTTGTCGATATGTTCTCTGATTTATTTGTTGAAGCCACATTTGGGCATTTTTTTATAAAATGACCCTCCTATCCACATCGGTAACATCTGTAATTGCCCTTAAAACATTTATCGGGGTAAGTCTTTCCACACTTCTTACATGCTGGCCAGGTGCCCCTGTTATCTCTATTGTTGTTTGGTCCTACTGATAGCTTCACAGAGCTCTGACTTGATTGTGCCTTGTGACTCGACCTCAGTCGTCAGACCACTTAGACTTCTCCCCACTTCTGGTGAACTTGTTATAGGCCCTCCTTGAACCCAACTTGAACCGCTGCGTTTTTTACTCAGTTTGCTATCCTTTGGGATTACTTCCATACTTCTCTTTACTTAACTGCAGCTTTCACTAATTCACCATACTAGGTGTGAGCTATGGCTACCGTGTAGGCCCTGATATTTGGATTCAAGCCTACTACAAATCTTTTGCTTTTCTGTTCTTCACTATCATTAATAAAAGGAATAGCCTTTGCTAGCTTTAAAAATTTCCTCTCGTATTCAGTCACCGAGAGGGAACCCCTGCTCCAATTTAAAGAATTCCTCTATCTTGGCGTCCCGATAACTCTTAGGGTAAAACTTGTCTGTGAATTCCTTCTTAAATAAGGCCCAAGACACACCCTCTAGGTTTTACCGTTGCAATGCTTTCCACTAATCTTTAGCTCTATCTTTCAATAAGAATCTGGAAAACATCAGCTTCTGATCTTCATAACACCCCACAACCTTGAAGATCTCCTCACTATTCTCCAACTAAGATAATGCACTCTCTAAGTCACCAGTCCCATGCCCTTAATTTTCGAGTGTGTTCAATAGAAACTCCTGGTTCCCGTAGCTGATGGAGCGCCACTGCCAAGACCTGAGCCATTTGTTCTACATTGACGTTTCCATCTGTTGGCTCTGCAGGTTATGAAGGTCTTGCATGAGTTTGATTTACAAGAATATTGATAGACTCGTCAATATATTTCTCTTCTGGTGCGGGTGCTGATAACTCTATTTTTATAGAGTTATTTTATCTTCTTAAATCTGAATTCTTGTTTAGTTCTCGATGTTTTAATTATTATTAAGTACATTATTTCATCATTTTGTATTTTTTATTTTTAGAATAAAATTGGTGAAAATCGCATGTGGACCCTACCAAGTGTTATTATTCTAGACAAGATCATCACTATAAAATGAATGTCATTTGAAGCAGTTCATCGCCTCAAGAATTACTCGAATTAAATATAGCATAAAGAAGTTATCATAGTTTGAAGATCGAGTATTCTAGAAATAAATATTATGTCATGCTGATGTAAGGAATGATGTAATCAAAATTATGATGTAAGTAATGATATAATATGAAAGTTGACTTGCATGGCGTAGGTGAACCATGATGTAAGCAATGATGAAATATAAAAGTTGACTTATATAAGGTAGGTGAATGATGATGCAAGCGATGATACAAAATGATGGAAAACTAGGAAAAGATGATGCAAGCGATGATGTAATTGGAGGTGAACTTTACCTATAAATAAACCTTAGAATCACCATTCCAAGAATCTCATCAAAAATCAAAACAACAAGTTGTTTAGAGAAAAAGAGAGAGAGTTTGGAGAGGAGGAGCAAAGCAGAGGAATAAATTCTACGGCGAAACTTCAATCCACTAAGTTTTCTTATCTTTTATTATGTTTAATTTTCTAGTCTTTGTAAATTTTAATATGGAGTAGATTTGTTTTTCTAAGGTTCTGATGTAGCCTAACTTTGATGTTCCAATCCTTTGTTCAATTTAATTAAGAATTTTTTATCTTGATTGATGCATTTAATACCGTGCTTAATGCTTCTAAATAATTGATCACTATTTAGTTGAATTGTTAATCATAATGATAGCGGAAGCTGATTTATATGTCTAGTTCATTGTATTGAATGTCATAAATTACATACAGGATAAGAATATACTTGCATGGTTTGTGTAGTCTATAAAAGAGATCCATAAAACTTAACGAATTCATTAATGTTTTAACTTGAATGGGACATAGCAGTTAAGCTTTATAGGGTATTTTTCTTAGACCTCGGGAGGGGCTATGTGAATAATTCAGGGAATCTCGACTAGTAACTGGATAACTAATTTTTGTTAAAATGAACAAAGGGGAGGAACAGATTAGTTATGGTGAAATCAGAACCTTAGAATTTTAATTCATTGAATTACTTTTTATTTATTTACATTTGCATTTAAATTTAGTTTTAGTTTTCATCTCTAATTTCGTCTACCAAAAAAAGTTGAGTTATTTTAATTTTGGGCATTAATTAACAACAATTCTCGTGGGACGATACTTCTCTCATCACTTTATTACTTGTTCGGCTCATCCGTTTGCGATTTTGTACAACAAGTTTTTAGCGCCGTTGCCGGGGATTGTTTGTTTAAATTAATAATAATACTATGTAACTCAATTTTTAATTTGGTCATTTATTTATTTATTTATTTTATTTGCTTTATTACTTACGATTTTTTTTTGGTATATGAGAAAGTCTGGGGGCGAAGTTTTATCATTTTATCTAGAAATCGAAAGAACTTGTCGCAAGTACCGAAAATAAACAAGACAGGCTGCAAGTACTGCGCTCGCAGGCATGGCTAAAGAACCAAACAACGTACAAAATATTGTACCAATAAATGCCGAAAATACTCGAGCATTATGTGATTATGCTCTACCCACAGTGGGTAATGCTTCGGCTATACGGCAACCAACCATTGCTGTAAACAATTTTGAGATCAAGCCAGCAATTATCCAAATGATGCAAAACAACCAGTTCAGTAGGGCTCCGAACGATGATGCAAATGCCCACATTGATAGATTTTTGGAGATCTACGATACGTTTAAACATAATGGTGTTATTGATGACACCATCCATTTGAGATTATTCCTGTTTTCTCTTCGAGATAAAGCTAAAAGCTGGCTTAACTCTCTACTATCAGGGAGTATTACCACATGGGATACCTTGGCACAAAACTTTCTAGCCAAATTCTTTCCACCAGCCAAGACTGCAAGACTACGAACAGAGATTGCTACATTCAGACAACTTGATGGAGAATCATTGTACGAAGCATGAGAAAGATTCAAGGATCTGCTAAGACGGTGCCCACATCATGGAGTTGCTGACTGGTTGTAGCTACACACATTCCATAATGGTTTGGGGAGTTCCATGAGAACATTGGTAGATGCCGTAGCTGGTGGAGCATTTTTGGGAAAACCTCATCAAGCTGCCTGGGACTTATTGGAGGAAATGGCTGCAAATGCTTATCAATGGCCATCAGAAAGAGCAGTTCTGAAAAAAGTTTTTGGAATACAAGAAAATGATGTGTTAACCAAACTTTCCACTCAGGTCGAGACATTAGCCAAGCAACTCGAAAACTTAACAGCTAATACCTTTCATGCTCAGTCGACATCTTGTGATTTTTATGGAGGGGACCATTCCAACGGGTAGTGCGATGAAGACCAGACAAGTCAAGCATTTTTTGTGGGCAACAGACAACAAAATAACCCGTACTCCAACACATATAATCCAGGATGGAGAAATCATTCCAACTTTTCATGGAAAAATAATGATCAACCCAGACAGTCATATTCACCACCACTTTAACAGCAACAGACCAACAAATCGTCGTTTGAAGAAGCACTCACTCAACTCACCGCAAGGACTAATCAATTTATGATGAGAACAAACATTACGCTCCAAAATCATGCTACTTCCATTTGAAATCTAGAGGTACAAATGGGTCAAATCTCAAATCTGCTGACTGCAAGACCTCAAGGAACCTTACCAAGCAACATAGAGACCAATCCTAGAAAGCACGTTAAGGCTGTTACATTACGAAGCGGTAAAATGCTGAAAGAGTCTGTTGAAGGAGTAGACGAGAAGGAAGGATCTAGCAAAGTAGAAGAAAAAGTGATGGTTGAACGAAAAGAAGTAGAGGAGTCAAAATCAAAGCTGTTTCCAGACAATCCGACACCATACAAACCACCATTACCTTTCCTTCAAAGATTCCAGAAGCAGAAACTTCTAAATTTCTTAAAGTTTTTAGAAAATTACAAATTAATATTCCTTTTGTAGATACTCTGGAACAGATGCCTAGCTATGTGAAGTTCATGAAAGAAATCCTATCAAATAAAAGGAAGCTGGAAGAACATGAAATGGTAGGTTTGACCGAAGAATGTAGTGCAATCTTACAGAAAAAGCTACCGCCCAAACTCAAAGATTCGGGGAGTTTCATAATTCCTTGCACCATTGGTGATTCATTCTTTGATAAAGCATTATGTGATCTTGGTGCAAGCGTTAACTTAATGCCATTCTCTGTTTTTAGGAAACTTGGCTTGGGAGAAGCATAACCTACTATAGTATCTTTACAGCTAACTGATCGATCAATCAAGTGTCCAAGGGGAATTATAGAAGACGTACTGGTAAAAATGGATAAGTTCATATTTCCTATAGATTTCATTGTGCTAGACATGGAGGAAGATCAAGAAATACCCATCATTTTGGGTAGACTATTCTTAGCAACAGGAAGAGCTCTCATTGATGTATAGAAAGCTCAACTTATACTAAGAGTTCAAGATGAAAAAGTGACCTTTAATGTGCTAAAAACGCTCAAACATCCACATGATGTTGGTAACAGCATAAAGGTAGATGTAGTGGAAGAATATATCAAAGAAAATGCTGAGTTTTACAAAAAACGCACGAAAAAGTGGCATGATCAACGTATCCTAAACAAGGAGTTCACTCTAGATCGTTGATTCAAAGTCAATAGAAAAAGACTTAAAGCTTACATGGATGGTGAAGAGCCTCAACAAAAATCCACCATCGCGTTTTTAGACCCGACTTAAATCGTTTTTCAACAGTCGAGTTAACGACTATAAATTAAGCACTTCTTGGGAGGTAACCCAAGTTTTTCTTTCTTAAATAATTTTCTTTTTTTTGTGTGTTATTATTTTTCTTTGATAATTTTCTTTTCTTTTTCAGAAATGGAAACAAGTCTTACAGCACTCAAAAATTATTTCCCTACTCTGTCTCAAGATGTACTCAGAAAGATTTACAAGTGCAGAGTCAAAAGAATGAGGGCATTAACATGTTTAGGTCTTTAAGAGCATATTCGATGCATCATTGAAGCTAAGGTACGTCTAGCAGATGAGTTGAATGATTCATTCATTAAACGTTTACCAGGATTGGGAAGAAGTTCTTACTCAAAGAAGAGGAGAGCTAAGAGAATGAGAGTCTGCCATAAGTGTGGGAGATGGAACTGAGACACAAGTTGTAAAAAGCCTAGATATTTGTTCATAAATCGAGAAGATAAACTTAAATGCATAAAGGATGGACTGAGTAAGGAGTCTCTGGATAATATCCGTGAGACTCTTTAGACGCATCCTTGTGGGAAAGTTCAACGTATTCTTTTAGATTTATGGGAGTTATTCAGTAAAGAGAAACAGCGTTATAGTCTTAGGAATCTGACTTTAAAAGACCTTATTTGCTAATTTATAAGAAAACTGGATGGAAAGCCGATTCTCAACTCATAGAAGGTGTTTAAACCGTTTCTGGATGTAAAACCAGAGGAAGATCCCGAAGTCTGGTATAAGTACACAATATTCAAAGGCAGCTGCTGAACTTGGTACGGCTTTAGCTGCTCGAAACATAGATTTGGTGTATGGAGGAGGCAGTTTAGGACTGAGGGGTTCTGTTGTGGTAATTACAACTGTTAGAGGCAGCATAATCCTAGGTATCACAGTAAAGCATTTGGTTGAAATGAGAGATATCATCGGTATGAGTATAGGTAATGAGTTTCAAGTCACGAGCATACATGGGCGAATGACAAACATGTTACTCAATGCTGATGCCTTTATTGCATTACCTGGTGGTTTGGAAACTTTTGAAGAAATTTTCAACATTGTGTCCTGGGCTCATCTCAACATTCACAAAAAGCCATTAGGTTTGCTTAATACTAACGATTTTTATGATGATTTATTGGCTTTTCTTGATCATGCTGTGGAACAGAGTTTTATGACTCAAGCAAACCAGCGTATTCTAGTCTCAGCTTCAAGTGCTGATGAACTGATTGACCTACTGCAAGACTTTGTGTCCGAAGTTGATCCAATCATGTCATAGGTGGTTTGGGATTCTGAAGCAAGCGGTAACAAGAAGCGTGCAATGGATCTTAATCTCTGGTTGTAACTTTCTTATCCTATGGTTTTATTAATAGCATTTCCATTTGAGTTTTTTTTTTCCCTTTTATCTTACTAGACATTAGGGACACTATCTCAAATAAGTTTGGAGGTAGAGTTTTCTATTATTAAAACCATAAGATTTAAAAACTGATCCGAGTTGAAACCAAAAGATGGCAGAATAAGGAGTAGTTTTGTGCTCTTGATATGCATCTTTGTTTTCATTAAAAAAAAAATGCAAAATTTTCATTATTTTCTATTAATTTTTTCTTTCTCTGCCATAACAAGTTGACTAATTACTTTATGTTTGTTAATGGAGTCTTAATGCATGTTTTTGGTTGAATATCTTTACTAAGGAATAGTTATGAACATCCTTGCATGATTTGAGACTTTTGAATGTGATAATCTTAGTTAATTGAGTGGATGAATATTATATTTACATGAATTATGGACTATTAGTGGAGATTAGCTTGGTGAGGATTTGAGCATTTTAAACGTTTCTTTTTTAGAGATTTATTTGTTTCTACTCTTAAATACTCTTCACTTTGTTCTTAATAGATGATCTCTATAGGTTTTGCATTGAATACTAAAGAACAAATCATCATTATAGATAACATGAGTTGCTTTGATTTGAAATTGGATCGACTTCTTAGAAGTGATATAGGTAATTTTTACTCCACAAAAACCTACTTTCCTACTTTGAATTGAAACACATCATAAACCTTTTGAAGCCAAACACTTTAAAAATTTTTCTCTGTTTATCCTGATTAAATGACCCTATTGAGCCTCTAAATTTAATCATACCTTATAAAGTTTGGGATCATGCTATACAGTAAAAAAAAAAAAAAAAAGGAATTGAAATGTTAACATTTATATGATGTGCTTCTAAATAGAAAAAAAAAAAAAAAAACAAAAAACAATAAAACAATAAAACAAAGAAACAAAAAAAAAAAAAAAAAAGAAGTTATGATGAATTAAAGAGAATAAATGAAGTACTTTGTTCTTGTTGAACCTGTACCTTAAAATTTCTTACATATCAATTAACCATAGTCTAAATACAATCCTTAATAAAGCCTATTAATCTTCAAGAGGAAGTCCAATTTGAGAGTTGAAGTATGTCATCATGCTCTATCTATGTTCTTAATATTTGATTCCAATTATGAGATCTATTCACTTAAAAGTGCGATTCTTTTAAATGTCTATATTCATATGTTATTTAAATGACGCTTGCTATGCCTTTACATAACCTCTATCACATATGATTGCATGAGAGTTTGCTTTAGGATTCATGAGGGTTATGAGAGATATCTTGTGAGGATTAGAGTCGAAGCGAAATAAGTTCATAACATGTGAATATGATGTTTTGAAATGAAATTGCTTTGAGAGTGGTGTGTGATTGTTGATGATTATGTTTTAAATCATTAGTGACTTATCCTTAGTCCTGATATAAGATCATACATGTATGAGACTTCTATTAATTTGTATTTAGTGAGATGTTGATGAGTTATGGATGGAATTTTTTAACGTTTGTGGGTATCATTATTGGTAAACCCTCAGAAGACACAACTCCTCCTACTAGGGACATCTAAGGGTTTAAAGACTTGTGGCATATGCTCAATACCATCGTGTTTACCTACGAAAATGGATTGTGTTTTTATTTTCTATGTTTTTAGCTTAGGTTGTTATTTTAGTTTTACTTAAGGACAAGCAAAATCTTAAGTTTGGGGGTGTGATAACTCTATTTTTATAGAGTTATTTTATCTTTTTAAATCTGAATTCTTGCTTACTTCTTGATGTTTTCATTATTATTAAGTACATTATTTCATCATTTTGTATTTTTTATTTTCAGAATAAAATTGGTGAAAATCGCATGTGGACCCCACCAAGTGTTACTATTCGAGACAAGATCATCGCTACAAAATGAATATCATTTGAAGCAGTTCATCACCTTAAGAATTACTCGAATCAGATATAGCATAAAGAAGTTATCATAGTTTGAAGATCGAGTATTTTAGAAATAAATATTATGTTATATGATGTAAGGAATGATGTAATCAAAATTATGATGTAAGCAATGATATAATATGAAAGTTCACTTGCATGGAGTAGGTGAACCATGATGTAAGCAATGATGAAATATGAAAGTTGACTTATATGAGGTAGGGAACGATGATGCAAGCGATGATGCAAAATGGTGGAAAACTAGGAAAAGATGATGCAATTGATGATGTAATTGGAGGTGAACTTTTCCTTAGAATCACCATTCCTAGAATCTCATCAAAAATCAAAACAACAAGTAGTTTAGAGAAAAAGAGAGAGAGCTTGGAGAGGAGGAGCAAAGCAGAGAAAAAAATTCTATGGCGAAGTTTCAATCCACTAAGTTTTCTTATCTTTTATTATATTTAATTTTCTAGTCTTTGTAAATTTTAATATGGAGTAGATTTGTTTTTTTAATGTTATGATGTAGCCTAACTTTGATGTTTCAATCATTTGTTCAATTTAATTAAGGATTTTTTTTTATCTTGGTTGATGCATTTAATACCGTGCTTAATGTTTCTAAATAACTTATCACTATTTAGTTGAATTGTTAATCATAATGATAGTGGAAGTTGATTTATATGTCTAGTTTATTGTATTGAATGTCATAAATTACATACAGGATAGGAATATACCTGCATGGTTTATGTAGTCTATAAAAGAGATCCATAAAATTTAATAAATCTATTAATGTTTTAACTTGCATGGGGACATAGCAGTTAAGCTTTATAGGGTATTTTTCTTAGACCTCGGGAGGGGCTATATGAATAATTCAGGGAATTTTGACTAGCAACTGGATAATTAATTTTTGTTAAAAAGAATAAAGGGGAGGAACAGATTAGTTATAGTGAAATCAGAACCTTAGAATTTTAATTCATTGAATTACTTTTTATTTATTTACATTTGCATTTAAATTTAGTTTTAGTTTTCATCTCTAATTTCGTCTACCAAATAAAAGTTGAGTTATTTTAATTTTGGGCATTAATTAACAACAATCCTCGTAGGACGATACTTCTGTCATCACTTTATTACTTGTTCGGCTCGTCCGCTTGCGATTTTGTACAACAGATGCCTCAGCAGCTACTCTCCTAGTATATATGTGGCTTCGATGATGCATGATTCTGTGAAATTCAATCATGAATGAAATCATGTAATGCATGAAATTAATGATAAAATAACGTCAAAATTCATGCAACTATGAAAAAGCCACGATAAAACAAACATGTAAACATTTATAAAACTTTATCTCAAAATCATACAAAACCAGGCTTTGATACCACATTAATAAGACCCGACCCGAATTCCTTATATTGGAACTCAAGCGATCTTGCCTGGCACCCCATAAAATCCTTTTAGACTTTAGCTAGCATCACCAAAAGGATGACGTGGAGTGAACCCTTAAATTTGAACATTTCTAAACATATGAATTATAAATTCTTTAAAAATTTATTATTTATTTATTCATGTATTTTTAGTTTTCAAGGTTTTTCAAAAATCCTGTAGCATAATGACTGTTTTTCAATATTTTCTATTTTAGAAAATCACCTGTAAATAATTTAAAAACACTTCAAAAATTCATACAAACTTCTCCACTTCCAATTTGGATCTCAAGTCTATTTCAATTAAGACCTAACCACAATTGAAACTAATTCCACAAAATCATTTCAAATTTACAAAAGATACTTTCATATAAACAATCAAAAGTATTTACAAATAATTCCAATAGTTCATTTACTATGAAATAAAATACCATTATAATGTGGCCAACTTTACAAACTTGTTTACAATAAAAAATGTAAATATGTACATGCTTTTGTGTTACCTAAAATATGTATAAAAAAATTTCACAAAAGCATTAATCGTATCCAGACCACCTAACCTGAAGTAGGAGAACAGACACTCTGATCACCCCTTTCTGTACTTGGGGAGGTTTTTCATAAACAAAGTGAAGAAAAGTGAGTTAAAGAAGCTCAATGAGTGGTTAATCATCATTTGCTAATGAAACTTATTCTTTCATAAAAATACCTTCCAAAACATTTCAAAGAAATTTCCAAGGAGTTTATTAAAACTGTAAATCTTGTGCATTTCATAAGTAACTTCATGTAATTCATATTTATGCATAAATATTTAAAAGTATCTCATATTTGATGCTGAAAGCACAAAAGGCATAATATACTAAAATTTATCATTAACTTTTAATAATCATGTAAAAATAATATCTTTCTAAATCTTTGCATCTAGTAATATGATTTTCTAGCTCTAAAACTACACCAAATGGAAACTCAAGGAAGCTTATATCACATGTCGACTATCCTAGCGCTGTACAATGTGATGTCACTTGTCGAATAACCTAGCACTACACGACGTGATAACTATAAAGACATCTCAACTACTATGTAGTAGAATTTTACATCGCATACGTAAAGTAAGAATTTTACATCCCACATGTGCGAGGGTGACACGACTAACTCAAGACTCAACCCCCCAATGTTAGTAACAAACCCCTCCAACACGTGCCATACACAATGAGGCAAACTGGCCGGGTCTGAATCTTTAATCTTTAAATTTAGGTAAGCCATTGGGCTTTCAAAACATTCTTTATTATACTTTAAATACCAAAATATAAAGCATATCACTTATAAAGATACTTAAAACATTTTCTTTACTTGATACATAAAAATTGTAAAACCTAAAATTTTTGAAATAGTGAATTTTGGATGAATAGTTTTATGAGTGAATAGTGATTTTTGAGAGATGAACCTCAAAAATTGTTAAAAGTGACATTTTAATGAATAATATTTTTCGGTGAATAGTATTTTCGGATGAAAAATATTTGTATGAATAGTAATTTTTTAAAAATAGACCTCGCTAATCAAAAGTTTCATTAGAGTTGAAGAAAACTGAAATGGATCAAAAATGAGTCCATTCGAATAAGTTTTGAGAGATCCAAAAGTAATTGACGAAAATATCATTTTTAAGAAACAATGGGTATTAGTGATTTAACACTTATTCGAATTTTTTTAAAGCATGAGATTGAGAGATAGGATACTTAATTAGAGTATTCAATGATCAATTTGATGATAGGCTGACCATGGAATATTTTTTGGAATTTATTTGAGTATGAATGACAATTAAATGCATTAAAGGCAAAATGGTTAATTCAAGCTCAAATAAAATATGGATTTGGTGTGAGCACTATATGGAAAGAACTTGAGCAAGAAACACAATCCATGTCAAGTGAGATTAACAATGGAAAAAATTAAATTTAATTATTGAATTAGTGGGAAATTAATTGGCATGCATAAACTCATTTTTGATATTTTAATTGTCAAGTGAGTAAATTGTCATGAGATAGATGAATTACCATAAGATATAATTAAGCGTATTATGGTCAAGTTAATTAAAGGATTTAATGGCCTTTTTATGAATTAATGAGGGGCATTTTAGTCAAACCAAATTAGCATTATATAAAATGATGGATGTTGAGTTTTTGAGTGCATTTGGACGGCAGAAAGAGAGAAAAATTAAGTGCAGGGCAGCAGTGTATACAGCAGCAACGGGGAGAAATTTCAAGAGAATTTGATCCCATTTTTCATGCTAAAATTTATCAAGGTGTTAGATCAAAGATGGAGCAAAGGAAGTAAAGATTAAGTGGTAAGTAATTGATTTTAGTGTCGATTTTCATGGATATATGATGGTTTGATGTATTTGTGGAATTTTTGGTGTGATTAGATGTTGATTGCCTTGTATTTGAGCTTGGATTTGAAAGAAAAGACAAGGGAGTTGTGGTGGCAAGTAAACAAATGAGGTAAGTTAGGGTTGATGTGATTTTTTTAGAAAAATTTCAATTGAGTTGCTATTGAGTATTAGATGAATTAGTGTAAACCCAAAACCTCGTTCATTGGAGAGTGAATTATTTTTTCGATGGATCGCGTTCGATCGGAAAAATATAATTCTCGAGTCCGAAAATATTCGGAATATTTATTTTAGAATAATAAAATATTTTCGAGTACGTAGAGAAAGATTCGAAATTATAAATAATTTCGAGTGTGCGAAGTCGAGATTAAATCATAAGCACATTCGCGGACGGACGGACGGAAGCGAGTTGGATTTCGAAAGCGGAATGAAATCAAGTGGCATTACTAGTGCATGGAAGTGACACGTGTCACGCATGCAAAAAGAAAGCAAGGCAAGTGGCATCGAACTATCATGCATGCGTGCCACGTGTCGAAATTTTAGAAAGCATATATATATAAATATCAATTAAAAGTGAAGTGAAGCTCAAATAACCTCATTAGGTCACCATCTCACAAACTCAAACCGAGAGCTTCACATAGAGAGGAACGAGCAACTGTTATCAGACTGAGATAAAGCAAAAATCGAAAGCCCAAAGTGCAAGATTGAAAGAGAGAAAAGCTCAAGCAAAAAGGCATTCGGTCCCACCCATTCTTCAATCAAAAATCGAGAGCATGAAGGGAGAGAGAGAGCTGCTTGTGAAAGGAGGAAGCAAGGCAAGCAAAATCGAGAGTGAGAGACCGTGAACCAAGTGAAGCTGTGAGTGAAGGGGGCGAGAGGAACAAGCAGCACCTTCAAACCAGTAGCTGCATGTGTCGTCCAAGCAACTAGGAGGCGGATCTGATCGTGCATGCAAGCAAGGAGGGATGATCAGCTGCTATCAGACTGTGAGGAGCTACTGTCGCTGCCGTGAGCTGTTGTTGTTGTTGCTGCCGAAAGTGAGATCCAAGCTGTCCGTGACCTGCAGCAAGAAGGAAGTGAGTTGGTGAGTGCAAACCCAAGTAGATTAGCCATCGTTTTTCTATCTCCACTCGATTTTCAACAGTTGTAACAGGTGTTGAGAGCTGTCGTGGACTGCCATTAGGAGAACAGCTTGCTGTTCGAATGCGTGGGAGCTGTTTCGCAGCGAAGAGCAGCTCGCGAAGAGGTAAGTGCTGTCTCGTTTGGTTTCATGTTGACGTTTAGATTAGTTTTATTGGTTGCATGTCAATTTGGATTGAAGGGAACTCGTAGATATAAGCTTTAAAGTGGGCAGTACCCTCGCGCGATTGTTTCAGAGTTTTGAATTGAGTTTCGAAAGGTATATTGAGTTTTTATTGATTTCGTTTGGATGGATAATGATTATGTTGAGTTATGGATGATAGTTGATATTGTTATGATTGGGTTTTAGGATTGAGAACCTTATTAGTGCGGGGGTTCGCTCGATATTGTTTGGTTATGTTTTTGAATGATATTGTCATCAATTGTTTCCGTTGTGAAATCGATTATGGGCTGTTATAAGATGATTTAGGGGCCGTTAAGTTATGCTTTTAATTTCAAGTTCATCCTCGTGGGAAATGATGCATTTTAGTGTGTTTCAAAGTATTAAATAGTCATTCGGTTATGGAGAAATCGTTTCCGAGCAATTCGGATGAGTTTTCCATGAATGCGAATGAATGTTATTTAGTTGCGAGTTTCATTGTCAAATTTTAGAGTTGAAACAGGAAATGAATTCTTATTTAGCTTGCTACCATGTTTTTCATTTTTGTGCTTTAATGTTTGAATATTCGTTTTCCATGATTTAAGTAAAGTCACGAGTAGTATTAACGATAAGTTTGATTGGAAACGAAGGAATCGCGCGCAACGCTAAAAACGATAATTCACGATAAATTGTCGAAATCGCGTAAGTATTATGTTATTCGTTTAGCTTCGAATCTTCTTTTTATTGAATCCATTAGAATGTGATGTCAATGATGTTACTTTAGATTCGAATGGCATAGTTATTGGTTTTGTAATCGTAGAGTTTCGAGTAGCTTATGTTGCGATAATGAATTGGTTCGAGATAGTCTCCGCGTGTGAATATTAGTTTTCCATATTGTTATGGTGTGAGGATAATCACTTGAAATGTCGTGATTAGAAATCCTCGTGTGGTTTAAGTTTAGTTTGTGCTCGAGTCGTGTTTTAACGAAATCTTGATTGAAACCAATTGTACGTGAATCGGAGAGCGGACGAGATCCATAACGGGAAATGGTGATAAAGTATTTGGAAGCAAGTAGTGAGCGTAGATTTTATAAAGTTTTCATACATTTTATTATTATGAATGCAAATCATTTTTAGCAAGTGAATTGTTTTGATATTCGAGTAAGATTTTATAATTATCATTATATTTCCTACAAATGCATGTATCGCTTTAAATGAATTATGCTTCATTATGCTATGAATATATATATTTTTCAAGTAAAGTAAATGAGTAAGTTGAAATCATATACATGCATAGAAATATTATTTGCGAAAGTTATAATGCAATATTATAGCATATTACTGAGATTTCATTATCTATATGCCTTTGGTTTACCCTAGCCCCTAGTTTACACCCGGCTGAAGTATTCCATACGTGTATGGTAAATTGGGGGGAGTTACTAACTTTGGGGGGATCGAGTCTGTCAGTCACCCTCTGCACATATGGGATAATGTAGATTTGCCTGATATTGGAGGGAATCGTGATCCCAGAGTTGTTTCCACATTTGTGACTATACATGGTAAAAGTTCCCCTAATCCTAGTGGTGTGTCTTCGCATCGTCATAAAGGATAAGTTTATCTGGGTTGCCAAATAGGCTAGTAAGAAAACTAGAAAAGTTTGATAAGTATTCTTCACATGTTTAAAATGAGATTTACAGTTTTCAGGAAAGTAAAGTAAGTAATAGTTTTTTCAACCTATTTTGGGAGGAATATTATTTCAAGCAAAAGTATAGTTTATATTTATTTTACCCACTCACTGAGTTATTCTCACCATCGTTTTTCCTGTTTTATTAAAATCCTCCCCAGGAGCAGTGAGGTGGAAGTATCTCCATCGGACGTACAAGCCAACTAGAGACGCGCCCATGCTGCACTAGTTTCTAGACAAGTTATCATGTACTGTATTTATTATCGTTTTCAGATTTCTCAAGTTTTGTAAATATTATTTTGGATAAAAGATTTTATGTGAATATCATGCATGATGTTTTAAGATTATAATCAAGTTGCTTTCCATATCATTGAATGATTGTGTATTTGAAAAGGGCTTGAGGCCCATTAGTTTGATAAAAGTTATTGAATGCATTTATATAGGTTTTGTGAAGTTTTTACGGGGTGAAAATTTTAGAAAAACAGCCGTTGTATTGCCGGATTTTCGTAAAACTCTATTTTCATAAAGTTATTTTCAACAAACAATATTCCTACCCATTTTCAAAACTAAAATGATTTCAAGTATTTTCAGATAAAAAAGAGGCTTAGCTTCAATGGAACTTTCCAGCAGGAGTAGATCTCGACTGGAAAGCCACCGCAGGGTGTCGGGCAGGTCGCTTAGCTAGTATAGTTAGAAAGGAGCCTGTCAATTAGGGTGTGATTTTAATGTACTTAATGAGCATGAAATTGAAGAAAACATATTGGATGTATTAGGGGTGAAATTCGGCCAAAACAAGCTTTGTATTTGATTGGATGGATTTTTGTTATTTGATGAAGAGCAAATTACAATTTACCTACCTGATTGAAATGCTTTTACAAACGGAATAATTGTTTAGATATTATTACAATTTACCCTATCCTGTTAGCAAGTTTTCGTTATATTTAACAGTGAACCTTATTAAAACGATGAAAAGACGAAAATACCCTTAACATGTGTGTTGACTGAGTTGACTAAATAAAAAATAAAAAAACAAAATAATTTTTTTTAATACACCAGTTTACTGGTCACCTAACATAAACACCCATCATCCTCAGTTTATTGCCTCTCTCCGCCACTTTCACCTTCTCGCCTCTCCTCCGTCCGCCGTTCTCATCTGCTCGTCTCTTCGCTGCCGTTGTTCTTTCCGCCGGTGCTCCCTTCCCTTTTTTTTTCCATATCTCTTCTCTCTCTTTCTTTCATCAATCTCTAAGCCCTTCTCTCTCTTCCTCTCATTCTTCTTCTTCTTCCACTTATTCTTCTTCTTACCTTCTTCCACTTCTTCTTCTGCTATTCTTCTTCCTCGGAGTGAGCCTGATGAACCCAGATCTGGGTTCACGAATGAACTCGATCTGGAGAACCCAAATCTGGGTTCTAATTCTGGGTTCATATGATGAACCTAGAGATCTAGGTTCGTGAGGAACCTAGAGATCTGGGTTCTCACAAACCCAGAAATCTAGGTACGTCAGAACCCAGAAATCTGGGTTTTCACGGACCCAGATTTCTGGGTTCTGCCCAGATCTGAGTTCTAGGTTCTAACAAACCCAGATGGGTTCATTCTCTGATTTTGTTGTTGAATTGATAATTGCTTGGGTTGATTTTGGATGATTTTTTATGGGAGATTGATAATGTTGGGTTGATGGTTCTGTGGGAGATTGATAAAGTTGGGTTTGATCGATGATGTTTGAGGTCATTTTTTGGTTTCCAAGAGTGGATTGATGATGTTGGCTGGTTGATTGATGATGGTTGATGATGTTAATACTATTTTTTGGGTTTCCAAAATTGGGTTTTCATGCCACAGGAAGCCCAGATTTTGAATTGAACTAGAAGAAGAAAATTGTATATTTAATTTTATTTTGTAATATATATTTTTAAATTATCTCTAATTAACATTTTTTATTTAATTTATTTTAAAAGAAAAATCAAATTAATATCAAAAGATAATTTTACCCCTCCATCAGTTAATTTTAACTGATTTCATTAACGGTGAGGGGCTAAATTGTAATAAAGATGAAAATATTGCTCCGCTTGTAAAAGCGTTTCAATCAGGTGGGTAAATTGTAATTTGCTCTTTGATGAAATTATATGATGTTTGGCATGGTTTTGAGTTGATTTGTATCATTGGAATGAAAAGAAAAAGTTTGTGTTTGATTTTTGTATGATTTCGGAAATAATGGAAATAATGTGCACATGAGTTGCTTGTGACATTTTGAGATAATTACATGAAGTTTAGTAAGGTTCTAATGTGTTTAAATCAAGAAATTGAAAAAAGAATCGATGGATTAGTAAGGAGGTGTGTTTTGGCCAAGGGAGGTAATTAATGTACAAATGATTGTTTAAATTGTTGGATAAGTTTTAATGTGTTTATATAAGTAATTGAGTAAATTCTAAATGGAAATTATATTATACTAAGTGTAGGAGGAGTTTGGATGAAAGAAAAGCGAAGGAAGAGCTCGAAAGAGTGGTATTCTAGTTCGAGAAAGTAGTGGGTATGGTTATTTCCAAAGTTTTTATGAATTTTAGTTGTTTGATAAATTAAAATTGCAAGCATAAATTTTGGTATTCGATTTAATTAGTTGAAACCTTAGCATGTTAGTAATTTTTGTCATGCAATTACTTTTTTACATCTATGTTATAATATATATATTTATTTTAGAAATAAATCGACATAATGAGTTGAGTGAAATACATGCTAAGAGTATTATTTTTATACCTAATGTGGCTAAGAATTCTTTATTAAGTAAAAGAAATTATAAATGCAAGGTTTACCCTAATTTCGAGTATACCTGGTCGAAATACCCCAATATGTATGACAAGTTGGTTGGGAGAGTTATTAACTGAGGGGTTAAGTTAGTAAGTCACTCTCTGCACGTGTGGAGTAGTATAGATTTATTTGAGGTTGGGAGGGGATCATGAACCCAGAGTTTCCCACCTCTACGATTATATATGGTAGCATTCCTGAGCTCTAGTGGCAATGAAAAATTCCATCACGACAAAGCAAGCTTCACTAGGTTGCTTTGACTAGTTTTCGAAAGAAAAAGAGTGCGTCATTATGTGCGAAGCTTAGAAATGAAAGAATTTTAAAAAGCAATGTATTTTATGTTTTACTAAAGTTATTATTAAATTCTGAGCAAAGTTATATTATTTATTTACACTAGTTTTTTTTTTTTCAGTTTTATAAAGTTTAGTGATAAATTGTGAATTTTCTAAACTATTTTGGGAGAATATTATTATGTTTTAGAAAATAAATTATTATTTGAGAAATTTACCTACTCACTACGTTATGTACTCACCACTCTATTTTTAAATTATCTGAAAAATCCTCCTCAGATACAGGAACGAGCCAGTAGTCAGACGCAACTCTATTCGAAGTGTAGGTGGGCCACGAACACGTTACTACTGCACTTATATACTTCTTTTAAAAGTCTCGTGCACACATCATATTCCACACTCTGATGTATTTTGTAATGATCACTTTTGAATGTTTATAAATCCCTTTTGAGAATTATGTTTTGTAAATTAAATTTTGGTGTACATTATAAGTTTAGGTAAATGATTTTATTTTCAAATTTATTTTAACTGAAAGTATGTTTGAGTTTGATTGTGAAAAAAAGGGTCCAAGGCTTGGCAGTTGAGAAGATGTGTGCTATGGAAGTGTTTTTTTTTTTAAACTTGTAGGGCAGCATTTTCAAAAAGCAATCGTTATGCTGCCAAAATTTTTGTAACCCCATTTTGTAAGTTACCCTAAAAGAAAAGTTTTATGTATTTCTACTGTCAAAAGAGTTTTAAAGTGGATCAGTACCTCCACGGGACCCTTTCGAGCCAAAGTGAGGATTTGACTGAGTTCTATAAAGATGCTTTATAGAGATACCCGTCGGGTTCAGTAAAGGGAATTCGGGGCTAGTCTTTACAAAAATAGTCATAAACTAATATCTTTAATATGTTTTAAAACATGCACACTAGAAGCATGATAGCATATTGCTTTTACAAGAAATATTAAAAGCATTTTCTTTATTAGATGCTTAAAATATCCATAATTAATATTTTTCATGGAATATTAATATTCATTTCAAACATACTTTTAAAAGAATCCACTTATAATAAATTTGGTAAGAATCAATTTAAAACTTAATAAAACTCATAATTTACTTTCCAACCACTTGAATCAATTTCTTAATGCTCCTTCCTTCCTTCCACTTCCTCTACAAGTTATATATCAAAGTGAAATCCATCAGAACTCATTCATTTGAAAACCGACACTAATTCACTTAATATGCACTCAAACTAGTATGTTATTCATCATGGCCAATTACATGATTTTACACATGTGCTTTATTCTTTTAATTTCCCATGCATTAATAATCTTAATATCATCTATCAAGTTATCATCTATCCCAAAAGAATCATCAAAATACCATAAAATCTAGTAACTTACCACTTGAAATTAACTTGTAAATGATGGGTTTTGCTCCTAAACTTGCAAACAACCTTATTTAATTTGAAAATCACTCAAAAATCACCTTAAGAACTCAAGTGCAGCAAGATATCTTCTGGTTTCCACTTGGCCAAACACCCTTGTAGTTTTCTCTTCCTTGGCCGATTGCTTCTCTTGCATTTCTCTTTTTGATTTCGCTTTATATAGTCTCCCATTTCATTGCCCAAAATGCCTTTAAACTAATCTCAAAATGGCCATCATGTCCCTAATTACAATTGGTGGCATTTGATTGGTCCATGACAAATAAATCATTTAACAATTTAAACATTATTATGCTTTTTGTTGCATGACAACTAACATAATCATATTTATGCTTTCCATGTGGCCTTCTCTTATTGGTCTATTTTGGTTCACATGATTGTGCTTTTCTAGGTTTCATTCCATAAAACACTTATATGGAATCTATGTGTGCTTGAATTAAAAGAAAAAAAAAATCTATTTTACCTACTGATGAATTAACTTCTCATTCATGCGTAAATAAATTTCGAAAATATTCCATGGTCATTCAATCATCCAATTGACTTTGTATGTAACGCGTCAAAATTTATTTCCCTATGATCATTATTCGTTAACTAAAGATTTGCATGATGAGAGTTGGATTAAAATGGAAACTTCATGCATTTAGTATGACATATAGATATATTTATTTATTTAGAGAATTTAATAATTTTTGGAGATAATTTTTTTTTTTTTTTAGTAAGGGATTTAATTAGAAATTAAATGAGAAGAAATAGAATGATTGACAAATGTCATTGGATAAGAAAATGAGTGCAATTAGAATGCTTGGCATAGAATTAAATTTTGAACCAATGAAAATTTGCCATCACAAAAGTTAAAAGTTATGGAAACTAATGGAAATTTTACAAGTGTGTGATTCAAATGAATTAGTGGAAAGATGAATGACATAAATAACTAATGAGAAGCTAGCTTATATGACCAAGGGACAAGATGGAAATTTATGATATTGTTAGGGGTAAAATTGCAAAAGGAGTAGTATATAAAGTGAAATGGCATGAGAAATTTTCATTCTTTCTCATCTGTTTGCCGTCCCCCTCTTTTTCATTTTCTCTCAATTTTCTTTCCATTTCAAGCCACCAAATCATCAATTAATCTTCTTTCTTGCCTCATATACCCATCCGAGACATTAAATCCCTTGAAACCCATCAAAAATTCAAAGTTGATCTTCACTAGAAATGTATGAATTCAAGGTATGTGATATGGGTTTTGGTTTGAGAGTGAGGATAAGGTTAGTAAACTTGTAGATGCATTCCTAAACATGTATATCTAGCCATCTTTGCATTTAAATTAGTAAGTTTGATTTTTAGTGTTGATTTATGCATTCTTGGAAATCCTAAATGTGGGTCTCTCTCAAGGAAATCAAGAGAAGGATAAGGAAAAGTTGTAAGCTCTCCTTGAAAGTGTGGAAAAGCTAGAGATCAAGCCCAAAAGGTTGGTGTATACTTACTTTGCAAATTCTCTTTTATTAGTGAAGTTTAGTATGTGGAAATTTTAAAATTCCATGAATTTGATTCAACTACTTTGTGAATGATATTTGGATGTTAATTATATGTTAATTGGGTGTGTTTTGAATGATGTTTGGAGTAGAAAATAAATCAGAAACAAAATTTTGGAAAATGAAGGGGTTTGGTTGAATGCACACTAGAGAGAAACCTAGAGGTATTTTTGTCATTTCATGCCCATTTACTTGTTAATCTAATGATATTTGAATTATTTATATGATGAATTAGTGAATAAAAAAGAAAGTTTTCAAAATTCCCTTCTTTGGCCAAATGTACACTAGCTTTGTATCCAAGGGTAATTTTGTTATTTCATGCTCAATTTTATGTTGATTAAATGATGTTTGAATGAATTATGGATTGAATTAGTGATTTGAAAAAAAAAGTCTTCAAATTACACCCCTTGGTCGAATATGTATTGGAAAAGGAAAGGAATGGTTTTGATAAATGTTAATACCAAAACTAGGGGCAAAATGGTCATTTGAAATGGCCATAAGTGATACTTTGAAGAATTTTGAAAAATAGATCCAAAATTGTGTTTAAATATTTACGTGATAAAGATTTATTTTGAATTGAAAATTTTGTAATTTTGAAAAATGTTGAGAGCCCGAGTAAACCAAGACATCGGCCAGTGAGGATTGGTAATTGACATGCCAATAGGGTAATTATTAACAATACTCCATCGTTATACATGCATACTGACTTTGATTTATGGACTCTAAGAGACACTGAGTGTCTGGTCTTGAAATTGTAAACTTACGTAAATTGTGATCCGGTGGATAGGCACCGAGTGTTCGATGCTAGGGAAACTCATTTTTGGTATCGTGTCAGAATTTATAAAGGGCTTTAAATATTGATAGGGGTAACAACGTAAATATGCTTGATATTTGATTTTGGAAAGTTAAATTGTATAACTTCTAATTTGTTTGATTCATTGTGAGTTTATTATGAAATTTTGATAATTGTAAGTTTCATTATATTACAATGTTGTGTTTTCGAAAATAATTATAATTTCAATATTATATGTGTACACCCACTAAATAGCAATACTTAACGCGTTGGATTTACCACACGCAAGTAGTTGAGTTGGGCTTAGTAGATAAAGATCGAAGACGGTATATCTGCAGCATTCTTCACGAGTCATATCCATCCTCATTTTGGGTAATGATCATTTGGTATCACAGATGTATATCTTCATATGCATGTTTATAAAAGTGTGTTCTTTACTAAAGTATAATTTTTGTAAAGAATAATTTAGTATAAAGTTTGTAATGTTTTGTAAATTATGTAAATTGAGTGGCAATTATGATATGAGTTTGTGTTAGTTTTCATGAATTTGGAATGTTGTAAAGAAATCATTGTTATAATTGTTTATATGGAGAAGTGAGTTGGAAACGGACAGGAGGTCCGAATGGAAGTTGAGAAATAATTATTTTAGAAGTGTTAATTGTTTCCTTGTAGGTTTTTAAATTTTGGGTTTTCAAAAAACAGACGAAACTCCATCGCATTTTTGATAAAATAAAATAAACAAATAAATGAATTTTAGTAAGTGACGTAGCATTCTTCGTCTTGATTCTCATTCCATTGAGAGTCGAGGGGAGGGTGTTACACTGTAATATTCTAATTGGGTAACTTATAGCTCAATTTTATGCTCTAAAAAAATTTCAAATGTGTGTAAAACCCCTCAACACTCATTATTTTCTAAAAGAGTATTATAGTCCAATAACTTTCGGATCACCTAAAACCTATTCCAATGAACTCAATTTTAATCCATTTAAGTTTCTTTTCACTTTAATACTTATTCCAGGGCTTTTAATTCATGAGATATGCTTTCCAAAAATCACTCTTCATATAGACACTCTTCATTCGAAAATACTATTCATCGAAAAATAAAATAACTAACTTTCATAAAAATGATGAAAATTTTTAGGTCTTACACCCCCCATATTGTCATACACGCATAGAATACTTCGACCGGGTGTAATTAGGGATTAAGGTAAACCAAAGACATACAAAATCTTTTCAATATAGTTAAAATTTATGCTTAAAACTTTTATATTCACTTAGCATGAAAGCATATTGATTTAATTCGTAAATGTTTTATTCTCTAGTTTGCGGTTTATAACCAAAACACTTTCGTTCTAAGGCTAAAACCTAAAACTTTCGAAATATGCTAGCATATCTTTTCTATGCATGTACTACTTTCAAACTTTCAATTTTACTTCAAAAATAAATACATTTATATCATATATTTAAAAAATTATACATGCATTATGATAAAAATGACAACATGCTAAACTTGCTTAACAAAGCATAATGATTCGGATACTAACATAATATCACATTTACAAATATTCAATTGATAAACTGCATCAAAATTTTATAAAATCCACACTCACTACTTGGTTCCCAAAATAATAATAACCACTCTTTTGTGTCTTCTTTTAGCTCATTGCTTCACCTACGTTTTAATACAAGCGAAATCTCGCTTACAACTTACTCACGCATTAACATATAAACTTTTAACTATGCAAGGATATCAAAATATCATTTTTCAAGTCCTAACGACCCTAATCACTTGCATATACATTCCACTCAACTTTCTCAACATTCAAACATGTAAAACACTTTAATTAACTTCCAAATTTTACATCAATGCATTAAACACATTTTTAGACCATTTTATCCTTGGTTGGCCGAATATATAGCATGTTGATATACCAATTTTTTACTTCTTATTTTAACATCAAAACCTGACAATTTAACACTTCTAGATGCATGAAAATCACTTAAACAAAATAAACTCCATTTGGACCATTTCAACACAACCTTGGTCGAAAATCACATGCATGTATAACATCACATTTCTTCAAGTTAAACCATTAAATTCCATCATAACCTCATCATATATCATGGCAAAATAATCAAACAAAATTTAAACCACAAAAATCCTCTCTTGATCGAATACTACAAGCATTCCAACATCAATATTTCATCAATTTTCACACCAAACTCTCATACAATTCAACCTCCACAATTTAAGTCCTAAAACCCAAACATAATATCACAATAATCCATCCATTTTCACAACAAAGTCATGGAAACTTGAACTTACATCTCTAAATTGACATGCAATAGATATATCTTGGTTCTAAGCTTGCATGCAATCCTTCTTGGACTTGAAAATCTCTCAGAAATCACCTTGAAACCTCAAGAATAGCTACTGCCATCTTTGGTCCCTTCAATCCAACTCGCTTGCATGTGTTAAGATTGCTAAAAAATGGTCTCTAACCCACCATGCACAACTACTATCCTCCTTGGTTCTTCTTGCTTCTTCTCGGTTAAGAATAGCCCTCTCTTTCTCTTCACAAGACTGAATGCACTCTCTTTGTTTCTCTCTTGTTTCACTCATGTAATTCTCTAAAAAATGGCTCTCAAATTTACCAAGCAAGGTGCTATCCTCTAGTCCTTGCTATTGGCCAAGATACCCATCTCTTTATTTTTGACCGTGAGCTTGTCTCTCCAAATGAAAGTTCTTTGCTTGTTTCATTCACTTAATCTACACTTTATATACCCTTTACGGTTTCATGCCATTTGTTACCAAACTGGTTTCAATTACTAACACTCGTTAACACTTGTCATCAACCTCTCTTGTTAGTGATGTGACCTAGAACCAATCAACCTTAGGTTGTATTTATGCATATTTCATTTTAATAAAACGACAATATTATTATTCAGTTTATATTCTTATATTCAACTGCGTAATAAAGTCTTTAATACATATAACACAGTGTAAAAGAAATCATAAAAGAGTACATGAAATGAGATTCTTATTACATACAAATGTGTTTATACTTAAATATCCTTAGTCGTAGTATTAACGAGACGGGACATCATTAATACCGATAGACTAGCACGTGTTATACTCCTCGATTGGATCGAACAGTAGTTCTCATAAGCTTATGGCATATGAGATGCCTAGAGTGAACATGTGGATGCTTGTTTAGAATAAGTACATTGGATAACTTGATTGTAAGATGATCATATGGATAGTTTTAAGTCAGTGATCTCATCTTAACATAGCAGTAGTTGCAAGTATCATTTAACATGAGA
Source organism: Dimocarpus longan (assembly GCA_022984855.1). Classification (NCBI taxonomy): domain Eukaryota; kingdom Viridiplantae; phylum Streptophyta; class Magnoliopsida; order Sapindales; family Sapindaceae; genus Dimocarpus; species Dimocarpus longan. The sequence continues at coordinate 9,831,422 of CM041013.1, forward strand.
TCTCTAAAGTACACTGAGTATCAACTGTCATCCTTTAATGTCATTCCTTGTTAACTCGGAGAGTTGACTCATAGGGTGGTACTTGGGTTCGATATAAGCTCCTCAAGCGTAGTTGAGTGATCAATAAAGGATTTGTCACTGCTCATAGTAGAAGAAGATATCTCACGGCCTCTTAAGGAAATCGTTATTCTAGGAATCTCTTGCCAAAGTGATCGTACTAGTGGAAGAGTCTCCCAAGATATGTAATTGGGAATAACAGATTTTGGGAACAAGAACTAATAAATTTGAGCTAATCATTCTAGTTAGAGTTGACACATAGTCCATACTCATAATCGAATGAGATATGTTATGACGACAGGATGAATTGCATGGTAACTATCTATGGAAAGGTATTGTTCTAACCACAGACAATTCTAGGGACTTGGGTGGTTATGATGCATTGCTAGATGCCAATCTTGATCTACTCGGAATCAATTAGTTGATTGGTGAATTAAGAATTAGATCAAAAGGTTTAATTTAATCTAATTATAATTTAATTAGGATTATAATTCATTTCGGATTGCCAACGTGTTCGTATACCTAATAGGTCACACACTTAAGCAACTCGATGTACAGTGTAAAATGACTATTCAATATGATTTAATATATTAACATGAGATGTTAATATTAATGGTGATAAAATAAAATAATGGCCCATTTATTTTATTAGGATCAATTTAGTTTAATTAGATTAAATTAAAATTGGACCTAAAATTAATGGGTTTGGCGAATTCTTAATGGGCTTAGATTATAGTTTCTTTTCTTTTTCTTTGCCCAAAAGAAAGGCTAGATTGCCTATAAATACCCATGTGATGGGATAACAATTGACAATCTCTCTTAGAAAAATTAGGGCAAAACAATAATCTCTCAATATCATCACATAGCCAACCACCTTGACTAGCATATAGGGTGTTCGACTATTGCCATCTCCAATTAGGTTTTTGAACATCGTGTTGTTGTGTGGATACCTTAGAGGTGACTCTACACTTGGATCGCTAGTGGATTAAATCATACAAGAAGGGAATGAGCCATCAACAAAGGTATGGTTTCAATATAATACTCTATGTATGTTTAATTGTATTGGTTTTAAACTAATCTAGAGTGATCCAACTTGAGTTTTTGATTTTTGTTTGCTGTAAATTTTTGTTTTTCCACTGTACTATGATGTATGAGATGCATACCAAAACCCAACAATGGTATCAAAGCCTCTCTAGATTGATTTAAAATCAAGTTCTAAAACTAAAATTTTTTTTTTAAAAAAAAAAAGATTTTTGGACTAGTTTTGATAATGACATTTGGCCTTTGGGATTTTGTTAATATTTTTGGCTTGTTTAATTTATGTATGTTGTTAACACATTAACGAACTGGCATATAAAATTTGGGATCAATCCGACATCGTCAAAAAAATCATACGGTATGAACCAGAAACCGAAAATTGGACAGAAAATTCTGCACATTAATTTTTTGTTATGGGCTGTTTTTAATACAAATTTTGTTTGATTTTGATATTTCAAAAACATGTTTATGATTTGTAAAAGTGTTTTAATGAATCATTTCATCTCGGTATAATTAAGTTTGAAGTGTTCAAATCAAAATGAAATTGAAAATTGTGAATTGTTCATAATTTTCAAGTATGGTCGGATATTCATATTAATGAGATTAGTTTAAGAATAAGTTTTAATCTCCTATTATGATAGGATTTAAGTATAATAAAAGATTTTTATTGGAATTAAATTTTTCTAAATTGGTTTTATCTTAATTAATGAGATTAATTTAAGAATAAGGTTTAATCTCCTATTATGATAGGATTTAAGTCCAATAAAAGAGTTTTATTGGAATTAAATTTTCCTAAATTGGTTTTATCTTAATTAATAATATTGATTTAAGAATAAATCATATAGATCCCAAATTAAACAAAAGCCCAAGCCCATGTCATTTATTTCAATTGTTGAAGTATAATATAATGAATGGTCGAAATCGTTTTTTTTTTTAAAAAGAAAATAAAAAAAAAGTACATATAATTTAGAAATAGTTTTTAATTATATCTGGTTAGAAATTGTTTCTAAGAGTGTATGGATAGCATGATGGTTAGATTATGAACTTGGCTCAATATGATTGAGCATTTGCATGGATTTTGACTTTAATTAAAATAGGGCCTACGTGTCCTGTCTTCTCTTAATATTTTCTTTGTACTTCTTTTCTCATCTCACTTTCCTTGTAACTCGAGGTTTCTTATTAAATAAATGTAATAGTTATATTTACAAATAAATAAGATTAGGAATACGAAGAAAATGAAGACGGAATGGAAGAACGGAATTGAAGAAGGGAAATGTCCCTTTCATTCTTTGTAATTCATACATGATCTAGGTTTGACCTTTCGATTACCCTGTGGCTCCGGAGAAATCGATATAGATAAAGTCCATAATCAACCATATAATTTTATTACCATAATTATCTTGATGATGAATAAGGATAAATTATGCATGCTAGATGATACTAAAATGACAAAAACTCTTAATTAATATTAAGACTAACACCTTCCATTAATATAGGAAGAACTAGAGTTATCCTCGATGTTGGGTTGTTAGGTAAACCCAAGCCTGCTCTAGGTTAATATGTTCTACCTATGGAACATGATTCCTGATTAATGGGCCGGTCTTAACTGAATACATGGGCTTATTGGGTAAACCCAAAGCTTATGTATATCAGAGGTGAGATTGGGTCAATGTATATACGGTATACACATATCAAGGATGTTGATGGCCCAATGTTTTAGTAGTTGCATTGAGATGCAATTCGTATGAGATACGTACCATTTGAAGTCAAGGGGGTTTGTTGGGTAAACCCAAGGTCTCTCTTAATGAATGATGGATACTAACCCACTAGGAAAGCATCCAATGTGCTTTCTTGGATTAATAGTGACGACTATTAATTCGTAATAAAATAGTGAAAGTGTAATACGCTTAATCAAAACACCACATTAAATGTACATGCATACTAGATCTTTAACATTTCATTCTTTATATCTAGGTTGAAAAGAATCATGAGCTCGAAATTAAATTTACGTTCCATACTTGAGGCCAACAAACTTACCAGGCCAAACTACTTAGACTGGATAAGGAATGTTAAACTAGTGCTCAAGTTCAAGAAAATTGCTTTTGTACTTGAAAATGACATCCACCCTCCTCCAAGAGATGATGCTCCATTGGATGAGCTTGAAGCTTATCTAAAGCACAAGAATGATGCTGACATGGCGGCTTGCAACATGCTCACTACCATGACACCGGAACTTTAAAAACAACATGAGCATATAGATGCTCGTACTATGATTGTTCATTTCAAGGAGCTATTTGATGAACAAAAAAGGACTGAAAGATTTGAAACATCTAAAAGTCTTTTCTGTAGTCGAATGGTCGAAGGGGCTTCAGCCGTGGATCATTGCTTGAAGATGTTGGGCTACATTGAGAAGCTTGGATCACTTGGGTTTGTTATGGATCATGAGCTAAGTATTGACTTAGTTCTACAGTCCTTACTTGATAGTTATTCATAGTTTGTGACAAACTATTATGTCAATAAGATTGATTCTTCACTACCTAAGCTGATCAACCTTCTTAAGTCTATTGAACCTTGAGGAAGGATCAAAGGTCTGTAATGTTAGTGGATAATTCTAATTCTTCTAAAAAGAAAAAGGCTCAAATGAAATCGAAGAAGAAGAAGAATAATCCTACAAAAGCCCAATGAGGTGTCAAGAAGAAGAAAAACAATAGCAAAGAGATACCTACTAAAGGACCGTGCCTCTATTGTGGTAAAATTGGTCACTGGAAGAGGAATTGCAAGAAATATCTAGATTCTCTAAAGAAGAAGAAGCATATTGATGCTTCTGTCTTAGGTATTTTTATGATTGACGTTAATACTGTTTGTGATATTAACACATATGTATTAGATATTGGATGTAGGTCTCACTTATATGCTAATATGTTGGGACAAAATAACAGTAGGAAACTAAAAAAATGAGATGTAGACTTACGAGTGAGAAATGGAGCAAGAGTTACTGCATTAGTTGTAGAGACATACACCTTGACTTTACCTTTAGGATTAGTATTAAATTTAGATAATTGCTTTTATGAGCTTGTTATTTCAAAGAACATAATTTCTGTTTCCAGTTTAGTGAAACATGGATTTCATTTGACTATTAAGGATAATAGTTGTTCTATATGGTTGAATGACATTTGTTATTGTTTTGGTACTATTAGCAATAGGATTTATATTCTGGATTTATCTAATTCAATTCTCAATCTAAATACCAAAAGATTAAAAACGGATAACTTGAAACCCTCATATTTATGGCATTGTCGACTTGACCATATAAATGAGAAGTGCGTGAACAAGTTACACAAGTATGGTAGCTTGGGATCATTCGATTATAAATCTTATGATACATGCAAATCTTGTTTGTTTGGTAAGATGGCTAAAATGCCCTTCTTAGGAAAGGGTGATCGTGCTACTGAGTTGTTAAAGCTTGTACATTCTGATTATGTGGCCCAATGACGATACAGGCAAGAGGAGGATTGTCATGCTTCATAACCTTTATCGATGACTATTCTAGATATGGTTATTTGTATTTGATGAAATACAAATATGAAGTTTTTGAAAAGTTTATTGAATTTAGGAACAAGGTAGAAAAACAACTTGGCAAGAGTATCAAGACACTAAGATCAGATTAAGGTGGTGAGTACTTGAGTTAAGAATTTTAGGATTATCTAAAAGAGAATGGAATTTTGTCTCAATGGACTCCACCATATACGCCACAATATAATGGTGTGTCTGAAAGGAGAAATCGAACTTTGTTGGACATGGTTCGATCCATGATGAGTTTTGCAGATCTTTCTAAATCTTTTTGGGGTTTTGCACTGGAAACTACTATTTATATACCGAACAGAACTCCATCAAAATCAGTTGATTTTACTCCATATGAGATGTGGAATAATAAAAAACCCTCACTTTCTCATGTGAAAGTTTGGGGTTGTCCTGCCTATGTTAAAAGGATAATGTCAGAAAAGCTTGAACCGAAATCTTTCAAATGTCTGTTTATAGGATATCCTAAAGAAACAAATGGATGCTACTTCTATCATTCTTCAAAATAAAAGGTGTTTGTTTTGAAGCATACTGTCTTCTTAGAAAAATAGTTTCTTCTAAAAGAGAATAATGGGAGTACACTTGAACTTATAGAAGTTCAAGGAGAACAAACAGTGCAAATAGACATAGAACGACTGATACACCCTGAAACCACTACAAATGAAAATAAAATAGTGAGTGAACCTATTATTACCCAAGAAGCTCGTAGGTTAGATAGAATAAGGATAGCTCCTAAGAGATATGGATTTCTCATTAGCGAGCATGACCATATTCTAATCGTTGAGAACGATAAGCCTACTAACTATGAGGAAGTTCTGAAAAGTTTAGAATCTGACAAATAGCTGAAAGCAATGAAGTCAGAAATGGATTGCATGTATGAAAACCAAGTATGGACTTTGGTTGACCCACCTGAAGGGATAAAACCCATAGGATGCAAATGGGTTTTCAAAAAGAAGACTGATATGAAGGGTAATATGGTTACCCATAAAAGTAAAAGGATATCGTCAGAAGTAAGGAATTAATTATGACGAGACCATTTCTCCAGTAGCTATGCTTAAATCCATGAGAATACTCCTTGTTATTGTTGCTTATTATAATTATGAGATATGGCAAATGGATGTAAAAACAGCGTTCCTTAACGGAACTATTGAAAGGACCCAACCTAGATTTCTCCAGAAGAGATCTGAGCGGAGCCCTCCCGGCACCCCACAGAATCCTTACAGTCTTTATGCAGGTGACTTAAAAGGACTCTGTGAAGCTAAGCCATAAAATAGTTTCATTTCTTGATCCGTAAAAATTTAGGGTGAAAAATTTTCGGCAGCATAATGGCTGTTTTTCTGACATTTTCAACTTTTTCAAACACCTGTAAAACAATTAATAATATTTAAAAATACACACATTCATTTCCACTTCCAAATGGGACCTCAGGTCCATCTCAAAATCAACGATTAAACACAATTTAAGTATTTAAAACAAAACTATTTCAAACTTAAAATAAAACATTTGACATGCATGACAACGTCGTCATAGTTATGAAACTTAATATTTACATCACATTAAATCCGTTATACATCAAAAATTTACTTTGATTTCACAGTTTCGGTCGCCTGATAATCTTGCCTACTCTTGAGCTGGAGATCTACCGCTTGGAGGACTCGAACCTGCGCCTGAGGAATTTTATAAAATAAACAAGAAAATAATGAGCTAAAAAGGCTCAATGAGTGTTATGCAGTTCTAAATAAGTTTCCTTTCTAAAACGTTTTGGAATAATGCTAAGTTCCGAAATAACTTAATTAAAACGTGCATTTCATATATTATAAAGTCATTTCATTTTTTTTTTTTTATACATAATTTACTTGAAAACAAGATACAAGATTATAAGCATCGTAAAATTAATTCATAACATAATCATAAGTTCATAAATAAACTCATAAAATCATAAATCAATCCTCAGTCATAAAACATATATCCAATGGGACCCAGGGAAATCATGATCACCGCCCAGTCTTAAGTCACCGGTGGGGGGACGTGCAATCTCAGTCATAACCACTATGCCGCGGTATGTTACCTCGTTGCACATAAGGCATCAATCATAATAGTACCTTATATACGCGTAGAGGGCGACATGATAGACTCGATCCCCCATAGTTAGTGGACTTCCCCCGACAGACATGCCATACGCGCAATAAGGCACTTCAGCCGCATAACAGTCATATAATGGGGATGGGTAGCCATCGGTTTTGAAATACATTAACATGCTAAAATAGTAGTTGTAAAACATGTTCCTTCGCTTATAAAACAAAACATAAAAGCACATCTCAATAACGAGTTATACGATCAATAATGCTTTAAATACAGATATAAAAATATTTCGAAGAGTATAACATTCCTGTAAAACATATATCATTCATATAAATTCATTTAAATATTAAAACGTTTATATCTTTCATGAAAGCATAAAAATCATAGTGCATTTATCATTTCATAAAACAATTTACACTCATCGATTCCAAACTCACGGAAACGATCGGATTTTCTACCTCGCGCTACTTCTTCAACTTCGCTTTCCTTCGCCTTATTGATGCCTATATAAGTTAACATTCTAATATAAGCATGTCAGAACTACACTAATCGAATCTAAAGCAACATCATCGAAACCACATTCTAATGGATTCAACAAAAAGAATAAGCAAAGCTAAACAATTAACATAAATCTTACGCGAATTTTAACTAGCTATCGCGACTTATCGCTTTAAACGTTTCGCGCGATTCCTTCATTTCCAAATAAACTTATCGTCCATACTACTCGCGACTTAACTTAAATCATGAACACTGAATTTTCAAACACTTTGAAGCACAAACATGAAAAATATGGCAGCAAGCTTAACGAATATTCATTTCCGATTTCAACTTCGAAATTTGACAATTTAATGATTTCGCGTGAAACAAAACTATCCGATTAACTTAAACATATCTCAAACTATCCTAACATTGACTTAACACTATAATGGGCTTAAACACATCTCAAGGCAGCAAGTTGACATCATAAACACTTGCATAATTGACAACGAAAATCACAACTAAAAACATTCGCTCTTGCGGAAAACTCAACCAAATTGCTCGGAAATGATTTATCAACACCCGAACGATTATTTGATACTTAAAACACACAAAAAAAATGCATCATTTTTCATGTTAACAAACTTGGAAATAAAAACACAACATGACAGCCCCTAAATCATATCATAACAGCCCATACAACGAAGATTTCACGAAATTTCAACATCGAAAATCAATCGTCAACATAACGAAACAAACTCGAATGAACCTCCGCACTAATGAGGTTCATAGTCCTAAACCCAAACATAACGTCATCAATTATCATCCCTAACTCAACATCATCATAATCCATCCAAAAGAAAATTTATAAAACTCAATATACCTCTCGGATCTCGACTCGAAACTTTGAAACAATCGTGCAAGGGTACTTCCTACAATAACGCTTTTATCCACGAGTTCCCTTCAATCCAATTAATATGTAACCAATAAAAATTCATTGAAACGTCAATATGAAATCAAACGGAATAGCATTGACCTTTTCGCGAGCTGTTCTTCTCTTCGAAACAACTCTCAAATGTTCGCGACTACCAAACGGAGCCAAGATCACTCACGGCAGCAGCTTGAATGCAATCTGGCAGTAACAGTTCCAGCGTTCAACAGCAACACTAAACTCTGACAGTAGCTCTACACGGCAATAGCTTCCGCTCTCATGGCAGCATGGTAGCAGCAAGGACAGTGCCTGGCAGCAGCTCTCACGGTCTGGCATCAGCAGCTTCAGCACTAGCCAGCAGTAGGGACTTCATCACGGCAGCACCAGCATCTTCGCGCCATCGCCAGCAGCCTCACGCCATTAACAGAATAGTTTCAGCTCGGCAGCGACAGCTCCACACATAGCAGCGACAGCCTCAACTCCACGCCAGCAGCAGCACTCCACGGTCTAGCAGCAGCTCACCCACCTTGCTGCTCTTCCATTTCACGGCCTGGATCCTCTTCTCTTTCAATGTAACATGCTGTTATTATGTCAATATAATTTATTCAATATTGATTATATTTTAAGGGATGATGTAAATAATTACCCTTTCGAATCCGGAGGAGTAATGAAATTTTTATAAAATTCTCCAGACGGTTCCGGGGTTAATTATTTAATTCAATCTTGTGAAATAGTTTAGAGCGCCCAAATTTAAATATTTATTCGGAACCTAATAAAGTTTTCATTTGTGAAATTGGATTTTATTAAATTTTCAGGATTGTCCCGAAGCAAATTTGATCGAAAAGCGAAATCATAAAAGTGGAAATTGATGGCATGGGAGAATTAAATAAAACAAGTGGGCCATGTGGGACACATGGCAAGCATGCAAGTATAACAAGGACAAGTGTCATAAAGGGAAATAAATGAAATGATAAAATGAAGAAAGAGAAATACATGTGTTGTCAGCTCTATTATCATCCAAACCGAAAACAAAAGGGAGAGAGAGTGAAGTGAGCTCGTGAATGTTAGAAAAAAAAAAGACCGAAGGCTACTATTCGTAAAGAGAAGAAGTGTGAGTTGGCCGTGAAAAGGAGCTGTTCAGATCTGATGCAATCCGTGAGTGAGAGAAGTGAGAGATAGAGAGAGAGAGAGCTGTTCGGTCAAGGAAAAATGCACAACAGACCAGAAGAAAAAGCGTGAGCTGAACCATGAAGAGGAGTGAGTGGATGCTGCTGCCAATAGCTCATCAGTACAGACCGATGGTTGCATGTATCATCTAAGCCATCCAGGAGCAGATCTGAGCCAAGAATCAGTGCATGCAAGTTGGGAAAAGTCATCTTGAGCTGAGGTATTTGCTGCCTTTCTATCTTTGCTATCGTTATAGTGATTGCTGTCGTTGTTGGCATTGCTGTCATGGTTGTGTTTGCTGTTGTTACTGGGTTGCTGTTGTTGTTATGCTACCGTGCTGATGTCATTGCTGTCTTTGCTGGTGTTGCGAAGCTGCTGGTGGCCTGAAAGTGCTGTCTTTGTTGTTGTGCTGCCGTGTTGCTGTCATTGCTGTCTTTGTTGTTGTGCTGCCGTGCTGCTGTCATTACTGTCTTTGCTGCTGACGTGAGCTACTGGTGGCTGTAATCGTTAGCGCTACTGCGAACTATCGAGCTGAAGCTGTGTCGCTGCTGTTGTCGTGTGCTGTCATCATAAATAAGTTGCTGTCGTTGGCAAATTACTGTCGAGCTGTTGTCGTTGTTATCGCAATCGTCCGTGAGCTGTTTCGAAACGAAAAACAGCTCAAGCGAAGGTAAGTCGCTGCCCCGCTAGTACCGAAATCATGATTTGAATGATATTTGAACGTTAATGATGTTCATTTGGATTGAAGGAAGCTCGTAGATAAAAGAAGTTATTTAGGCTGCCCTTCGAAAGCAATTTTGTTGTGTTGTTTCGATTTTCGAAAGGTACGTTGACTGTCATTAAGATGATTTTTGATAGATAATGTTTAGGATGGTTTATGGATGAGTTTTGATGATGCCATGATTGAGAAATAGGATTTTAGAACCTCGTTAGTGCCGAGGTTCGTTTAATTAAGTTTTGGCATGTTTGCGAATGATTTGCGATGTTGAATTTTGTGTTGCGAAGTCGTGTAGGGGCTGTTATGTTGGGAAATATGGGCTGTTATGTTTTTTTTTTTTCGTTTTGTAATGGTCGGCATGAAAAATGGTTCGCAACGATATGCATTAGAGTATTGGAAAGTTATTTGAATATCGCTCGATTGTTTTCAAGTGTTTCGATCTAGTTTTCCATGATTTCAAAACGCGTTAGTTCGCTATTTAGTGTCGAATGAGTTGTGATTTAAGATGCCATGTTGTCAATCGATACTTGAATATGAGTTAAATGAATATCTTTGATGAAATGGATTGAGAGGTTTCATAATGGTTAGATAGAATTAAATTGCGTAAAAGAAAGACGACGTGACGAATTATGGGCCGTTTTGGATATACTGTTTTCATGGAAATTATGTGTTGATTTAGCATGATTTAAGGATTGTTTTGAAGTGTTAAAAGGCTATTCTCGTGCTATTCGAATGAGCCGTTAAAGTATTATTATATAAGCTATAAACATGCTAGTTATGGGATGTCCAATTTAAGAAATAGCATGCTGTTTTTAGGACGTTATTCGCGCTGTTTTGAGTTCGTTAAATGCCGTTTTCATACTAACTTTTGGACTATCATAAGGTATATTAATGTGTCGTTTTAAGGTTATTTTCAATGCGATAAAGACAGTGATAAAAGAATATTATGAGCTGTTTCAAGTCATATCCATTGGAAGTAATTAGGATGCATTTTAGGAGAGCATATAATTATAGCGCATTATGTAACGCCAGAAATTTATTAAATAAACTTTTGCTATGTTTGTTTTATGAAATGTCAAGGAGAACTAGGTGTACCGGATTCTTGATCTGAAAATAAGGGTAAAGCTTAGGGGGGGCATTCGATTCAAATATCAAATCATTTTTGAGGTCGGTATACACATTATCTTTAAAGTTATTTGAAAGTGTTTTTGTTATGAAATGAATTTCTTAAATGAGATTGTTATGTGAATATTTTTAAATGATATTGTTATATCTTTTCAACATGATGCATTTACAAACGTAATTGACTTTACCTGAAATGAAATGCGAAATTGATTTACTATGAAAATCTTGTTACTAAAACCAAAGGAAAAATGTGATATAAACGTTATATTGTGAAAAGCCCTTGTAAACATAGATATCGATAAATGGAAATTGGTAATTGACATGTCAATAGGGAAATTAGCAGCTGCACCGTTTATTTATATTGATTCATTATGGATTATGAGAGGCACTATGTGTCCGGTCCTGAACGGTTTTGTGATATGATATATGACCCGGTGGATAATCACCGAGCGGTCGATGCCGGGGTCGACCATTATTCCGGCAGGTAACCATCACGTATCCGATGCCGGAAACCCATATACCAATACATGAGTATCGAATATATGTTTACTAAGGGCACTGAAAAACGTTATAAGTAATGAAATGAAATGTTCAATGTTTTGAAATATGTTGAAGTCGAAAAATTGTGAATTGTGTGTTTAAATATGTTTATGTATATATATTTATGAATGATAAAGTTAGAATGCTTTTAATTACAAATGAAATTATATTTGAAATTGAGAAATTTGATTATGTGTATACCTATTAAGCAATTGTGCTTAGCGCGTTAATTTACCGTGCGCAGGTTGAACCTTTTGACATCTTTCCCAAGCAGGGAAAATATCTTGTACGCGGAAGTTCAGATAGTCGCCATCCATTCTACACTTTTGGTAGTTATGTACATATTGCGTAGGATCATACATTTTGAAACATATGTATAATTATGTAACTTATCGTATTTCACTTATGTAAAAAGCTTATATACATTTATTAAAAGCCTACTTTTGAATGTGTATGCATATAAATGTTTATGATATATTTGACTTTGGAAACAAACCGGAGGTCCGAATTGGAAATTCTGAAATTTATGTTTGAGAAATGTTAGAGTTTTAAATACAGGGAATGGATTTTGGATTTCAGAAAAACAGAGGAAACTCTGCCGAAATTATGTTTTTTTTTAAAAAAAAAAATTCCACTATTTGGTAACGCGTTTAATAAGTTTTTAAATAGTAACAGAAACATATTTATTAAGAAAGTAACGTTCTTCGTTCTAGATTTTCGACTATAACGGAAGTTGGGCGAAGGGCGTTACAGTTATTGGTATCAGAGCAGTGGTTTAGGCGATTCTAGCCCTAAGCTTCCGATAAATAATTACATTATACATATACATGCATTACATACTACCAAAGTGAAATGGATGTGACTCTGACCTGCGAAATTATTTCTTCTGTCTTATGTAGGGTTCAGGATGGAACCCTCCGATGTTAAAGCCGCTGAGGGCGGTGGTGCGTCAGATCAGGGTAGTCCAGCTAGTGTGGCTGGAGGTTTGTCAGGAGGGTCCGTGGGTCTTCAAAGGGCAAGACCGGCGACGCAGGGTCAACACGTCTTCATGGAACAAATGGCTGAGTTCTTTCAACATATGGCTAAAGCAGCACTTGGGAAATCCATGATTGAAAGGATGGCAAGGTATAGACCCATAGATTTTAATGGGAGAAAAGACGAAGATGCTTCAGTTGCCGATTTTTGGTTAGAGAGGATAGAGAGGATTTTACAGCAGATGCATTGCACACCTGAGGAGAGTGTGTAGTGTGCGGTATGCTTATCAGTGGTGGATTTCTCTGATTTAATCGGTACCGCTTGAGGGGAGGACTTGGGAGTTCTTCCAGAGAGAGTTTAAAAGGAAGTATATTGGCTGTATCCATATCGATAATTTGAAAAGGGAATTTATCAATCTGAAGCAGAGACAGTTGACCGTCACAGAATATGAGAGGGAATTCAACAGGTTGAGCAAGTATGCTAGGGAAATAGTGGCTTCAGAGGCTGATAGATGCAGGAGGTTTGAGGACGGTTTGCATGATTACATTCACCTTCAGGTCACTACCCATCAGTTTGAGGATTTTCCACAGCTTGTTGCAGTAGCATTAAATGTGGAAAGGATTAAAAAGGAAGAACAGGCAAGAAAAGATAGGAACCAGTAAAGGAGGGGTCAGGGACAGTCTAGCTCTTCTCAACCCTTCAATAAAAAGCAGAAAGGACCGCAGGTTAGTGGCCAGACTCAGAAGCGAGGACAGGGTTCTACTACTCGACCAGTTCAGTCAATGGGTTCTGTTGCCAGCACTCCGGGAAATACTGGGGGAAGATCAGCCTTGCCTCCATGTGATCATTGTGGTAAAAAGCATAAGGGGGAATGCTGGAGAGTTACAGGAGCATGTTATTTATGCGGATCGCATGACCATATTCAGAGAAATTGTCCAAAGAACAGAGCCGTTTCTGCTCCTCAATCAGAAGCATCAACTCCTTCAGTTCATAAAAGGAGGAAGACCGGGTCCTAATCAGTCAGAGGCTTAGAGCAGCAGGTTGAGGGGAGTACCAGATTCCATAGAGAGACGAGATACTCGAGTTCCGACTCGTGCATATGTAATCAAGGCTCAGGATGATCAGGATGCTCCAGATGTGATAGTTGGTATGATTTCCATCTTTGATATTTCTGTTCGTGCATTGATAGACACAGGATCTACTCATTCATACATTTGCACTTCCATACCTAGCGATAAGAATTTACAAGCTGATGTTTCTGAGAATGAAATAGTGGTTAGTAATCCCTTAGGTCACAGTGTGATCATGAATAGGGTATATAAAGATTGTCCCATTTGGCTTCAGGGACATGAGTTTCTGGGTGATCTGATGGTGTTACCATTTCGGGAATTTGATATGATATTGGGTATGGATTGGTTATCCAGGCACCAAGTTGTGATTGATTGTCGTCTAAAAAGAATCACACTTAAGACTGTGGATGGTAATGAAGTAATTATGGTGGGAGAGAGATCTAATTATCTCTCTAATGTGATTTCAGCCGTGTCAGCTATGAAATTAGTAAGAAAAGGGTGTGAAGCTTATCTGGCTCATGTAATTGATTCTCGTCAGGCTGGATCTCAACTTCAAGATATACCCACAGTGTGTGATTTTCCAGATGTGTTCCCAGATGAATTACCAAGTTTGCCTCTAGAAAGGGAAGTTGAGTTTGTCATTGATATTTTGCCAGGCATTGTGCCAGTGTCTATGGCTCCATACTGAATGGCTCCTGCTGAATTAAAGGAATTAAAGATTCAGTTGCAAGAGTTGCTTGACAAGGGATTTATTCGATCGAGCGTGTCGCCTTGGGGAGCACCTGTGCTTTTTGTTAAGAAAAAAGATGGGTCTTTGAGACTATGTGTGGATTACCGATAGTTGAATAAGCTTACAGTCAAGAATAAATATTCTTTGCCTCGGATTGATGATTTATTTGATCAATTGAGGGGAGCGAATGTCTTCTCTAAGATTGACCTTCGATCCGGTTATCATCAGTTGCGAGTAAAGAAGTCAGACATTCCCAAGACTGCATTCAGGACTAGATATGGACATTATGAATTTGTGGTGATGCCCTTTGGATTAACGAATGCGCCTGCAGCTTTTATGGATTTAATGAATAGTATTTTCTGTCCGTATCTGGATCAGTTCGTTGTGGTATTTATTGATGATATTTTGGTGTACTCTAAGACCCGAGAGGATCATGATAGACAGCTTTGGGTAGTCTTGCAGACTTTGAGAGAAAAGAAATTATTTGCCAAATTAAATAAGTGTGAGTTTTGGCTCTCTGAAATTGCTTTTCTGGGACATATTGTATCCGCTGAGGGAATCTGTGCAGATCCGAGGAAGATAGAAGCTGTTATGGGGTGGCAACCTCCGAAGAATGTCTCAGAAGTCAGAAGCTTCTTAGGTTTGGCTGGATATTACAGGCGTTTTGTCAAAGGATTCTTATCCATAGCGACTCCTTTGACTCGATTGCTCCATAAAGATGTTAAGTATGAATGGACTGAAAAGTGTCAGACAGCTTTTGATCGATTGAAAGTTATGCTTGTGGAGGCTCCAATCCTTACTTAGCCAGTAACCAGTAAGGATTTTGTGGTCTATAGTGATGCTTCTCATCAAGGACTTGGATGTGTGCTAATGCAGGAAGGAAAGGTAGTTGCTTATGCCTCTAGACAGCTAAAGACTCATGAGAGGAATTATCCGACGCATGATCTGGAGTTAGCAGCTATTGTCTTTGCATTAAAAATACGGAGACATTACCTCTATGGGGAAAGATGCTACATTTATACAGATCATAAGAGTCTAAAATATTTGCCTTCTCAAAAAGAGCTGAACTTGAGACAAAGAAGATGGATTGAGCTAATCAAAGACTATGATTGTATCATCGACTATCACCCAGGGAAAGCCAATATGGTAGCCGATGCGTTGAGTCGTAAAGCTTTGGTTTCTTTAAGAGCCATGAATGTCGTTTTGCAGATGACTCAAGACAATGTTTTAGTGGCGGAATTAAAGGTGAAGCCGAATCTTTTGCAGCAAATTCAAGAAAAGCAGAAATTAGATGAAAAGTTTGCAGCTATTAGAAGTCAGATTTCGCTGGGGAAAGAATATGAGTTCACCGTGAGGGATGACGGTTTCCTATATTTTAAAGACAGAATCTGTGTTCCGAATGATGAAGAATTGAAGAGGATTATTCTTTCAGAAGCTCATAGTAGTCCTTATGCTATGCACTCAGGGAGTACAAAAATGTATCAAGACTTGAAGAACCATTACTGGTGGATTGGAATGAAAAATGAGATTGTGGACTTTGTGAGTAAATGCATGACATGTCAGCAAGTAAAGGCGAAACATCAGGTTCCATCAGGTTTTCTACAGCCGATTTCTATACCAGAATGGAAATGGGATCGAATTACTATGGATTTTGTTATTGGTTTACCACTTACTCGGAGCAAGCATGATTCAGTTTAGGTGATTGTGGATCGTTTAACCAAGTCAGCGCATTTTCTTCCGATCAGGGTTGATTACTCATTGGATAGGTTGGTTGAATTATTCATTAGAGAAATTGTCAGATTGCATGGGGTACCTATATCTATCATTTCTGACCGAGACCCAAGATTTACATCCAGGTTTTGGAAGAAATTGCAAGAAGCTTTGGGTACTCAGTTACATTTCAGTACGGCTTTCCATCCTTAGACAGATGGGCAATCAGAAAGGGTAATTCAGGTGCTTGAAGACATGCTTAGGAGCTATGTGATTAACTTTGAAGGGAGTTGGGATAACCATCTTCCACTGATAGAATTTGCTTATAATAACAGCTACCAAGCAAGTATTCAAATGGCACCGTATGAAGCTTTATATGGGAGAAAATGTCGAACACCCTTATGTTGGACCGAGCTGGGTGAAAGCAAGTTAGTGGGGCTTGATCTGGTAGAACAGACTAAAGAAAAAGTGAAGATTATACAAGAGAGATTAAAAGTCCTATGCGGACTTGAAGAGGAAAGATATTGAATTTCAAGTGGGAGACAAGGTCTTTCTTAAGGTATCTCCGTGGAAGCGAGTGCTTCGATTTGGAAAGAAAGGAAAGTTAAGTCCTAAGTTTATTGGCCCGTACGAGATCATTGAGCGTATAGGACCGGTAGCCTGTAGACTTGCTTTATCACCGGAATTGGATAAGATACATAATGTGTTTCATGTATCCATGCTGAGGAGATATAGATTGGATCCATCTCATATAGTCTCTCATGAAGCTATTGAAATTCAGCCCGACATGACCTTCGAGGAGGAACCAGTAAAAATCCTAGATCGGGAAATCAGGGAACTCAGGAACAAGAAGATTCCGCTAGTGAAAGTTCTCTGGAGGAACCATAAAGTTGAAGAAGCTACTTGGGAAAGCGAAGAGATAATGCAAAATCAATATCCTCATCTATTCAGTTAAGGTAAATTTCGAGGACGAAATTTCTTTTAGAGGGAAAAATTGTAACATGCTGTTATTATGTCAATATAATTTATTCAATATTGATTATATTTTAAGGGATGATGTAAATAATTACCCTTTCGGGTCCGGAGGAGTAATGGAATTTTTATAAAATTCTCCAGATGATTCCGGGGATAATTATTTAATTCAATCTCGTGAAATAGTTTAGAGTGCCCGAATTTAAATATTTATTCGGAACCTAATAAAGTTTCCGTTTGTGAAATTGGATTTTATTAAATTTTCAGGATTGTCCCGAAGCAAATCTGAGCGAAAAGCGAAATCATAAAAATGGAAATTGATGTCATGGGAGAATTAAATAAAATAAGTGGGCCATGTGGGAAACATGGCAAGCATGCAAGTAGAACAAGGACAAGTGTCATAAAGGGAAATAAATGAAATGATAAAATGAAAAAAGAGAAATACATGTGTTGTCAGCTCTATTATCATCCAAACCGAAAACAAAAGGGAGAGAGAGTGAAGTGAGCTCGTGAATGTTAGAAAAAAAAAGACCGAAGGCTTCTGTTCATGAAGAGAAGAAGTGTGAGTTGGCCGTGAAAAGGAGCTGTTCAGATCTGGTGCAATCCGTGAGTGAGAGAAGTGAGAGATCGAGAGAGAGAGCTGTTCGGTCAAGGAAAAATGCACAGCAGACCAGAAGAAGAAGCGTGAGCTGAACCATGAAGAGGAGTGAGTGGATGCTGCTGCCAAGAGCTCATCAGTGCAAACCGATGGTTGCATGTACCATCTAAGCCATCCAGGAGTAGATCTAAGCCAAGAATCAGTGCATGCAAGTTGGGAGAAGGCATCTTGAGCTGAGGTATTTGCTACCTTTCTATCTTTGCTGTCGTTGTTGGCGTTGCTATCATGGTTGTGTTTGCTGTTGTTACTGAGTTGCTGTGCTACTGTGCTACTGTCATTGCTGTCTTTGTTGGTGTCGCGAAGCTGCTGGTGGCCTGAAAGTGTTGTCATTGATGTTGTGCTATCTTTGTTGTTGTGCTGCTGTCATTGCTATCTTTGCTGCCTTGCTGCTCGCGTGAGCTGCTGGTGGCTGTAATCGTCGACGCTACTACGAACTATCGAGCTGAAGCTGTGTCGCTGCTATCGTCGTGTGCTGTCATCATAAATAAGTTGCTATCGTTGCGCAAATTACTGCCGAGCTATTGTCATTGTTATCACAATCGTCCGCGAGCTATTTCGAAACAAAAACAGCTAAAGCGAAGGTAAGTCGCTGCCCCGCTAGTACCGAAATCATGATTTGAATGATATTTGAATGTTAATGATGTTCATTTGGATTGAAGGAAGCTCGTAGATAAAAGGAGTTATTTGGGCTGCCCTTCGAAAGCAATTTTGTTGTGTTGTTTCGATTTTCGAAAGGTACGTTGACTGTCATTAAGATGATTTTTGATAGATAATGTTTAGGATGGTTTATGGATGAGTTTTGATGATGCCATGATTGAAAAATAGGATTTTAGAACCTCGTTAGTGCGGAGGTTCGTTTAATTAAGTTTTGGCGTATTTGCGAATGATTTGCGATGTTGAATTTTGTGTTGCGAAGCTGTGTAGGGGCTGTTATGTTAGGAAATATGGGCTATTATGTTTTTTTTTTTTCGTTTTGTAATGGTCGACATGAAAAATGGTTCACAACGATATGCATTAGAGTATTGGAAAGTTATTTGAATATCGCTCGATTGTTTTCAAGTGTTTCGATCTAGTTTTCCATTATTTCAAAAGGCGTTAGTTCGTTATTTAGTGTCGAATGAGTTGTGATTTAAGATGCCATGTTGTCAATCGATACTTGAATATGAGTTAAATGAATATCTATGATGAAATGGATTGAGAGGTTTCATAATGGTTAGATAGAATTAAATTGCGTAAAAGAAAGAAGACGTGACGAATTATGGGCCGTTTTGGATATACTGTTTTCATGGAAATTATGTGTTGATTTTAGCATGATTTAAGGATTGTTTTGAAGTGTTAAAAGGCTGTTCTCGTGCTATTCGAATGAGCCGTTAAAGTATTATTATATAAGCTATAAACATGCTAGTTATGGGATGTCCAATTTAAGAAATAGCATGCTGTTTTTAGGACGTTATTCGCGCTGTTTTGAGTTCGTTAAATGCCGTTTTCATACTGACTTTTGGACTATCATAAGGTATATTAATGTGTCGTTTTAAGGTTATTTTCAATGCGATAAAGACAGTGATAAAAGAATATTATGAGCTGTTTCAAGTCATATCCATTGGAAGTAATTAGGATGCATTTTAGGAGAGCATATAATTATAGCGCATTATGTAACGCCAGAAATTTATTAAATAAACTTTTGCTATGTTTGTTTTATGAAATGTCAAGGAGAACTAGGTGTACCGGATTCTTGATCTGAAAATAAGGGTAAAGCTTAGGGGAAGCATTCGATTCAAAGATCAAATCATTTTTGAGGTCGGTATACACATTATCTTTAAAGTTATTTGAAAGTGTTTTTGTTATGAAATGAATTTCTTAAATGAGATTGTTATGTGAATATTTTTAAATGATATTGTTATATCTTTTCAACATGATGCATTTACAAACGTAATTGACTTTACCTGAAATGAAATGCGAAATTGATTTACTATGAAAATCTTGCTACTAAAACCAAAGGAAAAATGTGACATAAACGTTATATTGTGAAAAGCCCTTGTAAACTTAGATATCGATAAATGGAAATTGGTAATTGACATGTCAATAGGGAAATTAGCTGCTGCACTATTGATTTATATTGATTCGTTATGGATTATGAGAGGCACTATGTGTCCGGTCCTGAACGATTTTGTGATATGATATATGACCCGGTGGATAATCACCGAGCGGCCGATGCCGGGGTCGACCATTATTCCGGCAGGTAACCATCGCGTGTCCGATGCCGGAAACCCATATACCAATACATGAGTATCGAATATATGTTTACTAAGGGCACTGAAAAACGTTATAAGTAATGAAATGAAATGTTCATTATTTTGAAATATGTTGAACTCGAAAAATTGTGAATTATGTGTTTAAATATGTTTATGTATATATATTTATGAATGTTAAAGTTAGAATGCTTTTAATTACAAATGAAATTATATTTGAAATTGAGAAATTTGATTATGTGTATACCTATTAAGCAATTGTGATTAACGCGTTAATTTACCGCGCGCAGGTTGAACCTTTTGACATCTTTCCCAGGCAGGGGAAATATCTTGTACGCGGAAGTTCAGATAGTCGCCATCCATCCTACACTTTTGGTAGTTATATACATATTGCGTAGGATCATACATTTTGAAACATATGTATAATTATGTAACTTATCGTATTTCACTTATGTAAAAAGCTTATTACATTTATTAAAAGCCTACTTTTGAATGTGTATGCATATAAATGTTTATGATATATTTAACTAATTTAATGTTTGGAAACGGACCGGAGGTCCGAATTGGAAATTCTGAAATTTATGTTTTAGAAATGTTAGAGTTTTAAATACAGGGAATGGATTTTGGATTTCAAAAAAACAGAGGAAACTCTGCCGAAATTATTTAAAAAAAAAAAAAAAATCCACTATTTGGTAACGAGTTTAATAAGTTTTTAAATAGTAACAGAAACGGATTTATTAAGAAAGTAACGTTCTCCGTTCTAGATTTCCGACTGTAATGGAAGTCGGGCGAAAGGCATTACATTGAATCAGCCTTTGCATGTAAGCTCAGATCTGATCACTTTGAGAGGCTTAGACAGCTCAATCTTCTTCACCAACTCATGACTGCATCTTCTTTGCTCTTCATGGTTCAGCAGCTTGTACAACCTAGCTCTCTCTCCCTTCTCGGTCTCTCTCTCTTGGCTCTCGGTTCAGCTTTTTGGATGGGAGGCCGAATGCTCCTTCACTCTATCACTCTCTCGGTTCTCTTTCTTCTACCCTCACTCTCACGTTGATAAGGAGATCTTGATCGAATGAAAATTATAATCTTGCTTTCTTGCTTTTCTTCTTTCAAATGATGAAAATATAGATGCTTGATAGGTTTCGGACACTTTTCACCAACATTTCAAAATTTCTTTAACACTTGTCGTGGGCTTCCCATGCATGCATGACACGTGTCTTATTTTCCTTATCATTGGTCACATTCATTTCATGCATTCTCTCATTGATACTAAGCTCGAATCCGATTTCATCCGTTTGGGAATTCGCTTACGACTTGATTTCTTCTTCGGAATTATGTTTACTAATTTCGCATTCGTCTTTACACTCTAAAATTAATTTTATTACTCGAAAATACTTATTCCGAATAATTTTGGACGATGAAAATTATATTTTTTCGATCGAAACGCGATCCAATCAAAAAAATAATTCGCTCATCGACGATGAGGATTTTGGGTTATACAACTATGACCGAGGAAGTGTATATGACATAACCCTAGAGATTTACATTCAAAGATAACAATAAAGTTTGTAAGCTACAAAAGTCAATTTATGGACTTAAGAAAGCATATAGGAGTTAGAACATTCGTTTTGATGAGACAGTTAAAGAGTTTGGATTCTCACAAAACATGGATGAACCTTGTGTATACAAAAAGGTCAATGGGAGTGTAATTGGTTTCTTAGTATTATATGTGGATGACATATTGCTTATAGAAAACGATGTCTTAGTTCTTGAATCAATCAAGATATGACTTTCTAAGAAATTCTCCATGAAAGACCTCGGTGAAGCAACCTATATACTGAGGATAAGGATTTATAGAGATAAATCCAAAAGGTTGCTAGGTTTAACGCAGTCTACATACATAGATATGATGCTAAAAAGGTTTAGCATGGATCAATCCAAAAAAGGATATTTACCCATGTCATATGGGATAAATCTCTCCAAGTCTATGTGTCCTAAAACACAAGACGAGAGGGAACACATGAAAAGGATCCCATATGCATCAGCTGTAGGATCTATCATGTATACTATGTTATGTACTGGACTCGATGTTTCATACGTTTTGAGTGTTACGAGCATATATCAATCTGAACCCGGTGAGAGACATTGGGTGGCTATAAAGAACATCCTTAAGTACTTAAGAAGAACTAAGAATGTTTTTTTGGTTTATGGAGAGGGTGATCTATAGGTAAACGGGTATACTGATGCCAGTTTTCAATATGATGAAGATGGCCTAAAATCACAGTCTGGATATGTGTTCACTTTGTATGGAGGTGTAGTTAGTTAGAAGAGTTCCAAACAAGATATGACTGCAGATTCAACAACCAAAGCGGAATATATTGTAGCTTCAGAGGCTACAAAGGAAGCAGTATGGATCAAGAAATTCATCATAGAATTAGGAGAATTAGGAGTTGTTCCAAGTATTGTTGACCTGATACCTCCGTATTGTGACAATAATGGAGCCATTGCGTAAGCAAAGGAACCACGATCTTATCAAAGATCCAAACATGTGCTCCGAAGGTACCATTTGATACGAGAAATAATTGGTAGACAAGATATAAAGATTGAAAGAATTCCCACGAATCAGAATATTGCAGATCTAATGACTAAATCACTTCCCTAGAAGAAATATGATGCTCATGTAAACACCTTTGGTATTAGATACATTGGTGACTAAATCTAATGAAAGTGGGAGTATGTTAGTGATGTGCCCTAGAACCAATCAATCTTAGGTTGTATTTATGAATATTTCATTTTAATAAAATGACAATATTATTATTCAGTTTATATTCTTATATTCAACTGCATAATAAAGTCCCTAGTACATATAACAACACAGTGTAAAGGAAATCATGAAAGAGTTTATGATATAAGATTCCTGTTACATGCAAATGTGTTTATACTTAAATATCTCTAGTCATAGTATTAATGAGATGGGACATTATTAGTACAGATAGACTAGCACATGTTATACTCCTCGATTTGATCAAGCAGTAGTTCTCATAACTTAATGGCATATGAGATGCCTAGAGCAAACATGTGATGCTTGTTTAGAATGAGTACATTGGATGACTTGATTGTAAGATGATCACATGGATAGTTTTATGTCAGTGATCTCATCTTAACATAGCAGTAGCTGCAAGTATCCTTTGACATGAGATGTTTAAAGTACACTGAGTATTGACTCTCGTCCTTTAATGCAATTCCTTATTTACTTGGAGAGTTGACTCGTAGGGTGGTACTTAGGTTCGACATGAGCTACTCGAACGTAGTTGAGTGATCAATAAAGGATTCGTCACTTCTCATAGTAGAAGAATCTTGAGAAAATTGTTATTCCAAGAATCTCTGGCCAGAGTGATCGTACTAGTGAAAGAGTCTCTCAAGATACATAATTGGGAATAATGGATTTCGGGAACAAGAATTAATAAATTTGGGCTAGACATGACTTAGTCATTCTAGTGAGAGTTGACATATAGTCCATACTCATAACTGAATGAAATATGTTATGACGAAAGGATGAATTGCATGGTAACTTTCTATGGAAAGGTATTGTTCTAACCACGGACAATTCTGGGCACTTGTGTGGTCATGATGCATTACTAGATGCCAATCTTGTTCTACTTGGAATCAATTAGTTAATTGGTGAATCAAGGATTAAATCAAAAGGTTTAATTTAATCTAATCCTAATATGATTAAGATTATAATTTATTATGGGTTGCCAACGTGTTCAAATACCTAATGGGTCACATACTTAAGCAACTCGATGTATAGTGTAAAATGACTATTCAATAGGATTTAATATATTAACATGAGATATTAATATTAATGGTGATAAAATAAAATAATGGCCCATTTATTTTATTAGGATCAATTTAATTTAATTAGATTAAATTAAAATTGGACCTAAAACTAATGGGTTAGGCGAATTCCTAATGGGCTTAGATTATGATTTCTTTTCTTTTTCTTTGCCCAAAAGAAAGACTAGATTACCTACAAATACCCATGTGATGGGGTAGCAATTGACAATCTCTCTTAGAGAAATTAGGGCAAAACAAGAAGCTCTCAATATCACCACATAGCCAACCACCTTGAGTAGCACATTGGGTGTTCGGCTATTGCCATCTCCAATTGGGTTTTTTAACATCATGTTATTGTGTGGATACCTTAGAGGCGATTCTACTCTTGGATCGCTAGTGGATTATATCATACAAGAAGGAAAGGAGCCGCCAACAAATGTATGGTTTTAATAAAATACTCTATGTATGTTTAATTGTATTGGTTTTAAACTAATCTAGAGTGATTCAACTTGGGTTTCTGGTTTTTGTTCGCTGTAAATTTTTGTTTTTCCACTGTGCTATGATGTATGAGATGCATACCAACACCCAACATCTCTTGCATGTCTTACACATGTCCTCTTTCATGCACCCATTCACGCCACTTATCATTCCATTTTCATGCATTCGAAATCATTTTCGATCTATTCGAAAATTCTATTATAACTCAATTCCATATCCAAAAACTCTACTTGAATTTGATTTCACATCCGGACACTTTAAATTATTTCATTACTCTCTAAATATTTTATACGATACCAAAATCGGAGAAAGTATTTTCGTCCGATAAGCTTTGGATCATTTAAAATCTACCCGAATGGATTCATTTTTGATTTGTTTCAATTTTCTTTAACACTAGTACTAGTTTTGAAAATTTTGATTGGTGAGGTCCACTTTTCAAAAATTACTATTCACATGGACACTTTTCATCCGAAAGTACTATTCATCACAAAAATAAATTATTTTTCATAAAACGAAATTTTTGGTAGCTCAAATGGTAAACACTTTGTTTCTCATTTGTACTTAAGCCCCTAAGTTATAGGTTCGAGAGGTGTTAGAGGTGTAAAAAACCTTATGGGAGAGGGGACAGTACTTACCATACAAGATCCGGACCGATCGAGGCCAGATAGAGGCAGACATGGTCGGATAATTGCTATACAAGGCGGGGCCGCCCTTTATATAAAAGGCATTTTTTTATATATATAATGGAAGGCCCCGCATCGCATAGTGATTGTCTGACCACGCCTGCCTCCATCCGGCCTCGACTAGTGTGGAACTGCGTGACAGGTACTGTCTCATCCCCTTGGGGTTTTCTATGCCTCCCAAACCACTACTAGCTCAGATGGTACACACATTACTTCCTATGTATACTTAACCCTAGATTATAGGTTTGAGAGGTATGGGAGGCATAGAAAATCCCAGGGAGGAAGGGAGAATACCTATCACAAAGTTTCGCACCAGTCGAGGTCGGATGAAGAAGGGTGTAGTTGGATAGTCGCCGTTCAAGGTAGGGCCCTCCATTACAAAACAGGTGAATATATAACAAATCGAATCAATAAACTCTAAGGCATCGAATCAATAACATTTAGAAAACATGTCATAAGGGACATGAAACTGTCAAAGTAATTACCTCTTTGGCATTATGTCGGTTGATAGCATCTGTAAGGCTCGTTATTTCATTTGGTTGTTTCTTTAAAGTATTTTGATAAATTATGTTTAGAGATGTTGACCCCAACAAATATGATTTTTAGAAATAATACTAAAAGTTAGGTTAAGACTTGTTTAGATGTTTTTACGAATAATAGGATATAGATAACGTTGTCAGAACGGATTTTAATGGTTTTGAATTTATTGGACAATAACACCTTTTTTGGAGATTAATGAGTATTGAGGGTTTTACACCCATTTGAATTTTTTAGAACATGATATTGAGAGACAAATTATAGAATTAGAGTATTACATGGTCAATTGGATGATTAAATGATCATGAAATATTTTCAGAATTTATTTAGGTATGAATGAGAAGTTAATTTATTAGAGGGTAAAGTGGACTTTTTAAGATTCCATCACACTTGGATTCCATGTGAGTATTATATGGAATGAAACTTAGAAAAGCACAATCCATGTGATGCAAAATTAGTCAATGAGAGAAGGCTATATGAAAAGCACAAAAATGATTAATTAGTTGTCATGCAACTAAACAAATTTGTAATTTAGTTAGTTTAATAATTAATTAGTCATGGACCAATCAAATGCCACCAATTGTAACTAAAGACTTGATTATCATTTTGGAAATAGTTTAAGGGCATTTTAGTCAATAAAAAGAAGGACTATATAAAGTTGAAATCAAAAAGAGGAGAAGCAAGAAAAGCAATCGGTCAAGGAGAAAACAGCAAAGGTGTTTGGCCATGAGGCATACCAGAAGACAACAACTTGTTTTGGTGGTTTTGAGGTGATTTTAGAGTGATTTTCAAGCCAAATAAGGTTGCTTGCAAGTTTAGGAGCAAAACCCATCCATTACAAGTTAATTTCAAGTAGTAAGTTTACTTGATTTTCATGGTGTTTTGATGATTTCTTGGATGGATTATAGTTTGATGAGTTTATGTAATTTTTGGCGTATTTAAAAGTAGATTTCCTTGTATTCAAGGGTGGAGCTAGAAGGAAATTCAAAGGAAGCTATTAGACAAACAAGTGGCCAAGGTGAGTATTATAGGGTTTTATGCACTTTTTCAAGAAAATTTAAATTGAGTTGATTTTAGGATATTAAGTGAATATTAGAGTGATTTTAATGTGTTTGGTGTCCATGAAAGTGAAGAATGATGTTGGATGTCATGATGCAAGTTTAGGTTAAGGCTAGGGTTTGATGAATATATGTTGATTTTATTGTTTTGATGTGTTTGTCTAAGGTTTTGTATAATTCTAAGTTAGTTTGTATCAAGAAAATGAAAGAAATAAGTTGGGTACTTATGTGTGTAAATTTCGGCCATGGTGTGAATTGGAGGTTCAAGATGTGATCTAATCATTTTGATATATTTTCATGGTAGTATGTATGTATTCAAGCAAGTTTGGGTAAAAGAAATGAAAAGAAAAATGATGTATGTAATGTAAAACTTGGGCTAAGTATGTGTATTATGGTGCACATTTTAGTATAGCTTCTTTTGGTTAACTTAAGGTGTAAATGGCATTGGCTCAAAATGGAATAGTTGTGATGGATTTCGTTTTGTTATATGACTTGTAGGGGAAGCGGAAGCAAGAAAGGAATATTGAGAAATCTATTCAAGTGATTGGAAAATAAATTGTGAGTGGATAGTTTTATTAAGTTTTAATTGATTTTTTTTCAAGTTTATTGTCAATATGTTCTTATGAATTTCTAAATTCAATATTTACATATTTTAAAGTATGTCTATAATGAATACTAAGATTTCATTAAAGATATTAGTTATGGATATTTAAAGTATCTAGTAAGGGAAATGTTTTTAGTGTTTATTTTAAAAACAATATGTTTTCATGCTTCTAGTATGCATGTTTTAAAGTGTGGTAAAGATGTTAGGTTGTGAATATCTTTATATATCAAGTAAAGAGAACGCTTTTAGCATTTTTAAAAGTAATATGCTTTATATTTTAGCATGGTTAAATTTAAAGTATAATAAAGAATGTTTTCAAAGACCAATGGTTTACCCACAATTTAAGATTCAGACCCGACCAGTATACCCCATATGTGTATGGTAGGTGTTGGGAGGACGCATCACTAACATCGGGGGGTTGAGTTTTTAGTCAGTCGTGTCGCCCTCTATACGTGTGGGGTATTTTATTACTCTACGTATGCGATGTAGAATTCTACTGCGTAGTAGTTGAGATGTCTTTGTAGTTATCACGTTGTACGGCACTAGGCTAGTCGACACGTGACATCACATTGTGCGGCACTAGGATAGTCGACATGTGATATAAGTTTCCTTGGGTTTCCATTTGGTATAGTTTTAACAAGAGAATCATATTGTTAGATGCAAAGATTTATAAAGTTATTAATTTAAATGATTGTTAAAATTTAAATGATCAATTTTAGTACGATATGCCTTTTATGCTTTTCGGCATCTGGTGTGTGATACTATTATTATTATTATTATCATTATGCCTAAATATAAGTTTCATAAAGCTACTTATGGAATGCATAAGATTTACAATTTTAGTAAGTTATTTAGATATTGATTTTAATGTTTTTGGGAGGTATTTTTATGAAAGAGTAAGTTTTATTAGCAAATGTTTATTAAGCACTCACTGAGCTCCTTTAGCTCACACTTTTTTTTTTTCACTTTTTTTATGAAAAACATCCTCAAATGCAAGAACAACTGCTCAAAGTGCCTGATAGGTAAATTCCTGATGCACTAATTACAATAGGTCACGTGCAAGTATACACGATCACAATGTAATATAATGGCAAATCAAGGTCGTTCCCATAGGGACAATTGTTAAATTTTATATATCAATTACCAAAATTGATTGAGACAATTTTATTCAAACTATCAAAACTCAAATAAAGGTGAATGACAAATAATAAAACATGAAAAATAATAAAATAAAAAGTAAAAATTAAATACACAATCAAATTAAATAATGGAACTACCAGCAGATTTGTAGATCTAAGGCACAATTTCACCTTTTTATTTCATCAACCTATTCTCATTTTATTCTCACCAACATAATTACTTTTATTTTGTATTTAATCGGGTAAAGTTCTAAATCAATTACCAGCCTCTTTCGATCAGTCAAGTAATATTATCCAGAATAATTAATCTATTATATGTCTATATAGATTAAATTAATCCGAACTCATTAAGTTTCAATTACCCACATATGATTACACAATCCTATAGGTATATGTCTATCCTATATAGATTATGCTATTCTATTGCCTTCTAACACATGATACCTTTGTCAAACGCATCATAGTCATCAGATCTGTCAATTAACAGGCCTTATTTGATTGACAACATTAAGATCCAATAGAATAGAATACAAATATAAAAGAAAAACAATCATCCATTAATCCAAAACTCATTGAATAGGTGATGAAATAAATCGGTTACATTGTAGCCTTAGAAATTAAAATTAGTTCAACATGAAGATGAATAACACAGTACATGTAAAACCCAAAGCTGCGTTCGTCGGAGAGCGAAATATTTTTCCGATGGATCGCGTCCGATCGAAAAAAAATATATATATATATAATTATCGAGTCCGGAAATATTTGGAATAATTATTTTCGATTAAGAAAAATAAATTCGTGTTCGTGAAATCGGATTTGAAATATTAAAATAATTTCGAGTGTGCGAACCGAGATTAAATCAAAAGCGAATTCTAGGACGGACGGACGGAAACGGAATCCGGGCTTGGATTAAAAAGCGAGAATGCATGAGTAATAAAATAAAGAGAATGCATGTTGGTGACACGTGTCACACATGCAATATTGGAAAGTGACAAGTGTCCCAAAATTGATTAAGCAAGGATATTACTAAAAGATTGAAAAGCAAAACTTTAGAAGATGAAGTAAGAAAAGCAATATATAGCATTCGGTCCATTAAGAGCAAAACGGAGAGAGAGCGTGATTGAGAGAGAGTATTTCATCATCAGCATTTCATTTCAAAACAGAAAGCAGAACCAAATCAAAAGAGGTGCTGCTCGTGAGTTTAGAGAGGTCCGAGCGTGCGAGATAGAGAGATCGTGAGAGAGCTGATCGAGAGCAGATCTGAAGTAAAGGGGGACATGCAAGGGCAGATCTGAAGCAAAGACGTGCATGCAAGCAAGGAGAGATGGTGAGCTGCTGTCGCCGGGTGAGGAGCTGCTGTCAGCGTGAGTTGCTGCCATCGTGAGCTTGCTGTCGCCGTTGCTAGCTTGCTGCCGTGAGCTTGCTGTTGTCACCGTGAGCAAGGAAGACAGCTGCTGGAGTGAGAAGGCTGTGCACTAGCTACTGTCGCCGTCCCCAGATGTTGTCGCCGTGACCAAGTGCTGCCATTGTGAGCTGTCACGTTGCTGTTGAAGTTGCTGCCATCGCCGCTGCTGTCACGTTGCTGCCGATTGCTGCCGTGTGCTGTCATCGTAAGCTGCTACTATCAAGTCTGTCCAAGTGCACCATTTCAGACCTGAAAGGAAGCAGAAGGAAGCGAAGATAGTGGCTGGTGGAAGAAGAAGCTTGCTTCCATGAGTGATTCGTCATAGTCGCACTTGCTCGGAAGTTGTTTCGAAGCGAAACTGTTAAGGTAATTGCTGCCCCATTTCCTTTGTTGCAATGTTTCGAGTAATTAGTAAAGTGACCATGTGATTAGAATTGAGAAAAGTGATGATATTATGCTTGGGTTTAGGATTGAGAACCTCGTTAGTGCGGAGGTTCGCTCGTTGATGTTGCGATTGTGTTTTTATCATTGATTGTATTCGTTGCGTTTTGTTTACGGACTGTTATAAGATGTATTAAATGCGCTGTTAAAGTGCAGTTTAATGGGCTGTCAAAACATCGCTTAATGGGCTGTTAAAGTGTGCGTTAAGGGGCTGTCCAAAACGATGCGTTGTGTGCTGTTTTCTGGACCGATATATATGCCGTTTTGGTACAGTTTTGCATGCTGTTTTGGTGTTTTTTTTGGTGCAGTTTTGCATGCTATTTAGGTGCTGATTGCACACTGTTTTGGTGCAGTTTTGCATGCTGTTTTGGTGCTGTTTGCACGCTGTTTTGGTGCTAGTTTAGAGGTAATTTATGGGCTATTGTGATGTTGTAGCATGCTGTTTTGGTTTAGAAGTACAAGCTACTTCAACATCAAAGCTGCCCCGATTAATCGCGTACGCTAGTTCGACGAATATGAGCTGTTTAAGGGCTGTTTTCGGGCAGCGTTATGCGCAGCGTTATAGGGCTGTTTTGGTGTTGTTATGGTGCTGTCAATGCGCAACGTTATTGAGCTGTTTATGGGCTATTTTTTTTGGGACTGTTATTATGCAGTTTTAGGGACTGTTTTGATGTTGTTATGGACTACTGTTATGTAGCTTTTGGGGGCTGTTTATGGACTATTTAAAGGCTGTTAAGATGCACTTGGTTGAGCTGTCGAAGCGTGCGTTATGCACTATTTTCAGGGTTGTTATGTATGCTGTTTTTGGGGGCTGTTAAGGTGCTGTCCTATGAGCGATTATTGTGTTATAACATGCTGTTTTGATTTAAAATGGTATACTGTTTTCATGTCAAAGCTATTTCGAATGATGGCGTAAGCTGTTTCGATGATTATAAGCTGTTTCGAAGAGATTTTATGTGCTATTTTTGCATCGAGATTGTTTGTGTGGATGAAATGGACTGTTTTGGAATTCAATATTGTTTCAAATGAGTGTTACGCACTGTTTTGATGTGCTGACTATTTTGAGTATCATTTATGATAAATACATATTATGAAAGGTTTAATTCAAGTATGCTTTCATGAAATGTAATTAACGAGATACGTTATGAAAGGAATTTGAATGTTTTACGATATCCTCCCTACGAAACTTTATGTTAAACATGATACATGAATTTTATATAATATGCAACTAATTTATAAATATTTTGCGACACATATGGCATTCCTAGAATATTTTATGTTATTGTCAGTAATGGTAGGATACCCGAAAAGCGATGTAGGATTCCGCCTCTCCCTAGGGTATATTATTATGCTAGCATACTACCTGTGCGATGAAGGATTCCGCACGTAACGACAAAGGATTCCGTTACATAGTTACCGATCATATGGTCCAACGATGTAGGATTCCGCTCTGCCATATGCCTAGGGTGCCATTAGGCAAATAAATGAATGGTGGTTGATTTATTTTATGAAGACAAAATGAATTTTAATTCACATGCATACCACCATTTTATTTACAAATTTATGTTAAACTGAAATGATATAAGCTGTTGAACTTTTTATTGAAATTTACAAACTGTTATGTTTATTAATGAAATACTGATTTTTCATGAAGTGCAGCTTATCTATAAAGTTATATCAAGCCAATGGTACTTACTAGGGTATATTATTATGCTAGTATACCACCCGTGCGATGCAGGATTCCGCACGTAGCGACGAAGGATTCCGCTACATAGTTACCGATCATATGGTCCAGCGATGTAGGATTCCGCTCTGCCATATGTCTAGGATGCCATAAGTGAATAAATAATTGGTGGTTGAATTACTTTGTTAGTACACAATGATTTTTAACTGATATGTATACCACCATTTTTATTTTTTTAGTTTATGCTATTGAAACAAAATGAGCTGCTTGAATTGATTATGTTTTACAAAACATTAGGGAGGATATACGTTTATGTTTAACTATCATAATAAGATAAGTAAATCATGTTAAGTATTGGGTATAAGATATGTTCATGCTAAGTAATATGAGTTTTTATAAATATTTAGGCGTGGACGAATTTCTTTTAAGCTTTATAATATCATGAAAGTTTAAAATAGAAATGCATATCACTTACTGAGTCATTTAGCTCACTATTTCTTGTTTGTCATTATGAAAATCTTTGCAGGTGTAGGAGCGAATACTCAAGGCAAGCGATCTCCAATGCTAAGTTAGGCAAGCACATCCGACGATTGCTATTGTACAAATTAAAACAAGTGTTTTGAGATATAATAAATATACTAGTTATGAATACTTTTGATTTTATACTGATACATATGATTTTATGCATATTAAAATAATTTCAATTTAAACGCTTTTATTTACCTTAGGAAGTGGAAATGAATGTATGCCTTTGAGACTGTTCATAAACTAATTCACAAGTATTGTGATAATGTTGGAGATATCGGTGAAACAGTCGTTGTGCTACAGAAAATTTTTTCCACCCTAATTTTTGAATGGTTAAGAAATGAAATTTTTTTACAGCTTTGCTTCGCAGAGTCCTTTTGAGTCACCTATATGAAGACTTCAAGGATTTTGTGAAGTACCGGGAGGGTTCCGCTCGGATTCAAATAAAGAAAATTCGAGTTGGGTCATTTCAGTACAATAAATTAAAGTGAAAATAAACAACATTAAAACAACCAAAAAGATGGAATAGTCACTGTGTTATTTTCTGAGAGATTTCTTCTTCTGAAGCTTGAAGAAACTGACTCTGGATTTGGAGCACACCTACTTCTGACGATGTTGAGATTGCCTTAAGACTCCACTCCTGTGCAACCCTCTCTATTGTCGTCCGAACGAGAGACTAGAGAGACTTCTCAAAGAAAACTCCACTCAACCGACACTCTAAAGACCCTTCCTGCTGTCGTTCTGAAAGAAAACGATCAAAGAAAAAACCCTAAACTTTTCTCTCTGCCGACCTCCACGTCTGTTACTCAACAATATCAATTTATATGAGAAGGGCAATGTTTTGAATGCATCAGTTGACTTCCCTTTTCATTCTTGATTCTTTGTCAATTGCCAATGCAAGTTTCCTTCCAAAAATCCTCCAAATTACTCTCTATCAATACCATATACAAACTGCCCGAATCACTGCTTTGACTGCTTACCAAATTAATTAAAAAATCCTCCGCAAGACCGCTTGAATTTCCTTCAAAACTTTGATCCATTACCTAAATTATCTTCGACAAATCAACTGAGACATTCTTGATGATTTTTCACACGTGAAATATGCAAGAAAATTTTGCAACGCACGTTTGGATCGCTTCACGCTGGCCTGCAGGTCGCTTACGCGCAAAACGCGAAACAAAATTGGACACAGGCCACAAGCCTGCGTATACTTCCCGCGGCTAGCTGCTGGTGTGGGCTGCTGGAAAGCAGCCAATAGCTATGGCCTGCGGGGAAAATTACAAAAAGCCCCTCAAGTTTTGGAAATTATATTTTACCTCTAAACTTTCAAAAATTATACATTTGCCCCAAAATTTTATAAAAATTTATAATTTAGTCCCTGCATTCAATTTCTGCACAAAAACACTCAGAAAATATTAGAACACCCTTATTTTACCCGGGTTTTCATCACAAGAGTATAGGTTAAGAATATAAAATCGTGCATAATTTTAGCCCGATCAGTGCTAGATCTCCTACATTATACTAGGTGGACCAGCTTCGACATGATGCTTTTGTAAAATCATTTTGCATACTTTGTAAGATTGTAATTAAGTACATGCATGTCTTTTGGTTGTAACGTATGCATGATGTATTTAGATTATGTGTAAATAATTTTGATTTCTTGGATGAAAATATATTTTCAAAATTGAAATGATTTTGTTGAAATAGTTTAATTGTGGCTAGGTTTTGATTGAGATGGACCTAAGATCCAAATTGGAAGTGGAGAAGAATGTATGAAAATTTTGAAGCATTTATAAAATTATTTTAAGTGCTTTGAAAGAATGCAAAATATTAAAAAACAGCAATCATGC
Organism: Dimocarpus longan; assembly: GCA_022984855.1. NCBI lineage: Eukaryota > Viridiplantae > Streptophyta > Magnoliopsida > Sapindales > Sapindaceae > Dimocarpus > Dimocarpus longan. Next base: position 9,865,761 of record CM041013.1, read on the forward strand.
TGTCAAAATTGTTTTAGAAAAAACTTATTTAGAAAAAAAAAATTACAATTCATATGTTTAGAAACGGTCGAATTTAAAGGTTCGATCTACGGAGTCATTTTGGTCTTACTAGTTAGAGTCCAAAAAGGTTTCGTGGGGTGCCAAGTAGGATTGCTTGAGTTCCAAAAGAGGGAATTCGGGTTAGATCCTGTCAAGATTAGTTCATGCAGCTTGCACAGAGTTAATTGACACTCAAACATTCCAGTGTAAGAAAAAGCTAAGCATGTCAAATAAAAATGAAAACGAAGTATAATTATTACAGTTACTTCAAAGTTCAAATAGTGTACTAAAAGTCAATCCAACAAGCATGATTGATAAACAATGAAAAATATCAATCTAAAAAAGGCAATAAAACAACAGTCAAGACAATCGTAGAAAAACAAATCGTTTCTTAGCGTCCTTGAAGGGACCCAACCCAGATTTTTCCTTTAAGGACCCGAAAGGGGCTCTTCTAGCACCCTAATGAAAGTCCTTGCAGTTTTCATACCAGTGACTCTAAAGGACTCCATGGGGTGAACCTGTGATACATTTCTATTTCATAATCGTTTAGAAATTAGAGTGAGAAAAAAATTTTGGTAGCTCAACGACTGTTTCTGACATTTTTTATCTTTTCAAATCACTTAAAATCAATTTATAAACAATTCAAAATTTATACATTTTTCTCCGATTCTAATTTGGACTTCAAGTCCATCTCACGATCAAAACTTAACCACAATTAAAAATATTTCAACCAAAACCATTTCAATTTTTTTTTTCAAATATATTATCATGCATATAATTATAAGTATTTACATATAATCAAAAGTATTTACATTAAGCATATTTACTAGATATCAAAATATATACAATATTTTCATAGTTGCAGTCGTTGGAAGTGTCCACCTAACTCTGCGTCCGAGATCGCTCAGCACCCATCTCTGCACCTGGGGAGATTTTTATAAAATAAATAGAAAAGAGTGAGCTAAAAGAGCTCAGTAAGTGTTATGAAAAACATATTTCTTATAAAGATACCTCCCAAGATATTTAAAAATTTAAAATTCTTAATGATTTATTCAAATTATAAATCTTAAAGTTTCGCATACATGTTGATATAAATCCACTTGAAAACATAAATACATACATCATTAAAATCCATCCAAAATATGAACATAGGTATGTAAAAGAATAGTATCATTCATATAATGTAAAACCCAGAATTTTCTCTTGTTATAAAGAATAAAACTTTTTCGGTGAATAATGTTTTTATGTGAATAATATTTTTGTGTGAATAGTTTTTTCGAGTAAATAGTGATTTTTGAAAAACAGACCCAAAAATTATGAATAATAATTTTTTTGATGAATAGTACTTTTGACTTAATAATAATTTTCTAAAAGTGGGTCTCATAAATTAAAAGTTCCGAAATTAGTATTAGTGTTAAAAAACGAATCCATTCGAATAGATTATGAATTATCCGAAATTTATTGGATGAAAATATCCTTTCCAATTTTAGTACCATACATATGCCCTTCTGATTATTTATAGAGAAACAAAATAATTTTAAGTGCCCAAATGTGTAATCGAGTTTTAGTAGAATTTTCGGATGTATTAATTGAGCTATAATAAAATTTCCGAACAGACCAGAGATAATTTCGAATTACAAAATTGGCATTTTAGGAAATTGAAAAGTGTGAATGGATGCATGAAGTGGGACACTTGGTGTGAAATAGGAGAAAGGAAGCATGCATGGGGGACATGTAGCGTGAAATGGAGACATGGATGGTAAAATGATGACAAGTGTAATTAATGCATGAAGAAAAGGTGATAAGTGTGCGTCATGCATGGCAAAATAAAGGACAAGTGGCATGGAATCATAGGAGATACATAAAGTGGAAAACAAGTGAAGCAAAATGCAAGAGAAAAGCAATTCATTTGGATTAAAGTGTGTCTCAACTGAAAGAAAAAAGAGAGAGGGAAATGTGTCTCGGTCAAACACAAAAACAAACAAGAGAGAAAGGCATTTAAGAGGGGTTCTCGGCCATGAGAGAGCATGAAAGGTAGTAGTTTATTTGGTGATTTTGGAAGTTATATTTGAGTGTTTTCAAACTCATGCAAGCCATTTAGGAGAGAAGGAGCTCTTGGTTAAAAGAAAGAAAATCAAATAGGAAAGAAGGAGCAGTATTCGGCCACCATAAGAGAGAAAGGGGAGTGTTTGTAACACCCTTTGCTCGGCTCCCGATCGTGACGGAAATCCGGATGGAGGATTTTGATTGATTTTTTTTTTCTAAAAAGGAAATCCGGCAAAGTTTCTTTTTTTTCCTAAATCCCAAAATCAAATTCCTATAGATTAAAATAAACACTTCTACTTAAACATTTTCTCAACTACCGTTCGGACCTCCCGTCCGATTCAAAACACACTTCAACCCACAATTTCACAAATATATACATTCACAATTAATTTGTTTAACATATACAAGACATTTACTAAAATCACATAAAACTTTAACATATATATATTCATTACAAATTTAGATATTACAATAATTTATATATACATATATTCCAAAATGCATGAACTCGAACAATATATACCAAGGTGTGGATAGGGATGTGACTTCACGGATCTGCTGCAAATGTCTTCCTTATCCACACTTTGGTATATGTTGTGCGAGTTCATGCATTTTGGAATATATGTATATATAAATTATTGTAATATCTAAATTTGTAATGAATATATATATGTTAAAGTTTTATGTGATTTTAGTAAAAGTCTTGCATATGTTAAACAAATTAATTGTGAATGTATATATTTGTGAAATTGGGGGTTGAAGTGTGTTTTAATCTGACGGAGGTCCGAACGGTAGTTGAGAAAATGTTCAAGTGGAAGTGTTTATTTTAATCTGCAGAAATTTGATTTTGGGATTTAGAAAAAAAAAAAAAAAAGGAAACTTTGTCGGATTTTCATTTTAGAAAAAAAAAAGTCAATCAATATCCTTCGTCTGGATTTCTGTCACGATCGGGAGTCGGGCGAAGGGTGTTACAGTGTTTGGCCTTGAATGAAAAACAAGGACAACAACTTGTTCTTGAGGATTTGAGATGATTTTTGAATGATTTTCATGTCAAAATGGGTTGCATGCAAGTCCAAGAGGAAGATTCATCAATTTAGAGTTGACTTCAAGAGGTAAGTTAAGTTTCAATGACTTTTCTTGTATAAATACTTGGGTTTATGATTATTGATGGATTGGTCGTGATTTTATGTTTTGTACTTAAGGATTTGAGATCATTTTTGAATGATTTTCATGTCAAAATGGGTTGCATGCAAGTCTGGGAGGAAGATTCATCAATTTGGAGTTGACTTCAAGAGGTAAGTTAAGTTTCCATGACTTTTCTTGTATAAATACTTGAGTTTATGATTGATTGTGATTTTAAGTTTGGGTTTGAGAAATGGTGACCTTAAAATCATGAGTATTATGTTGAATGTGAGTTTGGTGTGAAAATTGAAGGAAAATTGATGTTGGATTTGTGTGTGTGGTTCACAGCCAAGATATGTTTTTAGTGGTTCAAATTTTGTTTGGTTACTTTGCTATGAAATATGAAGTGATTTGAGTTTGAGTTGGTGTTGGTTTGGATACTAGATTATTTACCATGATATTTGAAGTGATTTTGATATGCATACAAATGTAAAACTTAAAGAAACTGTTGGTGAGATATTGCAAGTAGGTTTCGGCCAAAGGAGGAATTCTATGGTTCAATTTAAGTTTGATTGATTTAAGTGAATTCTAGGCATATGAATTTGTTAGAATATTGAAATTTGATGTTGAAAATTTAAAGCAAAGTTTTGGTATACAAGCTACCATGTTTTGGTGATGAGTGTATTAAAGTGTTATACAATTATTTTTGAATGATTTGAATGATTTTATAAGTGATATTGATAAAAAAAAAAAATTAACATAAAATTGGAAGGAAACTCAATTGGATGTCAAATAGTCATTTCATGGTAAAATTTTTCATATTTGCACAAATGCGTTGCTTGATGGATTTAAATTGAATTTACACCATATTACATGTGTTTGAGTGTATTTGTGATGAGAAAAAAAAATCGAATAGAATTGATGGTGTAAAAATTGGTGCATATTTGACCAACCAAAGGTAAAATGATCCAAAAATGTGTTTAATACAATGATGTGAAAATTGGACTTTAATTGAGGTATTTTACATGCTTAAATATTGAGAAATTCGGATGGAATGCATATGAGAGTAGTTAGGGTCGTTACGACTTGGAAAATGGTATTTCGATATCCTTGTGTTGATGCCTGTATAAATTCTAAACGAAAATCGCGCTTATATTAAAGTGTAGATAAATCAACGAGCTAAAGGAGGGTGTGAAGGAGTGGTTTTCCTATTGGGTAGTAAGTTGTAAGTATGGATATTTACAAAACTTTTATGAATTTTATCAATTGAATATTTATAATTGCAATATCATGTTAGTATCTGATTTATCATGTTTTATTGATCTAGCTCTTAGCATGTTATCATTTTTATTATAATGCATATATAGTTTCTTAAATGTATGTTATAATGGTGCGTTTACTTCACTTGAAGAAATCGGAATAGGAATTGGAATGACTTGGAATCGGAATGAAGTATCGAAATCAAAATAAGTTATTTACTTTAATTGCAGAAATCGGAATCGGAATCAATAGTATTCTCATTAAACTGTTTATTTTAATTTGGAATTGGAATTAATTAATTATAAGTTACAAAAATGTCCTTAATTAAAATTATGGATTAATTATAATAATGTGTAGTTTTTTATTATAATATATATATTTTTTTAACATCAAATAAAAAAACTGCATATTATTTTGATAGTCTACTAATTTGGTATGTAGTTTTTTATTATAATATGCAGTTTTTCTAATATCAAATAAAAAATCGTATATTATAATAAAAAAAATTATATATTATTTTATTAATTTATTATGTTAATTAAGAAATTAGTGATGAAAAACCAATGGTGTGTAATTTTTTATTATAATATGTATTTTTATTTTAACATCAAATAAAATATTTTTTTTTAAAAAAAGAAAGGTATAAAGGATTTTTTATTTTGATAGAAGGAATGAGAATGGGATTCCCAAGTGGGTTGGGAGGAATAAGATTCCCATTCCATAACTTCAAATTGATGTGGGGTCCACACTTTCATTCCCATTACGGAATTAATTTTAAGCAAGTAAATATCATCAATTAATCTCATTCCCCATTCCCCATTCTCATTCCTCAATCTATGAAATAAACACACCATTATGGTATTTATTTTAGAAGTAAATTAATTAGAAAGTTTGAATGAAATACATGTATAGAAAAAACATGTTAAGGAATTTCGAAAGTTTTAGGCTTTTACCATAGAAAAGAGGTATTTTGGCTATATAAGCCATATACTAGAGAAACGAATGTTTACAAGCTAAATTCATATGCTTTCATGACAAGTGAACGTAAAAATTTTAAGCATATTGAAAGGATTTTAAATATCTTTGGTTTACCCTAATCCCTAGTACACCCAGACGAGATACGTTATGCATGTATGGCAAGAGATGAAGGGAATTGCAAGCCCAAGTTTCCACATCATCTGATGTTTTGAGGGGGAGGGTGGGAATCATAATCCTAAGTTCCCACATCTGCCTGATGTTTAAGGGGAATTGCGATTCCAAGTTCTCGCATCGCCTGATGTTTAGAGGGAATCGCAATCCCAATTTCTCACAGTGCCTAATGTTTGGGGGGAATCGAAATCCCAAGTTCACACATCTGTGACGACACAAGATAACATTCCTTAGTCGTGGTTCCATAATGTGCAGACGTGCAATTGTGTAAGGATGAGTTTCCTAGGGTTACCTTATAAGGCAAGTTTCAGAAAGAAAGGCACATCATTAGACGTGAGGTTTAGAAACGAAAACAATTTACAATTTATGAAATTATTATCAAATTTCAAGCAGAAATATTTGTATGTTATATGCTAGATTTACAGTTTTATCAGACCAAAATAAATTACTAGTTTTCAAAATTATTATATATTTTGAAAGCGAATTTCAAAGTCTAAAAATTTACCCACTCACTGAGTTAATACTCACCACTCTTTTCATGTTTTGATAAAAATTCTCCCCAGGTACAAGTGCGAGCCAATAATCAGAAGGAGCTCTGTCGAACGCGCAGGTTGGCTAAGACATGGCACTATTACACTAATTTATTTTTGGAAATACCATGTACTTACATAACTTTTAAGACTTTATGCCTGTTTTGTAAATAATATTTAGGAAGACATATACACTTATGCTTTCATATTATGTTTTAAATCATGTGTGCACAATGTTTTATTTGATATTTATAATTTTTTAATTTTCTTTTGCATTGAAATCGTGTTTGTGTTTGATTGTGATAATGAATGAGGGCCTGAGACCTAGAAATTGAGATTATGTAGGCTTTTGAAGAGCACAAATTTTATATCATGTTTTTACAGGGTGAAATTTCCAGAAAAACGGCTGTCATGCTGTCGAAATTTTGTAAACCCTGTTTTGCAAATACTTATTTAAAGATTAAAAAGTTTCCACCCGTTTTCATTTGAAAAAAAAAAAATTCTAAGAGTTTTAAAAAGGTTTTCAGAAAAAGTAAGAAGCTTAACTTCACGGGAACCTTTCAACCAAAACAAATTTCGACTGGAAGGCCACCGTGAAGTTGCCGGGTGGGCTACCTAGTAGTTTAGGAAAGAAGGGCCCATCAAGTAGCTCATGTGGTACACACCTTACTTTCCATTTGTATTCAACCCTTAGATCATGGATTCGAGAGGTGTGTGAGGTGTAGAAAACCCTAGGGAGGAGGGGACAGTACTTATTAGAAGAACTACAAGGTCAAGGTCGAGTAGTTAGACTGGGTAGTGGGATTGAACGGACAGCTGACTGCCAGAGGCAAGGTCGATCCGTTACACAAAAAAACCTATTTTTATGTAACGGAGGGCCCCGCCTTATCGGTCAGCCGTTCGACCAGTTTTATTACTCGGCCCCACAATTCGGCCTTGGCCTTGTGGTTCTTCCGATAGGTACTGTCCCCTCCTCACTAGGGTTTTCTCTCACCTTCCATACCTCTCGAACCCATGACGTAGGGGTTAAATACAAATGGAAAGTAAAGTGTATACCATCTGAGCTACTAGCTTAGATGGAACACAACTTGCTTTCCATTTACATTTAGCCCCTAGATTATGGGTTCAAGAGGTATGGGAAGTGTAATAAACCCCAGGGGTAAGGGACAATACTTGTCACGTAGTTTCCACCGATCGAGGCCAAATAGAGGCGGGCATGGCCAGATGGTCGTAGCAGGAGGCAGGGCCCTCTGTTACAGTTACATTCTTAGGCTTATGTACACCTCTTACATGTGTTGAAATTGCTTAAAAATGACTTCCAAAATCACCAAAACTGGTTGTTGTCCCTTGTTTAGCTCTTGGCCGAACACCCTTTGTCTTGACCGACTTGCTTCTCTTTTTGGTGTCTTCGTGTTTGGCCAAGTGAAAATGCTTCTCCTCTTTCATCTGTTTGTTTATTTTTCACTTTATATATACTTAACATTTCCTTGTCACTTGTCAACATTTCACTCTTCTTGTGACACATGTCTTTCATGCATGATCTCGTCCTTTCTTTTCGTTACACTTATAATGCATACATCCTTTCATCTTTATATGTCATGCCACGTGTCTCGTATATTTATTCACACTTTACGATTTCCTATTTCTATATTAAAAATCATTTTCGGTCCATCCGAAAATTATACTAGAATTCAATTCATACATCCGCAGATTTTACTAAAGTTCGATTATGCATCCGGACTATCCGGGAATTCTATCAGAACTCAATTTACATATTCGGACTATTCAAAAATTCTAATAATCTTTTTCGTTGTACCCGAAAATTACACTGGAATTCAATTTTACATTTGAAACTATCTCTGACCTACCTGGGAATTTTATTATTTATCTCCGGACTATTCGAGAGTTATATTATAACCAAATTTATCATTTCCGAACTTTTGAAAAATTTTATTAATTACTTTCGCACTGCTCGAGAATCATATTAAAAATTCAATTTTCACATCTGGGCACTTTAAATCATTTTATTATTCCATAAATAAGAGTTTATAATATTCCGTACAAGGATCAGAAGGGTATGTTACATAACCTATCCCTAAAGGAAAAATAAAAGTACTCTTAAAAAACCCATGGCAAGTCCAAAAGCTCCAATACATCCAGTCAAGCCAAGGATCCCAAAAATAGAACCATTAGTATTAACTTTAAGATAATAAAATAAAAAAAAAATAAAAAAAAAACTTAAAAAATAAATTAAAATAAAAAAATAAAAAAAAATTAAGCACAAAAATTCATTAAATAAAAATTATAAATTAAAAAAAAAATTATCAAAAAGTAAAGTTTTCTGTTTTTCTGGTTATTCCTTTTTTTTTTTCTTTGAAAGAGGTTTTTGAGTTATTCCTAAATCAACAAATTCATCACCACATTTATCATCTTTATCCATCTTAAATCAACACATTCATCATCTTCATCAACCCAATAATAACCTAGAAAAATCAACAACTCTAAGAATAACCTATAAAATCATGAATAATGTATAAAATCATCACATCTTCATCAAATTACAAAGAGGTGGTGGAGACCAACTCATCACAGTTGATATTACAATTTATCTTAATTTTTATCTTTTTTTTTTTTCTTTCATTCAAGTTTCATATCTTCAACAATTTTATTTTTCCGTTTGCACATATTCTTTTTCTAGATAGTTAAAATGTAATCTACAATTTTTGTTGTTGTTTTTTTTTTTTTTTTTTAAAAAAAAAAAAATCAGTTGATCTGATTTCAAGTTTTTTTATTTTTCAAATGTTTTAATTGTTTAATTTAATTTTTTTGTAAATTTTTTTTCTCAATTTATGTAGTTCGCACATGTGTCACCATCCTAAAGTATGATTGGAAATGACAAGTTACCCTTACCCACCATGCTATCCATTAGATTTGACTCAAAATTGCCTAACAAGAGGGACCAATTTGACACTTTTTCAAAACATTAGGAATGATTTGATTTTTTTAAACTTAGGGATTAAAATGATTTTTACCCTTAGTTTTATACCCAAATAATATTTTTGCTGAGTCTTCAATATAGAGGACATGCTAAAATCAACAATAAAATTGATTTCGAGAAGGATGGCTTTATTGTCCCTAATAAGCTCTTTTTTGTTGAAAATACAATAAGTAGGAATCACAAAGGCAAACACAACTTGACCATGATATGCATTTTTCCCAAAACGTCAATGGCAGTTAGGGTTGGCAAACTGAGTCGGCGGGTCGAGTTGGACATGACATGAACATGACGTGATAATTTTTGACACGACCCGAACATGACACGATAACTAAGCAAGTCGAACCCCTTCAACACAAACATGACACAATTTCTAATGGATCGACACGAAAACGACATAATTAACCCGTTTATTTACGAGTTGTTTATCAACCCATTTACTGACTCGTTTAACCGACACAACTAATGACCCTTTTAGTCGACATGTTTAATGACTTGTTTATTGACCCGTTTAGTTGATACGTTTAATGACTCATTTATGACCCATTTAATGATAGTTAATATATTTAAATTTTAATAAAAATGTAATAAAAAACAAAATTAAAATAAAAATACATAAGACTTAAAAAATACAATCATCCACAAATACAATTTAAGCTAGGTACTACTACTGTCGAAGCTCGGAGATGAAGGAAATGATGAAGTTGGTTGAGCTGACTATTGAAGATGAACGAGATCTGAGTTGGGTACTGCTACTGTTGGAGCTCGGAGATGAACGAGATGGTGAAGCTAGCTGAGCTGGCTATTAAAGATGAAGGGGATTAATGCGATGAAAGAGTTGGTTGCGCTAGCGAACGAGATGAATCAGACGACTCTCGGTCATGGGTTGGGTGGTTGTTAGTGATTTGTAAAGGAAAAATGGGTGTAAAAGTGAGACCGAGTGGCTAGTGTGGTGTGGATGGCTTACGGTTAAAGGTTATGAGTGATTTATAAAGGAAGAATGGAAGTGTAAGAATGAGACCGAGACCGAGTGGAAGTGTGGGACTGTGGGAGTGGCTGCTGTCAAAATGGAAGAACCGAAGAAATGTTGTATGCAGACTATAGTGTGTAGCTAGGGTTGTGGTTTGTGAAGAAAAATATGTTATATCAATACCCTCTAACTCTAAAATTACTTTTTTACCCCTCACTAATAGGTCAACCCGTAATACAATTTAGAAAATACAAACTCGACACGATAAATTAACGGGTTAGGTGGGTTCACCCGTTAATTTATCTAATCTGTTTATGCTCAACCCTAACCCGTAATATTCATGTCGGATTCGTATCAACCTATTGTGTTGGGAATTGCCACCCCTAGTGGCAGTATAGAAGAAAATAATGATGACATCCAACCCAAGCCCAACCATTATGAAGTTTTATTGTTATTATTCTAAACTTTGAAAAACTGTTTTTATTTTAAAGATGTGTTTTTCTTATCCTTATATAAAATTAAATGAAAAAAAATAGGAAATTAAAATTTTAGAAAAAAGATAAAAAACCGAAACTATGACAACAAAACGGATGAAAAGTTATCCAAAAAGACTAAAAACATGATGTCTTTTGCAATTTTTTCATGGGTGTAAAGCAAGTGGGTGTTGGAAGAGATTTTATTAGTAGCAATAGATCAGTCCTATTTAATTACTTTAATAAAGTTGTAAACAACCAAAGAAAGAGTTGTTATTTTGTTATTTTGGAATTTTTACCTAAAACAAGGGAGAAAAAAAGAAGGTGGAGATTGTTTGTTTTTTGCATATAGAGAATCTAAATTAGATTTTTTAAATTGTTTTGTTTATTTCCTTTACGTGGTCACGCAATCTAAGAATAATAAAAAGAAAAAAAATTATAAATTTTAGATATCAGAACATTTTATGTAATTCCAAACTAAGTAACTATACTTAAATACACACACACACACACATATATATATATATATATATTCAAAACTATCCTACTAAAAGTAATTTGTTTTTAATTTCATACTAACAACTTTTTATACAATATAATTTAAAATTTGTTCTTAATGTTAACATATCAACGTTATTGTTGAACATTTATTCTACATTTTAAGCAACATAAAAATCATTTCTACACCAACCTTTTATAAATAATTAATAAATTACATATAATTAATTTAGCAGGGAATTATTATTTTTCCCGTGAGGATTGCAAATATATACCCTAGGGTTCATGTATTCCCCTGTGTTTCAAAAATTGTTGATTACCAACAATTTTTTATCGATTAATCATTGACCAACACCTTGCCAGTCAGAATCTAGATCGGGGGTTCTTAATTACCAAAAGCAAGTACTTGGTTGAGTTGGCGATTTATCGGTCTACCTTGGGCCAAAACTAAGAAACCCAATCACCAAACCTAGCCAAAAATCACCACAAGCACCACTAAAAAATATGATTTTTATCCTCGACATACAAATACCATAAAAAAAAAAAATCTGTGACGGGAAAAATCGATTTTGAATTTCTCTAAAAAAGAAGGTTCCTGATCATTGCTAGTAATAACAATTCAATAATTAAATTAATAAAATCAAATCTTACTTTGCATGAAGATTGAATTGATCCCTTTTAATTCACATATTTTTTACCACCTGATCTTCCTTACTATAACTCTTCACAAAAGAAATTGTATGTTGGTACAATCTCGACGAATTAAATCACCAAATCTTTTTATAAAAGATTATTATGCAGAAATAAAAAACAATTTTCTTGATCTCTTTTGAGATAGAGCAATATGGTGATTTTAATTAATAGAAGTTTTGATTTAAGTAGCAAAAAAATTCTTTCTTGTTACTAACATAAAGCACCCTTTTATAGTGGTAAGCAAAGAGTTTTTTAATTTAACAAGGAATACAATTTCCTATCTAAATTGAAAAACTTAGTTCATATCTAATATAGAATCAAATTTCTTATTGACTTAGATCTTTTTACTTTTTATTTAATATGGAATCCAATTCCTATTAAATTAAAACTTCTTTAATTTAATTTAATATAGAATTTAATTCCAATTAAATTAAATTACTATTTCCATTAATTAAATTTTTTTTCATTAAATTAAATGATTCTATATCATAAATAGTTTAATGACACTATTTAAAATTGAACCCATAACCTCTACAAATAATTAAATAACTAATAATTAATTAAATAATTACATATATTTAAATAATTAAATTATTTAAATTATTCGTGAATGTGTTCATAAAATTTGTATGTACACTTATAATTGGATAATCCAATTATATTCTTCCTTTTGTTTCTTTATGTGGTTGTGTGTTAGCAAATGAACCAAATTGACCTATAATTTGAACTCCAATAATGTCAGAATTATTAATTAAACTCTTTAATTAAATAATTTATTATTATTAACCTTAAAGCTACTCCACTAAAAACCTAAGGTTGCACTCTAAAGATTGTAAACATTTTACATAATCTGAATTTTCAGTATCCATCGATTTAATCATTTCATATGGTTTGATCCTCCATAAGTAGTTCATAATTAGAGCGAGGTTATTAAAGTCCGTTATACCTCTCTAATTATATTTATTCCATTAAGTACCATTGATTCTCTAATGAACAATATATCCATAATAATTTATGAATTTATCTTTCCATTTACTTATAAACAGAAAGTCGAGTGCTTTTATTGTTTAAAACCTGAATCAACACTTAAGGGAACTATTCATCTACTTCTCACAAGAAAGAGTGGATTCGACTATTGTGTATAATATTCTCAGCCACTTATTAAATCACATTTCCAAAGTATGAAGCTTATTGATCGTAAATCTATAACAGCCTCACACATGTAAATAAAAAAATACGACTCAACAAATAAGAGTCTATAAAACACTCAAGATTAAGATCAATCCATATATAATTATCTAGTTGATAAAAATAAATTTGTTTATTTAACGAATACTAATAAGAAATTCATTTTATCGTAGTCTAGTCCTATATAATCTCTATTATATAAAGTGTCTCCATTTTCATATCACCATATGAACGATCCTGATAAGATCATCGTATCAAATACAAAATAGACCATAGTTGTATATTTACTACAAGCAAAGTACCCAACTTTGTTTGCGTTCTACGGACCCTTTAAATTACTAATCTCAAATTAAATCCTCTTGTATATAACACTTATATACTTAGTTTGAGACTACATAAGTAATCATGGATGTTACATGATATTTGTATGAAGTAAACATTTCATAAATGCACATAAATTGAATAAAACAAATATAGTTTATTTATTATTTAATTTAAATATTTACAAATTACAAGCTCTTAGGGCACATAACCCTAACAATCTCTCACTTGCCTTTAGAACAGATGAGACATGTCTCATAATCCTAGACCCTCTAGATGACCTCTTACTTTAGTCGTTAAGGTTTTCGTAAACGGATCAGCATAGTTATTCTGTGAAGCTATCATCATCACCGACACGTCTCCTTTATATACTATCCCTCTAATGAGATGATACTTTCTTTCTATATACTTTTCATGCTTGTGCTTCTTGGTTCTTTTGAATTCACCACTACATCACTATTATCGCAATAAAGTGTATAACATACCATTCCGATTTTAGTATTGTATATGTACCGTGTAAAGTTTGCCCTTATTTATGGAATGATAAAGTAATCTGAAGTACCTAGATGTGTAATTCAATTCTAGTAGAATTTTCGGATAGATCGAAGATAAAATCTGAATATAAGAAGTGATATGGTGATTGATTAGGGTTTAACATGAAACTGGTGCCAAAGAAATTATCAAGAAAAGACATGATTAAATAAATTAGTAAAAGATAGGTATAAGGGCATTTTAGAAAATTTGAAAATATAAAAGAGTGCATGTGAGTGGCATATGATGTAGAGATAAGGATGACATCATGGTAATTTTTGGTTGGAATGAAATGGAATTAGTTAGGATTGAAATGATTTTTAAGTTCCAACTAATCAAATGTCTTCAATTTGAACTAATGGCAAGCTTGTAAATTTAAAGTTAGTTTGGAGGCAATTGTTAAGACCAAGTAAAACTATATAAAGTAAAGTGAAGTAACTAGAAAGATCAAGGAAGGAAAATTTAGAGAGTTTAGAGGAGTGTATTCGGCCAAGAACAGAACAGAGGACAGCAGCCATACTTCATCATTTTGAGACTAATTTTAAGTGGTTTTCAAGCCATAAAAAGGTTGTGTACCAGCCTAAGAATGATATCTAGCAAGATCAAGTTGTTTTCAAGCAGTAAGGTTTAAGTTTTCTTGACTTATATGTGTAAATATGGATCAATAGTTCCTAATGAGTTGTAGGTGATTTTAATGAAATTTTTATGCATGAATTTAGAGGATTGAGACCTCAAACTTGTGTGGAAAGCAAAGCTAGGGATCCAAAAGAAGTTGGTAAGTTATAGTGAAGATGATTTTTTGATTTAAAGTTAAGTTGATGTTGTTTAGGATCCTAACTTCCTTACCATGAAATTTGAAGTGATTTGCATGTAATTTCATGTGAAAAACTTAAAGAAATCTTGGTGTTATATTGGATGTGTTACACATCTAAGAAAGGGATTTTAGGGTTCAAAATGTGTTTGATGTATTTAAGTAGGTTTCATACATATAAAAGTATTGAAATATCAAGTTAGGAGGTTGAATTGAGAAGCAATAGTTGGTATAACCCTAGTGATATGCATTTGGCCCTAAGAAGTCTAGGATGGTGGATATTTATTTTTGAATGTTTTGAATCATTGTATGAGTTATATTGACAGGACCCGAATCAAACCTTCTCTAGACTCTTGTCTGGAGGATCCCGTCGGGCACTTCAACAGATTTCCTAAACCCGACTCATCAGATTGAAGAAATTCGAGAAGCGAATCCCTAGAATACTTTGCCGGTTTACACGTAATATCTTAAAAATATTGTTTTATTTTAAAATGGTTGGGATTGGTTGTGAATTTTTTATATTTTCTTAAAACAGATTTTATAAAATTTTTGACAGCATAATAGCTGTAATTTGAACATTTTCAAAATTTACCTGTAAAGAAAAACACTTCGAACCATGTCAATTCACCTCCCAACTTCTTTTGACCACAAACAATTAATTTCCATAACATACATATTTCAAATGCTTTAGGAATTGTGCAATAATTCATATATCAAATATACATAGATATATCAAGTGATCAATGTGTATCATGTGTAACTGTTCAGTTGTATATATATATGAGAAATTGTAATACAAATTCCCAACCATTTAAATCCTTTAAATTTATTATTTACAACATCAAAACGTATTAAATGTTTATGCAATGCATCAAGACGATACCCACCTAAAGAAATCAATGCGGTGTCCTAAGCACAGTCACCTATACAAGCACCTAATACAATATATAGGTTGCACAAAGGTAAGAAGGTTAGTTCAACAAATAGTAATAACATCAAGATGTAAACTACACCAGAATTTGTAACTTCATTCATTTATTAACTTTTTGGCTTAAAAGAAAACCGTTCTTTCTAAAACTCCATGTATACCCCTAATATACTGGAGCCATCACGTGATGGTTTTCACAAAACGCCAGACGTGAAGCTAGTAAAATATCTCGACCACTACCAGTGGAATTTACTTCATCACAAGTGTAGTGTGAAATCATCTTAGTTCTAAACAACTACAATGCGGAATTTTTTCATTGCGACTATGTGTGGAATTTCTTCATCACAGCCATAGTGCCCATAAACCAAATCTTGACGACTATGTGCGAAATTTTTTCATCGTAACATAGCACTAGATAATAAGAAAACTAAAGGTATACACATGGTTCTTAAAGCTATTTTCTCTAAATGTAAAAAGTATAAAACCTCTTACTTTTCTGACTCTTAAAAATTTTCTTAATTCTAACATTTTGAAATTTCTCTTTATTTTAATTTTTTTACTTTGTGAATTCCATAAGGAACTCACATGCTCAATACTTGGATTTGGAATTCGAAAATCAATTTTTTTTCATTTATCAACAATATGCAAAAATTTAAAATAAAAATCGAAATAGATGCAAGTGGTAAAACACTTACCTTACACCTTATTGTAAAGCTCACAACCTATTTGATATTTCCTTCTCATTACCTACACATTTAACGTTCATCTTTTAGATAACTTCACAAACGAATTCAATCGCATATATAAATATTACATAACGGCTTTGAAACACTTCTAAATGAACTCAAAGTAGCCCGTGCATCAAGACGACACATAACACTCATCCGAAACCATGATTATCATCAAAACAACATGCGACATTCATACCAATAGGTTCGATGCAAAAACAACACTTACATCACTTTGAAATAGCTTGTATTCATCAAAATAGCTTACAAAATCATTCGAGACAGCTCAACATGAAACAACCCATGATTTTTAACTCAAAATAACATGATACAGCTCTTAAAACATCATCCAAATAGCTCTAAAAATAGCACGAAATAGTCCGCGAAACAACACGATGACAGCCCGTTATGTGACACTTTGACAACTCAATAATTAGCATTTTTACAGCTCACTAAACAGCACATATACAGCCTAAAATACTACATGTTGACAGCCCTCTAACAGTCCTTCAAACAGCCATAAAATAGCATGTTAACAGCTTACAAAAACTGCATGTAATAACAGTCCATGACAGCCCATAACAATTCATAAAAACAGCACCATGATAACATCATAATAGTGCGATGACAGCACCTTAAAACAACATGTTAACAGCCCCAAAACAACATGTTAATAGCCCATAAAACAACATCAAAACAGCATGTATAACCGTCCAGAAACAGCACACAACACAACTTTTTGACAGCTCATTACGTGATGCTTTGACAGCCCCTTAAAGTATGCTTTAACAACCCCTTAAATGACCTGTTAACAGCCCATGAACTGTACTGTAACAGCCCCTAATTTCACCATAATAGCCCCTACAATGAATTTTACACAACAATCTCAATATCGAAATTCATCTGCAATCACAACGAAATACAATCGCACGAACCTCCGCACTAACGAGGTTCTAAATCCTAAAACTCAATCATATCATTATCAAATATCATCCACAACTCATCCTAAATATTTTCCATCAAAATGAAATCAATAAAAACTCGATGTACCTTTCAAAAATCAATTTGAAAGCTTCAAAAACCACTTGCGAAGGCACTGCTCTTATAATCTCTCTTTGATCGAGCTCCCTTCAATTCAAAAGACATATGCAAGCTTAAAATCATTCGAAATCAGATTAGAAAGATTTTCAAGACATTACTTTACATTGTATAGGCTGATTTTTCATTCAAAACAGCCTTGGGATCTTTCAGTAGACTGTTGACGGGCTGCTATCGCTCAAAACTGCATATCAACCTCTCCCGAGCTACTGCACTTGATTAATCTCTTCCTTCCCTTGCTGTACAAGCTGAACTACTCCTCCAATGCTTGCTGCAGCTACTACATTTGAAGATCTACCTTCAGATCAAATTGTAGACCGAATGGAGGAGGGAAGAATGGCAACTACATAGCTCGGTCTACTTGGTGAACTCACGGTCCGCACTTGCAACACCGAGTTGTCTCCTCCTTGCTACACTCAGTCTGAAATCAGTTCTTGGATAAGCTCTCCAGCTTATTCTTCCTTTGCATGCACTCTTACGACCTCTCACAAGCCTCATGAGCTCACTTGCCCTCTCTCTTTCTCACAGTTTCTCGTGCTGTCTCTTAAGCTTTGCTCTCGGCTTTCAATTCCTTCTTACTTTTGTTGGCTTTTAGTTTTTTGCTTGATGATTGACCGAGTCCACTCGCAAATATTCTTTAAATAACTCTCCCACTTTCATCGACATAATACATCTCCTTATCTCTTGCTTATTGTTTGTTCTTCATTTGTTTATTTTTGCTTCATTTATTGCTTTGCACACATGTCACACCCATATCATTATCCACCACCCACTTATCAATTTGTTTAATTCCTTGCTCGCCACTTGTCCATCATACATTGGTTCATCTCTAATTTTGTGACACTTGTCTTGCATCCATTCACTTATTCTCTCATTCCTTGACATGTGTCCCATTATACACAATCTCCTATGCACATTCTTTTATGCTTTTATTTCATGCTTTTCAATTTTCGCTTTCCGTTTCGAAATCGTTTTAGATCCATCTGAAAATTTTATTATAATCCATTTTCACATTTGAAAACTTTATTCATATTCGAATAATTATTCGAATTCGATCGCTCTAAATTTATTTTATGAGTTCAAATTTAAAACTTATCCTCGGACCCATTCGGGAATTTCGTAAAATTCATTTACGTTTCCGGATCTGAATGGATAATTAACTCTATCATAAATCAACATTTAATAAATTATCTAGACATCAGGATAGCGTGCTACATTTATTGATGATGAAATTAGCATGAAAGTGAAAAGAAATCCATTGGATGTTAAAGGGTGTATCTCACAGCCAAACCATGTTATATTGCTTAAGAGTGAGTTTTATGAAATTGACTTGAGTTGGCATAATTTTGCATGTATTTGAACATGATCATGATGAAAAAATTAAATGAGATGGATGGTGTAAAAGTTTAGGGAAGTTTCGGCTAACAAGCTAGAATGATGTAAAATTTTGTTTAACACGTTAATGTGAAGTTAAACATCGCTTGAAGGGTTTTACATGCTTAAATATTAGGAATTTCAAATAGGAAGCACATACGAATAAATTCGGTTGTAATGTCACCTAAAAGTAGGATATGATTATGTGAAAGGACCCAACCCGGATTACCCCTGTAGAGATCCGAGCGGAGCCCTTCTAACACCCTACAGAATCCTTGCAGTCTTTATGCAAGTGACTCAAAAGGACCCTGTGAAGTAAAATCGTAAAACAATTTCATTTCTTAATCATTTAAAATTTAAAGTGGAAAATTTCGACAGCACAACAGCTGTTTCTCCGATATTTCTAACTTTTTCAAACACCTGTAAAATAATTTATAATATTTCTAAATACATACATTATTTTTCACTTCCAAATAGGACCTCAGGTCCATCTCAAAATCCATGTTCAAATACAAATCAAGTATTCAAAACAAAACCATTTCAAACTTAAAACATTCCACATGCGTGACATCGTAAACATTATTATAAAACTTAAACATTTATATTACACTAAATCTGTTATACATCAAAATATTTACTTTAATTTCACAGTGACGGTCGTCAGATAAGCTCGCCTAACTTTGAACTGGAGATTTATCATCTAGAGGACTCGTACCTACGCCTGGGGAGTTTTTATAAAAATAAACAAGAAAATAGTGAGCTAAAAATGCTCAATGAGTGCTACGTATTTCTAACTAAGTTTTCCTTTCAAAAAGATCTTAAGAATTACATCTACATAAAACATATTTCTTCGATTAGATATTCAAACATAAAAGTGCATTTCAATAATAAATTCACACAATCAATATTTCTTTAGATGTATATATAAAAACATTTATAATCCAACATCATTCATATAAATTCATTTAAATATTAAAAATGCTTTAAGCTTTCATAAAACATACTACTCATAGTGCATTTATCATTTCATAAACAATTTACACTCACCGATTTCTAACTCACGGAAACTTCCTGATTTTCTACCTCGCGATACTTCCTCAACTTCGATTTCCTTCGCCTTATTGATACCTATATAATTTAACATTCTAATATAAGCACGTCGTAACCATGCTATTCGAGAAATCATTTCCATTATCGAACTTTCATCGCAATCACATTTAATGTAATTCAATTCGTCCTAACGTCAATCTTCAACACTTTAATGAACATAATCATACAACATGGCAGCTTGATAACTTCAATTACAAATTCACATTAGACAACGAAAATCACAATTAAATCACATTCGCATTCGGGAAAACTTATCCGAATCGCTCGGAAACGATTTCTCAATATCCGAACAACTATTTGATACTTTAAAACACACCAACAATAATCATTTTTCACGATAACGAACTTGAATTTAACGATGTAACATAACAGCCCCTAAATCTTTCTATAACAGCCCGAAATCAATTTCACAACGAAAATAATCATTGACAATATCATTCAAAAACATAACCAAATAATGACGAGAGAACCTCCGTAGTAATGAGGTTCTAAATCCTAAAACCCAATCATAACATAATCAAAAATCATTCTCAACTCATCCTAATCATTATCCATCCAAACGAAATCAATAAAACTCAATGTACCTTTCGAAATTCACTTCGAAACGATTTCGCGAAGGTGCTGCCCACATCAATGCTTTTATCCGCGAGTTCCCTTCAATCCAAATTGACATGCAACCAATAAAAACTAATCGAAATGTCAATAGGAAACCAAACGAGATAGCACTTACCTTTGTGTAAGCTGTTCTTCGCTTCGAAATATCTCCCACACATTCACAACAGCAAAACGGTGCCAAAATCACTCAAGGTAACAACTTTGCATGTGCTGATTTCCTTCAAAAATAGCACCCACACATCCTTGACAATAAGTTAATGCCAAATGGAAACTCACAGTAGCAGCGCACCCACGGCAGCAGCACCTCACATGCAAAACAGAATAGCCCTTCAATCTTTTCCCACGAGCTTACTTCTTTCTTGTTGCAGGTCACGGACAGCTCGTCTTCTCAGTTTGGCTTCTGGTTTGCACTGCCTCGCTCTTCAAATGGCTCACGGAATGGATGGATGAAGCTTGCATGTTCTCAACTTTGCTTCAGATCTGGTTTTCTCCTTCGGCTTTGCTTCATCTCGGTCTGATAAGCTTGCTCTCAACTTGATAACAGCTACTCGTTCCTCTCTCCCTTCACTAGCTCACGGCTTCACTTGGTTCACGGTTGGAGAGCTTCTCTTGCTGTAAGCACAAGCTGATATTCTCGGATCTGACCTTGCATGCATGATCAGCTTGGACTAAGCTTGTTGCTTTCTGGTTTCACAAGCTTTATCTCTCTTCCTCACGATCTCTCACTCTCACATTCTCTATCTCTCGGCTTAAGACAATGGGACCGAATGCCTTGCTTTTAAAATTTTTTGGTTTCAATATGAGATATATATATTAATGAATTGCTTGACATGTTAGATTTGTTTATTTTTTTTTTTTTAATTTCATTTCTTCATTTTCAAATGACTTATATATTGTTTAAACATTTGATGACACATGGTAACCATGCATGTCCATCTCACGCCACTTGTCCTTGCTCATTCTTTGCATGTACGACACGTGTCCATCATTCATCAATTTTATTTCTTCCATGCATTCTCCCATTTTGATTCCAAAATCCAACTCGTTTTCGTCCATCCGAAAATTCGCTTATAACTCGATTTCATTTTTGCACACTAGGAATTATTTTATTTCTCTCAAATATTTCGCATGATCCAAAATATATAAATATATATTCTTCCATCCAATAAATTTTTGAATCGCTCAAAATCTATCCGAAGAGATTCGTTTTCGATTCGTTTCACTTTTATTCAACTCGAAAATAAATTTTGAAACTTTTCATTCACCAAGTTCGCGAGAAATTATCATTTTCACGAATACTTTCCATTCGAACACACGGGCCAACAGAAAATAATTCGTTTTTCCGTCAAACGAAGCTTTGGGTTTTGCATTGCGGATACTTATTATTTATTTTATTACCTCAATATATACTAGGATTGGGAGGGTATGTCACATTATGTATAAGTGAAGTGGAAATCAGAGAGCCCTAAATCGTGCATTATCGTGAGTTAATAATAGGTGAGTGTCCTTTCAAAATGTTTTGATGCAATTGTTTTCTATTGATTATGAATTTTACGTGTTAAATGTAAATTCATGCATTGAATGCTTGGAAGTAAATTTTTATAGTAAATGAATTTTAGCTGAAAACCTCTTGCATGAATTTGGAAACCTTGTATGAGAAATGGATTGGGGGATGAAAAATAACATGTTTTGTAAGCCTACGGTACGAACTGCAGGTATCTCAGATATTTCCGGTCAGAGTACCCTAATGCATGCAGGGTAGTGTCAGAGGTATCTATCACTAACAGTAGAAGGGACTGTGTCAATTAATCTAATATAGTGTGTAGTTCATGCATGTATTGAGGTATATAATGGCTAGCCCCTATCCTACATGAGCAAAGGTAAATTTCGTTACATAGAACCAGATAAGTGGCCAAAGCGAAGGTAAATTCTGTAGAGGCCTGACCGATGGTAAATTTCCATATATATATTGTCAATAATATATATATATCCATAATATATTTTTAGCCGAAAACAGCCTGCATTCTTCAATTTTCTTCTCATATTTTCTTCACTTTTTATGGCTTTAATTTACTTGAATAATTGCCTCTTAAGTTCATTAATAAATAACGAACCATACCATTAATTTATTTGGACCATTTTGCCCTCTATTTCACTACAATTCAATTCCAATATTTTCAACTTCACATATAACTTTGTTTTCTCTCTAGTTGATCCATTTATCATGCTCATTCATAAAATTTCCTTGATCACCAAAATTTATCATATACTTTAATAACTCATTACACCATTTTTCGGATTTTCGAATTTATTTCCGATCGGAAACAGTATCAAAATCCGATTTTACAATCCAAAAATTTAATAACTTTATTAATTCTGAAATGATGACATTCCTGTACAATCTATTTATATGGCTTATACATCTCTTATCTATAGTAGAGAATTCGAATGAGGAACATCACACCTCGAATTCGAACCGGTCTAATAGGTTACATATACATATATGTATATCTAAATGAAGTTTAGGTGGGGTTTAAATGAAATCACAAGGGGTTTAATTAGAAACTTAAGTTAAGGAGCCCAAAGAAAAAGTAACTCAAGTGAGCCCAATTAGAAACTATAGTTGTATGGCCCAATTTCTTTTCTAAACACATCTAATTATTTTTCTAAATACACTCATCTAAGGTCAAACATGAAAAAAGGAGAATGTGAGGAGGGTAAAATTGAGAAAAATGAGAATGTGATAAGGATAAAATTGTCCACTACAAAAAATGAGGAACTATGGGATTTTTGAAGGGCAACTTATGGAAAAGGAAAGAAATTTCCAGAAAGAATAACAATGGAAATAAAATGTTATGAAAATGGTAAGATTGGAAATACAAATGGACACTTGGTTAGATTTTAATTGGATGAAAAAGTAAGTGGTAGAAGAGAAGGCTAAGTGGATGAAATTTTGACCATGCATGAAAAGATATATGTGTGTGTGTGTGTGTGTGTGTGTGATTATATGAGAATTAAAATGGCCATTCCATTCATTCCCCACCTTGGCCGAACACACACCCCCCAAAAGGAAAAAGAAAATGCAAAGGAAAAGGAGAAGAAAGGAAGAAGGAGAAAAAAGGAGGTGAGAAATTTAGAGAAGGATTGGTGGTGAGAAACTAGTTCCAATTTAGAATCAATTTTTTTGTTTAGTTCTTATAGATCCTAAATATAATTTTGATGTTATTTTAGGTGAAAAAGGTTTCTAGGGAAACACAAGTACAAATGTATTTCTATAAGGTTTGGAAGTAAATTAGTGAGTGGATAATTTCTCTTAACTTGATTTATGAAAATATTTTTGTTATGTTTCAACTTTTATTAATTTTGAGAAGTAAATATGTTTTGTGATCTTTGAATTTTGTAGTATGTTTTAAGATTTTGAATTATATTTCATGATTTGAAAAATGTGGATTATGTTTAGTATGTATGTCTTATGAAATATGAATTTTTGAACATGTTTCGAAATTTTTAAAGTATACTTAGAATTCATAAATTATATATTATGATTTTAAAGTATACTTTATGGTTTATAAATTAGAAACTATACTTTTAGTGATTCTAAAATATGTTTGATGATTTGTGAATTTTATATTTTGTATTGAGTTTCCAAAGTTAGTTTTATGATTTAACAAAGTAAATTATATTTTATGGTTTATGAATTAAATTATTTGATTTTGAAATCTTAGAGTATATTTTGTAATTTATGGATTTAAGATTATGTTTTGTGATTTTAAAAGTATACCTGTTGACACTGTTTTTTGGTCAATCCGGTTCTGTAAGCTCAATACCTGCGAAACAACAAATAGCAAAGCAAAAAGGACGATGACCAGGACCAAAACAAGTAGAACACAATGATTTTTACGTGGTTCGGCAAAGTAATGGCCTACATCCACGACTGTCACCCTTATTCTCTTAGAGTAACAGTGTATATTTCTTAGTTCTCGTTTACGATGAATTTTATCCTCTATTTATAGAGGAGATGTTACAATTTCAATAGGTTTAAGAATCTTACAGATAAGGTAAAAAATAATATACATTAATTGAGATAATATCTCCCAAGATTATCTCCACCGTATCTATAATAATTGTTGAGAATGTCGTGATTTGATTTGCATGAAAATAGGCAAGTTGACTCCTTTCCTGAATTAAACTGATTCGGCTTTCTAGAATGTCAACTGGTCAAATTCAACGAGCACCCCGAGCGAACAGACTACTCAAGCGATCAGATATTGCATCCAGTGAGCAAATTAGAAGACCTCCTGATCGCTCTGATATCCTTGGAAGAAAATCATCGAACAGTTCTTAACCACGATCAAACCAGCTTAACAACCACAACTCGCGACCAGGCTGCCACGCGATGAAACATGCGTTCAAACAATACGATCAGTCACATAGTAAGTAAAACTATCAACCATATGATCAGATGTGCTCAGTTCACAGGTTAAAAAATGACCATATGTTCCTTCCTTTGGCCTTTGACTAATTGACCAGCCTCTTGGGTTTTTTCTCATTGAATAACATACTGGGTCCATCCTTGGGCCTTTTTCTCATTGAACATACTAGGCCCATCCTTGGGCCTTTTTCAGCCCATTTTCTATGATTACAAAAATGCCCATAACATTAGCCCCTTTGCTTTCAGTATATTTCTTGTACTGGAAGTAACGAGCTCATTCTCGAGGCAATTTTGACTGGATCCGTTATGTTGCTTTTTCAAATATTGACTTATCTCGTGACACGCGGCACTTTCCTAGGCGTCAGTTTACTGCACGTCCCATGTCATGCGCATTTAATACACATGGACGCATTGGTTGCATATAACGACAAAATCACGAGTTTCGCGCTGCACAACTAGATTAATGACGGTTACACAGCTGTTTTTGATCTGACGGTCAGGGTTTCAAAATGACAACTATATATATAAACCCTTAGTCGCTTCATTTTCTGCTTTTACTAATCACTTTCAAAAAACAGATGTCTCTTTGTCTTCGACTTTCTTTCGTCCGCCATCGCTTGTTCTGCATCAGCCTTTTCTTCGTTAATCGAAATCAACCATACTCAAGGTAAACTTTCATGATTCTTCACAACTTTTTTAGTTATGATTTTTGCTGGCATCACTGGATTACATATATAAATCTGTTCTTATGCTTACATGGGTGTTATGTAACTTCATTTATATTCTCAACATGATAAAACCTGAAGAACCTGAACAAGAACTTGTTTGACTACATAAACCACATAAATGTATACCATTCTCTACCTGTAGCCATCTAATACCCCAACTCAGGTTGAGTTGGGAGTTTGTTGATGTCTGATGGCTTTTACAGCCTGTTAAGCTTGTGAATAGGGCTTCCCTGTACTCGGTAGCCCCCTGTACGCGCAACTTGATCTTTAGGAAAGTAGAAATATCCTTAAACATTGAATTCCAGTCTGTTGTTCGTGACCTAACCCCTTTGTTACTTTTGTAGATGTCTGGTCATAGTCGTCGCGATCATAAAGTGGGGGCTGCTGACGTGGATCCTGGGGAGAAACTTGACCAAATCAGAAACACTGATAACGCGACCTCTCAGAATGGTGAGGCCATATCAGAACCTTCAGAGCATCATAATCCCCCTGCTCGTACCCCCTTTTTTAGACACGAATCTTTTGTTAGCTCAGCGAGCTCGAATTCATCGCTGAGGATTTTTCCTTACCTTCTGGGTGTCGGGCAATGGTGCCGAAAACCTATGATTATGCAGCCTATCCTCCTAAGGGATTCATTTCTATTAGCCGCTAACACATAGAAGCTGGCTTTAGATTTTCAGTTCATCATTACCTAGTCGACCTTTTAAATGACCTTAAGCTCGCCCCATTTCAGCTCGCTCCCAACTCCTATGCTCACCTTACTGCCCTTGCTTCAATTTTTCTAAAAAATAATCTTCCTCCACCAACCTTTGTAATGATTCAACATCTTTTTCTCTCTAAAAGTACCATGGGCCCTAAATCAGAGAAAAAAGATGGTTTTTATTATACATCGGTCCGAAACTCTCCCTATAAAGTGAACCTTCCAAAGGGGGTTGGTAAATCCAACGTAGGCGACTACAAGACGCGCTAGTTTTATGCGTCCTGTCTCTCTTTAACCAACCTCAAAAACTTTTCATTTCACTCCTCTCCTGGTAAGTATGTCTTTATATTTCTGCTATGCACATACACTGCTCGTTATTAATATTTGCTTTTGTGCAGACATTGCTAAAAGCGAGATCGCGCTAACAAGCGAGGAGTTAGCTTTACTATAGAAATTTTCAGATGTGAAAACCTTTCTGGACGACCAACTGCCATCTGAACACCTCCTTCAATTACATGGTCTTGCTCCTCCGGCTCATCAAAAGTTGCTCGACAAATGCTTCGACCTAGGGGCTCGCAAAGATAAAGAAATTTCTTCTGCTTTTAAGGCCTTTGGGAAGGAAGTACCGAGCTTACAAGAAAGCCAATCTTCAACAATGGTGCAGCTTCACTTAGAGAAATCCCTTCCTGGAAAAGCTCCTCCTCCAAAGAAAATTGATCAGGCTGTAGGGGGTTTTGATTCCCAAACGACCACAAAAGTTACCACAGGGTCGGCTATTCAAAAGGATTCTGCTGCCCCATCTGCTCGCGGTATGAAACATAAATCAATAGAGAAAAAACCCTCGAGCAAAGATGTTCCTAAGGAGCCCCCTGCACGATCAGCTCCTACTACTAGTAGTTTGTCTGCTCCATGCCCCCAAAGCATTGATAAAGGCAAAAGGGTTGCAGAACCCCCCTAAAAAAGCCAAAAGACGTTGGGGAAAAAGCCCGTTGTTGAAGAATAGATCCAAGACTTCGACGCGGGGGTATATTACAATGATCTCCTGGATCGCGTGCCCCAGTTCCTTGGTATGAAGAAACCCGCCCTTTATAATGAAGATATGAAGGGCGAGAAGCTGATTAACTATCTGGGTTTCCACGACTTGCTTGTAAGTTTTCGTACTTATTACTATCACTTTTATTGTTTTTTTGTCCTTTATCGCTTTACTTACATCTCGTTTCAACCATCCATGGCCTATATGCAGACATGACCACGGTTTGGTTCGATTTCGATTCCGGTTTCGATTCTGAACCGACGGTTTCGGTTCTAAAAAGCTAGAACCGAAACCTTAACCGAGATAAAACGGTTCCAATTCGGTTCTGAAACCATCGGTTCTGTAGCAGTTCTGGTTTCGGTTCTGGTTCTATGACGGTTTCGGTTCCAATTTTGGAACCTTTTTTTTAAATAAAAATAAAATTTAAAAATTAATATTAAACTATATTTTGATATTAAAAAAATAAATCTATACACAAAAGAAATAAGAAATTTAATTATTTGAACTTTGATTGAATAAAAAAATAAAATAAAAACATTGGGCTTACACTTAATTTATTATCATAATTAAGTTGCCTATGTATCCTCTCAAATTTTGGAGGAATCAAAGCTCACGTAGTTCTCTTACCTTTTATTACATGGAGTTTATGAAAATTTGTGACTAAACTAATCGTCACTTGTGTTTCCAATGCCCCTGGTGGTGGTTTGATCAGTGTCTTCAAAAAAATCATAAATTTCGCCTTGAGCTTTCACTTCATCCATCTTTTGTTGTCTCAGTTGTGCCTTCGTCCAGTCATGGATACAAACTTTAGCTTGTGTTGACTCTGGACTCATTAAGGACCGTTTGAGAGCTGGAATATTATCACCAGAGTTAAATTATTGTTTCACTACCATAGTTAAGACGGGGGTCCCAAGAATTTGTTTCGCTATTATAGACAAAATTGGAAAATGTTTCTCATATTCATTCCACCACTCTAGAATATTAAATTCAATATTATCACTATCCATAAACTCGAACTGCGTTTTTAAGTAGATGTCAACCTCTGAGGTGGAGGATGAAGAAGAAGTTCGACTTTTTTTCATTTGTTTGGACATCAACATAGAACCTAACTTCATAAATGATGAAGAAGATTCTCGACTTTTAGAGCTAAAAGCATTTTCACATGTCTGAACTGTAATATTCATTGATGGACCGTATAATATAAGATACTCATCATACAATTCATAAAATAAAGTCTTAATATTATTAGTTAAAATAATAGGATCTACATCAGTTATCCCTAAACATTTATAATAATTGCTATAATAAATAAATAAATTTTCCAATTTACACCGTGGGTCAAAACATAATGCAATTGCATAAATTAAAGGAATTTCTCTATAATAATTTAACCATTTTTGTTTCATGGCTGCTACAAAATCACCTAACAATTCATCAATTCATCATTCTCACATGTAGAAAATGCACCTACAATATTAAAAGCTTCTTCAAAAAATAAATGGGTGGTAGTAATAAATGCCAGATAAATTATTAGTATTATCATTTTGTATATGTCAAGTTGTGGATGCCTATACCAACGAGTCATGTCCAGTGAAGGGGGCTCTAAGGAGGGTTCTTCTCAATAGGGCAGAGATTTTCCAAGCGCAATTGCTCAGGGCGGCGAGGACGCGCCGAGTTTCTCAGGGCTAGAAAAAGCTTCTGCTCGCGAGTCCTTCTATCAACATGACTCTTCTATCACTCGCGAGGAACTCGAGACCATAACTAGGGCGTACGGTTTCCCTTCTGGATGTCGTATCATGGTTCCTACTCATTATGATCACGTGGTGCACCCTTCTGAGGGGTTTACAACGATCAGTCGTCAATATATAGATTTAGGATTTAGGCTTCCGGTCCCCCCATACCTGATCGACCAATTGAATGATTTGGAAATAGGCCATTTCTAACTCATGCCAAATTCCTATGCCCAATTGACCACCTTAGCTTGTATCTTTCTCAAGAATGGTCTTCTGCCACCGACCCCGAACATAATCCAAAGTCTTTTCTTCTTTAAATCCACTACCAGCCCTAAGGCCAAGAAACGGGACGGTATCTATTACATGGCCGCTAGTAACTTGCCCTACAAGACGTTCTTGCCAAAGAAGGTTGGGAAGTCAAATGTAGGGGATTATAAGTCCCGTTGGTTCTACGTGTCCTATCTATCTCTGTTAAAACTCGTCAATTTTGATTTCACCCTCAATCCTGGTGAGCATATTTCTGCTCGCTGCTCTTACATGCATGTGTCATTTTTTCTATTGTTACTAATTTTTCTTCCTTTATGTACAGCTGTTAACAAGGGCTCAATCGACATTTCGAGCGAGGAATTAGGAGCGCTCCAGAAATTCTCTAAGGTAAAAGATCCTTCAGACGATTAAGTTCCAGTGAACTACTTCTTGAGGGATTACGGGCTTGCTCCTGGGGTTGGAACAAAGCCTCTCAGTTTAGCATCAGACATCGGAGTGCGAAAGAGTTAAGAGATCCTCTTCTGTCTTTGCAGGACCCGACGAAGGTGCTTATGCCCCTATTTCAAAAAGCCCAAAACCATGGTGCATCTTCAGATGGATTCTCCTCCAGCCCTGTCAGTGGTCGAAACGAAAGAGCTCGAGGTAGAAATAACAGGTTCTAAGGGGCCCTCAACCCAGACGACAGAGTCATCGCATATAAGGGCCGCCACGTCTACTAAAAAGCAAAGGGTGAAATTCAAGACCGTGTGGAAAAAGCCCTACGAGGTATATACTCTCACTAAAGGATTCAGTTTACTAGGGAATCCCAATTCCCGAAGATGAGCCAACAAGGCCTTCAAGGGCTGAGGACAAAGGAAAGAAGGTCATGGAGCCTCCTGCGAAACGTCAAAAGTTTAAGGGCAAGAGGCCTATTACAGGAGGGGTTGACGAGGAGCAGGCCTATGAGGCTGATACGGAGGAATACTTCAGTGACCTATTGGACCAACTGCTAAAACTGCTGGGGCTTGACAAACTAGAAGTTCATCAAAAACATGTTCGCGGTTCGCGCGCTATAATGTGCTGGTAAACTCTAACCTCAACTTTGTAACTTGTATTATCTTCATACCCACTGCTGACATATTTTCATTTTAGACTTCTTTGGCACTGTTGAAAATGCGTAGAGACTTTCTCAACCTGGCGGGGGAGAAAGCTTCGCTTGAGGGGACGAATAAAAAGCTTGAAGCTAAAAACAAGAAGCTCAGGGAGGAATCTGAAGCTGCCAAGAAAACTCTTTACAAGCTCGAACAGAAACTCGAAGACGTTGAAGAGTCCTTGGCTCATGAGAAGAAGCTTCGGGACATCACTACCTCCTCGCTCAAATAGGCCACTAAGGATGTAGACAAAGTCACATAGAAGGCTATCTTGCAAAAGAGGTGGGCCATAGATGCCGAGAATAAGGCTGACTCGATGATGTAGGACTTAAACACAGTAAGGGGTAATCTTGCTTGTACTGGGGAATCACTCAGTCAGGCAGAGGCTTGGGTTGTGCAGGCTCGGAATAAGGCAATTGAGAAGACGAGCAACAAGTTCCTATATATACTCTGGAAAAACCATCCTAAGTTGGACATCTCCTTTTACGGAGAAGAGGCAGTGAAGAAGGGGAAGAGGTACGCGACTCTCATTTTTTAAGAAGCCCATATGAAGACCGCGAAGCCTATTCAAAAGGGGATTATTCCTACAGCTCCTAAGAAGAGTTATACGTCTTCAACTGCTCAAATCGGCATCCCTCAGGCCTAAGGCGGTTCCTCTTCAAGTCCTCAGGAGTTGGTGCCAGGTGGGTAACAGGGATCATCTTCACAAAGAGCCCCTAGTGAAAAGGATCCGAAAAGTACTTCTGCCGATTCTTCTAAAGCCCCTTAAAGTAGTTGAATACAACTTTTGTCCCCCCTACTGATAGCGTTTATCTTTGAACATCGATGTTGTTAATACTATTTTCTTTTGATTTCATAATTCTTTACTCTTGTTTTCAACAGCATGGGATTCCTGCTGATTTGCTTTGTTATTTTCTGAGCCTCATATGCATTGTCAGAATAAGTTGTGAGCATGTACACATAATAGAATAGGTAATAAATCGAGTAAACAACAAGCCTGACCGCTCGCATAAATACCTCCCAGGGGATAAAGTAAGGAAAATAATCTTCTGGGTTGCGAATGCACCCTCAAGCTTCTCAATAGATAGCCCTAATCATATCTTAAAGAGCATAAAGGAACTCCAGTAGTCGAATCAATAACTTAATTCCTCTTACTAAACAAACAGCATCTCATTATAAACAGTAGATCTGTTGGCTCGATTGTAAGCATTAACTAACAACAAATAACTCAGCTTGTGCTGCCGTGCAACTGTAGTATATATAACTTAGATAATATTGATGAAGTAATATGAGTCGAGAAGAAACCGGATGATAAATATGTGATGTTGTTCGTAGATCTTTTTTATCATTACCAAAACTGATAGAGGCTGTGCTCGAAAGGTAAGGACTCGAGCATCTACAGCCGGCCACACTCTAAGGTTAAACCTGAGCATCTACAACGGACTGCGCTCACAGGGGTCGATACCTGAGGTATACAACTTGTTGAACCTCTCAAGCTGCACTCACAAGATCAGAGCCTAAGCATTTACAGCGAGAGTTATGGAGGTTGAAACCTCGACTACGCTCATAGGGTCGTAACCCGAGCATTTACAACATATTTAGGGCTGAGCGCTCAGCGATTGAGCCTCTGTTATATTCTGTTCACGTACGACGACTCAGGTTGTGGGGTGTGTAGAACAACTTATAGAGGGGGAGGCCAATCTATGAACGGTAGTTAGGTGCGTAAGCTTGCGGCCGTTTTAACCCCTCTTACCTTGTAGGGCAGGTGTGGGGTCGGTATCCACTAATATTCAGCCCCTTATCCCTACAAGGTTAACAAGTGTTTGAGCTTTAAGCTGGCTTCCCACCTTTCACGGTTGTGTACCTCACACATAAGAACACACATGAGCATTTTGTGTTAGTGGTAATTCATAATAATAAATAAGGAGCTTTTATTGCGTATGTACATGATTAGCTCTACAGAAATAGCAGAATAGCAATAAAACTACAATGATTATGTATAATAGGGCCTTAAGTGAATAGCATTCCACGCCATTAGAAGTATTGTTCCACTCATGTCCGCAAGGTGGTAAGCTCTGTTTTTCAAATCTTCATGGATCACGTAGGGTCCTTACCAATTGGGTCCTAGCACACCTTCACTAGTTTTGTGAGCAACGGGTAGAATTTCTCGTAGTACAAGGTCACTTGGTTTGAACTGACGTACCCGAACCTTCTTGTTGTAGTGCCTTGCCATCCTCTACTCATAGACGACTACTTTGAGACGAGCAGTTTCCCTAGACTCTTCGAGCAGGTTTGAGCCAGCGGCCAGGAGCTTATCGTTTCCTTTGGAATTGAAACTCGCTCTTCGCTGATTGGAAACTTCAAACTCTGCAAGAATCATGGCCTCGGACCCGTAAACCATTGAGAAAGGGGTTTATCCTGTGGTGCTGCGAGTAGTTGTTCTGTAGGCCCACAACACATTCTGGAATTCATCTACCCACACTCTTTTTCTAGTTTCAAGCTTGGTCTTCAGAGTTTGCTTGATGATCTTGTTGACCGCTTCCACCTAACCGTTAGCTTGCAAGTGGTCTACTATCGAGAAACTCTTAGTAATGCCAAGGTTGCTGCAAAATTTCAGGACCTGCTCGCTCGTGAATTGGGTTCCATTTTCTGTCACGAGCTGTTGGGGGATACCAAATCTGCAAATAATATTGTCCCACACGAACTTTTCAATCTTCGTCGTGGAGATCTCAGCTAGTTCTTTTACTTCCACTCATTTCGTGAAATAATCGACTACTACAACAGCGTACTTGTAACTTGCTTGACCTACTGGAAGAGGCTCGATTCGGTTTATGCCTAGATAGCGAAAGGCCATGGGTTGATCATCTATTGGAGATAGGCTAATGGTGCTCGGAGAACTTTGAAAAATCTTTGGCACTTATCACATTTCCTCACCAAGTCGATGGCATACTGCTTCATGGTTGGCTAGTAAAATCCCTATCTGAGTGCCTTCTGGGCTAGGGAGAGTCCCTCAGCATGGTTACCGTAATGTCCCTCATAAATGTCCCTCAGTAATGTGGTGCAATCCAGCTCGTCGATACATCTGAGTAAAGGAGCCGAGAGGCCCTTTTTATAAAGAACATCACCATATACACGTACCTTGCTGCCCTTATTTGTAGGCGGTAGGCCTCCATCTTATCTTCCGGTAGCTTTCCCTCTTGCAGATAGTTGACCAGTAGGTTCATCCATGAATCTGTTGCCACTACCAGGGTCATTACTTCTGTACCGGGCTCAATACTTGGCTTTGACAGGAACTCTACGGGTACATTTTCAACAAAATCTGTGTCCTGAGCTGTTGCTAAGCAGGCCAATGCATTTACGTGGGAGTTCTGGGCGTACGAAATCTGATTCAACTCAAATTTTTCGAAAACTCCCAATGGCTCTTGAACCTTCTGCAGATAGACTGTCATTTTTGACCCTCTGGCTTGATACTCACCCCTTATTTGACAGACCACCAGTTGAGAGTCACTGAATATTCTAAGTCGCTCGACTTACATTCTCTTAGCCAAGCGAAGCCCTGCTAACAGCCCTTCGTATTCTGCCTCATTATTAGCTGCTCGGAAACCAAATTTGAGTGCGCAAAAGAACTTACTCCCGTTCGAGCTTATTAGCAGAATTCCAACCCTTGCGCTCCTTTCACAAAACGACCCATCCACAAATAGCTCCCAGTATGAACCTTCAGAAGTTTCAGCCTTGTCGTCCACAGGTCCGATAAACTCAACAATAAAGTCTGCCAACGCTTGCCCCTTGATCCCTGACCTTGGTTTGAACTCAATGTCGAACTGGATGAGCTCGATGGCCTATTTGGTGAGTCGGTCGAAAGTATCTGGTTTCTGGAGGATTTGCTTTAATGGATATTTCATCAGGACTTCAATTTTGTACGCCTAGAAGTAAGGGCTCAACTTCCTAGATGCCATCACCAGGTAGTACGTGAGCAATTCCATTGGGTTGTACCTTTTCTCGGCCTCTACCAACTTTTTGCTAACATAGTAGACAGGGACCTGAGCTCCATTTCCTTCTTCTCTTATCAGAGCCGTACTTAGGGCATGTTGGGATACCCCTAGGTAGACTGTTAGAGTTTCTCCTTCATTTCGCTTAGTCAGCAACGGGCTCATCCTATATATTCTTTTAGTTGCAGGAACGCGGCCTCGCATTTTTTCGTCCACCTGAAGTTCTTGGCCTTTTTCAGCACCTCAAAGAATGAAGTACATTTATCGGAGGCTTTGGATACAAATCTGCTCAAGGCAACTATCTGACCATTCAAACTCTGTATCTCCTTCACGTTGGTTGGTGATTTCATGTCCAGCAGGGCCTGGATCTTCTCTGGGTTGGCTTTGATCCCTTGGTTATTCACTATGAAGCCAAGAAATTTACCTAAGGAGACTCCGAAAGCACATTTGAGAGGGTTGAGTTTCATCTGGTATCTCTTTAGGATCTGAAACATTCTCTCGAGGTCCCACACATGGTTGGTAGCCTGCTCGAATTTTACGAGCATGTCATCCACGTACACCTCCATTGTTTTCTCGATTTAATCCTCGAACATCATGTTCACCAACCTTTGGTAAGTTGCCCCTGCATTTTTTAGTCCGAAGGGCATTACCTTGTAGCAGTACAATCACCAGTCTGTAATGAACGATGTATGCTCCTCATCTTCAAGATTCATATGGATTTGGTTATAGCATGAGTAAGCGTCCATGAAGCTAAGAAGCTCATGTCTAGCCGTCGCATCTACCAACTGATCGATTCTGGGCAGTAGGAAGCTATCTTTCAGACAGGCCTTATTTAAATCCGTGAAGTTTATAAAGGTTCTCCACTTCCCATCCTTTTTCACCAGTACGGAGTTAGCTACCCAGGCTGGGTACTGGACTTCTCGGATGAACTTATTTGCTAGAAGCTTGTTTACCTCTTCCTTTAGGGCTTGTAACGCTCTCGGTTCATCTGCCTCCTTTTTTGACAGACTGGGTTGTGGTGAGAATTGACGTTCAGCTTATGAGTCATTACATTCGGATCAATCCCTACCATATTCTCATGGTTCCAGGTGAACACATCTAGATTTGCTTTGAGGTAACCGGCTAACTAGGCCTTTATCTCCGGGATCAGGCTTTTACCTAGCTTGAGACATCTTATAGTATCTACCTCACTAACCTGGATGTCTTCAAGCTTTTCTACTGGACCTGTACTTTGGTATGCATCAAATGCCATGGGATCTAGATCATGGCTAATCCCCGATGAGGTGATCGCCTATAGCTCACGCCCTGAAGCCACATCCACCTTCTACCCTCGAACTCCTCTTCTTATCACATCTATATAGCAGCGACGAGCCAGAGACTGCTCGCCCCGCACACATCCTACCCCATTGGGAGTTGGAAATTTTATCGTGAGAGCCCTGTTGGAGGTGACCATGTCGAGGTTGTTCATGGCAGGTTTTTCCAACACTACATTTTATGTAGAGGGAGAATTTATGATGAGGAAATCTGCTAGTACTCTGGACTAATGAGCTGCATGTCCAAGGGTTAGGGGTAATCTTATCTGTCCGGCAGGAATCATCGAGTCTCCGACGAACCTATACAGAGGCTTGGAGGATGGTCTAAGCTGCTCGTCACCAATCCCCATTTGGTCATAGGATTCTTTATACATCACTTTTACTGAACTCCCCGTGTCAACTATTATTCTCTTGAGCACTGAGTTACCAATACGTGCTCGGATCACCAATGCATCGTTATGGGGGAGGCGAACGTCCCATACATCTTCCTCTGTGAACATAATGTCCTTAGACGTCCTTCTGGCTTTCTTTGTAGGGCCCCCTAACTCTCTTTGACCCACAGGTTGGACACGTCTGGCTTAACGCATAAACCATTATTGTGATCTATTAGACTCCCCCACCTCTGAGGACCCTTATAGATGGTATGAATTGTCTTAACAGAAGGTCCTTAGGTAGGGTCAGGCTTTGGCTGAGTTTGGATCAGTGGCTCCTATTGGCGTTAGTGGGGACGTTGCTGTTGTGATGGTAGCCCTGAGGGTCTCACAACATAATCCCTCAGACGACCATTTCTGATCATCTCTTCGATAGCGTCTTAAGTGCCCAACAGTCGAAGGTATTATGTCATACTTCATTGTGATAGGCACAGAACTTGCTCCTGTCTCTTCGTCCCTCAGGAGTCTGAATGGGGGTTGGTCGCCCGAAGTTCTCCCTGTTCCTTTCGGTCGTGAAGATTCTGTCTTGGGTATCAGACAAGACATTGTACGTATTGTAACGGCCTTGATACCGTGGTCGTTCCTGCCCCCGGTTACCCCTTGGTCTGGGCCAATTCCTAGCCTTCTTCGCAATCTGATTACTGTCTCTTCGGCCTCCAAGGCTGTTTCCCCCATTGCTCCTCTTCCTTCCCTGACTGGAACTACCAACTTCATCCTTTTGAGAATTGGCTTTTTTAGGGTTGATTGCTTCTTCCCACCTAATTTCTTTTTCTGCTCGCTCGTAAAATGCTCCTAAATCCTTTACTAGGGATTTGTAGATACTCTCATATAGCTTCTCATCTTTTGTCAAGCCCATCGAGATAGCTGTCAGTTCCCCCTCATCCGTCAGATTCTCTACATTTATCACCTCACGCCTAAATCTACTGATATAGTCCCTTAACAATTCACTGGGACGTTGGTAAATGGTAGCAAGATGGCAGGGTGGCGCGAGCTGCCTCTTCAATGCCTTATATTGGTTCAGGAATTTCTGTTGACATTCTTCCCAATTATTGATGCTATGAGGGGGAAGGTTCCTGAATCATGTCCGCGGAATATCCCCGAGTGTAGCTGGGAATACGCGACATTTTACGAGCAAACTAGTCGTCTGGAGATCCATCTAAATGTTGAAAGCGTCCAGGTGGTCAATAGGATCGGAGTTCCCCTTGTACTGAGGGATATTAGGAACCTTGAATCTTAGAGGAAACGACTCCAGCTTAACTTATGAAGCAAATGAGGTCCTCTCCCCGCTCCGGCCCCTTTGTTCCTGTATTCCGGGTCGCTCTTCAACTAACGGACCTTGTATTTCAGTTCTCCTGACAGTGGATTGTCTGTCCTGCCTACTTGAGGATCGATGGTCTCGAGCCCCCAGTCCTCTATCATTAAGCCTTGGCCTTGTCCAGTCTCCACAAGCCGGGATTTGATCATGGTCACGACCAGTTTGTTCTGACCGATGTTCATCGTGAGCTCATCGGAGCCGAGCGCTAGAGTGCATGCTTGAAGAATGGACTGACCCTTCTTGTATTGATTCCCTAACGTCTCTCTCATTCGTGTCAGGGTCTTCAGTGCGCCGTCCTCGAGGAGCATCCCTCCCTTGAGTGGCTTGGGCGGGGGGGGAGGGGGGGCGGGGTGGGGGGGGGGGGGGGGGGGGGGAGTCCTTGAGGAGCCTGGACTTGAGTCTGAATCAGCGTCCTGACTTCATTGGCTAGCTGTGCCATTGAGGTTTCTAACATCTCCTGTCGCCGCTGCAATACCTGTATAGCATCTCCTCCCGCAGTGTTAGGCACAGATTGACGAGTAGGAAGAGGATGTATACCTTGAGCATCCCTTGCTATGGGCACATTGGATGTCCCTATACCAACATCGGGTAGCCCTCCAGTAGACATAGTATGTTGTTGTTGGTCTGAAGCTTCTAGGCGGTCGTCCGTCATGTTAAAGTTCCTAGGAATCCTCCCTTTGACCATGGCGAATAATAAGCGAGCTCTATAAGCTAAGAAGAAAAAGGGTGGCAAAACTGAAGATAGGACCCTCATTCTAGCACCAAAAATGTTGACGTCTGGATTTGGATCCTAGTCAACGAGGTTCGTTTCTAGGCTCAAACTGCAATTTCGGATTGTGGATATTGAATATACGAGGTAAAGAAGTAAATGAGAGGAGGTCAGAGGCAAGGAGAAAGACATAAGGAGATTTTAGAGTGGTTTGGCCCAATTAGATACCTACATCCACTGTTCACTCTCTCATTATTTTGGCAGAATATCGGCCCTCAAAAGATTGTACATCATTTACATCGAAAATCCTCCTCTATTTATACAGAAAGGGGAGGTGCTATTGTAAAACGGAATAAAACAAAAGTATACAGTAAACTAAAATTATAATGATGAACTACATTTAATACGCCGATATCTCATTTAATGAGGCTAATAGTGCATTTAATGCAATCGAAAGTACATTTAATGTGGCTGAAACTGTCACCTTTGAGCTGTGCTCGAGTGTGATTTTAGACGGCTAATCTGTACAAATTAGGTGAGGCTACCGTAATCTTGGCTGTAATCTCTGGCAAAGATAGCGTGCATGGCACGCTTTGAGCTGCATCTTACATGGCGTCTTCGGCTTCTGCCGACTCGCGGTTTGGGAGGCATGGTGGAGATGGACTCTCCAGCGAACAGAATGTCCAGTTGAGCTGGCAAACAGATGAGTCTCTGACGGATTAGACACCTTAATAGTTAATGGGATATATCATGAATCAGTTCTCCCGTGACTAGACATAATGTTAGGCGAACAGTTTCACAAACGAGCAGGCATACGAGTATGTTTCAAACAACGCCGAGCAAACAAGTGAACAATTCTGAACGAACAAAACCAAGCAAAATAGATCTATCAATCACCCTTCGACCAACAGCTTAAGCGAATAGATTTGGCGAGCAGGCACAACGATCAGCCTAGGCAAATAGGCATAGCGATTAGCCCAGGTGAACAGGCATAGCAATTAGCTTGAGCGAACAGATATAGCGATTAGCCTGAGCGAACAGATATAGTGATCAACCTGAGCGAACAGATATAGCGATCAACTCAGGCAAGCAAACGCAGCGATCAGAATTAAGGATCAATATTGACCGCAATTGTATATACGACAACGAATAGATCACTAATCAGGCTACCAATACTATTCGCGAGTAGATTGACGATCAGCGGGGGGACTTGGGATACGAACAAAGTGGAGAGTCAATTTAACGAATAGATCTGTTGTCAGGAAGACAATCAGAAAGAATGACAGATTGTTGAGCCATTGGGCCATTGGACCTGTACTGTAGATCTTCCTTGGTCCAATCAACTTGATCGCTAAATTACCCATAACATCTTCCAACTAGTTGATCTCCCAAAAAAAAAAAAAAATGTCATTCTCAAGAGAAATTAGTGCTTGTCAAATATTTCTCAAAAACATTAAATTCTGCCATTAATGGGGTAGTTGTTATTGTGATTGTTGGTTCGCTTTAAAGTTTGTTATTATGAAGGTAGGTTTATTTTTAAATTTTGTCATTAATGAGGTTCTTGTTAATCCTTGCTCTGTTAGTAACCGTGATATTTGAAAAAGACCATTACTATCTCTCTCTTTTGCTGGTGTCTTCATTGTTGAGAAGGGTAGAACTTTGTTTTTCTTTATATGCAAGGGCATTTTTATATTAAAACGAAAATAGACACCATATAAACTCAAACTATTGATACAACAACAGTACCAAAAAGTCACCTTGTAATATCAAATTCGTTGCACCTAATTTGTCATAATACTATTTCCCATCATTTCCCTAGCCACACTAACACCACCACTTCTCTTGAAACTCACTTAACAATTATGAATGGCAAAATTAAAATATAAATTACTTACAAAAAAATTCAATTTTTTTAATCTAAATATAAACGTCTACTTGTTTCTAATGGTGTGAGTGATATCTGAATTATAACAAAATAATTATTATATCCATAAATTAATTTACTTTTCGAATCATATTGTTCTTTTGATGTCTCAATCATTAAAGCATATAATGTATCGTTTTGTTTATTTGTCTTCCTATGGAAACCAATGAATATGCTTGTATGCCTTTTTTCCTAAAGAAACTTTACCCATTATAAAAATATACACAACAACCATATATACCAATTATAAAAATCTACACTACAACCATATATATCAAATTCTTTGAAACTAATTGGTCTTAAAAAAAAAAAAATTGAAACTATTTTGTTGTTTCCCAGAAGAAATTGATACTTGTCCAATATTTCTCAAAAACATTGAATTCTGCCATTAATGGGGTGGTTGTTTTTGTGTTCGTTGGTTCGCTTTAAGTTTGTTATTATGAATGTTGGTTGTTATTATGAAGGCTCACTTAACAATTATGAATGACAAAATTAAAATATAAATTACTTAAAAAAAAAAATCAATTTTTTTTAATCTAAATATAAACGTCTACTTGTTTATAATGGTGTGAGTGATATCTGAATTATAACAAAATAATTATTATATCCATAAATTAATTTACTTTTCGAATCGTATTCTTCTTTTGATGTTTCAATCATTAAAGCATATAATGTATCGTTTTGTTTATTTGTCTTCCTATGGAAACCAATGAACATGCTTGTATGCCTTTTTCCTAAAGAAACTTTACCCATTATAAAAATCTACACAACAACCATATATATCAAATTCTTTGAAACTAATTTGTCTTAAAAAAAAAAAATTGAAACGTTTCCCAGAAGAAATTAATACTTGTCCAATATTTCTCAAAAACATTGAATTCTGCCATTAATGGGGTGGTTGTTTTTGTGTTGGTTGGTTTGCTTTTAAGTTTGTTATTATGAAGGTTTGTTGTTATTATGAAGGCTAGTTCACTTTTAAATTCTGTCATTCGTGAGGCGGTTGTAACTATACATGATATTTGTAAAAGACCGTTACTTTCTTTCTATTTGTCTGGTGTTTTCAAACTTTTCATTATTGAAAAAGGAAGATTTTTTTTTTTCCTTTATATGCAAGGGCATTTTTACCTTAATATTAAAATATTTATCATATAAACTCAAACTATTGATATAATAACAATGTCAAAAATCACCTAGTAATATCAAGTTCTTCAAAAATAATTTGTCATCAAACAATTTCCCATCATTTTTCTAGCCATACTAACACCACTTCCTTCTCTTGAAACTCACTTAACATTTATGTCTTATGGTTCCTTAAACAAAACAAATGGCTATAAATCTTAAATATAGTTGTATATTGTCACTGCTTTGTCAAAATATTTTAGAAAAAATCCCTAAAAAAAAAAAAAAAACCTAACATATGAAAATATGTAAATTTTACCACTCTTTGTTTCATATTTGTCCGAAATACCACTTGATATTAATAAAAATGGTCAAAATATCTATTGAAAGCGTATAAAATGATGAGAATGCTTTTGACAGTCACAAATTCTATTAGGTTAACATGGTTGGTTGTTTGACTCTAAGAGCAAAAACGGAAGCAATGAAAATGATTAAAATAATATTAATTAAAATATAAAAATTAAAATAAATAATATTAAATATAAAATTATAAAAATAAGATATTTTATTTTAAAATAAATAAATAAATAAATTTTTTCCTTACAATTCTCTCTCTCTTGCTCTCACTCTTTCTCATCTCTTCCTCTTTTTTCTCTCTATCTCTCTTTCTCTATCTTTGGCTAGTGAT
Source organism: Dimocarpus longan (assembly GCA_022984855.1). Classification (NCBI taxonomy): domain Eukaryota; kingdom Viridiplantae; phylum Streptophyta; class Magnoliopsida; order Sapindales; family Sapindaceae; genus Dimocarpus; species Dimocarpus longan. The sequence goes on from CM041013.1 coordinate 9,907,751, forward strand.
GATGGTGGCAAAAATCTCAACAGTGACGAGAGCGTAGTGGAGGTTCTAGTCTTTACCATGGTGGTCTCCAACCATCCAAGACCTGAATCTCCATTGTCCACCGTCGGAGACCTAGGTTCTTTCTCTCTCGATCTCTTACCTACCCCTCTCTCTCTCTCTCTCTCTCTCCCCCCTCTTTTCCTCTCCTTTGTCTCTATCTTCGATCAATTTCTTCTCCAATCAATGATGATGGAGGCGGTGGCGTTGTGGGTTTGATGACAAACCTAATGGTTTGGTGTTTGGTTGTTCATGATTGATGGGTGGGTTTAGTGGTTTGGTGTTCGGTGATTCATGATTGGTGGGTCAATTTGGTGGTTTAGTGTTCGATGATTGATGATTGGGTTGATGAATTTTCTTGGGTGGGATTGATGATAGATGATGATGGTGGTTTCCAGTTGCTGGAAACCTAAAATTTTTGGGTTTCCAGTCGTTAAAAACCTAGAAATGGGAAGAGAAAAGAGTGAGAGAGAGAGAGAGGAAGGAAAAAAAGAGAAAGATTGATAATGATGAAGATGAAGGTTGAATATGAGGACGGTTCATGGCTGGTAGGGATCCAGATTGAATATCCATTGTTCATCCAACACACCAAATTAAAAAATAAAAAATATATATAATTGAGAAAAATGATGGATGGTGGAGATTCAATTTGGATTTTTATTTTTTTATTTTATTTTTTAGTTTAGTGTGTTGATCTATACCTTCTATCTCATGGATGAATGATGGAGATTAATTTTTATTATTTTTTAGTTTTAAATATTTTTATTTTTATCAATTTTTTATTTTTTAATCTGGTGTGTTGATTTCCATAGTTTATCTATGAGATAAATGGTGGAGATTGGTTTTTATTAATTTATAATTTTTTATTTTAAAAGACTATTTTATGATTATTATATTTTTTAATAAAAATTTTAGGGATAAAAATGTCTTTTTAACTTTTGTTTAATTTTCTGTTAACTTTCTAACTTTTGTGAGATTTCAAATAAAAATGAAATAATGAATGATAAAACGAGATTGTTTTGTACGTGAGACGGGTTTTTGGGATTTTCCCAATATTTTACAACCATTTGATGTAGTTGAAATTTGCTTGGTAGATTCATCATTATGTGATCGTGCTATCCTAAGAAACGCATATATTGATGTGTACTGCACACTCCTCACTCATAGTGCCATTCAAGCTACTATGGCTAGGTATACAAGTTTCACGGTTAGTCCTATTAATAGGAGACATGCTTGTATACTATTTCACATAAATTTTTCCTTCATTTAATGTAATTATCTTAATAACCTACATTGTTTTATTTTTGTTTACAAAGTTGAAGCAAAAGCGAAATCAAAATTTTTAGTTTTTTAGGTTTACCATTGTTGACACTCAATTTTGGTCAACTTGGTTCTCCAAGCCCAACTCCTGCGACACAACAAATCTCATACAAAACAAGTATTATGGGACCAAAACAAATAGGACACAGCAAGACTTTTACGTGGTTCGGCGAAAAACAATGGCCTACGTCCACGACAATTACCCCATCTCTCTCTCGGAGTAATTATATTTTTTATTTTACTCTGTCCTTTACATTGAATTCTACCTTCTATTTATAGTAGAGGTGTTACAGTCAAAATAGGCTTAAGAATCTTACAGATAAAGCAAAAAATAATATACATTAATTAAGATAATATCTTTCGAGATTATCTCTTCCACATATATAGTAATTTCCAAGAGTATCGAGATTCAATTTGCATGAAAATAAGCAAGTCGACTCCTTTTTTGTTTCCAATTGATTCTCCTTCCAGAAGGTCAATTGGTCAGCTCTAGCGAACAGCCTTTTTTGCGACCAGACGCTGCGTTAAACGAGCAAACTACTTCAAGAATCATATGCTCCTATTGCCGAACAGACATGCAGACCTGACCGTTTCTCTGGCTATCGTATAGTCTTCCTGATCGCTAGAACTATCGAGTACATGAGCATACTTCCTGGTCGCTATGATAGCTTCTAAAGGGCACTCATTGAATAGCCTTTTGATTACGAGCAGATTATCCTTATGTCTTTGTCCACCAACTTGATCTTCATACAACCACCATACACTTAACGTTCTAACATAATCATCCGCATGATTAGGTGTGCTCGGGCATATCTTTTACTGAATGGTTGTACCTCTTCCTTTGACTTCTGACCATCTTGACCAGTATTTCCTGGGCTTTTCGATTCAATGGGCCTTCTTTCTTGGGCTTTTATATTGTACTTAAATGCCCACAACATTAGCCCCCTTGCTTTTAGTACATTGTTTGCACTGAAAGCAACATTCTTACTTTTAGGGTTCTTTTAGCGGGACATTGACCGTCACTTCTTTTTTGAATATCACTCTGTTTGCACCACGTGGCATTTCCCCAGGTGTCGGCTTCTTGAACTCCAAGCGTCGCTTTCATTACTGCATGCATTAAATGCGCGTCTTTTCGATGGCTGCACATGATGATGATTTTTTTAGTTTTTCGCGCCAAATTGTCAAATTATTGACGACGATTTGGGCGTTTTGGTCTGACGGTTGGGGTTTCGGGACATCAACTATATATCACCCTTTCGTCGCTCCATTTTCGCTTTTTATCATTCGCTTTTGTAAACAGACGCTCTGCTGTTCTCGTTTGCCACCGTCTTCCTGTAGCTTCTTAATCATTTCCAGCAAAACTCTCCATACCCAAGGTAACTTTTATTTTATTTTTTACTATGATTATTGTTTGTGTGTACTTGATTGCTTGAGTATAGGTTCTTGTTTGCAAGCTTTTCGCTACTTCTTAACATGATTTTACTTAAGGAATAGACAATCATGCTACTACTTCAAGTTATGCCTATGCATAACATCTCTTGTTGGTATTCATCTGTTTTCCTCATCATGGTAGATTTAAAAGTCGATTAGCTTGTTCAACATTCCTGTAATCTGTTGGGTTTATAAATAGGGTTTTCCCTATGCCCAACAGCCCCCTTTCATGCATAGGGGTACCCTTAAATACTGAGTTCTGTTATGCTTTCTGTGACCTGATGTCCCTGTTGCTTTTGTAGATGTCTGGTCGTAGTCGTCGCGGTCATAAGGTGGGGTCCACCGATGCAACCTCCAAGGAGGAATTTGATCGAGTCGGGGATACTAGTAACGCTACCTTACAAGGTGGTGGGGCTGTTTCAGCCCCTTCTGATCGTCACACTTCCTCTGCTCGCATTCTCTTTTTTCGATACGAGTCTTCTCTTAGCCTTAGTGACCTTGAAATTATTGCTGAAGGCTTTTCTTTGCCTAAAGGCTATCGAGCTATGGTGCCAAAGGCTTCTGACCATGCGGCATTTCCTCCTAAAGGTTTCTTTGCTATTAGCCACCAACACATAGAAGCCGGCTTTAGATTCCCGGTTCTTCCTTACCTGGTCACTCTTCTGAATGACCTTAACTTAGCCCCTTTTCAACTTACTCCTAACTCTTATGCTCATCTTACTACTTTGGCTTCAATTTTTCTTAAAAACGGTCTTCCTCCTTCGACCCCTACCATGATCCATCATCTCTTTCTGTTCAAGAGTACTACAGGCCCAAAATCTGATAAGAAAGATGGGTTTTACTATACCTCAGCCCGAAAATCCCCTTTCAAAGTAAACCTTCCTTAAGGAGTTGGAAAATCCAACATAGGAGACTATAAGTCACGATGGTTTTATGCGTCGTGCTTGTCCTTATCAAGTCTAAAGAATTTTTCCTTTTGCCTTTCTCCCAGTAAGTGTATTTACATCTATAATTATTTTATTCACATTCTGCTTGTTACTAATGTTCTCCTTATGCAGATGTTTCCCGGGGCGAAATTCCTTTATCAGATCAGGAGCTTTCTTTGTTGGAGATGTTCTCAGATGTGAAACCCCCTTCAGACGATCAAATGCCTTCCGAGCACCTATTTCAACTACACGGTATTGCTCCCCCGATTGACCAGGAACTATTAGACAAAAGTTCTGATTTAAGCTCTCACGAGGAGAAAGAAATTCTTTCTACTTTTGAGGCCTCCGGACAAGAAATTCCACATCCAGCGAATACATCGATTCCGAAAATGGTGAGGCTTCACTTCGAGCAACCTTTACCCGGTTAGACTTCTGCCTCCAAGAAATCCGATCAAGCAGCTAGAGGTTCAGACCCTCCCTCTGCTGCTGAGGTTTCTCCAGAATCACCTCTCTAAAAAGATTCTGATGCATCTCCTGTTCGCTCTATGAGACAGAAATCCGTGGCTAGGAAATCTTCGAACAAAGACGTTCGCCGAGGTGCTACATCTTAATCTGCTCCTTCTAGCAGTTCACCAGCTGCTCGCCCTCAAAATGTAGATAAGGGCAAAGGGATCGCAGACTCAGAAACAGAAGAACCACCTACCAAGTGCCAAAGAACGAACGAGACAGATTCTGACGCTGAGGAGCAAACCCACGAATTTGATGCAGGGATATACTACAACGATCTTTTAGATCGTGTACCGCAATTCTTGGGAATAAAGAAACCGGCCCTTTACAAAGAAGAGCTGAAGACGAGAGGCTCATCAACTATTTGGGATTCCACAATATGCTTGTAAGTTTTATTTTTTTATTGTTATTGCTTCCTTCTTCATTCTTCCTGTCTTGAGTAACACTTTGTTTCAGGCGTCCATGGCGTACATGAAGCTTTTAAGAGAAATCGCGGATTGGCCCGAGGAGAAGGCTACCATGGAGGCCACCATCAATTCCTTGGAAGATGAGAAGAATAGGATGCAAGGAGAGGTGAGCTCCTATGAACTGGAGCTTGAAAAATCAAGAGAGGCCTTCCGTGATTTGGAGCGAGAAAACGAGAAAATTATTAGTCAGAAGCTCGAGCTGCGGGAGACCATGAATATGCAAAACGAGCAGATTATTTTCAGGGACAAAGAGATTGAGAAATTGAAGCATGCTCTTCATTTTGCTCAGGAGTCGAAGCAAAAATTGAAAACAGAAAATAAGGAGCTAAAGGGGAAGTCATCTTCGCGCGAGCATGAGCTGGCTGAAGCTAAAATGATTATGGAAACGATGAGATAGGAAACGATCTCTCTCAAGGAACAGATCGCTTCAGAGCGGGAATGTACTGAAACATTGGTACAGGAAGCAGAGGAGAGAACAGGGAGCTTGTTTTTGTACAATTTGTGGTGCAAACGTCCAGATGTGGATGCCTCATTTTTTGGTCCGGAGGCAATAGCAGAATAAAGTTGTACGCACAACAGGCTCAATCAAAAGCCAATCCTCTGGCTTCCTCATCCGGTCATCCCCCTGATGGTGCCGCTTCTTCTCGTACAGGATCTTCTTCCAGCTCTTCTCGCCCAATCAACATAGATGATAGCGGGGCATTTGGCCAGCAGAATTTTCCTCCTGTTTAGGGATTCTTGTCTTTTTGTAACAAATTTATATTATTGACAATTTTATTCGATTTAATGAATTATTTGCCATTATTTCCTTTTTTTTTTTTTCGCATCTACGTTGATGGCCTTGTTTAATCGTGTAAGCTAGAATCAATGATCAACTTTATTTGAGCAGAGTAAGTGTGGGGACGGCTACTGTGCCGAAATTGTCCTTTTTCAAGGCCCCTTACCTCTACTCGGATGAGTATCCAGTCAGCTAACTTGCCTTTTATACAGTTTTCTTTGTACTTGAGTAGAGTAAGTGTGGGGATAGCTAGCGTGCTGAAATTATCCTTTTAAGGCCCCTTACCTCTGTTCGTTTAAACCTACAGATCAAATGTTCCTCCCAGAGGTTGTTTGCTCACAGGTTACATAGATCTTCCAAGGTTATTTCATAAGCCCCCAGGCCATTAGCATCCCTTCCAGAGTGTCTGGTTACTCACAGGCAATGCTAAGGTCTTCCAGGACGTTTTAGCTCACAGATAATAATTACACCTTCCAGAGCCCGGTTACTCACAGGTGGTAATCATACCTTCCAGAGCATTTTGCTTACAGGTGTCAATTGAACCTTCCAGAGTCTACTCACTCACAGGTATCAATTGAACCTTCCAAAGCATGAGTAGAAATCATAATCAGCTGCATGCGAAACGATCAAGCATTGCCATTTGAAGAAAATCTTTATTGACTCAACTGCATTCATACGAAACAAGAATAACAAATTATTGAAACAAAAACTAAATCACTTAAACATAATATGGTCGCAGGTTCTCAGCGTTCCATGCTCGAGGAACTTCTGCTCCTTCCAGGTTAGTCAGGTGGTAGGCTCCATTCTGTAGATTATCTTTCACAATATAAGGTCCTTCCCAATTTGGACCAAGCGTCCCATCGCTAGACTTTCGAGCAGCAGGTAGAACAAGGTGTAAGACCAAATCTCCTACTTTAAACTTTCGGGTGTAGATCTTCCTATTGTAGAACCTGGCAACCCGTCTCTGATAGACAGCAATCCTCAATTGGGCTTCGTCTCTTGCCTCTTCCACTAGGTCCAAACTAGCCGCTAGTAAATGGTTGTTGTCGTCCTGGTTAAACGTTGTTCTGCGCTGACTAGCAACCTCATATTCAGCAGGAATCATTGCTTCCGAGCCATAAACCAACGAGAAAGGAGTTTCTCCTGTAGTATTGTGAGCAGTGGTTGTGTACGCCCATAATACTTTCTGCAGCTCATCTACCCAAGCCCCTTTCCTTGCCTCCAGCTTAGTCTTTAAGTTTTGCTTGATGATTTTGTTGACAGCTTCCACTTGCCCGTTAGCCTGCAGGTGATCTACTGCTGAGAAACTCTTTTTAATCCCAAGATCCTTGCAAAACTTTTGAAACTGATCACTGCTGAACTGGGTTCCATTGTCTGTCACGATCTGCTGTAGGATTCCGAACCTGCAAATAATATTTTCCTAGACAAATTTCTCGACTTTGGCAGAAGATATTTCAGCTAACTCCTTTGCTTCTGTCCATTTTGTGAAATAATCCACTGCTACGATGGCGTGCCTACACCTTCCTCAAGCTACGAGAAGAGGTCCAACCAAGTCCATTTCTCATATAGCAAATGGCCATGGACTGACCATCTGTTGCAAAAAGGTTGGAGGGGCTCGAGGTATGTTGGCAAACCTCTGACACCTGTCGCATGTCTTGACCATTTCAATCGAGTCCTTCTTCATCGTTGGCCAATAGTACCCTTGTCGAAGAGCTTTCTGGGCTAATGATAGCCCTCCGGCGTTGTAAACCCCTATATTCGATTTTATGTTTCCTAGCCTTAGAAATTAAGTTATCGAATAAAAAGGACAAAATGGTCATTTAGTGAATAAAAATATATATATAATATAAATGGATGGCAAGATTGTAAAACTTTAGTTTAGTAAGTTAATAATTCAATTATATGAAAAAAAAAATGAGACAAATGATCATTGATTTTTATTAGTAAATAACATAACTAAGGGCAATTTTGTAAATCCAACAAGTCAATAGAGGATATGGTGGTCATTTAGCAAAAAGGTGGCCATATAATACACCACTTAGTCACTTTTTCATTCAAAATGAAGAAGTAGGCATGAGAAACAAAAATAGAAGAGAGAGTTGAGAGGGAGAGCATGAGATGGAAGGAAATTAGAGGGGGAGAAGAACAAGTGATATTTTCAACCAATTTTCAAGCTTCCAAGCAATTGTTCTAGTTGATCCCAAGCCAAAACATCAAACCCTAAGCATAGATAAGGTAAGATCTCATCTTCTCCATAGACTTTAATGTGGTGGAAATGTGTAAAAGCATGATGTTGGGTTTGTGTGACATGATGATGGATTAGTTTGTTTACTTGATGTGTTATTGGTGAGATTTTGATGTAAATCAATGTTATAGTTATAAGTTGTTAAAAAGGGAACTTGAATGATGTAAAAATGGTAGGTTAGGGTTATGGGAGAAACCCTAACTTGTGATTTAAATTGTTAGAAAAGCAAAAGTGGTTGTAGATTAAGTGTTTGATGAAAAACTTATGAGAGAAAGTTTTGTAAAAACTTGAAAGTTTTACTCTAGAATGAGTGTGTGGGTGTGTTATGGCTGTGAAGATCAGTGGAAAACCTCTGAGATTAGATGCTTTTGAACCCAAATTTTACCATAAATAAGATTAGGAAGATAAGTAGAAAAGATAGAAGTTCAATGGAAGTGGTTTTGAGCATATTAGAAATCCCGAGCTTAATGAAGGGTCAGTAGAGACCTGACTTGTTTTAGCTTATTTGGGGTTGTTCTACACCTCAAAACATGCCTCGGGAACATAGAAAACCATAGGAATTGGAACGGAATCATTCCGATAAAAATTGGCGAAGTTATGGCCAAAATAGTGCGCGTAGAAAGTGTCATAGAGTAAAAGTGGAATCCCGAGCTCAAACCATGAGCTAGAGAAAACCTGACCAAGTCTGACATGTATGGGGGTGTTCTACACCTCAAATGATGCCTAGGAATGATATAAAAGCATAGAAATTGGAATGGGATCGATCCGATAGAAACTGACGAAGTTATAGCCAAAATAGTGGGCGTAGGAAACCGAGATGTGTAATAGCGATGCAAATGCATTCGTTGATGCCCAAAATAGATGTATTCGGTCATAATTAGGTAAAAGAACCTTAGATACGAAAGAAAAACCATCGTCGCTTGTCCGATGTAAAAACTCGCTTTGAAAAGTGCCCAAAATGGGGCGTTTTGCCTAGATTGACATAGCAAACGATGGAGTTTCTCGACAAAACTTTACGGGCGACTTAGTTATGCGATAAGGAGACGCTAGAAAAAGGAACGGAGGTGAAACCATGGCTAGTTTCAATTCTATTTTTCGTGGTCAACCGTATAGTTAAAAAGTTGACTTTTTGTTTTAAGCTTCCGGAGACCAAACGAAACATAGGGGGATGATCCTAGGGGTCTAGAAGTAAGACTTTTACAAAGAAACCAAATTTTGAGAGCCTCGATCGAGTCAAAAATCGAGTTGGGAAAGTGTGGTGTAGTGAGTTTTCAATGTATTGGAAACTCTATTTTTATTAGTTTTAGCTAAGAAAGTGAGTAAGTTATAACGAGACTATGATGTGTAGGTGACGAGCACGCGGACGAGACGCGAGAGGCTCTTTGAGGCATTGAGAGCGTTGGGATCGAGGTAAGTGTCCTTCACTTCACTTACATCTAGTTGATTTCCCTTTATATGGCAATGATAAAATATATTGTTTCAAAGAGTTTTGCAAAATGGTTTTCCAAAATCATAAGTTTTATGTTGAGTAATGAGTTATGCCTAGAATCTAGAAATGAGATTCGAAGGTGAAAGTAAGTTGCAAAAAGGCTTAAAAGTAAGGCAAAGTAAAGTTGAATTTAGACCCATGTGCATGTTGTGCTACGATGTAGAAAATTCCGTATCTAATTGTAAGTGATGAGTAAATTGCACTACAAAATGCAATGTAGAAAATTCTGCATGTAGTTGCATAAAGTATAAGTTATTGGCACTACAACGGCGATGTAGAAAATTTCGCGTTGTGGTTACCTAGAGTTGAGAAAGTTCGCCCTACGTCGCGATGTAGCAAATTCCGTGCGTAGTGGCTTTGCACATGGTTGTCTTATGAGAAATGGTTTTCAAAAGAAAAAAAATAATAATCAATTATTTTCTAAGTAATGTCTATGCGAAGTTATACCTTTATTTATATATTGCCTAACCTCTCTTTGTTTTGTGTAGCTTGTATATTTTAGTAGACGTTGGCACGGACGCTCTTGCATCAAAGACCTTATTTTGATTAACTTTAGGTGGGGAAAATAATGAGACGAACTATATGGATATTAATGTATTTTGACATTGTGTACATGTGTATATGTGGAATCAAATAACTATGTGTTGACAAGAGATACTTGACAGATTATAAATCATATTTTGATATGTATATATAAATGAACCATTGCACTTGATATGCACATATTGCACAAGGTACATATTTCATATAAGTATGAGTTGTTATATGTCAATTACATATGTGAATTATGTTGTAAAAGAATTGCATGTTTGTGAAATGAATGAAAAATGCATGTTTGAGATTGAAAGAAGTTGGATAGTGATCAAAATAGTTCGAAGTGTATTTCTTATGCAGGTTGATTTTGGAAATGTTAAACTTACAGCCGTTATGCTGTCCGATTTTTATAAAATTAGTTTTTAATCAAACACGAATAATTCACACCGTTTCAACTATAGTTATAAGAAAAAAAAAATTGCTTACAACTAGTAAACCGGTTAATTTAAAGTAAAGGGGTTCGCTTCACGGATTTCCCCAAGCCGACAAGTCGGGTTCGGGGAGTCCGTTGAAGTGTCCGGCAGGATCCTCCAGACAAGAGCTTAGAAAAGGTCTGGCTCGGGTCCTGTCAGGCGTGACTACCACAGTGCCCAACATGTATTTCGTTCAACATGACCTGACAATCCAAGCCGTCGATGCATCTAAGTAACGGAGCTGAGAATCCCCTTTTGTATAGTTCATCGTCATAGATGCAGTACCGGGCAGCTCGCGTTCGAAGACGACAAGATTCTAATTTTCCTTAAGGTAACTTTCCATTTTGCAAATATTCCACCAGTGGATTCATCCAGGAGTCCTGTGCCACCATAATCGACATCAACTCATCTCGTGACTCCGTGCTGGGAACGAGCAACACCTCTATTGGTACATCTCCCATGAAATCTGCATCTTTGGCAGTGGCCAAACGAGCTAATGCATCCACATGAGAGTTTTATAATCGCGGAACATGCTATAATTCGTACTTCTCAAACCCTTACAGAAGTTCTCGAACCTTTTGCAGATAAATGGCTATTTTTGATCCTTTGGCTTGATATTCTTCTCAGACTTGGCATACAACAAGCTGGGAATCACTATAAATCCTTACCCGTTCTGCTCGTACCTCTTTGGCCAATCGTAATCCTACCAACAACGCTTCATACTTAGCTTCATTGTTGGTGGCCTTGAATTTGAATCTTAAGGCACACAAAATTCTATGACCTTCTGGGCTAATCAACATTATGCCGGCCCCAGCTTTTTGCTCGCTCAAGGAACCATCTACATACAATTCCCAGAATGGACCTTTCGAAGACTCGGGTTCATCATTACTCGGCCCTGTGAACTCTACCACAAAATCTGCTAGTACCTGCCCTTTGATTGTCGTCCGAGGTTTAAAGTCTATTTCAAATTGGGTGAGCTCAATGGCCCATTTTAGTAAACGACCAGAAGTGTCAGGCTTTTGAAGAACCTATTTTAGTGGGTATCTGGTTGGAACTTCGATGGTATGGGCTTCAAAGTAAGGGCGAATCTTCCTCGATGCTATCACCAAACAATATGTGAGTTTTTCCATGAGCGTATATCTAGTTTCTGCATCAAGCAACCTTTTACTAATATAGTACACGGGAAGTTGCCTTCCATCTTCTTCACGAATCAGGGCCCCACTAAGGGCGTGTTGGGAAACTCCCAAATAAACAACTAGTTTCTCCCCTTCTACTGGCTTGGATAGTAAAGGTGCTGGGCCCATGTATTCCTTTAGTTGCTGAAAGGCTACTTCACATTCTTCAGTCCATTGAAAGTTTCTAGCCTTTTTCAACACATCAAAAAACGGAATGCATCTGTCTGTCGACCTGGATATAAACTTGCTCAGGGCAGGGACTTGACCGTTTAGGCTCTGCACTTCCTTGATCTTAGTGGGTGATTTCATGTCAATGAGGGCTTTAATTTTCTCAGGGTTTGCTTCGATCCCTCTACTGTTGACCATGAATCCTAAAAACTTGTCGAAGGCTACTCCAAATGCACATTTCAAAGGATTCAACTTCATTTGATACTTACGCAAGATCTGGAACATCTCCCCTAAATCTCGCACATGTTTGCACGCTTGTTTGGATTTTACCAACATGTCATCAACATATACTTCCATTGTTCCCCCAATAAGACGTTCGAACATCATATTCACCAACCGTTGGTAAGTTGCTCCTGCATTTTTTAATCCAAACGGCATCACCTTATAACAATAAAGTCCCCGATCAGTAACGAAGGAAGTGTGCTCCTCATCGTCGGGGTTCATTAGGATCTAGTTATACCTCTAGTAAGCATCCATGAAACTGAGGAGTTCATGTTCAGTAGTACCATCAACGAGCTGATCAATCCGAGGCAAAGGAAAACTATCTTTTAGACATGCCTTATTCAGATCGGTGAAATCGATACATATCCTCCATTTTCCGTTCTTCTTTTTTACTAAAACAGGGTTCGCTACCCAGACTGGGTAGTGAACTTCCCTGATAAATTTGTTCCCCAGAATTTTTTCTACTTCTTCCCTGAGCGCCTCATTTTACTCCTCCGTCATTGGTCTTCTCTTCTGATGAACTGGCTTGTAGAGAGGATTAATGTTCAGCTTATGTGACATTACGTCTGGGCTGATTCCTACCATGTTTTCATGATTCCACGCGAAGACATCCAAATTTCCTTTCAAGAATTCAACGAGTTGTTCTTTAATGCCTGGGAGTAGATTTTTCCCTATCTTCAAACACCGTCTTGTATCCTGCTCGCTAACCTGCACATCCTCCAATTCTTCCACAGGGCCCGTTGCTCGATCTTCATCTATTTCTCTTGGATCCAGGTCCTGACTGACTCCTGTAGTGCTGACTGGTTGTTTCTTTCCCTCGGTCACCATGTTGACCTTTTTTCCTCTGACCCCGGGCTTTTCTACATATTTATAGCACTTTCTCGCCACTTCCTGTTCTCCTCTAGCACATCCTACCCCATTCGGAGTAGGAAATTTAATAGTGAGCGTTCGGGTGGATATTGCTACGTCGAGGTCGTTCATGGCTGCCCTCCCAAGGATAGCATTGTACACTAAAGGACAATCAATAACTAAGAAATCGGCCATCGTGAGAGCTTGTCTATCTGAGTCCCCTATAGCGAAGGGAAGTCTAATCTGCCCCAGTGGTACGATTGCATCTCCTGTGAAGCCGAAAAGGGGCTCTGGAGATGGAATCAATTGCTCAGATGCTAAACCCATTTGTTCGAAACAACCTATGTACATCACATTCACTGAGCTGCCTGTATCCATCATTATCCTCCTTACTTCAGCACTGCCGATTCTTGCCCTGATGACCAGCGCATCATTATGGGGCTAATGCACACCTCGAGCATCTTCTTCATTAAACATCATGCCACTAGAAGTTATTCTGGCTTTCTTAATCGGTCCTACCCTTTCATTTGGACCCGTTAGTAGGATACGACTGGCCTCCTGCACATAACACTATTGCGATCTGTTGGATACTCCTGCGAGGTGCGGTCCTTCATGAATAGTAAAGATGGTCCTAACAGCGGGTAGGTGGCCTTGATAAGCCATTTGCCGTGGTTGTTGCTGGGCAGGTTATCGAGATGTATCAGGGTGTTCTTGTATTGGTTGATGCCCTTACGGTGAATGCTGATTTTCTGATTGCGTCACATACTCCCTCAAGTGACCTCTCCTAATCAATTCTTCGATCGCATCCCTGAGTTCCCTGCACTGAGAGGTATAGTGTCCATTTTCTCTGTGATAAGCACAATATTTCCTTAGATCTCGGAATCTCCTCGGGATATTTGTGGGACTCGGCTTCCCAAAATTTTCCCGTCTTTTCTCTGCTTCAAAGATTCTGTCCTGTCTGTCGGTTAAAATACTGTAATTCTGATAGCGATCTCTTGATGGAGATGTCTTTCTTCGAGACTCATTTTTTGACCGTTTCGCTACTTGATTACTGGAGCGATGTTTATGACCGCTCTCTTTGTTTTCACGCTGACCCCTCTTTCTTCCTTGGCGTGAATTGCTCACTCTGTTTTTCTGCTCGCTAGACTTCTTCTGACAGAATGTGTCTTCCCAACAAATCTCTTTTGCTGCACGCTCATAGAATTCCCTCAGGCTTTTCACAGGATTCCTGTAGATGCTTTTATAAAGCTTTCCATCCTTCCTCAGCCCTGCAGAAATTGCAGTTAAAATACTTTCATCAGAGGGGTTCTCCACATTGTTTACCTTACGCCTGAACCTGGCGATGTAATCCCTTAAGGTCTCCTCCCGTTTCTGAAAGATAGTTGCTAAGTGGCAAGTTGGTGCGAGCTGTTTTCTCAATGCCTTATACTGGTCCTTGAATTTTCTTTGACATTCATCCCAGCTATTTATACTATGGGCTGGAAGACTCCTCAACCACGTCCTTGGCACATTCCCTAGTGTCGCTGGGAACACCCTACATTTGACCAGAGGATTAGAGGTCTGCAGATCTATTTGAACGTTGAAAGTGTCTAGATGGTCATACGGGTCACTATCCCCATCATAAGGCGGGATGTTCGAGAGTTTGAATCTCGGTGGTAGCAGCTGCATTTCAATCTCTCTCGAGAATGGAGTTCTATCTTCACGCTCCCCTGCTCGGCCATGAACCCCGGGTCTCGTTTCTAATTGTTGGACCCTATGCATTAATTCTTGCACCATTACGTCCCGCCGTTCATTCCTATTTGCTGGGGACTGCCGACTCCTCCTGCTCTCCCCGCCTTCTGAGAAGTGACTTCGAGACCTTCCTTGGTCCAGAGACATTCTTTCATGCAACCCATTCCCCCTACGAGAACTTCCTGCATGGGGAGATTCTTGCCGGCGCATATGCTCTCCACTACGCCGTTGAACTCTTTCATTCCCATGGTTATTCTCCATACGACGGCTGTCGTCCTAACTCACTTTGATTCTCCAATTGGGAGGGTGCGGAGCCACTTCTTCTTCGCGAACTGGACGCCTTTCCCCTCATGGGCGTAAGTTTAAGGAACGGACAGAAACAGTCGGCTGCTGTCTTACTCCGCCAGCCTCTTCTCTTCTAATAGGCATGTCACCCACAGACTGGTGTTGAGGTTGATGATCCGCATTTTTGGGAATCTCCTGGGCCCGAGACTGCATCAGGGTTCTAATGGCCTCTGCTAATTGTGCCACCGTGTTCTCTAACGCCTCCTGACGCGCTTCCTGACATCACTGCCAGGCTGGGGCAACGTTTCCACCATCGGCTGCTTGATGCGGAGGAAGTGGAGGCAAGGCTACACTAGACGTCCTTGCCGCCTGACCCTAACCTTGGTGTCCCTCCGATTGGTCAGCTTCTGTCGTGACAACCCTGGTTGTTTTAATCCTGGCCATGTTAGCAAATCAACACAAAAGAGTAAAATTTTAAAAAGAAGTTTTTCAAATCGCAGTCTAGTCCCTTCCTCTAGCGCCAAAAGATGTTGACACTCAATTTTGGTCAATTTGGTTCTCCAAGCCCAACTTCTGCGACACAACAAATCTCACACAAAACAAGTATTATAGGACCAAAACAAATAGGACACGGCAAGACTTTTACGTGGCTCGTTGAAAAACAATGGCCTACGTCCACGATAATTACCCCTTCTCTCTCTCGGAGTAATTGTATTTTTTATTTCACTCTGTCCTTTACATTGAATTCTACCTTCTATTTATAGCAGAGTTGTTACAGTCAAAATAGGCTTAAGGATCTTACAGATAAAGCAAAAAATAATATACATTAATTAAGATAATATCTTTCGAGATTATCTCTTCCACATATATAGCAATTTCCAAGAGTATCGAAATTCAATTTGCTTGAAAATAGGTAAGTCGACTCCTTTCCTGTTTCCAATTGATTCTCTTTCCAGAAGGTCAATTGGTCAGCTCTAGCGAACAGCCTTCTTTGCGACCAGACGTTGCATTAAACGGGCAAACTACTTCAAGAATCATATGCTCCTATTGCTGAACAGACATGCAGACCTGACCGTTTCTCTGGCTATCATACAGTCTTCCTGATCGCTAGAACTATCGAGTACATGAGCATACTTCCTGGTCGCTATGATAGCTTCTAAAGGGCACTCATCGAACAGTCTTTTGATTACGAGCAGATTATCCTTATGTCTTTGTCCACCAACTTGATCTTCATACAACCACCATACACTTAACGTTCTAACATAATCATCCACATGATTAAGTGTGTCGGGCATATCTTTACTGAATGGTTGTACCCCTTTCTTTGACTTCTGACCATCTTGACCAGTATTTCTTGGGTTTTTCGATTCAATGGACCTTCTTTCTTGGGCTTTTATATTGTACTTAAATGCCCACAACAACCACGTTATCACTTTTCTTTTTGTTCTAACTCCCCCCCCCCCCCCTATTTTTCGGTTTTTTTTTGTTTTAATTTACAGTTTTTGTTTTTTCCAAGAAACATAATAGTTTGATAGCTTTTCTTGTTTGATACTAGTGATGGTGAATGTAAACTCATTCTAAGGGTTTTGATCTTTGTTGCTACCACCAGCAAAATTAACTAAAGAGAAAAATAAAAATGTATAACTAAAGAGTCAAATCTTTCATCTATTCCATCGGTTAGATTTTTCAATATAATTTGCATTTGAAAAAATATATATAAATACAGACATACATACATACATACATATATATATAAAGGATAAGAGTTGGATTCATTGTCGTAATGTTGGGCCGATGCTTCAGTCAACTTGGCACCAACACGTTACAAAATTTAATTGAACTTGAAAAGACCAGGAGGCCTATAAATAAACCTACAAATAGGTATTACTTTAACTTTCTACCAACCATTCAATCTAGGGATAATAACATCATAAATCCGGTCCTACACAATTTGAATTTGGTTATGTGATCGTAAATCAGATCATAAATCAGCGGAGCTTCTTGGACTCAAAAACTATTACATAAGGCTGCAATGCTATTGTTAAAAAGAGCGAACACTACTATCGTTATCCAATATAGCTTGATGATACAAAGTTTTTATTCAATATGATAATAATATAGATTCAAATGATTACATCAAAAGTGGTTTTTTTTAAAAAAATACAGAGAAAACAACGCTAAGAAAATAGCAAGCAACGGTGGAGACCGAACCCAAATTTGAGATTTGGACTTGCTGTTTTAGTGGTTTCCATCATTTTTCATGTTCTTATGGCTGCTTTTTAACCCTTCAATCATTGTACACGGGAGTGGACTACAACTAGGTTCCGCAGTGAATTGGTTCAGAGTATATTCGTTTAAGATTTATACTTAATTTTTATGATCTTTTAACATCCACCTACCAAATTTTCAATCTTTATGATAAGAAAAAATAGATGAATTGAGAATAGATTACATTCATTGGATTGAAAGCAAGTTAATAAATGAATAATGAAATTAAAATTTGAAATTAATTTAATCTATAATCCAAATGAATTTGATTGAATATATTATTAGACATGATTCAAGTTTCTTATTGTTTTAATTTTTCACCGAGTTTTCATAATATATATATATATGTGTAAATCTCAATAATTTGATAATGATCAAAGGTATTGTGGTGTCCATGACTCAAAAACACACTTAATGACATGACATAAAGGGATTGGAGACTTCTTTATGAAAGTTACAAATGCAATGAAATCTTGCCTCTCTTGTTTTGGTATGTAATTTGTTTGTTACTACAGCTGTCATGTGAGCTATGCAATTCTTTACAGTTGTCATGCAAGCTATGCAATTCTCTATAGGTGTCAGGCAAGCTGTGTAATTCTAATTGGCTTAAAGCAAGTCTGCTTGTGGGAAGGGGCATGAGGCAGTAGTAGCTGCAAGTTCTAAGAAAGCAAAAAGGATTAAAGAGGGGTGACTCTAACATGTGAAGGTTGTGAGGCTTGAGTGAACAGAGACACACAACTTACTGTTCTATAGGAAAGCTTACCATTTTAAGAGTGTCTAAGAGAGATCTTGTAATGAGAAGAAGTTTTATTCTCTTACCATTGTTTTATAAATGAAATCTCAGCAGCAGCTGACGAAATGGATGTAGATCACATTGATCGAATCGCTATAAATCTCTTGTTTATTTTCTATTATCTACTGTCATTACCTATCATATTTGCTTTGTTTTTGTTTGAAATCTATTGGTATATTCTAGTTTTCTATAACAAATTGGTATCAGAGTACCAGGTTGTAGGTTAGCTCAAAGTTCCAGAATGATTTGAAAGTAAAAGTAAGAGCAATGAGTTCGACTCGGTTTGAAATCAAGAAGTTCAATGGGAAAGGTGACTTCGGGATGTGGAGCAAGAAAATGCGAGCAATCTTCGTTCAATAGAAGTGTGTCAAAGCTCTGGATGGAGAGAAGTATTTACTTTATTCATTATCTGCTGAAGGAAAGCAAGAGTTGATAGAGACTGCCTATAGCACAATCATTCTCAACCTTATAGGTAATATTCTATGATAGGTAAATGATGAAGATACTGTTGCTAAAGTTTTGGTTAAATTAGAGTCTCTTTATATGACTAAGTCATATAAAATTTTTGCAGCATAACGTCTATTTTTTTAAATATGTCACTCTGTAATAAATCATAAAAATTTTTGCACTTCTAAAATCAATCAAATCTTAACTGCTAGGCCTCAGGCCCTTCTCATTTCAAAGCCATAAGCAACCCAAAACATGTAATTCGAATTCAGAAACAATTTAAAAAAATCAATCACATGTCATACTTATATTCACATTTATACATTTCCAAAATATATACAAATGAATGAGTACATTTATATATAACTTTACAAGGATTCAATTTTTCAAGAACATAAATAACAAATATGCACAAGCACAGCAGCACAATGACTCAACCCCTCTAATCCTATGTCAATGTCCCAACTACGGATGCACTAGTCCCTGTACCTGTCCCTGAGGAGGTTTTATTTAGGATGAGCTAAACGAGCTCAGTTAGTGTCATAAAATTCTATTCTGTTTTTGCTTTATAAAATTAATCCCTCTAAAATTTTTTGAAACATATGTATAAACTTTTCTTTAAAACTGTAATTTATGCTATATAAAACTGATTTCATAAAATCAATTTAAAATGTTTTTCGATGCTTTTCTATAAAATATAAACAATGACAACAATAAAACTTTTGGAAAGTTTCTATATGAAAAAAGGTCATCCACTGTTTGTCTGTATCGTATGGTACCCTAGGTATGAGTGAAATATACCCGCTCAAGCCTCCATGGAAATTACCTTCGCTTCTGTTCGATAATACACTAGCTATAATATACCCTAATTCGTACATGGACAATATACTAACTGGACTAATTGACTTAGTGTCTCTCGTTGTTAGTGACAGACACTCTCTGACATTGTCATGCACAAATTTGGGTAGTCTAACCAAATAACTTTGTGTATCTCTATGTGGGACAACTTTTTTATATAACGGAATAGCTCTGCCTCTTGGGGGCAGCTAGCTATTCAACCACATCTACCTCTTGGGGGCAGCCACGTAGCAGGTACTGTCCACTAATCTATCTGTAACTTTATAATGTCTGTAATACTTATAAGGTGTATTATAGGCTCATAAAATCTTTCTATTTCAATTACTTTTCTTTATATAGCATTTTACATTTCTTTAAAACTTTAATAAATTATTCAAAAGGTTTAACATCAAACTATTTACTTTAAAATCCATTTGAAACTTTTCTATACATAATTTTTAAACAAAAAATATAAAATCACATGGATATAAATAAAATCACTTTATAACATTTTCGAAAGGACACTCACATATTTCTTTAACTCGCCTCAATATAGCGCACATTTTTTAACTTCCTTTATTTCCCCTATTACCAAAGCTGCCTAAGATCACTTGCTTGCTTTCCCATAAGATTGAAGCTTCAAAACCTTTGTTGGATTTTGCTCCTAAATTTGTTTACAACCTTTTGAGGGCTTGAAATCCACTAAAAAACTGTGTGAAAACCCTCCAAAATAGCTGATGTCTTGGGTTTCCTTTACTTGGCTGAACCTCCCATACAGTTTTTCTTTTCTCTCTTTTTTTGCCGTGAGCTTCTTTTATTTTTCACCGCGTTTTCATATATATATATATGTAAATCTCAATAATTTGATAATGACCAAAGGTAAGATCAAAATTATTTTGTTGTTTTAAACAACCACAATATTAATAGTAAAAAAAAAAATGTCATGTGATGCTTGAAAAAGTGAATCCTGTTTGTCCTACTAGAAAGTAGCAACGTCCTGAAAATAACACATTTTCAACTTTTCATGAACAAAAGACAAGTAAGGCTGACTATATAACAATAGCAGGTCCCATTTAGATATAAGATCAGTGGATTAATAATACATGAGTGAGGATTCCCATGTATATATATAGGGTTGATTGGTGGCATCAATGTATACTGGGCCCTAATTGGTGCACTTTATTGGACATAAATGATACAAATGCAAACAAATATACGTTTGTCGAGTTATATATTAAAATATTGGTTGGTGCGTAAAATTGAATGGAATAGGGTTTTGTTATGGGCATTTTTGGGATCATAGAAAGTGGGTTGACAAATGCCCAATCATGAGCCCAGTATGTTGTTTTAATGGGAAAAAGCCCAAGAGACTGGTTTGATAGGATAAGGAGGGGACGTATGGTTCAGTTTGTAAACCCGAGCACATTTGATCATATGTCTGATCGTGTGGAGGTCTGGTCGCATGTTATGATCACTAAGCTAATCTTATCGTGGTCCAGGAACTGTTCGATAGTATTCTTTAAAGGCAATCAGAACGATCATGAGGTCATCCACGGTGCGACCAGATGTCGTGATCTCTTCAGAATACTTATCAAATCATGAATTGACTAGTCATCTCCTACTCTACTCGCTGGGTGCAATATTTGATCGCTTAGATAATCTGTTCACTCAAGGTGCTCGCTAAATTTAACCAATTGACCTTTTAGAAAGCCGAATCAATTTAATTCAGGAAATGACTCAACTTACCTATTTCCATGCAAATTTAATCACGGCATTCTTGGCAACTGTTGCAGATACGATGGGGATAATATTGGGAGATATTATCTTAATTAATGTATATTATTTTTTGCCTTATCTATAAGATTCTCAAACCTATTCAAATTGTAACATCTCCTCTATAAATAGATGATCAAATTCATTGTAAAAGGGGAGGAAGAGAGAAATACATACTATTACTCTGAGAGAATAAGGGTGACAGTCATGGACATAGGTCATTACTTTGCCGAACAATGTAAAAAGTATTGTGTCCTACTTGTTTTGGTTTTAGTCATACTTGTCTCGTCTGTTAGTTGTTGTTTCGCAGGTATTGAGTTTAAAGAACCGGGTTGACCAAAATAAGGTGTCAACAGGCTTAATATGAATATGTGAGCATTTTAATCTGTTTAGTATTAGAGTGGATTGCACTAAATTAATATAATATAGAACAAATTTATTTTTGAATAAAAAGTTTTAAATTATTCTGTAAAAAGATTAAAATGATTTAAAATTTATTATAAATAAAATAATATTTATTTTAATAATTGATATTAGTAATATTGATTTTTGAAATATTAAATATAATGAATTAAATTTTAAATATGTTAATGTAAATAATTAATAAAATAAGTAAAAATAACAAAAATGAATTCTAAATAAAATAAAATAAAATTTATTTTTACTTAATATAAACATTATGGACTTATAAAAATACTTTTAATACAATATATTAAATTTATTAATAGATACATTAAAAGAAAATAAAAAAAAAAAATTGAAATACTAATTTGATAGGACTTTTTAGTAAAAAACAAAAATAATTAATGACGAAAACCTAAAGCTAGGCAGCTTCCACACATACAGAACGTAATTTTCAGATTTTTTTTTCCACAATGTCGCCATCAGACAAGCGTTACACAATTTTTTTTTTTTTAATTTCTTGTTGGCATTTTGAGCCTCGACATTTAATTTCTATCACATCGTCTTCCTATCACACAACCACGGCCTCTCCCTCCCATTTAATTCCTTGGCTTTAACATTTCTTTATATATAAGCTGATAGAACATTGCAACACATATCACAAGAACATTCAAAACACTCAGATTTCTCTTATTGTAATTGCTACGTACTCAAATATCATTTCCTAGTATCATGGCCGAAGCAGTTGTTTCCACTGTCATGCAGCAATTGCTTTCAGTTCTTGGTAAAGAGATACTAGCAGGGGTGAAGCTAGTTACGGGTGTGGGTGATGAAGTCAGGAAGCTCACAACCTACTTCGAAATGCTTCAAGCTGTGCTTGCTGATGCAGAGCGAAGCCAAGTTATGAAGACAGGTGTCAGAGTTTGGTTGGAGAAGCTGAAAGATGTTTCCTATGATATGGATGACGTGTTGGACGCGTGGAACACTGCAATCATGAAAAGATTGCAACGTGAGGGATCTAACGATGCTCATACCCTTGAGAGTAAGGTACGCTCCAGCTTTCTCTTTCCCTACTATGGTTTAAGACAAGTTATTTTAAGCCATGACATTGCTTCCAAGATAAAAGCAATAACTAAGAGTCTAGATGATATTGCAAAAGGGAAAGACATGTTTAACTTTAAAATAACTATGACTAGTGCACAACATCAGTGTGTAGAAAGTACTTCCTTTATTGATGTGTCTGAAGTGTATGGCCGAGACAAGGAGGAGAACAGTTTAGTAGGCAAGTTGTTGGGTGAAAGTAGTGAAAGGCAGAGCGACCTCCATGTCATCTCAATTGTAGGGATGGGAGGTATCGGAAAAACAACATTTGCTCAACTAGCTTACAACAATAATGAGGTGATGAAAAATTTTGAAAAAAGAATATGGGTGTGTGTATCAAACCGTTTTGATGAGCTAATGACTGCTAAAGCAATCAATGAAGCTTTAGGGGGTGATAACTCTAGTTTAGTTAATCAGGAGTCTGTTATTCAAGAAATTCATAAATTAATCATAGAAAAAAAATTTCTTCTAGTTTTAGATGATGTATGGACGGAAGACTTCAAGAAATGGGAATCATTCCACCATTGTTTAAAGAATGGTCTTCATGGAAGTAAAATCTTGGTTACCACACGTAACCAAACAATTGCTCTTATGATGGAATCAAGTGATATTATTACAATTCAAGAATTGTCTTATGAGCAATCTTGGTCATTGTTTAGACGGTTCGCATTTTTTGGTAGGTATGAGAAAGAGCGTGAAGAGCTAGAAAAAATTGGTAGAGAAATTGTAAGCAAGTGCAATGGCTTGCCTCTTGCCGCAAAGGTATTAGGGAGTCTTTTGCGTTTTCAAAAAACTAGGAAAGAATGGGAAAACATCTTATGTAGTGAGATGTGGAAAGTAGAGTTTGAAGAGGGTGTCTTTCCCCAATTGTTATTAAGTTACTATAATTTGCCTTCTATGGTACAACGATGTTTTACATATTGTGCCATGTTTCCAAAAGATTATGTATTTGATAAAGATGAATTAATTAAATTATGGATGGCTCAAGGTTATCTTGGATTAGATAATAATGACAACGTTGAGATGGTTGGTGAAAAATACTTTAATACATTAGCAATGCGTTCCTTCTTTCAAGAGTTTGTAAAAGATGTTGATGGTAGTATTACAAGTTGTAAGATGCATGACACAGTGCATGATGTTGTCCAACTTCTTAGTAAGACTATATGTTGTATGATTGAAGTAAAAAATCTTAAAGAAGGGAACATATATGCTTTAAGTGAGAAAGCTCGTCAATTAATGTTGGTGGTTAATGAAAAAGACACATTGCCAATCTATATTTGCAATTTCAAAAAGTTACGGAGCCTTATAATTATAGACAGATCTGAATATTCAGATTTAGGCATCAAAGCATTTCGTAAAGTCATGCCAAAATTATTTAAAGATTTGACAAGCTTAAAGGCCTTAAAAATTTATTTTTGTATACCTATTTTGAAGACGATAGGAAAACTCTTACATTTAAGATATCTTGATCTAGGTAACAGTTATTGGTTAAAAAAGTTGCCCCAGTCATTGTGTGAGTTGTATAATTTACAAACACTAAAGCTTGATTGGTGTCTTAATCTTGAAGTGCTACCTCAAGAGATAGGAAAGTTAATCAACCTACGCCATTTAATAAATTATCGCACTAATTCTCTAAAGTACATGCCAAAAGGAATTGCGAGATTAACAAAACTGCGGACATTAAGTGAATTCCATTTGAGTGGTGGTGATTACGGTGACAAAGCGTGCTCACTCGAATGTATGAATAACTTTGGGCACATTGAATCTTTATGCATCATAGGTTTAAAATCTTCGAGACAAGTTATGGATGAGTTTGGGCAATCTAAAAATAACAAAAACATCCGTCAATTGGAATTATGGTTCAATGAGAACGATTCAAAGGACAATGCTGAAGCAATTCTTGAAGTTTTCCAACCACCTCCAAATTTGCAACGATTAACAATAAGGTGGTACCAAGGTGAGTCAATGTCTAGTCTTAGCCGGATGATGTCATTAACCAATTTGAGGTCAATATCTCTAATTCAATCCACCGAGTGTTCGCATTTGCCTCCATTGGTAAAATTGCAATCTCTTGAAACACTTTATATAGAGGCGATGCTTCGCGTGAGAGAAGTGGGTAGTGAATTTGTGGAAGTAGAAAGTGATGACACTTCATCATCTCCATCAGTCATCTCCTTCCCCAAATTGAAAACTCTCCAGTTTAAATGGATGATGAGTTGGGAAGTGTGGGATTTTAGGATTGAACATGATACCACAATCAAGTTCATGCCATCCCTTCATACTTTGAAACTCATTCTGTGTCCCAAATTAAAGGGATTGCCAAAGCATCTTCTTGAGAATGCATCACCACTACAACATTTGTCAGTAGAAGGCTGCCCTATTCTACAACAAGTTTATGAGAAAGGGAAAGGAGACAAGTGGGACCACATCTCTCACATCCCTAAAATCCACATCTAAGTTGAGGTATATTCTTCTCCTTTTTTAACTTGGTTGTTATTGTTTTTTAACAGTATTTTACATTTCTCTCTGCATTTGATTAAATGTCTTGGCAGTTTTTAAAATTCATTCCTAACAACCTCTCCACTCATATGTTGAATATTTGTGGGTCTTATGTTGTAACATTTTTGTAAAATTGATTTTAACTTTCAATTGTAAGTGATAAATTTTATCCGATTGTTTGATTAATTTTATAGGATCCAACCTAAACTCATTGACAAATTGTTTGAGATCGAGCAAAGATGTTTCTTGTCAAATGTGGCTTTAGTGGTGGAAGAGACAGAAGTAAGCGAAGAGCTCAAAGATGCTACCAGGTTTTTCAATTACATGTTTAGCAAAGGTTAAAAATATAATTTTTAAAATTTTTCTGTTTCTTTTTTTTTAATTTTACTAATCTTCAATCAAGTTTAACTATAGAAGGGGGAGTTAATGATTTTCAAACTCATGAATATTTTTATCTCTCTGCTTAAGGTTTACTGTTTAAGAACCGATCGAAAAAAAAATTAAGGTTGTCTATTTTATTCCTTTGGTTTTCTCTTCTGTTTTCGTGTGCATCTCATTTTATGCTATTCATACCAATCTTAATGTGTGTTGTTGCTTAATTTAGGAATCGTAATTTTATTTTGGAAGGCATGGTGGATTTTTGAATTTATTGAAAAAGAGACTGAAAGAAAATGATCACATGGTCATTGTAATAACTGAAGGTGCAGGACAAGAGTTGCTCTATGAAAGCAGAGCAGGGAGCAGCAGGTGTTTCAGGAAACAAGCTTCATTATGACCATCATTTGTGGACTATCAAAAGATAAAGGTACAATTACTAAAATTATTTATTCTTTTTTTTTGTTAGAAATGTTATTTCTTATTCTTGGAAAAGGGTGTATGCTTATCTTCATGGATATTTAGCTGTTGTGTTTATCTCTGTTCTAAACCTTTAGGTTAGTTGTACAATTGTTTTGCACTTGTCTTTAGGTTTTATGTCAGAAACATCAAATAGTATAAGTTTTTTAAGAGTCTAATTTGAGAAAAATAATTAGCCATTTACTTTGTTATATGGTGATTTGGGGGCTGCTTACTTCTATTTGAATGTATTCGGAATCAATCTATTGCCATTTTTCTAATGAAGAGCATTTTAGACTACTGTTGATGATTATCTATATTTATTTATGGTTGACATTCATACTTCATTTCATATTTTTTGTTGATATAAAGGTGCAGTGATTGGGATTTCTACCAAAAACTTCATATGAAAAGCTTGCATAGACAATCAAAGATTTCCTAAAACCAATAGCTTATTCCACAGCTGAGACATTAAATCTCTGTAATATATTTAGAAGTCCCCCATAGAGGATAAGTAATATGGTTAGTCAATTGCACTATAATATACGTCACTTCTATATAGATGTATCATGGAACTCTCATCATTTTCCATTTTGTTATAATGATGAACGTCACAGAATACTGTTAGTATTTATTGACACCATGTTATTGTTAGAACTAACTTCTCAGAATAGTGATTCAACAAATATATATATATATGTTATATAACACCACTAATATCTGTTATCTCAATATATATATATCAGAATACTAACTTCAATAATTATATATATATATATTATACAACAACAATAAGATATATAGATATAATAAACAGAAAAAATAATAATAATAAAAGAATTGAATAACTAACTTGATTGATAGAGGCTTGCAGTAATTGCAATGTCCTTAGACAGAAATTTCTCCCCTTCCCTCTGCTTGAAGGTCCAACGGAGTCTGCCCCAGGACACAACTATCGATCTTCTGAATTAAAGCAAATGATGCAGAAGCCAGGCGAATACTGAATACTTCTCTCCAATGTCAAATAGTATATTGATGTGAGTTTTGTTTGTTAAAAGAAAATTTCTGTATTTACAATAGAAAAAGTTACTGTATTTATAATGCAATACATGACTGTTAGAATCAGTCATGTCTGTTACAACAGTCATGTCTGTTCGAATAGTCATGTCTATTCGAACAATCATGTCTGTTTGAAAATACTGCCATTATTTGAATTTGAATTTAATTTAATTTAAAAATCAAATTCAAATTTAAACTATCTTATTTTTCTTCAAAGTGAGATTATCGTTTCAAACATAATATATTTATTTTTCAACAGTTATTTACAAAGTTAATCTTTGATTTTGTAGGAACAGTTCCTCAAAGTAAAAGAATGCTACAATTTTAAATATATAGGTAAATTTCTCGATGTCTTGCTATTGTATTTCGTAATTGTCTTCTTGAAATGGTTGATGGCCATTTGAAATAGATGTGTAACCAATCAATCCTGTTTTACTCACTTGGCAGATCCAACACACATGATTTATGCTATTCTAAGCGATGCATCTGATAGTGTGTACTGTACTTTACTCATCACAATGCTATTCAATGTACTATGGCTAGAAACACAGGTTTCACAGTTGGCTCTGTTAAAGGAAGACATGATCCTTATTTCTATTCATGAGTCATTTGATACTGATTCATGTGGAGTTCTTGATCATAAGTCTCTGAGCAGGCTTATAGCTTATAATTGAATTTGTCTCAGAGCTTATAATGCAAAGCATGGTTTTCTTCAAAGATTTATGACTACTGGTTATTATTATGTGACATATCAAAAAGGTAATTGGCTATATAAATCTTGTTCAGTTTTTTAGTTTTCACTTAATCATTTCTAATGTGATTCCTGATTATCATGATTTAATGTAATTGATGTAAATAATATTGGAAAAACAACACAGATGTTTCTTGTCAAAAGTGGCTTTGGTACTAAGTGAAATATAAGAGAAAGTAGGAGAAGAATTAGAGATGTTGGAAGATTTTACAATTAATATGCATTGGTCTTAAACTTTTAGGTATAAGATATGACATTACTAATAAACAGTTCCATTTCTCAAGACAATCCATTTTCATAGCATGGTAGGGTGAACAAAACAGGATATGCCACGAGGAAGGATGGAAGTAGAAGATAGATTTAAAATCATTATTTCGCGATGATGTGTCCAGAAGATGCAGAGTTTCAATAGTTGTGGTGATATATTCAAACCTGAATTTGCGTCTTATTTATAGTGAAAAATGAGGCACATGTGATAGACTTGATAATCTAATGTTACTATCCCTTCTCCCACTTGTTTTCAGGTCCACAGGAAGTCAACAAAAGAATCACCATCACTTTCAGTATATCACTTATCTAGCATATCACTTGCTATAAAAGAATATCTGTCTTCACCAGCCAATCATTTCTAGGATGGATCTTGCTTTATTGTCCTAGCCGTTTCATGATTTCCCTCTGTTCTACTAAGGAATAGGCTCTTCTTGATGCAAGGTTTTTTCCCCTGACTTGTAGTGCTCTTATACAATTTCCTCATTAGATGCTGACTTGGCATTAATCTATCCTAATTAGGAGTTGTTTGAATTCGTTGTGGACCAGACCTTAATTGTCTTAAGTAAATTGATCTTCCACATGACGTGCTTGAAATGAATTGATATACGAGCGACCGATCAACCCTTATAAGAAATTTTGTCAATGTTACTGTGATGAACCAAATGTCTTGTAATTCTTAAAAAATCAATGCCAAATATGGTGAGAGTCACTGAACTTGACGGTTATGAAAATCTTTATAAATTTCTTCATAAGCATTATCTTGACATCTTATTACATTTTAATGTTATAGAACTAGTTTTTTTTTTCTTTTTTTCCTTTCTTTCTTATTTTTTTGTGGAAAACTAGTGAACAATTTCTGTGAAAGTGGCTTTTATGATTTGTGGACTTCAAGTGAAAGAAGAATATAATGTAGATAGCAGGAGAAGAAAGTTTTAGACTACGGTAAATAGGAAGCACCTTTTGACGGGATGCAATTTATATCTTCAAAGGGCGAAGCAAGCATTGATTAAAATAGTTGAAGAAGATAAGTATGTAGATCAGGTAAGTTATTCTGATATTGTGATCTTATAACTTTATTTTACTTCCAGATTTTCCACAATGAATAACTAGGCATTAGATGGTATATTTTTGCAGACATTAGCCAATTGCAAAGCTTCTGAGAACAATACATTTGGTGGACCAAAATGTATGGTATTTCCTTGAAGCATCAACATTAATATTCAGTGATGGTATGCAACTTTACAAGAGGTAAGCAGCTATAAATTTCCTATTTATTTCATTTTTCATCGTAAGGCAACCCTTGATTATGTATATTTGACAATCTTTGTTCCAATTTTTTTTGTTTGATGTTCATGTCCAAAATATTTATTTTCTCTATTATTGGACATAAAATTGTATTGCAGAACCACATTTCAAGGGAAAATGAATTGCCTTGCCTAGATGCAATGCTCTATTAACTTAGACTTGAGTATTTTTCATCTTAATGTTTAATATAATATATGTTAGTAAAACTATCTGATGTAGGATAAGTTTACAATTCCTCATTAGATTAGAATTATTAAGTCTTTTTAGTTTAGGATATTAAGTCTTTTAATGTTTAGATTTAATCTTTGAGTTAGGATTCCTATTTCTATAAGAGTTAGGATTAGAACTATTATAAATAGGTTTATATTGTTTATGTTCGTTAACTTGTTCAATATTGTTTTCAGTAATAAGATTGTCAGTTTTCTATTGTTATCTAAGTTTATTCATTTCGTTACGAAACAAAACTTCCGCTGCACCAAAATTGGTATCAGAGCGTGGTTTGTCCTCGATTGATGGCTGAAATTAGTTCAAGTGGACAACAAACCCCCGACAACGAACGGCGGTTTGCGACTGTCGAGCAACGACTCGATAGAATCGAAGAAACACTTCGAAGTCTTCAGCAGACCTTTGCTGCGTTGACTCTCGAAGGTAGACGAGTTGCTGGCGAACGTCAACCTGACTTGACAGGTGGCCGGACGGCGACTACCGGCGGCGACGCAGAAGATGACCGCAGACGGTAAGGAGGTCGGAATCCGGACGACTAAGACCCGCGTGACCTGGATCTGCCCTTGGAACCCGCGCGCGACGCAGACCTGTCAAGATACCTTGCGCGACCCGTTTTCCACCCTAACCCGTAACCCTTCCGCCCACACGCCACCGGATCGGCGTACCCGCCAGACCGACAAGGTCCTCCTGACGATTCCCTGGCAGATCCCGACCTTTATAGTCCCGATCCATACGCCCACGACCTGAGACGTCAAGATCCTCGAGACCCGACGCAGATCGGGCCTAGACAAGGCTGGAACGGCGACGATGGAGGCCGGCGACCCCATATCGATGGTGTTAGAGGCCGAAACGACGACAGAAGAGGCAGAATCGAAGAGATCCGACCAGTCCCACACAGACCCGACCTGGTTCATGTGTACCAAAGGGGTAATCGAGCTGTTTTTGGATGGCACGATGCCCAAAGAGACCACTAAGCAGTCTACAGACGTGGTGAGAGAGAATTTGCACCCGTTGCAGGCTTTGATGATTCTTTGGGAGACGAGGATAATGTCAATATCACTTATGGGAATGCTCGATACCGTCAAGAATGACAAGATTACAAGATGAAGATGGATTTACCCACTTTTGATGGTTGATTGCACATTGAAGACTTTCTTGATTGGGTATATAATGTTGAGCAATTTTTTGATTATTCAAAAATCTCGGAGGAACGACAAGTTAAGACAGTAGCATATAAATTAAAAGGAGGAGCTGCAGCTTGGTGGGAACAATTGCAGTTTAATCGCCAAAGACAAGGAAAGCAACGTATTCGAACATGGGCAAAGATGAAGCGATTGCTTAAACAACGATTTCTTCCTCCTGACTATGAACAAATTCTTATATCAACAATTTCAAAATTATAAACAGTTGAACTGAAAAGTTGCAGAATACACTGAAGAGTTCTATCGACTGAGTGTCAGGTGTAATCTGATGGAAACTATGGATCAGCAAGTTGCTAGATATATTGGAGGCTTAAGTTTTACTATTCAGGATAAGTTGGCTCTTCATAGCATTTGGACATTATCTGATGCGATTAATTTGGCTATGAAGGTTGAGGCTCAAATAAATAGACCAGTGAATCGGAACCCAAACAATTTTCGAATGTCTACCCCAAATACTTCGTTCAATCAAAGAACGACTGGCAGCAATGAAAACAACTCCAAATCCATTCCTACAACCCCAGCTCTAGGACAAGGACAAAGTACCAGCGTTGCTCCTAATAAAACCACTGCACTGCGTCAACAGCCAAATCGAACCAGTTCAAACCCATATGCTCGACCAAATTTGGGAAAATGTTTCAGATGTAATCAACCTGGTCATCTCTCAAACAACTGTCCTAATCGAAGGACTATCAACTTTGCAGAAGAAGATGAGATAGTAGATGCTAGCATAGAGGATCCAGAAGCTGATGATGACACTTATGAAGGAGCCGAATATACCGAAGGGGATGAAGGGGAAGCAGTTGCTTGTATGCTACAGCGACTCTTGTTGGCACCTAAAAGGATCGATTAATCACAACATCATAGGATTTTTCGGACTCGATGTACTATCAATAATAAAGTCTGCAATATTATTATTGATAGTGGAAGTAGTGACAATGTGGTGTCCAGGGTGTTAGTTAAAACATTAAGCCTAAAAACTGAGAAGCATCCTTACCCTTACAAGATTACATGGATCAAAAGGGGTCCTGAAGTTCAGGTTACGGAAGTTTGTAAAGTTCCCTTATCCATTGGAAAATATTACAAGGATGAAATTATATATGATGTGGTTGATATGGATGCTTGCCATGTCCTTTTGGGAAGACCTTGGCATTTTGATGTTGATGCTACATATAAAGGTCGTGACAACACAGTTATATTTTGGTGGTATGGTAGAAAGATTGTGCTGCTGCCACAACAACCACAACCGGAGCCTCAAAGTGTTAGTAACACTGCTGGACACTTATTTACATCGATCCCAGGATCTGATTTTCTAGAGCAAGTTAAAACTCAGAATTCTTTAGTAGCTCTAGTTGTCAAGGGTTCAATCACAACTGAGGTAGATGTTCATCCAACGGTGCGTCAACTTCTTGAAGAGTTTAATGACCTATCACCTACTGAGTTACCAAATGAGTTGCCACCTATGAGGAATATTCAGCACCATATTGATTTGGTACCTGGTGCTACCCTATAAAATCCAAAATCCTCATCGTCGTTAAGCGAATTATTTTTCTGTTTGGATCATGTTTCCATCGGAAAAATGTAATTTTTAAGTCCGAAATTATTCAGAATAAGTATTTTAGAGTAATAAAATTTAATTTTAGAGCGTAAGGCGGATGCGAGGTTAGTAAATAATAAGAATAATAATAATAAATGATCCCGAAAACGAAAGTAAGTTGTAAGTGGATTCCCGGACGGGCGGACAAAATTGGCTTCGAGCATGGAAACGGAATGAGAGAATGTATTGGAATCGATAAGCAAGACTCTTGCATGTGTGCCACGTGTAAGGCATGCATTTTATGTTGAGACAAGTGTTAGCTAAAAAGGAAATTAAGTGACATGTGGCAGCTTTATTGTATTTAATCAAATAGAAATCAGCAAATGACATTTTTTTTTAAGTCATTCAGTCAGCCCATTATCTTAACCGAGAGATTAATATTTGATTAGAGAGAATCTTGAAAAAGTAGCTCAACTTTTTGCTTTCAGTCATCCGTTCTCCCTCAGCTCCGAAAGCCCAAGCAAGAGAGAGCAAGAGGCTATCGATCCAAGAAGTGGAACCAAGAGCAAAGGAAGTGCAGCTCGTTGGAGAGGGAGATTTTGTTCGTGAAGGAGATCTTAGTGTGGAGGTTTGAGACCGAGAGAGTAAGGAGCATGCACTCGGTCAGCTTCCCCAAACCGAGAGTGAGTTATGTGAGAAAGTGAGCGAAGGAGTGTTTGAGAGGAAGGGAAGATCAATTCTGAAGCATCTGGTTGCATGCAAGAGCAGATCTGAGGAGAGCGATCGTGCATGCAAGCATGGTGAGATGGTGGACTGCTGTCTGGCCGTGAAGAGCTGAAGCCGCTGCTGATCGAGCGCTGGAGGAGCTGCTGCTGGCGTAAGGTTGTTGCTGGCATGTGGGCGGTTGTCGCGGAGAGCTGCTGCCAGGTGGGTGCTGTCTTGAGCTGAAGCTACTGGTGGCGTGAGGCTGTTGGCGTGAGGGCGAAGTTGCTGGTGCTGCCGTGACCGCGAGAGCTGCTGCCAGACGCTATCTTTGCTGCTGCCAAGTGCTGTCGCCGTGTCTTGCTGCATTGGTGAGCTGCTGTCGTCTCAAGTTGACGCTGTGCGAGCTGCTACCAAGTCAAGCCATGTACGACATCAGACCTGAAGTGAAGACAATTGATATGGAAGGAGACAGCTTGCTGTCGTAAGTAATCTTGGCTCCGTTTGGCTGTCGCGATCGCTTGAGGATTGTTTCGAAGCGAAGGATAGCTCGCGTAAAGGTAAATGTTGTTCCATTTGGCTTCGTATTGACGTTTCAATAATTGTTATTGGTTACGTGTTATTTGGAATGAAGGGAACTCATGGATAAAAGCGTTATTATAGGTAGTACCCTCGCGCGATTGTTTCAAAGTTTCGAGTCAAGTTCAGAGAGGTATATTGAGTTTTATGAATTTCTTTTTGATGGATTTTGATGATGTTGAGTTATGGATAATAATTTATGATGTTATGATTGGGTTTAGGACTTTGAACCTCGTTAGTGTGGAGGTTCGCTTATGATTTGCTTGCTTGTGTTTTTGGAACGAAATGGTTATCGATTGTTGCGTTGCGTTTTGAGTGCGGGCTGTTATAAGAAACTTTAGGGGCTGTTATGTAGTGAATTTAAATGTGAGTTCATTGTCATGAAATAATGGTTAGTTTTGTGTGTTTTAAAGTATCGGTTAATCGTTCGGACATTGAGAAATTATTTTCAAGCGATTTTGGTAGAGTTTTTTCGCGAGTGAGAATGTTTTTTTTAGTTGTGATTTTCGTTGTCGATTGTGGAAGTGTTTATAATGTCAACTCGCTGCCTTGCAATGTGTTTAAGCTCATTATAGTGTTAAATTGATATTAGGATAGTTTGAGATATGTTTAAGTTAATCGGAGAGTTTTAGTTTCGCGCGAAGTCGTTAAATTGTCGAATTTGGAGTTGAATCGGAAAAATGTATATTTGTTAAGCTTGCTGCCATATTTTTCTCGCTTACGCTTTATCATGTTTGAATCCTTGTTTGCCTTGATTTAAGTTAAGTCACGAGTAATATGGACGATAAGTTTATTTGGAAATGAAGGAAACGCGCGAAACGTTAAAATCGATAAGTCGCGATAGTTAGTTAAATTGCGTAAGTTTTATGTTGTTCGTTTAGCTTCGCTTATTCTTTTTGTTGAATCCATTAGATTATGGCTTCGATGATGTTGCTTTGGATTCGAATAGCGTAGTTACGACATGTTTACATTTGAATGTTAAATTGTATAGGCATCGATAAGGCGGAGGGAAGCAAAATTGAAGAAGTTGCGTGAGGTTGAAAATCCGGTCTTTTCCGTGAGTTAGGAATCAGTGAGTGTAATTTGTTTTATGAATGTTAAATGCAATATGATTTCTATATGATTTTTTTACGCTTTCGTGCAAGATTTAAACATTTTAACATTTAAGTGAATTTATATGAATGATATACGCTTTACAAGAATGTTACACGTTTCGAAATGATTTTATATTTGTATTAAAGCAATAATGATCGTATAACTAGTTATTGAAATGTGCTTTTATGTTTTGTTTTATAAGCGAAGGAACATGTTTTACAATTATTATTTTAGCATGATAATGTATTTCAAAACCGATGGCTACCCATCCCCATTATATGACTATTATGCGGCTGAAGTGCCTTATTGCGCGTATGACATGTCTATCGGGGGAAGTCCACTAACTATGGGGGGGATCGAGTCTCTCATGTCGCCCTCTACGTGTATATAAGGTACTTTTATGACTGATGCCCTATGTGCAGCGAGGTAACATACCGCGGCATAGTGGTTATGACTGAGATTGCACGTCCCCACCACCGGTGACCTAAGACCGGGCGGTGATCATGATTTCCCCGGGTTCCATTGGATATATGTTTTATGACTGAGGATTGATTTATGATTTTATGAACTTATTTATGAACTTATGATTTTGTGATGAATTAATTTTACGATGTTAATAATCTTGTATCTTGTTTTTAAGCAGATTATGTATAAAAATGACTTTATGATATTATGAAATGCACGTTTTAATTAAATTATTCCCGAACTTAGCAATTCCACAAGGTTTTAGAAATGAAACTTATTTAGAATTGCATAACACTCACTGAGCCTTTTTAGCTCATTATTTTCTTGTTTATTTTATAAAATTCCTCAGGCGCAGGTTCGAGTCCTCTAGGTGGTAGATCTCCAGCTCAAGAGTAGGCAAGATTATTTGGCGACCGAAACTGTGAAATCAAAGTAAATTTTTTTTGTATAACGGATTTTAATGTGATGTAAATATTTAAGTTTTATAACTTTAATTACGTTATCATGCATGTGGAATGTTTTCTTTAAGTTGAAATGGTTTTAGTTTTAAAGACTCGAATTGCATTGAAATGTGGATTTTGCGATGGACCTGAGGTCCCATTTGGAAGTGGAAATGAATGTATGCATTTTGAAATATTATTAATTGTTTTACAGGTGTTTTGAAAAAGTTGAAAATGTCGGAAAAACAGCCGTTGTGCTGCCGAAAATTTTTCACCCTAAATTTTTAATGATTAAGAAATGAAACTGTTTTACGGCTTAACTTCATAGAGTCCTTTTAAGTCACCTACTTAGAGACTGTAAGGATTCTGTGGAGTGCCGGGAGGGCTCCGCTCAGATCTCTTCAAGGGATATCCGGGTTGGGTCTTTTCATACCCTGCCTAATCTGCCACATTACCATATGAGTCCAACAGAGCATGAAGAACTACAGCGACAGGTTAATGAGTTGTTAGAGAAAGGTTTAATTCGGGAAAGTATGAGTCCTTGTGCAGTTCCAGCTTTACTTACTCCAAAGAAAGATGGAAGTTGGCGAATGTGTATAGACAGTCGTGCAATCAACAAAATTACTATCAAGTATCGATTTCCCATTCCGCAACTTACTGATATGCTTGATAGGTTGGCAGGAGCTGTGGTGTTTTCTAAACTTGATTTACGTAGTGGTTATCATCAAATTCGTATACAGCCTGGAGATGAGTGGGAAACAGTGTTCAAAACTAAAGATGGTCTTTATGAGTGGTTGGTGATACCATTTGGATTGTCTAATGCACCCTGTACTTTTATGCGATTGATGAATCAAGTTCTTCGACCATTCATTGGAAAGTTTGTGGTAGTTTATTTTGACGATATCCTTATCTATAGCCAGGATGAGAAGGAACATCTAGTGCATCTTAAAGAAGTTCTTCAAGTTTTGAGGGAAAATAAGTTGTACATCAATTTTAAGAAATGTCATTTCTTGACTGATCGGCTCTTGTTCCTTGGTTTTATAATAGGAAATGATGGTGTTCAAGTTGATGAAAATAAAGTTAAAGCCATTCGAGACTGGCCAATCCCTAAGACTGTCAGAGAAATGCAAAGTTTCCATGGTTTAGCTACCTTTTATAGGCGCTTCATTCGAGGTTTTAGTAAAATTATGGCCCCAATTACTGACTGTTTAAAGAAAGGAAAATTCCAATGGGGAAAAACACAAGAAGATAGTTTTCAAGTCATTAAAGAAAAGCTTTGTTCAGCTCCGTTATTGTCACTTCCCACTTTTGAGAAAGTATTTGAAGTAAAATGTGATGCATCCGTGCAAGGAATTAGAGCTGTACTATCCCAAAAGGGGCGACTTGTTGAGTTTTTCAGTGAAAAGGTTAGTGAAGCTCGACAAAAATGGACTACCTATGAGTTGGAGTTTTATGCAGTGATCCGAGCATTACAACATTGGGAGCATTACTTGGTCCAACGTGAGTTTGTTCTATATACTGACCTTCAAGCTTTGAAGTTTATTAACTCCCAAAAGATAATCAATCGTATGCATGCCCGATGGATTACTTTTTTGCAAAAATTCACTTTTGTTATCAAACATAAGTCAGGGCAATCAAACAAAGTAGCAGATGCATTAAGTCGACGAGCTTCTTTTCTATCTACCATTAGCACCGAGGTGGTTGGTTTTGAGTCTTTAAAGGATATTATGCTCATGATGACGATTTTGGTAAAATATGGGCTAAATGTTACAACAAAGAGTTTGTTACTAATTTCCTCATACAGGATGGGTTTTTATTCAAGGGTACACAATTGTGTATCCCTCGCTCTTCATTGCGTGAACTTTTGATTAGAGAGTTACATGCTGGAGGTCTAGGTGGACATGTTGGACGTGATAAAACAATTAGTTTGGTAGAAGAGAGATTTTATTGGCCACAACTTAAGAGAGATGTAGGACGTTTTGTTCAACGATGTCCTATCTGCCAAAGAGCTAAGGGGCAAGCTCAAAATACAAGTCTTTATAATCCTTTGCCTATTCCAGAGACAATTTGGCAAGATTTGACAATGGATTTCATGCTTGGGCTTCCTCGCACTCAAAGGGGTGTTAATTCAGTTTTTGTAGTAGTTGATCGTTTTTCCAAGATGGTTCACTTTATACCATGCAAGAAGACTTCCGACACGTCACATGTGGCTCATCTTTTCTTTCGTGAAATTGTTCGCTTGCATGGTATACCCCGTTCAATTACTTCAGATCGTGATGTCAAGTTCTTAAGCCATTTTTGGAGAACATTGTGGAAAATGTTTCACACTGCATTAAAGTATAGTAGCACTAATCATCCACAAACAGATGGACAAACGGAAGTTACTAATCGAACACTTGGAAACATGATTCGATCCGTTTGTGGTGAAAAGCCCAAACAGTGGGATGTAGCTCTTCCTCAGATAGAGTTTGTCTTTAACAGTATGCCTAATCGCTCTACTAAAAAAACACCATTTGAGGTTGTCTACACAAGAGTTCCACGATATACTGTGGATTTGGTTCATCTACCTCCTACCCTTGATGTTAATTCTAATGCTATGGAGTTGGCTGAACGAATTCATAAGATTCATCAAGAAGTCAAAGAAAACCTTGAAACAGCTAATTTACGCTACAAGACTGATGCTGATCAACATAGGCGTTTCAAGGAGTTTAGTGTTGGTGACTTAGTGATGGTTCATCTTCGAAAGAATCGTTTTCCTGTAGGCACATACAATAAACTATGAAACAGGAAGATTGGCCCTTTCAAGTTATTGCAGAAGATTGGCAACAATACTTACAAAGTTGATCTCCCCAGTGACATGAATATTTCCAATATTTTCAATGTTGCCGATATTTTCGAGTATTTTCCTCAAGATGAGTTTACTTTACAGTCACAAAACTCGAGGGCGAGTTTTTTTCAAGAGGAGGGGATTTTATGTAGGACAAGTTTACAATTCCTCATTAGATTAGAATTATTAAGTCTTTTTAGTTTAGGATATTAAGTCTTTTAATGTTTAGATTTAATCTTTAAGTTAGGATTCCTATTTCTATAAGAGTTAGGATTTATAAGAGTTAGGATTAGAACTATTATAAATAGGTTTATATTGTTTATGTTCGTTAACTTGTTCAATATTGTTTTCAGTAATAAGATTGTGAGTTTTCTATTGTTATCTAAGTTTATTCGTTTCGTTACGAAACAAAACTTCCGCTGCACCACTGTCTATTTTAAATATCACAAGGGGTTTATTGTATTTAGGAGGCATGTAAATATTTTAGTCTTTGCACTTGGTGTGACGCTGCATACTAAGAGGCAAGAATAAGCAATATTGAGTATTGGTCTTAATCTTTTGGGCCAAGATATGACAAAAGCAGTTACTTCCTCAAGAGAATTTCATTTTCTTAGCATGGTGGAATGAACAGAACAAGATGTGTCCTGAGGAAGAAGACAATAAACTTTAGATTCATAACTTCACTATGATGTGTCCAAAAGACACAAAGTTTTAATAGGTATGGTAATAAATTCAAACTTGATATCCCATTTTATTTATAGCCAAAAATGTAGATCAGGTGTAAGAGTAGAAAATCTAATGTCACTTGCCTCTTCTCCCTCTAGTTGTTGGGTCCATGATAAGTCAATGGTAAATTCACCACAGAACAAGATGTGGAGTCTTCACCAACAGATTAACTTCAGGATGAGTAACCATACTTCGTTTGTCCTCGCTTTCTTGCATTTCCCTATGTGCTGGCAAGGAAAAGGCTCCTCCCGATTGGAGGTTTTTCGTGCTCACTTCTAATCCTACCATTCTACTCCTTAGTAGGGTCTGAGTTGGCATTGATCCTTCAAACTAAGGTTTATTTGAGTTTGTCATGAGACCTTATTCCCTCACGCCACACAAACATGGACATAGTAGGTGATGATCTTATTAATTCGATTGCTTTAAGATCTTCACATGAAAGTATTTAGGTGTAGGGAAAATTATTTGATTGGAATGTCATTATGGATCTTCGAATTTAAAGGCAGGATAGAATTTGACGAGTAACTCCCCCAAATATGATGTGTGATGATGATACGATTACATTCTTTCCTTTCAGACTTTCACCCAACTATATGTAATAGCTAATTGAGTTTACATCCTGTAGGAAAATTGCCTTTGAAGGATGCATTGTCTAATAGTCGATGCCTATCAAAACTTTTGAAATAATCAAATGTTAAATGAGGTGAGTAACATTAAACTTGGCAAGTGGCTTCAAATATCATCTTTAATTTTCCATCATACGATATGCTTGCTTTCTTATTTGACAAGCTATGTTTCTTTGTTTCCTTTCCCTTTTCTTTTGACCCTTAATTTAGTTGTATAAGAATTCCTTTGTCAGTTGCAGAATAGACATCATCTTCCAATTGAAAGCAACATTTCAAAAGGAAGCAAATTTCTTCCAAGATGCCTTGCCTAGAAAGGTTAGGACATTTTGTGGATCTGTCACTGGAACTTTTAAGTACTTCACAGCATTTGATCTTATATGACTTTGCCGTAAGTCATCTTATTCTTTGTGGTTGTCAAAAATTATTATCAACATTCCTCTCCGCAAATATGTTACTACAAGTGACAATATTTTAATCAAACCCAAAGTGGTAGAGAATGTCTCAAATACATGTCAAATATTTTATGTTTGCGCTGAGAAAAATTCTTCTTTGGAATGCCATTTTAGATCTTTGAAAAGAATAGATTAGTTGCTATGATAGAAGTTAATAAATATAATTATATAATTGTTGAAATGGATAAAATAACAGCATCAAGCAAGTCCTTCTGATGTGATGTGTACCGATTATGTTGTACTTTCTTTCCTTTCAAAACTTTCATTAAGGATATGTGATAAGCTTGACTTTTTTCTATTCTTTGGCATCCTAATTGCGAATCTTGTCACTGAAGGATGAGCCTTCGATATTATTTTTGTCTTGTGAATCAATTAAAATGAAGTGACTGATGTTAAACTTCCCAATTGACTTTGAATATTTTTTTAATTTTTTGACATGCAAAATTCTTTATTTGTATTTATACAAGCTACATTTCTTTTTCCTCTTTTTTTTTTTTTTTTTACAATTAATTGACTATGCAAATCTTTCTCTACTAATTGTAGGACACACATGAATCCCAATGGACAATGACATCACAAGAGGGAGTAAATTTCTTCCAACATTCCTTGTCAAGAGCGGTTAAGAACAAGCTTTTAGTGATCTACAATTTCATCACAGAGAGAAAAAGTCTAATTTGGTGCTAATAGCATGACTGAAGAACAATAATGCCTCATATAACCCCTGAAACAATTGGATGCCTTGTCACAGAAGTTTAAGGACTAAGTTCGATACATCTGTCGAAGATATAGTTGAGTAATGGACTGCATCTTGTTGACTATTGTAGTACAAACTAGGTAACTGTTTCTATTACTAATTCAGGATCTTGTTTACATACTTCTAAATTTCTAAATTAGATATTTTTCAGTTGTCAAGTGTAAATATCGTAGAGGCATGAGAAGTCTTTTCTTCCCTGGTTTGCTTTTCACTGCCTAAGAAGGATATGACTAGAGTTCAGAAGAAGATGTCTCTCAACTTGTGTACATTCATATGCTTCGAAATCTTTGAGTCCAGTCAATCTCCTACTTAAAAATAAATAGTATTGGATTTCTCAAGGTGCTTGGAGGTTTAATTGTCCAGATTTTTGCATGTCTTTTGTATATAGGGGTCTATCCCCCTTGTCTTTTTATCGATGTTGTGTTTAACATTTCTTGTTGGAATTTGTGTTTCTTGGGGTTTGGCTTCTATGCCCCTTTTCCTTTTGATTTATTTCAATACAAGTTATCATCGACTTGAGGTATTGTAGATG
Source organism: Dimocarpus longan (assembly GCA_022984855.1). Classification (NCBI taxonomy): domain Eukaryota; kingdom Viridiplantae; phylum Streptophyta; class Magnoliopsida; order Sapindales; family Sapindaceae; genus Dimocarpus; species Dimocarpus longan. The sequence continues at coordinate 9,948,945 of CM041013.1, forward strand.
TGACATGAGAAGCTTTTGGGGTGCCAACCTAGTTGGGATGCCTTAAGTCTTCTCAAAAACATTTCTCCTCTTTGACGTTTTCATTAAAAAAAAAAAGGTGCTGGAGATGAAATAGTTCAATGCAGTTTGTAACATCATGTTTGAAACAACAGAGGGCGGAATTGTTCAAGAGGAAATGCTGACAACTTCTACATGTTTTTTTTTGGGGATTTGCGGTGTAGTAACTTTTAATCATCAGCAAGAAGGTTATAGTTTAGTCATCATATTTGAAGTACGTCCATCTGAGTAAGTGCTCTTGGGGAAGTGCTACCAAATTTCATGAATGCGAAGAAGTATTCATCAGTGAATTTTTAAATTATATGCATTTTTTATACAGTCTTGGGAAGGGTTTTAAAGCATGCACAAAAATGAATGATTTGTTTTCTAACTTCAACACAAACAAAAGACAGAGATATTTGAATACTTTAAAACAATGATTTATTAAAATGGCTGCAATATTGGACCCTACAACAAAGAAAAAGTATTTTCCAACAGCACTGTGTATGCAATTAAAGCCTTAGGTCAATGATGACATTTTGTTAAATCAAAGTTTATTCATGACAAATAATTGAGAAAAACTGATATATAAGGTAAAACTTAACGTTAAATTAATTTTGATGGAAATTAACTAACAACTAATATTCCTGCAATTTTTTATAAAAATTTCATATGCTTTATAATTAGGTTTTAAAGATCATAGATGTTTTAGCAATTTATCAAAAAGTAAAAACAAAAGTAACTAAATTTATTTTTTGTTAGACAAACCATTTAGGCCATTGTTTGGATAACATAGGGAGGACTTCAGTTTAACAAATAATTAACATAATGTAACAATTGGACTTAACAGACTTGGAGGCCGATAAACATCTTTACAAACACTTTTGCTTCAGTTATTTTCTTTTTCTGACATTCTTCATTTATAAACATCTTTGTAGACCATTATATTGGATTTCAAACAGTTTAGTCCAATAAGATATGTAATAACTCAGAACATTTTCTTCCAGCTAACAGTCAATTCTTGATAGTAAATTCATTAAACAAAAAACATAAATTAAATCTTGATCAAATTCCTTTATATCATTGTTTAGGCCTAAAGGTTATCAACAAATAAATGTATTTCCTTATACTTCAAAATATATTTCAAGGTTATGTCTGCATTGATTTTTAGTTTTCCTTTGAAATCATAGCTTATTCTATAGTAATTTTTTGCCTTCCAAGTTTGCTATTGGAATCATCTAATTAAAGTGTTTGAAGCAACTAATTAAACTTTAATTTCATCATATTCTTGTTTTCCAGATGGAACTAAAGTAAGTTTAATTAGTTGTAATATTCTTTTTAAAGAGCAAATGCTCTGCCTTATACTTGAACCAGCATCCAAGCAAGTTTCCACTTACGTACTTGCTTTGCAAATGAATTTTAAGTGGTTGATGCAATTGTTTCCTCTGTCTTGGAGCAACTGACTTCAAGTATTGGTCAACAAATACAACAAGAGGTGAAGCTAGTAGGGGATGTTGACAAAGCAATAGAAAGGCTGACTCACAATTTTCAAGACATTCAAGCTATGCTTGTTGATGCAGAGCATCGGCAAATCAAGGAGGCAAGTGTTAGAGCCTAGTTAGATAGGCTCAAAAACGTATCCTATGATGTGGAAGATGTATTGGATGAGTGGAATGCTTCAAAGCTGAAAGTGCAGGTTGAGAGAGGTGGAAATTCTTCATCTCTTAAGAAGGTAAGTTCCTTCTTACTCTCTCCTTTTACTTTAAACAAGTTGTTTTGCATCATCACAGTGCTACATGATAAAAGAATTAAATTGGAGGCTAGATGATATAGCCGAACGGAAATCTAGATATAATTTTAATGTAAGTACAATGGAACAACCTCAACAAGTGGAAAGTATCTCTTCCATTAATGGGTCTGAGATAAATGGTAGAGATAAGGAAAAACATATCTTAGTGAGCAAGTTCTGTTTTTTTTTTTTTTTTGGGTTGAAATTCTTTGTAAGCAAGTTGTGCAAGGACAGTGACTCTAATAGTCCAAAATGTCCAAGCACAGTTGAAAGGAGCAAAGTCTAAGACCAAGCCCATCAGAAAGGGAAAGCCCGAAGACGCCAGCTCATCTCGTTGAATGATAAGTTGACTGTCTTTAATGCGAGAGATTTAAACCAATGTAAAGCTTGTTTTCAATATGCAATTGATAAGTAACTAGACCTTCGACTTATTTGGAATTTTGTTTACGTAGTTTTGAATGTTAAAAATCTAATTGTCAGGTTAAAATATCACAGGGGCATTGGATTCTGTTGGATGTAAAATTCTCATGCCTAGTGTTTCATTACTTGCGGCATAAGCAAAGCAAAATAGAAAAAGGTTTTGATTACCGAAAGAAAAGAAGAAGATTTCTCTACTTCTGTATTTTAAGATACATAGACTCTGACTCTCTGTGAACTCAACTTCAGGTGCAAACAATAGATTATTGATCTGAAATCAATTAATGATGCTAGTGAGAGGAAGCAAGAGAGCTGCCAATATTGATAACTCAGAGGTAGTTACTACTATTAATGACCAAACTTGTAGTTGAATTATCATAATTGAAGGTTGGAGGCTATGCTTTCCTAAATTCATAACGTCATTAAGAGCTGCGCACTATTTGTTCTTTAATTTCCTATCATATGTAATATCATTCATAACGTCATTAAGACCATGAACCAATAAGATGTCGGATTGTAAATATCTATATCAGTTTCGTATTACAGGGGTCAAAAAGAGAGTGCGTGCTTCACTATTGTTGATATCCGTTTGATCGAATTGAGTATCGGTTCGCTGCCTGGATGTAAGAATCAAACTGATTGTCAAATCACGTATAAATCCTGTGTCTCTTTTATTTTCTGCTTTTATATGTTGTTGTCACTGTTACCGGTTATGCAAGATGTTTCACATACAACCTACTCCAAGATGTTGGTTTGTAGATTCTCAAGCCTTAATGGCAAGGATATTTGATCAATGCTAATATCATTAGGCAGACAAGGTATCAGACTTCACTTGGCTGCTGAAATGATGGACCAGTTTTCAAATATGATATTTCGAATATCATATTGAATTCACTTTCTAATATGAATCTCTTTTGAAATTATCAAATAATAATAATAATAATAATAATAATAATAACAAAAATCATAGGGCAGGCCCTTGGTAAACCAATTTTATAGGATGGAGTTAAAAGGGCTAGATTGGGCCGGATTTGAGCTGGATTTAATTGAAAATTAACCCATTTTTGATGACCCCTTACAAAAATATCTTTTTTTTTTTTTTTAATCTAAGAAGATTGTCCATTTTTGGATGCCTAACCATTTTTTGTGTGTGACGATGACTCTCTCTCCCTACCAAACTTGAAAATCTCTCTATTCCCAACTTTTTACTCTCATTCTCTCTCTAGGAATCTCATCGAACTCTTCACCGGCACACCTTACTAGCGGACCTGCACCTACAGGCGTTCACTGTCCAAAAACCCTCCTCTCTCTTCTCTCTCTCCACTTCTCCATTTCCGACCTCCTAACTTCAAACCCTACCTCCTCCTTAGACTCCTAAGCGAAACCCTCCTCACTCTCCACTCGTATGAGTTTCAAATTCGAGCAAATCAATAAAATCAAGAAGCAAACGGAAGGGAAGAAGCAGACGGAAGAGAAAGATCAGACCCTCCAGAGAATCCGTGCTTGGCACCAATCATAACAGCAACAAACCATCCCAAATTTGGTTAAAAATGAATAAAAGAGGGACAGATAGGGATTTCAGAGTAGATGAATGTCATTTTATTAATGCTTGCAATAGGAACCTTTGTTAGAGTTAGTATTTGGATGTCATTTGAATGATTAAATTTGTAGAATGGACAAGTATTATTAAGTTTGATGACATCTCTTTGGAGCCTCTACGTGGAGAATGTTGACTTTGTTTTGAAATTTGTGTTTCCAAGTTGACTGTTCTGAAATTTGTGTTTCTTAGGCTTAGAATTCCCAACTTTTAAGTTGGGATTCCCAACCCACCTTCTGATTGAAATTAGTAACCTAGAAGTTGAGACTCCCAACTTAAAGGTCGGGATTTCTTAACCTACAGTGGATCTAGGGTGGGATTCCCAACTTCCTCTTGGCCTCCAGGGTGAACTTCTGAGTTAGGAATCTCAATCTTCCGATTGAGATTACCAGCTTGGAGGTTGGAATTCCCAACCTTCCGGTTGAGATTCCTAACTCAGAGATCAGGATTTCCTAACCTCCAGTAGATATAGGATGAGATTCCCAACTTCCTCTTGACCTCCAAGGTGATCCTCCGAGTTGGGAATCCCAACTGGGAAATTGGGAATCCCAATTCTTGAGTTGGGAATCCCAACTCTTAGGTTGAGATTCCAACCTCTGGATTGGGAAACCCAACCTGAAGAGTGGAAATCTCAACCTTAGGGTTGAGATCCTTAATCTTTAGATTGGGATTCCCAACTCACCCACCCTAGATACTACTTGAGGTCGATAAAATCTTGACCTTCAGGTTGGGATTCTTCCCAACCCTAAGGTTGCGATAACCATTGGGTCGAGAAGGTTCCCAATCTCCGGGTTGAGATTCCTAATCTCGAGGTTGTGATTCTCAACTTAAAGGTTGGGAATCCCAATCTCGAGGTTGGAAATTAAGTATTTAGGTTTAGAATTGAGTACCTTTTTCCGTACTTCTAATAATTCTTAGATAATGGATGTTAAAACTCTTCCGATCGAGAGTACCCAAGTTGGATAATGGAGATTGGAGTCATCATTTTCCTCTTCATTTTCTTTCTATTTTCCATTTCATGTTCATATTTTTATTATTTAATTCATTAGTCTAATTTCCTAACTGAATTATATTGTGAATGTCAGTAGGAGAGCAAAAAAGACCTTTAGAAACCTGCTTATGAGGTTCCAACCTGATAGACAAGTAGACTTAAAAGCTAACATAAAAGTGGTTTATTTTGAGTAATCAATCCAATCAAACCTCAAAGGTTGGATTCACAATGCTTAGAGGTGAAGACTAAACATCTATTATAAGAGGAATAATATTAAAAATTATTGTTTCAATCAACGAGTATTTCAACAATAAGTAATACAATCATTCACAACTAAAATAGTATGAATACTCAAGCAATAACACACATGAAATCTTTTATAATAAAACGTAACTTGATGACATATTGAGAAGTTGTATACTTCATATAGTAGGAACTATTGAACCTAGACACAAGGTAACACATTGACTGACACAACTCAGACATAAAATACTTTATATAGTAGTAAGAATTAGCAGCAGCAGCCATTTTATCCGTGTCTAACATCACCAGGGCACTGCTCAAAGGAGCTGTGGATTCCCAAGCATCTTTAGAAACGGCATAATTTGCATTTTCATCTAGGAACCATGCCTCCATATGTGATATTTTTCATATTAAAACAATGAGAGTCTATTTCATAGTGGCTATTAGACCAACAATGAAATGTACGATTCAAAGAACTTAAGTGAATTACAAAGATGCTTATTACAGCTTAGGAATATTATGTAACAGAAAATTAATTCGCATACGACAAAAAGCTTCACACATTAATTTGAAAATCTTATTTAAGAAAGTAAGAGGAAACAAGGATGTCAAATGGATCTACAGCCAGTGCACATGGAAATAGTGATACAAAGGTCAATGTAGGCTCATAAAATAAAGGCTATCTGGCATTCATATCTGCAACGAACGTGATCTAGTACAAGGGAAGGAATACCAATGCCAAAAAAACCAAATTCTTGTGAATACACTAGTGTACCACAGATGTCATCTCCACAGTCACATAAAACTCGATACAGATCATAAAATATCCTCTAATTTATCACAGAGGTCCAATCTCTTAACTGAACTAGTAGCAGACGTCCAATTGCATACAGAACAAAATGACTTACCACTCATAAAAAGAAAAGATTAGAGAGAACTGATAGTCATAAATTTGGACGTAAACATAATGGATTTCTTAGTGCTACAAAGAGATTGGATTAAAAATTTATAATATTATAGAGAATATCATTGAATCAGACTCTTAAAACAACATCATTATCTGTGTTCTTATTTTCCACCAGATTATACATTCCAAAATTAAAACCACGATTATTATGGTTTTCAAAAAAAAAAAAAAATAAAAAAAAGATTAGGATTTTATGAAGCTTTCAGCATCAGTGCAACAGCAGTCCCAAACTCTAGCATTATGACCATATAGCATAGAGCTAACAACCTCAACGCTATCAGAAACTTTCTGTGCAGCATGTACTGCCTAGATGCGAACACTACACCAAAAAACATATTACTACATTAAACTATTCCAATATATATATATATATATATATATATATAAACAAGGAATCAGAAACTTATTCCTTGTTTGGATTCACTTGAAAACCATTCTAAGCGAAATATGGAACCTTCATGTCCTATGAGTCTAAATATATTAACAGCCTCATACTACCGATGATAAAGCTTGACACATTCGAAAAGCTGAACCGCACTTATTTGTGTGGTCTTCCTCCCTTGTTGAAAGTGCAGCACTATATCCTGAATCCACTTTGCACATAATAACCTATAAAAAATTGATTCATTTATTCAAATGGCACCATGTGATTAATTATTCAATTGCAAGTAACAAATACAATTTCAAAGTATTAATACCAATGTCATTGATGTCTTAACATGTACACATCACAAATCTTTCGTTAAGAATTTGATAACCATCAAAAGAGAATCTATGCTTTCAAGTAAAATTACAAATGTTGACCTAAATGTAGTGGTTATTTAAATTTAATTGAAAAAAAAAAAGAAAATTTACACACCTCATTATAGGTAGTACCAGATGCAATCTGGAGAGCTTTAAGATTGTCACCCCATAATCTCATGAAATAGAGAAGGGACTTTTCTATATAAACAAAAATAAAAATCTCTATCATACTACATGTAAAAGACAGATCGATAGAGGAAAAATCTAGTGCAAGAAAAGAAAAGAAAACCTAGAGAATGAACTTGAAGAATAAGAGTAGAGTTAGAAATGTCCCAAATAGTTATGGAGTTATCGTTGCAACCTATGGCAAGACAATGGGTGTCACAGTCCTAAAACCTATAAGAGCTAAGCAACATTAGATTACATTAAGAAACTAGTCAAGCAATGGTTTTGAATTGTCAGCTGACAATTAACTTCAAGAAGAAAACATCCAAAACCCAAGACTAAACCTAGGCAATGATTGAACGAAACTCAGATTGATAACAACTTCCGTTTGGTTATGAGACTTGCCTGACAAGTCGAAGTTCAAGTCAAATAACTTGACTTTTTTTTTCACCAAAGAAAGCAACCTTGAAAACCTCTAAATTTTACATTTGAGACTACATAAAATTGAAAACCCGAATAGTCTAGTTCAACTCCTTGGCATAGCTCAACTAACCTCTCTTTCCATCCACTGTATATTCATAATATCATCCACTTCCTTCTCCTTAACACTATAATAACCAAACTTTTATAGCATCAATTACAATATTCAATTAACAGAATAATTAGTTTTCAAAGAAAATGTCATAACTCAAACTTCATACAAGTACACGAGCTAAAATGTTCAAAGATCAGCAAAAAATCACAACTTGGGCTGTCTCCAACATGCATTAGATCAACTAATATCGACCCAGAAAATATAAACCAAAACTTTCAAACAAAAATACATCAAACAAACCATATAAATTAGCATAACAATAAATCTTTACCCAAAATGTGATAACTCAAACTTGATATAGGCAACTAAAATGTTCAAAAATCACCACAAAATCAAAACTTGAACCATCTATGTCATGCACTGCGTTAACAAACACCAGCTAAGAAAATAAAAACCAAAACTTCAAAACAATAGCAACATCAAATCCAATGGAAACTCCCATCATTCAAGCGAAAACGTAAAACTCATCTAAAACTCATTTAAACAAGCTAAAAAAGCAACACAACAATGGATAGATTACCAAGCCGTGGTGATGGTGGAATAGGACTTGGGTCAGCATCCGGGTTGTATTAAAATTGATCCATTGAATTCTAGGTCGACCGTCGCCAGAGTAGAAGACAAAAGTTTGAAAATATGAGTAGAGATAAGCATAGAGAGTGGAATCGCGAACTCACTTAGGAGGGAGGTGAGTGATTTTGGGGCTTCAAACCAACTTAGCTCATTTGTTATCATTAAGGGTATTTTTGTCCATTTGAGATTTTTTTTTTTTTGAATAACATTTGAGATTTTTTTTAAGAATAAAAAATAAAAGGGTTAGTGTTGAGGTTGACTATTCCAAAAAGGTTATTTTATGTATTTTCTCCTCAAAAGTATTTATAAATGGCCCATGTTATCGGTTCCGATCATCACTGCCGTTGCATCAAGAAACCCAACCTCTTTAGAAAATCTACAATGTATTCTTAATTGTTTGGGAAAATTGCAGTAATATCTTTTAACTCATAACTAATTCATTTAATTTGCACAAATATTCTTTGAAAATCGTTGACCAAATTAGTTGATTAATTGAATTATTAATGTTGAATAGGCAAAATGATCATTTTCAAACAAATATTGAATAATCATTATTCAATATTAAATTAAACAATGATAATTAAAAATTATTAAATTAACAATTCTTAAACCGCTAATCGCCGAACTCATATTTCTACTTCCTTCTTCATTCTTCTAGTACCCTACCTCCTCTGAAACCATCAAATTCATCAAAAAAATTAAAAATTAAATAAATTCAAATTTTTAATTTTTTTAAATGAATTATTGAAACTAATAAGTCAACACTCGATCACTACCGTCCATTTCCCTCCCATCTAATGGCTACAAATACTCTCCCTCTCCACTCCTCTCCTCTCACCACCCCCCCCACACTACTCCATGGACTCCACATCTCTCTCCACTCCCACTTACTCTTACTCTGCCACGGCAGCCACTCACACTCACCGCACCTCCTCCTCTCCGACCTCCAGTGGTAATATGGTCATTTCCGAGCAGACTAACATCTTGAGTTGAATATTTCTTAAATTGTAATATGCAGCAGGTTATTGAAAGACAGAATAAGAACCCCATTGTTGAATGCAGAGAACCATGCAGAGGAAATAGCTACCAACAAACCATCAGCAGAGACCGAACTAATTGGCAGTCATTAAAGTTTGAGATTTTTGGCTGAGTTTCCTCTTTTCTTTTCTACTGTGAATTAATCTGATGTACGGGTTGCTTAGTTTTCTTCTTCTGGAGGCTTTGTAAAGCAACGCGTGAGTGGCAATGTTGGTGTAATACGAAAACTGTGTAATACATAGTTAAAGAGTTTTCTACGTTTACTTTTTATCTCTTTTATAGTATCAATAGCTTTTTTCTCACACCAACAAAATATGTGATCTTACATTTTGTATATTGACTTCTAAACTGGAGGCTACTGCCTATTGGTTGTTGAATCTTGAACAGTTAAATTAAATTATTATCATTGTTACTAGCTTTGGAGTCCGGTGATATTAACAAGTAGTTGAGGCATTTGTTGTGTCCACAATGATTTTTTCTCTCCTTTCCAAATCATAGCATAGCATACTCGTTGAAACAATGCTTTTCTTGTAGCAGCGTCGAAGCAAATCCATGCCTTCCAATTTTATCTCGGAATTGTATGCTTTTCTTGTTTTGGAGATTAAACTAAAGTTTTATAAATTGTAATATTCATTTTCAAAAGCAAATGTTCTGGGAAAAGCATTATACTTGAACCAGCATCAAAGCAAGTTTTTCACTTTGCCCATTTAAATGAAATATCAATATTCCTTGGCTTTGCCCTCTTATATAAGCTTATAGGATATTGCAAGACTATTACAACAAGAACATTCAAACACTCAGATTTTCGAATTTGCAATTGCCATTCAAATATCGTTTCTCAATATCATGGCCGATGCAGTTGTTTCCGCTGTCTTGCAGCAATTGCTTTCAGTTGTTGGTAAAGAGATACTAGCAGGGGTGAAACTAGTTACGGGTGTGGATCATGAAGTCAGGAAGCTCACAACCCACTTTGAAATGCTTCAAGCTGTGCTTGCTGATGCAGAGCGAAGCCAAATTGTGGAGACTGTGTTGATTTTTTGGCTAAATTAGCCATGTTAAAGAATCCCACATCTAAAGAATAGAATGTGGTGGGATGTTTGGTGGACTATAAATAAGTCCTTTAGTTAATTGATTTTGTATCCCAAAACAAGAATTGTAAAAGATCCATACATTTGTATTATTCTTGTTTTCTCCCCATATGTTTCTGGGTTTTTGGATCTTACCCAGATTTTGTAATATTTTGCTTTGGAGCTAGTGGAAGTTTTCAGCAGCGCCCGTGGACGTAGGTTTTATACCGAACCACGTAAATTCTGGTGTGTTCTTTTTTTTCGCTTTGCATTTATTTTTCTGCTTTTCTGCTTTATTAGTATTTGTTATTTATATTTAATAGCTAGCATTAGTAGTTGTGTATTCGTTTGATTTCCGCTGCGCACAACAAGTGGTATCAGAGCCCTAGGTTTCGATTGATCTGGGAAATTGTCTAGGGCATTAGCTAGCTATTAAATATTTGTTTGTAGAGTTTCGATGTTATTTTGGAATAGTTACAATTTAGGGAAGCTCTGTCAAAAAGACTATAATTGTCTAAGGAGACTGGATTTTAAGTGGGACCGTTTGTGACCCCTCCAGCCTTTCCTGGGAGCTTACCTTTTGAGTACTATTCATTTGATCACCAAGCTATTGGCATAAAAATTTTTGGTGTAAAGCAGAAATGTCTTCATCTTCACATGTAAAAATTGAAGTAGAGAAATTTGATGGTCGAAATAATTTTGGCCTATGGCAAAGCGAAGTTACGGATGTCTTGTATCAACAAGATTTGGATATTGTTCTGGAAGAAACAAGACCAGAGAATATTGAGGAAAAAGATTGGGAGAGGCAAAATGCGAAGGCATGTGGTTTAATTCGCTCATGTCTCTGTAGAGAGCAGAAGTATCCGTTCATGAAGAAAACCTCTGCTAGTAAATTGTGGAAGGCGCTAGAGAACAAATATATGAAGAAAAGCAATGAGAATCGGCTATATTTGTTGAAGAGGTTGTACCGTCTTCAGTTGAAACCAGGTTTGAATATCAATGACCATATTGATAATTTCAACCGTTTGTTAGCTGATTTGTTGAATTTGGATGAAACGTTCAAAGATGAGCAGAAGGCCATGCTGTTGATAGGATCTCTTCCTGATGAGTTAGATCATTTGTGCATTACACTTATTCATGGGAAAGAAAAATTGTCCTTTGAAAAAGTGTGTGCAGCTTTGCTTAATTATGAAATTCGCAAGAAAGATCAGAAAGAGAATAGGGATGAATCAGTAGAGGCGCTTACAGTTAGGGGAAGAAGTAAGAGTCGGAAACAGGAAAGAAGGGGCAGATCACAGTCAAGGAAAAGACCTGATAAAGATTAATGTGCCTTTTGTCATGAGAAAAGGCATTGGAAGAAAGATTATCCGAAGCTGCAGAAGAAAGATAAGGGCAAGGGTAAAGCTACTTCCGATGTATATGTAGCCGAACATGAGGAAGAAGATTTTGTGTTGGTTATTCTATCATCAACATCTGGATCTGGTGAGTGGATTTTAGATTCGGGTTGTACTTATCACATGTGTCCACATAAGGAATGGTTCTTCAATTTCGAAGAGCTAAATGGTGGAATTGTACTCATGGGTAATGATAACTCATGCAAAACTAAGGGGATAGGTTCAATCCGATTGAAGAATCACGATGGATCAACCAGAGTTTTGACAGAAGTTCGGTATGTTCCAAATTTGAAGAAGAATCTCATATCATTGGGAGCCTTAGAATCTAAAGGCTACACGGTATCTATCAGAGATGGAGTTATGAGAGTGGTATCTGGGGCTTTAGTGGTAATGAAAGGTACAAGGAAGAACAACTTGTACTACTACAATGGTAGTACAGTTACTGAATCAGCAGCAGTAGTATCAGAGAAAGATGTTGATTCAGATATGATCAGATTATGGCATATGCGTCTGGGACATGCAGGTGAGAAAGCTTTAAGCAGTTTGGTGAATCAAGGCTTGTTGAAAGGAGTAAGAACCTGCAAGTTAGATTTTTGTGAACATTGTGTTCTGGGAAAGCAGACGAGAGTGAAGTTTGCAACTGCAGTTCATGATACTAAAGGTATTTTGGATTATGTTCACTCTGATGTGTAGGGACCCACTAGGACAGCTTCCGTGGGTGGTAAACACTATTTTGTTACATTTGTTGATGACTTTTCCAGAAGAGTTTGGGTATACACAATGAAGAAAAAAGATGATGTACTTGGGATTTTCCTTAATTGGAAAAAGATGATTGAGACTCAGACTGGGAGAAAGATTAAGTACCTCAGAACAGATAATGGAGGTGAATATTGCAGTAAATCTTTTCGAGAGGTCTGTCAAGATGCGGGTATTGTACGTAATTTTACAGTTAGACACACACCACAACAGAATGGGGTGGCAGAACGCATGAACCGAACGTTGCTGGAGAAAGTTCGGTGTATGTTGTCCAATGCTGGGTTGGGCAAGGAGTTTTGGGCTGAGGCAGTGACTTATGCATGTCATCTCATTAATCGCTTACCGTTAACAGCGATCGGTGGTAAAATTCCATTGGAGGTATGGTCTGGAAAACCTGTTACTGATTATGATTCTTTACATGTCTTTGGTTGTTCTGCTTATTATCATGTAAAGGAATCTAAATTGGATCCGAGAGCAAGGAAAGCTATATTTGTGGGGATGTCTTCAGGGGTGAAAGGGTATCGTCTTTTATATCCTAATTCGAAGAAGGTAATCTTCAGCAGGGATGTTACTTTTGATGAGTCTTCGATGCTGAAAAAGAAAATAGAAGATATTGTTGAGGGTAATCCGCAACAGGTGGAGTCTACTCGGAAGCAGGTGGAGTTTTTTCAGAAACAGATAGAGTCAACAAATAATCCAGCTAGAATTGTTGATGCAGATGATGACACTCCTATGATCGAGGAGGTTACTGAAGAAGAAGGAGAAGAAGAGGTTCCTACCCAAGAACCTTCGTAGCAACAAGAATCAATTGCAATAAATAGGCCAAGACGTGAGATTCGCAGACCTGCTCGTTTTGCTGATATGGTGGCCTATGCACTTCCAATTGTAGATGATGATGTTCCTTCCACTTACAGAGAAGCAGTCCAATGTTCTGAAGTTGATAAGTGGAAGAAAGCTATGGATGAAGAAATGCAGTCTCTTCGGAAGAATGAAACTTGGGAGCTAGCTCAACTACCGAAGAATAAGAAGACAATTGGGTGCAAATGGGTGTTTACTAAGAAAGAGGGATTTCCTAACAAAGAAGATGTCCGCTACAAGGTAAGGTTGGTAGCGAAAGGCTATGCTCAGAAGGAAGGGATTGACTATAATGAGGTATTTTCTCCAGTTGTGAAACACTCTTCCATTAGAATTTTATTGGCACTTGTAGCTCAATTGGATTTGGAACTAGTTCAAATGGATGTAAAAATTGCATTTTTACATGATGATTTGGAAGAGAAAATCTATATGACTCAGCCAGATGGATTCAAGGTTGCTGGAAAGGAAAATTGGGCTTGCAAATTGAAGAAATCGCTTTATGGTTTGAAACAGTCTCCGAGACAATGGTACAAGCGATTTGATCAATTTATGATAGGTCAAGAGTACACCAGAAGCAAATTTGATAATTGCGTATACTTTCGAAGGCTACAAGATGGTTCCTTCTTCTACTTGCTCTTATATGTTGATGATATGCTGATAGCTTCTAAGAGCAAAGTGGAGATTGAGAAGCTGAAGACTCAGTTGAGTTCAGAGTTTGAAATGAAGGATTTGGGTGAAACTAAGAAGATTCTCGGTATGGAGATTAGCAGAGATAGAGGAAAAGGCAAGGTTTGTTTGACTCAGAAGCAATATCTGATGAAGGTATTACAGTGTTTTGGTGTATCTGAACAGTCAAAACCTGTAAGTACGCCACTTGCTCCTCATTTCAAGTTGAGTGCATCATTATCTCCGAGTACTGGTGAAGAACGAGAGTACATGTCTCGTGTTCCATATTCTAATGCAGTTGGTAGTCTGATGTATGCTATGGTGTGTACAAGACCTGACATTTCGCAAGCGGTTGGAGTTGTGAGCAGGTATATGCATGATCCTGGTAAAGGACATTGGCAAGCTGTGAAATGGATTCTACGATACTTGTTAAAAACCGTAGATTTTGGTTTGATATTTCAGAGGGAAGATTCACTTAGTCAGTTTGCAATCGGATATGTTGATTCAGATTATGCTGGTGATTTGGATAAACGACGGTCAACTACTGGATATGTATTCACTCTTGCAAGAGCTCCTGTAAGTTGGAAGTCTACTTTACAGTCAACAGTTGCTTTGTCTACGACAGAAGCAGAGTATATGGCATTGACAAAGGCTGTGAAGGAAGCAATTTTGTTACAAGGATTACTGGTAGAGTTGGGAGTGGGACAGAAGAATATTGCTATTTACTCGGATAGTCAAAGTACCATTCATTTAGCAAAGAATCCGGTATTCCATGTTCGCACCAAGCATATTGATGTCCGATATCATTTTATGCGGGAAATTTTGAGTGAAGGGTCGATTCTCTTACAGAAAATTGGGACTGCTGATAATCCTGCAGATATGATGACCAAAGTGGTGACAGCAATCAAGTTCAACCATTGTTTGGACTTGATCAACATTTTGAAAGTCTAAAAGGCATATATGAAGGCATTATTGAAGGCTAATACGCCAAGGTGGAGATTTGTTGATTTTTTGGCTAAATTAGCCATGTTAAAGAATCCCACATCTAAAGAATAGAATGTGGTGGGATGTTTGGTGGACTATAAATAAGTCCTTTAGTTAATTGATTTTGTATCCCAAAACAGGAATTGTAAAAGATCCATACATTTGTATTATTCTTGTTTTCTCCCCATATGTTTCTGGGTTTTTGGATCTTACCCAGATTTTGTAATATTTTGCTTTGGAGCTAGTGGAAGTTTTCAGCAGCGCCCGTGGACGTAGGTTTTATACCGAACCACGTAAATTCTTATGTGTTCTTTCTTTTTTCGCTTTGCATTTATTTTTCTGCTTTTCTGCTTTATTAGTATTTGTTATTTATATTTAATAGCTAGCATTAGTAGTTGTGTATTCGTTTGATTTCCGCTGCGCACAACAGACTGGTGTTAGAGTTTGGTTGGAGAAGCTGAAGGATGTTTCCTATGATATGGATGACGTGTTGGACACGTGGAACACTGCAATCATGAAAAGATTGCAACTTGAGAGTAAGGTATGCTCCTTCTTTCTCTTTCCCTACTTTGGTTTAAGACAAGTTATTTTAAGCCATGACATTGCTTCCAAGATAAAAGCGATAACTAAGAGTCTAGATGATATTGCAAAAGGGAAAGACATGTTTAACTTTAAAATAACTATGACTAGTGAACGACATCAACGTGTAGAAAGTACTTCGTTTATTGATGTGTCTGATGTGTATGGCCGAGATGAGGAAGAGAACAGTTTAGTAGGCAAGTTGTTGGGTGAAAGTAGTGAACAGAGTAACCTCCATATCATCTCAATTGTAGGGATGGGAGGTATCGGTAAAACAACACTTGCACAACTAGCCTACAACGATAGCAAGGTGATGAAAAATTTTGAAAAAATAATATGGGTATGTGTATCAAACCCTTTTGATGAGCTAATGATTGCTAAAATGATCTATAAAGCTCTAGGAGGCGATAACTATAAATTAGCTGACTTGCAGTCTGTTATTGAAGAAATTCACAAATTAATCATAGGAAAAAAATTTCTTCTAGTTTTAGATGATGTGTGGACGGAAAACTTCAAGAAATGGGAACCATTCCACCATTGTTTAAAGAATGGTCTTCCTGGAAGTAAAGTCTTGGTTACCACACGTAACCAAACAACTGCTCTAATGATGGAATCAAGTGATATTATTACAATTCAAGAATTGTCTTATGAGCAATGTTGGTCATTGTTTAGGTGGTTTGCATTTTTTGGTAGGTCTGAGAAAGAGTGCGGAGAGCTAGAAAAAATTGGTAGGGAAATAGCAAGCAAGTGTAATGGCTTGCCTCTCGCCGCAAAGGCACTAGGCAGTCTTTTGCGTTTTAAGAAAACTAGAAAAGAATGGGAAAACATCTTACGTAGTGAGATGTGGAAAGTAGAAGAGTTTGAAGAGGATGTCTTCCCCCAGTTGTTATTAAGTTACTATGATTTGCCTTCTATAGTACAACGATGTTTTACATATTGTGCCATATTTCCAAAAGATTATGTGTTTGATAAAGATGAATTAATTAGATTATGGATGGCTCAAGGTTATCTTAGATTAGATAATAATGAAGATATTGAGATGGTTGGTGAAAAATACTTTAATACATTAGCAATGCGTTCCTTCTTTCAAGAGTTTGTGAAAGATGTTGACAGTAGTATTACAAGTTGTAAGATGCATGACATAGTACATGATGTTGCCCAACTTCTTAGTAAGAATGAATGTTGTATGATTGAAGTCAAAGATCTTAAAGAAGGGAACATATATGCTTTATGTGAGAAAGCTCGTCAATTAATGTTGATGGTTACTAAAGAAGACACATTGCCAATCTGTATTTGCAATTTCAAAAAGTTGCGGAGCCTTATGATCATAGATAGATCTAATTTAGATTTAGATATCAAATCGATTTGTAAAGTCATGCCAAAGTTATTTAAAGAGTTGACAAGCTTAAAGGTCTTAAAAATTGATTTTCGAATACCTATTTCAAAGAAGATAGGAAAACTCGTACATTTAAGATATCTTAATTTGAGTAACAACAGTAAGTTAAAAGAGTTGCCCGAGTCATTGTGTGAGTTGTATAATTTACAAACACTAAAGCTTGATAAGTGTTTTCATCTCAAAGTGCTGCCTCAAGGTATAGGAAAGTTAGTCAACCTACGCTATTTAATGAATGATTACACTTTCTCTCTAAGGTACATGCCAAAAGGATTTGAGAGATTAACAAAACTGCGGAGATTAAGTGAATTCCATTTAAGTGGTGGTGATTACGATGGCAAAGCATGCTCACTTGAATGTATGAATAACTTTGAGCACATTGAATCTTTACGCATTGTAGGTTTAAAATATTCAAGACAAGTTAAGGATGAGTTTGGGCAACTTAAAAATAACAAAAACATTCGTCAATTGGAATTATCGTTCAGACGGACGTATTTGGAGAACAACGATGAAGCAGTTATTGAAGCTTTCCAACCATTTCCAAGTTTGCAACAATTAACAATACGGGATTACAAAGGTCAGTCAATGTTTGGTCTTAGGATAACATCATTAACCAATTTGAGGTCGATATCTCTGATTGAATGCAGGCGGTGTTTGCATTTGCCTCTATTGGGAAAATTGTCATGTCTTGAAACACTTTATATAAGGTCGATGAGGAATGTAGAAAAAGTGGGTAATGAATTTATGGGAGTAGAGAAAGATGACACTTCATCATCTTCATCAGTTATCTCCTTCCCTAAATTGAAAACTCTCCAGTTTGAGGAATGCCTACATGGGAAGTGTGGGATTTTGGGATTGAAGATGATACCACAATCATGCTCATGCCATCCCTTCATACTTTGAAACTCCGTGTGTGTCGGGTATTAAAGGGATTACCAAAGCAGCTTCTTGAGAAGGCACCATTACAACATTTGACAATAGAAGACTGTCCTATTCTACAACAAGTTTATGAGAAAGGGAAAGGAGACAAGTGGGATCACATCTCTCATATCCCTAGCATCCACATCTATGTTGAGGTATAGTCTTCTCCTTTTTTTAACTTGGTTTTTATTGCTTTTTAACAATATTTTACATTTCTCTCTACATTTGATTAAATGTCTTGGCAGTTTTTAAAATTCATTCCTAACAACCTCTCCACTCATATGTTGAATTTTTGTGGGTCTTGTGTGTTGTAACATTTTTGTAAATTTTGATTTTAATTTTCAATCATAAGTGATAAATTTTATCCAATTGTTTGATTAATTTTACAGGACCTAACCTAAACTTATTGACAAATTGTTTGAGACAGAGCAAGGATGATTCTTGTCAAATGTGGCTTTGGTGGTACAAGAGACAGAAGTAAGCGAAGAGTTAAAAGATGCTGTAAGGTTTTACAATTACATGTGTAGGAAAGGGTAAACATATAATTTTTGTAATTTTTTTTTTTATTTTACCAATCTTTGTCAGGTTTAACTATAGAAGGGGGAGTTTATGGTTTCCAAACTCATGAATATTTTTATCTCTCTGCCTAAGGTTTGCTGCTTAAGAACTGCTCGAAAAGAAATTAAGGTTGTCTACTTTATTCCTTAGGTTTCTCTTCTGTTTACATATGCATCCCATTTTATGCTATTCTTGCCAATCTTTAATGTGTGTCGTTGCTTAATTTAAGAATCCTAATTTTATTTAGGAAGACATCGTGGACTTTTGAATTTATTGAAAAAGAGACTAAAAGAAAATGAGCACATGGTCATTGTTATAACGGAAGGTGCAGGACAAGAGTTGCTCTATGAGAGCAGAGTAAGGAGCAACAGGTGCTTCAGGAAACAAGCTTCTTTGTGACCTTCATTTGTGGACTGTCAAAAGATAACGGTATAATTACTAAAATTATTTAGTCTTCTTTTGTATTAGATATGTTATTTCTTATTCTTGGAAAAGGTTGTGTGCTTATCCGCTTCATGGATATTTTGCTGTTGTGTTTATCTCTGTTCTAAACCTTTAGGTTAGTTGTATAATTGTCATGCATTTGTCATCATGTTTTATGTTAGAGACATCAAATAGTATAAGTTTTTTAGGAGTTCAATTTTGAATTTGAGAAAAATAATCAGCCTATTACACTGTTATATGCTGATTTGGGTGCTATTTACTTCTATTTGAATGTATTCGGAATCAATCTGTTGCCATTTTTCTAATGATGAGCATTTTTGAATACTGTTGATGATTATCTATACTTATGGTTGACATTTACACTTCATTTCCTATTGGTTGTTGATATAGAGGTAGAGTGGCTAGAGTGATTGGGATTTCTGCCAAAAACTTCATACAGAAAGCTTGCATAGACAATCTAAGATATGCACAACCAACAGCTTATTCCACAGCTGAGACATTAAAACTTTATAATATATTTAGGAGTCCTCCACAGAGGATGAGTAATATGGTCAGTCAATTGCACCATAATATATGTCACTTCTACATAGATGTATCATGGAACTCTCATCATTTTCCATTTAGTTATAATGATGAACATAACAGAATACCATTAGTGTTTATTTACACCATGTTATTTACAAAATTAATCTTTGATTTTGTAGGAACAGTTCCCCAAAGTAAAAGATTGCTACAATTTTAAATATATAGGTTAATTTCCTGATGTCTTGCTATCGTATTTTGTAATTGCTTTCTTGAAATGTTTAACGACCCTTTGAAATAGATGTGCAACCAATCAATTGTGTTTTACTCACCTACCAGATCCAACACATATGATCTATGCTATTCTAAGCAATGCAGCTGATAATGTGTACTGCACTTTGCTCATCACAATGCTATTCAGGGTGCTATGACTGTAAACACAGGTTTCACAGTTGGCTCTGTTAAAGGGAGACATGATCCTTACTTCTATTCATGAGTCATTTGATACTGATTTACGTGGATTTTTTTATCACAAGTCTCCAATCAGGCTTATAACTTATAATTGAATATGTCCAAGAGCTTATAATGCAAAGCATGGTTTTCTTCTAGTTTTATGACTGATGGTTATCTTACCATGACATCTCAAACGGGTAATTAGCTATATAAATCTTGTTCAATTTTTTAGTTTTCACTTAATCATCTCTAATGTGATTCCTGATTATCATGATTTAATGTCACTAATGTGAATAATATTTGAGAAAAAGCACATATGTTTCTTGTCAAAAACGACTTTGGTAGTAAGTGAAATACAAGAGAAAGTAGGAGAAGAATTAGAGATGTTGGAAGATTTTACAATTAACATGCATTCTTAAACTTTTGGGTACAGGATATGATATTACTAACAAATAGTTCCATTTCTTAAGAGAATCCATTTTCATAGCATGGTGGGGTGAACAAAACAGGATGTGCCACGAGGAAGGATGGAAGAAGAAGATAGATTTAAGATCATTATTTCGCTATGATGTGTCTAGAAGATGTAGAGTTTCAATAGTTGTGGTGATATATTCAAACCTGAAATTGCCTTTTATTTATAGTGAAAAATGAGGCACACGTTATAGACTTGATAATCTAATATTACTACCCCTTCTCCCACTTGTTTTCAGGTCCACAAGAAGTCAACAAAGGAATCACCATCACTTCCAGCATATCACTTAACTAGCATATCACTTGCTGTAAAAGAACATCTGTCTTCACCGGCCTATCACTTCCAAGATGGATCATGCTTTGTTGTCCTGGCCATTTCACGATTACCCTATGTTCTACCAAGAAATAGGCTCTTCTTGAAGCAAGGGTTTTTCTGCTCACTTATAGTGCTGTCATGTGATTTCCTCATTAGATACTAACTTGGCACTGATCCATCCTAATTAGGAGTTGTTTGAATTCGTAACAGATAGGGCCTTAATTGTCTTAGGTATATTGATCTTCCATATGACCTGCTTGAAATGACTTGATATATGACCAACCAATCAACTCTTATGAGAAATTTTGTCAATGTTACCGTGAAGAACCAAATGTCTTGTAGTACTTAAAGAATCAATGCCAAGTATGGTGAGTGTCACTAAACTTGATGGTTATGAAAACCTTTGTAAATTTCTTCATAAGCATTATCTTGATATCTTATTACATTTTAATGTTACAGAGCTAGTGTTTTTTTTTTTTTTTCTTTTTTGTGTGGAAAACTAGTGAACAATTTCTATAAATGTGGCTTTTATGATTCGTGGACTTCAAGAGAAAGAAGAATGTAATGTAGACAGCAGGAGAAGAACGTTTTAGACTAGGGTAAATTGGAAGCATCTTTTGACAGGATCCAATTTAGATCTTTCAAGGGGAAGGGCAGGTATTGATTAAAATAGTTGAAGAAGATAAGCTTGTAGATCAAGTAAGTTATTATGATATTGTGATCTTATAACTTTATTTTGCTCGTAGATTTTCCATAATGAATAACTAGGCATTAGATGTTATGTTTTGCAGACATTAACTGATTGCAAAGCTTCTGAGAACATTACATTTGGTGGACCAAAATGTGTGGTATTTCCTTGAAGCATCAATATTCAGTGATGGTATGCAACTTTACAAGAGGTAAGCGGCTGTAAATTTCCTATTTATTTTATTTTTCATCGTAAGGCAAACTTTGTTTATGTATATTAGACAATCTTTGTTCCATTTTTTCTTTTTTGATGTCCATGTACGAAACATTTATTTTTTCTATTATTAGACATAAAATTGTATTTCAGAACCACATTTCAAGGGAAAATGAATTGCCTTGCCTAGATTCAATGCTGTGTTAACTTAGTCTTCAGTATTTTTCATCTTAATGTTTAATATAATATATGTTAGTAAACTGTTTGGTTTAAATATCACAAGGAGGGTATTGTATTTAGGAAGCATGTAAATATCTTAGTGGTGTGATGCTGCATAATAAGAGACAAGAATAAGATGATCATTAATATTAAGTATTGGTCTTAATCTTTTGGGTACAGGATATGACAAAAGCAGTTGCTTCCTCAAGAGAATTTCATTTTCATAGCATGGTGGAGTGAACTGAACAGGATGTGTCCTGAGGAAGAAGATGATAAATTGCAGAATCATAAATTCACAATGATGTGTCCAAAAGACGCAAAGTTTTAGTAGGTATGTTAATAACTTCCAACTTGAGATCTTATTTTATTTATAGGTAAAAATGTAGATCATGTGTAAGAGTAGAAAATCTTATACCACTTGCCCCTTCTCCCTCTAGTGGTCAGGTCCATGATAAATCAATGGTAAATTCACTACAAAACAAGATGTAGAGTCTTCACCAACAGATAACTTCTAGGATGAGTAGCCATACTTCGTTTGTTCTTGCCTTCTCGTAATTTTCCTATGTTATGGCAAGGAAGAGGCTCCTCCTGATTGGATGTTTTTCGTGCTCACTTCTAATCCTATCATTTAACTCCTCAGTAGGGTCTGAGTTGGCACTGATCCTTCTAATTAAGGTTTGTTTGAGTTAGTCATGGGGCCTTATTCCCTCATGCAGCATAGACAGGGACATAGTAGGTGATGATTTTATTAATTTGTTTGCTTTAAGATCTCCACATAAAAGTATTTAGGTGCAAGGAAAATTATTTGATTGGAATGTCATTATGGATCTTTGAATTTAAAAGCTGGACAGAATTTGAGAAGTAACTGCCCCAAATATGGTGTGTGATGATAATATGATTACATTCTTTCCTTTCAGAGTTTCGCCCAACTATATGTAATAGCTAATTGAGTTTACATCTTGGCCTTGATACTTTACTATCTTTCCACATCTTGTAGGAAAGTTATCTTCAAAGGATGCGCTATCTAATAGTCGATGCCTATCAAAACTTTTAAAATAATCAATGTTAAATGAGGTGAATAATATTAAACTTGGTAAGTGGCTTCGAATATTGTCTTTAATTTTCTGTCATACGATATACTTGCTTTCTTATTTGACAAGCTATGTTTCTTTGTTTCCTTTCCCTTTTTCTTTTGACTCTTAATTTAGTCGTATAAGAATTCCTTTGTCAATTGCAGAATAGACATTAACTTCCAATTGAAAGCAACGTTTCAAAAGGAAGCAAATTTCTCCTAAGATGCGTTGCCAAGAAAGGTTAAGACATTTTGTGGATCTATCACTGGAACTTTTAAGTACTTCACAGCATTTGATCTTATACGATTTTGTAATAAGTCATCTTGTTCTTTGTGTTTACCAAAATTTTTATCGACATTCCTATCTGCAATGATGTTAATACAAAAGTGACAATATTTTAAGCAAACCCTTAGTGGTAGAGAACATCTCAAATACATGTCAAATATTTTATGTTTATGCTGAGAAAAATTCTTTCATTGGAATGCCATTTTGGATCTTTGAAAAGAATAGATTAGTTGTTATGATAGAAGTTATAAAATAACACCATCAAGCAAGTCCTCCAGAGTGATGTGTACTGATGGTGTTGTACTTTCTTTCCTTTCAAAACTTCTAGTAAAGATATGTGATAAGCTTGACTTTTTCCTATGATTGCGAATCTTGTCACTTAAGATGCATCAAGCAATCGTTGCCTTTGATATTACTTTCATCTTATGAATCTATTAAAATGAAGTGACCGGTGTTAAACTTCACAATTGACGTTGAATATTTTTTAACTTTTTGACATACAAAATTCTTTATTTCTATTTATACAAGCTACATTTCTTTTTCCTTTTTTTTTTTTTTTTTTAACAATTAATTGACTGTACAAAGCTTTCTTTGCCAATTGTAGGACACACATGAATCCCAATGGACAATGACATTACAAAAGGTGGCAAATTTCTTCCAACATTCCTTGTCAAGAGAGGTTAAGAACAAGGTTCTTGTGATCGACAATTTCATCATAAATTTGAGTGCTTAATATCATTTGATTGATTTCTAAAACAAAATCCAAGTGACTCTAATTGATATCATTGGGATGTTGTATAAATGCCTCTCAACATGTTTGACATCAGGTCAACTATTGTTAGGTCTAACTAAAACGGGGAGAGTTAATGAGATCCAAACTTGTGTCAAATTCTGATCTCTCTGCTTTGGGTTTCACAGCATAAGAAGAGGGTAAAAAGAAATAAAAGTTATCCTATAGTTTCTTTAGTTTCCATTCTATTGCCATTTTTTTTCGTTCCCTGTAATTGTAATTCATAGTGGTTTCTGACACATTATAATAGGATTCATTGCAGTGTATTCTGGCCTTGCCCGCAGTAGTGTGAGCTACTTCTTGATTCCATAATCACCATTTTGTCTTCAAGGACCTGGTTGATTTGACTTAATAGAAGAAAAAATTCAAGGAAAATGGACACCTGATGGCCATTGTCAGAGCTGAAGGTGCAGGATGAGAGCTACTTTCTGAAAGCTTGCGTATGGAGTAGCAATATGCTTTAGGAAACAAGCTACTCCAAGATGGTGGTTTGTAATTATCTCAAAAGATGATGGTATAGATTCTACGACTATTCCAGACTTCTTTTTTGTGTTAAGACGTGTTATCCCCAGTTCTTGTAAAAGTGTTGGTGTTTGTCTTCTTCATGGATTCATATATGTCTATTCTAAATCTTCAGGGTAGATGTTTTCTTGTTCTTTTTTAATTCCCTCTTGGTTCAGTTGTACAGAGCTTCCTCTTGCTAGTTGTACACCAGACACCAAGTTCCAATTGAATCTCATAAGGAATAAAGTGTTCAGCGCCACTAAAGGTTGAGGATTCATGGTTGCATTGATCTGTCTTGATCATTTTTGAATCACTTATAGCATCTGATCAATAATTGAAATACAATCCAGGTAGCTGGCTATATGATTTGAGATATTATTTCCATACCAATAAATGGTTGAAATCATATGCAATTAATGCTAATTTGATTATTACAGGGAAGGGATTGGAACCAAGAGGCATGCAAATTTTCTCCCCCTGCATTGAATTTTGTTGATAGCAACTCTTTGAGGAAGAAGAAATAAATAGAGAAAAGATCAAAAGATTCTTTTGCTCCACTTCAATATCGTTGGATACTTCAATATCTCTGACAAACCAAGCCAAGGCATCAGTAGCTGACGTTTCGAATCAGCCATTGTATCACAGAGATAAAAAGTCTAATTTGGTGCTAATAGCATGACTGAAGAACAATAATGCCTCATATACTGCCTGAAACAATTGGATGCCTTGTCATAGAAGTTTAAGGACTAAGTTTGATGTATCTGTCGTCGACATATTTTAGTTATGAATTGCATATTGTTGACTATTGAAGTACAAACTAGGTAACAGTCGCTATTACTGACTCAGGATCTTGTTTACATACTTTTAAATTTCTGAATTAGATATTTTTTATTTGTCAGGTGAAAATATCTTAGAGGCCTGAGAACTCTTTTCTAACGAACAAGGAAGCAAAGAAGGTATTGGTCACTGAGATATCACGGGTTTGGCTGTAAAAGATTGAGAGACAGCTGGAGAGCATTTGGGAAAAATGTGTTATACATATAATTATCATTATCATGCCACTTCCCTCAAATACACCATTCTTTTTTTTCTTAATTCTCTTTTTTATTTCTTTTTAGTCATTATCTTCATATGTATTGAAGGCAATCCATTATTGTGTTCCTGGTCAAACAATTTACCATCGAAAGTTTTTCTAACATAATACAACCGATGCAATATCGATGCAAAAATTAACAAAGTTTGGAATAACTGGCATTAGTAACTGAGAAACTTTACCATCAAAAGTCTTTCCTTTTTTTTTTTTTATAAGAGAAATATCTTGTAGCTAATGATTTAGATTTGTGTGATAGAGAGCCTCATGTACCTTAAAAATGTTTCAGTGCTACACTGCGGAATGATATTTAAAAAATAATAATAATAATTCAATTTACTATTGAATTATTACATTGAATTGTATTCTTAATTAGTGTAGGTGATTTATTAAAAAAAAAAGTCTCTAGTAATTATTGTCATAGACTATGACTATTTTGTTAATATTCCAATTTATTTTCATATTATTTGTTTTGAAAAAAAAATTCGTATTCGCTCCATATTGTAAATTAATGAGCCATAATTCCCAACGCCAGCTAGATTGGTTTAGGATGAATGTTGAATTAACTTTGTTTAACTATATTTTAATATTGGAGTAGACTACATTAATTTAAATGTTGTAATTTTAAACATTCTATATCAATTTCTTTTTAATTGTAAATACAAATTAGCATTATTAATTCGCTAATAATTCTAAAAGATTAATATTAGCATTGTAAATTTAAACCAAGCAATAGGGTCTACCAGCATTGGATTACTCTATGAAGGAGTAAAGAGAGTATAATTTCTATTGTATTGAAGCCAACAGATGCAAACTTTAAATAACCTTTCAGATCTAATCTACAACTGATTTGATCTTTCGTTAATCACATGCCCTGCCATGCCATTGCTATACTGTACATCCAGTCATTAAAGAGAGTTTGCAACTTATAATACGATTTGAGTCAATGTGCCTACCCGTAATATTCCAATTAAAACTAAGATTTGGAAATGTTGTACGTATTTTTGGGCTACCCCAAGTGGGCTGGTAAAAGCCCAGAGGCCCAGTAAGATAACCTGTTAAAACCATCCAAACAGACAAAGGTCCAAGTTACTGGTTTAAAGAAACAGACATAACTTTGTGCTCAGTTGTCAGAATATCTATTATAGTATGTTTTCAGAAAGGGATTTTCATACTCTATAGCGTGGCAAGCAGGGGTTCCCCGATTGATGCCGTTTACATTCTCAAAGTTATTGTTTTAATGGATATGTTCTTAAGGTTTATATTTGCTGTAAAAAAGCACTGAACAAACAGTCCGCGAATAAGCATTCGGACGAGCTAATGAACGAGCAGATGGACGAGCAAGAATTCAGCTAAAGACCAAAGCTCAGACAATAAACTCATGTAAGAACAAATCTACACGCTTCAACGAGCTCATCGTAGCATTGTAGGCTCCCAAGTTGCTTGGACATCCTGCACAACCAACCTGCTCGACTACACTGCGCGACCAGCTCACGCGATCTCTGCTCGAACAATCAGATCACTGACACTACTTGAGCACTAGCTCGCCCAGGCCAGAGTCTGCTCGCTGGAAGCAATATCTGATCGCCGAAGTAGTCTGCTCGCTGGAAGCAATATCTGATCGCCGAAGTAGTCTGCTCGCTGGAAGCAATATCTGATTGTCGAAGTAGTCTGCTCGCTGGAGGCAATATCTGATCATTGAAGAGTCTGCTCGCTAGGTGCAATACCTGATCGTTGGAGTAATCTGTTCGCTCAATGTGCTCCCTAGAGTTGACCAGTTGACCTTTTAGAAAGCGAATCAATTCAATTTAGGAAAGGAGTCAACTTACCTATTTTCATGCAAATCGAATCACGACATTCTTGGCAATTGCTACATATATGGTAGAGATAATCTTGGGAGATATTATCTCAATTAATGTGTATTATTTTTTGCCTTATCTGTAAGATTCTGAAACCTATTCAAATTGTAACATCTCCTCCATAAATAGGAGATCAAAATCAATGTAAAGGGGACTTCTCTCTCGAGATCTCTCTGACTGTAAACACAAAACAGATATAGTAATAGTGACTGCCGCCCCTAACCGGAGCCGGCGCCGTGGACGTAGGCCATTCTTAAGGCCGAACCACGTAAATCTCGTGTGTTTCTCTTCTTCCTCTCTGCCTCTCTTTTTGTTTGTTTGTATCTTTTACAGATCTACAGTCTTGGGCTTGAACGAACCAGCAAGTTGACTGAACTAGTTTCAGACGTCAATAGGAAACGAGGTAATTTGACTTGCTAGAGGAATAAATAATTTCACTTACTCACATAAAGTTGTTAATTATTTATTATTTTATTAGAGTTCACATGCAAGTCATTGTTTATTATGCTATTCTATTTAAAATAAAGGATAACATAGTTAAATTAATTTGTCATGTGATATAAAATTAATGAATGATGTATATATGCAAAACTTTTCAAGACTATAGAACAAATTAAATAAAAGCTTCTTGATGTTTGTGAAAAGACAAACAGAGATGGCTTTATTAAGGACATTAGGATAATTTTCTTTTATTTTTTATTTTTTTAAATTATATTATATAATCGGCTGTTTAAATAGACGATGCAGATCTATTTCAAATAATTTAAAATTTTAAAAATTATAAATAAATTAAAAATTAAATAATTTTGATTTTTGAAAAAAGGACAAAATAATTGTAAATACAATTTTAAATATAAAAAATATATATTTTTTAAATTAATCTAAACTGTTCATCTTAAAGTTGGATGGTCAAGATCAATTTTGACAAATTAATTGAAAAGAAAAAGAAAAAATGGTTGAAGATAGCAATGGAGATCAACAACTTGATTCGAGTTCAATGGCTTGTAAATTTCAAGAATATAAAAATTAAATAATAATTAAAAAAAAAAACAAGTAGGAGTTATCTCGCATTATTGCCTGAGAACTATACGATATGCACTAGCTGAACCCCGATTAAAAATACTCTAGACAATCCATTGTTATTTGTCCCAAACCCTAATCAATGTCGTAGGACTCTACTACTTAGACACTCGATTAACTATCCAACGAGTAGTAAGTAATTAATTACTTGGTAAGTATTCGGCTTGACCGTAATCGTCGGTCAAACTTGATCAAACCTTTAAGAAAAATAAAAACCGTAACTACAAAAAAATAACTAGATTGAAATAATAAAAAGGATTAAATTGATATTTTATGCATACAAGGGTGAAAATGAAATTTGACAAAACTAAATCCTAATTTTTTCAAACTAAATTGTAAAATGCCAGTGGTAAAGAAGAAGTAAACTCAAAATTTTAAGGGTAGTTTTGTCCACAAATGAAATGTTGGAGGACGATTTGATCACAAAATAGGACATATTCTTGACCGTCCAAAATCCAAAATTCAAAGTGGAAAGAACTAGAGCGAGAACGAGAGGAAGAGATCGGTTTGGAAGAGAAAGAGAGAACAAGATGCGAGACGAAAGGGGTATAGGTCAGCGAGACAGTATCATGTGTCACGTTCGAATGGTACCAGGTTTGCATATTATGAAAATAGAGTTTTGCCGAAACAAAATTTATGAAGAAACATAAAGGCCTGATATTGAGATTTTGAAGTTACATATAGTCATTGTGTAACTAAAGCTGTTCTCTTCATGAAATCGCATATTGTATATGAAGACCAACAGTAATCCTAAACTAACCAAAAAAAGAGTATAGATTTCGGGGCTTTGATTGCTTTCTTCGAATGGCCGTAACAGATCTCAAATGGATTGAAATTTGCAATTGCAAAGTTTGATAGAAGAATTTAAATTACATCTTCGTTGAATATATTTGAGATGAAAATAAAAATGAAATTAACTAGATCTACATCTCATCAATAAAACCTTACTATAACCTGTAATTTCGATGGTGATCTTGTTTTATGGGTTGAAATGAGGACCTGAATCGGAATACAGTATCAAATCTACCACAAATGCATTGCCTGCATTGAAGTTTCCAATCCACGTGTTTCTCCAGGAAATTGCGTTCGACTCATGTATTATATAGCTTGCTGAAGCAAGCGTATACTGTTATCATAGTACATTCTATTGTTAGATTGGCTACTAAGCACCTTGTAATGCATGTTTGAACAACAGAAACTTCAATGAATAAAGATGACCAACCACATGCATTATATATATATATGTGTATATATATATAAATTTACCTAGTCAAGTTGGAATTCATACAAACTGTACTGTTTGGGAATTTTAAAAGGCATTTCAATGTTCCCAACCACTGCACGTTTTATCATTCTTACAGATTTGCAAATTAAGGGGCTTCAATTAAGATATATAACTTCGTTTGGTCATTTGAAAGCCTTTAAAACTTATGTGATCAATCATGTAAAGTAACCCTCACATTTCAAACAAATGCGGTTGAAGACACGCGAGTCGCATATGAACACCCACACACATGTATAACTTCATGCCTGAAAAGTTTATCCGCTTAGATAACCCAGCAGAAGAGTAAAGATATGACAACTGCTGGGCTTAATACGTATTGGCAATAGTTGACCAACCAAATTAAAGTATAAAAGAACTAACTCTAAATCTCATTTTCGATCATTGGTTGCTGGCGCCGTTGGTTGGCGCCAGCAACCACCCATGCCTCATTTGTCAAAGGCATGGGTTCACACTCTTTTCCTCGTATCCAAATATATACACTAATACTTATACATACGTATCATATAATAATACTTATATACATATTAATATTTGGTCTCCCACCATTGTGTATGGGTTGATCTCCCACCTTTGTGTGGGGTTTTTTCCTGTCTCAGTGTGGGTGATTCCCTCCCAATTGGGAGTGGTCATCCGATCCGACCCGTACCATTCATAAAAGAACTAACTCTAAATCTCATTTTCGAAATACGAAAAGATGTGTGAAAATAATTAAAAAAAAAATGTAAGGAAACAAGATGTAAGTGTCTCATTATGCACAATAATGTCTCTCGAACATTGAGTATACCATTATTTTGACTTTAATATAAATTAAATATTGATCAACCACTTTATGGAAAGAGGAGGAGGGGTGGGGTGTGAACTTACAAACTTATCAGGTTAGAAGAAGAATCAGAGGAAGTTCTTTGCCAGTATTTTGTTGGTTAAGTTTAATTTCCAGTTCTTTCCACTTTATGTGTTTCCATTAAGTGAGGAACCTTTTAGAGTCATAAATGTAAGCTACAGTATATATCGAAGGTAATGTTGAGCCAAAGAAAAATCATCGAGCATGATTTTTTAATTTACTATTAATCTTTTTATTTTTGTTCTTGAAAGCCAAAATATTTATGGGAAAATAAAGTAAGTTATTTGTTTGTTTCAAACCCTATTCCTTTTAGCTTTATGCTTTTCTTTTATGGGAAAATTTTAATTTAATCCTTAACGTTAAACAAAATATTACTTTTTCCTACTAACGTTTGCATTTCGAATTCTTGTCATATCTAATGTTTCGAAAATATATTGATTTAGTCTCTCTAACCAAAAACATTAAGTCAAACTAACAGAAATGTCAAAAAGACGGATTTACCCTTGATATAATTTACAATAATTAAAATTACATCAATATCCTTTTAAAAATTGACAATTGTAAAATAATCATTTCTATTGTTATAAAATTGCTATTGACCACTTTCCAATCAAATTGTGACATATTATTGAATCAATTTTTTTAATTCAATTTACAATTAATAAATATTTTAATTAAAAATAATATTTTTAATATAAAAAAAAAAAAAATCTTTCATCTTCAACCTCTCATCATTTTTCTTATCTCCAATTTCATCTTCTACATTTATCAAAATAATCATTTCCATCATTTTCATCAAATCAACATCATCAAATTAAATATCAACATCAAACCAAACATCTCTCAAATCTAAAAAAAAAAAAAAAAAATGTTATGCAAATTTAAAAAACGAAAAAAGAAATTAGAGATGGCATCGCCATCTCTAATTAGTGTCCACCATCGAAAAGTCTACCATCAAAGACCAGTCTCCAACAGTGGAGACCATTGTTGGTCTCCTTGTTGGAAACCTGGTCTTTAGTGTGAAGACCAAGCCGAAGACCAACTCTCCAATGATGGAGACCAATTTTCTTGTCTCCCTAGTCAGAATAAGAATGGTCTCCATGGAAGACCCTGATCTCCTATAGAAATCTATTTTTATTTATTTTTAATTAACTTAAAAATATTTTTTATATATTCAATTAAAAATATAGAAATAGATATTATATTACATATATATTTTAAAAATATATAAATATATTTAAGTCAAAATGACCAAACTAACTCTCTCTCTATTAAGGTTGACTAGCATTTAACTGACAGAATGATTAAATTAATACATTTACGAAATGTTAGAGATGATAGAAATTCAAAATGCAAACATTAGTAAAAAAGTAATAGTTTGCTAAACGTTAGAGACTAAATTAAAATATTTTCTTTTTTTATTTATATTAAATACTAGTGAGGCTTTGGATTATGACATACGAAATAGGTTACTATTAATTTGTAATTATCATTGCCTTGTATCGAGCTGCTTTGTTAAAATGACTTAAAAGAGTTCATCTTTCTTGGACTCGTGTCAACTTCTTAGGTCAGAAGAGTTTGTTCCCTATTTAATTTCCCATTTGACTACATCGCTTTTCTAGTATTGAAAACAAATCCTAAGATAATACCCAACATCCACATTTAGAGATTATTACCAACATTCATTTATTTTAAACAATTGAACTATTCACCCTCGTCAAACGTATAAATTTAAGATTACGGCAGCAAAACCTTATCAAAACCTCAATTCATTGATCGAAACAATGTCAGTGATAATTTAACAACCTAATCCACTTTCCCATTCTAGTTTTTATTGTTGTGAGGTCATTGCCTACCAACTATCTGTCAGACGTAATTTATGGTTAATCTATCATATTTTTTCCATTTAGCTATTCTAGCTTTTGCTGAGGAGCCAGAAAGCAAAAGGGTTTAATTGAACATGGAGGAGATGATAAACCACTCCATAATTTTGTCTTCGCAGCTCACATAAACAAATTTTGACCATTGACGAGCTTAATATGGAATTAGGTTATGTCTCATGGTGGCTGTGCAAATGGTTGAAGTGACCAAAATTTAGAGCAATTTATGCATTTGATTATGAATGTTTTCTGGTTGACAAGACAAAAGAATGTGTTCCAAATCTATTGAGAACGTTCTGCATTATTTTGACAATTCATGGCGATAAAGGTATCTTCCCAGAAACGCCCGATTAGCTCTTGCACTAGTATGTCTTCTGTTGGGCAGTCTGTAAAGTCAAAATAAATATTCACGTCCCGAGATTCTCTTTATTGCTCTTTCAATTGAACTTGACGAAGCCTACACACATGAAATTTTTATAAAGTCAGAAAAAGATGTCAAGTAGACTAAACAGCCGGATTTTGATAAGTGCAACCTCTTGATTGTGGACTAACAAAGAGAAGCTAATAAACAATAAGATATATTTAATTTGGAAACATACCTTGGAATCGTCAATGTTGGATTCTCCACATGTTCATCGAGTACCTTTCGATGCATCATCAACACATAGATTGAGTTCCAAATGTCTTTTCACAGCCCTCAATGACCTGAATAGTTTATTGGTTCCAGGCTCAAAAATGTACTACACAAATCAGAAACAACAAGAAATTACCTATAAGACTTTTGATTACTTAATAACGCATAAACTAAGAAAAATAATTTATAGTTGCTTAACTCAAAGGAAAACTGAAGAGGATAGGTAGATAAAACATCGTAAAGATAGTGCATAACATTCCCACCTTATCTAACGTCATCATGCGTAATTTTAAGTTCCATAATTCAAATTATTTTTCTGAAATTAAGTAGGGGGAACGTATAAAAGTGAACTACTTGCGCACCAAACAAGGGTTTAAAAGTTGAAACAACTGAGAAATTATATACTCGGAGAAGCAAGCCATATCCCTCATGGACAACTTTGTCATCCTATAGTTTTGAATGATGAACATAAGATCAATAATTATTTTATTTACTAAGATCTTAAGTTCTTAGAAAAACCATTTGGAAACCAGTCAACTATCCTAAACAAACTGTAAGGTAATTCTAACCAGGTAAAGGCCATGAACAAAAGCCAACATATTCAACCAAGACAAATCTGAGTTATTGCCCTTTATAAAATATAAGTAGATGATAGATCTAAATCAGAAACTCAATTTTGAAAACTACTTCAAATGTAAGTTAATTTGTACTTCATATCATATACCATGTTAGGATATGCAAATAAAAAAATCAATTAATCAAAGGAAATTGAGTGATGAAAATACCCGAGCTACAACTCCTTGGTAGCCTTCATTAGCGCAAGGTTTGGTCTCTACTGTCCATCCACGTTGGCAGTCCAAATGCTTTACCCTTTGTTCGACCTGATTTTTGTCCTCCTGTCCTTCGCCTAGCAGGCACTGCACTCAGGGGTGGAACTGTCAGACGGTCCCCATTGCTTGCGAAGGAGCTGAACTGTTTGCCGTGTCTGCTCCTCCAACTCTCTCTCCCCCACTCTCATTCTTTCTCCTAAATTTCATTCTTTTTTTTCCCTCACAAACACACCAAAACAAGGCCAAAGAGAAATTTATAGTTGGCAATATCAAGATGACAAGAGTTGAAAAGAAATTAAAACAATAATAAGCGTCACTATCTTATCATGCACACGCACGTGTGCAGAAGTTTTAGAGTTACATTAATTCCTCTGAGTTGTCACCCATCTTCAATATGACGCCGATTATAGGTTGGTATGTGTAGGGGAGAAAACGAGTTTGCCATATATAGATATCAAGAAAGGAATACTTTATTGTTGATATCTCATGTAGATATTGCACATCTTAGTAACCTCTAATCCACAATAGGAAGAGTGAGCTTTATTAGGCATGCAGAATAAGCCTCCTTAATTACATTTGTCCAGTAATAATCTAGAGAATTTCTTTATAATTCGTTTCATGTTATTTGTACCTGAAATGGATTTACATATTATAGAACTTGGGATGAAAAGCAAAAGTTAGATATTGACCTAATAACCAATGTATGTGGTTTCATTCATTTATAATGTTGACTGGGTTTTAGCTATTAAGTTGTTAATATGGTTGTGAGCAAAAGTAATCGATAGATAGGCAAGTGTAGGATACTACATGGTAAAATTTTGAATACTTCCTATACATTTGATCCCATTAGAATTTGATGGAGATGATCATCTTCTCCATTGAAAAATGTATTGACCACCTAATATGTTCATTACAATGAAAGTATCGATCATTAAATCAGATGAGAACCTTGGATTAGAATTTTAATTAATTTATGATTTCATTTTAGGATAGCATTAATTTAGGTTTACCATTTAATTGAGGATATATTAGTTATATTATTTTAATAAATATTTATCCTTTTGCCAATTTAAAATTTTGTTTTATTTTAAGATTTTATTTCCTAAAGAAGTTATGTTTCCTAAGAAAGTTGAAATTAGTTAGCAATAGATAGGAAATTAGTTTATGATTGTTATTATATGATGTTTTGGTTTCGGAGAATTAATAAAACCCTGCAACTTTGTCAGGTAAGTTATCATTGTTTTTGGGCTTTTTAAATAGTATTACAATTGCTTGGACTAGAATTTAAGTTATTTTGTTAATTTGATTATAGATTAATTCAATTTTTTTTTCAAGAATTCACTTTAGAATTTGTTTCGACTAGGGTCAGGTAAATTTTGTTATCTAATTCTAAAGGATAAATTTGTCTAATTCTATGGGTTAATTGATTCAATATCTTTCCTATCATGTGGTGTAAGCTAAGTGATTAGGGTTTGTTGTTCGATCTCAAAGTTATATCCTCAATAATTTGATGCTTTCATTTAGAGATTTTGGTGATAATACCATTGGAAAATTTCATTGAGAGAATTCTAGCTTTAACACCGTTGAAGGATTTTATTGAGTGTTTGCAAAAAAAAAAAAAAAAAAAATCATTGACAGAATTCTGGCTCTAATACTGTTGGAAGATTTCATTGAGAGTGCTTGAAAAAAAAAATCATTAAGAGTTTTCTGGTGATAATACCGTTGGGAAATTTGATTAAGAGTTTTTGAAAAAAAAAAATGTCGTGGAGAGAGATGGAGGCAAAAAGGATTAAAGGACAATTGAGATTGTCAAAGTTGGTGGATGATATGTCTACAGTGGTAATGCGATTGTTGATGGCTATAGAGCGGATGAAATGGAGATAGGAGAACAATTATTAAGGAACTCAAGGGGAGGTGGAAAAGAAAGTTCTAGATTCTACCTTGAGGACAAAGGTATTTTTGAAGAATTGGAGAATAATGCGATCCTTGACATTAGAGTTTTAATTAGTTAAGGATTTTATTTTAGAATTATATTAATTTAATATAGGATTAGTTATATATTATTTTAATCAATATTTATCAATTTTGACACTCATCTTTGAAAAAAAAAAAAAATGACCTACGAAAATATTATTAAACATACTAAGCTTATATTATTTGATATTATCAAAGCATTAATATTTTATTTTGTATTGGTTACATATATTCTAATTTTAGATTGGATAGTTATAGGTCTATTATATCTTATATTGAAAATGTAATGCATCCTGTAAGCAAACAACATATGAATTTTCAAGCTCATGAAAGCGCCCTTAAAATCCAAGAATATAATTTCTCCATATACATACTAACACAATAACTATATTGTTTTGGTCTACTAAGTCTGAATTACTTCTAGCTAGGAAGACCTTCCAAATTTGCTTCTCTATATATATGATCTATCCATGTGGCCACATGATATATGAATGAACAGAAGAACACATAAAAACTATATAAGATCTACAAAATGGGAATAATGTTTTCTTTGACACAAAAATCAAAACCGACAAACAATTGTAAATTGATTTAAACATGTAATCATCGTGAAGTGCAATGTATTTTAAATTGACCAAACTCGTTGGTAGGTCATATTTGTATGGGGTGGAAGAGGGTGTTTGAAAATGAAAAAGTCATACGAGCAGTTTTAAAATAATGCAGAAAATACCTAGGTTTGTTGTGTTACTACTAATACCTGTTTCTTGGGCTCGAGTTTTTCCATTTGGATTAACAGACTTCGAAATGATGAGAAGCTTCAAAATTATTGAATAGCTTCTCCCGCATCGTAAATTTTTTTTCAGTGACACTCTATTTATGCTTGAACCCAACCTGATATGAGGATTTAGAAGTTACATATAGTCATTGTATAACCAAAGTTGTTCTCTTTGTGAAATCGCATATTGTATACAAAGACCAACAGCAATCCTACAGACACCAAAAATATATATATATAAATTTTGGGGCTTTGATTGCCTTCTTCGAATGGCCGAATGGCCTTATTATATCTCATATGGAATGAAGTCAACGACAATGTTTGATGGAGAAGCGATATCTATAAGAAAATTAACTTTTCCCAACTCACATTAGACAACACACAATAGGTGCGTATTGCCTATTATCATGAAATGCAATACATAAAACATGCATATTGCGAAAAATATTTATAAAAACGTACATACTAGTGTTGCAACAAATTAGACATATATAACAACACACAATTGAAAAATGTTGCTGAAAGCCATATATTACAATATAAAATGTGTGTTGCCAATAATTTAAGCAATATAGCAACACAAAATTTATTGGTGTTGTCAAAATAACTTGTTTTTTGCAACACACAAATTAGTATGTTGCTAAAAATGTTACATATGGCAACACATAAGCCGAATGTTGCTTAAAGCTTAAAACATTTATATTTTGCAACACACTAAATTTGTTTATTGTCATACGTAACTTTATAACAACACACTTTTTCAATGTTGTTGCAAATTTTTGAAAGTCATAATCTTTTTATCTTTTACGTTTTAAAATATTTAAATTTTATAAATCATTAGAAGTTACATATAATCATTATATAACAAAAGTTGTTCTTTTCGTGAAATTGCATATTGTATACGAAGACCAACAGCAATCCTACAGATGCTAAATATATATATATATATAAATTTTGGGGCTTTGATTGCCTTATTCGAATGGCCTTATCATATCTTACATGTAATGAAGTCAACGACAATGTTTCATCGAGAAGCGATATCTACAAGAAAATTAACTTTTCCCAACTCACATTAGACAACACATAATAGGTGCGTGTTGCTTATTTGCTTATTATCATCAAATGCAACACACAAAAAATGCATACTGCGAAAGATATTTATAACAACATACATATTAGCGTTGCAACAAATAAGACATATATAACAACACACAATTGAAGAATGTTGCTGAAAGCTATTTATTATAATACAAAATGTGTGTCGCCAATAATTTAAGCACTATAGCAATACACAATTTATTGGTGTTGTCAAAATAGTTTGTTTTTTGCAACACACAAAGCAGTATGTTGCTAAAAATGTTACATATGGCAAGACATATGCCGAATGTTGCTAAAAACATTTATATTTTGCAACACACTAAATTTGTTTGTTGTCATCCGTAACTTTATAACAACACACTTTTTCAATGTTGTTGCAAATTTTTGAAAGTTATAATCTTTTTATCTTATACGTTTTAAAATATTTAAATTTTATGAACCATTAGAAGTTACATATAGTCATTGTATAACCAAAGTTGTTCTCTTTGTGCAATCGCATATTGTATACAAACACCAACAGCAATCCTACAGACACCAAATATATATATATATATATAAATTTCGAGGCTTTGATTGCCTTATTCGAATGGCCTTATCATATCTCAGATGAAGTGAACGATAATGTTTGATCGAGAAGCGATATCTGCAAGAAAATTAACTTTTTCCAACTCACATTAGACAACACATAATAGGTGCGTGTCACCTATTATCATAAAATGCAATACACAAAAAATGCATATTGCAAAAGATATTTATAACAACACACATACTAGCGTTGCAACAAATGAGACATATATAACAATACACAATTGAAGAATGTTGCTAAAAGCCATATATTATAATACAAAATGTGTGTTGCCAATAATTTAAGCAATATAGCAACACATAATTTATTGGTGTTGTCAAAATAGCTTGTTTTTTACAACAAACAAAGCAGTATGTTGCTAAAAATATTACGTATTGCAACACATACCCTGAATGTTGCTTAAAACATTTATATTTTGTATCACACTAAATTTGTTTGTTGTCATACGAAACTTTAGGACAACACACTTTTTCAAAGTTGTTGCTAATTTTTGAAAGTCATAATCCTTTTATCTTTTATGTTTTAAAATATTTAAATTTTATGAACCATTAAAAGTTACTTATAGTCAATGTAAAACAAAAGTTGTTCTCTTCGTAAAATCGCATATTGTATACAAAGACCAATAACAATCCTACAGACACCAAATATATATGTATAAATTTCGGGGTTTTGATTGCTTTCTTCGAATGGCCGAATGGCCTTACCATATCTCACATGGAATGAAGTCAACGACAATGTTTGATGGAGAAGCGATATCTACAAGAAAATTAACTTTTCCCAACTCACATTAGACAACACACAATAGGTGCGTGTTGCCTATTATCATCAAATGCAATACACAAAACATGCATATTGCCAAAGATATTTATAAAAACATACACTCTAGCGTTGCAACAAATGAGACATATATAACAACACACAATTGAAGATTGTTGCTGAAAGTCATGTGTTACAATACAAAATGTGTGTTGCCAATAATTTAAGTAATATAGCAACACACAATTTATTGATGTTGTCAAAATAGCTTGTTTTTTGCAACACACAAAGCAGTATGTTGCTAAAAATGTTACGTATGGCAACACATACCCCGAATGTTGCTTCAAACATTTATATTTTGCAACACACTAAATTTGTTTGTTGTCATAAGAAACTTTAGAACAACACACTTTTTCAATGTTGTTGCAAATTTTTGAAAATCATAATCTTTTTATCTTTAATGTTTTAAAGTATTTAAATTTTATGAACCATTAAAAATTACATATAGTTAATGTACAACAAAAGTTGTTCTCTTCGTGAAATCGCATATTGTATACAAATACCAACAACAATCCTACAGACACCAAATATATATGTATAAATTTCGGGGCTTTGATTGCCTTCTTCGAATGGCCGAATGGCCTTATCATATCTCACATGGAATGAAGTCAACGACAATATTTGATGGAGAAGCGATATCTACAAGCAAATTAACTTTTCCCAACTCACATTAGACAACATACAATAGGTGCGTGTTGCCTACTATCATGAAATGCAATACACAGAAAATGTATATTACCAAAGATATTTATAAAAACATACATACTAACGTTGCAACAAATGAGACATATATAACAACACACAATTGAAAAATGTTGCTGAAAGCCATATGTTACAATACAAAATGTGTGTTGCCAATAATTTCAGCAATATAGCAACACACAATTTATTGGCGTTGTTAAAATAGCTTAAGCTTCTTTGCAACACACAAAATAGTATGTTTCTAAAAATGTTACAAATGGCAACACATACCCCGAATGTTGCATAAAACATTTATATTTTGCAACACACTGAATTTGTTTGTGTCATACGTAACTTTAGAACAACACACAAAATTTATTTGTTGTCATACGTAACTTTAGAACAGTACACTTTTTCAATTTTGTTGCAAATTTTTGAAAGTCATAATCTTTTTATCTGTTACGTTTTAAAATATTTAAATTTTATGAACCATTAAAAGTTATATATAGTCAATGTACAACAAAAGTTGCTATCTTCGTGAAATCGCATATTGTATACAAAGACCAACAACAATCCTACAGACACAAAATATATATATATAAATTTCGGTGCTTTGATTGCCTTCTTCGAATGGCCGAATGGCCTTACCATATCTCACATGGAATGAAGTCAACGACAATGTTTGATGGAGAAGCGATATCGACAAGAAAATTAACTTTTCCCAACTCATATTAGGCAACACACAATAGGTGCGTGTTACCTATTATCATCAAATGGAATACACAAAAAATGTATACTGCCAAAGATATTTATAACAACATACATACTAGCGTTGCAACAAATGAGACATATATAACAACACACAATTGAAGAATGTTGCTGAAAGCCATGTGTTACAATACAAAATGTGTGTTGCCAATAATTTAAGCAATATAGCAACACACAATTTATTAATGTTGTCAAAATAGCTTGTTTTTTGCAACAAACAAAGCAGTATGTTGCTAAAAATGTTACGTATGGCAACACATACCCTGAATGTTGCTTCAAACATTTATATTTTGTAACACACTAAATTTGTTTGTTGTCATACGAAAATTTTGAACAACACACTTTTTCAATGTTGTGGCAAATTTTTGAAAATCATAATCTTTTTATCTTTTATGTTTTAAAATATTTAAATTTTATGAACCATTAAAAGTTACACATAGTCAATGTACAACAAAAGTTGTTCTCTTCGTGAAATCGCATATTGTATACAAATACCAACAACAATCCTACAGACACCAAATATATATGTATAAATTTCGGGGCTTTGATTGCCTTCTTCGAATGGCCGAATGGCCTTATCATATCTCACATGGAATGAAGTCAACGACAATGTTTGATGGAGAAGCGATATCTACAAGCAAATTAACTTTTCCCAACTCACATTAGACAACACACAATAGGTGCGTGTTGTCTGCTATCATGAAATGCAATGCACAGAAAATGTATATTGCCAAAGATATTTGTAAAAACATACATACTAGCGTTGCAACAAATGAGACATATATAACAACACACAACTGAAGAATGTTACTGAAAGCCATATGTTACAATAGAAAATGTGTGTCGCCAATAATTTAAGCAATATAGCAAGACGCAATTTATTGGTGTTGTCAAAATAGCTTGTTCTTTGTAACACACAAAACAGTATGTTTCTAAAAATGTTACATATGGAAACACATACCCCGAATGTTGCATAAAACATTTATATTTTGCAACACACTGAATTTGTTTGTTGTCATACGTAACTTTACAACAACACACAAAATTTTTTCAATTTTGTTGCAAATTTTTGAAAGTCATAATCTTTTTATCTGTTATGTTTTAAAATATTTAAATTTTGTGAACCATTAAAAGTTATATTTAGTCAATGTACAACAAAAGTTGCTATCTTCGTGAAATCACATATTGTATACAAAGACCAACAGCAATCCTACAGACACAAAAAATATATATATAAATTTCGGGGCTTTGATTGCCTTCTTCGAATGGCCGAATGGCCTTATTATATCTCACATGGAATGAAGTCAACGATAATGTTTGATCGAGAAGCGATATCTACAAGAAAATTAACTTTTCCCAACTCACATTAGACAACACACAATAGGTGCGTGTTGCCTATTATCATCAAATGCAATACACAAAAAATGCATATTGCGAAAGATATTTATAACAACATACATACTAGCGTTGCAACAAATGAGACATATATAACAACACACAATTGAAGAATGTTGCTGAAAGCCATATATTACAATACAAAATGTGTGTTGCCAATAATTTAAGCAATATAGCAACACACAATTTATTGATGTTGTCAAAATAGCTTGTTTTTTGCAACACACAAAGCAGTATGTTGCTAAAAATGTTACGTATGGCAACACATACCCCGAATGTTGCTTAAAACATTTATATTTTGCAACACACTAAATTTGTTTGTTGTCATACGTAACTTTATAACAACACACTTTTTCAATGTTGTTGCAAATTTTTGAAAGTCATAATCTTTTTATCTTTTATGTTTTAAAGTATTTAAATTTTATGAACCATTAAAAGTTACATGTAGTCAATGTACAACAAAAGTTGTTCTCTTTGTGAAATCGCATATTGTATACAAATACCAACAACAATCCTACAGACACCAAATATATATGTATAAATTTCGGGGCTTTGATTGCCTTCTTCAAATGGCCGAATGGCCTGATCATCTCTCACATGGAATGAAGTCAACGACAATGTTTGATGGAGAAGCGATATCGACAAGAAAATTAACTTTTCCCAACTCACATTAGGCAACACACAATAGTGCGTGTTACCTATTATCATCAAATGGAATACACAAAAAATGTATACTGCCAAAGATATTTATAACAACATACATACTAGCGTTGCAACGAATGAGACATATATAAGAATACACAATTGAAGAATGTTGCTGAAAGCCATGTGTTACAATACAAAATGTGTGTTGCCAATAATTTAAACAGTATAGCAACACACAATTTATTGATGTTGTCAAAATAGCTTGTTTTTTGCAACAAACAAAGCAGTATGTTACTAAAAATGTTACGTATGGCAACACATACCCTGAATGTTGCTTAAAACATTTATATTTTGCATCACACTAAATTTGTTTGTTGTCATACGAAAATTTAGAACAACACACTTTTTCAATGTTGTTGCAAATTTTTGAAAATCATAATCTTTTTATCTTTTATGTTTTAAAATATTTAAATTTTATGAACCATTAAAAGTTACATATAGTCAATGTACAACAAAAGTTGTTCTCTTTGTGAAATCGCATATTGTATACAAATACCAACAACAATCCTACAGACACCAAATATATATGTATAAATTTCGGGGCTTTGATTGCCTTCTTGGAATGGTCGAATGGCCTTATCATATCTCACATGGAATGAAGCCAACGACAATATTTGATGGAGAAGCGATATCTACAAGCAAATTAACTTTTCCCAACTCACATTAGACAACACACAATAGGTGCGTGTTGCCTACTATCATGAAATGCAATGCACAGAAAATGTATATTGCCAAAGATATTTGTAAAAACATACATACTAGCGTTGCAACAAATGAGACATATATAACAACACACAACTGAAGAATGTTACTGAAAGCCATATGTTACAATAGAAAATGTGTGTCGCCAATAATTTAAGCAATATAGCAAGACGCAATTTATTGGTGTTGTCAAAATAGCTTGTTCTTTGTAATACACAAAACAGTATGTTTCTAAAAATGTTACATATGGCAACACATACCCCGAATGTTGCATAAAACATTTATATTTTGCAACACACTGAATTTGTTTGTTGTCATACGTAACTTTAGAACAATACACAAAATTTGTTTATTGTCATACGTAACTTTAGAACAGCACACTTTTTCAATTTTGTTGCAAATTTTTGAAAGTCATAATCTTTTTATCTGTTATGTTTTAAAATATTTAAATTTTGTGAACCATTAAAAGTTATATATAGTCAATGTACAACAAAAGTTGCTATCTTCGTGAAATCGCATATTGTATACAAAAACCA
The DNA here is from genome assembly GCA_022984855.1 of Dimocarpus longan. Lineage (NCBI taxonomy): Eukaryota > Viridiplantae > Streptophyta > Magnoliopsida > Sapindales > Sapindaceae > Dimocarpus > Dimocarpus longan. The sequence continues at coordinate 9,992,783 of CM041013.1, forward strand.
ACCGCAATCCTACAGACACAAAAAATATATATTTATATAAATTTCGGGGCTTTGATTGTCTTCTTCAAATGGCCGAATGGCCTTATCATATCTCACATAGAATGAAGTTAGTGACAATGTTTGATGGAGAAGCGATATCTACAAGAAAATGAACTTTTCCCAACTCACATTAGGCAACACATAATAGGTGTGTGTTACCTATTATCATCAAATGGAATACACAAAAAATGCATACTGCGAAAGATATTTATAACAACATACATACTAGCGTTGCAACAAATGAGACATATATAACAACACACAATTGAAGAATGTTGCTGAAAACCATATATTACATTACAAAATGTGTGTTGCCAATTATTTAAGTAATATAGCAATACAGAATTTATTGAGGTTGTCAAAATAGCTTGTTTTTTGCAACACATAAAGCGGTATGTTGCCAAAAATGTTACGTATGTCAACACATACCCCGAATGTTGCTTAAAACTTTTATATTTTACAACACACTAAATTTATTTGTTGTCATAAATAACTTTAGAACAACACACTTTTTCAATGTTGTTGCAAATTTTTGAATGTCATAATCTATTTACCTTTTACGTTTTAAAATATTTAAATTTTATGAACCATTAGAAATTACATATAGTCAATATACAATAAACCAAAGAACAAAGCAAGAGGGTTGTTCTTTGTTTCGTTTGCTTGTTTGGTTGTCCATGTGTACAGCAAGATTGTTACAAAATAAAAGTTTATTAAAAATAATAATATATTTTGAAAAAATATTAATAATGTATTCTAAGGATAATATCGGAAATTTGAAAATATATAAACTTAGAGGTGTACGTACAATTTTAAAGTTGTGCAAATATTGCCACTCATTTGTAAACGGTCCATGTTATTGGTTCTGATCATCACTTGTGCTGCATCAAGAAACCCAACCCCTTCAGAAAATCTTCAATATATTATTACCTAATTCATTTAATTTGCACAAATTATCTTTGAAAATTGTTTACCAAATTAGTTGATTAATTGAATTATTAATGTTGAAAAGGTAAAAAGATTATTTTAAAACAAATATTAAATTATCATTGTTCAATATTAGATTAAACAGTGATAATTAAAAAAATATTAAATTAACAATCCTTCAACCGATAGCCGCCAAACTCATATTCTACTTGCTTCTTCTTCATTCTTCCAGTACCCTCCTTCCTTCCCTCCTCTGAGACCATCAAATTCATAAAAAAATTAAAAAAAAAAAAAAATCCAAAATTTTATTTTTTTTCAATGAATTATTGAAACTAATAAGTCATCACTCGATCACCACCGTCCATTCCCTCCCATCCAATGGCTACAAATACTCTCCCTCTCCACTCCTCCCCTCTCACCACCACCCCCACACTACTCCATGGACTCCGCCATCTCTCTCCACTCCCACCTACTCTTACTCTGCCACCGCAGCCACTCACACTCACCGCACCTCCTCCTCTCCGACCTCCAGCGGTAATATGGTCATTTCCAAGCAGACTTACACATTGAGTTGAATATTTCTTACATTGTAATATGCATCACGTTATCGAAAGACAGAACAAGGTTGCGATAACCGACAGAATCGATGTGGGCGAGGCTTCTGTCGTCAACCAATCAGTCAAGCTTCTTAGATCCAAATGACATCAGTAGAAGCAAAAAGGAGGAGATATCACAAACCCAATTGTTGAGTGCAGAGAACCATTCAGAGGAAATAGCTACCAAGCAAACAAACCATCAGCAGAGACCGAACTAATTGGCACGCATTAAAGTTTGAGATTTTTTGGCTGCGTGTCCTCTTTTCTTTTCTATTTTCAATTAATCTAAGGGTTGCTTAGTTTTCTTCTTCTGGAGCCTTTGTAAAGTAAAGTGCGAGTGGCGATGTTGGTATAATATGAAAACTGTGTAATGCATGGTTAAAAGAGTTTTTATTTTTATTTTGTATCTCTTTATATTATCAATAGCCTTTTTTCACACAAACAAAATATGTGATCTTACTTTTTGTATATTGATTTCTAAACTGGAGGCTACTGCCTATTGGTTGTTGAATCTTGAACAGTTTAGTTAAATTATTATCGTTGTTTAAACTCTTACTTTACCGAATACCTAGTAACTAGCTTTGGAGTCTAGTGATATTAACAGGTAGTTAAGGTATTTCTCCAGTCCACAATGATTTTGTCTCTCCCTTTCCAATCATAGCATAGCATACTCTTCTAAGTAGTAATATTCTCAAAAGCAAGTGTTCTGGGAATAGCATTATACTTGAACCAGCACCAAAGCAAGTTTTCCACTTTGCCCATTTAAGTGAAATATCAATATTGCTTGGCTTTGCCCTCTTATATAAGCTTATAGGATACTGCGAGACTATTACATCAAGAACATTCAAACACTCAGATTTCTGATATTGCAATTGCCTTAAGTCTTCTCAGAAACATTTCTCCTCTTGATTGATGTTTTCATATTAAAACAAAGTGCTGGAGATGAAAAAGTTCAGTGCAGTTTGTAACTTCATATTTGAAACAACAAAATGCGGAATTGCTCAACAAGAAATGCTGACAACTTTCTAAATGTTATATTGCATTTGCTGTGTTGCAATTTTTAATCATTAGCAAGAGAAGGTTGTAGTTTAGTCATCATATTTGCAGTACTTCCATCTTAGTAAGTGCTACCAAATTTCATGAATGTGAAGAAGGATTCATCAGTGAATTTTTAAATTATATGCATTTCTTGATACAGTCTTGGGAAGGGTTTTATACCATGTACAAAAAATAATGATTTATTTTTTAACTTCAACACAAACAAAAAACAGAGATACTTGAAATATTCTAAAACAATGATTTATTATAATGGCTGCAATATTGGACTCTACAACAGAGTATTAGTATTTTCCAACAACTGTGTATGCAATCAAACCCATAGGTCAATGATGAGATTTTGTTAAATCAAAGTTCATTCATGACAAATAATTGAGACCAAGTGATATTTTATAATGCAAAAATAAACCTTCAAATTAATTTCGATGGAAGTTAACTAACAATAGAGGGGATTTCTGCAATTTTGAATAAAATTCTAAATGCTTATAATTAGGTTTTAAAGATCATAGGATGTTTTAGCAATTTATCAAAAAAAATAATAATAATTAATTTTTTGTTTTTGATAGACATACCGTTTAGGCCAGTGTTCGGATAACATTGGAAGCATTTTAGTTAACAAATAATTAACATAGTGTAACAATTGGACTTCACAGAGTTGGAGGCCGATAAACATCTTTGTAAACACTTTTGCTTCACTTATTTTCTTTTTTTGACATTCTTCATTTATAAACACCTTTATAGACTGTCCAATAAGATATGTAATAAATCCAATCCAATTAAATTTCAATCCAGAGCCTCTTATATAACTTAGAACATGTTATGGGTGAATTTGAGGCTGTCTAAGTGGATTGGTAAAAGACTAATGAGTTGGCTTACTAGATCAACCCAACGGATTGATGCCCATTATGCTAACATTCAGCTCATAGAAGCAAGCTCTCGTATCATCTTGCAGATACGAACCTTCAGTGTATCAAATGTTTAGCTCGCACAAATATGACCTCAGCTCGCATACACGCACACTAAATGTGTCCAACTCATAGACAAGCTTTTAGTCCCTAGGACACTCAGCTTGCATATAGAATCTCACAAGTAGCTGACCTTAGATTGTCCAGCTCGTGGAAAAAAGCTCTCTCAGGTCACAACTCAGTCACGGTCAAAGTTACTCAGTACCCGACTCCAGCTCGCCTAGAACAAAGTCCAGCTCGTGGCGTGATGTACATGTTGAAGTTTTCTAGAATGGTAGCAGCCCAATTTAAAGAAAACTCAACCATCAAATCTGGAGATAAGATCAAATCTCTGACTTGGTGGAGTCAAATCTCTGAAATTAGGAGTCAATTTTGAGAAATGTAATTGATATTAAATTATTTCCTATTTGCATTGTATATAAATTGTAGCTCTCCCCTCTATAAATAAGGGGTTGAAAGTCATTGTAAAAAGAGAGGAAAACAGGCAGACACCAGAAATAATATACTGTCTTTATCAAAATAAACATAGAACAACTGTAGACGTAGGAATTCCCTTTAGCCGAATCACGTAAAAATCTTATTCTTCCTCTTTGCTTCTCTTATTTCTTACTTTGTTTTGTGTTTATTGCAGTATTAGGCTGAAGAACCCTGGTTGACTAATTTTGAACGTCAACATTTTGGCGCTAGAAAAAGGGTCCAAACTGTAAATTTTTCCTATTCTGCAAATCGCCATGGCAAGAGGAAGAATCAGGAGTTGCGACACAATAGCCGATCGACTAGAAGGGCACGCAGATCAGCAGCAGCAGCATAACGCCCAACTGATAGGGGATGTTGTTGTCCCCATAGATGGCATTGTTGGAAGTAAGCCCATCAAAGAGGTGTTGCGACTTACTGACTCAGCTCATTCCTTTAATTTGCATCTGAAGACTAATGACAGCCAGGCTTGAGAAGAAGAAGCAGAATATCAGCGAAGGGTAGAGTCGCACTGAGCTATTAGCTCGCGAAGTAAGGGATATGCTCTAAGTAGTAAATCTCTAGGTCGCGAGCACAAGAGAGAACATAGGCTTCAAGGCCCGAGGTTATAAGAGCTCCTTCAGAAGGTTCCCCAGCTCAAAATGTGACCTGGAGCTCAGAAGCAGACAGGTTTGTATGGTAAAAGGACTCTTTTCACCTAGGGGATTGAGTTGGAGCTACTTTCCTCTAGGTTCAAGGCCCCCAACATCCCACAGTACAATGGGGATACTGATCCTTATGATCATCTGGACGCATTTAATATTCAGATGGACCTACAAAGCACTAGTCCGCTAGTTAAATGCCACAATTTTCCAACGACACTTGGAGACATTCCACGAACTTGGCTCGAGAACCTCCCACCTCGTAGCATTGATAATTGGGAGGAATGTCAATGAAAATTTATTAACCAATACAAGGCTCTCAAGAGATAACTCACACCACTCTGTTACCTCGCCACTATCTTCCAACGTTGTAATGAATCATTAAAGAAGTATATTACTAGATTCATACGCGAGGTGAACAATGTGAAGAACTCTATAGATGAGCATATTTTAACAGCAATCTCGGTAGGATTGAGGAAAGATGAGAAACTATATGAAAGTATATGCATGTTCCCTATGAAGGACTTGAGTGAGTTCTATGAGCGAGCTGCCAAGGAGATCAGATGAGAAGAGGCTTTTAGTCTTAAGCGGTCTAATCAAAAGGGTAAGGCAGACAGTTCCCATTAATCAAAGAAAAGAAATAATGGTGGGAATAGAGGCAAAGGTCGAAACGATGACTCAAACAATCAAATCACTAAAAAGGTTATGAGTGAGCCCAGAAATTAACGATCTCAATGCCAAGATCACCATGATGGTTATAGCGTCCTGTCAGACACACAAGATAAGATCTTTGCAATAGAAAATGACAAGAAAGACTTTAGAAAGCCCCCTCCCATGAGGTCCTTCGTTCACCGTAGGAACCAGAACAAATTTTGCGCTTATCACGATGAGGTCGGGCATAACACCTAAGATTGCAGGGAATTAAAGACGTCATCGAGGATTTAATTAAGAAAGGTCGCTTGGGAGATTATATAGTGCGACCGGCAAGTCTACAACCTCAACGGCAACAACCCCAGTAATCACTACAGTTAACATATTAGCAATCCCAACGAGCTCCCGAATAAGAGCATGATCCTGCAGTAAGAACCTACCATGCATAGTGGTTCTCCCCTCGTGAGTATGGCTCCATACTTTACAACTTCATGAGCATGTATTAAAATCAATTCTTGAATGTTAAAAGCTCCGAAATGCTGTATTATAAGCAATTTGTATATTAATTTCCTTGTTAAATCTGAAGCAAAAGTAGGGGCGACCTCCCAATTTATAGAAAAATTATACTATATTAACTCGGGTTCCGACCCTTTGAGCATAGCCAAAATTTTGACCTCCATAATTTTCGCTATGTAATCCAGGTTTTGACCCTTTGGGCATAGCTCAAAAGGTTCATTATGCTATATCAGTTCAAGTTCCAACCCTTTAAGCATAGCCGAGGTTCCGACCTCCATAACTCTCGTTACGTAATCCAAGTTCCGACCTTCTGGATATAGCTCAAAAGATTTATCATGCTATATTAGCTCGGGTTTTGACCATTTGAGCATAGTTGAGGTTCCAACCTCCGTAACTTTCGCTATGTAATTCGGGTTCCAACCCTCTAGGTATAGCTCGAAAGGTTTAATATGCTATACAGCTCGGATTCCGACCCTTTGAGCATAGCTAAGGTTCTGACCTCTACAACTTTCACTATGTAATCCGGGTTCTGACCCTCTGAGTATAGCTCGAAAGGTTCATTACGCTATATTGACTCGGGTTCCGACCTTTTGAGCATAGCTGAGGCTCCGACCTTCACAACTTTCGCTATGTAATCTGGGTTCCGATCCTCTGGGTATAGCTCGAAAGGTTTATCTCATTGTTAGCTGAGATCCATCCATGTTGGCTTAAGCACCATCTATACCACCTACCTGGATAGTACGATCGAGCTTACGTTATACAAGTGAAGGCTCTAACCTTGAAAAGCCTTACCTCTCGAGCTCATAAACTCACATAAGGTATTATTACCTTTTATTTATGCATGGATAACTTCATTTTTTAGTCCACAAGGAATTCAAGGACTTTATAGGATAAAGACACAAAGCAAATATTGAAGTAAAGCAAGCAAATGCTAAACAAGCCTCGCAATGACGTGAATCAGGCAACCTGCTCCCAATACTTCTCCATCTCATCGTCCTAATAAGAGCGATCTCCACTCGAAGCTCGCTACACGACCTTCTCCAGATTGCTCTTCACTCTGTTCAGTTCCTCTCACTTTTGAGAAGCTTGAAGTCTGACCTTGCAACGGCATAAGTGTTTTCCTCACAACTCAAAATGATAAGACAATTTGAAGAGGCAGCGTGACAGGTTCAAAAACATTAGATTTTATCAATAAACTTCAGCTCCCAGTCCGTAAAACGCACTAAGAGCTGAGAGGCTAATATTGTGGGTGAATTTAGGACTGCTTAAGTGGACTAGTAAAAACCTAATGAGCTGGCCTACTAGATCAACCCAACGGACAGAAACCCATTATGCCAACATCCAGCTCGCAGAAGCAAGCTCTCGTATCATCCTACAGATACGAACCTTCAGTATACCAAATATTCAGCTCGCGCAGACATGATCTCAGCTCCCATACACGCATAGTAAGGGTGTCTAGCTTGCAGATAAGCTTTTAGCCTCCAGGACACTCAGCTCGCATATAGAAGCTCCCAAATAGTTGACCTCAGATCGTCCAACTCACGGAAATGAGCTCTCAGGTCACTACTCAGTCATGGTCAGAGTTACTCAGTAGCTGGCTCCAGCTCGCCCAGAATAAAGTTCAGATTATGGTGTGACATGCATGTTGAAGTTTTCTAGAATGGTAGTAGCCCAATTTAAGGAAAACTCAATCACCAAATCTGGAGATAAGATCAAATCTCTGACTTGGTGGAGTCAAATCTTTGAAATTAAGGGCCAGTTTTGGGAAGTGTAATTGATATTAAATTATTTCCTATTTGTATTGTACACAAATTGTAGCTCTCTCCTCTATAAATAAGGGGTTGAAAGTCATTGTAAAAGGAGAGGAAAACAGAAAAACACCAGAAATAATATACAGTTTCTGTCAAAATAAATAGAGAATAGCCTTGGAAGTAAGCATTCCCTTTGGTCGAACTACGTAAAAATCTTGTTCTTCCTCTTTGCTTCTCTTATTTCTTGCTTTGTTTTGTGTTGATTGCAGTATTGGGCTGAAGAACCATGGTTGACTGATTTTGAACGTCAACAGAACATTTTCTTCTAGCTAACAATCAATTTCTGATAGTGAATTCATTAAACAAAAAACAAAAATTCAATCTTGATTAAATTCCTTTACATCATTGTTTAGGCCAAAAGGTTGTCAACAAATAAATGTATTTCCTTATACTTCAAAATATATTTCAACTTTATGTCTGCATTGATTTTTAGTTTTCCTTTGAAGTCATAGCTTATTCTATAGTAAATTTTCGCCTTCCAAGTTTGCTGCTGGAATCATCTAATTAAAGTGTTTGAAGCAACTAATTAAACTTTAATTTCATCATATTCTTGTTTTCCAGATGGAACTAAAGTAAGTTTAATTAGTTGTGATATTCTTTTTAAAGAGCAAATGCTCTGCCTTATACTTGAACCAGCATCCAGGCAAGTTTCTCCACTTACGTATTTGCTTTGCAAATGAATTTTAAGTGGTAAGGCACCAACTTAAGTTAAATTTATTAATAAAACTTAAATAAAAAAAAATGAATAGAAAAGAAGAAAAGAGTTATTAAAAACTGTTGATAAAAAAAAAATTAAATAAAAAAAGGATTGAGGTTTGTTAACAATTAAATAATTTTTTTTATATATGAATATGTATGTAATTCTCAGAATGTTTTTAAAATCTTTTTTTAGAATCAACTAATTTCTATCCATAGAGAACTGGTTTTACACCATGTGGAATGAGAATTAGTTTGTCCTAGAAATCAGTTTTGAAGAGACAAGGACCTATGTATTATGTATATATATTCTGCTGTTTGTGAAATGAAAACTAATTCTTTGTATAGAAGGTCATAGTCTAATGGACTCCTTGCTTTCAATTTTACTTTTAGATATCATCTTCTTGCTTTGGAGGTGAAAGGTAGCATTTTCAAAGAAAATACTTTAAAAATAAAATGAATAAAGCATTATATTTAAACCAATATCCAAGCATGTTTTCACTTTGCTCCAGTATAGAAACATAAAAGATATGTCAGCATTTATTTTCACATTACTGAAAACATTACCTCAATTTCTGCTATTGTAATTGCCATTCAGTTGCAATCTCTCAAAATTATGGCTGATGCAATTGTTTCCTCTGTCTTGGAGCAACTGACTTCAAGTATTGGTCAACAAATACAACAAGAGGTGAAGCTAGTAGGGGATGTTGGCAAAGAAATAGAAAGGCTGACTTAAAATTTTCAAGACATTCAAGCTGTGAAGAGAACTTTGACTCATTTGGAAATCTTTTTTTACGTAGTTTTGAATGTTAAAAATCATTTTATCTAATCGTCAGGTTAAAAAGGTTAAAATATGATAGGAGGATTGGATTCTGTTGGATGTAAAATTCTCATGCCTAGTGTCTCATTGCTTGCAACATAGGCAAAAGCAAAACAGAAAAAGGCTTTGATTACCGAAAGCAGAGAAGATTTCTCTACTTCTGTATTTTAAGATACATAGACTCTGACTCTCTGCGAACTCAACTTCAGGTGCAAACACTAGATTATTGATCTGAAATCAATTAATGATTCTCGAGAGAGAAAGCAAGAGAGCTGCCAGTATTGATAACTCAGAGGTAGTTACTGCTTCATTAATGACCTAAACTTGCGCGTAGTTGAATCATCATAATTGCAGTTTGGAGGCTATGCTTTCCTAAATTCATAACATCATTAAGAGCTACACACTATTTGTTCTTTAATTTCCTATCATATGTAACATCTTTCATTGACAATCAGGGCATAAGAGACATATATGAAACTCGATTTCCTTAGTTTGTGGTTAACACACTGGTGTTTCCTCTTTTATTTGATAATCTATTTTTGATTCTTTGATACGACATACTCGAACAGGATAGATAGCAATGTAAGCTACTCTTGCCAGCCTGGATGTCAACCCCGTGCATTATGCCTTGATTCATAAGCAAAGCAATCAGAGAGGCAGAAAAAATTACTATAGTTGAAACGCAGGGTTCGATTGTCTATTTGAAAGCGTCCTAACCACTGATTGATTTAATCCTGTTTTATCTGTAAGTTCTTGTTGAGCACGAAATTTTTATAAATGTAGGATTGAATCAAGTCGAAAAGAAGCAAGCAAGCTAGCAAGAATACTTAGAGTGAGCATTTGAGTAATTGCTTGTAAAGACTTAGAGAGCCTATTCTCTAAGTCATTTTTCTTAGGTTTGAGAGAGTGAATTGAAATAGATTAGTACCCAAAAGCTTGTCGGGATGATAGGTCTGTGAGTCTTCGAAAGAGAACAAATTGCAACGATTGAAGGGAGTTCAAGTAAACTGACAACCATTAAGAAAGCAAGGAGAGCTTGCTACAACTTCATTAATGAAGTTAAGCTTACATCAATACTAAGGGGGAATCTTAGTTTGTATAAGTCAAGTTTAGGTTGTATCCTTATTTGTTCATTAATAAGTAAATATTTCTGGGCAGGGCCTCGTGAATATAGAGTAAAATTGAAACACGTTAAAAACGTGCTTGTGTACTTTTCTTATTTTGTTGTCTTTACTTTTGTGTTATAACATTTTTTTTTTTTTGTTTGTGTTAATTATAACATGTGAAATTGTGTGTGTTACAACATTTTCAAAAATTTGGTATTGCACCAAAAATAGGTCTTTTTAGTACGAATGACAAAGTTAAAATATTACATACTTAGAAAAAAAAGGTTAAATTGTTTTTAATCTAAATATAAATGTCTGCTTGTTTCTAGTGGTTTGAGTGATATCTGAATTATAAAAAAAAAAATAATTATTGTATCCATAAATGAATTTACTTTCTAAATCATATTCTTCTTTTAATGTCTCAAGCATTAAAGCATATAATATATCGTTTGTTTATTTGTCTTCCTGTAGAAACCAATCAATATGCTTTTATGCCTTGTTTTCCAATGAAACTTTACCCATTACAAAAATCTACACTGCAACCACATCAAAGTGTTTGAAACTAATTGATCTCAAAAAAACAAATAAAAAACTATTTTGTCGTTTCCCAGGAGAAATTATTACTTGTCAAATATTTCTCAAAAACATTAAATTCTGCCATTAATGAGATAGTTGTTATTGTGAATGTTGGTTCGCTTTAAAGTTTGTTATTATGAAGGTTGGTTCATTTTTAAATCCTGTCATTGATGAGGTGGTTCTTAATCCTTGCTTTGTTAGTAACCGTGATATTTGAAAAAGACCATTACTGTCTCTCTCTTTTTTTGGTGTCTTCATTGTTGAGAAAGGAAGAACTTTGTTTTTCTTTTTATGTTAGGACATTTTTATGTTAAAACTGAAATAGATACCATGTAAACTCAACTATTGATATAATAATGACAATACCAAAAAGTCACCTTATAATATCAAATTCTTTGCACCTAATTTGTCATGAAACTATTTCCCCTCATTTCCCTAGCCACACTAACACCACCTCTTAAAACTCACATAACAATTATGAATGACAAAACTAAAATATAACATACTTACAAAAAATTCAATTTCTTTTAATCTAAATATAAATGTCTGCTTGTTTCTAGTGGTTTAAGTGATATCTGAATTATAAAAAAAATAATAATAATTATTGTATCCATAAATGAATTTACTTTCTAAATCATATTCTTCTTTTAATGTCTCAAGCATTAAAGCATATAATATATCTGTTGACGCTCAATTTTGGTCAACCCGGTTCTCCAAGCCCAATACCTGTAATACAACAAAACCACACACGAAACAAGTATTACCAGGATCAAAACAAACAAGACACAGTGAGACTTTTTTACGTAGTTCGGCAAGAACAACGGCCTACATCCACGACAATTACCCATTCTTACTTTCGAAGTAATTGTATTTTATTCAACCCTGCCTTTTACACTGAATTCTATCTCCTATTTATAGCGGAGATGTTACAATCGGAATAGCTTTAAGAATCTTACAAATAAAGCAAAAAATAATATACATTAATTAAGATAATATCTTTCGAGATTATCTCCACCGTATATGTAGCAATTGCCAAGAATGTCGCAATTCAATTTGCATGAAAATAGGTAAGTTGACTCCTTTCTTTTTTTGAATTGATTCTCCTTCCAGAAGGTCAACTGGTCAACTTTAGCGGATAGCCTTCTCAGTGACAAGACGTTGCATCAAGCGGGTAGGCTACTTCAAGAATCATACGCTTCTTCTGCCGAACAAACGAGCAAACCTAACCGTCCCTCTGACTATCGAGCAGACGAGCAGATTTCCTGATCGCTGCAAGGGTTTCTGTCAAAGGGCACTCATCGAACAGCCTTCTGATTACGAGCAGATTCCCTTCACGTTTTTGCCTTCCGACCAAACCTTCATGCAATCATTCCATACTTAACATTTTAAGATAATCATTTGTATGATTAGGTGTGCTCGGATATATCTTCTTTTGACTTCTGACCATTTTGACCATTACCTCCTGGGCTTCTTGACTCAATGGGCCTTCGCTCCTGGGCTTTTCTATAAACGCCCACAACACTAGCCCCCTTGCTTTTAGTTCATTTTTTGTACTGAAAGCAACACTTATTTTCTTTGGGTTCTTTTAGTGGGATATGGACCGTCACCTCTTTTTAAATGTTACTTTGTTTACGCCACGTGGCAGTCCCCCAGGCATCGGCTCCTTGCACCCCAAGCGTTATGCATTTATCAACATGTGCATTAAATGTGTGTTTTTTCGATGGCGGCTCATGATGATGATTTCATGGTTTTCGCGCCAAACCGCCAATTTATTGATGACGATTCGGGTGTTCTGGTCTAACGATTGGGGCTTCAAGACATCAGCTATACATAAACCCCTTGTCGTTCCATTTTCGCCTTCTACAGACGCTTTACTGCTCTCGTTTGCCATCGTCTTCCTATAACTTCATCTTTTCTAGCGAAACTTTCCATACTCAAGGTAACTTTTTATCTTTTTTACTATGATTGTTGCTTGTGTGTACTTGATTGCTTGAGTATAGGCTTTTGTTTGCAAGCTTTTTGCTACTCCTTAACATGATTTTACTCAAAGAATCTGAAATAAACATTCATGTTACTGCTTCAAGTTACGCTTATGCGTGACATTCCTTGTTGATATTCGTCTGATTTCCTTATCATGGTGGCTTTAAAAGTTGATTAGCTTGTTCAACATTCCCTATAATCTGTTAGGTTTATAAATAAGGTTCTTCCTATGCCCAACAGCCCCCCTTGCATGCATGGCTAATCTTTTCTAGATAAATAGGGGTACCCTTAAATACTGAGTTTTGGTCTGCTTTTGCGACCTGATGTCTCTGTTACTTTTGTATATGTCTGGTCGTAGTCGTCGCGGTCATAAGGTGGGGTCCACCGATGCAGCCTCCGAGGAGGAACTTGATCGAGTCAGGGATATTGATAGCGTGACCTCACAAAGTGGTGGGGCTGCTTCAAATCCTTCTGAGCGTCATCCTTCCCCTGCTCGCCTTCCCTTTTTTTTAGATACGAGTCTTCTCTTAGCCTTAGCGATCTTGAAACTATTACCGAAGGTTTTTCCTTGCCTAAAGGCTGTCGAGCTATGGTGCCAAAGGCTTCAGACCATACGGCTTTTCCTCCCCAAGGTTTCTTTGCCATCAGTCATCAGCACATAGAAGCCGGTTTTAGATTTCCAGTCCACCCTTACTTGGTCACTCTTCTGAACGATCTCAACTTAGCCCCCTTTCAACTTACTCCTAACTCTTATGCTCACCTTACTGCCTTAGCTTCAATTTTTCTTAAAAACGGTCTTCCTTCTCCAACCCGCGCAATGATCCATCATCTCTTTCTGTTCAGGAGCACCACGGGCCCAAAATCTGAGAAAAAAGACGGGTTTTACTATAACTCAGCCCGAAAATCCCCTTACAAAGTAAACCTTCCTCAAGGGGTTGGAAAGTCCAGTGTAGGCGACTATAAGTCACGATGGTTCTATGCATCGTGCTTGTCTCTATCAAATCTAAAGAATTTTTCCTTTTGCCTTTCTCCCAGTAAGTGTACTTACATTTACACTTATTTTATTCACATTCTGCTCGTTACTAATGTTCTCCTTGTGCAGACGTTTCGAGGGGTGAAATTCCTTTGTCAGACCGGGAGCTTTCTTTGCTGGAGAGGTTCTCAAAAGTGAAAAACTCTTCAGACGACCAGACGCCTTCTGAACACCTGCTTCAACTACACGGCCTTACTCCCCCGGCCGACCAGGAATTATTAGACAAAAATTCTGATTTAAGCTCTCGCGGAGACAAATAAATCCCCTCTGCTTTTGCCGCCTCCGGATAAGAAATTTCGCATCTAGCGAATACATCAACTCCAGGAATGGTGAGGCTTCACTTCGAGCAACCTTTAACAGGTCAAACTTCTGCCTCCAAAAAATCCGATCAAGCAGCTGGGAGTTCGGATCCTCCCCCTACTGCTGAGGTTCCTTCAGAATCACCTTTTCAAAAAGATTCTGATGCTTCTCCTGTTCGCCTTATGAGACAGAAGTCAGTGGCGAGGAAGTCTTCGAACAAAGACGTTTTTCGAGATGCTGCATTTCAATCTGCTTCTTCCAGTAGTTCACCAGCTGCTCGTCCTCAAAATGTAGACAAGGGCAAAGGGATTGCCGACTCAGAAATGGCAGAACCCCCTACTAAGCGCCAAAGGACAAATGAGGTGGATTCTGCTGCTGAAGAGCAAACTCAGGAATTTGATGTAGGGATATACTACGACGATCTTTTAGATCGCGCGCCTCCATTCCTGGGAATGAGGAAACCAGTCCTCTACAAGGAAGAGATGAAGGGCGAGAGGCTCATCAATTACTTGGGCTTTCACAATATGCTTGTAAGTTTTATTTTTATTGCTATTGCTTCCTTCTTCGTTCTTCCTGTCTTGAGTAATACTTTGTTTCAGGCGTCCATGGCGTACATGAAGCTTTTAAGAGAGATCGCGGATTGACCTGAGGAGAAGGCTACCATGGAGGCCACCATAAATTCCTTGAAAGATGAGAAGAATAGGATGTAGGGAGAGGTGAGCTCCTACGAACTAGAGCTTGAAAAATCAAGGGAGGCCTTCCGTGACTTGGAGTAGGAACATGAGAAAACTGTTAGCTAGAAGCTCAAGCTGCGGGAGACCATGCATATGCAAAACGAGTAGATTGTTTCTAGGGACAAAGAGATTGAGAAGTTGAAGCACGCTCTTCATTTTGCTCAAGAGTCCGAGAAGAGGCTGGAAACAGAAAATGAGGAGCTGAAGGGGAAGTTGTCTTTGCGCGAGCATGAAGCGGCTAAAGCTAAAATAGTTATTGAAGCAATGAGACAGGAGGCGATTTCTCTCAAGGAACAGATTGCCTTGGAACGGGAGCGTACTGAGACTTTAGTACGAGAAGCAAAGGAACGAACAGGGAGTTTGTTCTTGTACAACCTATGGTGCAAACGTCCAGACGTGGATATCTCATTTTTTGGTTCAGAGGCAGTAGCAGAAGTGAAGTTGTATGCCCAATAGGCCCAATCAAAAGCTAATCCTCCGGCTTCCTCATCCGGACATCCCCCTGATGGTGCCATTTCTGCTCATACAGGATCTTCCTCCAGCTCTCCTCGTCCAATCAACATAGATGACAGCGGAGCGTTTGGCCAACAGAATTTTCCTCCTAAATTTTAGGGATTTTTATTACCTGTCTTTTTTGTAATAAACTTATATTGTTGGCAGTTCGATGTAATGAATTATTTGCTATTATTCCTTTCTCTGTTAATCGTTCTTGTTCAATCATACAAGCTGAAACAGCAATCAAATTTATCTAAGTAAAGTAGGTGTGGGGATAGCAAGTGTGCTGAAATTATCCGTAAGGCCCCTTACCTCTTCTTGGTCAATCTGGGCAGACTGTTTTGTCTTCTCCAGTTGGTTTGAATGTCATTTTTCCCAGCGTTTAAATTTATTTGAGCGGAGTAGGTGTGGGGACAGCTAATTGTGCTGAGATTATCCATTTTGAGGCTCCTTACCTCTGCTCGTTTAAACCTACAGATCAAATGTTCCTTCCAGAGTTTGCTCGCTCACATGATACATAGACCTTCCAAGGTTATTTCACTAGTCCACAGGCCATTAGCATCCCTTCCAGAGTCCGCTTACTCAGGTAATGCTAAGGTCTTCCAGGACGTTTTTAGCTCACAGATAACGATTACACCTTCCAGAGCCCGACTACTCACAGGTGGTAACCGTATCTTCCAGAGCGTTTGCTTATAGGTGTCAAGTGTACCTTCCAGAGTCTACTCGCTCACAGGTAGCAATTGAACCTTCCAAAGCATGAGTAGAAATCATAATCAGCTGAATATGGAACGATCAAGAATTGCCATTTGAAGGAAATCTTTATTGATTTAGCTGCAATCATACACACCAAAAAATAAATTAATAAAATAAAAAACTGGATAATTTAAACATAGTATGGTCGCAGATTCTCGGCATTCCATGCTCGGGGGATTTCTGCTCCTCCTAAATTAGTCAGGTGGTAGGCTCCATTCTGCAGACTCTCTTTCATAATATATGGTCCTTCCCAATTTGGACCAAGCGTTCAATTGCTAGATTTTCGGGCAACAAGTAGGATAAGGTGCAGAACCAAATCTCCTGCCTTAAACTTCCGGGTGCGGACCTTCCTATTGTAAAACCTAGCAACTCGTCTCTGATAGACAGCAATCCTTACTTGGGCTTCATCTCTTACCTCTTCCACTAGATCCAAATTAGCAGCGAGCAGATGGTTGTTATCATTCTGGTTAAACATTGTTCTGCACTGGCTAGTGACCTCATACTCTGTTGGAATCATCGCTTCCGAGCCATAGACTAACGAGAAAGGAGTTTCTCCTGTAGTGTTGTGAGCAGTGGTTCTGTATGCCCATAATACTTTCTGCAGTTCATCTACCCAAGCTCCTTTCCTTGCCTCCAGCTTAGTCTTTAAGTTTTGCTTGATGATTTTGTTGACAGCCTCCACTTACCCGTTAGCCTGCGGGTGATCTACTGCCGAAAAACTCTTTTTAATCCCGAGATCCCTGCAAAACCTTTGAAACTGATCGCTGTTGAACTAGGTCCCATTATCTGTTATGATCTGCTGTGGGACTCCGAACCTGCAAATAATATTTTCCCAGACAAATTTCTCAACTTTGGCAGAAGATATTTCGACTAGCTCCTTAGCTTTTGCCCATTTCGTGAAATAGTCCACTACTATAATGGCGTGCCTACACCTTCCTCGAGCTATGGGAAGTGGTCCGATCAGGTCCATTCCTCATATGGCGAATGGCCACGGACTGACCATCTGTTGCAAAAAAGTTGGAGGGGCTCGAGGTATTTTGGCAAACCTCTGACACTTGTCACATCTTTTGACTATTTCAATTGAGTCCTTCTTCATCGTCGGTCAATAGTACCCTTATCGAAGAGCTTTTTGGGCTAATGATAGCCCCCCGGCGTGATTACCACAATGTCCAGCATGTATTTCGTTCAACACGACTTGACAATCCAGGCCGTCGATGCATCTGAGCAACGGAGCTGAGAATCCCTTTTTGTATAGTTATCATCACAGATGCAATACCGAGCAGCTCGCGTTCGAAGACGACGAGATTCTAATTTTCCTTTAGGTAATTTTCCATTTTGCAAATACTCCACCAGAGGATTCATCCAGGAGTCCTGTGCCACCACAATCGCCATTAACTCATCTCGCGACTCCGTGCTTGGAACCGACAACACTTCTACCGGTACAGCCCCCATGAAATCTGCATCTTTGGTAGTGGCCAAACGAGCTAAAGCATCCGCATGAGAGTTTTGTGATCGCGGGACATGCTGCAATTCGTACTTTTCGAACCTTGCCAGAAATTCCCGAACTTTTTGCAAATAAATGGCCATTTTTTATCCTTTGGCCTGGTATTCTTCTCGAACCTAGCATACGACAAGCTGAGAATAACTGTAAATCTTTACCCGTTCTGCTCGTACTTCTTTGGTCAATCGTAATCCTGCTAACAGCGCTTCATACTCGACTTCATTGTTGGTAGCCTTGAATTTGAATCTTAAGACACACGAAATTCTATGACCTTTTGGGCTAATCAGCATTACACCGGCCCTAGCTTTCTGCTCGCTCGAGGAACCATCTACATATAATTCCCAGAATGGACTTTCAGAAGATTCAGGTTCTTCACCACTAGGCCCCGTGAACTCAGCCACAAAATCTGCTAGTACCTGCCATTTGATTGCCGTCCAAGGCTTAAATTCTATTTCAAACTGGGCGAGCTCAATGGCCCATTTAAGCAAACGACCAGAAGTGTCAAGCTTTTGAAGAACCTGTTTCAAAGGGTATCTGGTCGGAACTTCGATGGCATGGGCTTGAAAGTAAGGGCGGAGCTTCCTTGATGCTTTCACCAAACAGTATGCGAGTTTTTCCATGAGCGTATATCTGGTTTCTGCATCAAGCAACCTTTTGCTAATATAGTACACGGGAAGTTGCCTTTCATCTTCTTCACGAATCAGGGCCCCGCTAAGGGCATGCTGGGAAACTCCCAAATAAACGACCAGTTTCTCCCTTGCCACTGGCTTGGATAGTAAAGGTGCTCGACCCATATATTCCTTCAATTGCTGAAAGGTTGCTTCACATTCCTCAGTCCACTGGAAGTTTCTAGCCTTTTTCAGCACATCGAAAAACGAGATGCATCTATCTGTTGACTTAGATATAAACCTGCTCAGGGCTGCAACTTGACCGTTTAGACTCTGCACTTCTTTGATCTTAGTGGGTGACTTCATGTCAACAAGGGCTTTAATTTTTTCAGGATTTGCTTCGATCCCTCTGCTATTGACCAAGAATCCCAAAAATTTGCCCGAAGCTACCCCAAACACACACTTCAAGGGATTCAACTTCATCTTAAACTTCCGCAGGATTTGGAACATCTCTCCCAAATCCCGCACATGTTCGCACGCTTGCTTGGATTTCACCAACATGTCATCAACATATACTTCCATTGTTCCCCCAATAAGATGTTCGAACATCATATTCACCAACCGTTGATAAGTTGCTTCTGCATTTTTCAATCCAAATGGCATCACCTTGTAGCAGTAGAGTCCTCGATCAGTAACGAAGGAAGTGTGCTCCTCATCCTCGGGGTTCATTGGGATCTAGTTATACCCCGAGTAGGCATCCATGAAACTAAGGAGCTGATGTCCAGCAGTACCATCAACAAGCTGATCAATCCGTGGTAAAGGAAAACTATCTTTCAGGCATGCTTTGTTCAGGTCGGTGAAGTCGATACATGTCCTCCATTTTCCGTTCTTCTTCTTCACGAGAACAGGGTTCGCTACCCAGACTGGGTAGTAAACTTCCCTGATAAATTTATTCGAAAGAAGTTTTTTTACTTCTTCCCTGAGCGCCTCATATCGTTCCTCCGTCATTGATCTTCTTTTTTGACGAACTGGCTTATGGAGAGGATTAATGTTTAACCTATAAGACATTATATCCGAGCTTATTCCTACCATGCCTTCATGATTCCATGCGAAGACATCCAGATTCTCTTTAAAAAACTCAACGAGCTGTTCCCTAATGCCAGGGAGCAGGTATTTTCCTATCTTCAGACACCGTCTGGTATCCTGCTCGCTGACCTGCACATCCTCCAGTTCTTCCACAGGGCCTGTTGCTCTATCTTCGTCTATTTCCCTTTGATCCAGGTCCTAACTCATGCCTACAATGTTGATAGGTTGTTTCCTGTCCTTGGTTACCATACTGACCTTTCTTCCTTTGCCCCCGGCTTTTACTGCATTTTTATAGCACCTCCTCGCCATTTCCTGTTCTCCTCTAACACATCCTACCCCATTCGGAGTGGAAAATTTAATAGTGAGCGTCCTGGTGGATATTGCTATATCGAGGTCATTCATAGCTGGTCTTCCAATGATAGCATTGTACACTGAAGAACAATCGATTACTAAGAAATCGGTCATCGTGAGAGCTTGTCTGTCCGAATCCCCTATAGCAAGAGGAAGTCTAATCTGTCCCAATGGCACGATTGCATCTCTTATAAAGCCGAAGAGGGGTTCAGGGGACAGTGATAACTGCTCAGTTGCCAAACCCATTTGTTCGAAACATCCTCTGTACATCACATTCACCGAGCTGCCTATATCCATCATTATCCTTCTTACCTTAGCATTGCCGATTCTTGCCCTGATGATCAGCGCATCATTGTGAGGCCAATGTACACCTCGAGCATCTTCTTCATTAAACATTATGCCACCTGAAGCTATTCTGGCTTTCTTGACCAGCTCTTCCACTTCACTGTAACCCGTTAGTAAGACGCGACTAGCTTCCCGCACATAGCGCTCTTGTGATCTGTTGGATGTCCCTGCAATGTGCAGCCCTCCATGGATGGTAAGGATGGTCCTTACAGTGAGCAGGTAGCCTTAATCGGTCATCTGCTGCGTTTGTTGCT
This sequence comes from Dimocarpus longan, assembly GCA_022984855.1. Lineage (NCBI taxonomy): Eukaryota > Viridiplantae > Streptophyta > Magnoliopsida > Sapindales > Sapindaceae > Dimocarpus > Dimocarpus longan. The sequence continues at coordinate 10,013,097 of CM041013.1, forward strand.
GGACAGGTTGCCGAGGTGTGTCAGGGTGTTCTTGCGCTGGTTGATGCCCTTGCTGAGGATGCTGATTTTCTGGTCGAGCCACATACTCCCTCAGATGACCTCTTCTAATCAATTCTTCTATTGCATTCCTGAGTTCCATGCATTGAGAAGTATAGTGCCCGTTTTCTCTATGATAGGCACAATATTTCCTTGGATCTTGGAATCTCCTCGGGATATTTGTGGGACTTGGCTTCCCAAAATTTTCTCGTCTTTTCTCTACTTTAAATATCTTGTCCTGTTTGTCGGTCAAGATGCTGTAATTCTGATAGCGATCTCTTGGTGGAGATGTATTTCTTCGGGACTCACTTTTTGATCGCTTCGCTACCTGATTACTAGAGCGATGCTTGTGACTGGTCTCTTCGCTTTCACGCTGACCCCTCTTTCTTCCTTGGCGCGAACTACTCGCTCCATTTTTTTGCTCACTGGACTTTTTCTGCCCGAATGTGTCTTCCTAGTAAATCTCTTTTGTTGCTCGGTCATAAAATTCCCCCAGGCTTTTCACAGGATTCCTATAGATGCTTTTGTAAAGTTTTCCATCCTTCCTCAGCCCGGTAGAAATTGCGGTTAAGATACTTTCATCAAAGGGATTCTCCACATTGTTTACCTCACGCCTGAATCTTGCGATGTAGTCCTTTAAGGTCTCATCCCGCTTTTGAAAGATAGTTGCTAAGTGGCAAGTTGGTGCGAGCTGTTTTCTCAATGCTTTATACTGGTCTTTGAATTTTCTTTGGCATTCGTCCCAGCTGTTTATACTATGGGCCGGAAGACTCCTCAACCACGTCCTCGGTACATTCCCTAGTGTTTCCGGGAATACCCGACACTTGACCAGAGGATTGGAGGATTGAAAATCCATTTGAACGTTAAAACTGTCTAAATGATCATACGGGTCACTATCCCCATCATAAAGTGGGATGTTCGGGAGTTTGAATCTCGGAGGCAGCAGCTGTGTTTCAATCTCTCTTGAGAATGGAGTTCTATCTTCTCGCTCCCCTACTTGCCCTTCGAATCCGGGTCTAGTTTCTAATTGTTGAACCCTCTGTATTAATTCTTGCACTATTGGGTCCCGTCGTTCAATCCTGTTCGCAAGGGACTAACGATCCCTCTTACCTTCCCTGCCTTTCGAGAAGAGAGTTCGCGACCTCCCTTGGTCCAGAGACATTCCTTCACGTGATCCATTCCTTTTGCGAGAATTTCCTATATGGGGCGACTCTCGCCGGCGCATACGTTCACCAGTGCACTGCTGAATTCTTTCAGCCTCACGGTTCTCCTCCATACGGCGGCCGTTGTCCTGGCTTACTCTGATTCTCCGATTAGGAGGGGGTGGAGCCACCTCTTCTTCACGAACTAGACGTTCTTCCCCTCTCGGGCGTAAATTTGAGGAACGGACAGAAACCGCTGGCTGTTCTCTTACCCCGCCATCCTCTTCTCTTCTGGCAGGCACGACGCCTGCCGACTGATGCTGAGGTTGAGGGTCCGCATCTCTGGGAACTTCCTGGGCTCGAGCCTGCGTTAGGGTTCTAATGGCCTCTGCTAATTGTGTCACCGTATTTTCTAACGCCTCCTGACGCGCTTTCTAACGCTGTTGCCAAGTTAAGGCAACGTCTCCGCCGCCGGCTGTTTGATGTGGGGGAAGTGGAGGCAAAGCTGCGCTAGACGTCCTCGCCACCTGGCCCTGGCTATGGTGTCCCTCCGATTAGTCAGCTTCTGTCACAACAATCCTGGTTGTCTTGGTCCTGGCCATGTCAGCAAATCACAACAAAAGAAAATAGTATTTAAGAAGTTGTCAAACCGCAGTCTGGGCCCTCCTTCTAGCGCCAAAAGATGTTGACGCTCAATTTTGGTCAACCCGGTTCTCCAAGCCCAATACCTGCAACACAACAAAACCACACACGAAACAAGTATTACCAGGATCAAAACAAACAAGACACAGTGAGACTTTTTTACGTGGTTCGGCAAAAACAACGGCCTACGTCCACGACAATTACCCATTTTTACTTTCGGAGTAATTGTATTTTATTCCACCCTGCCTGTTACACTGAATTCTATCTCCTATTTATAGCGGAGATGTTACAATCAGAATAGCTTTACGAATCTTACAGATAAGGCAAAAAATAATATACATTAATTAAGATAATATCTTTCGAGATTATCTCCACCGTATATGTAGCAATTGCCAAGAATGTCGCAATTCAATTTGCATGAAAATAGGTAAGTCGACTCATTTCCTATTTTGAATTGATTCTCCTTCCAGAAGGTCAACTGGTCAACTTTAGCGAATAGCCTTCTTAGTGACCAGACGTTGCATCAAGCGGGCAGGCTACTTCAAGAATCATACGCTTCTTCTGCCGAACAAACGAGCAAACTTAACCGTCCCTCTGACTATCGAGCAGACGAGCAGATTTCCTGATCGCTGCAAGGGTTTCTGCCAAAGGGCACTCATCGAATAGCCTTCTGATTACGAGCAAATTCCCTTCACGTTCTTGCCTTCCGGCCAAACCTTCATGCAATCATTCCATACTTAACATTTTAAGATAATCATTTGTATGATTAGGTGTGCTCGGATATATCTTCTTTTGACTTCTAACCATTTTGACCATTACCTCCTGGGCTTCTTGACTCAATAGGCCTTCACTCCTGGGCTTTTCTATAAAGGCCCACAACAATATCGTTTGTTTATTTGTCTTCCTGTTGAAACCAATCAATATGCTTTTATGCCTTGTTTTCCAATGAAACTTTACCCATTTCAAAAATCTACACTGCAACCACATCAAACTCTTTGAAATTAATTGATCTCAAAAAAAAAAAAAAAAAAAACTATTTTGTCTTTTCCCAGGAGAAACTATTACTTGTCAAATATTTCTCAAAAACATTAAATTCTGCCATTAATGAGGTAATTGTCATAGTGAACGTTCGTTCGCTTTAAAGTTTGTTATTATGAAGGTTGGTTCATTTTTAAATTCTGTCATTGATGAGGTGGTTCTTAATCCTTGCTCTGTTTGTAACCGTGATATTTGAAAAAGACCATTACTGTCTCTCTCTTTTTCTGGTGTCTTCATTGTTGAGAAAGGAAGAACTTTGTTTTTCATTTTATGCAAGGACATTTTTATGTTAAAACTGAAATAGGTACCATGTAAACTCAACTATTGATATGATGACAATACCAAAAAGTCACCTTATAATATCAAATTCTTTGCACCTAATTTGTCATGAAACTATTTCCCATCATTTCCCTAGCCACACTAACACCACCTCTTAAAACTCACTTAACAATTATGAATGACAAAATTAAAATATAACATACTTACAAAAAAATTCAATTTCTTTTAATCTAAATATAAACGTCTACTTGCTTCTAATGGTGTGAGTGATATCTGAATTATAACAAAATAATTATTATATCCATAAATTAATTTACTTTTTGAATCATATTCTTCTCTTAATGCCTCAAGCATTAAATCATATAATGTATCGTTTTGTTTATTTGTCTTCCTGTGGAAACCAATGAACATGCTTTTATCTCTTTTTTCCTAAAGAAACAATACCCCTTACAAAAATCTACACTACAACCATATCAAATTCTTTGAAACTAATTGGTCTCACTTAAAAAAAAAAAAAAAGGAACTATTTTTTTGTTTCTCAGAAGAAATTAATTCTTGTCAAATATTTCTCAAAAACATTAAATTCTGCCATTAATGGGGTCGTTGTTATTTGAAGGTTGGTTCGCTTTTAAGTTTGTTATTATGAAGGTTGGTTCGCTTTTAAATTCTGTCATTAATGAGTCCGTTGATATAACTATACATGATATTTGTAAAAGACCGTTACTTTCTTTCCATTTGCCTGGTGTTTTCAAACATTTCATTATTGAAAAAGGAAGATTTTTTTTTTCTTTATATGCAAGGGCATTTTTATCTTAAAATTAAAATATGTAAACTCAAACTATTGATATAATGATAATGTCAAAAATCACCTAGTAATATCAAATTCGTCAAAAGTAATTTGTCAAAAAAACAATTTCCCATAATTTTTCTAGCAATACTAACACCATGCCTCCTTCTCTTGAAACTCACTTGACATTTATGTCTTATGGTTCCCTTAAACAAAAAACAATGGCTGTAAATCTTAAATATAGTTGTATACTGTCATTGCTTTGTCGAAATATTTTAGGAAAAATTCCAAAAGAAAACCCTAACATATGAAAATATATAGATTTTACTATCCGTTGTTTTATATTTATCCGAAATACCACTTGATATTAATAAAAATAGTTAAAATATTCATTAAAGGCATATGAAATTACGATAATACCCTTGACCATCACAAATTCCATTAGTCATTTGAATCTAGGAGCAAAAAGGGACAAGTAATGAGAATGATTAAAATAATATTAATTAAAATATAAAAATAAAAATAAATAATATTAAATATAAAATTATAAAAAATAAGATATTTTATTTAAAAATAAATAAATATATAAATGAATTTTTTTTTCTCACAACTCTATCTCTCTTAGTCTCATTCTCTCTCATCTCTTCCTCTTCTCTCTTTATCTCCGATTGGTACCCTTCTCTCATTTTCTTTATCTTTGGCCGATGATGATGGTGGCGAAGATCTTGATGGTGACGACAACGTAATGGAGGTTCTAGTCTTCACTATGGTGGTCTCCAAACGCTCTCATCTCTTCCTCTTCTCTCTCCATCTCTGATCGGTACCCTTCTTTCATTTTCTCTATCTTTAGCCGGTGATGATGGTGGCGAAGATCTCGATGGTTATGACAACATAGTGGAGGTTTTAGTCATCACTACGATGGTTTCTAACCATTCAACACCCGAATCTCCATCGTCCACCATTGAAGACCCAGGTTCTCTCTTTCTCAATCTCTTACCTACCCCCTCTCTCTCTCTCTCTCTCCCTTCTTTTCCTCTCATTTGTCTCCATCTCTGATTAGTGTCTTCTTCGACCGATGATAATGGTTTGACGTTATGGGTTCGACGACAAACCCAATGGTTTGGTGTTTGATTGTTCATGATTGATGGGTGGGTTTGGTGGTTTGGTGTTCGACAACTAATGATTAGGTTGATGAATTTTCTTAGGTGGGATTGATGATTGATGATGATAGTGGTTTCTAGTTACTGGAAACCTAAAATTTCGGGATTTCCAATCGCTCCAAACCTAGAAATAGGGAGAGAAGAAAGAGAGAGAGGGAGAAAGAAGGAAGAAGAGAAAGATTGATGATTATTAGGATGAAGATTGATGATGAAGATGGTTCATGGCTAGTTAGGATCTAGATTGAATTTCCACCGTTCATACAACACACCAAATTAAAAATTAAAAAATATATATAATAAAAAAATAATGAATGGTGGAGATCTAACTTGAATATTATTTTTTTTATTATTTTTTTTAATTTTTTAGTTTGATGTGTTGATCTTCATCCTCCATCTTATTGATGGACAGTGGAGATCAATTTTTATTAATTTTTAAATTTTTAAATTTTTAAATTTTAAAATATTTTTATTTTTTATTTTTATCAATTTTTTATTTTTTAATTTAGTGTGTTGATCTCCACATTCCATCTATGAGAAGGACGGTGGAGATCGATTTTATTAATTTATAATTTTTTATTTTAAAATATTATTTTATGATTATTATATTTTTTAATAAAATTTTAAGGTTAAAAATGTCTTTTTCTACTTTTGTCTAATTTTCTGTTAACTTTCTAACATTTGTGAGATTTCGAATAACAATAAAATAGTGAATGGTAAAATGAAATTGTTTCATACGTTAGGGGGATGTTTTGAGATTTTCCCAATATTTTACAACCATTTGATTTAGTTGAAATTTTCTTGGTAGATTCATCATACATGATCGTGCTATTCCAAGAAACGCATCTAATAATGTGTACTGCACACTCCTCACTCATAGTGCCATTCAAGCTACTGTGGCTAGGTATACAAGTTTCGCAATTGGTCCTGTTGGGTGGGGTTCCCTCTTATGTAGAGGCTCAATAAGTTTCAACAAGTTTCAACAAGTTTAATTGAGCTCACATGGATATCCTAATGTAATTAGGAATTATAACCCTATTTAAGTCTAACTTTCTTGATCAATATAAATAAGAAAGAGAGGGTTTGGTGGCTGCGAGAGTTTAGGGTTTTTAGAGGCAGAAAACAACACAAAATCAAGTGTGAAGAGAGAAAATCGTGTGAAAGAGAGGAGGAATGAAAAGAGTGAATTTTCTGCACAGAAATTCATCCCATACAGTTTCGGAGTTACTATAATATCATTTTCGTTAGCCGTTGGATCGTGCTGAAATTTGGACAGCATATTCATCTCTATTGGATCTTGATTCTGAACCGTGGAGATCAGAAACAGATTTGTCGTTTATGAGATATATAGCCTGTAATAGAGCTGTCCAGTTTTTCCTACATTGTCTGCGCAGCAGTTTTGTAAGATCAATATCTCTTTCGTTCACCGTTGGATCGAGCTCAAATTTGGACAGTATACTCAGCACTTGTGATTCTAAATTTTGACGGTGGAGATCGGATTTCGAAATCTCAGTAAAGAGCAACGCAATCCAAAATGTTCTACTGAGTTTGTGTTTTTTCTCTTCATTTGTTATTTAAACTTGAATTTGTGTTATTAGAGAACCTAGATAATTGTTGCTCGATTTTGGTTCCTATTTGATGTTAAAACAGATTGTTACTCTCACATTTGATTATGAGTGGAGATTTTTGGGTGGACTACGGTCCCGTGGTTTTTACTCCTCTCATTAGGGAGGTTTTTCATGTAAAAATTGGCTTGTGTTATTTGTGCATGTGGTGGTGATTTTATTTGCTCATTATTTGATCGTTGGTGGTATTTATATTGTGGTGGATTTGTGCATTACTTAGTGGTTTTTCATAAAATTCATTCAGGGGGAGAAAAAGTTTCGCTGTGCAATTCGTTTGTATTTGTTTTTCTCCCATCAAAGTGGTATCAGAGCTTGGTTCAGAATTTTACAATGATGAATATGGAGAACAATTTGAATCTAAGTAGAATGATTATTCTGAATGGTTCGAACTATCATATTTGGAAGGAAAAGATGGAGAATCTTTTGTATGTGAAAGATTTTCACTTACCTGTTTTTGCTACAGAAAAGTCTAGTGATAAATCTGATGCAAAGTGGACTTTGCTTCATCGGCAGGTATTTGGTTTCATTAGGCAATGGGTGAGTGACAATGTTTTGAATCATATCAGTGGGGAAACACATGCACGGACTTTGTGAGTCAAGCTTGAGGAGTTGTATGCCAGGAAAACCGGGAATAATAAATTGTTTATGATGAAGCAATTGATGTATTTGAGATATCATGATGGTGCTCCTCTGACAAATCATTTGAATACATATTAGGGGATTATAAATCAGTTGGCTGACATGGGTATCAAGTTTGATGACGAGGTACAAGCATTATGGTTGCTTGGTACATTACCGGACTCATGGGAGACTGTTAGATCTTCTTTGTCGAACTCTGCTCCGAATGGAACGATGACAATGGATTTGGTCAAGGGTAATATTCTAAATGAAGAGACAAGAAGAAAAACACAAGGGTCCACTTCATCTTCAGAAGTTCTGGTTACAGAAAGCAAAGGGAGGAGTAAAGCAGGGGTCCAAAAAATAGAAGTCAGCACAGAAGTAAATTCAATAAGCTTGCAAATGTTGAGTGTCACTACTGCCACAAAAAGGGACACATAAAGAAAAATTGCAAGCAGTTGGAAAGGAAAAATAAAAATGACACAAGCAAAGAAAAGAAGAATGAAAATAATAGCAATGATGACAGAGTTGCTACCACCATCCATGAAGATTTTCTTTTTATGTATGATGTTGATTCTATTAATTTTGCATGTCATGAGACTAGCTGGGTGATTGACAGTGGTGCCTCCATTCATGCTACATCGCGGAAGGATTTCTTTACATCTTACACACATGGTGATTTTGGGAGTGTAAAGATGGGGAATGATGGCACGACAAAAGTTGTTGGCATTGGAGATGTGAGCTTGGAGACAGATAACGGCTCCAGGTTAGTTTTAAAAAATGTAAAACATATTCCTGACATTCGTGTGAATATTATTTCTACAGGTAAACTTGATGATGAGGGATACTGCAACTTCTTTAGTAATGGTCAATGGAAACTCACTAGGGGTGCCATGGTTGTGGCCAGAGGTAAAAAGTGTTCTATCTTATATATGTTGCAGGCAAAAATTTCAAAGTCTATCATCAATGCAGTTCAGGATGAAGACAAGGTAGAACTTTGGCATAAGAGGCTTGGACACATTAGCGAGAAAGGCTTGATTGTTTTAACCCAAAAAAAGAAGCTAGTTGACATGAAAAATATATAGTTGAAGAGATATTCTTATTGTTTAGCAGGGAAGCAGAACAGAGTCAGTTTTCACAGCTCTCCTCCTACAAGGAAGTCAGGTATACTTGATTTAGTGCATTCAGATCTCTACGGCCCTATGAAGACGAGATCACTTGGTGGAGCCCTATATTTTGTGACTTTCATAGATGATCACTCGAGAAAGACTTGGGTTTACACTTTGAAGACGAAAGATCAAGTATTAGATGTGTTCAAGAAATTTCAGGCACTGGTTGAGAGACAGACTGGGAAAAAGTTGAGATGCATCAGAACTGATAACGGAGGAGAGTATACAGGTTCTTTTGATGAGTATTGTAGACAACAGGGTATTCGACATCAAAAGACACCTCCCAAGACTCCTCAGTTGAATGGTTTAACTGAGAGAATGAATAGAACACTAGTAGAGAGAGTGAGATGTTTGCTTTCACAGGCACAGTTACCAGGATATTTCTGGGGTGACGCTTTGAGTGCTGCTGTACATGTTCTTAATCTCACACCATGTGTTCCTTTACAGTTTGATGTACCAGACAGAGCTTGGGGTGGTAGAGATGTTTCCTATGATCACTTACGTGTTTTTGGGTGTAAGGCGTTTGTGCATATTCCCAAAGATGAGAGATCCAAGCTTGATATGAAAACTCGACAGTGCATCTTCATCAATTATGGTCAGGATGAGTTCGGATACAAATTCTTTGATCCCGTTGAGAAGAAACTTTTGAGAAGCAGAGATGTAGTATTTATGAAAAACCAGACTATACAGGATATTGAGAGAGTTGGGAATTCAATGTTCGATGACAACAATGGTTTAGTCAATTTAAGTTAAGTTTCTTCAACAAATTTGCCAACACAGGTTGATGATCAGCAGGTTGTAGTTGATACAGGTGGTTCCTCACAGGCAGAGGAAGATATTGAAACTAATGAATAGGTGCAAATTCCTGATGCTCCATTACATGTACCACTCAAGAGGTCTACCAGAGACCGACGTCCTTCAAATCGATATCCTACAAGTAAGTACGTGTTATTGACTGACGGGGGAGAACCCGAGTGTTATACAGAGGCCTTGGAAGACGAGCACAAGAAGGAATGGTTTGAGGATATGCAAGATGAAATGTAGTCATTTCATCAAAATCATACTTTCGAGTTAGTAAAGCTGCCTAAAGATAGAAGAGCTTTGAAGAACAAATGAGTTTACAGAATTAAACATAATGAGCTTAGTACTCGACCTCGATACAAAGACAGATTGGTTGTCAAAGAATTCAACCAAAGGAAAGGCATTGATTTTGATGAAATTTTCTCTCCAGTTTTGAAGATGTCATCCATCCGTGTTGTGCTTGGTATAGCAGCCAGTCTTGACTTAGAGATCGAGCAGATGGATATGAAGACTGCATTCCTCCATGGTGATTTGGAGGAAGAGATTTACATGGAACAGCCAGAAGGTTTCATTGTAAAAGGAAAAGAGAATTATGTGTGCAAGTTGAAGAAAAGTCTTTACGGTTTGAAACAGGCACCGAGACAATGGTATAAGAAGTTTGAGTCAGTTATGGAGGAGCAAGACTACAAGAAAATAACTTCTGACCATTGTGTATTTGTTCAAAAATTCTCTGATGATGACTTTATTAGTTTACTGCTTTATATTGATGACATATTGATTGTTGGCAGGAATGTCTCAAGAATTGATAGGTTAAAGAGGACATTAAGTCAGTCTTTTGCAATGAAAGACTTGGGGCCAACAAAGAAAATTTTTGGTATACAAATTGATCGTGATAGAAAATCCAAGAAGTTATATATGTCACAGGAGAAATATGTTGAAAAAGTACTTCAGAAATTCAACATGGACAAAGCTAAAGCAGTTAGTACTCCACTCGGTGCACATTTCAAGTTGAGTATGAAGCAGTGTCCTCCTACAGATGCCCAGGAAAATGATATGGAAAAATTTTTATATGCTTCAGCAGTCGGGAGTTTGATGTATGCAATGATATGTACGAGACCAGATATAGCTCATGTTGTTGGTGTTGTTAGCCGCTTCATGTCTAATCTTGGAAAAGAGCATTGGAATGCTGTCAAGTGGATCATGAAATATCTTCGAGGTACTTTCAGTTTGAGACTTGGTTTTGGTGGTGAGAAGCCACTGCTAGTTGGCTACACAGATGCAGATATGGCAGGAGATGTGGATTCTCGTAAGTCAATGTCTGGTTACTTGATTATCTTTGCAGGTAATGCTGTAGCTTGGCAATCGAGATTGCAGAAATGTGTTGCACTTTCTACCACAGAAGCAGAATTCATTGCAGCAACTGAAGCTTGTAAAGAGTTGTTGTGGATGAAAAAGTTTGTAGTAGAGCTTGGTTTCAAGCAACAGAGATATGTATTATTATGTGATAGTCAGAGTACTATTCACCTTGGAAAGAATTCAACCTTTCATGCAAGATCGAAGCACATCGACATGAGATACCATTGGATTAGGATGTGTTGAATGACAAATTGTTGGAACTTGACAAAGTTCATACAGACCACAATGGATCTGATATGTTTACAAAGGTATTACCAAGGGAGAAGCTTGAGGCCTGTAGGATGATCGCCAGAATGGCAAACCCCTCCACATAATCTGGAAAGGGGAGATTTGTTGGGTTGGGTTCCTTCTTATGTAGAGGCCCAATAAGTCTCAACAAGTTTAATTGAGCCCACATGGATATCCTAATGTAATTAGGAATTATAATCCTATTTAAGTCTAACTTTCTTGATCAATATAAATAAGAAAGAGAGGGTTTGGTGGCTGTGAGAGTTTAGGGTTTTTGGAGGTAGAAAACAACACAAAATCAAGTGTGAAGAGAGAAAATCGTGTGAAAGAGAGGAGGAAAGAAAAGAGTGAATTTTCTACACAGAAATTCATCTCATGCAGTTTCGGAGTTACTGTAATATCTTTTTCGTTAGCCGTTGGATCGTACTGAAATTTGGACAGCACATTCATCTCTTTTGGATCTTGATTCTGAACGGTGGAAATCGGAAACACGTTGTCGTTTGTGAGATATGCAACCCGTAATAGAGCTGTCCAGTTTTTCCTGCATTATCTGCGTAACAGTTTTGTAAGATCAATATCTCTTTCGTTCACCGTTGGATCGAGCTTAAATTTGGACAGTATACTCAACACTTGTGATTCTAAATTTTGACGGTGGAGATCGGATTTCGAGATCCCAATAAAGAGCAACGCAATCCAGAACATTCTGCTGAGTTTGTGTTTTTTCTCTTCACTTGTTATTTAAACTTGAATTTGTGTTATTAGAGAACCTAGATAATTGTTGTTCGATTTTGGTTCCTATTTGATGTTAAAGCAGATTGTTACTCTCACATTTGATTATGAGTGGAGATTTTTGGGTGGACTACGGTCCCGTGGTTTTTACTCCTTGCATTGAGGAGGTTTTCCACATAAAAATTGGCTTGTGTTATTTATGCATGTGGTGGTGATTTTATTTGCTCATTATTTGATCGTTGGTGATATTTATATTGTGGTGGATTTGTGCATTACTTAGTGGTTTTTCATAAAATTCATTCAGGGGGAGAAAAAGTTTCGCTGTGCAATTCGTTTGTATTTGTTTTTCTCCCATCAGGTCTTATTAATAGGAGACATACTTATATATTATTTCACATAAGTTTTTCCTTCATTGAATGTAATTATCTTAATACCCTGTACTGTTTTATTTTTGTTTACAAAGTTGAAACAAAAGCGAAATCGAAATTTTTAGTTTTTTAGGATTACCACATTATCACTTTTCTTTTTTGTTCTAGCTTTTTTTTTTTTTTTTCGAGTTTTTGTTTTTTCCAAGAAACATAACAGTTTGATAGTTTTTTCTTGTTTGATACTAGTGATGGTGAATGTAAACTCATTCTAAGAGTTTTGATTTTTGTTGCTACCACAAGCAAAATTAACTAAAGAGAAAAATAAAAGGTGTGTGATTCAAGTGGCGGTAAATAAATGTAAAATCATTCTAAGAGTTTTGATCTGTATTGCTACCACCAGCAAAATAAACTAAAGAGAAAAATGAAAATGTATAGTAAAGAGTCAAATTTTCATATTTTCCATCTTTTAGATTTTCAACATAATTTGCATTTTAAAAAAAAATAAAAAAAGGATATATAAAAAGATAAGAATTGGATTCATTATCATAACGTTGGGCCAATGCTTCAGTCAACTTGGCACCAACACGTCACAGAATTTAATTGAACTTGAAAAGACCTGGAGGCCCACAAATAAACCTACAAATAGTAGTGCTTTATCTTTCTGCCAGCCATTCAATCTAGGGATAATAACATCATAAATCCGGTCCTACACAATTTGAATTTGGTTTTGTGATCATAAATCAGATCATAAGTCAGCGGAGCTTCTTGGACTCAAAAAATATTACATAAGGCTGAAATGCTATTGTTAAAAGGGAGAACAATACCATTATTATCCAATATAACTTGATGTTAGAAAGTCTTTTTTCAATATGATAATGACATAGATTCAAGTGATTATATCATAAGTGGTATTAAAAAAATAAAAAAAAATACAGAGAAAACAACGCTAAGAAAATAGCAAGCAAAGGTGGAGAGCAAACCCAAATTTGAGATTTGGACTTACTGTTCTAGTGGTTTTCCTTCATTTTTCGCGTTCTTATGGCTACTTTTTAACCATTCAATCATTGTGCACGGGAGTGGACTTCAACTAGGTTCTGTAATAAATTGGTTCAGAGTATATTCGTTTAAGATTTATAGTTAATTTTTATGATTTTAACATCCACCTACCAAATTTTCAATCTTGTGATAAGAAGAAATAGATGAATCGAGAATAGATTACATTCATTGGACTAAAAGCAAGTTAATAAATGAATAATGAAATTAAAATTTGAAATTAATTTAATCTATAATTAGAATGAATTTGATTGAATATATTATTAGACATGATTCAAGTTTCTTATTGTTTTAATTTTTCACCGATTTTTCATAAATATATATATACGTAAAGCTCAATAATTTGATAATGATCATAGGTGTTGTGGATAATTTAGCGATCAAAATAATCGAGCCCAGAAGGATCTACAGTGTAGGCCCAGTGGCTAAGAGGCCCAATTATCAGCCATCTCTCCCAATCTGCCTCCCTGACGGAGGGCCCATTTGTGATCTCTCGTCATGATCACTAATCGCTGACGCTCAGCCTGGCCATTGGTTCTGACCGAGGACACTTATTCTGAAAGATCGCTTTGACTGCTATCTCCATCCGTCATTCAGATCGTCGATCTCTCCGGCAGCTTTGTTTGCTTAGTTTGACCACTGGCTCTGATCGTTGACCGTTGGCTATCAACACTCAGATTGATCGCTGGCCCCTAGCTGCGACTGCCAAATCTGCTCGCCATATTATCCGCCATGACTGACCATCTACCCATTTGCCAATCCTGCTCAATTGAGACATCCACCAGGAAGAGCCATCCGTCAGAAACAACTCAGCAAGTCCTCTCCGTCCAAGATGGTCCGACTGAGCTAATAGCTGATTTCTGAGCGTGGCCGCGTACCGGCTCCTTCATTCGTGATATTGCTCGCCTCACTGCCATGACCAAGTGTGGACGTGTTGACTCGAAATCCGCCTCCTTGACTCTCCAGGTAGCCATATTTATTAGAGCTTTATCTGCTCTCCTACTTGACTTGATATTTCGTCTGCTGGAGAACCCACCCTCACCTCACTCCTAAGAGTCCCGAGTCAACAGAAGTCAACAGTGCCATGCAGAGTACAGTTCCGAGACGTGCCATGTACATTGTATCCACCAGAAGCTGTGATCGTGATCTTGATAGCTCATCATGGCATATCCGACCCAGTCATAAGAAATCTCCCTTGGGCAGACGTCGGATGTGACGGATTCGGCCGCATTTAATGTATTTTCGACCGCATTTAATGCACTGTCAACCGCATTAATTGAGATTCCGGTGCATTGAGTGCTGTCTGTCATTGTAATTGTAGTTAACTGTTTACTTTTGTCTTATTCAGTTTTACTGTAGCATGTCCCCTTCCTCTATAAATAGGGGACGAATTTCACTGTAAGGGGGATCCAATTCCTAAGGACCGTTACTCTGCCAAAATAGTGAGAGAGTGAACAGTGGACGTAAGCATCTTTTTGGGCCGAACCACTCAAAAAATCTTCCGTGTCTCTTCTCCTCGCCTCTAACCTCTCCTTCTTATTTTTACTGCTTTGCATGCACACCAGTGACCGTTCGAAATTACACCTTGGGCCCTGAAATAACCTCGTTGACTAAGGAAACCATTTTTCGACGTTAACATTTTTGGCGCTAGAAGAAGGGGCTCATCTTCAGTTTCGTCACCTTTCTGCCCGTTAGCTTTCATAGCTCTTTCTTCACTCGCCATGGTTAGAGGGAGGACTCCTAGAGATCTCAACACCACAGAAAACCGTCAAGAAGCTTCAGACCAACAGCAGGCTATGTCTACTGGAGGGGTATTCAATACTGATGCAGGGACATCTAACGTGCCTATGACGGGGGACGCTCAAGGTATAACCCCACTCCCAGCTCGCCAATCCGTGTCTAATGCCATAGGGGGAGATGCAATGCAGGCGCTGCAACAGCGACAGGAGAGACTAGAAAATACAATCGCGCAGCTCCTTGGTGAGGTCAGGACACTAATTCGGACGCAAGCCCAGCCTTCCCAGGTTCCTCGAGAGAGGCATGCAGAAGACCCTGGCGTGCGTAGAAGAGACGTTAGGGAACCAAGACGAGAAGGGTCTGTCCACTCCTCCAGCGTACATTCTAGTGCTCGACTTCCACGGGTCCGCGATGAACGCCGGCCGGAGCAAGCTGGCCATAATCACGATCAAATCCCGGCCCGCGTGGACAGAACGGGGCCGAGACCTAATGCTGAAAGGTAGGGGGCTAGAGACAACCAATCCCCGAGCAGGAGAGACAGACATTCCACTATTGGAGGAACCGAGACACGGGGTACATTAGTTGCAAAGCTCCTCCAGAGGGTCCGTCAGCTAGAAGCATGGCCCGTGGTGCAGGAACAAAAAGGCCAGACTGGAGAAAGAACCCCATTCGCTTCCGAGATTGAACTGGAGCCGCTCCCTCCGAGGTTCAAAGTTCCCAATATCCCCCAATACAAAGGGAACTCCGATCCCTATGATTATCTGGACGCTTTTAATATCCAGATAGATCTCCAGAAGACGAGTCCGCTTGTGAAGTGTCGTGTGTTCCCAGCTACACTTGGGGACATCCCGCGGACATGGTTCAGAAGCCTCCCCCCACACAACATCAATAACTGGGAGGAATGTCAGCAGAAGTTCCTGAACCAATACAAGGCGTTGAAGAGGCGGCTTGCACCACCCTATCACCTTTCTACCATCTACCAACGCCCAGGTGAGCCTTTAAAAGAATACATTAACAGGTTCAGGCGCGAGGTGACGAGCATGGAGAACCCTACAGATGAAGGGGTATTATCAGCCATCTCATCAGGATTGAGAAAAGACGGGAAACTATACGAGAGTATATACAGATCCCCTGTGAAGGACCTGGGAGAATTCTATGAGAGAGCCGAGAAAGAGATCTGATGGGAGGAAGTAACCAATCCCAGGAAGACCAGTTCTCAGAGGGACGAACCTGGTAGTTCCAGTCATGGAAGGAAAAGGAGCAATGGGGGAAGCAACCCTGGAGAGCGAAGAGAAAATCAGCAGGTTGTTAAGAAGGCCAGGGATTGGTGAAGACCGGGAAGTAGTTGAGGACTGGAGTGGCCACGGTATCAAGGTCGTTACAATACATACAATCCCCTGTCGGATACCCAAGATCGAATATATGCGACTGAGAAGAATAGGGAGAATTTCGAGCGGCCAGCTCCTCTTTAGGGTCCCGAAGGGCTGAGAGGCAGGAACAAGTTTTGCGCCTACCATAATGACATAGGGCACAATACCTCGAACTGCTGGGCGCTCAAGGATGCTATTGAGGAAATTATCAGAAATGGTCATCTGAGGGATTATGTCGTGAGGCCCCCCAAACGACCATCCCAGCAGCGACAACTCCGTCAGCGTTTAGAAGATCCGCCAGCACAAAGTCAGCCAGAGCCGGATCATAATCAAGGGCCTTCCGTCAGAACTATCCATACCATCCATGGAAGACCTTCGAGAGCGAGAGAATCTAACAGGTCTTAGGAGCGGTTTGTGCACGAAGCTAGACGCGTCCAACCGGCAGGACAGGGAGAGTCAGGAGGACCTGCCAAGAAAGCCAGGAAGGTATCAGAAGACATCGTGTTTACTGATGAAGATGTGCGGGATGTCCGTCTTCCTCATAATGACGCCTTGGTAATCAGGGCGCGCATCGGCAACTCAATGGCGAAGAGGATCATGATTGATACTGGGAGCTCCGTAAACGTGATGTACAAGGACTGCTATGATCAGATGGGGATCGGAGACGATTAGCTAAGAACATCCCCTGAACCACTTTACTGCTTCACCGGAGATTCGGTCATCCCTGTTGGATAGATTAAATTACCTTTGACCCTCGGTGACGCCGCGCTCCAGTCCACAGTGCTGGCAGACTTCCTCATCATCAATTCTCCCTCGGCGTACAATATGGTAATGAGGAGGCCTGCAATGAACGATCTCGACATGGTTATCTCGACCAAGGCCCTCGCGGTGAAGTTCCCGACTCCCAGCGGGGTAGGATGTGTGCAGGGCGAGCAATTCATGGCTCGTCGCTGCTACATAGACGCGATCAGAAAGGGGGTCCAAGGGAAGAAAGCAGAGGTAATCCTGGAGCGAGAGTTGCAAGCGATCATTTCGCCAGGAATCAGCCACGACTTAGACCCTAGGGAGTTCGATGCATGTCAAAATACTGGTCTAGTAGAAGAACTTAAGGACGTCCCGGTCACTGAAGTAGATACATCAAGATGTCTCAAGCTGGGAAGAAGTTTGATCCCGAAGGTAAAATCCCGACTAATCAACTGCCTCAAGGGAAATGCAGATATATTCGCCTGGAACCATGGTGATATGGTGGGGATTGACCCGAACGTGATGACTCATAAGCCGAACGTCATCGGCCGGGGTGCCAGAAGAGGAGACAAATGAACCAGGAACGCAGCCAGGCTCTGAAAGAGGAAATGGACAAGCTCTTGGCTAACAAGTTCATCCGAGAGGTCCAATACCCAAAATGGGTAGTTAACCCCGTGTTGGTAAAGAAGAAAAACGGGAAATTGAGGACATGCATAGACTTCACAGATCTGAATAAGGTCTACCCAAAAGATAGCTTCCCCTTGCCCAGAATCGATTAACTGGTGGACGTGACAGTAGGGCATGAACTCCTCAACTTCATGGATGTTTACTCAGACTACAATCAGATCCCCATGGACCCCAACGACGAGGAATGTACATCATTTACAACCGACTGGGGGCTATACTGCTACAAGGTAATGCCTTTCGGTCTGAAAAATGTAGGGGCTACCTATCAGAGGTTGGTGAACAGAATGTTTAAAGAGCTAATTGGGAAGAGCATGGAGGTATACGTGGATGACATGCTCGTCAAATCAGAGAAAGCTGCTGATCATGTCCAGACCTTGAGAGAATGTTCCGGATCTTGAGGAAGTATCAAATGAAGCTCAACCCTCTCAAGTGCGCTTTTAGAGTTTCCTCAAGTAAATTTCTGGGTTTTATTGTGAACAACAGGGGAATAGAAGCTAACCTAGAGAAAATCCAAGCTCTGCTGGATATGAGGTCGCCATGCAACGTAAAGGAAATTCAAAGTCTGAACGGCCAAATAGCGGCCTTGAGCAAGTTCGTGTCAAAGGCTTTCGACAGGTGTGCCCCATTCTTTGAGGTGCTGAAGAAGGCTAGGAATTTCAAGTGGATTGATGAGTGTGAAGCTGCCTTCATGCAATTGAAAGAGTACATGAGGCGCGCCCCACTATTGACCAAACCAAAAGAAGGAGAAACTCTGACCGTCTACTTGGGGATATACCAACACGCCCTGAGCGCAGCCTTGGTAAGGCAAGAAGGAAATGGAGCACAGGTACCCGTATATTATGTGAGTAAGAAGCTGGTCGAGGCGGAGACCAGATACACCCCAATGGAGCTGCTCGCCTACTATCTGATGATGGCGTCCAAAAAACTGCGTCCTTACTTCTAGGCTCATAAGATCGAAGTCCTAACCAGGTATCCATTGAAGCAAATCCTTCAGAAACCAGACACCTCCGACCGACTCATCAAATGGGCCATCGAGATCGCCCAGTATGACATCTAATTCAAGCCAAGACCGGCGATTAAGGGGTAAGCACTGACAAATTTTATAGCTGAATTTACCGGACCTGTGGACGACCAGGCTGAAACTTCTGATGGACCATACTGGGAGCTCTTTGTGGATGGATCCTCTTGCAAGAGGAGCGCGGGAGCCGAAATTCTGTTGATCAATCCTGATGGGGGTAGGTTTCTCTGTGCACTTAAATTTGGCTTCAGAGCGACTAACAATGAGGTAGAGTATGAAGCACTGCTGGCGGGGCTTCGCTTAGCCAGAAGGATGCAGGTTGAGCGACTTAGGATTTTCAGCGATTCGCAGCTGGTAGTCTGCCAGATAAAAGATGAATATCAAGCGAAGGGATCAAAAATGGCAGCTTATCTCCAGGAGGTTCAGAGGCTACTGGGGGTTTCCGCGACATTCGAGTTGAATCAGATCCCTCGCGCCCAGAACTCCCATGCAGACGCTCTGGCCCGTCTGGCAACCGCTCAAGATACGGACTGCACCCAAAACATACCTGTGGAGTTCCTGCCTAAGCCAAGTACCAAATCCGGCGTGGAAGTGATGGTTCTGATGGTGGCGGTTGGGTTATGGATGAGCCCACTGGTCGATTACTTGCAAGAAGGAAAACTCTTAGAAGATAAGATGGAAGCTCGTCGTCTGCTCATAAGAGCAGCCAGGTATTGCATTTGTGGAGACATTCTTTACAAAAGGGGCCTCTTAGCCCTTCTGCTCAGGTGTATTGACGAGCCGGAGTGCACCGCGTTGATGAGAGACATTCATGAAGGGCATTGCGGCAACCATGCTGGAGGGCTCTCTTTAGCCCAGAAGGGGCTCAAACAGGGGTTCTACTGGCCGACCATGAAGCAGGATGCCATTAACCTAGTAAGGAAGTGTGATAAGTGCCAGAGATTTTTCAAGATCCCCCGAGCACCTCCTGCTTATCTCCGACAGATGATCAGTCCATGGCCCTTCGCCATCTGGGGCATGGACTTGATCGGACCTCTCCCAATGGGTCGCGCAAAGTGCAAATACGCCATTGTGGCAGTCGACTACTTCACCAAATGGGCAGAAGCAAAAGAACTGGCCGAGATCTCCACGACGAAGATTGAGAAGTTTGTATGGGATAACATAATCTGCAAGTTCGGTATTCCCCAGCAACTAGTGACGGATAATGGGACCCAGTTCACAAGTGAACAATTCCAGGAGTTCTATAGTGGTCTCGGCATCATCAAAAGCTTATCAGCAGTCGACCACCCTCAAGCTAACGGTCAGGTGGAAGCAGTCAACAAAATCATTAAACAGATCTTGAAGACCAAGTTGAAGGCTAGAAAGGGAGCATGGGTTGACGAGTTGCAGAAGGTGTTGTGGGCCTACCGCACTACCGCCCGCAGCATAACCAGAGAGACCCTTTTCTCAATGGTCTACGGGTCTGAGACCATGATTCCAGCAGAATTTGAAGTCTACAGTCATCGAAGGGCAAGTTTCAACCTTGATGACAACAACCAGCTCTTGGCTGCCAATTCAAACTTACTTGAGGAGTTGAGGGAAGCAGCTCGCCTTAGAATGGCCGTCTACCAGCAGATGATGACCAAGCACTACGACAAAAGGTCCGGGCACGTCAGTTCGAGCCAGGTGACCTTGTCCTACGAGAAGTCCTGCCTGGTGCTCGCAAAGCAAGTGAAGGAGTGTTGGGACCGAACTGGGAAGGACCTTACATGATCCACGAAAGCCTGAAGAATGGAGCCTACCACCTGGCAGATATAGATGGGGCAATTCTACCAAGGGCTTGGAACGCCATCGACCTGAGAACATACTATACCTGAACATTGTATTTTCATTTACTATTGCTAACATATGTAAAAGAAGCCACATACAGACATAATGAGAATTATCTATCAACTATGGTAAATCATTGCTGATATAATATGCTCATGTGTGTTCTTATGTGGAAGGTACACCATCATAAATGGCAAAGCGATAGCATTGAAGCTCCAATATCTAATCGCCCTAAGAGGCAAGAGGGGCTAAAACAGCCATGACCCCGCGCACCTAATCGCCGCTCACTAACTGGCCTCCCCCACTACATTCGCGCGCGCATAAAAGAAAAATAAAATAAAATAAAGGGCTCGATCAAAGTGACAATCAGCTCGACTCTCGCTGTAGATGCTCAGGTATAACCTTGTGAGCGCAGCTGGATAGGTTCACTCTGTTATGCTGTAGATGCTCAGGGTACGGCCTTGTGAGCGCAGCCGAAGCCTCAACGTCCACGACTTTCGCTGTAGATGCTGAGGTATAACCTTGTGAGCGTAGCTGGAGAGGTTCACTCCGTTATGCTGTAGATGCTCAGGCTACGGCCTTGTGAGCGCAGCCGAAGCCTCAACGTTCGTGACTCTCGTTGTAGATGCTCGGGTTTAACCTTGTGAGCGCAGCTGAAGAGGATCATCGTACCGAATAACTCGAGCCCCTACTTTCTGAGTGCGACCTTTTATCAACTCCGACAGCGGTCAAAAAAGCACGATTAATGGCCCGCTTGGTCTCCGTCTGGCTTCTTCCCATCCTCAACATATTTCCCATTATCTATACTGCCTCATAGTGTACATGTGTATGTATTGGACATGTTACGACCGCCTGACGATGCAAGGCGGATCTGCTTACTTATTGGATGAATTAATCCGTAAGAAAGCCAATCGACCTATTACTCCTAATCTGGTGGTATTTATTCGACAGTGGAAGTCAAATTATTTATCCATCTTTGGAGATTCTTTTCTGCCCCTCAGGTTATTATTCATATTGAGGATCTTTTGCTCGAAATCGTCCACAGCCCAAAGGGTCACTTTCCTTATGATACCTCCCCAAAAGTGCCTTTAGGGGCGGTCACCCCCTTCATTATTCCTGTTTGTTGTTTATCTTGCAAGGTATACTCGTTCATAATCTACTATAATTACACGCGTATGAAGATAAAACGGCAACAGGATGAATTAACATAAATCTCTCAAAGCAAATGGAATTAACAACTACAGATTATTGCAAAAACAGGACAAAAATAATAATTATGACCATGTCAATGTTCAAAGGTGAGCCTTATTGGCAACAAAAAAGAATATTAAAGTTATTTATCTGAAGGGGCTTTTGAGGAGCTGGTAGGAGTGTCCATAGGGTCATTTGAAGAGTTGGAGGGGATATCTTTTGGATCTTTCTTACTGGGGGCTCCTTGTGAAGATGAGCTTTGCCCCCCCCATCCTTTGCCGATCCTTGAGGAGCTGAGGAGAAGCCGCCCTGAGTTGGTAGAGCACCGGTCTGAGCAAGTGGCGGGTCGGAAGCCTTCAGCGGAGCTGGAGGAGTTGTCCCTTTCTGAGTAGCTTGTGCGGCCTTCATCTGAGCATCTCTAGTAGCACGAGCCGTGTATTTCTTCACTTCCTCCACTGCTTCCTTCCCAAGGTACGAGAAGTCTAGCTCAGGATGACGTAGCCACAAAGTATACAGGAACTTGCTGCTCGTCTTCTCAGTGGTCTCCTTCCAGGCCTGTCTGGCCCGGAGGTCTGCCTTGTAATGCGCCTCCCGTATCTGAGCAAGCTTATCCCTCGTCACGGTCAGGTCCTTCAATGTAGCCTCTTTAGCTTTCTCAGCATCATCAACCCGTTTCTTCTGGAGAATGGCCTTCTGGGTGATCTTTTCTATGTCTTCGGTAGCTTTCGCAAGCGAGGAGGAAGCAGCAAGCCGAAGTTTCTTCTCCTTCTCCGCGGTCTTCTTCGCATCCTTGAGTTTCTACTCAAGCTCGTGAATGGTCTTCTTATCAACCTCAAACTCCTCCCTGAGTTTCTGGTTCTTCGCCTCCAGATTCCTATTGGCCTCCTCAAAAGCAGCCCTTTCTCCCTCCAGGTCGGGGAAGTCCCGACGTATCTTCATCATAGCCAGTGAAGCCTAAAAAATGAGCATATTAGCAGTATGAGTGGGCGTGAGGTATGATTACAAAGCAAGAAACGGAACTTACAAGCACATTACAGCGTGCAGCATAGTCAACCAACTGGTCACCACGAATGTGCTTCTGGTAGACGTCCGGCTTGTCAGGACCCAGTAATGCTGGCAGCCGGTCCAGCAAGTCATCAAAGTATTCCCCTGCATTGGCCTCGGGGTTGGTCACCCATCGGTCCCCCCTGTCATGGCCGCTTTGCCTTTGCCCTTGCCCTTGGATCTCAGGCGCTTAGCGGGAGGCTCCATGGTCTCCTCGTCCTCACCTTTGGCCTCTAAAGTTGAAATTCCCTTTCCAGTAGCACCTTTTGGTGGAGGTACCTGCTTCACGATCTTCTTCGCTACACTTTTAAACTTCATTATCGGCCTCTTGGTGGACGGATCGACCACTGTGTCTAGAAGGTCTGCCTCCTGCACTGGGGTTTCCTTCGAGCCCGTTATCTCCACCTCAGGCTCCTCTGTCTCGACTGTTGGGGAGGACAGAGGAGAAAGCATTTCGAGTTCCACAATTGTTTTGGGTTTCTTTGAGGCTGGAACGGAAGTTCCCTCACCAGGTCCTGCGAAGACAGATTTAACTTCTCGACCTTTTCGTACGCCAATGTCCAGGGCCAATTTCAAAGGTATGGTCCCAGTTCCAGGTGTGAGCCCGTATTTCCCTAAGGAGAGATTGGATGGAAGATAGTCTTCCTCGGGTCTCTTCACCTCGACGAATCTTTTAAGCACCTTTATCTCCTCATCGGAGAAATTGACCTGTCCCTTGATGAAAGCTGTAGGAAAAAGAAATGTCAGTAATAATAGGGCATGAGGATATGTGTGTACGCGCTCTAGCAGTGAGCAGAAATGTGCTCACCAAGACCGTTATTGAAAGCGAAGTAGATGAGTTTCAGCAGGGACAGACAGGAAGCGTAAAACAACCGGGACTTATAATCCCCTACGTTTGATTTGCCAACCTTCTGTGGCAGAAATGTCTTATAGGGGGAGTTACGAGTGGTTATATAGTAAATGCCGTCTCGTTTTGTGGCATGAGGGTTAGTGGTGGACTTAAAAAAGAAGAGGCTCTAGATTATATTCGATGTTGGTGGCGGAAGGCCGTTTTTGAGGAAGATGTAGGCCAGGGTGGTTATTTGGCCGTAAGAATTCGGGGTGAGCTGAAAGGGGGCTATCTCCAAGTCATTTAACAGGTCTACTAAATATGGGGGAACCGAAAACCTGAACCGTGATTTCACATGTTGGCGACTGATCGCAATAAACCCTTCGAGAGGTTCAGCCGTATGGTCGCAGTGAGCAGGAACCATGACGCGGCAGTTGGAAAGGAAATGGTATGCCTCGGCCACGGTCTTAAGTTCTTTAAGGGTCATCTGGGAGTCATGTTGATAGAAGTTCTGATAGGCAAAAATCTCCCCTCACCCAGAGGAACTCGACGCATCCCCACTGCCCTGAGCGATTGCGCTTGAAGAGTCCCCGTCATGTTGAGGAGACCTCCCCTTAGAGCTTTCTTCACTAGACATGACTCGACGGTATCGAAGCCTACGACTTGACATCTACAAAAGAAACAGCCAGTTAGGCCGCTGACAGCCAACCAAACTCAAAGAACAAAAGAAGCCTAAGTCTGCTAAACCTAAGCGTCAAGCCGTGTGCCTAGGAAGCTGCGAAGGGGAGGGAGGGGGGGATAAGGGTCTCATTCAGTAAGTTTCCCCCAGAGTTGAGAAAAGAAAAGAGAAGAAGCGAGCAGATTGCCCCATAGTATTACCGGACCCTACTGGACTAGAGGCAGTATGAAGACTATCCGCACCAACTAGTCCAGATCATCAAGGAAACAAGTACTACGCAGAGAGCGAAAAATAGCAATAACAGCAACAATGAAAGCAGGTGAAAGAAGTTTTACCTTGAATATGGTGGTGACCGGTGATTGCAGACGAGAATCGATGAACAGAGATGAGAATTCGGAGCAGCGGAAGAAAACGATGAAGGTACCTGTGAGTCTTGAAAATGCCAGAAGAAGAAGGAAATGAGGGGTCGTTTTTTTTTTTTCTTTAAAATAATTCAGTTGGATCAAAACAGTTGTGTAATCGCCCCCAATCTAACGACGTGGCATGATTCTCAGGAGTTTGTCATCATGCAGCATATCAGTTGAGAGACTTGCATTAAATGCACACGGCGCGTGCTGTAACCCATAACCGTCATCTGAGGAAGCTCCACGTGGCTTGGCAATGAAGCGAAAATTCAAAAGGTACTGTAACCGTCCCCACTATGTAACTGTTCCCGCCTATTCTGCTCGCCCTAGAATACATGTCTTCTGGTCCTCTTTAAAGCACCAAGAGCCAGGGGGCTTAATGTTGTGGATAATTTAGTGATCAGAATAATCGGGCCCAGAAGGATCTACAGTGTAGGCCTAGTGGCTAAGAGGCCCAATTACCTGCCATCTCCCAATCTGCCTCTCTGACGGAGGGCCCATTTGTGATCTCTCGTCATGATCGCTAATCGCTGACGCTTAGCCTGACCGTTGGTTTTGACCGATGACACTTATTCTGAAAGATCGCCTTGACCGCTATCTCCATCCGCCATTCAGATCGTCGATCTCTCCGACAGCTTCGTTTGCTTAGTTTGACCACTGGCTCTGATCGTTGACCGTTGGCTATCAACACTTAGACTGATCGCTGGCCCCCAGCCGTGACTGCCAAATCTGCTCGCCATATTATCCGCCATGACTGACCGTCTACCCATTCGCCAATCCTGCCCGATTGAGACATCCACTAGGAAGAGATATCCGTCAGAAACAACTCAGCAAGTCCTCTCCGTCTAAGATGGTCCGACTGAGCTAATAGCTGATTTCTGAGCGTGGCCGCGTACCGGCTTCTTCATTTGTGATATTGCCCGCCTCACTGCCATGACCAGGTGTGGACGTGTTGACTTGAAATCCGCCTCCTTGACTCTCCAGGTAGCTATATTTATCAGAGATTTATCTGCTCTCCTACCTGACTTGATATTTCGTCTGCTGGAGAACCCACCCCCGCCTCGCTCCTAAGAGTCCCGAGTCAACAGAAGTCAACCGTGCCATGCAGAGTACAGTTTCGAGACGTGCCATGTACACTGTATCCACCAGAAGCTATGATCGTGATCTTGATAGCTCATCATGGCATATCTGACCTAGTCATCAGAAATCTCCCTTAGGCAGACCTCGGATGCGACGGATTTGGCCGTATTTAATGTATTTTCGACCGTATTTAATGCACTGTCAGCCGCATTAATTGAGATTCCGGCGCATTGAGTGCTGTCTGTCATTGTAACTGTAGTTAACTGTTTACTTTTGTCTTATTTAGTTTTACTGTAGCATGTCCCATTCCTCTATAAATAGGGGACGAATTTCACTGTAAGGGGGATCTAATTCCTGAGGACCGTTATTCTGTCAAAATAGTGAGAGAGTGAACAGTGGACGTAGGCATCTTTTTGGGCCGAACCACTCTAAAAATCTTCCGTGTCTTTTCTTCTCGCCTCTAACCTCTCCTTCTCATTTTTACTGCTTTGCATGCACACCAGTGACCGTTCGAAACTGTACCTTGGGCCCTGAAATAACCTCGTTGACTAAGGAAACCATTTTCCGACGTTAACAATAGGTAAGATGGAAATTATTTTGTTGTTTTCAACAACCACAATATTAATAGTAAAAAAAAAAAAAGTCATGTGATGCTTGAAAAAGTGTGTCCTGTTTGTCCTGCTAGAAAGTAGCAACGTCCTGAAAATGTCACATTTTCAACTTTTCGATCATGGCCGAAAGACAAGTAAGGCCGACTGTGTAACAATTGCAAGTCCTATTTCGACACAAGATCAGTGGATTAATAATACATGAGTGAGGATTCCCATGTATACATTGATTGGTGGCACCTGTAGATACTGGTCGCTAATCGGTGCATTTTATTGGACATATTCATGCAAATGCAAACAAATAGAAGCCTGTCGAGTTATTTATTTAAATTATGGTTGGTGCGTAAATTGAATGGAAAAGGATTTAATATGATTATGTGAGCATTTTTTTTTTTTTTTTGAAACAATTACAACCAATCAACCACACGCCCCAACACCAGCAGAGCCAGAAGAGAACAAAACATCAGCACTGGTATCAGACCAGTGAACCACTTGTCTAGAGGACATGGCTAAGGAGGCAAGGCAATGAGCCAAGCGATTCCCACTACGGGGGATGGCAAGACACTTAGAGACGCCAACCTCCTTACACAAAGCCACAACATCATTTACAATTAAACTCGACTCACTAAGGGAGACACTCCTAGAGTTTACATCATCAGCCACATTCCTAGCATCCACCTCAGCAACCTGCACCACCAGGTTATTGGAAGCAGCCATCGATAAGCCTTCCCGAAGAGCTAAGCATTCACTAATTTCAGGGGAGAAACTGCCCAGCAAAAACTTGGAAACAGTCCTCGCAACAAAACCCCTATGATCCCGAATAACCGCCCCTACACCAATACCATCCGAGTTCACCTTAACAGCTGCATCAGTATTAAGTTTCAGCTGGCCACAAGCAGGAGGACACCAGTCCTGGACAGCAGAGAGTGACAGCAACCTAGGTTTCACAGAGGCAGACATTTTGGCTTTGGAGAACTCATCTTGGATACCAGCAACCCATGCCACCACAGCATCAGGATTCCTAACCAGCCCGCCGAAGATCAAGGCATTTCTGTTGTGCCAGACTCCCCACAAAAGCATGCAAACTTTTGACAAAAAAATCACAGAATTAGAGGACAGAAGCCACTCCAAAAAGTCATGATCGGAAGCCATCCTGGAAGCATAACAATTAATATCTAACTCAGCAAAAGACCACACAGGGGCGACTAAAGGGCACCTGACCAACGCATGGAGAACCGTCTCAGCCTCTCCAGAACACAGCGGGCAAAGCACATCCACATTAATTCCCCTCCTGACCAGATTCGACTTCACCGGCAGAGCATCATGACACACTCTCCAGACAAAGTGTTTAACTTTTGGGGGCACAGATAAATTCCACAGCGATAGCCACCATTTATGAGAAGACGAGCTATTGGACGAAGAAGCATGGGAAGGGGCAGAAAACTCTAGTCTATAGCCGCTTCTAACAGAATACATCCCTTTCTTATCATAATGCCATTTCCATCTGTCCTCCACCTCACTAACGCTTAAAGGAATTGAAAGAATACTGACCTGATCAACAGGAAGGCAGAACTTTCTCACCTGATCCAGCCGCCAAGTTCTATTCTCGTGATCGATCAAATCAGCGACCAGAAGGTTTTCATCCACATTGGGAGAGATCAATTTGAAAGAGGTGGGTTTAGGGACCCAAGGATCTGCAAACACTTTAATGCTGAGACCATTCCCCACCTGCCAACGGATACCTTTAACTAACAGACCTCTTCCCCAAAGAATACTTCTCCAAATATGGGAGGCACCAGGCCTGCACTGAGCTCGCAAGAAGTCCGAATGAGGGAAGTATTTAGCACGGAAGATCCTAGCCACCAAAGAATTTGGATCCATCAGAACCTTCCAAGCTTGCTTGGCCACTAAAGCTCTATTAAAAGCTACCAAGTCTCTGAAACCAAGGCCTCATTCAGATTTCGGACGACACATAAGACTCCATCTAGTCCAGCTAATCTTCCTCCTACCGTTCTTGACCCCCCATAAGAACTTAGACGTCAGAGCACCTAACTCTTGACAGAGACCCATCGGTAGCTGGAAAATGCTCATGAAGAAGGTGGGGATGGCTTGGGAGATAGCTTTGATCAGAACCTCTTTGCCGCCTTGAGAGAAAAAGGAACTCTTCCAGCCATTTAGCCTCTTCCAGACTTTATCTTTAATGGACGAAAAGGTCTGAACTTTGTTACGTCCCACCATTGACGGCAGACCCAGATATTTGTCGTGAGGAGCTCCAATCTCAATTCCAAGCCTCAAGAGCGACAACTTCTTTATCTCTACTAGAGTATTAGGACTGAAGCTCACTGAAGATTTATCGAAATTAATTTGCTGCCCCGATCCTTTCCCATACACTCCAAGAAGATTTTTAATCATGATACAATTTAGATCAGAGGCCCTGCAAAATAAGATAGAGTCATCAGCAAAAAAGAGGTGGCTCACCAAGGGAGCTCTTCTTGTGCATCTCAGGCCGAGACCTCTACCCCCATTTTCAACCTTCCGAAGACTGCTAGAAAGAGCTTCCGCACACAAAAGGAAAAGGTAGGGGGATAAGGGGCATCCTTGATGAATTCCCCTGGAAGGAGAAATCCACCCTGCCTGCCTTCCATTCAGACTGCAGGACATCTTGGCCGTCGAAATACAGTCCATCACTCTCTCGATCCAGACATCAGGGAACTTCATCTTAATAAGTATAGCCTTCAAGAACCTCTACTCAACTCTATCATAGGCTTTGCTTAGATCCAACTTAATGGCCATCATCCCATTACTGCCCTGTTTTCTTTGATTTATGGAATGGAGAAGTTCGAAGGAAGCTATCACGTTGTCAAAAATCTGACGCTCAGGGACAAAAGCCTATTGGTTCTTACTGATCAGTGCAGGGAGACAAGGTTTTAGCTTGTTTGACAGACACTTTGAAACAATCTTATAGACGACGTTGGTCAAGGCAATCGGTCTAAAGTCCTTTATATACGTGGCCTCCCTCTTCTTTGGAATTAAAACTATATTAGTACTATTGAAATCTCTGATTGAGCAGCCCCCATTTAAAATATTCAAACAGGTATTGGACACGTCAGCTCCCACCACATCCCACATCTTCTGGAAGAAAATGGCATGGAACCCATCCGGACCCGGAGCTTTATTGGGCCCCAGGCTGAACAGCGCTCGTCTAACATATTCAGTTGTAAAAGGTTTCATAAGCTCCCTTTGCATGTCATTCGTCAACTTGGAGTCAATGTTGAGGCAAGCCGCCTCAAGCTCCTGAAAGGAAGGATTAGACGAGCAATAGAGGTCGTTAAAATACTTACAAACAATTGTGACATTTGTTCTACTGAGTCAGCTGCTATCCCTTCATCACTTACAAACATTGAGATCCTATTCTTTTTCTTGCGAGCAGTAGCTTTCGCATGGAAGAATTTCGTATTCCAATCTCCAGCTGCTAACCAGTCAGACCTCGCTCGTTGTCTCCAATAGTCCTCCTCCATATTCAATAATTTTTCAATATCATTCTCTACTTGTATCACTTCCTGCATGACTCCTTCCCTTGAAGTATCCCTATACAGGTTCTCCAGGTAGCTGGATTTAGCAGAGATCCTCCTTTTCAAAGAACCAAACTTTTCCTTGCTCCAGTTCCGGAGGTAGTCAGCACAGACCTCCAGCTTCCGTCTCAGGCAGTGCCCGCTAGGCACTTTACTACTGTGCTCCCAACCTATCTTAACTATTTCCTTACATTCCTCCTCATGCAACCAAAACGGTTCAAACCTGAATCTTCTAATAGCAAGTGGGTCAAAAAAATGGTTCCGTTCAAAGTTCAGCACAATAACTCTATGGTCGGATCCACTAAAATCCCCATGAGTCACTGATGCGAGGGGAAATAGCTCACGCCACTGACAGTCCGCCACAAATCTATCCAATCTTTCCTGAATATTATTCCTTCCCTCCCTACGGTTGTTCCACATGAATCTAGGGCCACTAAATCCTAAATCACTCAGGTCACAGTCCTCTATCACCCTTCTGAAATTGACAACCTGGTTCAAATCGCTCAGAGCACCTCCCATTTTCTCACTTGACCGCATAACAGCATTAAAATCCCCCCCCCCCCCCACTATCCACGGGAGAGAATTCACCTGTTGAAGTCTTCTAAGAAGCTCCCATGAATCCGCCTTCCTTCCCTGGCAAGGATGGCCATAGAATCCAGTAAATCGCCATTTACGCTTATCTACCCCCACAATACACGCATCAATATGCCCAGTTGAATATGATAGAATTGACACATCCATCTCGCCTTTCCATAATAACCCAAGTCCCCCACTTTTGCCCACACAACTCACAAAAAGACCACCATCAAAACCCAACCTCTTCTTCACACTATCACCCACTCGATCCTCTAACTTCGTTTCTACTAAAAAGACTATATCTGGGGAATATTTTTTCACCACCCTCCTTAGGGCTATGAACGTACGGGGATTCCCCAACCCACGCACGTTCCAGCTTAGGCAACTCATGGCGTCCGGCGGATTTGCAAAGCAGACTCCGCCGATCCCTCACCTAACTCCATGCTTATAGAGCCACTATCTTTTAGCTTCTTAGAACTCCCCACCCCACTTTCAGTAAAGGCCAACTTCTTTCTCTTAACTCCAGTGCGTCTATCTCTTAAAAAATCCTTCCCTTTTCCTGAGGCGTCTTCTGATCTTGCTTCCTTGACCTCCCCCCTCTTCAAAGAGATCTTCTGCTTAGGAGACAAGCTGGAATGTCGAACAGCCAATCTCTTACCAGTTTGAGCTGCCAATAGCTTACGGATTGGGCTTGAAGCTTAAACTAAGCCCTTTCTTTCTCGAACGACTCTTTTCCATTTTCGTAGACTCTTCTTGCACGGACTTCGCACTCTCCCCTCATGCTCAGTGATTACAGCATTGCCTGCCTGAGTACTACTTTCAATGTACATCTGGTCTACACTCGTCGAGATAGATTCGTCATCACCTTTCTGCGTGACCGTACCCTCCATGACTGTTTCAACTAACCGAACTACCTTTTCTATTCCACCCTCCCTTTGTCCATCCATAGGACCACTACTGACGCCTTTATCTTTCTTTGAGACTGGGGCCCCTTGCACCTTTTTAGTAGTAATGGAATTCTCCACTTCTTTAAGAGTTGACGGAGTATGTTCATTGACCTTGGAAATACCATCTAAAGGTCTCGAGTCCCTCACTAACTCCCTTACCTCCCCCATACTCTGGTTTTCTCCCATTCTCAACCTGCCAACCTGTACCTCTCTTGGAGATCTCAATGTCTTGACCATCCGAGCCCCATCCGTTCTATTACCCTCTATCTTCTGCTTACCCCCTATTTGCTGGTTGGCTCTCAACCAAGGACCATATTGATATGGTCCCCCCTTACAAATCGCTTCTTTAGCCTCATCATTCCAGCACTCACGGCTACAATGTCCCACTCTACCATAAGTATAGCAGAACTCAGGTAATTTTTCGTATCTTAACTCCACCACACAGCTCTCACCCATTCTGTCAACTTTCAATTTGAGAACTCTAAGTAAAGGTTTCTTGATATCCAATCTGACCTTCACCCTTAAGAACTTACCTCTACACTCTCTGTCTTTCGATGGAGTCGCAACTACCTCCTCTATTTGGTTAGCCATCGCCCAAGCCGCCCTCTGGTTCATACACACTAAGGGAGGATTATGGACCTGGACCCAAATATCCATTCGGTCGAAACCTAGGTTAGATACATCACCTATACCTCGCGGCATTTCCAGAGCTATAAGACAGCTATCGAAATGCCAGGGTCCTCTATTCCACACTTCATTCTTCACCTCCACTTTATCAAAGAAAAACAAGAAAGTATTATTTCCTAGGGATTCAATGTCGACTTTTCCCATAGAACTCCACAACTGCTCCATTGTAGATTTGAACGCATCCCTACTGATCCTCCTTCCAGTTAGGACTTTTCCAACCAAACAATGACATACCTCTCTTACTCCTTCCGCTCGAATCTCTCCTGAGATAACACACTCTTTTTCTTCCTCCGTCGATAAGTTTAAAGATTTGCACAAATGTACAAGTTCATCTTCAGCCATCCTGATCAACAAAAGCACCCAGCTACCCACACCACCGTGAGACCAGCTCCCGCTAGGGATTGCTACCGCTACTTTGGGAATTCTCTCTCACGAGGACAGAGAAAACCAAAGAGAGGACTTAGTTTTCCGATTATGTGAGCATTTTAATGTGTTAGTACTTGAGTGGATTGAATTAAATTAATATAATATAGCAGAAACTTATTTTTGAATTAAAAGTTTTAAATTATTCTGTAAAAAGATTAAAATGATTTAAACTTTATTATAAATAAAATAATATTTATTTTAATAATTGATATTAGTAATATTGATTTTTGAAATATTAAATATAATGAATTAAATTTTAAATATGTTAATATAAATAGTTAATAAAATAAATAAAATAAAAAAGAATTATAAATAAAATAAAATTTATTTTTATTTAATATAAACATTATGAACTTATAAAAGTACTTTTAATACTATATATTAAATTTATTAGTAGATACATTAAAAGAAAATATAAAAAAATTGGAATACTAATTTGATCGGACTTTATAGTAAAAAACAAAAATAATTAATAACGAAAACCAAAAGCTAGGTAGCTTCCATACGTACAGGACATAATTTTCAGATTTTTTTTCCACAATGTCGCCGTCGGACAAGCTGTTACACAATTTTTTTTTTTTCCTTTCTAGTTGGCATTTTGAGCCTCGACATTTAATTTCTGTCAGACCATCTTCCTATCACACAACCACCACCTGTCCCTGCCATTTAATTCCTTGGCTTTAACATTTTTTTATATATAAGCTAAAAGATAATTGCAACACATATCACAAGAAGCACATTCGAAATACTCAGATTTCTCTTATTGTAATTGCTAAGTACTCAAATATCATTTCCTAGTATCATGGCCGAAGCAGTTGTTTCCGCTGTCTTGCAGCAATTGCTTTCAGTTGCTGGTAAAGAGATACTAGCAGGGGTGAAGCTAGTTACGGGTGTGGATGATGAAGTCAGGAAGCTCACAACCCACTTCGAAATGCTTCAAGCTGTGCTTGCTGATGCAGAGCGAAGCCAAGTTATGGAGATAGGTGTCAGAGTTTGGTTGGAGAAGCTGAAAGATGTTTCCTATGATATGGATGACGTGTTGGACACCTGGAACACTGCAATCATGAAAAGATTGCAACGTGAGGGATCTAAAGATGCTCATACCCTTAAGAGTAAGGTACGCTCCAGCTTTCTCTTTCCCTACTATGGTTTAAGACAAGTTATTTTAAGCCATGACATTGCTTCCAAGATAAAAGCGATAACTAAGAGTCTAGATGATATTGCAAAAGGGAAAGACATGTTTAACTTTAAAATAACTATGACTAGTGAACAACATCAGCGTGTAGAAAGTACTTCCTTTATTGATGTGTCTGATGTGTATGGCCGAGATGAGGAAGAGAACAGATTAGTAGGCAAGCTGTTGGGTGAAAGTAGTGAACAGAGCAACCTCCATATCATCTCAATTGTAGGGATGGGAGGCATCGGCAAAACAACACTTGCTCAACTAGCTTACAACAATAATGAGGTGATGAAAAATTTTGAAAAAAGAATATGGGTGTGTGTATCAAACCCTTTCGATGAGCTAATGATTGCTAAAGCAATCAATGAAGCTTTAGGGGGTGATAACTCTGAATTAGTTCACTGGGAGTCTGTTATGGAAAAAATTCGTGAATTAATCACAAAAAAAAAATTTCTTTTGGTTTTAGATGATGTATGGACGGAAGACTTAAAGAAATGGGAACCATTCTACCGTTATTTAAAGAATGGTCTTCATGGAAGTAAAGTCTTGGTTACCACACGTAACCAAACCACTGCTCTTATGATGGAATCAAGTGATCATGATATTATTACAATTCAAGAATTGTCTTATGAGCAATGTTGGTCATTGTTTAAACGGTTCGCATTTTCTGGTAGGTCTGAGAAAGAGTGGTGTGAAGAGCTAGAAAAAATTGGTGGAGAAATTGTAAGCAAGTGCAATGGCTTGCCTCTTGCCGCAAAGGTATTAGGGAGTCTTTTGCGTTTTAAAAAAACTAGGAAAGAATGGGAAAACATCTTATGTAGTGAGATGTGGAAAGTAGAGTTTGAAGAGGGTGTCTTTCCCCAGTTGTTATTAAGTTACTATGATTTGCCTTCTATGGTACAACGATGTTTTACATATTGTGCCATGTTTCCAAAAGATTATGTATTTGATAAAGATGAATTAATTAGATTATGGATGGCTCAAGGTTATCTTGGATTAGATAATAATGACGATGTTGAGATGGTTGGTGAAAAATACTTTAATATATTAGCAATGCGTTCCATCTTTCAAGAGTTTGTGAAAGATGATGATGGTAGTATTATAAGTTGTAAGATGCATGACACAGTGCATGATGTTGCACAACTTCTTAGTAAGAATATATGTTGTATGATTGAAGTCAAAAATCTTAACAAAGGGAACGTATATTCTTTATGTAAGAAAGCTCGTCAATTAATGCTGATGGTTACTGAAAATGACACATTGCCAATCTGTATTTGCAATTTCAAAAAGTTGCGGAGCCTTATGATCTTAGATAGATCTTTATTTAGTTTTAGATATCAAATCGATTTGTAAAGTCATGCCAAAGTTATTTAAAGAGTTGACAAGCTTAAAGGTCTTAAAAATTGATTTTCAAATACCTATTTCAAAGAAGATAGGAAAACTCGTACATTTAAGATATCTTAATTTGAGTAACAATGATGAGTTAAAAGAGTTGCCCGAGTCATTGTGTGAGTTGTATAATTTACAAACACTAAAGCTTGATATGTGTTTTCATCTCAAAGTGCTGCCTCAAGGTATAGGAAAGTTAGTCAACCTACGCTATTTAATTAATGATTACACTTTGTCTCTAAGGTACATGCCAAAAGGGTTTGAGAGATTAACAAAACTGCGGAGATTAAGTGAATTCCATTTAAGTGGTGGTGATTACGATGGCAAAGCATGCTCACTTGAATGTATGAATAACTTTGAGCACATTGAATCTTTACGCATTGTAGGTTCAAAATATTCGAGACAAGTTAAGGATGAGTTTGGGCAACTTAAAAATAACAAAAACATTCGTCAATTGGAATTAGCGTTCATAGGGACGGATTTGGAGAACAACGATGAAGCAGTTATTGAAGCTTTCCAACCATTTCCAAGTTTGCAACAATTAACAATACGAAAGTACAGAGGTCAGTCAATGTTTGGTCTTAGGATGACGTCATTAACCAATTTGAGGTCGATATATCTGATTGAATGCATGCAGTGTTTGCATTTGCCTCTATTGGGAAAATTGTCATGTCTTGAAACACTTTATATAAGGTCGATGTGGAGTGTAGAAAATGTGGGTAATGAATTTATGGGAGTAGAGAAAGATGACACTTCATCATCTTCATCAGTTATCTCCTTCCCTAAATTGAAAACTCTCCAGTTTGAGGAAATGCCTAGATGGGAAGTGTGGGATTTTGGGATTGAAGATGATACCACAATCAAGTTCATGCCATCCCTTCATACTTTGGAACTCCTTTTTTGCCCCATATTAAAGAGATTGCCAAAGCAGCTTCTTAAGAAGGCAACACTACAAAATTTGTCAATAGAAGACTGCTATATTCTACAACAAGTTTATGAGAAAGGGAAAGGAGACAAGTGGCACGACATCTCTCACATCCCCAGCATCCACATTTAAGTTGAGGTATATTCTTCTCCTTTTTTTACTTGGTTTTTATTGCTTTTTAACAATATTTTACATTTCTCTCTACATTTGATTAAATGTCTTGGCAGTTTTTAAAATTCATTCCTAACAACCTCTCCACTCATATGTTGAATTTTTGTGGGTCTTGTGTTGTAACATTTTTTGTAAATTTTGATTTTAATTTTCAATCATAAGTGATAAATTTTATCCAATTGTTTGATTAATTTTACGGGATCTAACCTAAACTTATTGACAAATTGTTTGAGACAGAGCAAGGATGATTCTTGTCAAATGTGGCTTTGGTGGTACAAGAGACAGAAGTAAGTGAAGAGCTAAAAGATGCTGTACGGTTTTACAATTACATGTGTAGCAAAGGGTAAACATATAATTTTTTTAATTTTTTTTTTATTTTACCAATCTTTGTCAGGTTTAACTATAGAAGGGGGAGTTTATGGTTTCCAAACTCATGAATATTTTTATCTCTCTGCCTAAGGTTTGCTGCTTAAGAACTGCTCGAAAAGAAATTAAGGTTGTCTACTTTATTCCTTAGGTTTCTCTTCTGTTTTCGTATGCATCCCATTTTATGTTATTCTTACCAATCTTTAATGTGTGTTGTTGCTTAATTTAAGAATCCTAATTTTTTTTAGGAAAACATCGTGGACTTTTGAATTTATTGAAAAAGAGACTAAAAGAAAATGAGCACATGGTCATTGTTATAACGGAAGGTGCAGGACAAGAGTTGCTCTATGAGAGCAGAGTAAGGAGCAACAGGTGCTTCAGGAAACAAGCTTCTTTATGACCTTCATTTGTGGACTGTCAACAGATAACGGTACAATTACTAAAATTATTTAGTCTTCTTTTGTATTAGATATGTTATTTCTTATTCTTGGAAAAGGGTGTGTGCTTATCCGCTTCATGGATATTTTGTTGTTGTGTTTATCTCTGTTCTAAACCTTTAGGTTTGTTATATAATTGTCGTACATTTGTCTTCAGGATTTATATCAAAGACATCAAATGGTATAAGTTTTTTATGAGTCCAATTTTGAATTTGAGAAAAATAATCAGCCTATTACCCTGTTATATGGTGATTTGGGTGCTATTTACTTCTATTTGAATGTATTCGGAATCAATCTGTTGCCATTTTTCTAATGACTAGCATTTTAGAATACTGTTGATGATTATCTATACTTATGGTTGACATTTACACTTCATTTCCTATTGGTTGTTGATATAGAGGTAGAGTGGCTAGGAGTGATAGGGATTTCTGCCAAAAACTTCATAAAGAAAGCTTGCATAGACAATCTAAGATATGCACAAGCAACAGCTTATTCCACAGCTGAGACATTAAAACTTTATAATATATTTAGGAGTTCTCCACAGAGGATGAGTAATATGGTCAGTCAATTGCACCATAATATATGTCACTTCTACATAGATGTATCATGGAACTCTCATCATTTTCCATTTAGTTATAATGATGAACATTACAGAATACCATTAGTGTTTATTTACACCATGTTATTTACAAAATTAATCTTTGATTTTGTAGGAACAGTTCCCCAAAGTAAAAGATTGCTACAATTTTAAATATATAGGTTAATTTCCTGATGCCTTGTTATCGTATTTTGTAATTGCTTTCTTGAAATGTTTAATGACCATTTGAAATAAATGTGCAACCAATCAATCGTGTTTTACTCATCTACCAGATCCAACACATATGATCTATGCTATTCTAAGCAGTGCAGCTGATAATGTGTACTGCACTTTGCTCATCACAATGCTATTCAGGGTGCTATGACTGTAAACACAGGTTTCACAGTTGGCTCTGTTAAAGGAAGACATGATCCTTATTTCTATTCATGAGTCATTTGATACTGATTTATGCAGAGTTTTTGATCACAAGTCTCCAATCAGGCTTATAACTTATAATTGAATATGTCCAAGAGCTTATAATGCAAAGCATGGTTTTCTTCTAGGTTTTATGACTAATGGTTATTTTTACATGACATATGAAAAGGGTAATTAGTTATATAAATCTTGTTCAATTTTTTAGTTTTCACTTAATCGTCTCTAATGTAATTCCTGATTATCATGATTTAATGTCACTAATGTAAATAATATTTGAGAAAAAGCACATATGTTTCTTGTCAAAAGCGGCTTTGGTAGTAAGTGAAATACAAGAGAAAGTAGGAGAAGAATTAGAGATGTTGGAAGATTTTACAATTTAAGAAGAATTAGAGATGTTGGAAGATTTTACAATTAACATGCATTCTTAAACTTTTGGGTACAGGATATGACATTATTAAAAAATAGTTCCATTTCTCAAGAGAATCCATTTTCATAGCATGGTGGTGTGAACAAACCAGGATGTGCTACAAGAAAGGATGGAAGAAGAAGATAGATTTAAAATCATTATTTCACTATGATGTGTCCAGAAGATGTAGAGTTTCAATAGCTGTGGTGATATATTCAAACCTGAAATTGCCTTTTATTTATAGTGAAAAAATGAGGCACACGTGATAGACTTGATAATCTAATGTTACTACCCCTTCTCCCACTTGTTTTCAGGTCCACAAGAAGTCAACAAAGGAATCACCATCATTCCAACATATCACTTAACTAGCATATCACTTGCTGTAAAAGAACATCTGTCTTCACCGGCCTATCACTTCCAAGATGGATCATGCTTTGTTGTCCTGGCCATTTCACGATTTCCCTCTGTTCTACCAAGGAATAGGCTCTTCTTGAAGCAAGGTTTTTTCTGCTCACTTATAGTGCTCTCATGCGATTTCCTCATTAGATACTAAGTTGGCATTGATCCATCCTAATTAGGAGTTGTTTGAATTTGCAACAGACAGGGCCTTAATTGTCTTAGGTATATTGATCTTCCGTATGACCTGCTTGAAATGACTTGATATATGACCAACCAATCAACTCTTATGAGAAATTTTGTCAATGTTACCATGATGAACCAAATGTCTTGTAGTACTTAAAAAATCAATGCCAAGTACGGTGAGTGTCACTAAACTGGACAGCTGTAAATATCTTTATAAATTTCTTCATAAGCATTATCTTGAAATCTTATTACATTTTAATGTTACAGAGTAAGCCTTTTTTTTTTTCATTTTTTGTGTAGAAAACTAGCGAACAATTTATGTGAAAGTGGCTTTTATGATTTGTGGACTTTAGGAGAAAGAAGAATGTAACGTAGACAACAGGAGAAGAAAGTTTTAGACCAGGGTAAATTGGAAGCATCTTTTGACGGGATGCAATTTAGATCTTTCAAGGGGCAGGGCGGGCATTGATTAAAATAGTTGAAGAAGATAAGCTTGTAGATCAGGTAAGTTATTATGATATTGTGATCTTATAGCTTTATTTTGCTCGCAGATTTTCCATAATGAATAACTAGGCATTAGATGTTATGTTTTGCAGACATTAACTGATTGCAAAACCTGAGAACATTACATTTGGTGGACCAAAATGTGTGGTATTTCCTTGAAGCATCAACATTCAGTGATGGTATGCAACTTTACAAGAGGTAAGCGGCTGTAAATTTCCTATTTATTTTATTTTTCATCGTAAGGCGAACCTTGTTTATGTATATTAGACAATCTTTGTTCCATTTTTTCTTTTTTGATGTCCATGTACAAAACATTTATTTTCTCTATTATTGGACATAAAATTGTATTTCAGAACTACATTTCAAGGGAAAATGAACTGCCTTGCCTAGATTCAATGCTGTGTTAACTTAGTCTTCAGTAATTTTCATCTTAATGTTTAATATAATATATGTTAGTAAACTGTTTGGTTTAAATATCACAAGGAGGGTATTGTATTTAGGAAGCATGTAAATATCTTAGCGGTGTGATGCTGCATAATAAGAGACAAGAATAAGATGATCATTAATATTAAGTATTGGTCTTAATCTTTTGGGTACAGGATGTGTCCTGAGGAAGAGAATTTCATTTTCCACAAGAGCAGTTACTTCCTCAAGAGAATTTCATTTTCATAGCATGGTGGAGTGAACTGAACAGGATGTGTCCTGAGGAAGAAGATGATAAATTGCAGAATCATAAATTCACAATGATGTGTCCAAAAGACGCAAAGTTTTAGTAGGTATGCTAATAACTTCAAACCTGAGATCTTATTTTATTTATAGGTAAAAATGTAGATCGGGTGTAAGAGTAGAAAATCTAATAACACTTGCCCCTTCTCCCTCTAGTTGTCAGGTCCATGATAAATCAATGGTAAATTCACTACAAAACAAGATGTAGAGTCTTCACCAACAGATAACTTCTAGGATGAGTAGCCATACTTCGTTTGTTCTTGCCTTCTCGTAATTTTCCTATGTGATGGCAAGGAAGAGGCTCCTCCTGATTGGACGTTTTTCGTGCTCACTTCTAATCCTATCATTTTACTCCTCAGTAGGGTCTGAGTTGGCACTGATCCTTCTAATTAAGGTTTGTTTGAGTTAGTCATGGGGCCTTATTCCCTTATGCAGCATAGACAGGGACATAGTAGGTGATGATTTTATTAATTTGTTTGCTTTAAGATCTTCACATAAAAGTATTTAGGTGCAGGGAAAATTATTTGATTAGAATGTCATTATGGATCTTTGAATTTAAAAGCAGGACAGAATTTGACAAGTAACTGCCCCAAATATGGTGTGTGATGATAATATGATTACATTCTTTCCTTTCAGAGTTTTGCCCAACTATATGTAATAGCTAATTGAGTTTACATCTTGGCCTTAATACTTTACTATCTTTCCACATCTTGTAGGAAAGTTATCTTCAAAGGATGCGCTATCTAATAGTCGATGCCTATCAAAACTTTTAAAATGATCAATGTTAAATGAGGTGAATAATATCAAACTTGGTAAGTGGCTTCGAATATTGTCTTTAATTTTCTGTCATATGATATACTTGCTTTCTTATTTGACAAGCTATGTTTCTTTGTTTCCTTTCCCTTTTTCTTTTGACTCTTAATTAAGTCGTATAAGAATTCCTTTGTCAATTGCAGAATAGACATTAACTTTCAATTGAAAGCAACGTTTCAAAAGGAAGCAAATTTCTTCTAAGATGCGTTGCCAAGAAAGGTTAAGACATTTTGTGGATCTATCACTGGAACTTTTAAGTACTTCACAGCATTTGATCTTATACGATTTTGCAATAAGTCATCTTGTTCTTTGTGTTTACCAAAATTTTTATCGACATTCCTATTTGCAATGATGTTAATACAAGTGACAATATTTTAAGCAAACCCTAAGTGGTAAAGAACATCTCAAATACATGTCAAATATTTCATGTTTATGCTGAGAAAAATTCTTTCATTGGAATGCCATTTTGGATCTTTGAAAAGAATAGATTAGTTGTTGTTATGATAGAAGTTAATATATATTATTATATAATTGTTGAAATTGATAAAATAACACCATCAAGCAAGTCCTCCAGAGTGATGTGTACTGATTATGGTGTACTTTCTTTCCTTTCAAAACTTCTAGTAAAGATATGTGATAAGCTTGACTTTTTCCTATGATTACGAATCTTGTCACTTAAGGATGCATCAAGCAATGGTTGCCTTTGATATTACTTTCATCTTATGAATCTATTAAAATGAAGTGACTGGTGTTAAACTTCACAATTGACTTTGAATATTTTTTAACTTTTTAACATACAAAATTCTTTATTTCTATTTATACAAACTACATTTCTTTTTCCTTTTTTTTTTTTTTTTTTTTACAATTAATTGACTGTACCAAGCTTTCTTTGCCAATTGTAGGACACACATGAATCCCAATGGACAATGACATTACAAAAGGTGGCAAATTTCTTCCAACATTCCTTGTCAAGAGAGGTTAAGAACAAGGTTTTTGTGAGGTTAAGAACAAGGTTTTTGTGATCAACAATTTCATCAGAAATTTGAGTACTTAATAGCATTTGATTGATTTCTAAAACAAAATCCAAGTGACTCTAATTGATATCATTGGGATGTTGTATAAATGCCTCTCAACATGTTTGACATCAGGTCAACTATTGTTAGGTCCAACTAAAACGGGGAGAGTTAATGAGATCCAAATTTGTGTAAAATTCTGATCTCTCTGCTTTGGGTTTCACAGCATAAGAAGAGGGTAAAATGAAATAAAAGTTATCCTATAGTTTCTTTAGTTTCCATTCTATTGCCATTTTTTTTCGTTCCCTGTAATTCATAGTGGTTTCTGACACATTATAATAGGATTCATTGCAGTGTATTCTGGCCTTGCCAGCAGTAGTGTGGGCTACTTCTTGATTCCATAATCACCATTTTGTCTTGAAGGACCTGGTTGATTTGACTTAATAGAAGAAAAAATTCAAGGAAAATGGACACCTGATGGCCATTGTCAGAGCTGAAGGTGCAGGATGAGAGCTACTTTCTGAGAGCTTGCGTATGGAGTAGCAATATGCTGTAGGAAACAAGCTACTCCAAGATGGTGGTTTGCAAATATCTCAAAAGATGATGGTATAGATTCTACGACTATTCCAGTCTTCTTTTTTGTGTTAAGACGTGTTATCTCCAATCCTTGTAAAAGTGTTGGTGTTTGTCTTCTTCATGGATTCATATATGTCCATTCTAAATCTTCAGGGTAGATGATTTCTTGTTCTTTTTTACTTCCCTCTTGGTTCAGTTGTACAGAGCTTCCTCTTGCTAGTTGTACACCAGACATCAAGTTCCAATTGAATCACATCTCATAAGGAATAAAGTGTTCAGCGCCACTATGCCACGTCAAGAAAGGTTGAGGATTCATGGTTGCATTGATCTGTCTTGATCATTTTTGAATCACTTATAGCATCTGATCAATAATTGAAATACAATCCAGGTAGCTAGCTATATGATTTGAGATATTATTTCCACACCAATAAATGGTTGAAATCATATGCAATTAATGCTAATTTGATTGTTACAGGGAAGGGATTGGAACCAAGAGACATGCAAATATTCTTCCCCTGCATTGAATTTTGTTGATAGCAACTCTTTGAGGAAGAAGAAATAAATAGAGAAAAGATCAAAAGATTCTTTTGCTCCACTTCAATATCGTTGGATACTTCAATATCTCTGACAAACCAAGCCAAGGCATCAGCAGTTGACGTTTTGAATCAGCCATTGTATCACAGAGATAAAAAGTATAATTTGGTGCTAATAGCATGACTGAAGAACAATAATGCCTCATATACTGCCTGAAACAATTGGATGCCTTGTCATAGAAGTTTAAGGACTAAGTTTGATGTATCTGTGGCTGACATATTTGAGTAATGAATTGCATCTTGTTGACTATTGAAGTACAAACTAGGTAACAGTCGCTTCAGGATGTTTTTACTGATTCAGGATCTTGTTTACATACTTCTAAATTTCTGAATTAGATATTTTTTAGTTGTCAGGTGTAAATATCTTAGAGGCTGAGAACTCTTTTCTACTCTGGCTTTGCATTTCTCTGACTTAGAAGGATATGATTGGAGTTCAGAAGAAGATGTCTCTCAACTTGTGGCATTCATATGCTCCGAAATCTTTGATGGACCCAAGGGAAAAGCAGTACAAGCTAACTTTGAGTCCAGTCAATTCCCGCCAATCTCATGCTTAATATAAATAGTTCTAGACTTCTCAAGGTGTTTGGAGTTTTAATTGTTCAAATTTTTGCATTTCTTTTGTATATAGGGGTCTACCCTCTCTGTCTTTTTATAGTTGCGTTTAACATTTTTTTGGAACTTGTGTTTCTTGGGGTTTGGCTTTTGTGGCCCCTTTTCTTCTTGTTTTATTTCAATACAAGTTATTTTCGTCTCGAGGGGTTGTAGGTGTGACATGAGAAGCTTTTGGGGTGTCAACCTAGTTGGGATGCCTTAAGTTTTCTTTGAAACATTTCTCCTCTTGATTGATGTTTTCATATTAAAAAAAAAAAAAGATAGTGCTAGAGATGAAAAAGTTCAATGCGGTTTGTTGTCACGGAGTCTGAAGCTGTACAGGCAGACCAAACAAGGGCTCTGATCCAAACCTTGCCATTATATTTTCTGTGATTGCCAAAAATGGTTAGCTATATTTAGATGATGAGGCTAATCAAAACGGCCACGCGCAGGTCCCAATCCTTCAACAGTTTCGTCAATCCTGGAGGAAATACCTCTAGTACTACCCTTCTAATTGCTGAATATATCAAACCGCTAACAACTGAAATTGTTTGGTAGTAGACATCAGAAAATCTTGAATAGTAATTAAGATGGTAATGCACAAATTAAGTAGAAACATCATACACATAAAATTAATGGACATGGAAAAGTAAAATTAATACACACAAAAAAAAAAAAAAGTAATTTTATAACGAACAAAGAAGCAAAGAAGGTATTGGTTCTGAGATGTCACGGGTTTGGCTGTAAAAGATTG
This sequence comes from Dimocarpus longan, assembly GCA_022984855.1. Taxonomy (NCBI): domain Eukaryota; kingdom Viridiplantae; phylum Streptophyta; class Magnoliopsida; order Sapindales; family Sapindaceae; genus Dimocarpus; species Dimocarpus longan. The sequence continues at coordinate 10,057,631 of CM041013.1, forward strand.
AGAGACAGCTGGAGGGCATTTGAGAAAAATGTGTTATACATATAATTATCATGCCACTTCCCTCAAATACACTATTTTTTAAAAAAAAAAAAAATTAATATTTATCTTTATATGTATTGAAGGCAATCCATTGTTGTGTTCCTGGTCAAACAATTTACCATCGAAAGTTTTTCTAACATAATACACCTGATGCAATATCGATGCAAAAATTAACAAAGTTTGGAATAACTAGCATTAGTAACTGAGAAACTTTACCATCAAAAGTCTTGCCCTTTTTTTTTTTTTTTTAATAAGAAAAATATCTTGTAGCTAATGATTTAGATTTGTGTGATAGAGAGCACTACCTTAAAGTGTTTCAGTGCTACACTGCAGAATGATATTTAAAAATAATAATAATAATAATTCAATTTAATATTGAATTATTACATTGAATTGTTTTCTTAATTAGTGTAAGTGATTTATTAAAAGTTGAAAAAAGAAAATTCTCTAGTAATTATTGTCATAGACTATGACTATTTTGTTAATATTCTAATTTAATTTTCGCATTATTTGTTTTGAAAAAATAAATAAATAAATCGTATTCACTTCATATTGTAAAGTAATGAGCCATAATTCCCTACGCCAGCTAGATTGGTTTAGGATGAATGTTGAATTAACTTTATTTAACTATATTTTATTATTGGAGTAGACTACATTAATTTAAATGTTGTAATTTTAACCATTCTATATCAATTTCTTTTTAATTCTAAATACAAATTAGCATTATTAATTCGCTAATAATTCTAAAAGATAAATAAATAGATGAATATCAGCATTGTAAATATTAAACCAACTAATAGGGTCTACAGCACTGGATTACTCTATGAAGGAGTAAAGAGAGTACAATTAATATTGTATTGAAGCCAACAGATGCAAACTTTAAATAACCATTCAGATCTAATCTACAACTGATTTGATCTTTTTTTAATCACATGCCCTGCCATGCCATTGCTATACTGTACATCCGGTCATTAAAGAGAGTTTGCAACTTATAATACGATTTAAGTCAGTGTGCCTACCCCGTAATATTCCAATTAAAATTAAGATTTGGAAAAGCGAGGTAATTTGACTTGCCAGAGGAATAAATAATTAATGAAGTTGTTAATTATTTATTATTTTATTAGAGTTCACATGCAAGTCATTGTTTATTATGCTGTTCTATTTAAAATAAAAATTAATAAATGCAGGATAACATAGTTAAATTAATTTGTCATGTGATATAAAATTAATGAGTGGTGTATATAAGCAAAACTTTTCAAGACTATACAGCTCATAGAACAAATTAAATAAAAGCTTCTTGATGTTTGTCAAAAGACAAACGGAATCGACTTTATTAAGGGTATTAGGATCATTTTCTTTTATTTTTTATTTTTTCTTTAAAAATTATATTATGTAATGGGCTGTTTAAATAGACAATGAAGATCTATTTAAAATAATTTAAAATTTTAAAAATTATAAGTAAATTAAAAATTAAATAATTTTGATATTTGAAAAAAAGGACAAAATAATTGTAAATACAATTTTAAATATAGAAAAAAAATAATTTATTTTTTAAAATTAAGGTTGAAGATGGCAATGGAGATCAACAATTGGATTTGAGATCAATGGCTTATAAAATTCAAGAATATAAAAATAATAATAAAAAAAAAGATAGGAATTATCTTGCATTACTGCCTAATAACTATGTTTGTCCCAAACCCTATTCAATGTTGTAGAACTCTACTACTTGACACTTGACTAACTATCCAATGAGTAGCGAGCAATTGATTACTTGACAAGTATTCTGTTTAACTGTAATCGACGGTCAAACTTTGTCAAACCTTTAAGAAAATGAAAACTATAACTACAAAAATATGACTAGATTGAAAGAATAAAATAGATTAAATTGATATTTTACGCATCCAAGGGTGAAAATGAAATTTGACTAAACTAAATCCTAATTTTTTCAAACTAAATTGTAAAATGCCAGCAGTAAAGAAGAAATAAACTCAAAATTTTAAGGGTAGTTTTGTCCACAAATGAAAATGTTAAAGGACGATTTGATCACAAAATAGGACATATTCTTGACTGTCCAAAATCCAAAATTCAAAGTGCAAAGAACTAGAGCTAGAACGAGAGGAAGAGATCGGTTTGGAAGAGAAAGGGAGAGCATGATGCAAGATGAAAGGGGTATAAGTCGGCGAGACGGTATCATGCTGATACGTGCATGCCATACATCACGACGTGGGGTGTTTGGGTTCTAGTTTGTTTCTACTCTTGTTATTGTTAATGGTTGTTGTCATTATTTGGTTCCATTTGACTGAGTCAGAATAAGTTGATAATGGACTCTGTTTGTTGAGTTTGTTTAGGATGTTGGGTTTCTGTTTTGTAGTGACTCCTACTATATTATGATTTTCCTATTTTATAGTACTAGTGGCTTGTCATTGGTTTATTTAAGATACTTAGGATGTATTTGACGTTTTATGATGGAAAAATAACAATTGTCTTCCCTCTCTCACTCAGTCTTTTCTACTCTTCCTTAATTTCCTAAGCTTTCGTCCCAAATTAACTTATCATTTGGTATTAGAGCTAGGTTGCCCAATCATGGGTACCAGAAACCAATCGAATGCGAAATTTCGTAACGAAGTCCATGATATTCTTGGTGGCCATGAAACCAGTTTAGATCAACTTCATGTGACTTTGCAAACCATATTGACCGAATTACAATCCATTAAAGTTTCCCAAACTTCTCAAACCCCCATACAAGACATCAACCCCTTTGCAGCAATCGCATCCTCACATCAGGTGGAACAGCTTGCCCATTCCAAAAACACCAACATACCTAACCACTATCACCATTTGAAATTGCTCTTTCCTAATTTCAATGGTGAGGACCCCACCTGATAAGTGTACAAAACAGAACAATTCTATGAGTTTAAAAATGTTGCTTCTGAGTAGAAGGTTCAACTGACATCTTTTCATTTGGAGGGCATAGCCTTACAATGGCATAGGTGGCTCGTGAAATTTCATGGACCTCTCACTTGGCAAGAGTTTATGAAGGTAGTTCATCTTTGGTTTAGCCCTACAAACTATGAGGATCCTTCAAAAGCCTTAACACGACTCAAATAGACCTAAACAATGGCTGCGTACTAGGAAGTTTTGGAGAAACTTTCTCATCAAGTTGATAATCTCCCCAAACAATTTTAGGTAGGATGCTTTATTACTGGATTACAAGACGACATGAGGTTAGATGTTAAGATTAAACAACCAAAACTTTGTTTGACACAATCGGCGTGGCGCGGTTAATAGAGAAACGAAACACTTTGCAGAAAAAGACCAACAACAGCAACAACTCCTTCCGCACACCAAATACAACTCCCTCACAGCAACTTGAAATCAATACCACAGTAGGCCTCCTATGTCCTCCACCACAGAAAATTCCATCCATAACCAACCCTTATATTCGTCGCATATCTGAACAAGAAGCCAAAGACCATCGAGAGAAAGGTCTTTATTACTATTGTGATGAGAGATACATGCCTGATCATAGGTGTCAATAACCCAACTCATCATGATAGAAAATTGTCCACCACATCTAGAACAAGGTGAAGACGTATTTTATCTTTACGGACAAGGATAATTTGAGGGTGATGGAATGATACGTGCATGTCATGTATCATGACGTCGGGTGTTTGGGTTCTAGTTTGTTTCTACTCTTGTTATTGTTAATGGTTGTTGGCATTATTTGGTTCCATTTGACTCAGTCAGAATAAGTTGATAATGGACTCTGTTTGTTGAGTTTGTTTAGGATGTTGGGTTTCTGTTTTGTAGTGACTCCTACTCTATTGTGATTTTCCTATTTTATAGTGCTAGTGGCTTGTCACTGGTTTATTTAAGATACTTAGGATGTATTTGACGTTTTATGATGGAAAAATAACAATTGTCTTCCCTCTCTCACTCAGTCTTTTCTGCTCTTCTTAATTTCCTAAGCTTTCTTCCCAAATTAACTTATCATTTGGTATCAGAGCTTGATTACTCAATCATAAGTACCAGAAACCAATCGAATGCCAAATTTCATAACGAAGTCCATGATATTCTTGGTCGCCATGAAACCAGTTTAGATCAACTTCATGTGACTTTGTAAACCATATTGACCAAATTACAATCCATTAAAGTTTCCTAAACTTCTCAAACCCCCACACAAGACATCCATCCCTTTGCAGCAGCCGCATCCTCACATCAGGTGGAATAGCCTGCCCATTCCAAAAACACCAACCTACCTAACCGCTATCACCATTTGAAATTGCTCTTTCTTAATTTCAATGGTGAAGACCCCACCAGATGGGTGTACAAAACAGAACAATGCTTTAAGTTTAAAAATGTTGCTTCTGAGCAGAAGGTTCAACCAACATCTTTTCATTTGGAGGGCATAGCCATACAATGGCATAGGTGGCTCATGAAATTTCGTGGACCTCTCACTTGGGAAGAGTTTACGAAAGCAGTTTATCTTCGGTTTAGCCTTACAGACTGTGAGGATCCTTCAGAAGCCTTAACACGACTCAAATAAACCTCAATAGTGGCTGTGTACCAGGAAGTTTTGGAAAAACTTTCTCATCGAGTTGATAATCTCCCCGAACAATTGCTGGTAGGATGCTTTATTATTGGATTACAGGACGACATTAGGTTAGATGTTAAGATTAAACAACCCAAAACTTTGTCTGACACAATCGACGTAGCGCGACTAATCGAGGAACGAAACACTTTGTAGAAAAAGCCCAATAACAGCAACAACTCCTTCCGAACACCAAATACAACTCCCTCACAGCAACCTGAAATCAACAACACAGCAAAGCTCCGTGGTCCTTCTCCATAGAAAATTTCATCCCTAACCAACCCTTCTATTTGTCGCATATCTGAGCAAGAAGCCAAAGACCATCGAGAGACAGGTCTTTCTTACTATTGTGATGAGCGATACATGTCTGGTCATAGGTGTCCATGACCCAACTCATCATGATAGAAAACTGTCCACCACATCCAGAACAGGGTGAAGACACATTTTATCTTTGCAGACAAAGATAATTTGAGGGCGATGGAATGATACGTGCATGCCATGCATCACGACGTGGGGTGTCTGGGTTCTAGTTTGTTTCTACTCTTGTTATTGTTAATGGTTATTGTCATTATTTGGTTCCATCTGATTGAGTCAGAATAAGTTGATAATGGACTCTGTTTGTTGAGTTTGTTTAGGATATTGGGTTTCAGTTTTGTAGTGACTCCTACTGTATTGTGATTTTCCTATTTTATAGTACTAGTGGCTTGTCATTGGTTTATTTAAGATACTTATGATGTATTTGACTTTTTATGATGGAAAAATAACAATTGTCTTCCCTTTCTCACTCATTCTTTTTCTGCTCTTCCTTAATTTCCTAAGCTTTCTTCCTAAATTAACTTATCATTTGGTATCAAAGTCTGGTTGCTCAATCATGGGTACCAGAAACCAATCGAATGCCGAATTTCATAATGATGTCCATGATATTCTTGGTCGCCATGAAACCAGTTTAGATCAACTTCATGTGACTTTGTAAACCATATTGACCGAATTACAATCCATTAAAGTTTCCCAAACTTCTCAAACCCCTACAAAAGACATCAACCCCTTTGCAGCAGCCGTATCCTCACATCAGGTAGAACAGCCTACCCATTCTAAAAACACCAACCTACCTAACCGCTATCACCATTTGAAATTGCTCTTTCCTAATTTCAATGGTGAAGACCCCACCGGATGGGTGTACAAAACAGAACAATGCTTTGAGTTTAAAAATGTTGCTTCTGAGCAGAAGGTTCAATTGGCATCTTTTCATTTGGAGGGCATAGCCATACAATGGCATAGGTGGCTCGTGAAATTTCGTGGACCTCTCACTTGGGAAGAGTTTACGAAGGCAGTTCATCTTCGGTTTGGCCCTACAGACTATGAGGATCCTTCAGAAGCCTTAACACGACTCAAACAAACCTCAACAGTGGCTGCGTACTAGGAAGTTTTCGAGAAAGTTTCTCATCGAGTTGATAATCTCCCCGAACAATTTCTAGTAGGATGCTTTATAGTTGGATTACAGGATAACATTAGGTTAGATGTTAAGATTAAACAACCCAAAACTTTGCCTGATTGAATCAGCGTGGTGCGGTTAATCGTGGAACGAAACACTTTGTAGAAAAAACCAACAACAGCAACAACTCCTTCTGAACACCAAATACAACTCCCTCACAGCAACTTGAAATCAACACCAAAGCAGGGCTTCTTGGTCCTCCTCCACAGAAAATTCCATCCATAACCAACCCTTCTATTCGTTGCATATCTGAATAAGAAGCCAAAGATCATCGAGAGAGAGGTCTTTGTTACTATTGTGATGAGCGATAGATGCCTGGTCATAGGTGTTAATGACCCAATTCTTCATGATAGAACACTGTCCACCACATCCAAGACAGGGTGAAGGCTCATTTTATCTTTATAGACAAGGATAATTTGAGGGCGATGGAATGATACATGTATGCCATGCATCACGACGTGGGGTGTTTGGGTTCTAGCTTGTTTCTACTCTTGTTATTGTTAATGGTTGTTGTCATTATTTGGTTCCATTTGACTGAGTCAGAATAAGTTGATAATGGACTCTGTTCGTTGACTTTGTTTAGGATGTTGGGTTTCAGTTTTGTAGTGACTTCTACTCTATTGTGATTTTCCTATTTTATAGTGCTAGTGGCTTGTCACTGGTTTATTTAAGATACTTAGGATGTATTTGATGTTTTATGATGGAAAAATAACAATTGTCTTCCCTCTCTCACTCAGTCTTTTTCTGCTCTTCCTTAATTTCCTAAGCTTTCTTCCCAAATTAACTTATCATTTGGTATCAGAGCCTGGTTGCTCAATCATGGGTACCAGAAACCAATCGAATGCCGAATTTCATAACGAAGTCCATGATATTCTTGGTCGCCATGAAACCAGTTTAGATCAACTTCGTGTGACTTTGCAAACCATATTGACCGAATTACAATCCATTAAAGTTTCCCAAACTTCTCAAACCCCCACACAAGACATCAACCTCTTTACAGTAGCCCCATCCTCATATGAGGTGGAACAGCCTGCCCATTCCAAAAACACCAACCTACCTAACCGTAATCACTGTTTGAAATTTCTCTTTCCTAATTTCAATTGTGAGGACCCCTCCGGATTAGTGTACAAAGCATAACAATTCTTTGAGTTTAGAAATGTTACTTCTGAGCAGAAGGTTCAACTGGCATCTTTTCATTTGTAGGGCATAGCCTTACAATGGCATAGGTGGCTCGTGAAATTTAGTGGACCGCTCACTTAGGAAGAGTTTACGAAGGCAGTTCATCTTCGGTTTGGCCCTACAGACTATGAGGATCCTTCAGAAGCTGTAACACCACTCAAGCAGACCTCAATAGTGGCTGCGTACTAGAAAGTTTTTGAGAAACTTTCTCATCGAGTTGATAATTTCCCTGAACAATTTCTGATAGGATGCTTTTTATTTAAGATACTTAGGATGTATTTGACGTTTTATGATGGAAAAATAACAATTGTCTTCCCTCTCTCACTCTGTCTTTTCTGCTATTCCTTAATTTCCTAAGCTTTCTTCCCAAATTAACTTATCTCATGCATCACGTTCGAATGGTACCAGGTTTGCAAATTCTGAAAATAGAGTTTTGCCGAAACAAAATATGAGGAAACATAAAAGGCCTGATATTGAGATTTTGATGTTACAAATAGTCATTGTGTAACTAAAGTTGTTTTCTTCATGAAATCGCATATTGTGTATGAAGACCAACAGTAATCCTAAACTCACCAAAAAAAGAGTACAGATTTCGGGGCTTTGATTGCCTTCTTCGAATGGCCGTAATAAATCTCAAATGGATTGAAATTTGCAATTGCAAAGTTCGATAGAAGAATTTCAATTACATCTTTGTTGAATATATTTGAGATGAAAATAAAAATGAAATTAACTAGATTTGCATCTCATCAATAAAACCTTACTATAACCTCTAATTTCGATGATGATCTTGTTTTATGGGTTGAAATAAGAACCTGAATCAGAATACAGTATCAAGTCTACCATGAATGCATTGCCTACATTGATGTTTCCAATCCATGTGTTTCTCCAGGAATTTGCGTTCGAGATATTTATTGAACTCTCAGACTCATCTATTATATAGCTTGCTGAAGCAAGCGTATAGTTGTTATCATAGTACATTCCATTGTTAGATTGGCTACTAAGCATCTTGTAATGCATGTTTGAACAACAGAAACTTCAATGAATAAAGATGACCAACCACATGCATTATATATATATACAAATTTACCTAGTCAAGTTGGAATTCATACAAAGTGTACTGTTTGGGAATTTTAAAAGGCATTTCAATGTTCCCAGCCACTGCACATTTTATCATTCTTACATATTTGCATATTAAGGGGCTTCAATTAAGATATATAATTTCGTTTGGTAATATTGAAAGCCTTTAAAACATATGTGATCAATCATGTAAAGCAACCCTCACATTTCAAACAAATGCGGTTGAAGAGACGCGAGTCGCATATGAACACCCACACACATGTATAACTTCATGCCTGAAAAGTTTATCCACTTAGATAACCCAGCAGAAGAATAAAGATATGACAACTGCAGTGCTTAATACGTATTGGCAATAGTTGACCTGCCAAATTAAAATATAAAAGAACTAACTCTAAATCTCATTTTGGAAATACGAAAAGATGTGTGAAAATAATTAAAAAAATAAAATGTAAGGAAACAAGATGTAAGTGTCTCATTATGCACAATAATGTCTCTCGAACATTGAGTATACCATTATTTTGACTTTAATATAAATTAAATATTGATCAACCACTTTATGGAAAGAGGAGCAGGGGTGGGGTGTGAACGTACAAACTTATCAGGTTAGAAGAAGAATCAGAGGAAGTTCTTTGCCACTATTTTGTTGGTTTAATTTCCAGTTCTTTCCACTTTATGTGTTTCCATTAAGAGAGGAACCTTTAAGGTCATAAATATAAGCTACAGTATATATCGAAGGGAATGTTGAGCCAAAGAAAAATCTTCGAGCATGATTTTTTAATTTACTATTAATCTTTTTATTTTTGTTCTTGAAAGTCAAAATATTTATGGGAAAATAAAGTAAGTTATTTGTTTGTTTCAAACCCTATTCCTTTTACCTTTATGTTTTTCTTTTATGGGAAAAATTTAATTTAATTCTTAACGTTAAACAAAATATTACTTTTTCCTACTAACGCTTGTATTTCGAATTCTTGTCATCCCTAATGTTTCGAAAATATATCGATTTAGTCCATCTGACCAAAAAAATTAAGTCAAACCGACAGAAATGACAAAAAGACGGATTTACCTTTGATATAATTTACGATAGTTAAAATTACATCAATATCTTTTTAAAAACTGACAATTGTAAAATAATCATTTCTATTGTTACAAAATTGTTATTGACCACCTTCCAATCAAATTGTGACATATAATTGAATCAATTTTTTTTAATTCAATTTACAATTAATATATATATAAAAAAAATCTTTCATCTTCAACCTCTCATCATCTTTCTTATCTTTAATTTCATCTGCTGCATTTATCAAAATCATTATCTCCATCATTTTCATTAAACGAACATCATCAAATTAAATATCAACATCAAACCAAACATTTCCCAAATCTAAAAAGAAAACAAAAAGTTTATGCAAATTTAAAAAACAAAAAAAGAAATTGGAGATGGCATCGCCATCTCTAATCAGTGTCCACCATTGAAAAGTCCACCATCGGAGACTAGTCTCCGACGGTGGAGACCAGTGTTGGTCTCCTTGTTGGAGACCTGGTCTCTAGCATGAAAACCAAGTCGGAGACCAACTCTCCAGCGATGGAGACCAATTTTCTGGTCTCCCTCGTTGGAATAAGAATGGTCTTCATGGGAGACCCCGATCTCCCATAGAAATATGTTTTTATTTATTTTTAATTAACTTAAAAATATTTTTTATATATTCAATTAAAAATATAGAAATATATATTATATTACATATATATATTAAAAATATATAAATATATTCAAGTCAAAATGACCAAACTAACCCTCTCTCTGTTAAGGTTGACTAATATTTAACTGATAGAATGATTAAATTAATACATTTACGAAATGTTAGAGATTATAGGAATTTAAAATGCAAACATTAGTAAAAAAGTAATAGTTTGCTAAATGTTAGGGACTAAATTAAAATTTTTTATTTTTTTATTTATATTAAATACTGGTGGGGCTTTGGATTATGACATACGAAATAGGTTACTATTAATTTGTAATTATCATTGCCTTGTATTGAGCTGCTTTGTTAAAATGACTTAAAAGAGTTCATCTTTCTTGGACTCGTGTCAACTTCTTAGGTCAGAAGAGTTTGTTCCCTGTTTACTTTCCCGTTTGACTACATCGCTTTTCTAGTAGTGAAAACAAATCCTAAGATAATACCCAACATCCACATTAAGAGATTATTACCAACATTCATTTATTTTAAACAATTGAGATATTCACCTAAACATGACCATGGTTCGGTTCGAACCGTGCGGTTCGAACCGAACCGTAACTGTAGAACCGGAACCGTCACTGTAGCGGTTCCGGTTTCGGTTCTTTGAAAATTAGAACCGGAACCGCCGGTTCAAGAACCGGCGGAACCGGAACCGTCTTGAACCGGCGGTTCCGGTTCTTAAATAAATAAATAAATAATAAATAAAAAAAGAAAAAAAAAAACCGTTGGGGTCTATAAATTATAATTTTTAGTTTATTATTAGCACTTAGCAGTTTTAAATTCTTATTTTATTATTTTTAAATTTCAAATTATCAACCTATAATATTTATAAATTTCAAAATTTTAATTTATAATATTTTTTAACTTAAATTTTGATTTCAATTTATATTTTTAAATCTAAATTTTTAATTTATTAGTTATTATTTTTAAATATTAAATTTTCAATTTATTATTATTAAATTATTTCAATGGCTAAAGAGTAACTGAGTGAGTGACGTACTGACTAACTGACGTGAGTCAGTAAGGGACTGAGGGTAAATCAGTAAATGGATAATCCGTAATGAATTTTATAAATTAAAGCTAATTGTGATTTGTGATTGTGAGTATTGGTCTTCAAATAATTAAATTTTTTATTTCATTTGTGTATCAGTGTATCCGCCTTTCCGGTATCGATTTATTTTTTAATTTTAAAATATATTTTAATATTACTTTTTAAATTTCAAATTGTCATTTTAAAAAAAGGTTCCAGAATCGGAACCAAAACCGTTATAGAACCGAAACCGAAACCGGAACCTGAACCGTTATAGAACCGTCGGTTCCAGAACCGAACCGGAACCGTGTTATTTCGGTTAAGGTTCCGGTTCTAGCTTTTTAAGAATCGGAACCGTCGGTTCGGAACCGGAACCGGAACCGGAACCGAACCGAACCGTGGTCATGTCTATATTCACCCTCGTCAAACGTATAAATTTAAGATTATGGCAGCAAAACCTTATCAAAACCTCAATTCATTGATCGAAACAATGTCAGTGATAATTTAACAACCTAATCCACTTTCCCATTCTAGTTTTTATTGTTGTGAGGTCATTGCCTACCAACTATCTGTCAGAGGTAATTTATGGTTTCCTATCTATCATATTTTTTCCATTTAGCTATTCTAGCTTTTGCTGAGGAGCCAGAAAGCAAAAGGGTTTAATTGAACATGGAGGAGATGATAAACCACTCCATAATTTTGTCTTCGCAACTCACACAAACAAATTTTGACCATTCAGGACGAGCTTAATATGAAATTAGGTTATGTCTCATGGTGGCTGTGCAAATGGTTGAAGTGACCAAAATTTAGAGCAATTTATGCATTTGATTATGAATGTTTTCAGGTTGACAAGACAAAAGAATGTGTTCCAAATCTATTGAGAACGTTCTGCATTATTTTGACAATTCATGGCGATAAAGGTATCTTCCCAGAAACGCCCGATTAGCTCTTGCACTAGTATGTCTTCTGTTGGGCAGTGTGCAAAGTGAAAATAAATATTCAAGTCCCGAGTTTCTCTTTATTGCTCTTTCAATTGAACTTGACGAAGCCTACACACATGAAATTTTTATAAAGTTAGAAAAAGATGTCAAGTAGACTAAACAGCCGGATTTTGATGCAATAAGTGCAACCTCTTGATTGTGGACTAACAAAGAGAAGCTAATAAACAATAAGATATATTTAATTTGGAAACATACCTTGGAATCGTCAATGTTGGATTCTCCACATGTTCATCGAGTACCTTTCGATGCATCATCAACACATAGATTGAGTTCCAAATGTCTTTTCACAGCCCTCAATGACCTGAATAGTTTATTGGTTCCAGGCTCAAAAATGTACTACACAAATCAGAAACAACAAGAAATTACCTATAAGACTTTTGATTACTTAATAAATCATAAACTAAGAAAAATAATTTATAGTTGCTCAACTCAAAGGAAAACTGAAGAGGATAGGTAGATAAAACATCGCAAAGATAGTGCATAACATTCCCACCTTATCTAACGTCATTATGCGTAATTTTAAGTTCCATAATTCAAATTATTTTTCTGAAATTAAGTAGGGGGAACGTATAAAAGTGAACTACTTGCGCACCAAACAAGAGTTTAAAAGTTGAAACAATTGAGAAATTAAATACTCAGAGAAGCAAGCCATATCCCTCATGGACAACTTTGTCATCCTATAGTTTTGAATGATGAACATAAGATCAATAATTATTTTATTTACTAAGATCTTAAGTTCTCAGAAAAACCATTTGGAAACCAGTCAACTATCCTAAGCAAACTGTAAGGTAATTCTAACCAAGTAAAGGCCATGAACAAAAGCCAACATATTCAACCAAGACAAATCTGAGTTATTGCCCTTTACAAAATTTATGTAGATGATAGATCTAAATCAGAAACTCAATTTTGAAAAGTACTTCAAATTTAAGTTAATTTGTACTTTATATCATATACCATGTTAGGATATGCAAATAAAAAAATCAATTAATCAAAGGAAATTGAGTGATGAAAATACCCGAGCTACAACTCCTTGGTAGCCTTCATTAGCGCAAGGTTTGGTCTCTACTGTCCATCCACCTGGCAGTCCAAATGCTCTACCCTTTGTTCGACCTGATTTTTGTCCTCCTGTCCTTTGCCTAGCATGCACTGCACTCAGGGGTGGAACTGTCAGACGGTCCATTGCTTGCGAACGAGCTGAACTGTTTGCCGTGTCTGCTCCTCCAACTCTCTCTCTCTCATTCTTTCTCCTAAATTTCATTCTCTTTTTTTCCCTCACATACACACCAAAACAAGGCCAAAGAGAAATTTATAGTTGGCAATATCAAGATGACAAGAGTTGAAAAGAAATTAAAACAATAATAAGCGTCACTATCTTATCATGCACACGCACGTGTGAAGAAGTTTTAGAGTTACATTAATTCCTCTGAGTTGTCACCCATCTTCAACATGACGCCGATTATAGGTTGGTATGTGTAGGGGAGAAAACGAGTTTGCCATAATAGATATCAAGAAAGGAATACTTATTGTTGATATCTCATGTAGATTTTGCACATCTTAGTAACCTCTAATCCACAATAGGAAGGGTGAGCTTTTTATTAGGCATGCAGAATAAGCTTCCTTAATTACACTTGTCCGGTAATAATCTAGAGAATTTTTTTATAATTCTTTTCATTTTATTTGTACCTGAAATGGATTTACATATTATAGAACTTGCGATGAAAAGCAAAAGTTAGATATTGACCTAATAACCTATGTATGTGGTTTGATTCATTTATAATGTTGACTGGTTTTAGCTATTAAGTTGTTAATATGGTCGTGAGCAAAAGTAATCGATAGATAGGCAAGTAGTGTAGGATACTACGTAGTAAAATTTTGAATACTTCCTATACATTTGATCCCATTAGAATTTGATGGAGATGATCATCTTCTCCATCGAAAAATGTATTGACCACATAATATGTTCATTTCAATGAAAGTATCGATCATTAAATCAGATGAGAACCTCGGACTAGAATTTTAATTAATTTATGATTTCATTTTAGGATTGCATTAATTTAGGTTTACCATTTAATTGAGGATATATTAGTTATATTATTTTAATAAATATTTATCCTTTTGCCAATTTAAAATTTTGTTTTATTTTAAGATTTTATTTCCTAAAGAAGTTATGTTTCCTAAGAAAGTTGAAATTAGTTAGCGATAAATAGGAAATTAGTTTATGATTGTTATTATATGATGTTTTTGGTTTCGGAGAATTAATAAAACCCTGCAACTTTGTCAGGTAAGTTATCATTGTTTTTGGGCTTTTTAAATAGTATTATAATTGCTTGGACTAGAATTTAAGTTATTTCGTTAATTTGATTATAGATTAATTCAATTTTTTTTTCAAGAATTCACTTTAGAATTTGTTTCGACTAGGGTCAGGTAAATTTTGTTATCTAATTCTAAAGGATAAATTTGTCTAATTCTATGGGTTAATTGATTCAATATCTTTCCTATCATGTGGTGTAAGCTAAGTGATTAGGGTTTGTTGTTCAATCTCAAAGTTATATCCTCAATAATTTGACACTTTCATTTAGAGATTTTGGTGATAAGACCATTGGAAAATTTCATTGAGAGAATTCTAGCTTTAACACCGTTGAAGGATTTTATTGAGTGTTTGCAAAAAAAAAAAAAAAAAAAAAAAACCATTGACAGAATTCTGGCTCTAATACCGTTGGAAGATTTCATTGAGAGTGCTTGAAAAAAAAAAATCATTAAGAGTTTTCTGGTGATAATACGGTTGGGAAATTTGATTGAGAGTTTTTGAAAAAAAAAATGTCGTGGAGAGAGATGGAGGCAAAAAGGATTAAAGGACAATCAAGATTGTCAAAGTTGGTGGATGATATGTCTACAGTAGTAATGCGATTGTTGATGGCTATAGAGCGGATGAAACGGAGATAGGAGAACAACTATTAAGGAACTCAAGGGGAGGTGGAAAAGAAAGTTCCAGATTCTACCTTGAGGACAAGGGTATTTTTGAAGAATTGGAGAATAATGCGATCCTTGACATTAGAGTTTTAATTAGTTTAGGATTTTATTTTAGAATTATATTAATTTAATATAGGATTAGTTATATATTATTTTAATCAATATTTATCAATTTTGACACTCATCTTTGAACAAAAAAAAATGACCTACGAAAATATTATTAAACATACTAAGCTTATATTATTTGATATTATCAAAGCATTAATATTTTATTTTGTATTGGTTACATATATTCTAATTTTAGATTGGATAGTTATAGGTCTATTATATCTTATATTGAAAATGTAATGCATCCTGTAAGCAAACAACATATGAATTTTCAAGCTCATGAAAGCGCCCTTAAAATCCAATAATATAATTTCTCCATATACATACTAACATAGTAACTATATTGTTTTGGTCTACTAAGTCTGAATTACTTCTAGCTAGGAAGACCTTCCAAATTTGCTTCTCTATATATATGATCTATCCATGTGGCCGCATGATATATGAATGAACAGAAGAACACATAAAAACTATATAAGATCTACAAAATGGGAATAATGTTTTCTCTGATACAAAAATCAAAACCGACAAACAATTGTAAATTGATTTAAACATGTAATCATCATGAAGTGCAATGTATTTTAAATTGACCAAACTCGCTGGTAGGTCATATTTGTATGGGGTGGAAGAGGGTGTTTGAAAATGAAAAAGTCATACGAGCAGTTTTAAAATAATGCAAAAAATACCTAGGTTTGTTGTGTTACTACTAATACCTGTTTCTTGGGCTAGAGTTTTTCCATTTGGATTAACAGACTTCGAAATGATGAGAAGCTTCAAAATTATTGAATAGCTTCTCCCGCATCGTAAATTTTTTTTCAGTGACACTCTATTTATGCTTGAACCCAACCTGATATGAGGATTTAGAAGTTACATATAGTCATTGTATAACCAAAGTTGTTCTCTTCGTGAAATCGCATATTATATACAAAGACCAACAACAATCTTACAGACACCAAATATATATATACATATAAGTTTCGGGGCTTTGATTGCCTTCATCGAATGGCCGAATGGCCTTATCATATCTCACATGGAATGAAGTCAATGACAATGTTTGATCGAGAAGCGATATCTACAAGAAAATTAACTTTTCCCAACTCACATTAGACAACACACAATAGGTGCGTGTTGCCTATTATCATCAAATGCAATACACAAAAAATGCATATTGCGAAAGATATTTATAAAAACATACATATTAGCGTTGCAACAAATGAGACATATATAACAACACACAATTGAAGAATGTTGCTGAAAGCCATATATTACAATACAAAATGTGTGTTGCCAATAATTTAAGCAATATAGCAACACACAATTTATTGGTTATTGGTGTTGTCAAAATAGCTTATTTTTTGCAACACACAAAGCAGTATGTTGCTAAAAATGTTACAAATGGCAACAAATACGCCGAATGTTGCTTAAAACATTTATATTTTGCAACACACTAAATTTGTTTGTTGTCATACGTAACTTTATAACAACACACTTTTTCAATATTGTTGCAAATTTTTGAAAGTCATAATCTTTTTATCTTTTATGTTTTAAAATATTTAAATTTTATGAACCATTAGAAGTTACATATAGTCATTGTATAACCAAAGTTGTTCTCTTCGTGAAATCGCATATTGTATACAAAGACCAACAGCAATCCTACAGACACCAAATATATATATATATGTATATAAATTTCGGGGCTTTGATTGCCTTCTTCGAATGGTCGAATGACCTTATCATATCTCACATGGAATGAAATCAACGACAATGTTTGATCGAGAAGCGATATCTACAAGAAAATTAACTTTTCCCAACTCACATTAGACAACACACAATAGGTGCGTGTTGCCTATTATCATCAAATGCAATACACAAAAAATGCATATTGCGAAAGATATTTATAAAAACATACATACTAGTGTTGCAACAAATGAGACATATATAACAACACACAATTGAAGAAAGTTGCTGAAAGCCTTATGTTACAATACAAAATGTGTGCTACCAATAATTTAAGCAATATAGCAACACACAATTTATTAATGTTGTTAAAATAACTTGTTTTTTGCAACACACAAAATAGTATGTTGCTAAAAATGTTACGTATGGCAACACATACGCCGAATATTGCTTAAAACATTTATA
This sequence comes from Dimocarpus longan, assembly GCA_022984855.1. Lineage (NCBI taxonomy): Eukaryota > Viridiplantae > Streptophyta > Magnoliopsida > Sapindales > Sapindaceae > Dimocarpus > Dimocarpus longan. The sequence goes on from CM041013.1 coordinate 10,074,993, forward strand.
TTTTGCAACACACTAAATTTGTTTCTTGTCATACGTAACTTTATAACACGCTTTTGTAATGTTGTTGCAAATTTTTGAATGTCATAATCTTTTTATCTTTTATGTTTTATAATATTTAAATTTTATGAACCATTAGAAGTTATATATAGGTGCGTGTTGCCTATTATCATCAAATGCAATACACAAAAAATGCATATTGCGAAAGATATTTCTAAAAACATACATACTAGCGTTGCAACAAATGATACATATATAACAACACACAATTGAAGAAAGTTGCTGAAAGCCATATGTTACAATACAAAATGTGTGTTGCCAATAATTTAAGCAATATAGCAACACACAATTTATTGATGTTGTTAAAATAGCTTGTTTTTTGCAACACACAAAACAATATGTTGCTAAAAATTTTACATATGGCAACACATACGCCAAATGTTGCTTAAAATATTTATATTTTGCAACACACTAAATTTGTTTCTTATCATACGTAACTTTATAACAACACATTTTTTTAACGTTGTTGCATATTTTTGAAAGTTATAATCTTTTATCTTTTATGTTTTAAAATATTTATATTTTATGAACCATTAGAAGTTACATATATTCAATGTATAACAAATATTGATCTCTTCGTGAAATCGTATATTGTATACAAAGATCAACAGCAATCCTACAGACACCAAATATATATATATATAAATTTCGGCGCTTTGATTGCCTTCTCCGAATGGCCTTAACATATTTCACATGGAATGAAATCAACGACAATATTTGATCGAGAAGCGATATCTACAAGAAAATTACCTTTTCCCAACTCACATTAGACAACACACAATAGGTGCGTGTCGCCTATTATCATCAAATGCAATACACAAAAAATGCATATTGCGAAAGATATTTATAAAAGAGTGAATTACAATTTAGCTACCCGGTTTAAAACTAATTACAGACGGAATCAAGTTTTAACTATTATTACAATAAACCTCCATGCTGTTAGGAATCTCTGTCAAAGTTAACTATAAACAGTATAAATGTGTTAAAAAGACCTGAATACCCTTATATGTATTGACAGCAGTTTATCTCGTTAGAACATGAAAAATGAAAAATAAAAAAATTTCGACCAAAACTTTGCACAACCAGATCATCTTCATCGACCAAATTTTTGCATAACCCAAATAATTTTCATCAACAATAATAACCCTAAAAGAAATCAACAAAAAAATAATTAAAAAATTAAAACTAGAAAGTCCAGGCCAGGCGATCTTATTAACTATCAAAGTCAGCATTCATCAACCACACCCATTGTCCGTCTTTATCACCATTGAAACCAGCATCAAACCATCATTGCCATCACCGATTCATCAAGAAATTTGGCAGCATTGAAACCCACTCAAACTCAGACCCAAAGGTGTTGAAGACGTTGAATTCATCCAAACAAACTCAAAGATGTTGAAGATGAAGAAAGGGGTTTCGAAGATGAACAAAATCGAATGGTGTGAACAGGGGACACTTGCCTCCATTTTCTTCTTCTTTTCTTCCATTTCTTCTTCTTCTTCTTCTGCTATAGACTTCGTCTTCTTCTGCTATTCGTGAACCCGATCTGGGTTCACGAATGACTAGGTTCAACCCAGTTCTGGGTTCTCAGGAACCTAGATCTTTGGGTTCGTGAGAACCTAGATCTGGGTTCTCGGGAACCCAAAGATCTGGACCCTTTCTTGTTCGAAGTTGACACCTCGGAGCAGGTGAAGAAACTAGAGGAACAAGCCGTCGCCGGGCCAATGATATTTGCATCATAGAAGAAGAAAAGGAGGTTGATCGGCAATGGTGGATGTGGAAGAAGAGGAGCTCGGCGATGGGGAAAAAGAAAAAGAGAGATTGGCAATGGTGGATGTGGAAGGCGAATGTATTCCGACGACAATGAGGAAGAACAAACAGATTTAGGGAATGTTTTGTTTTTTTTTTTTTTTATTAACCTTTTTAATTTTTTTTTGAAATGATTTTTTTAATATTTATTCATATTCATATTCAGGCAGAGATATGTATAATAATAATTTTCATTTAATTTATTTTAAACATTTTAAATTTTATTTTAAAAAATAAAAATAAGATTAAAAGACAATTTTACCCCTTAACCCATTAACTTTAACTTAGATGAACTGACGATAGAGAGTTTATTGTAATAAAACTCAAAATTTGATTCTGTCAGTAATTAGTTTAAAAACAGGTAGCCAAATTGTAATTCACTCTTTATAAAAACATACATACTGGCGTTGTAACAAATGAGACATATATAACAACACGCAATTGAATAATGTTGCTGAAAGTCATATATTACAATACAAAATATGTGTTGCCAATAATTTAGGCAATATAGCAACACATAATTTATTGATGTTGTCAAAATAGCTTGTTTTTTGCAACACACAAAACAGTATGTTGTTAAAAATATTACGTATGGCTGCACATACGCCGAATGTTGTTTAAAACATTTATATTTTGCAACACATTAAATTTGTTTGTTGTCATACGTAACTTTATAACAACACACTTTTTCAATGTTGTTGCAAATTTTTGAAAGTCATAATCTTTTTATCTTTTATGTTTTAAAATATTTATATTTTATGAACCATTAGAAGTTACATATAGTCAATGTATAACAAATGTTGTTCTCTTCGTGAAATCGCATATTGTATACAAAGACCAACAACAATCCTATAGACACCAAATATATATATATATATATATATATAAATTTAGGGGCTTTGATTGCCTTCTTCGAATGGCCGAATGGCCTTATCACATCTCACATGGAATAAAATCAATGACAATGTTTGATCGAGAAGCGATATCTACAAGAAAATTAACTTTTCCTAACTCACATTAGACAACACCTAATAGGTGCGTGTTGCCTATTATCATCAAATGCAATACACAAAAAATGCACATTGCGAAAGATATTTATAAAAATATACATACTAGCGTTGCAACAAATAAGACATATATAACAACACACAATTGGAGAAAGTTGCTGAAAGCCACATGTTACAATACAAAATGTGTGTTGCCAATAATTTAAGCAATATAGCAGCACACAATTTATTGGTGTTGTCAAAATAGCTTGTTTTTTGCAACACACAAAGCAGTATGTTGCTAAAAATGTTACATATGGCAACACATACGCCGAATGTTGCTAAAAACATTTATATTTTGCAACACACTAAATTTGTTTGTTGTCATACGTAACTTTATAACAACACACTTTTTCAATGTTGTTGCAAATTTTTGAAAGTCATAATCTTTTTATCTTTTATGTTTTAAAATATTTAAATTTTATGAACCATTAGAAGTTACATATAGTCATTGTATAACAAAAGTTGTTCTCTTCGTGAAATCGCATATTGTATACAAAGACCAACATCAATCCTACAGACGCCAAATAAATATATAAATTTCGGGGCTTTGATTGCCTTCTTCGAATGGCCGAATGTCCTTATTATATCTCTCACGGAATGAAGTCAACGGCAATGTTTGATGAAGAAGCGATATCTACAAGAAAATTAACTTTTCTCAACTCATATTAGACAACACACAATAGGTGCGTGTTGTCTATTATCATCAAATGCAATACACAAAAAATGCATATTGCGAAATATATTTCTAAAAACATACATACTAACGTTGCAACAAATGAGACATATATAACAACACACAATTAAATAATGTTAGTGAAAGCCGTATATTACAATACAAAATGTGTGTTGCCAATAATTTAAGCAATATAACAACACACAATTTAGTGGTGTTGTCAAAATAACTTGTTTTTTGCAACACAAAAACCAGTATGTTGTTAAAAATGTTACATATGGCAACAAATACGTCGAATGTTGCTTAAAACATTTATATTTTGCAACACACTAAATTTGTTTGTTGTCATACGTAACTTTATAACAAAACACTTTTTCAATGTTGTTGCAAATTTTTGAAAGTCATAATCTTTTTATCTTTTACGTTTTAAAATATTTAAATTTTATGAACCATTAGAAGTTACATATAGTCATTGTATAACAAAAGTTGTTCTCTTCATGAAATCACATATTGTATACAAAGACCAACAGCAATCCTACAGACACCAAATATATATATATAAATTTCGGGGCTTTGATTGCCTTCTTCGAATGGCCTTATCATATCTCACATGGAATGAAATCAACGACAATGTTTGATCGAGAAGCGATATCTATAAGAAAATTAACTTTTCCCAACTCACATTAGACAACACACAATAGGTACGTGTTGCCTATTATCATCAAATGCAATGCACAAAAAATGCATATTGCGAAAGATATTTATAACAACATACATACTAGCGTTGCAACAAATGAGACATATATAACAACACACAATTGAAGAACGTTGCTAAAAGCCATATATTACAGTACAAAATGTATGTTGCCAATAATTTAAGTAATATAGCAGCACAAAATTTATTGGTGTTGTCAAAATAGTTTTTTTTTTTCAATCACACAAAGTAGTATGTTGCTAAAAATGTTACCTATGGCAACACATACACGGAATGTTGCTTAAAACATTTATATTTTGTAACACACTAAATTTGTTTGTTGTCATACGTAACTTTTTAACAATACACTTTTTCAATGTTGTTGCAAATTTTTGAAAGTCATAATCTTTTTATCTTTTACGTTTTAAAATATTTAAATTTTATGAACCATTAGAAGTTACATATAGTCATTGTATAACAAAAGTTGTTCTCTTCGTGAAATCGCATATTGTATACATAGACCAACAACAATCCTACAGATACCAAATATATATATATATATATATTTCGGGGCTTTGATTACCTTCTTCGAATGGGCTTATCATATCTCACATGGAATCAAGTCAACGATAATGTTTGATCGAGAAGCGATATCTACAAGAATATTAACTTTTCCCAACTCACATTAGACAACACATAATAGGTGCGTGTTGGCTATTGTCATCAAATGTAATACACAAAAAATACATATTACGAAGGATATTTATAACAACATACATACCAGCGTTGCAACAAATGAGACATATATAACAACACACAATTCAAGAATGTTGCTGAAAGCCATATTAATGCAAAATGTGTCTTGCCAACAATTTAAGCAATATAGAAACACACAATTTATTGGTGTTGTTAAAATGGCTTGTTTTTTGCAACATACAAAGCAGAGTGTTGCTAAAAATGTTACGTACGACAACATATACGCTGAATGTTGCTAAAAACATTTATATTTTGCAACACACTAAATTTGTTTATTATAATACGCAACTTTATAACAACACACTTTTTCAATATTGTTGCAAATTTTTGAAAGTCATAATCTTTTTATCTTTTATGTTTTAAAATATTTAAATTTTATGAACCATTAGAAGTTACATATAGTCATTGTATAACCAAAGTTGTTCTCTTCGTGAAATCGCATATTGTATACAAAGACCAACAGCAATCCTACAGACACCAAATATATATATATATAAATTTCGGGGCTTTGATTGCCTTCTTCGAATGGCCGAATGGCCTTATCATATCTCACATGGAATGAAGTCAACGACAATGTTTGATCGAGAAGCGATATCTACAAGAAAATTAACTTTTCCCAACTCACATTAGACAACACACAATAGGTGCGTGTTGCCTATTATCATCAAATACAATACACGAAAAATGCATATTAGCAAAGATATTTATAAAAACATACATACTAGCGTTGCAACAAATGAGACGTATATAACAACACACAATTGTAGAATGTAGGTGAAAGTCATATGTTACAATACAAAATGTGTGTTGCCAATAATTTAAGCAATATAGCAATACACAATTTATTGGTGTTGTCAAAATAGCTTGTTTTTTGCAACACACAAAGCAGTATGTTGCTAAAAATGTTACATATGGCAACACATACGCCGAATGTTGCTAAAAATATTTATATTTTGCAACACACTAAATTTGTTTGTTGTCATACGTAACTTTATAACAACACATTTTTTCAATGTTGTTGCAAATTTTTGAAAGTCATAATCTTTTTATCTTTTATGTTTTAAAATATTTAAATTTTATGAACCATTAGAAGTTACATATAGTCAATGTATAACAAATGTTGTTCTCTTCGTGAAATCGCATATTGTATACAAAGACCAACAGCAATCCTACAAACACCAAATATATATATATATATAAATTTCGGGGCTTTGATTGCCTTCTTTGAATGGCCTTATCATATCTCACATGGAATGAAATCAACGACAATGTTTGATCGAGAAGCGATATCTACAAGAAAATTAACTTTTCCCAATTCACACTAGACAACACACAATAAGTGCGTGTTAGCTATTATGATCAAATGCAATACACAAAAAACGCATATTGCAAGATATTTGTAAAAACATACATACTAGAATGAGACATATATAACAGCACACAATTCAAGAATGCTACTGAAAGCCATATTAACACAAAATATGTATTGCCAATAACTTAAGCAATATAGCAAAACAATTTATTTGTGTTGTCAAAATGGCTTGTTTTTTGCAACACACAAAGCAGAGTGTTGCTAAAAATGTTACGTACGAGAACACATACGCTGAATATTGCTAAAAACATTTATATTTTGCAACACACTAAATTTGTTTATTGTCATACACAACTTTATAACAACACACTTTTTCAATGTTGCAAATTTTTTAAAGTCATAATCTTTTTATCTTTTATGTTTTAAAATATTTAAATTTTATGAACCATTAGAAGTTACATATAGTCAATATAAAACAAATGTCGATCTCTTCATGAAATAGCATATTGTATACAAAAATCAACAGCAATCCTATAAACACCAAATATATATATAAATTTCGGGGCTTTGATTGCCTTCTTTGAATGGCTTTATCATATCTCACATGGAATGAAATCAACAACAATGTTTGATCGAGAAGCGATATCTACAAGAAAATTAACTTTTCTCAACTCACATTAGACAACACACAATAGGTGCGTGTTGCTTATTATCATCAAATGCAATACACAAAAAATGCATATTGCGAAAGATATTTATAAAAACATACATACTAGCGTTGCAACAAATGAGACATATATAACAACACACAATTCAAGAATGTTGCTGAAAGCCATATTAATACAAAATGTTTGTTGCCATCAATTTAAGCAATATAGCAACACTCAATTTATTTGTGTTGTCAAAATGACTTGTTTTTTGCAACACACAAAACAGAGTGTTACTAGAAATGTTACGTATGGCAACACATACGCTAAATGTTGCTAAAAACATTTATATTTTGCAAGACACTAAATTTGTTTATTATCATACGTAACTTTATAACGACACACATTTTCAATGTTGTTGCAAATTTTTGAAAGTCATAATCTTTTTATCTTTTATGTTTTGAAATATTTAAATTTTATGAACCATTAGAAGTGACATATAGTGATTGTATATCCAAAGCTATTCTATTCGTGAAATCACATGTTGTATACAAAGACCAACAGCAATCTTATAGACACCAAATATATATATATAAATTTCGGGGCTTTGATTGCCTTCTTCGAATGGCCGAATGGCCTTATCATATCTGGCATGGAATGAAGTCAACGACAATATTTGATCAAGAAGGGATATCTACAAGAAAATTAACATTTCCTAACTCACATTAGACAACACACAATAAATGTGTGTTGCCTATTATCATCAAATGCAATACACAAAAAATGCATATTGGCAAAGATATTTATAAAAACATATATACTAGCGTTGCAACAAATGAGACATATATGACAACACACAATTGAAGAATGTTGGTGAAAGCCATATGTTACAATACAAAATGTGTGTTGTCAATAATTTAAGCAATATAGCAACACACAATTTATTGGTGTTGTCAAAATAGCTTGTTTTTTGCAACACACAATGTAGTATGTTGCTAAAAATGTTACATATAACAACACAGACGTCGAATTTTGCTAAAAACATTTATATTTTGCAACACCCTAAATTTGTTTGTTGTCGTTCGTAACTTTATAACAACACACTTTTTCATTGTTGTTTTAAATATTTGAAAGTCATAATCTTTTTATCTTTTATATTTTAAAATATTTATATGTTATGAACCATTAGAAGTTACATATAGTCAATGTATAACAAATGTTGTTCTCTTCGTGAAATCGCATATTGTATACAAAGACCAACAACAATCCTACATACACCAAATATATATATAAATTTTGGGGCTTTGATTGCCTTATCCGAATGGCCGAATGACCTTATCATATCTTACATGGAATGAAGTCAGCGACAACATTTGATCGAGAAGCGATATCTACAAGAAAATTAACATTTCCCAACTCATATTAGACAACACACAATAAATGCGTGTTGCCTATTATCATCAAATGCAATACACAAAAAATGCATATTGGCAAAGATATTTATAAAAACATATATACTAGCGTTGCAACAAATGAGGCATATATGACAACACACAATTGAAGAATGTTGGTGAAAGCTATATGTTACAATACAAAATGTGTGTTATCAATAATTTAAGCAATATACCAACACACAATTTATTGGTGTTGTCAAAATAGCTTGTTGTTTGCAACACACAATGTAGTATGTTGCTAAAAATGTTACATATAACAACACAGACGCCGAATTTTGCTAAAAACATTTATATTTTGCAACACCCTAAATTTGTTTGTTGTCGTACGTAACTTTATAACAACACACTTTTTCATTGTTGTTTCAAATATTTGAAAGTCATAATCTTTTTATCTTTTATGTTTTAAAATATTTATATGTTATGAACCATTAGAAGTTACATATAGTCAATGTAGAACAATTGTTGTTCTCTTCGTGAAATCGCATATTGTATACAAAAACCAACAGCAATCCTACAGACACCAAATATATATATATATATATAAATTTCGGGGCTTTGATTGCCTTCTTTGAATGGCCGAATGGCCTTATCATATCTCACATGGAATGAAGTCAAAGACAATATTTGATCGAGAAGCGATATCTACAAGAAAATTAACATTTCCCAACTCACATTAGACAACACATAATAAATGCGTGTTGCCTATTATCATCAAATGCAATACACAAAAAATGCATATTGGCAAAGATATTTATAAAAACATATATACTAGCGTTGCAACAAATGAGGCATATATGACAACACACAATTGAAGAATGTTGGTGAAAGCCATATGTTACAATACAAAATGTGTGTTGTCAATAATTTAAGCAATATACCAACACACAATTTATTGGTGTTGTCAAAATAGCTTGTTGTTTGCAACACACAATGTAGTATGTTGCTAAAAATGTTACATATAACAACACAGACGCCGAATTTTGCTAAAAACATTTATATTTTGCAACACACTAAATTTGTTTATTGTCATACGTAATTTTATAACAACACACTTTTTCAATGTTGTTGCAAATTTTTGAAAGTTATAATCTTTTTATTCTTTATGTTTTGAAATATTTAATTTTTATGAACCATTAGAAGTTACATATAGTCATTGTATAACCAAAGTTGTTATCTTCGTGAAATCACATATTGTATACAAAAACGAACAGCAATCCTACAGACACCAAATATATATATATATATAAATTTCAAGGCTTTGATTGCGTTCTTCAAATGGCCGAATGGCCTTATCATGCATATCTCACATGGAATGAAGTCAACGATAATGTTTGATCGAGAAGCGATATCTACAAGAATATTAACTTTTCCCAACTCACATTAGACAACACACAATAGGTGCGTGTTGATTATTATCATCTAATGCAATACACAAAAAATGCATATTACGAAAAATATTTATAAAAACATACATACTAGCGTTGCAACAAATGAGATATATATAACAACATATAATTGATGAATGTTGGTGAAAACCATATATTACAATACAAAATGTGTGTTGCCAATAATTTAAGCAATATAGCAAGACACAATCTATTAGTGTTGTCAAAATTGCTTGTTTCTTTGCAACACAAAAAGCAGTATGTTGCTAAAAATGTTACGTATGGCAACACATACGCCGAATGTTGCTAAAAACATTTATATTTTGCAACACACTAAATTTATTTGTTGTCATACATAACTTTATAACAACACACTTTTCCAATGTTGTTGCAAGTTTTTGATAGTCATTATCTTTTTATGTTTTAAGTTTTAAAATATTTAAATTTTATGAACCATTAGAAGTTACATGTAGTCATTGTATAACCAAAGTTGTTCTTTTCGTGAAATCGCATATTGTATACAAGGACCAATAGCAATCCTATAGACACCAAATATATATATATATAAATTTCGAGGTTTTGATTGCCTTCTTCGAATAGCCGAATGGCCTTATCATATCTCACATGGAATGAAGTCAACGACAATGTTTGATCGAGAAGCGATATCTACAAGAAAATTAACTTTTCCCAACTCACATTAGACAATACACAATAGGTGCGTGTTGCCTATTATCATCAAATGCAATACACAAAAAATGCATATTGCGAAAGATATTTATAACAACATAACTTTATGACAACACACTTTTTCAATGTTGTTGCAAATTTTTGAAAGTCATAATCTTTTTATCTTTTATGTTTTAAAATATTTAAATTTTATGAACCATTAGATTAGAGTCCGATTATTGATTTTTATTTCAATAATATTATCAGTTTCAACAATCTAGTATGACCCCATTGGTATCCAGTTCAACCATGTTGATCCTTTTAATGATAGAAGCAATAATATATACTTGTACTAAAAATTTACAGATAATAAAATTATATATTTTTTTGTTTGAAATTTTTTTTATATATTTTCTGTTAATGAATTCTATTCAAAATAATTTTATTGTTTAAAAGTAATTACAAAATTTTATAATTATATTTTATTATCCTTAATAGATACATAAAAATATTCATCAATTTTCATTGAAGCCTTTTATATGTTTAACAATGCCTTTTACATATTTAACAAATAATTAATATCATATATTTTTATATAGAGATAACCATCATTAATCTAAACTCCAAACAAAAGAAAATAATTAGGACTTATGTATTACAATCATGGAAGTAAATTATTTTATAATAAAAAATTTCATTATATTTATTCTAATCAAGTTTGATATTGAAGACTTTGGTCAATTTTACCTCCAACTTATAACCAAAACAAAAAATTTTGGCTCAAATGATTTTTGAAAGTGAAAATTAGCTGTAACAAATTTCAAAAACTATCAATGTGGCAATAAATGAACACAACTTAATATTTTACACTTGTCCACATTGTATCATTAGTAAATATATATAGAGCTTTTAAAAGCCAAACTCCCCATTTCTAACTCTAGCCACCGTCTCTCTTTCTCCATTCATATTCTTCTTTCTCTGCATCATGCACCCACACTCTACAAACATGGGTTCATCATGCTCTTTCTATTTACCCTTTATTTATGTCTTTTTTTTTCTATATATTTTGTCTAGATAAACCTCTAAACCTCCCATTTCTTCCTAAACATTAAATGTGGAACTTCAAATTTGTTTATTTTGAGTTAAATAAGTTCTATATTGAATAAATAAATATATATAGTAAGAAATAATTAATTTTGACTACAAATAATATATTTTTCTCATCAAATGAGAAATTATTTTACAAAAAGTAGATTATAGTTAGTAGAATTATATTACATTGTGATTTGAGCTTGTTTTGGCAGGTTCTCGTGATTAGTTCATTGAATTTCAAAGGGGTTATTACGGCAACTTTCACTCAAATGATGAGGATCCCATTGCAAGGTTTTATTTATTTATTGGTTTTTTAGTGGAATTGTTCTATTTTAGTTTCAGTGTTTGTGCTTTTAGTTTATGTTTTTCATTTGGGTTGTTGTTTTTGTTTGTGCGAGTGTGTGTATTTTGAATTTTTGCATTTTGTTTGGTTTTTAAAGGTTAAAAGGCTTATATTTAGGTCTCTACTACTCTGTGCAAAATGTGAAATTTTGAGTTCATTTTCCAATTGTGCCCAATTATAAACTTATTTACTAAATTTTTATTTATGAAATTGTTTCAAAGAAGAAAAAAATTTGCTTTCATAAGTGGTTTATATCTTAGAATGTAGATTTTGTGGAACAGTGAAGTGAAAATAATACAAATTCATGAAGTTTTTATCTTAATGCAACATTTTTTCTCTTACTTTTTCTGCAATTAGTTGCTGTAAAACCCGATTCGTTTTTACGATAAAAAGGTAAAATTTCGGTATAACACATTAAAACGAATTGTATTTTTAATCAATTTCTCCCCTACTAGAAATATTTTTTTTATGATGCATGTGAACCCTAAGACATTCAATTTGATTTTTATAAGGTCAATTTGACAATTAGAAAAGTGTGGAAATATTTCCATAATTTATTTCAGAAAGAATCGATAATAAACGATTAAGTATATTTAAGTGTGGAATTGGAAGGGAAAGGATCGGATAAAAATCGGCAAAGTTATGGCCAAAACAATGTGTGTGTTTGTATATATATATTGGAAACTATTTGGAATATTTTAGGTGAATTTGGTTGATTTGGTGCAAGGCATTTTGTATAAATGAATTTAGTGTGTTATTTTCTAAATGAGGATGTGAAAATGCGTAGGTTAGGCAAAGACAACAAAAAACGAAAATTGTGCTCAGTTGGGAAATAAATCCAAAAAAAAAAAAAAGTAGTGAGTGTTTATTGTTTTTAAACTAAATGTTTGAATGAATGACATTGTTTTTATTAAAAGATTATGTTATGTTTGAATTGATATATTTATGATTAAATGAATTTATATTGATTTTAATGTAAATAAGTTATGATGAAAAGTTATCTATGTATGCAATGTAAATTTCAAGAAATATCGTCGCTTATATATGTTTACTAAATTTTTATAAAGAAAAGCAACGATACTAGAAATGGATTTTTAGGCCTATAGTACACCTTAGGATATATACATTACGTTACCGATCTGAGATACTCTAACATGCATGGTAGAGTTCGGGGGCACATTCATAATGCATTAGTACTAGTTGCATAAATGGGAAGTTGTCGTGTCACCCTCTGCACGTTTAGAGTATATATTGAGTTAGCGCTCTTACTTTTACGTGACAATGTAGGAGTTCCCTTGTGTAAACCAGTTTATTTATTTAAAGGCGAAACCAATATCCAATCCAACAGGTGAGGTTATGGCCGGACCAAGATCCAATCCAACAAATGAGGTCCAATACAGAAAGTAATACCTAAGGTACCACGATGACGGGCCTTCAGTGGTTGGCCGATTTTGATTAATTTTTTTTTTCCGAAATAGTTTTCTACCACCACTGTTTTATGATTAAGGAAAATGTATATGTATGAAAATGTTTCCGAAATTAGTATTTCAACTTTCCATTTTAATATGAATACAACTTTAACTCACCCAGCTCGTTTACACTCACTGAGCTCGTTTAACTCACCCAAATATTTTTCTGTTTTTAAAACAAACTTTCCAAGTACAGGTGCTGGTACCTCCGTTGACGGGACATCTTCGCGAGAGTAGAGGAATCTTTACGGTGTTTGCTGTGAATACATCATTTTGTGGTATATAAATACTTTTGGAAAATGAATGATTTCATAATGTAAATGGTGTATATATTTTATTGTAAATAATGTTTTTGATAATGTTGTAAAGAGTAATTTATTAGGACATGAATTACATTATAAGTTTTGAAATGATTTTAAATGACTTTTGGGTTGTGATTGTGGTGGAACTGAGGTCCAGAATTGGCAGTTGAGATTGACTTTGAAAATTTAGAAGTGCTATTTTAAATGTAGGTGACTTGTAAAATGAGAAATTTTCAGAAAAACAGACGAAACTTTACCAAAAATTTTAAGAAAAGATTAAGTTGAAAAGAAAATTTTTCTCATCACGTTTTAGGATTTTAAAGGAAAATTTTCGGCTTAGCTCTACAAGAACCTTCAGTTGGATGGAATATCGACTGGAGGGCTTTCGTAGGGTTGTCGGTGGACCTCCTACTATACAGAAAGGATGTGTAAAGGAAGGGGTCCGTCAAGCAGTAATAATCTTATAAAATAACATCAAAGATTGAATTTTGAATTAGCATAAAAAAAATAAAATAAGTTTTTTTACACCATTCGTATTTGCGAATAAAGGCCATGAACTACAATATTTTGTGATATTATTCGATTATAGTTCACAAATAGTAATTGTATTGAGAAAACTCGTTTATTTGTTCAATGCTATTTCGAAAATTTGCATATTTTTAATGCCTTTTCTTTTCTTTTTTTTTTTTTTAAAAAAAAAATGAATTTTGTTATTTATTTTCATTTAATAATTGCTTCAATATTTAGTTTGTATTGAAATTTGTTATGGGACTTGACCATATTTAAATTTGTTTAAAACATTCCTTTTGTTAGTTTAAATTGAGTTTATCAATGATAGGATATATGGAGCAAGACATTAGTTTTATTTTGTAATTGAGGTTTTCTGTTAAATGATTTTTCAGAATCAACTTTGCATCTGGTTCTAAGACTTTATGGTGGTATCGTTGTGCTTTCTCTAATGGCATTAGCAAAGAAGTCCAACTAACACAAGGACAAGATATTCTATCACAAGTTTCAATATTTAGATTATGATGGTAGATGTTTTTATGTACATAGTTTTATATAGGTTATGGTGACATAAGGGTGATTGGTTGATAATTAGGACTTGATGGGTATTTTTTTTATTGTATTTAAGAATTAATTGTAAAGTGTAATTTGTATAAAAAAATTGTGAAGTGCAATTTTATTGATGTAATTTTGGAATTATATTTTTTTTTTTAGCTCTCAATTATTTAATAATAAAATTTATTTGAAAAAGCTATTGGTTTCCTAAATATAATAATTAAAAAATATTTTTAACAATACAATATCTATTGTAATATAATATAAATATATATCATAATGTATAATAATTCTATAGCAACACACAATATATGTTGTCATGCATGTACTGCATGTTGTCAAAATATGTAAAGCAACATGCATTGCGTGTTGTGTTGTATGTTTCAACTGTGTGAAAGATGATATACATTGTATATTGCGAAAGCCTACTTCACTTTTGGCAACACAGACTTCAATAACATACAGATGTATGTTGTTAAAACTTTCAACAACACATTTTACGTGTTGCGAATGACCTAATTTCTTGTACTCTAAATTACATCTTTGTTGAATATATTGGAGATGAAAATAAGAATGAAATTAACTAGATCTCTATCTCAACAATAACGATTACTATAACCTCCAATTTCGATGATGATCATATTTTATGGGTTGAAATAAGAAACTAAATCAGAATACAATATCAAATTTACCATGAGTACATTGCCTACACTAAAGTTTTCAATCCATGTGTCTCTCTAGGAATTTGATCTCAAGTTATTTATTGTAACTCTAGGACTCATATAGCTTGCTAAAGCAAGTGTATAGTTGTTATCATAGTACATTCCATTGTTAGATTAGCTAATAAGCATCTTATAATACATGTTTGAACAACAGAAACTTCAATGAATAAATATGACCAACCATATGCATTACATATGTATGTGTCTATATATATATTGTTTTTACTATCAATACCTTCTAACTTTTTAAAGTTAGGACGAACTAATCAAATTTATCGATTGTATTTGTATTAAATAGGAAAGAGAATTTGTTTTAGAATAGAGAATGCAATTGATGCATGTGATTGGTTCGTCCTAATTTTTTAAAGTTAGGAAGTATTGATAGTAAAAACAATACATATATATAAGTGTCCCCATGGGTACACCTATGGTATGCATATACTTAACAAAAACAATGTGTAATTGCATTTTAAAATGTATGATTGTAAATATTTTATAACACATATTTGAATGACAGAAACTTCAAACGATAAATATGACCAACCATATGCATTACATATATATATGTCCATATATATAATGTTTTTACCATCAGTGCTTTCTAACTTTAAAAAGTTAAGACAAACCAATTAAATTCATTAATTGTATTTAAATTGAATAAAAAAAACTAATTTTAGAAGAAATAATGTAATTGATGCATAAGGTGGTACTGATAGTAAAAGCAATATATATATATATATATATAGTGGTCTCCATAAGTACATCTGTGATATGCATACACTTAACAAAAATAATGTATAATTGCTACGATTATAATTTATTAGAAAAATCACTTTTCGCAACACACATTAGGTAACATACAATTGGCACGTGTTGCCTATTATCATTGATCATAACATACAAAACATGCATGTTGTGAAAGAAACTTACAGCAACTTGCACACTAGTGTTGCAATGAATAAGGTATATATAATAACACATAATTTATGGATGTTGGTAAAACAGTTTGTTTTTTTCAACACACAAAGTAGTATGTTGTTAAAAATACTACATATGGCAACACACACTTTTTCAATGTTACTGTATACTTAATTTAAGTAACAGATAAATTAGTGTGTTGCTAAAAACTTGTATTTTGCAACACACAGAGTATTATGTCGCTAAAAATGCTACATACGATAACATATATATTGAATGTTGCAAAAAAATTTATATTTCATAACAAACTAACCTTATTTTAATTTAAATGAATAATTAACAAGAATTTACGTTTAAGAAATTGATTTTTGTTTGCTTTTTGTTGGAATTCCTAAACTTAATTATTAAGATATTCCATCCCACACTCCCCAAATTATATAAAAAAAAAAAAAAAAACAACTACCAAGATATTATTTTTTAAATAGATTATCATTAATCTAAGATTTATTATTTTTTTAATATTTAATATTTTAAATATTTTATTTAATTTATTTAATAATATAATATTTTAATTTAATTTTTTTTTGAAGAAAAATAATGGACAAAGGAAAAACCCCCTCTTGCAGCAACGATATAGGCTTGTGACCTTAATTATTTGTCCCTCATATATTGAAATTTTTTTAGTAAAAACATAATAATAAGAGGTTAATTTAGGAAACTAATATATATATATATATATAATTTTAATATAAGACTTTTTGATATTAAGATATAAGTAAGAAAATTTGACTTTTTGAAAAAAGATATTTTATAACTTAAATTAAGGTATAAGTAAAATAAATAAATAAAATTACTTAAATTAAGATTTAAGAGCATCTCCAATGCAAGTATGGATTGTGAAAAAATGGAGTGTCACATAGGATAAATTGATAGAGTGTTAAAATTAAGCTCTCAAATGCAAACTTCTATAACCACTATCAAGCTGACATGGTAGAAAAAAACATAGAGGTTATTAACCTCAATGTCTATTTTTAGAAAGCCTTCTTGACAGCCATGTCAGTAATAAATAATTGAAACTTCCATAAAATAATATTTTATAATAATTTAATTTAATGATATATTATTCTTTGACTATTCATCATTAAAATGAATAGAATAGCATTGGAGAGTTTTTTTAGACTTAAGTGTCTATCAATTCATATTTATGCCATATAGGATGTACATTTCCTTGACATTAATGATATGTCCATTTTTTTTAAAAGACAATCCACATTTATATTGGAGATGCTCTAAGGACACATTATGTTACTATGATTTAATTATTAGAAATTAGAGATTTGAATAAAAAAACATAATTCAGATAGTGGAAGATTGTCTTCTTAATTAAGAAGGCACAAAGGTAATTTTATAAAGAATTTGATTTGATCTAAAATAAAATATAATGATTATCAGTAAATGATCCAAAATAAAATATATTCAAATGGTTTTCCTTTCTGGATCATCATGCATTATTTTACATAACAAATTATCAAGCAACAAGAAGTTTACATACATATATATATATATACACACACATACACACACTGTTGGTTATGGCACCCTTTTTTTTTTTTCTCCATTAGTTGATAATGGTTATTTGAGCTATGTGCAGTCTTTTAGGGGGTGTGAAATCATGAGTAATGGTCCTCCATGACGAAGCATTAATATGACCCAGCTTTTATCGTTTACACCAGTTTAATTGTAGGTCCTGCTAAAAATAAAAATTATATATGTAACAATTTTAGTTGAATTGATTCTCCGGAATTTAATGAAAATTTATTAAGTTTATGGGGTTATATACATATTAATTAATATATAAAATTCAAAGTTAATATACTCATATGACGTTGAAGTGTTCTGACGGTGTGATTCATGCCTTACTTCTTACAAGGCCTGTGTTCGAATCATCTAAATGTTGTACACATTTGTTTGCTCTCAATTTTTTTTAAAGAAAAAATAATACACAGAGTTGGCTCGGTGGGTGTTCGAACCCGGAACCTGAGCTGAAAAGAGGAGTTAACATAGTCACTTACCAACCATGCCAGTCTTTCCAGTTTGCTGTGTGTAACTTAAGTTTTATATGTTATTATAAACTATGAACTATTACTTTTATTTCACAATTATCGGAAACTATTCTTCTAATTGTAAATTATATGGTATTTGTACAAACAACTGATTACTTTTTCTTTAATTTTTTAATCTTTAAATCTCTCTAATATCTCATTCATAACTTAATAAATATTATGGACTTACTTTAGTTCTTTAATGTTAATATATAAACTCATTAGTTTTTAATACTATTTGATTGACTTTTTTTATGAAACTAATAAAGAAACTCAATACCTCACGATCCCTAAGTCAGCACACAGCAGCCAGCAGTACCCAGCAGTTCAGCGCCGCCATCCAGCCAGCAGTACCCAGCAGTTCAGCGTCGCCATCCAGCCAGCACCGCCGCTCGCCTTCCACCGTCTGGACGAAGCAACCGCTGACTCCATCAGTCCTTGTTTATGCACGTCCATCCCTAAGTCAGACGACTCACCTCCCCTCTCTCTCACATCCACTCTTTGATAGTCTGCCTGTTGCTGCTTGTATTAAGGTCTCATTGCCTGCCATCTGTTTGATGATATTATGCTTGTGTGAATTACTGCTTACCTTTCCATTTTTCCTTGTGTTGTCAGGGACTATTATCGCCTGGTAGTTGCTGTTAGCCAAGGGAGACGCCAACAGATATTCAAGCCGGTTAGCAATTTTAAAGTTTGGAATTTTCAGTAATGTTATAGCAACTTGAATATTTATAACGGGCATGTGGTCCTTATCAGTACGTCAATATCAACAATGACCAACATGCACTCACATGTCAACAATGAATTTATAGTTTTATTGGAACGCAAGTTGCCGTTGTTCATTGTCTGATTTAAATGTTTGCTTTTTATTTTTATAGTAACTACTGAATGCAAGGTGCATCTAATATATAAAAGGCTATAAACTTGTTTAATTCTAATATATTATACTTTAGGACTGCAAAGTGGGAACCACCTTATTTAGACTGTTGCATGACTTCTATTATTGTATAATATTTTTCAAAGATTGTAAATTATTGTGTATTAATCAATCAGTTTTCATTTTTGTTATGTATAGGTCACCATGGATAATCAAGGTTTGTTCTAGTCATTTTTTTTTTTTAAACAAAATTATATTATTTTCATGTTTATTTTAATATAACTTTTGATGTGAAAAAAAAAAAATATCTTCTTGTTAAAATTAATTTTAAGTTTCGAACTTCTTAATTGTAGAATCTCATTAGAGTATCAAGAAGGGGCACGTAACTTTGTTGATAATGCTCACACAAATATCTTAAAGTCAGATTTGGTAATATGTCCATGCGTAGACTGCAAAAATTTACAACGACATCATTATGATATTGTGTATGAGCATTTAGTGATAAAAGGGATGGATCCTTCATACACTACTTGGGTATTTCATGGAGAAAATGTTGGTAGTTCATCTTCTAGGTCCAAAGATATAAACAGGACAGAGACATATATGATGTTTAGAGATCAATTTTTAAATAATAATGAGACATTAACAAGTGAAGTTAATGAAGATATTGATAAGGAAGAACTTAGGAATGTAGTTTCTGTTGCTGAAACTCCTTTGTATCCTAGTTGTACAACACACACAAAAATGTCTGCAATAATAGCTTTAACCAAGCATAAAGCTGCTCATGGGCTATCTGACAACGGTTTTGATGAGTTGCTTCAAATACTTCATGATATGCTTCCCTCGGAAAACACACTTCCTGACTCCTTTTACTCAGTTAAGAAACTATTAAAAGCATTTGACCTTGGTTATGAGAAGATTCATGCTTGTATTAATGACTATTGTCTTTTTAGAGAAGAGTATGAAAACTTGCAACAATGTTTCAAATGTCATGCATCACGTTGGAAAGTTAATTCACGCACAAAAAGAATTCAGAAAGGGGTACCTGCTAAAGTCTTACGTTATTTTCCAATAAAACCAAGACTTAGAAGGATATTTGGAATAGCTAAGATGGCAGAAGATTTAAGATGACATTATTCACATAAGAGTGAAGACGGTAAAATGAGACATCCAGTTGATTCAGTTGCTTGGGAAACAATTAATAGGAAATGGCCATTATTTGCATCGGATCCTCGAAATATAAGATTCAGTATTGCTACTGATGGTTTCAATCCATTTCAAGATCTTAGGTCGAGGTATAGTTGTTGGCCAGTGATTTTGGCTATATATAACTTGCCTCCATTGTTATGCATGTCAAAGGAAAGTTTGATGTTGACCTTACTTATCCCAGGGCCAAAGCAACCAGGTAATGACATTGGCGTCTATTTAGCACCCCTTATAAATGATTTGAAAGCCTTGTGGATAAATGGAATGGATGTGTATGATGCATTTAGCGAGTCGACATTTAATTTAAAAGCAATTTTATTGTGGACCATTAATGATTTTCCAGCGTACGGAAACATGTCTGGATGGCCTACTAAGGGAAAATACGCTTGTCCCATGTGTTGTGAAAACACATGTTCTGAATGGTTAAAGCATAGTCGAAAATTTTCTTATATGGGACATAGATGGTTTCTTGATATTCATCACCCATTTCGGACAAAACGAGTGTGGTTTAATGGAGAATATGAACAACGTCGGAGGCCAAAGTTATCTAATGGTATTGAAATTTACAAGGAAGTTGAAAAAATAGTTAATGATTGGGGGAAAAGCGACAAAAAAAAAAAGGAAGCGACTACAGAACTCATTACTTTGGAAGAAAAAGTCTATATTCTTCGAATTACCATATTGGAAGATATGAAGTTGCTCTTTTATTTTAAAAAATTTTGCATATTTTGAATTCTATAGTAGATTGAAATGTTTTGCATTCCAAGTATCTTTCATAATACCCATGTAGGATATGTTTGTTCGTCATAATTTGGATGTGATGCATATTGAGAAAAACATTTGTGATAGCATAGTTGGGACATTATTGGATATTAAAGTAAAATCAAAGGATGGTCTTAATTCTCGTCGAGATTTGGAAAACATGAGCATTAGAAAGGAGTTACATCCTAAAAAAAGAGGTAATTCATTATTTTACCTACCAGCTGCATCACACACTCTATCAAAGACAGAGAAAAAATTGTTTTGTCAACGGCTTACTGATATGAAGTTGCCAGATGGTTATAGTTCAAATCTTGGGGCATGCGTCTTAGTAGATGATTGCAAAATAATTGGTCTAAAATCTCATGATTGTCATATTCTAATGCAACAACTTTTGTCAATTGCCTTAAGAGGTTTATTACCAAAAGGTCCAAGAACAACAATTTTTCGAATATGTTCATTCTTTAATGAATTGTGTAACCGAGTTGTAGATAGAAATAGAATTGAGAAATTGGAGGAGGAGGTTGTTGAGACATTGTGCATGTTGGAAAGATTTTTCCCTCCGTCATTCTTCGATATAATGGTACATCTCACAATTCATCTAAGAAGAAAAACACGACTTTGTGGACCAGTTCAATATCGTTGGATGTACCCATTTGAGAGGTATATTAATACTCTTATTTCTTTACTTTTTTTACTAGTTTTGATTGTGCTAACTAATCTATATATATATTTGTATTTATATTTATATTTGCATCATTTTAGGTTTATGAAGGTCTTGAAAGGATATGTGAAAAATCGAGCACGACCTAAGGGGTGTATAGCTGAGCGTTACCTTGCTAAAGAATACACATTGTTTTGTAGTAGATATATTAAACAAGCATCTGAAGTAGGAATTCGATATGGTCGTAATCAAGAGATGGCAGACGACTTGTTGTTTGGAGGGCGTCCAATATCTGTTGCAAAGTCCATAATTCTTTCAGATGAATTGTTTCTAATTGCTCATCGCTACATCTTGTTTAATATGTTTGAAGTTCAACCTTATGTGGAGTAAGACTTATCTTTGCATTTATGTGGTACTTGTTCTGTTTTATTAAATTATGGAATATTATTAAACTAATATCTGATAACTCTATTTTTATAGAGTTATCTTATCTTTTTAAACTTGAATTCTTGTTTAATTCTTGATGTTTTTATTATTATTAAGTACATTATTTCATCATTTTGTATTTTTCATTTTCAGAATAAAGTTTGTGAAAATCGTATGTGGACCCCACCAAATGCTTTCGCTCGAGACAAGATCATGAATTTCATTCGAAGCAGTTCATCGCCTCAAGAATTACTCTAATCAGAAATCGCATCAAAAAGATTATCGCAATTTAAAGATCGAGTATTCTAGAAATAAATATTATGTCATGCTTATGTAAGAAATGATGTAATCAAAATTATGATGTAAGCAATGATGTAATAGAAGTTGACTTGACTGGGGTAGGTGAACGATGATGTAAGCAATGATGCAATTTGAAAGTTGACTTTGAATGGGGTAGGTGAAAGATGATGCAAGCGATGATGCAAAATGGTGGAAAATGAGGAAACGATGATGCAATCGATGATGTAATTGGAGGTGAATTTGGCCTATAAATAGGCCTTAGAATCACCATTCTAAGCATTCCATCACAAACCAAAACAATAAGTAGTTTAGAGAAAGAGAGAGAGAGCTTGGAGAGGAGGAGCAAAGCAGAGGAAGAAATTCTACGGTGAAGCTTCAATCCACTAAGTTTTCCTATCTTTTGTTATGTTTAACTTTCTAGTTTTTGTAAATTCTATTATGGAGTAGATTTGTTTTCTAAGGTTATGATGTAGCCTAACTTTGATGTTCCAAACCTTTGTTCAATTCAATTAATGATTTTCTATCTTGGTTGATGCATTTAATATTGTTCTTAATGCTTCTAAATAATTGGCCACTATTTAGTTGAATTGTTAATCATAATGATAGCGGAAGCTAATTTATGTGTCTAGTTCATTGTATTTAATGTCATAAATTACATGTAGGATAGGAATATACCTGCATGGTTTGTGTAGTCTATAAAAGAGATCTATAAATCTTAATGAATCCTTTAATGTTTTGACTTGCATGGGAACATAGCAGTTAATCTTTATAGGGTATTTTCCTTAGACCTCGGGAGGGGCTATGTGAATAATTCAGGGAATCTCGACTAGCAACTGGATAGTTAATTTTTGTTAAAAAGAACAAAGGGGAGGAACAGATTAGTTATGGTGAAATCATAATCTTAGAGTTTTTATTCATTGAATTAATTTTCATTTATTTTCAATTGCAATTAAATTTAATCATAGTTATCAACTCATTCACTCAAATTTCATCTACCAAATAAAAGTTGAGTTATTTTAATTTTGGGCATTAATTAACAACAATCCTCGTGGGACGATACTTATCTCATCACTTTATTACTTGTTCGACTCGTTCACTTGCGATTTTGCACAACAAGTTTTTGGCGCCGTTGCCGGGGATTGTTTGTTTCAATTAATACTAATACTACGTAACTCAATTTTTAATTTGGTCATTTATTTATTTATTTATTTTTATTTTTTTTATTTTGTTTGTTTTATTACTTGTGAGTTTTATGGTGTATGAGAAAGTCTGGGGGCGAAGTGTTACCATTTGACCCAGAAATAGAGAGAACTTGCCGTAAGAACAGGAAGGAAACAAGAAAGGCTGCTAGTACTGCACTCATGGATATGGCTGAGGGATCAAACAACACACAGAATATTGTACCAATAGATGCCGAAATTCGAGCATTACGAGATTATGCTCTACCCACAGTGGGTAATACTTCGGCGATACGACGACTAACTATTGCTGCCAACAACTTTGAGATTAAGCCGGCAATCATCCAGATGGTACAAAACAACCAGTTCAGTGGGGCTCCGAACGATGATGCAAATGCTCACATTGACAACTTTCTGGAGATCTGTGATACTTTCAAACATAATGGTGTTACTGATGACGCCATCCGATTGAGATTGTTTCCATTCTCTCTTCGAGACAAAGCCAAAAGTTGGCTCAACTCGTTGCCATCAGGAAGTATTACCACATGGGACATCTTGGCACAAAAATTTTTAGCCAAATTCTTTCCACCAGTCAAGACTGCAAAACTACGAGCTGAGATTGCCACATTCAGACAGCTTGAGGGGGAGTCATTATACGAAACATGGGAAAGATTCAAAGATCTGCTCAGACGGTGCCCACATCATGGAGTTGCTGACTGGTTGCAGCTACACACATTCTACAATGGTTTGGGGAGTTCCACGAGAACATTAGTAGATGCCGCAGCTGGTGGAGCACTACTGGGGAAACCCCATCAAGCCGCTTGGGACTTACTAGAAGAAATGGCTGCAAATGCCTATCAATGGCCATCAGAAAGAGCAGTTCCAAAGAAAGTCTTCGGAATGCAAGAAAATGATGTCTTAACCAGACTTTCCACTCAGGTCGAGACATTAGCCAAGCAACTCGGAAACTTGACAGCAAATGCAATTCATACTCAGTCAGCATCCTGTGATTTTTGTGGAGGAGACCATTCCAACGGACAATGCGATGAAAACCAGACAAGTCAAGCATTTTTTGTGGGCAACAGACCGCAAAATAACCCGTATTCCAACACATATAATCCAGGATGGAGAAACCATCCAAATTTTTCATGGAAAAACAATGATCAACCCAGACAGTCATATCCACCACCACCTCAACAGCAGCAGGCCAACAAACCATCGCTTGAAGAAGCACTCGCTCAGCTCACCGAAAGGACTAATCAATTTATGACAAGAACAGACATCACGCTTCAGAATCAAGCTGCCTCCATTCGAAATCTAGAGGTACAAATGGGTCAAATCTCAAATCTATTGACTGCAAGACCTCAAGGAACCTTACCAAGCAACACAGAGACCAATCCTAGGGAGCATGTTAAAGCTGTCACATTACGAAGCGGTAAAATGCTGAAAGAGCTTGTTAAAGGAACAGACGAGAAAGAAGGACCTAGCAAAGTAGAAGAAGAAGTGATGGTTGAGCAAAAAGAAGCAGAGAAGCCAAAGTCAAAGTTGTTTCCAGACAATCCGCCACCATACAGACCACCATTACCTTTCCCTCAAAGATTTCAGAAGCAGAAACTAGATAAGCAATTTTCTAAATTTCTTGAAGTTTTTAGAAAATTACAAATTAATATTCCTTTTGCAGATGCTCTCGAACAGATGCCCAGCTATGTGAAGTTCATGAAGGAAATCCTATCAAATAAAAGGAAGCTGGAAGAACATGAAACGGTAGCTTTGACCGAAGAATGTAGTGCAATCTTGCAGAAAAAGCTACCACCTAAACTTAAAGATCCAGGGAGTTTCACAATTCCTTGCACCATTGGTGATTCATTCTTTGATAAAGCATTATGTGATCTTGGTGCAAGCGTTAACTTAATGCCTTTCTCTGTTTTCAGAAAACTAGGCTTGGGAGAAGCAAAACCTACTACAGTATCTTTACAGCTAGCTGATCGATCAATCAAGTATCCAAGGGGAATTATAGAAGATGTACTGGTAAAAGTAGATAAATTCATATTTCCTGCGGATTTCATTGTGCTAGACATGGAGGAAGATCAAGAAATACCCATCATCTTGGGTAGACCATTCCTAGCAACAGGGAGAACCCTTATTGATGTACAGAAAGGTCAACTCATACTTAGAGTTCAAGATGAAGAGGTGACATTCAATGTGCTGAAAGCTCTCAAACATCCACATGATGTTGACAACTGCATGAGGGTAGATGTAATGAAAGAATGTATCAAAAAAAATGCTAAGTTTTACAAAGAGCGCACAAAAAAGGGGCAGGATCCACGTATCCTAAATAGGGAGTTCACTCTAGATCGTCGATTCAAAGTCAACAGAAAAAGACTTAAAGCTTACATGGATGGTGGAGAGCCCCAACAGAAAGCCACTATTGCGCTTTCAGACCCAACTTAAGGCGTTTTTCAACAGTCAAGCTAACGACTATAAATTAAGCGCTTCTTGGGAGGCAACCCAAGTTTTTCTCTTTTTAGCCAGTTTTTCTCTGTTATTGTGTGTTATTGTATTCTTTTGTGTGTTTTTGTGTTTTCTTTGATAATTTTTCTTTCTCTTTCAGAGATGGAGACAAGTCTTGCAGCACTGAAAAATCATTTCCCTACTCTACCCCAAGATGTACTCAGAAAGATTTACAAGTGCAGACTCGAAAGAATGAGGGCACTAACATCTTTAGGTCTGCCAGAGCATATTCGATGGATCATCGAAGCTAAGGTACGTTTAGCAGGTGAGTTGAATGATTCATTAATTAAACGTTTACCAGGATTAGGAAGAAGTTCTTACTCAAAGAAGAGGAGAGCTAAGAGAATGGAAGTCTGTCATAAGTGTGCGAGATGTAACTGCGACACAAGCTGTAAAAATCTTGGATATTTATCTATAAATCGAGAAGATAAAATCAAATGCATAAAGGATGGACTGAGTAAGGAGTCTCTGGATAACATCCGTGAGACTCTTGAGACGCATCCTTGTGGGAAAGTTCAACGTATTCTTTTAGAATTATGGGAGTTATTCAGTAAAGAGAAACAGCGTTATAGTCTTGGGAATCTGACTGTAAAAGACCCTGTTTGCCAGTTTATAAGAAAACTGGATGGGAAGCCGATCCTCAACTCATAGAAGTTGTTTAATCCGTTTCTGGACGTAAAACCAGAGGAAGATGTGAGCCACAATCACAACTACTGTAGCATCAATTTTTTTCTTTGTTTAGTAGTCTGTTTCAAATTTTTTTGATAATTGTGTTTACTTTTCCTTACCTGTCCTTTTGGATTTTTAGGTCGTTTCAAGCTTTCTTAATAAGTGTGTTTACTTTTGACATTTCATCACCGAACATTTTTATTTTTAGCAGTTATTTTCAAAATTTTTCGATGTCTGTGTTTACTTTTTGACGTTTGTGTTTACTTTTTCGATGTTTGTGTTTACTTTTTCGATGTCTGTGTTTACTTTTTGACGTTTCGTCGCCGAACTTTTTGAATTTTGTAGCGGCTTGTTTTATTTATTTATTTTTTATTTTTTTCTCGAAGATTGTGCTTTCTTTTTGACATTTCTACACTTAACATTTCCTTTTCCCTCTAACCAATACTGTGTAGCATCGTAAAAACTGTTCTTTTACTCTTTCATCTTCTTTAAATAAGTGATTATGACTGATAACAAATAATTCGTTTTCTCTGAAAAAAAAAAAAAAAAAAAAAAAATGGCAGAGTCCTCGAGCAGTAAATTCAAAAACATCTGTGTTTTTTGTAGCCCAAAGTCTGGTATGAGTACACAATATTCAAAAGCAGCTGCTGAACTTGGTACGGCTTTAGCTACCCGAAAAATAGATTTGGTGTATGGAGGAGGCAGTTTAGGACTGAGGGGCTCTGTCGCAGTAACTGCAACTGTTGGAGGTAGGCAAACCCTCGGTGTCGCAGTAAAGCCTTTGGCTGAAAGGAAAGACATCATCGGTACGAGCATAGGTAATGAGTTTCAGGTTATAAGTATACACGGACGAATGGCGTACATATTACTCAATGCTGATGCCTTTATCGCGTTACCTGGTGGTTTGGAAACATTTGAAGAAATCTTCAACATTGCGTCCTGAGCCCATTACAACATTCACAAAAAGCCATTAGGTTTGCTTAACACTAACGGTTTTTATGATGGTTTATTGGCTTTTCTTGATCATGCTGTGGAACAGGGTTTTATGACTCAAGCAAATCGGCGTATTCTAGTCTCAGCTTCCAGTGCTGATGAACTGATTGACCAACTGCAAGACTTTGTACCCGAAGTTGATCCAATCATGTCACAGGTGGTTTGGGCTCCTGAATCAAGCGGTAGCAAGAAGCGTGCACTGGATCTTAATCTCCGGTTGTAACTTTCTTATCCTATGGTTTTATTAATAGCATTTCCATTTAAGTTTTTCTTCTTTTTATCTTACTAGACATTGGGGACACTGTCTCAAATAAGTTTGGGGGTAGAGTTTGCTATTATTAAAACCATAAGATTCAAAAGCTGGTCCGAGTTGAAACTAAAAGATGGCAGAGTAAGGAGTACTTTTGTGCTCTTGAGACGCATCTTTGTTTTCATTTAAAAAAAAAAAAAAAAAAAAGCAAAAAGATTTTCATTATTTGTTTTATTATTTTTCTTTCTGCCCTAACAAGTCGACTACTTACTTTGTATTTATTAATGGAGTCTTAATGCATGTTTTTGGTTGAATATCGTTACTAAGGAATAGTCATGAACATCTTTGCATGATTTGAGACTTTTGAATGTCATGATCTTAGTTAATTGAGTGGATAAATATTATGTTTACATGAACTGTGGACTATTAGTGGAGATTATCCTTGGTGAGGATTTGAGCCTTTTAAACGTTTCATTTTGAGAGATTTATTTGTTTCTACTCTTAAACACTCTTCACTTTGTTCTTAATAGATGATCTCTATAGGTTTTGCATTGAATACTGAGAACAAATCATTATTGTAGATAACATGAGCTGCTTTGATTTGAAAATTGGATCGACTTCTTAGAAGTAATATAGGTCAGTTCTACTCTACAAAAGCCTACTTTCCTACTTTAAATTGAGACACATCATAAAACCTTTGAAGCCAAACACTTTAAATATTTTTCTCTGTTTACCGTTATTAAATGACCCTATTGAGCCTTTAAATTTAGTCATACCTCATGAAGTTTGGGATCATGCAATGAAGT
Organism: Dimocarpus longan; assembly: GCA_022984855.1. Lineage (NCBI taxonomy): Eukaryota > Viridiplantae > Streptophyta > Magnoliopsida > Sapindales > Sapindaceae > Dimocarpus > Dimocarpus longan. The sequence continues at coordinate 10,104,144 of CM041013.1, forward strand.
AAGAGAGGAGAAGAGAATTGAAGTGTTAACATTTACACAATGTGTTTCTAAAAAAAAAAAAAAAAAATGTTGAAAAAAAAAAAGAAAAAAAAAAGAAAAAAGAAGTTGTGATGAATTAAGGAGAATAAATGAAGTACTTTGGTATGATCATATGTTCTTGTTGAACCTGTACCTTAAAATTTCTTACATGTCAATTAACCATAGCCCAAATACAATCTTTAATAAAGCCTATTGATCTTCAAAAGGAAGTCCAATTTGAGAGTTGAAGTCTGTCATCATGCTCTGTCTACGTTCTTAGTATTCGATTCCAATCATGAGATCTATTCACTTGAAAGTGCGGTTCTTTTAAACGTCTATATTCATATGTGATGTAAGTGACGCTTGCTATGCCTTTACATAACCTCTATCACATATGATTGCATGAGTGTTTGCTTTAGGATTCATGAGGGTTATGAGAGATATCTTGTGAGAATTAGAGTCGAAGCGAAATAAGTCCATAACATGTGAATATGATGTTTTGAAATGAAATTGCTTTGAAAGTGGTGTGAGATTGTTGATGATTATGTTTTAGATCATTAGTGACTTATTCTTAGTCCTGATACAAGATCATACATGTATGAGACTTCTGTTAATTTGTATTTAGTGAGATGTTGATAAGTTATGGGTGGAATCTTTTAACGTTTGTGGGTATCGTTGCTGGTAAACCCTCAGGAGACACAACTCCTCCTACTAGGGACACCTAGGGGTTTAAAGGCTTGTGGCATACGCTCAATGCCATCGTGTTTACCTACGAAAATGGATTGTGTTTTTATTTTCTGTGTTTTTAACTTAGGTTGTTATTTTTAGTTTTACTTGAGGACAAGCAAAATCTTAAGTTTGGGGGTGTGATAACTCTATTTTTATAGAGTTATCTTATCTTTTTAAACTTGAATTCTTGTTTAATTCTTGATGTTTTTATTATTATTAAGTACATTATTTCATCATTTTGTATTTTTCATTTTCAGAATAAAGTTTGTGAAAATCGTATGTGGACCCCACCAAATGCTTTCGCTCGAGACAAGATCATGAATTTCATTCGAAGCAGTTCATCGCCTCAAGAATTACTCGAATCAGAAATCGCATCAAAAAGATTATCGCAATTTAAAGATCGAGTATTCTAGAAATAAATATTATGTCATGCTTATGTAAGAAATGATGTAATCAAAATTATGATGTAAGCAATGATGTAATAGAAGTTGACTTGACTGGGGTAGGTGAACGATGATGTAAGCAATGATGCAATTTGAAAGTTGACTTTGAATGGGGTAGGTGAAAGATGATGCAAGCGATGATGCAAAATGGTGGAAAATGAGGAAACGATGATGCAATCGATGATGTAATTGGAGGTGAATTTGGCCTATAAATAGGCCTTAGAATCACCATTCTAAGCATTCCATCACAAACCAAAACAATAAGTAGTTTAGAGAAAGAGAGAGAGAGCTTGGAGAGGAGGAGCAAAGCAGAGGAAGAAATTCTACGGTGAAGCTTCAATCCACTAAGTTTTCCTATCTTTTGTTATGTTTAACTTTCTAGTTTTTGTAAATTCTATTATGGAGTAGATTTGTTTTCTAAGGTTATGATGTAGCCTAACTTTGATGTTCCAAACCTTTGTTCAATTCAATTAATGATTTTCTATCTTGGTTGATGCATTTAATATTGTTCTTAATGCTTCTAAATAATTGGCCACTATTTAGTTGAATTGTTAATCATAATGATAGCGGAAGCTAATTTATGTGTCTAGTTCATTGTATTTAATGTCATAAATTACATGTAGGATAGGAATATACCTGCATGGTTTGTGTAGTCTATAAAAGAGATCTATAAATCTTAATGAATCCTTTAATGTTTTGACTTGCATGGGAACATAGCAGTTAATCTTTATAGGGTATTTTCCTTAGACCTCGGGAGGGGCTATGTGAATAATTCAGGGAATCTCGACTAGCAACTGGATAGTTAATTTTTGTTAAAAAGAACAAAGGGGAGGAACAGATTAGTTATGGTGAAATCATAATCTTAGAGTTTTTATTCATTGAATTAATTTTCATTTATTTTCAATTGCAATTAAATTTAATCATAGTTATCAACTCATTCACTCAAATTTCATCTACCAAATAAAAGTTGAGTTATTTTAATTTTGGGCATTAATTAACAACAATCCTCGTGGGACGATACTTATCTCATCACTTTATTACTTGTTCGACTCGTTCACTTGCGATTTTGCACAACAATATCTTTTTTTGTTCAACTACTAGATTACACTTGCAGGAACTTAAAAGTTTGAATAGACAACTCTCAAGAAATCATAATCAATTACAAAAGCAACACATTGACACATTTAGTTCATGGTTTAGTGAAAAGTTTATAAAATATTTCACTTAATATATATTATTTATTTAATATACTATTATTTGACTTGTTTTGATTTTAATTTTCTCATTTTTGATAGATTAATGATGAAATCAAACATAACTCATCAAGTGTCTCTGATACCCTAAAATGGCTTGCATATGGACCTAGAGACCTTGTCCTTTCATACAGTGGATATATTATTAATGACCTTCGATTTCACATTAAAGAGGCAGAGAAGAGTCAACAAAATAGTGGTGTGACCATTGAAGCAAACACAATGTGTAGATCTACTGCAAAAGACTGTACTCAAATCATTGGACAAATTGCATATTATGGAGTTTTAAAGGATATTTTACTTCTTGATTATCATATGTTTCAAGTCCCTTTATTTAAGTGTGATTGGGCAAATATTGTCCGTGGTGTTAAATTGATGATGGGTTTGTTTTGGTTAATCTACATGAAGGTCTAAGCCAATTTGAAAATGATCCTTTCATATTGACCTCACAAGCAAAACAAGTGTTTTATAGTAGGGAAAGTGAAACATCTAATTGGTATGTTGTTGGGAAAGCACCACCTAGAGGTTATCATGAGTTGGAAACTTATGACGAGAGTTATATTCCATCAACATCAAGCAATGGGAATGATATTGAAACAATTATTGATGATGAAGATGAAGATTTTATTAGGGCCGATGTTGAAGGCATATTATGTGATAAATAATTTAGTAGTAAAAAAAATTAGCAGGTAATATACGATATTACATTAAAAGAATATTATTTCATATATGGGTTTATTATATGATATGTTTTTTAATTTTTCTTTTTGTTTTTGTTAAGTAGGTGTGCAAGGGAAGATGTCGTGGGTTCTTTAGCATGTACTTCTTCTCATGGATTTACTCCTTACATTTATAAACTCGTGACATTTTGTTTGAATTATTTAATAGCATGATTTTGAAGTATTGATATGTCGAATTAGATTCCACAATTATTTATTTTAATCATATTTTTAATAACTTAAAAACATAATTTGATAATACTAATGTATTATCAATGTATTAATATTATCAATACATGTTGTCAATTAGGTTACCGGGTCGTTATTAGGACAAGCTTTCTTTATTGACCACTTAAAAATTGAATAAAAATAGTAACATTATTAATTAATAATATTATTAACTAAAAAAAAAAAACCAACTCCACCACCATAGTCAACCCCATCTGAGTTTCCAGTAACCTAAAAAACCAAATTATTAAAAAAAAAAAAAAAAATCAAGAACCACCATTACTCTCTGTTATCAACCAAATCCACCATTAATAGAAAAAAAAAACAAAAAACAAAAAAACCAACTCCACCACCATTGTCAACCCATCTGAATTTCTAGTAACCTATAAACTCAATAGAAAAAACCAACAAAACAAAAATAAAAAAATAAAAAACAACTCTACCACCATTGTCAACCCCAATTAAACTCAAACTAGTCTGATCTTGATTATCTCATGGGTTTGTCCCAATACCTCAAAATAAATTAATGTTATATATTTTATTTATATATAGTTACTTCTCTACTAACTATTTTATCGATTATAAACACACACATATACATGGCACATGTCCAATCATATAAATCCATGACAAATTTATTTATTTATTTTAAATTATCAAAGAAAATAAAGTTACCTATAGATAATATTTCTAATCTATAAGTGTTAGTAAGATCATAAATTTTTAATTTGATCCTAATAAAATAGTTGACATTATTCACACTGCAATAAAATCGTTATTTAAATAATACATGCAATTAAATAAGAAATATATAAGATCAACATTTTTTAAAAAAATACATACTCCATTTAATTTCGTAAACAAGCTCTATTTTGAGATCATACACCCATAGACATTCTTTAATTAGTAATTTATTTAATTAAAACATTTGTAAAGATGTTACTTAGAGATTATTTTGAGATTATTGAAACCAATTGTTTTGGAGGAGAATATAATTAAATTCATATTTGTGAAACACAAGGTAGACCATCCATATTTTTTTTAAATCATAATTTTAATAATTAATTTTAAAACTAAAGGCAATACTTTAAAATTAAAAAATTAATAATGTAGCAGTCAGATATAAAACCAAAAGATAATGCTTAAAATTTAAAAAAAAATAAAAAAATAAAAATTGATCAAATATTAAACAACCCACTATCAATTCTCCCCTCTCACAACCATTATCTCAAACGCCAACATGCCACTCCCCTCTCCCTCTCTCATAACTACTCTCTCCAATAGGCCAGCTTCTCTCATTCACAGCTGACACATTTCCTCTCCTCTCCCGTGAATACAAAGCCATCTTGCTGCCAGGTATGTTCTCATCTTGCTTGCCGTGAATACAATATTTATGTCTGCAGTTCTATTGGTTTTTTGTAGAGTTTTTGTGTTGTGTTATGTGAGTTTGTGTTTTGTTTTGTGTTTGAAATGTGTTTGTATTGTGTTTTTTGTGGATTTAATTAGTTGCTCAGTTCGCGCTGCCAGGTATGTTCTCATCTTGTCATGAATACAGTATTTATGTCTGCAGTTCTATTGGTTTTTATAGAGCTTTTGTGTTGTGTTATGTGAGTTTGTGGTTTTGTTTTGTGTTTGAAATGTGTTGGTATTGTGTTTTTTGTCGATTTTGTTGCTCAGTTTTTGATGGATTTTTGTTGGTTTGTTAGATAACGATTGTGATTTTACTTAACACATCAACTGACCATATGAAGTAAGTAATTAATACAAACATGAAATACTGATCAATCCATCTGAAACTGATCACAACTAATAAACTCCTCCTTCAAATCAAAACATCAGAAACGCTCACAACTAATAAACTCCTCGTTCAAATTAAAAACATCATAAACATGTCTTCTCTACAACCGGCAATGTCCATTTCCATGTCCATGTCCTCCAACCCACAACTACGCATTGATGAGCGTCAAAGTAAAATGAATGTCAAATATATATATATTTATATATCCAACATAAAGCAAAATGAATGTCAAATATACACATATATATATACATATATAAACATGTCTTCTCTACAAGTTTATAATGGTGTGTTGGAAATTGATATAGGAAATTACTATCAAATCTCAGCTCTGAATTGTAAATATTTTTTAGCATGTTAGCAGCCACTAGATTACCTCCAAAATATTTACACAAGCACTAGTGTTAAAAGGGTATAGAGTTGGGTCCACTTAATTCCAGTAATGTAACAAAACATATATAGCAGTTCTCCTAATATAGTTATGCTTATTCTATGGTTGGAAAAATTAAACCAGTTTTTTCCATCCTTAATTAAAATGTGTTCATGTATGCTTAAGTCTTTTTTAGGGTTCTTCACCAACCAGTGAAAAAAATTTAGCAATATGCATTACTATATCCAATTGTATAAAATTGGATTATAGTGAACTCTATTAGCGTATGTTTACTACTGTCACTTGTTTGGTGTTATACCACACTAAATCATATTAGACTATTTTATGTTATTATTATATTTGTTGTGGGATCGTATTTAATTCTGTTGTTCTTTTTTTAGTTAAATAGTTAGTATTAGTATTCTGAAATAATATACTCATAAAAGATACATTGATAGATGATGTTTTTTATAAACAATTCAAGATTAAATCAAAATTTTGATCATGTTTATATTTTTTAAACATCCATCATATTTTTTTTATAAGTTCGATGTGGACCGAATGCAATTGATTGTACTCGAAATCAAATAGTCCAACTAAAAACTTTAGTCAAACAATAGACTGTGCTAAAAGTACTATTGTCTTGCCTATTTATATTGTCTAGTGCAATATGCTAAACATGACCTTTGCGTTATCTTTTGCTTTAATCAGACAGTACTAAAGGGTTGTCACTGTCAATTAGCTTACAACCTCTCAACCTCTTAAGCTTGTCAAATTTATCTAAAAATGCAAGACTAGTGCTAGTCGTTGTATTGGCACCGGAGTAGGCACCTCATAACTCTTTGTTTTTCAATCAATATAATAATTAATATCAAACTTAGTAGAGGAGGACAACACAATTTCTAGTTACAATCTTAAGGGTACAAACAAGAGGAACACACCACTGCATCGGCCTTTTAAAGTCAAACAACGTTTGGTTTAAAAGCACCCCATCACATTTTACAAGTATATTTGAGCAATACATTGTTTTGAAGGAAGTATCTTAGTGAAGAACATCACAATGGCAGAAGTAAGTAAAACTTAACCATATGAATTTTCTTTCAAATATTAATTTCAAAATATGTCGACATATTTTTAATATGTTTATTCATTTTTGTCATTCACAGTCTTCAAAAAAGGCAGAGAAAAGAGCACTAAAGCAACGTCAAGCAATTTATGCCTTCATAACTCGAACTAGAAATCGGGGGATTAGTATTACAAATGAAGAACCAAATTCTAGGAGTGAACTTGCAAGTCATACAAGTACTCAAAATGAGCAACATACACAAGAGACACAAGTTAGTAACAATACAGCAAAAAAGAAGACTTGCGGTGTAACTCATATGGCAAATTTGAAAGGTGAGGACCCTATTGAAGTTGATTGCAATATGCATGGCCAAATGGTTGATGATTCTTCCAATAAACTTGCATCATATATTGGAACTCTCGTAAAAGAGCATGTACCCGTCACACTTGAGAGTTGGAAACTAATTGATGCCCATATGAAAGATATGTTGTGGTCATCTCTTTTGGTATGTTCTTTGTTTTTTTTTGTTTTTTTTTTGCCTAATACAGTAATTTATGTTTTTATTATTTGTCTTTTATTTCATTAATTGTATATTTGTTATTCTAAATGACATAGCAATATTTCAAGTTACATGACTCTAGTAAAGATTATATCTTTAAGAAAATGGGGAGTTTATGGAGGCAATACAAGTGTGTTATCACTAGAAAAATTAGAGAAGCAAGCAAAACAAAGAGAAAAAAACATGCATTGAAGTTACTCAAGCCTCGAAATGTAACAAATGTAAAAGAGTGGAAAGCATTTGTTGAACAAAGAACATCTGAACAGTTTGAAGTGAGTAATGCTTCAAAACTTCAAAAAATTAATGATATATTAGTTTATTTTCTAGCATTTTGGTTTTAAAATTGTGAAATTACAATGTTGCAGGCAAGGAGTAAAAGGCTTCGAGAAGTACGACTTAGTCAAAAAGTCCAGCACACAACAGGGAGAAGAGGCTATGCTTGTTTACATCATTTAATGGTTAAAATTTTCTAATCTAAATAATTTTGAAGACAAATAGCTTTTTATCACTTTATTTTCATTATTACATTATATTTTCCTTTCATTTTCATAGTTTCATTCTTATAATGCAGAAACGTGAAGCTAAACAACAAGGAAAAGATCCAGAAAAAATATCAAGAGTTGATATATGGATTGAAAGACATAAGAGAAAAAAAAACAAGTCTCTTAGTGAAGCAGCGCAAAATGTTATGGTAAAATTTATTGCCTACAAGTTTTAATATCTAATTATTTCTAAGAGTTAGCTAGTAATTAACCATATTTTCAGGATGAAATCAATCAATTGCGAACATCAACATGCCCTCCTAATGACAACAACATCAATGAAGATTCTCTTTCAAAAGTTTTGGGACCAGAGAAGCGTGGGGCAATGAGAGGCTTTGGCTTTGGAGTTATTCCATCACATTTAAATGCACAAATTCAATCTGCAGGAAGAGTGAAACAACTTGAGGGAAAGTTAAAAGTGGCAACTGATAAACTGGTAAGGCTTGAAGAGAGGATGAATGCAATGATGAAACAAAATGAGCAGGTAATATATGGCGCATATATATTAGAAATATACTATTTCATATAGTGGTTTATTATATGATACGTTTATATTAATTTTTTTTTTATTTTGTTAAGTTGTTAAGTAGGTGTGCAATGGAAGATATCGCGGGTTCTCAAGCATGTACTCGTAATGGATTTACTCCTCAAGTTTATAAACTCATCACATTCAGTTTGAATTATTTAATAGCATACATGAAGTTGAAACCATTACATTATTATATGTTTTATGTATTGTAACAGTCACAACATGGTAGTACTGTTCCTATGACAGAAGACATATCAGAACTTCAAAATGCTCGATGTCAATTATTGCATTGGTACCCAGATGATGGTTCTGAAGATCATGTTATGGCTGAAGGAAGAATTTCAGGTACAAATCCCAAAGAAAAAATCCATCATATGCCTCTTGGAATAGGATATTGGAAAGTTTGGGTGGATGTGACCTTTCATGATATTAAAGTATGTAGACCAACTGATGAGTTTGAAACACTTAATCAAGCCACTGGAAGTACTGTTGCCTGGCTTAAAGATTGTATCAAACTACTGTAGAAAATACATATGTGTATTTTGTTTGGAATGCTAGATAAATATGAGGACATGAAGTTTATAGTAGGAGAATATATAGATTAGTTGTCTAGTGTTACTTTTATGGACATACATCTTTAGAAATAGTGAAATGATTGAAGTTTATTTGGTTGATAGGAGATTGTTGTTTTAGATATGTTTATTTGTGATTTAGTTGTATTTGTTACGTAATGTAGAAAAGTTGTATGACTTTATTTTAATATGAGATGATGCTTACAAGTATTTTTTCTTTTTTTTAATGACTTGTAGTTTGTATTAATAAAATAGAGACTATGATTATGATGATGTAAGGATGGTTGGTTGATAATTAAGATTTGGTGGATGTTTAATTTTTTTATTCTATTTAATTAACTAATTGTAAAGTATCATTTTTTTAATATAATTTTGTAAATTATATTCTTTATAGCCCTCAATCATTTCAAAAAAACTATTGGTTTTTTTATCAAAATTATAAAAAAAATGCTTTTATACAATTAATAAATATTGTGTAATACATCTATCGTAACATACTTTGAATATCTATCACAACATTCAAATAATGTTGTTTTAAATATTTATTGCAACAAACACAAAATATTGTCATACAAGGCTATAGCAACACACAAAAAGTCTTTATTGTAACACACCAATTATCTATCGTAACATATAATTGGTGTTGTCTTAAATGTCTATTACAACAGGCAAAAAAATGTTGTCATGCACTTCTATAGCAACACATAAGTTATGTTGTTGTAGATATTTATGACAACATGCATTGTTAGTTGTTTTGATGATTTAAAACAACTTATTATATATGTTGCCATAAACATCTAAGATAATATGCATAGCGTGTTGTCATAAACGTGAAAGACAACATGCACCGTCTGTTGTGTTTAACAATAACAACATACATCGTATGTTGTAATTATATCTAAGACAACATGCATTGACTATTACAAAAGCATGTAACACTTTTGGCAACACAGGCTTCAACAACATACATATGCATGTTGCTAAAACTTTTAGCAACACATTTTGCATGTTACGAAAGACCTGATTTGTTGTAGTATGTGACTACAACTAAATAAATGTTACTAGAATTAGTAAATGTGATTGCATTTATCACAATCAATAAATGTAATAATATTTTATAATTATAATTACATATATTTAGTTGCAATTATATATAATAAATTACAATCACACATTTTAGAATACAATGATGCTATTTTTATCAAGTGTATACATACCTCAGATGTATGCTAGAATGTGCTATATATGTATATATATATTTACCTACTTAAATTGGAATTCGTACAAAACATAATGTTTGGGAATTTTGAATAGCATCTCAATGTCCCCAACCACTACACGTTTTATCATCTTCACTGATTTGCAAATTAAGGGGCTACAAAGTTATTTAAGAAATATAACTTCATTTGGTAATATTGAAAGCCTTTAAAACATATGTGATCAACCATGTAAAATAACCATCACACGTTCAAACAAATGTGGTTGAAGACACTTGTTCCGCACGAACGCGTATAACTTCATGCCTGAAATGTTTATACACTTAGATAACCCAGCAGAAGAATAAAGATATGACTACTATGTAAAACCTTGAACTTGAAACTATTACGAAAATTTGTGTAAAAGTGTAAGGGTCAAAAAGTTAGATTTATAAAGCTTTAGATTAAAATTGTAATTTTTAAACAGTTGAGGGGGCCAAATTGTAATTTGACCGGATTGCATCACCCTTCTTCAACCTCTAGCCGACCAGCTTTCTCTCTCTCCTCATTTTCTCTCCAACCGCTCCATTTTCGCGAGTCCGACTTTGACTCATCGTTCCAACCTCGTCCGACCTCCGTTTTGGCCAAATTTAGTACCGTTGAAAAGCTCGTGCGACATAGATTCCATAGGTACCAATTTTGTCAAGTTTTATAATCATTTGGGTGTTCGTTTCAGCAGAGGAAGGTCTACCATTAACCAACTTTTGTTTTTCTAGATCCCGACGAAACTAGATGATTTCGATTTCGACCAACCCCATTTTCGTAACAAGTGTGTCGAGGACAACAAAACCCGCCTAGCCACATGTCCCGCCACCGTGATCGTCGGAATCCGCTGTAGAAAAGTCACCGCCGACCGCCACTTACTGCAAAGATTCGATCCAGAACGGCGATAATTATTTTAGGAATTAAGGTTTTTGGAGTGATCAATAGCTTATATTAAGGTAGGAGTTATATCCTAATCTTTTAGCAATTAATTTTTATGTTAAAGTGAAATTTAATCAAAATATATATGCATAATTTTGAAAGTATGTTGATTATATACGGATATATATTGTGGATTGCTTTTAGAAGTATTTTGTGGTTTGTTTGGTGAAAATTTGTGGCTTTATAACAGGTTTATAAATTTTGGCTTATTGAATTAGCAGTCGTTATGCTGCCAAAATTTTATAAATAAAAAAGAAAGTTTTCAAAATATCGAATTATATATATATTGTATTGATTACATGGTAACTCATCTGAATCGTTTTGTTAACTTAAATAAGGTGAAATTCATCGTCCTAGTCATTGTGTGATGCTATCAATAACTATTCATATAATACAATTTTATGTCGGGGTTACTGTGCAGGGTATTTTCTGGTATGGCTACCAAGGTAACTGTATTTTTTGCTATTCATATGATACGACTTTATGTCGGGGTTACTGCGTGGGTTATTGCGCAGGGTATTTTTTGGTATTGCTACCAGGGTCACGATGTGTCAAATGTTGTTTTTCTTATTCAAAATAATTTACTGAAAACTGTAGGCCACTGGGTATATGACTAGGGGACGGGATTTACCTTATTTTGAAAATAACATGACTTTAGATAAACACTTAAATGTTGTACGACTATTCTAGTAGTCTATATATTTTATGAAATGGTTTATTGAATTTATTAAACAGTTAAGTATGTAGAGTTTTAATAATGATTTTAGAAAGCGGTTTCCAAAACCTTAGCGGGAATGAAATCCTACTGAGCACTAGCTCACCCCTACTTTATTTTTCCACTTCCAGGAAATGTGCAGAGTGATTTAGGTGGCCATCAGGCGGATTAGGTAGAGGACCAAGGATATCAGGGATTATGCCCGTGATATGGATAATAAGTTTATTTCATTTCAAGTTTGGTATTTGGAATTGAATGTCCTTATAACTCATTTAAGGGATTTGCATTCGATGTATTTAAGACATTATGTTAAGAACACTAGAGTGTTGGAATGTTATTTGAGATTCTAAATATATGAGAATGTTTAATTATGACAAGTTGATTGTACGACTAAGTGTTTGTGATTTTATTATTTACACAGAATCTATGATTTCTAGCAGGTATTCACATATCTGTGGGAATGGTCCCCACTGGGATTAATTTAAAGTGTTTTTGAATATTTTCGTTTCATCGTTCACAACGTTTTATTTTGGTACTCCGGAGTATCCAAAATAGGAAAATTTTCTTTAAATTTTTAAAAATTGAAAATTTCTATTTATTAATATTTACGATTCTGCCACGGCCTAGGGCCCGGGTCGTGACGTACTGTGCTTGATAATACACATTGGCGATAGTTGACCTGCGCCGAAGTGAAATATAAAAGAAATGACACTAAATATCATTTTCTAAATGCGAAAAGATGTATGGAAATAATAAAAAGAATGTAAGGAGCCCCATATCAGGATATAAGTGTCTCATTATGCATAATATTGTCTCTCGAACATTGAATATACCAGGATTTAGACTTTAATATAAATTAAATATTGATCAACCACTTTATGGAAAGAGGAGCAGGGGTGGGGTATGAAGGTACAAACTGATTAGATTATAAAAGAATCAGAGGAAGTTCTTTGCTAGTATTTTGATGGTTGAATTGCCAATCCTTTCTACTTTATGCGTTTCCATTAAGAGAGGAACATATTAAAGACATAAATATAATCTACAGTATATATAAGGGAATCTTGAGCCAAGAAAAAATCTTAGAGCATGATTTTGAAAAGATGAAAAAAAAAAGAGAATTTGCTGGAATAAATATTATTGATCTTGTGTATTTGTACAGGAAAAATACTAATTACTCCTACAAGTTAGGAATCAATAACTACATTACAGGATGTCTAGCTACAAGTCAGATATTACAATAGGAAAGATAATATACATTGATTATCTATTACTAAGTATAGAAGATATGAAAGTTTGACTTCCTAACAGATTTTTCAATTAGCTATTAATGTTATTATTTTTGTTGTTGAAAGTCAATATATTTATGGCTAAATAAAATAAGTTATTTGTTTGTTTTCGAACCCTATTCCTTTTAGCTTTGTGCATTTCTTTTATTTATATCAAAGACTGGTAGGGCTTTGGACTATGACATATGAAAGAGGTTATTATTAATTTGTAATTATCATTGTCTTGCATTTAGCCACTTTGTTAAAATGACTTAGAGAATTCATCTTTCCTAGACTCATGTTAATTTCTTAGATCAGAATGTTTGTTCCCTGTTTACTTTTCCATTTGACTGCATCACTTATCTAACATTGAAAACAAATCCTAAGATAATACCCAATGTAGGTCCAGAAGATATCCACAATTAGATATTATTACCAACACACAATCAACATTCAGTTACTATAATCAACTGAAATATTCACCCTTTTTAATTAAACGCATAAATTCAAGATTGCGGTAGCAAATTAAACCTTATCAAAACCTCAATTCATTGACCGAAACAATGTCAGTGATAATTTAACAACCTGATCCACTTTCCCATTCTAGTTTTTATTGTTGTGAGGTCATTGCCTACCACATATCTGTCAGAGGTGATTTATATATGGTTTCCCATCTATCATATTTTTTCCATTTAGCTATTCTATCTTTTGCTGAGGAGCCAGAAGACAAAAGGGTTTAATTGCACAAGGAGGAGATGATAAACCACTCCATAATCTTGTCTTCGCAACTCACGCAAACAAACTTAGACAAAATTTATAGCAATTTATGCGTTTGATTATGAATGTGCTTTCAGGTTTACAAGACAAAGAATGTATTTCAAAAACAACACCTAGTTTAGTTCGATATCAATTGAGAAAACTTTATGCATTATTTTGGCAATTGATGGCGATAAAGGTATCTTCCCAGAAATGTCTGATTAGCTCTTCCACACAGATGTGTCTCACAAAAGGGTCCAATTCGTTCCTCTCCGTTGTGCTGACCAATGTGACCGACATTGGGCAGTCATTGAAGTCATAATATTCACATCCCCTGATTCTCTTTCTAGCTCTTTCAATTAAACTTGATGAAGTCTACACACAGGAGCGAACCCAGCTTACACCTAGAGGGGCATGTGCACCCTTTGAAATTTTTTCAAAATCGATTAAATTCATGCACTAAATATTTTAATATAGAATTTATTATCATATATAAAATTTATAGTAAACAATGTCGTTGCCATAAGATGGCGTTGTTGGCTTGAGGCATGCTTTCTCTTCACCTTGTTACTGCGATCGATCCCCCACCACAACGCAAATATTTTTCTTTAATTTTTTCCAAAAAATGCACCATGTTCTGTTATATATAAAATTTGATGTAATGCTCATTGACCTAAAATGGTGCTGTTGGCTTGAGGTGTGCCTTCTTTTCCCCTTGTTCATATTTTTCTCTATTTTTTCCAAAAAATGCACCATGTTCTGTTATATATAAAATTTGAAGTAAACATGCTCATTTAACTAAAATGGTGCTATTGGCTTGAGGTGTGCCTTCTTTTCCCCTTGTTCCTGCATTGAATCCACCACCAGATAATTTTACAAAGTCAGTGATAATTTAACAACCTGATCCAATTTCCCATTCTAGTTTTATTGTTGTGAGGTCATTGCCTACCAAATATCCATTAGTGGTAATTTGTGGTTTCCCATCTATCATATTTTTTTCATTTAGCTATTGTAATGTTTTCTAGAGAAGCCAGAAAACAAAAGGGTTTAATTGCACAAGAAGGTGATGACAAACCACTCCATAATTTTGTCTTTGCAACTCACGCAAACAAACTTTGACAATTGAGGACGAGCTTAATAAGAAACTAGGTTATATCTCATGGTGGCTGTGCAAACTGTTGAAGTGACCAAAATTTATAGCAAGTTATGCGTTCAATTATGAATCAAATATATTTCACTTATTATATATATACAACAATGATGAAATTTAAATCGTTATCGATCAAACATTGGAGTTGTAAACTTCATTCCATGTGCGATATGTTAAGGCCATTCGAAGTAGGCAATCAAAGCCTTAAAATCTATACTTTTTTTTTTCTGTGGTTGTAGGATTACTGTTGGTCTTCGTATACAACATGCGATTTCATGAAGAGAACAGCTTTAGTTATACAATGACAATATATAACTTTGCATTCTTAATATCAGGTAGGGTTCAAGCATAAATAGAGTGTTCCTAAACAACATTAATAAAGTGAGAGAAGCTATTCAATAATTTTGAAGCTTCTCATCATTTCGAAGCCTCTTAATCCAACTGGAAACACTCGAGCCCAAGAAACAGCTGTTGGTGGTAACACAATTAACAAACCTAGGTGTTCTCAACGTTATTTTAAAACTGCTCGTATTTTTCCAAAACCCTCTTAACCCCATACAAACATGACCTAGCAGCAAGTAGAGTCAATTTAAAATACATTGCACTTCCCATTGGTTACATGTTTAAATAAATTTACAATTGTTCGTTGGTTTTCCTTTTAGTGTCAAAGAAAACATTATTTCCATTTTGTAGATGTACTGTTCATTCATGTATCATGTGGCCACATGGATAGATCATATATAGAGAGAAGTGAATTTGAATGGTCTTCCTAGCTAGAAGTAATTCAGACATAGTAGACCGAAACAACAGTTATTGCGTTAGTATATGGAGAAAATATATTCTTGGATTTTAAGGATGCTTTCATGAGCTTGAAAGTTCATATGGTTGTGTTGCCTACATGATGCATTACATTTTCAATAGGAGATATAAAAGACCTATAACTAGCCAATCTAAAATTAGAATATATATATCTAGCTAATACAAAATAAAATATTAATCCTTTGACAATATCAAGCAATATAAGCTTGTACGATTAATAATATTTTTGAAGGTAATTTTTTATTGTTCAAAGATGAGTGTCAAATTAAATAATATAATGGATAAGTGCCAAGAAAATTTAATGATCGATAATTTCATTGAACTATCAAGGCGGTCAATATAGTTTTCGACAGAGAAGATGGTCTCCACCAAATTCTAATGGGATTAAATGTAGAAGAAGTATTAGAAATTTAATTTGTAGTATCCTATACTTGCCTATATATCAATCAGTTCTACTGACAACCATACTAACAACTCAATAGCTAAAACGCCAGTCAACTTTGTAAAAGAATGAAACCATACTTTGGTCAGTAGGTCAATATCCAAATTTCTATAATATGAAAATCCATTTCAAGTACAAATAACAAAAAAATGAATCATAAAGAAATATTCTACATAATTACTACTGAATAAAAATGTCATGCCAAAGTGTTAAATTCTTTACATGAGCAAAAGGGCACAAAAGGACAAGTGAAATTGAGGACGCTTATTCTGCACGCCTAATAAAGCTCACCCTTCCTATTGTGGATTAGAGGCTACTAAGGTGTGCAAAATCTACAATAGATATCAACCATAAGTATTCTTTTCTTGATATCTATATATGGCAAACTCGCTTGTTTTCTCTCCTACACATGCCAACCTATATTCGGTCGCATGTTGTTGGCATGTTGAAGATGGGTGACAACTCAGAGGAATTAATGTAACTCCGAAAATTTTTCACACATGCACGTGCATGATAACACAATGATGTGTATTACCATTTTCTTTTCAACTATTGTCACCTCGAAATTACCAACTATATATTTCTCCTTAGCCCTGCTTTGATGCGTATGTGAGGGAAAGAGAGAGAATAAATTTGGGAGAAAGAAAGAGAGAGAGTTGCAGGAGCAGACATGGAAAACAGTTCAGCTCGTTCTCAAGCAATGGATCCTCTGACAGTTCCACCCTGCCTGAGTGTGGTGCCTGTTAGGCAAAGGTCAAGAAGACAAAGAATGGGTCGAACAGATGGTAAAGCATTTGGACTACCAGATGGATGGACAGTAGAGACTAAGCCTCGCGCTAATGAAGGCTACTATGGAATTGTAGATCGGGTATTTTCAATACTCAATTTCCTTTAATTAATAGATTTTTCATTTGCATATCCTGACGTGGCCGTGTATGATATAAACAACAAATTAATTTACATTTGAAGTAGTTTTCAATGTTGAGTTTCGGATTTAGATCAGTCATCCACTTATATTACCTCACAGTTTGTTTAGGACAGTTGACTGGGTTCCAAAATGGTTTATCTAATAACTTCAGATCTTAGTCAATAACATAATTTTCATCAATCAAAACTATAGGATGATGAAGATGTTTGTGAGGAATATAACTTGCTTCTAAGTATTTAATTTCTTGTTTGTTTCAACTTTTAGACCCTTGTTTGATGTGCAAGTAGGTCACTTTTATACATTCCCCAACTTAATTTGAGAAAAATAATTTGAAATCACGGATGATGATGTTAGATAAGGTGGGAATGGTTTGCACGACCTTGACGATGTTTTATCTACCACTCTTCTTCAGGCACACGAACTTGTATTCCTAAATTTTCTTGGGTGTTTGTCTTCTTCAGTTTTCCTTCAAGTTGAGGAACTCTAAATTATTTATCTTAGTTTATGAGTTATTACATAATCCTAGCTGTGTAATCAAAAGCCTTATAGGTAATTTCTTGTTTTTTTGGAATTTGTGCAGTGCTTTTTTGAGCCTGGAACCAATAAAAGATTCAGGTCACTGAAGGCTGTAAAAAGACATTTGGAGTTGAATCTATGTGTTGATGATACATCGAAAAATATTCAACAAGCAGGTGGAGAATCCAATATTTTCAATATTGACGATTCCATGGTATGTTTCCAAATTAAATCTATCTTATATATTGTTTATTAGTTTCTCTTTGTTAGTCGACAATCAAGAGCTTGCACTTACTGCATCAAAATCCAGCCATTTAGTCTGCTTGACATTTTTTTCTAACTTTATAAAAACTTCATGTGTGTAGGCTTCCTCAAGGTCAAATAAAAGAGCTATAAATAGAATCAGGGGATGTGAATATTTTAACTTTACGGACTGCCCAACATCGGTCACATTGGTCAGTACAACCGAGAAGTACGAATTGGATCCCTTTATGGGAGACATACGTGTGGAAGAAGTAATCAGGCGTTTCTGGGAAGATACCTTTATAGCCATGAGTCGTCGAAATAATACATAATGTTATCAGTAGATATCGGACTATGCTAGGTGTTGTTTTTGAAACACATTCTTTGTCTTGTAAACCTGAAAGCACAATCATAATCAAAAGAATAAATTGCTATAAATTTTGGTCACTTTAACAATTTGCACAGCCACCATGATATATAACCTGGTTTCTTATTAAGCTCGCCCTGAATGGTCAAAGTCTGTTTGTGTGAGTAGCGAAGACAATTGTTGAGTGGTTTGTCATCTCCTACTTGTGCAATTAAACCCTGAAAAAATATGATTGATGGGAAACCATAAATCATGTCTAACAGATAGTTGGTAGGCAATGTCCTCACAGCAATAAAAACTAGAATGGGAAATTGGATAAAGTTGTTAAATTATCGCTAACACTGTTTCGATCAATGATTTGAGGTTTTGACAAGGTTTCGCTACCGTAGTCTTGAATTTGTACATTTAAAGGATGAATATTTCAATTGATTAGAGTAACTGAATGTTGATAATGTGTTGGTAATAATCTCTAACTGTGGATGTTTTCTCGACCTATATCGGCTATTATCTTAGGATTTGTTTTTAGTACTAGAAAAGTGATGTAGTAAAAAGGAAAAGTAAACAGGGAACAAATGACCTAAGAAATTAACATGAGTCTACGTAAGATGAACTCTGTAAGTCAGTTTAACAAAGAGGCCCAAGGCAGACAATGATAAGTAGAAATTAATAACAACCTTCATATGTCATAATCCAAAGCCCTACCAATCTTTGACATAAATAAAAGAAAAGCACGAAGCTAAACGGAATAGGGTTCAGCAACAAACAAAATAACTTATTTTATTTTGCTTTCAAGAACAAAAATAATAAGATTAATAGTAATTGAAAAATCATGCTTGAAGATTTTTCTTTGGCCCAACATTCCCTTGAATATATATATACTGTAGATTATATTTGTGACTCTAATAGGTTCCCCTCTTAATGGAAATGCATAAAGTTGAAAGGACTGGAAATTCAACCATCAAAATATATATTGGCAAAGAACTTCTTTTGACTTTTAATCTAACCTGATAACTTTGTACCTTCACACCCCACCCGTGCTCTTCTTTCCATAAATTGTTGATCAATATTTAATTTATGTTAAAGTCAAAATTGTTAAATAGTCCCATAATTGTTAGAAAAATAAATTTGTATAGTTTATAAGGTGAGGGTAAACCTCAACTCATGAGCTAATAGGAATGAATAAGAATGGTATATGCTCAAGGAAGAAAACATGATGGGACACATAAAATTTTTGTGCAATAGGATCATAACAACAATATCCCTTTTGACTCTCACCATAGCCTAGAAAAACACACTTGGTAAAATGAGAAGATGAGTTGCTTCGCTCTGAGGATGAAGAACAAAACAAGTACAACAAAAAACTCTTAAGTGAAGATTAATTAGTGACTTGTCCATACGACTTTTCAAATGGTGACGCACTTGAGTTGTGATAGGTTATTAGAATTTTATTAATTAGGTTGACAATAGTAAGCATTCCTTCTCCCCAAAACTCTCTACGAACATCAACAGACAATGACAAAGAATGAGTAGTTTCAACAATATGATGATGTTTCCTAACACCATTTTGTTCCGGAGTATCTATATAAAAAGTTTGGTGAATTGTTCCATCTAGAGCAAGTAATTCATAGAATTTGTTTAAAGTGTACTCTCCACCCAAATCACATCTAAAACACTTAATAGTAACTAAATGTTGAGTTTTAACTAGAGCTTTAAAAGCAATATAAATGCTTAGAAAGTCATAACGATGTTTCATAAGATAAACCCTGCAATAATGAGTGTAGTCATCAATAAAAGAAACATAACATATTGATCTCCCTCTTGTGGCAACTGTAGAGGGACCCCACTATGAAAACAGTATGGAAAGCTCAAGATTAAGGGTTTGATAAAAGTAAAACCAGAGAAACAGAGAAGCATGAAGAATAGAATGGAGAAAGATGATATTGTATTTCCATTTTTTTTTTCTTTTTCAAAAATGGAGCCGTACAGCCTTTATATACAATAGAAGAATTCTAGAATCATCTATCTATAGCTGTCAATCTAACCAATTACAAAAAATAATCAACGGTTGATTTTCAATCATCAATCAAAGAGCAATTCTACATGTAATATGTCATCCCTATTTTAGTATTATATACGTATTGTACACGTATGTCTCATTTATGGAATAAAATAATAATTTAGAGTGCCCAAATATAAAATTGGATTATGATGAAATTTATGGATGCGATTTCGAGCTCAAGAAATGGTAAAATAATTGATTTAGAGGTATGAAAATAGTATGAAAAGAAATATTGAAGAAAATGGTGAAATTGAAAAATGTTATAAAAATTGGGCAATAGTGCAAGGACTAAAACGTTATGTTTTTAAAAGTTTAGGTTAAAATCGTAATGTTTACAAAGTTGAGGGGGCAAATTGCAATTCGGCCGGATTATATCATCATCTTCTTCCTTCGGCCGACTCACTCCTTTCTCTCTCCTCGGATTTCCAGAAATTTTCAGTTTCGCGAGCCCAACTTCAATCTCTCGTTCCGACCTCATCCGAGCTCCGTTTTGGCCGATCTTGGTACCGTTGGAAAGCTTGTGCGACGTAGATTCTATAGGTACCAATTTTATCAATTTTTATCACCGTTTAGGTCTTCGTTTCAGTAGATGAAGTAAGGCGATTAACCAACTTTTATTTTTGTAAATTCCGGCCAAAAGAAGCAATTCCGACGCCGAACGACCTCGTTTTCGTGATTAGTGTGTCGAGGACAACAAAACCCATCTAACCATACCTCCCACCACCGAGGTCGCCGGAATTCGCCACCGGAAAGTCGCCGTCGGCCACCACGTACGGCGGAGGTAAGATTTCCGACCACCCCGAACTCGAAATTTAGCTCCCGACGTGTCTACGGACTCGTTTTTAAGTGTAGAATTCATTTTTAGGGCTATTTTTCCAATATGGAAGCCGTACTAAAAATTTTATATATTATATCACTTTGTAGATTTAAATTAGGACGGCGATAATTATATTTGGAATCGAGAGAACCCGAAAGCGTGTGATTTTGTGAATCGATAATCGGTGAGTGTTATTCAAAATATTTTGGATATAATGTTTTAAAGTTTATGTTATGATATGTGATAGTTTGATTTTGAAATAAATGAAATTATATGAAAAATATTTTGCATGGACTATAAATGATTATATGAGATGTGGATTTCTTAAATTTGAAAAGTTTATACGAGATAAGTATTTATGGTGAAAAATTATTTGATGGAAATATATATTGAACATATGGTATGCTTGGTAGATCTTACAGTTATTTCCGGTTGAGGTTGAGTACCCGAAGCGTGCATTGGCAGTGTTGGGAGTGTCTGTCACTAACAGCGGGAGGAAACCCGCAGGGGGAATTGTATCGAGTTAATTGTTCAGTTTAGTGTGTCGCCTAATGCACGTATAGGGTATATTATTAGCTAGCTTCCACCTGAGCGAGGAAAAATGCCGCTCCGTAGCGAGGGAAAAATTCCGCTACGTAATACCGGTTAGATGGTCTGAACGAGGAAAAATTCCGGGAAGGCCGGAGCGAGGCAAAATTCCGCTCCATACCTAGGATACCATATGGTACGGACCATTAGTGGTTGGCTCGTTTTATTCAGAGACTTTTCAAAAATAATAATGCCACCACTATTTATATTTTATGTAGAAAACTAAAATTATATGATAATTTATCGTATCTTTTCGTTTTATAATGGAATTGAATGATATTTACATAAATAAGTTATCCATGCATTTATCTGAAAAATGGTTTTGAGAGAAAAATTGATTTTTCATATTACAGCGATGAGAGGTTTATAAAGTATTTTAAAACTAAGGGAGGAATTTTTATAAAGATATAATGAAAATAAAAACTTACAACACTCACTGAGCTCGTTTAGCTTATACTGTTTTATGTTTTACAAACAAAACCTCCCCAGGGGCAGATGCAGGTACAGGTACAGGTATAGGTACATCAGGCTCAGAGACTCCAGTCCAGAACTAGACAGATTGGGTCGAAAGTGCTTTGTACTGCTGTGATTGTATATATCTTATTTTGGGAAATACTTAATTGTATATGACATAATATATAAGTTTTTTTTATATTTGAACATGTATAAATAAATATAAATGCATGACGTACTGTTTTGTGTTTTAAATTATTTTGAAAATTTATGACATGCTTGTGGTTGCTTGTGAATTAATAAATTAAAGGTCTGAGGCCCAGAAGTTTGGGGAAAAACCAATTGATTTTAGAAGTGTTTAAAGTTTTTACCAAATTCGCAGGGTAGTAATCTTAGAAAAATAGTCGTTATGCTGCCCAAATTTTTACTAAGTCTATTATATAAATGTGTAATTAAAAAAGTTTTCAATAGGGAAAAACGGCTCAGCTTCACGGGAATCTTTCAGTCGGATTAAATATAGGCTGGAGGGTTACCGTGGGGTTGCCGGCAGGCTGCCATCTGTACGAAAATAGAAGTGCAGAAACGGGGTCTGTCATGTTGGTATCAGAGCGGGGTTTTGAAATGAGATCTCATGCTTTAAATTTTAATTGATTAAATTATTTATTTTACTTTATTTTATAAATAAAGCAACCCAAACATGTTTCAGTTATTTTATTTGTCATGCATATGATTTTCAAAATTTCAAATGTTTCACTATCTTGTTTTTATGGAAATCACAGCATTATGCACCGACGAGGTCGTAGGGGTCCTCGTAGAGCCACTGCAGAGGCTCCTGTACCTGAGTTACCGTCCGCCCAAGGGGTAGAGCACGCATCGGGGTCGATAAATGCCCCTATAGATCAGAGCCGTCCGGGACCGTCGGCACCCGTAGAACCAGCCGGCGGGGGTTTTAATGCAGAACAGGTCGCTCAGATACTAATGGCGGCAGTGCGTCAACCGCGGGAGGCCCTCGAAGAACCGAAACGCTCGATAGAACGTGCTTGTAAGTTGGGAGCAAAGCCATTTGACGGAAGTGGCAACCCAGAGAGTGCCTTGGCATGGTTGGATCGGATTACAGACATTTACAGAGTAATGGGATGTACCGATGAGCAACGAGTTCTGTTCTCCTCTTTCCTCTTAGAAGACAGAGCAAAGGATTGGTGGAAAGCCTTGGAGAGGCGACATCCGGAAGGAGTGACATGGGAGATATTCCAACGAGAGTTTACAGATCGATTTTACCCGAAAAGCTACAAAGATGCCCGAATGGAGGAATTTTTCAGATTGGAGCAGGGCTCGACATCCGTAACCGACTATGAAAAGAAATTTTTCGAATTGGTCCGGATTGTCCCTTTCATTTCAGATGACGAGGAGCAAAGGTGTAAGAGATTTATAGCAGGTCTGAATCCCAGCCTCAGAGTTCATTTGTCATGGGTTCCTCAGACGCATTATGGAGAGCTGGTGGAGGCTGCATTTAAAGTAGAAAAAAATGTAACAGCCGCATCTCAACAGGGAAAACCAGAAGGCAAACGTAGCGGATCCAATCTACCACAGAAAGTGCCTAGCAAGTTTGTCAGAAGACAGAGTGAGTCCAGATGGGTTAGTGGTAGGAAAATGAGCCAAGGAGCATCATCTAGTCAGGGATCAACTAGACCACCGGCAATGCCTGGAGACTTTCGTTGGTATAATACCAGGAATTTGATACCAGAGTGCAGTACATGTGGGAAGAGACATCCGGGCGAGTGTCGGATGAGGAGTTCTAGCACAGCTTGCTTTCATTGCGGACAGGAAGGTCATTTTAGGAGAGAATGTCCACAGCTAATCACCTCAGTCAGTTCAGAGGTTAGACCTTCAACAGCCTCTTCACAAGCCAGTGTGGGCCAGAGACAGGGAGGTAGAGGCTCTCAGACTAGAGGACGTGGCTCTTCAGTTTCGGCTACAGGTGCAGTGGGTAGAGGAGTGTCTTCAGCGGGTCAGCCAGGTAGACCCCGCACCCAGGCTCGAGTGTTTGCTGTCACACAGAAGGAGGCGGACGCCGCTCCAGAAGTTATTACTGGTAAGGTTTCTGTTCTAGATCATGATGCATATGCACTAATAGACCCTGGAGCCACACATTTCTTTGTGTCCGTACCATTTTCAACAAAGGTTAGAGCGGAATTACAGTCCTTAGAGGGTAGTATAGTAGTTTCCATCCCTGCTGGAAATTTCTTATTGGCCGAGAAGGTGATTGTGGATAGTAGAATTATGATAGAAGATAAAGAGTTTCCAGTTGACCTAATTGTATTAGATATTCGGGACTTTGATGTGATATTGGGGATGGATTGGCTATCCAGATATCGAGCCACAGTTGATTGTTATGGGAAGGAAGTTAGATTGGCCAGACTAGGAGAACCAGAGGTAGTATTCCGTGGAATTCGAAAAGTACTTGCCACTAGTATGGTCACCGCCATAATAGCCAGTAGGATGCTTCGTAAAGGATATCAAGGATATTTGGCTTATATGGTTGAACAGAAGAAGGATGAAGTTCGATTAGAAGATATTCCGGTGGTCAGAGAGTTTTCAGAAGTATTCCCGGAGGATCTCCCAGGTTTGCCACCAGATAGGGAGATAGAATTTGAGATTGATTTGGTTTCGGGAACTGAACCAATCTCGATTACTCCATACAGGATGGCGCCAGCTGAGTTGAAAGAACTGAAGGTACAGATGGAAGAGTTATTGGAAAAAGGTTTTGTAAGGCCTAGTCATTCGCCATGGGGGGCTCCAGTTTTGTTTATGAAAAAGAAAGACGGAAGCTTACGACTGTGTATTGATTATAGACAGCTGAATAGGGTGACAATACGGAATCAATATCCGCTCCCGAGGATTGATGATTTATTTGACCAGTTACAGGGATCCAGGGTGTATTCGAAGATTGATTTGAGATCGGGTTATCATCAACTGAAGGTTCGGAAGGGAGATGTTTCGAAGACTGCATTCAGAACTCGGTATGGGCATTATGAATTTCTAGTTATGCCATTTGGGTTGACAAACGCCCCAGCCGCGTTCATGGACCTAATGAATAGGGTCTTCCGAGCTTATTTGGATAGGTTCGTGATTGTGTTTATTGATGATATTCTGGTATATTCAGGCAGTCATGAAGAGCATGCGGAACATCTTAGGATTGTGTTGCAGACCCTGAGAGAGCACCAGTTGTATGCGAAATTCAGTAAGTGCCAATTTTGGTTGGATAGAGTTGCTTTCCTAGGTCATGTCATTTCAGCTGAAGGGCTTAGTGTGGATCCCCAAAAGATTGAAGCTATCACGAATTGGAGACCACCCACAAATGTGACTGAAGTTAGGAGTTTTCTCGGGTTGGCAAGCTATTATAGAAAGTTCGTTGAGGGTTTTTCCAAGATAGCAACCCCATTAACTAGACTGACGAGAAAGGAAGAAAAGTTCGAGTGGTTAGAAGCTTGCCAGCAAAGCTTTGATGAATTGAAGAGAAGATTAACGTCAACTCCTGTTTTGACACTACCAACAGGAACAGATGGATTCACGGTATATAGTGATGCCTCGAGACAGGGTTTAGGTTGTGTGTTGATGCAAAACGAAAAAGTTGTAGCTTATACTTCTAGACAGCTAAAGAAGCACGAGCAAAACTACCCTACCCATGATTTAGAGTTGGCAGCAGTTGTATTTGCATTGCGGATTTGGAGGCATTACTTATATGGTGTTCCTTGTCGGATCTTTACAGATCATAAGAGTCTACAATACCTACTCACTCAAAAGGAATTGAATATGAGGCAAAGGAGGTGGCTAGAGCTAATTAAAGATTATGATTGTACGATAGAGTACCACCTCGGAAAAGCCAATGTAGTGGCTAATGCTTTGAGCAGGAGACCTACGAGCTCCCTAGCACTATTGAAGACTGTGTATCTTCCGATTTTGGTGGAATTAAGATCGTTGAGAGTAAAATTAAATGTAGCAGACTCCGGAGCATTGTTAGCTACTTTCCATGTTCGTCCCATTTTGGTGGATCAGATAAAAGAATTGCAAAAACAGGATCCTCAGTTGGTCAAATTAAAGAAAGAAATCGAAGATGGAAAGAGAATAGATTTCGTTATCAGGGAAGATGGTACAATAATGATGGGACAGCGCTTATGTGTACCGGATGTAGAGGATCTGAAGAAGGAAATCATGGAAGAAGCTCATTCCTCAGCATACGCCATGCATCCGGGTAGCACGAAGATGTACCATACCCTAAAAGAACATTACTGGTGGAAAGGGATGAAGAAAGAAATAGCAGCTTTTGTATCCCAATGCTTCACCTGTCAACAAGTCAAGACAGAGCACCAGAAACCGGCAGGACTGTTGCAACCTCTCTCTATTCCTGAGTGGAAATGGGAGAAGATCACCATGGACTTTGTAGTAGGGCTTCCGCGCAGTCAGAGGGGGCATGATGCGATATGGGTGATAGTTGATAGATTAACGAAATCCGCCTATTTTCTGCCTATCCGGAGTGATTACCCCCTTAACAGATTAGCGCAGCTCTACATTGCTGAGATATTAAGACTTCATGGTACGCCGGTTTCTATCGTTTCAGATCGTGATCCTAGATTCACATCTAAGTTCTGGCCCAGTTTACAGAAAGCATTAGGAACTCGGCTAAATTTCAGCACAGCCTTTCACCCGCAAACGGATGGTCAGTCAGAGAGGACGATCCAGACACTTGAAGATATGCTCAGGTCATGTGTTCTGGAATTCAAGGGTAGTTGGGATATACACCTACCACTTATGGAGTTCGCTTATAATAACAGTTACCAGACCAGTATAGGTATGGCCCCATATGAGGCACTTTATGGAAGAAAGTGCAGGACTCCAGTGTGTTGGGATGAGGTAGGTGAGAGGAAATTGATAGGTCCTGAGCTTGTTCAGATCACTACAGATAAAGTTAAAGTTATAAGGGACCGACTCAAGATAGCAGGCGATCGGCAAAAGAGTTATGCAGACAATCGCCGTAGAGATCTCGAATTCGAGATTGGAGATAAAGTATTCCTCAAGATATCTCCCTTTAAAGGCGTACTTAGATTTGGAAAACGTGGTAAGCTGAGTCCGCGCTATATTGGACCGTATGAGATTATTGACAGAGTAGGATTAGTAGCGTATAGGTTGAAGCTGCCACCACAGTTGGATAAAATTCATGATGTGTTTCATGTGTCCATGCTTCGAAAATATATCCCCGATCCCTCTCATATACTTAGAGAGCAACCTGTGGAGCTGAGGGAAAACTTAGCTTATGAAGAGGAACCGGTTCAGATTTTAGATCGCAGAGAACAGGTTCTACGTAGTAAAGTCATTCCTTTAGTAAAGATATTGTGGAGGAATCACGATATAGAGGAGGCCACATGGGAGCATGAGGATCAAATGAAACATAAATATCCCCAATTATTTCAGTAGACATCGATGAGTTATATAAATTTCGAGGACGAAATTTCTTTAAGGGGGGAAGAAATTGTAATATGTCATCCCTATTTTAGTATTATATACGTATTGTACACGTATGTCTCATTTATGGAATAAAATAATAATTTAGAGTGCCCAAATATAAAATTGGATTATGATGAAATTTATGGATGCGATTTCGAGCTCAAGAAATGGTAAAATAATTGATTTAGAGGTATGAAAATAGTATGAAAAGAAATATTGAAGAAAAGGGTGAAATTGAAAAATGTTATAAAAATTGGGCAATAGTGCAAGGACTAAAACGTTATGTTTTTAAAAGTTTAGGTTAAAATCGTAATGTTTACAAAGTTGAGGGGGCAAATTGCAATTCGGCCGGATTATATCATCATCTTCTTCCTTCGGCCGACTCACTCCTTTCTCTCTCCTCGGATTTCCAGAAATTTTCAGTTTCGCGAGCCCAACTTCAATCTCTCGTTCCGACCTCATCCGAGCTCCGTTTTGGCCGATCTTGGTACCGTTGGAAAGCTTGTGCGACGTAGATTCTATAGGTACCAATTTTATCAATTTTTATCACCGTTTAGGTCTTCGTTTCAGTAGATGAAGTAAGGCGGTTAACCAACTTTTATTTTTGTAGATTCCGGCCAAAAGAAGCAATTCCGACGCCGAACGACCTCGTTTTCGTGATTAGTGTGTCGAGGACAACAAAACCCATCTAACCATACCTCCCACCACCGAGGTCGCCGGAATCCGCCACCGGAAAGTCGCCGTCGGCCACCACGTACGGCGGAGGTAAGATTTCCGACCACCCCGAACTCGAAATTTAGCTCCCGACGTGTCTACGGACTCGTTTTTAAGTGTAGAATTCATTTTTAGGGCTATTTTTCCAATATGGAAGCCGTACTAAAAATTTTATATATTATATCACTTTGTAGATTTAAATTAGGACGGCGATAATTATATTTGGAATCGAGAGAACCCGAAAGCGTGTGATTTTGTGAATCGATAATCGGTGAGTGTTATTCAAAATATTTTGGATATAATGTTTTAAAGTTTATGTTATGATATGTGATAGTTTGATTTTGAAATAAATGAAATTATATGAAAAATATTTTGCATGGACTATAAATGATTATATGAGATGTGGATTTCTTAAATTTGAAAAGTTTATACGAGATAAGTATTTATGGTGAAAAATTATTTGATGGAAATATATATTGAACATATGGTATGCTTGGTAGATCTTACAGTTATTTCCGGTTGAGGTTGAGTACCCGAAGCGTGCATTGGCAGTGTTGGGAGTGTCTGTCACTAACAGCGGGAGGAAACCCGCAGGGGGAATTGTATCGAGTTAATTGTTCAGTTTAGTGTGTCGCCTAATGCACGTATAGGGTATATTATTAGCTAGCTTCCACCTGAGCGAGGAAAAATGCCGCTCCGTAGCGAGGGAAAAATTCCGCTACGTAATACCGGTTAGATGGTCTGAACGAGGAAAAATTCCAGGAAGGCCGGAGCGAGGCAAAATTCCGCTCCATACCTAGGATACCATATGGTACGGACCATTAGTGGTTGGCTCGTTTTATTCAGAGACTTTTCAAAAATAATAATGCCACCACTATTTATATTTTATGTAGAAAACTAAAATTATATGATAATTTATCGTATCTTTTCGTTTTATAATGGAATTGAATGATATTTACATAAATAAGTTATCCATGCATTTATCTGAAAAATGGTTTTGAGAGAAAAATTGATTTTTCATATTACAGCGATGAGAGGTTTATAAAGTATTTTAAAACTAAGGGAGGAATTTTTATAAAGATATAATGAAAATAAAAACTTACAACACTCACTGAGCTCGTTTAGCTTATACTGTTTTATGTTTTACAAACAAAACCTCCCCAGGGGCAGATGCAGGTACAGGTACAGGTATAGGTACATCAGGCTCAGAGACTCCAGTCCAGAACTAGACAGATTGGGTCGAAAGTGCTTTGTACTGCTGTGATTGTATAT
The DNA here is from genome assembly GCA_022984855.1 of Dimocarpus longan. Lineage (NCBI taxonomy): Eukaryota > Viridiplantae > Streptophyta > Magnoliopsida > Sapindales > Sapindaceae > Dimocarpus > Dimocarpus longan. The sequence goes on from CM041013.1 coordinate 10,133,756, forward strand.
ATCTTATTTTGGGAAATACTTAATTGTATATGACATAATATATAAGTTTTTTTTATATTTGAACATGTATAAATAAATATAAATGCATGACGTACTGTTTTGTGTTTTAAATTATTTTGAAAATTTATGACATGCTTGTGGTTGCTTGTGAATTAATAAATTAAAGGTCTGAGGCCCAGAAGTTTGGGGAAAAACCAATTGATTTTAGAAGTGTTTAAAGTTTTTACCAAATTCGCAGGGTAGTAATCTTAGAAAAATAGTCGTTATGCTGCCCAAATTTTTACTAAGTCTATTATATAAATATGTAATTAAAAAAGTTTTCAATAAGGAAAAACGGCTTAGCTTCACGGGAATCTTTCAGTCGGATTAAATATAGGCTGGAGGGTTACCGTGGGATTGCCGGCAGGCTGCCATCTGTACGGAAATAGAAGTGCAGAAACGGGGTCTGTCACTACACCTCTAACAAACTCTAACAGAATTGGCTTCTTCTCAATTCTTCTAGGCTGACCATTTCTCCTTTTGATTCAGTGAATTATGATGCACAGTATTAACTTGTGAAACGGTTGAGAATGATCTTGAATTTATACGTTAAAAGGGTGAATATTTCAATTGATTAAAGTAACTGAATATTGATAGCGTGTTGGTAATAATCTCTAATTGTGGATGTTTTCTTGACCTACATTGGGTATTATCTTAGGATTTGTTTTTAATTCTAAAAAAGTGATCATATAGTCATCTGTCCATCTTACATGATAGGAAGGGGTCCAACTATAGTATTTAAGACTTAAGATTAACACGTGACATTAAGATTGCAAAGTTACATATAGTCATTATATAACTAAAGTTGTTCTCTTCGTGAAATCGCTTACTATGTATGAAGAACAACAATAATCCTATGTTCACCCAAAAAAAAGTATAGCTTTAGGGGCTTTGATTGCCTTCTTCAAATGGCCTTAACATATCTCACACATGGAATGAAGTTCACAACTGCAATGTACGATTGAGAAGAGGTTTAAATTACTTCTAACTAGGAAGACCTTTCAAATTTGCTTCTTTATATACATGAGCTATCCATGTGGCGACATGATATATGAATGAACACTAAGATCTACAAAATGGAAATAATGTTTTCTTTAACACTAAAATGAAAACCCACGAACAATTGTAAATTGATTTAAACATGTAATCATCGAGAAGTGCAATGTATTTTAAATTGACACAACATGCTGGTAGGTCATATTTCTAGCTCTTTCAATTAAACTAGATAGTCTACACACAAGAGCGAACCCAACTTAAGTCTAATGGTAACTAACACTTAATATCAAATAGGATTATTGTTGTTCTTCATACATAGTAAGCGATTTCACGAAGAGAACAACTTTAGTTATACAATGACTATATGTAACTTTGCAATATTAATGTCACGTGTCAACCTTAAGTCTTAAATACTATAGTTGGGTCTTTTCCTATCAACTTAAGTTTATGGGTTTAATGGTAACAAATATGTTAGACGGTAGAGGATGTTTAACATGTGTCTGTCATCTATCACGTGTCCATGTTATACGTGAGGGAGCATGTCACGTGTCAACTTCAAGTCTTAAATATTACAGTTGAGCCATTTTCTATCAACTTAAACTTTTGGGTCTAATGGTAATTAACGTGATATCAGAGTTTTGGAGGTCTTTGGTTCAAACCCTCTCTTCTCTCTTTATCTGAAAATCATCTCGTTACACATGTTATACGATAGGAGGCATGAAGCATGTGTCCGTCATCTGTCATCTGTCCACCTTACACGTGAGGAGATATATCACGTGTCAACCTCAAATCTTAAATACTATACTATAGTTTGATCATTTCCTATCAGTTTAATATTTTGGGTCTAATGGTACCTAACACTTAATGTCAAATAGGGTTGAAACATAAATAGAGTGTTGCCGAAACAAAATTAATGAAGCGGTGAGAGAAGCTATTCAATATTTTGAAGCTTTACATCATTTCAAAGACTGTTAATCCAACTGGAAACACTCGAGCCCGAGAAACAGTTGTTAGTGGTAACACAGCAAACCTAGTTATTTTCAACGATATTTTAAAACTGCTCGTATGACTTTTTCATTTTCCTAAACCGTCCCCATACAAATATGACCCACCAGCATGTTGCGTCAATTTAAAATATATTGCACTTCTCGATGATTACATGCTTAAATCGATTTACAATTGTTCGTGGGTTTTCATTTTAGCGTCAAAGAAAACATTATTTCCATTTTGTAGATCTTACTGTTCATTCATATATCATGTGGCCGCATGGATAGCTCATATATATAAAGAAGCAAATTTGAAAGGTCTTCCTAGTTAGAAGTAAGTCAAACTTAGTAGACCAAAACAACAGTTATTGTGTTAGTTCATGGAGAAAATATATTCTTGCATTTTAAGGGCGCTTTCATAAGCTTGAAAGTTCATATGGTTGTGTTGCCTTCATGATGCATTACGGTTTCAATATAAGATACAAAAGACCTATAACTAGCCAATCTAAAATTAGAATATATCTTGTCGATACAAAATAAAATATTAATTCTTTGACAATATCAGATCATATAAGCTCAGTACGATTAATAATACTTTTGTAGGTCATTTTTTATTGTTCATAGATGATGTCAAATCAAAAAAATTTAATGATCGATAATTTCATTGTAATGAACATATCAAGGAGGTCAATACAGTTTTGACGGAGAAGATGATCTCCACCAAATTCCAATGAGATTAATTGTAGAAGAAGTATTCAGAATTTTAGTATGTAGTATCCTACACGTGCCTATATATCGATCACTTTTGCTCATGACCATGCTAACAACTCAATAGCTAAAACCCAATCAACTTTATAAACGAATGAAACCATATACTTCAGTTATTAGGCCAATATCTAGGTTTTGCTTTTCATGTCAATTTCTATAATATGTAAATCCATTTCAGGTACAGGTAACTTAAAATGGACCATAAAAAAATACTCCACATTACTACTGGATAAAAGTGTCGTACCAAATTGTTAATTCTTTACATGAGCAAAAGGTGCTCCAAAGGACAAGTGAAATTAAGGAAGCTTATTCTGCATGCCTAATAAAGCTCACCCTTCCTATTGTGGATTAGAGGTTACTAAGATGTGCAAAATCCACATTAGATATCAACAATAAGTATTCTTTTCTCGATATCTATATATAGCAAACTCACTTAATTGTTTTCTCTCCTACACGTGCCAAACTATATTGGGTGGCATGTTGAATACGCATGACAACTCAGAGGAATTAATGAAACTCCAAAACCTCTTCACAGATGCAAGTGAATGATAACACAATGGCGCGTATTATCATATTCTTTTCAACTCTTGCACCTCGACTCACGCACAATAACACAATGATTTACGTTGATAACTCCCTCTATCTTCTTAATCTTTTACAAAATCCGAAGTCGTCTCCTTGACTCACGCACAAGTGACATAAACTCTCCTCCCTCCTTGACACCCCAAGAAAGTAAGGCTGCAAGATGATCAAACCAATTAAGGTTTATGAACACACACGTAAATATGTAGGCAATCAAAACTAATGTGTTTCATCAAACACAATATGTGAACTTAGATATATATAATGCAAACTCTCACATAAATAATCTAGATTAAAGAAGAATAACTCGTCTCTCCAAGCTCTCACAAAAGCTTTATTCACATAAGTTTTGGTCCCAAATAACTGAGAGAAATAACTATTTATGGTAGAAAAGTTTAGAGTTTTTAGAAAACTTTCCTTAAACTTATAATCCTAATTGACATCGGACTCAGGGGTAGAAAATAGTGGAGGCTGAGGGGACCCTGGCCCCTCCAGAAATTTGAAAATATATATATATATATATGAGGGGACCCTGGCCCCTCCAGAAATTTGAAAATATATATATATATATATATATGTATAGATATATATATATGTGCATATAAGTGTTTATAGTAATAAATTAAATTTGGATAATTAATTTAAAAGAATATAGTCTTGTAAAATTTAGCACTTTTCTGATGAAATAAGTATTTTAAGATATGAATTTTATTTTAATGTCAACTTAATATTTTTATGTTTTGTTTCTCACATTTAAGTAAATTAAAAAAATATCCATTTAAATATTATTAGTTCCCACTTTTTATCGAGAGACACTCATCTTCCTTTGTATTAACAACTAAGCAATTGATTTTGATTGAAATCTTTTGACAATTTCTACCATAATTTCTCTCTTTTTATTTTAACTTTTTTTTTACATGGTTGGTTTTATAGAATTAGTTAAAGGGCTTAAAATTATTTGTGACAGAAAATCATAAAAAAGCTAAATATTCTATTAGGGCTATTATGTATTATTCTAACTTTGATTTTTCATATGAAACTCTAACACAAGTTAGTTTGAGATTTTTATTAATTGTAACTTTTGATTTATGAGATAAATGTATTTTGTTCTCTTATAAAAACTCACATATTTACTTTATTATCATCATATTATATAAGAACTCACATATTTACTTTGTTATCATCATATCCCCTGTCCCCCAAAAACAAAAATTAATCTTTTAGTTCCGCCCCTGATCGCAGTTTGTGTTTTATGAGGAAACTAATAACTTCACTGAAATATTATCGAAATTGGTTTGTTCTTAGAGGAAACTAAGAAAATGGTACTTGTTTTCTTTGGATATGAAGGATTATATAATTGTATTCCAATAAAATAAATAAAGAATCTGTTTTTTTAAAAGGGATAAGTACAAAAATAACACATTAAATTAATTATTTAATATTTATGTCCTTTTTCAAAAAATATAACAATTGAATCTTAAATCATATATAAAAATATCAAAATATCCTTACAATTAATAAATGTAACAATTGAGTCCTTTTTTAAAAAATGTAGTATTTTCACTAATTTTATCAAGGGTATTTGTGTAAAAAAAAAATAAGGCTTGGAACTCAATTGTTAATTTTATTAAAGTAGAATAAGATTGTTAATCAAATATTTTAAAAATGTCATCTAATGACATTTTCTCTTTTTAAAAATATTAATTGGAAGAAGATTGCCCGACTTTCTCCTGCAAATTCTACAATTTCACTCAAATTTAAGAGCTTTTAATTTCTTCCAAACAAGATATACCCAAAAATTGTCTTTATATATATAAATGGCCTTTATTAATCCAGTATATGCAACCACTCTTGCAATAAAATTAAGAAAAACGAATTCTATAATGCGCAACACTGCTTTTTTTCATGCAATGACACAACTGAGACGCACAAAAAAATCAGTCACCGTGCTCAAAATTAGTGACTCTTTGGTGGTAGACCGCAAATGTAATCAAAGATCATGTTCCAGAATTTTACAAAAATTTGTTGGCTTCACATGAGCTCCCTATTTCAGATTTTTTTAAAACCGGCCACCTCCTCCCAAATCTGAATTCAAATTTCATGATTCGCATTACCAAAGCTAAAGAAGCTATTTCAATGGATCGATATCATCCAATTATGTTGAGTAATTTTATTTTTAAAACTATCACCAAGATTCTTGCCACAAGGCAGGGTTCTTTTACAGCTTCTATTATGTCAGAAAATCAGTTTGGGTTTATCAAAGGCCGTCATATTCATGACTTTATAGCTTTGGCTTCGGACAGGGTTGTCTCAATAAGAAGTGTTATGAGGGTAATATATATGGCTTTGAAGATTGACATTCGCAAAGCTTTCAATACCATATATCATTTGGGATTTCTTGCTTGAGGTTCTTCGGGGTTTTGGATTCGCAAAGGCTTTCATTGGATGAGTAAAAACCATTCTTTATTCGGCTAGAATCTCCATCCTTTTTTATGGTACTCCTCATGGTTATTTCCGCTGCTCTATGGAGTTTGACAGGGGATCTTCTTTCTCCTCTCCTTTTTCGCTTGTAAACAAACTTTTGAGTCGCATGATTACTTTCAAGATTTTATCTGAAGAGCTACAGCTCTATTAGAGGAATGATGGCTCCTTCCCATCTTTTTTATGCGGCTGACATTATTATATTTTCCCGTGCAACAGCTGCAAATTGCAACACACTGAAGGAGATTTTCTTGAAGTATACTGCTATCTCAGGACAAATATATAGTTAACCTAGGCAAAATCTCTCGTCAAAACAGGATAATAAATCAACTCCACATGCGTCTCGGCTGTCTCCCGTTTATCTTGGTGCTCCATTTTTTTTTTTTTTTGGTTTTTGGTAAGCCTCGTCGTATTCATTTTCAACCTATGGCGGATAAAAATCCTTTCTAAATTCTCGCGTTGGAAAGGGAATACGTTTTCTACTCTTATTAACGGGAAGATTTCGAGTTCTTTTAATCACACTTTCATGGTTTTCCAATAGCCACTTTCCATTCTCTGTAAGCTGGAGACTCATATTAAAAAATTCTCGGGAGACATTTTGAAGAAAATGTTTGTTACAGTGTCCTTGCTGTTCCGTTTTACCTGGAATTTTAGGACGAGTTCTTCAACGTTTTTTTGGTTCCTTAGGCGGAGATATATTAAATGAGATGGTACGTTAAGAGGATCTTATGTTGCTTCGTCAATATGGGCTGGTTTGAAGCTTCACTACACAAATGAGTGGCGGCTGCCAGATCTGTTATTAGATAACTTCAGGAATATTGTGCAGGAGGACAGACTTGTTTGGTGCAAATCAGTCCATGGTACGGTTACCTCTAAGTTGTTCAAACATTCTTCTCCGAAAGTCTCTTGGAGTTGGAGCTAATGGATTTGGGCTCCTTTCATTCCTTTAGGCAGTGTTTGGTGCATGGGATTTGAGATGGGTTTAAGATTGAAAATATCTCCAACTCTTAATTTCCATGTTTGGCCTGACCAGTTTGAGAATATAATCACAATCCCATCTTACTTGAATCCCAATCTCCTGGGATTGTTGAATCTCACACTTCCCCTTGTCATTCAATAGAAATGGATTCAATGGAATGAATTTTTGTCTCTCTCTCTCCTCATGAATTATTCCTCTACTAACCCCAATTATTTCTCATCAGCTTCTTCCACTAACCCTATTGTTCTTCATTTACAACTCAACCGGTTAACATTTTTTCATATACACACCTACTAAATTGAGGGAAAAAAAATAGTCTCTTCGCTCTATAATATAAGCTATGTTATATAATAAGATATTTAAATTAATTTTATTCCAATCCAAATCCAACCTATATTTTACTATTTAAAATTAATCCTTGTAATTAAATTTTAAAAAAAATATATTTTTTCTTTTTTTTTTCATATTTTTCATAAAATTAATTTTAAGTATATAATAAAGTATTAAAATTAATTTTATTCTAATCAAATCTCAACCTACACTAAACACAATATGGAATATTTTTAATTCAATCCTAAATTACATGGGACAGTGATTTATCATTCAAATTCAATCCAATCCAATTCATTTAACTCCAATCCAATCCATTTCATTCAAATCTCGCGTGTCAAATGGAGCCTTAAGGAAATCAATGTTGATTTGGAGGGTTATCAATGGCAGGTTACCTATGCCAAACCAGCTTCGAGGAGTTTGTATGGTTAATTTCAGGCTATTCTTCTTCACGGATGTAATTAGGATTCTATATTCGGTTGGGCTAGAATAAATTTTTTAAAGAAACTCCAACAATATAAAAATATTTTATAATTTAAAAACTATATGTATACCTAATTAAAGAAGATATAATAAGTTTTACATCTCAAAATTTAGATTATAAATAAATATGTTAACAAAAATAAAAAGACTAAACAAATATTTAAATAATAAAATTTGTCAAATATGAATTATAGTTAATGTTATGACATCAACAATCTTTCATTAAACATAAATAATTTATATTTTGATAATTATAATTCATAATTACTACCATATTCCAAATTGAATGACATATAAAAGAAACACTAACGATATTAAATTTAAATAATATATTATACTACTTATAAAAAAATAAAATAAAATATGAAAAATATAAGTAAAATTTCACATTGAATATATGAAACAAAGTTATTATATATGAATATTTGAATAGAAATATAAATGTAAATAAAAAAATACATACAATAGGTTTGAAATAAAAATGTAATTTTTTTATATCACAAGATTTAATAAACAAAATATATATAAATATTTATAAAATTTAAAATAAATATAATATAAAAATATTTTTAGGTACCCTCCATCCGTGTCCTTTTTGTTTGCGAGAAGCGGAAAGTATTGACTATATTTTCACTAGTTGCGAGTTTGCCAAACAGGTTTGGACTAAGCTTTTTCAAGTCTTTTGAGATATCCTTGGATCTTTCATGTGGCTTTTCTTACTTTTTTTTCTTTTTCAAACAATGCAGGTCTCCGGAAGCAAATACATTACGTCCATCTGGCGTCTGTCTTGCGTTTATATCCACGATCTGGTCTGTTTGGAAGTCAAGAAATGATGTAGTTTTCAACAATATCAGAGCCTCAATTGATTCCTCTTATGCATCCATTATGGGGTGTTTGCAAAGCATCAACAACGACTTTGAAACTGGTCCTATGTTTTACTCTCAACTGGAGCTTTTGCTTTTGGCTGTCGCTTCCTTGCAGACCTGCTAAGACTTGTGGCTGTTCGAGTCAGGTGGGAAACTTCTCTTCCAAGTTGGGTTATAGTGAACATTGATGGTAGCTCAAAACGTCAGCCAGGTATGGTTTCGGCGGGTTGTATATTCAGAAACTCGCATGGCTTTGTGCTGGGTAACGTTTTACGTCTCGTTTTGGAGATAGTTTGCTTTTGAGGCAGAATTAATGGGTGCCATTCTTGCCATTGAGGCTGCAGTTGGAAAAATTTATGGTTGGTATCTGATTCTTCTTATGTGGTTCAGTTTCTTTCTAATCGTTCTACTGGGATCCCTTCGAATCATTATAGTCGCTGATTAAAAGCTTTGCATCTTATCTCTTCAATGAATTTCTGAATGTCCCATATTTAAAGAGAAGGAAATCAGGCTGCAGACTATCTCACTTTTCGCTCCACGGAGGTTTTTGTTTGGTGATTAACAATTGTTTCTAAAGATTTTCGTGACGCTGGCTATTATCGTTTTAGATAGTTTCTTTTGTAAAGTCTTGTACTGATTTTCCCCTTTGGAGTTTTTCTCCCTTTGAGTTTTGCTCCTACGAGGTTTTAATTAGGCAAAACTACAGGCTTCTATCTCTGGCTTTTTGGAAAAAATCTTTCATAAAATTATCTATATTAGACCAATAAAAAGAGTAGGAGAAAAATACAATATCAATGGAAAGAGAGAGAAAATGAAATGATATTACTTCAACGGACTGTTACATTACACCGTGGAACAGTTTATGGAAGATTTTCTTCTGTTTTTGATAGAATATTATTATTTATTATTATGTTTGCTGCTTTTTCTTTTTCTTTTCTCTTATTTTTTTAATATATTTTGCATTAGGGGCTGCTTGACCTGCTTTTCAGGGGTGCTACCCTGGTTGGATGTCTCTTTTTTAACTTTCTCTTTCCCTTCCACTAATTTCTATATTATAATAATAGTAATAATAATGTGTTGCAAAGTTTTAAGATAAAATAGGGAATCGTGTTCATGCATCCTCACTGCATCTCCCAAATAAGGTCATATATATAAATATATATATACATATATATCACATTTTGACTGGCAATACTCATAAGGCACTTGAAAAATTTTGGGTAGATGATATATTTCTTTTCACATTTGTGTTACTTCGTTGCATGTTTTTCAAGCCATAATTTTAAAGCATATTGAACTGATGCCACGCCATTTCCCTCCTTTATAAACATCTATAAGGTGAAATTAAGTAGATGAGTGGAGATATCAATTGTCTGGTTTAACAATAATTAAAGGTCTCATTCATTTTTCGATACCATGTCAAAGTTCCGCTTACGTGGTCGCCTAAAACTACCACGGCTACAAATTCAATTCCTTCTATCAACTATTAAATTCATCTATTTTGGCAAACATCTAATACATAATAAGATAACACACAAGCTTCACATTTAACTTTATTACATTCAACATATATTAACCAATAAATCACAGTGTCCAAGTAAGAATTTTAAAAGCGAAATTTGGTCCATAATTCAAATATATAATTGTTCAGCTGAAAATAAGTGAGACTCCGAAATTTATATTTTCCTGTATATTTAGATTGTATATATACAACAGCTGTTCTTTGATGATATTGTAAAATTAGCTCATTCTAATTTCAACAATAAAATAAAATAAGGCTCATTCTAAAAACAGTAAATGATATGGTAGCTAATATCAATAATAATAATAATAATAATATGGTAGCTTTGAAACATAATTTTGGATCAGGGACCATTTTCACATGATTTAGTGATGTTAACAATCTTGAAGAATCCGGTTATCAAATAAGAAAAGATCCGATGTGCCTAATGCAATGAAATAACGTTTTTGTAGCTTGAAAACGTATGTGATAGGATACCCATGCCTCACAGTATGACCATGATGTGCCACGGCCAGGGCTGAAGCCTTTTACCCCCTAGTAAGACTAATTGTAAAGTCCGAATCCAAATAAACACAGCTAAAAAATTAAATTCAAATAAAATCAATAAAAAAAATAAAGTCATATTTAAGTGCAAGCTTAAATATTGTAAGTTATTGGTGTTGGTTTTCATAGACCGCTTAAAATTTTTTATGTCCCCATTGTTTATATATGTATATATATACATATATATTTATATATATATAAGCCATTTTCTTTAAAAGTACGACATGTTTATCATGCAAAAGACATGATACAGTAGTTTAAGAACGAGACAAAATTTGGTTTAGCTGAGAGAGTGAAATAAGAAAAATCTTTTTACTGAGTTCGTAGACAAATTTTGTCTTTTCTCCAATTGACTTTCTGCTTTATAAATAATCTCATGTAAAACTCTCCCTTAACCACCCAAATTTGTCTCTTTCTTATTGACTACTTCATGTCTTTTGCATGCATGATACACATCTCTTGTAAAGAAAATGGTCCACCGAGTTCGATCCACTATAAATAAATATAATTCACTTCACTATATATTTATGTCCCCCATTTGTTTTTATAAAATACATATATAAACAAACGGGGGGGCATAAAATTTCAAGTATTAAAACCAACATTAATAACTGATAATACTTGGACTCGCACTAAAATAGGACACCCTTTTTTTATTGATTTCTTTTGGACTCACTTTATATGCTGTGTCCATTTGGATTCAGGTCTTACACTAATATAAATCATAATGCAGTTTTCCTAGGGTAACCTGATGAAATTTTCCCTCCACTCTCTAAAATAACAATGAAAAAAAATAAAGATACCTTGATAACAAGAACATTCATTAATGGCTTTCAATTCAACCAACCATGAAAAAAGATGATCAGTATCATAATTAATTTTAACACCTAAAAAATAACAGGTGTACTAAGAATTGCGAGAGCGGACGGTTAAGAAAAGACTAAGTTCAATATCTTAATCAGTGCAATACCACATGTAAACTGTCTTCCCTATTCATTATTTTACCTCCTCACCCTATAATAATACCTTTGGTGAATGATATATCTAACCGCACCAAGGAACCAAGAGTTCCTCCAAGCTTGAAGCATACAAGACCCCATTAACTGTCAAGATGGCAGTCCAATTCAACGTTCCATGTCCCAAGTCAGCATCAGTTGGAACTCAACGAATGTGTTTAATCCTAGGAGTTTGTCAATTTAACACTCTCTCATCTAATAGAGAGTACAATTACCTGAAATAAAGTGAAGAAGTAGCATTTGATCTCCTCGAACAAATGGTAGCTTTGTTGTTTAATGCAGAAGATCCTGCATATGAATCACAGCAAAATACAATGCTTGACATTCTTCAGATCATTATGCTTAAAAGCGCCTGAACGTTGAAGCACCAATATCAGTTCTTTGCTTAACTGATGGATTCTATGGACTAAATTGGATAAGTGAAAGTGGTAATGTCAATGGCAATGTCAATGATAAGCAACTCTAGTTAGAACATGATCGATGGAGTGATTTGCTAGCTCTTTTGTACCATAAACTTGTGCGCCATGAAATGAAACTCACAATTTCCTTTAGATGTCATGTTAGGTAATGAAATGTAATTAACCTTGCTTTAAAAAGTCAGATCACCTTCCAATGACATGTTAAGCAATGTAATGTAATTGAACCTAAGAGAGAAAAATTGGCACTAGAAAAAGATGTTCACTTGAATAAGCAACCTAATGTTGATGTGAGAAATGGTCAATGCGGTGGTTAGGCCCAAATTTTCCAAAGTAACTGCAGACAAATGCACAATTTCTACAAATGGTAATAACATCCAAGCCCCTATAAGTTTATCCAGGCATTAACACATGCTACTGATAAATGCATGACACAGATAATTTGCATAACATGACAAATGGTATGTTCATGATACCACTATGTGCATTCTTCCACATGAAAAAAGATGCTAATGCTGATGCTGACAATGAAATGGATGCATGCAACAGCTGCAAGATGCATCCTATCATGTAGTAGAATTTGCCCGAGCATAAGGAACAGATTACATCCCCTTCAAGCTACTGGTAGGTCATAGCAGGTGGTGCTCCATTTGCTGCAGGAGAAGCAATAGGGTGGCCACCATCCTTCCTTTTTCCAAATGGATTCTTCGAATATGTACTTCAAAGTCAAGTAAAACAAATACACCTTCATGTCCACAGAACAAACAAAATAAAATAAAAAAAAAAATGCTAGCAAAGGCAATAGGCTTGTTTGATCTTATAAGCAACAGAAATTTCATAACTTTTGGTAAAAGCAATCTGCACAAATATAAACATTTTGCAGCCCATTTCAAGCAAAGAAAGGCTCAGCAGGCAACCCCTATATCACTTAAGTTGTACAGTCATCGAAACAAGCAATCAGCATATGCACACATCAATGTACCATGCACTCACACAAACTACTGACCTTTAAACAACTACTGAGATTCATTAGAAACTATTTAATCTTTATCAACTGTAACGTAAGCATACCAATGCATGCACATAGACACAAAAGTGTATGATAATAAACAAGGGTTTGGAGTCCTAAAGTGCCCAATGGGTTGATTAAATAGGAGTCTTGAGTGTAGAAGTTGGACAGTCGCTTCACCAAGTTGGATGCATGGGTCCTAACAAGTGATCAAAACCAAACTGAGGTACCACCATGTGTGGACTGGAGTTTTCAAATAAGAGGTTGGTACTGCCTCCTCCAATTCAGAGGAAAATTGTTACTTTCCAAACTCCCACATAGGGTGGCATGTCTTGGACATACAACTAGGATGATCTATCCATCTAATGAACAAGTATCTAGGGTTAAATATGATGATACTAACCAGAGAGATCAAAGATGTATTCAATTAGTCCGCCAACATTTCAATACTTCTCAAACAACAATTTCAGTACGAAACATGGACACAGAGAGTCATGTTTCAACTGAAAAGGGGGTCATGCAATGTAAATCTCAAAAGTCAACACACAAGAAAACAGCAATGCACATGTGTGTTGGCATTTGTAAACTTGAAAACATACACTAAGCTGTGAGTGTGTGTTTGATTGCTTCCCATGGAAGAATCCTAGACATTAGAACAACCATCAGGGTTGTAGATTTGTAAACATTGAATAAGAAAATATCTACAACGCCAAAAATTGTAACATTTTAAGCAAATGAAGTTGCCCTCTCTAATTGTCCCATAACAGAGTCGGACAAATGTAAGCACTAGCACCAGATTCTCACGATTATAAGCGCCAAGTCTCAAAGAAAAAGAAGACAATGTCCTATTTAATGTGATTTTCAGTTAAAAATCAGTTAGATTGGATCTTCCTAGTTGAGAAAGTTCAGCTTCAGCAGATATTATCATGTCTGCAAGAGCAATTGAGGACAGCAGCTCATCCCCATGGGCTGTAGTCTGAACCTATACCTAACATTTCCATGATCAAAGAAAAGAAAGAAAAGCAAAACAAACATCAACAACAAAAATGCTAAAAGGATATTGTATCCGCATGCCAACAGAGCCAGAACTGGGAATTACAGCACCCTGCAAATTATGGTGCACATTGGTTGCACTATTCACATCCTGCAAGTTGGTTAAACAGGTTTCAAGTATAAATAAATTGATAAGATCTAGAAAGTATACTTAAATCAACTAAATAATTAAATCAAACATCTGTAAAGATGAATCAAAACACCTACTTCAAACTCAATAAAGCAAACAGTATGTCTTTCTTGTCTCAATATCTTCATTTGCTTAAAACCTGGTTGCCTGCACCCAAAGTATAAAATGGATCATAAGATTCTCATCAGGAGAGCACCCCTTTACTCATGCATAGAAATAGAGAGGCACAGAGAATAGTCAGAGCCAAGATGTGCTTACGCGCTAAAAAGGCCTCTCAGCTCTTCCTCATTTATATTCTCTCCAAGATTGCCAATAAATAAAGTATTGCAAGGAAGGTTATCTTTTGTATTCTGTAAAGATTAAAAAAGTTAAAAAATAAAAAGCTATTCTATGAACAGAAGTATTAAGTTAACAAAATGTACAGAGTAATTTAATCTTGCCACAACCTTCAAAGAAAACAGGAAAAACAAAAAAAAGAAAAGAGAAAAAAGAAACTTTCTGAACAGCATTTAGAAACAACGGCATTTCTTACACCAGCAAAGCAAGGGGAAGACCTCAAAAACAAGATCAAAAGATAGTTGCTTCCATAAAAGTGGTAAGAAGCAAATAAATAAACATACAAAACATTCAAAAAGTGTGATCAAAGGAAAAAATGTCAGACTGATTCAAGTACAACTCAAACATCTTTTTAGGCAATCTAAGTATCTAACAACAAAAAACTACTATGGTTTAACATTCTGTCAAAGCTTTGTCTGGTGTGTAAATAAGAGATACAAAAACAGGCAACAATTGCTTATTCCTAATAAATCATGAGCATCAACACAAAAACAGGCAACAATTGCTTATTCCTAATAAATCATGAGCATCACCGCACCATTTACACAACATTACAACTAAAACCTTAATTACAACAAGCATAGTTTGAAAAATCGAACTGATGCACGCATCTCAGCCGCCTCTTGGCCTGAGGTGCCTCAAGGCGAAAAGGCCGCCTCCGGTGCTTGAGGCTGGTTGAGATGGGCAGCCCAAAATTTTCTTTATTTTTCATTTAAAAAAAATGATAAATAAATATATAAAAGGTGTCCAGCAATGTTTAAAGGTTTATGAGGAGTGTCGGAAGAGAAAACACATTGCCAACGACCTTTGAAGGCAAATCGGAGATCAATCTGGCAACATCACCTTAATTTAAAGGTTTTCGATGAGTGCCTGCCAATCTCCAACAATGTCTGAAGCTTTCCATGGATCGCCGGTGTCGGATGTAGGGGCTGCTGAAGGGAGTGGGATGGTGGCAACTGTAGGGATAGGGGCACGGTTTACTGAAGATGATATATATATATATATATATGAAAAATTGTAAATAATCCCCAACTTTTGATAAGATGCCAAATCAGTTCCCCAGGTTTGAAAAATAAACGAAAAAAGCCCTACAATTATATATATGCTATGGACGAATTTTTACTTTAGTTTGTTTTAATTCTTTAATTTTTGTTATCATTTTCGAGATGAGGCAATTGCCTCAACTTGCTGAGGCATGATCACCTTTCACCGCCTCCTGCTTTTTAAAACCTTGATAACAAGTCAAGCAACAAAGTAGATCTATGTGCATGCAAACATAAGGCATGAATAATATCCAGAGCCTTCAAATGATGGTGATAAGGACTCCAATCAAGGACCATATATGAAGACATCTAAGTACTAATTTTGAAATTTCAATACACAGTTTCGCAATCAATTCAATGATAATTAGACACAAAAAAACAAACGCACAAAGGAATTTAATGATAGCCTCCTACATCCAAAATAAAAATCTTAAGCCTGGAAAAATGACCAATCAGATTACCAGATTGCAGCCATCAAATCACATAAAGATCAGTCTCAAAAAGATTATTTGTACCGAACTTGAAACAAAAAACAATAAGCATGTCACAGCTCTCAAATGTACTCATCTGTTACTCTCCCAGAACTTTGAGTTGGAACAATTTATTAAAAAATATAGCACTCTAAAGCATAATTTAGTTGCAGATATCAAGAAGAAAAGTAGACAAGTTACACAACATCAGGAAGACAGGAACTAAAGCATTTTCAAATTGATATGCTAAAGAGTAGTAGGAAACTCCAAAACACCAGACACATGCATTAGAAGTATCTAGAATTTGACCATCACCTGAACAGGTACATAACTGCTGGGAGCTGGCACAGGGGCAGGAGCAGGCATTGGTACTGGAGTTACAGGATAACCAGCATATGGATCATATGGAGGAGGAGCTGGAGCCATATACCTAAAACAAATAAGAAACTGAAAATCAATATAACATAAATTTGGCTGAAACATAGACTAAACAACTTAGAAGAGCATGAATGTGCTCTAAGAATGACCCTAGCCATACAAATCAGGTGAATTATCTGTTGCAGAAGCAAAATTAAAGAGTAAATTTTTTTTTTACCCATGTGGTCCCCAAACAGGAGCTGGAGGATGAAATGGAGATGGAGCTGTATAACCAGTGTGTGAATAGTCACCACCAGTACGCAAACGTTTGCTTTGATCATATGCATTTGAATCTGCCACTATCCCTAGATAATTCAAATCACCAAATTAATGAGTTACAAAATTTAGCAATTCCAAAATAATTATCAATCTCTAAAAGCCATTATATAAACACAAAATTTACACTGTAATTGCCCAAAATAATGCAAATATATAACTCAATAGGCAAATCTCTGATTTCACTGCTATCACCATCCATCATTACAATATAAATTACCCAAACTACCTATAAAAATCACATACCAACAATTTTCCATATATATTTCCTTAGTTCCCACTACTATCTATTCTCTAAAGGCTTCTCTCAAACAATATTATTTTCCTTTCAATAAGCACTTAATATCCTCAACTAAATCAATCATGAAACTACTCAGTCAATTATTACCATATTAATGCATATATTTCTTTAAGTAGTTACAGCACAAAGTTTCCAGATAAAACTTCCATGATATAAAATTGAGTAACGCTACACCATCCAAAAATTTGCCCAAATGATGTAACAAGATTATGTGTAATCATCACATCATTAACACTTCATCCCAAAATTAATTTGATAGCTATAATTCAGCTTGTCACATCATTTGGGCAAAATTTTTTAGTAAATTTCTGAAAAGCTTAGCATTATTCTATAGAACTTTAATTACTTAATACTATTCTTCTCTTTTACCTATATTCACAAAGTAAGCAAACGATTACAAGCAAACAAGTAATGACTCACCTCTCTTAACAAAAAGGTTTTTCTTGGCCATTTCGGTGTGCAACACTGACTTGGTCTCCGCATCAAACACCATTTCCTAGACGACCCAAAACAAACTAAATTTTCAGAAACCAGAACAACAACAAAATCAGCGAATCCAAATCTAAAGAAACCACAAACATAAACCTGAAGGGCATCTTTAGCGGCAACCGCAAGCTGAGCAGTGGAGAAGAGAGCGAAACCCATCGGTTTCTCTCCCTTGTAGTTGACTTGTGACGCCTCATAACCCGGTAGCCATCTCAGTAAATTTTGCAATTCTCTCTCCTTCACGTCGTCAGGCAAGCCCGTTATGAATATCGTCCGAACCTGAAGAAGAACCACAAGATCAGATTTGGAAGAACGAAGGCACGAAATCGGAATCACAAAGAGTCAAGATTGTTTGTTTATTACCTCGTCGTATGTGGGACGGTTGGTGTTATCGTAAGGGACGACGGGGGGAGGAGGAGGAGGCGCTGCGGAGGCTGCGGCTGGAGGCGGCGGAGGGGCTGCTGCCGGCGGCCATTGCTGGTGGTAAGGGTGGATTCCAGCACCGGCCATATCGATGAGTAAACAAACCCTGGATGTTTTTTTTGTGATCTCAGAAGTCGAAGATTTCGTGATAGGTTTTGATTTGTGTCGAATCAAGAATCTTTTATTTTAATTTTGTTTTTGTTTTCCTTTTTTTTATTTACTAATATGCCACTGTAATTATTCAATTTTTCTTTGGGCTGGTTTGGCATTTTGAGGCCTTTTTTTATTATATTTCACTGATGGGGCCGTATTAGAAAATAAAAACTTTTTGTGAAATTAAAAGGTTTGAGTGTATTTCTTAAAAAAAAAAAAAAAAAAAGGAGAGATATGGATTAATTCAATTTACATTTTTAATGAGCATGTGAAAATGAGTTTCTCAAAATCAAAATGAATTCAATTAAGATTTTTAATGATTTTTAAAAAAAATTATAAAAATTATTGGATATTCAATTTAGAATATTTAAATAATTTATAAAAATTAAAGAATATTCAGTCAAGACTTTTAATGACTTTTAAAAAATATATAAAAGTTATAAGATATTTAATCAAAATTTTTAAAGAGTTTATGAAAGTAAAAGAGTATTCAATTTGTCAATGATTTTCACAGTTTTAAAAATATCAATGATTTTTGTTAATATTTGTGCATTAAAAATTTATCAATTTTTCTTCCATTTCTTTCTAAGATTTTTCTAGACTTTTGGTGGAAGAAATAAAATATCTCTTACAACATTTTTTTTTTTTTTGCCTTACATTATTTTTTAATTATTTGTCAAGTTGTATAAACAATTTAGTAATATTATTAATATGATCATTTTCTCTATGTTTTTATTAAAAAAAAAAATAGAAGCATAAATATCTTTGTCGGGTTCCATAGACATCAATAGTGATTTTTTTTATTTTTTAGAAATTTTTTATTAATATGAAAAATATAATTTGTGAATGATGTTATATCTTAGAAATCAATAAAAGGCTATCAATGTCTTTTTCTCTTTTTTCTTTTTTTGGTAAAATGATAGTCTATATAAATCTATGAAAGATTCTTATAATTTTTCAAAGTCGATAAAAATCAATAAAATTTCATAAAATCATTTAAATTGAAACTCTATAAAAGTCTATGAAAATTATTGGTGTTTATAAAAGTCTTTTAAAGTCATTTATAACCTTTCTGTACCTGCTTTGCTAATTGGAAAGGATTAAACCCCTGATACAAACTAGTGAACTAGCTTCAAGAAGAATGTAAGTGTCATAATAAGGTAATTTATTGTGGACAAGAGAGAATATTTTTCTATAAATTGTTACTTTGATGCATTCAAATGTCACTTTTTGATTAAAAATAATCATTCTTTTTTCAGTGAGTTTTAGGAAATAACTTTGATGAAGCATAAGAGGCTGGTGGATAAAATTTTGAAGCGTCTAGCCCAACTGCTGGTATTTGAGAATGAGTGCCCAGAAATTATAGGCAGCAAATCTTGCCTTTTTTTTAACCTATTTAAGTAATAATTACTATTATTGTTATTATTTTTTCTGCTTTGGGTGGACTTGTGGAGAAAACTAGTGGTGTAGTGATTGGAGGTAGAAGAAAATTAAGGTGTTCAAAAAGGGAAAAAGTTATAGAGTTTTGACGTTTCTTTGCATGTAAGTTAGTAGTTTAAGATAATTATCTCTACAGAGAACTAGAACAAGGATTAGAAGTTATCTACATTTTATGTTTTACATGATTTAGTTGATACATAATGGGGCATCATGCGTCTGAGTATGAGTATTAGACAAGGATTCCCAAGTGAAAGAGTGAGTTAGGTGACAAATTTGTCAACCATCTTTTTCTTTGTGGACCATCTTAATTCGTACATCATAATTAATTATAGATATGGTAATTATGACATTATTTAAGGCATTGTAATTATATATACGGTAAAATTAATTATAACATCATATATTATCCCAAAACAATCCCATAGGAAGCGGCTTTCTGATCTAAGCTTGGCTTTT
The DNA here is from genome assembly GCA_022984855.1 of Dimocarpus longan. Classification (NCBI taxonomy): domain Eukaryota; kingdom Viridiplantae; phylum Streptophyta; class Magnoliopsida; order Sapindales; family Sapindaceae; genus Dimocarpus; species Dimocarpus longan. The sequence continues at coordinate 10,153,756 of CM041013.1, forward strand.
GTATCTCGCTAGTCCGGATGTGACCTTTAATAGTTTGCCTTTCCATAAATTTTATATGTGCAGTACCTTCCTAAAGTGATTGACTGAATACTTTAGTATGTGGAGTCAACTTTAGCTACTGTTTTCGACGACAAATGTTCTATAGAAGCGATCTTTCGATAATCAACCTTTCGGTTTTGTATATTGAACCAATGGATTGAGCCGACCAAATCTGATTGGTTTTGGATCGGTTCACCCTATACAAGTTTACAAAAAAATCTTTTACGTGGACTGTCTAATGGATGATGTGGTGAAACAGATAAATAAAAAAGATAAGAGAAAAAGGAAAGACCAATGAAAATTGTAAGAGAAAAAAAATAATACTATTTCATTAGTCTGTCTCATCATATCAGCTCTGAGACAGTCTCATGAAATATTTTTTTTCATATTTACTGGGTTGGTTCACTTTTTCAAAAACCATTCCAATTCGGTTTTTTATTGGTTCAATCTAAAAATGAACCGATCCAACTGGCACCCAAGCCTATTTTTGACATATGCTTGTAAAATGTGCGTGTGAGACTTGAAAAGCCTGATCACAAGCAGTGTTCCAAAACTCGCTACTCGCGACTCGACTGGCGAGCAGCGAGTACTCGGCAACTCGGCGAGTACTCGGGGAGTACTCGGTTTGACCATCAATCAACGGTCAAACCGTTGACCCACGGTCAAACCAAGTCAAACCTGTAAAAAATAAAATTTAATAATTTTCTATAGAATAAAAATATAATCATATGACCACAAAAACCCTTAAAATCTATCTCATGCAACCTTCAAAGCCATTTTAACACAATTACATAATTACAACCTTAAAAATTTTGACAGCATAACCATTATTTTTTCAACAATTCCATCTATAATATACCAAAATAACAACACTTTAAAAATTTATCACATGATTCACATCTAAATTACTTATAGTCTCTCATCATTCTTTCATTCTCAAAACAAGTACACTACATTTTATAATCAATCAATTAAATTATAATATAAGGTGTATATATGTATATGTATAATGTATTATATTATCATATCACCTTTGTATATTTTCACTGCCACATAACATAAGTCACACAATATATTTCCAATCCTATGTTATAATCTCATTTCCATCAATGCAACAAATAAATCACAAATATACAAAACTCTAAACAAATATAGTTTATCTAATCCATCAATCATCAATCCTAAACAAATATATGTGAAAAAAAAAAATCAAAATCACTGGTGAAAGCAAAAAACAAACAAAATGAGTGGACTCACAGCGACGGCGACTGCAGCAGAAGATATGCACCCCACTCAACGACGGCGATGGCGACGACGACTGCAGCAGCAGGAGGACAGACGACACCGGCAGCAGAAGTCGCACCCCACTCGGTGTCGGCGAAAGCGGTAGCAACGCAGCAGAGGTCGCACACCAACGAACGACAGCGACAGCAACGCAACAGAAGATATGCACCCAAAGGACGAAAGCGGCAGCAGAAGTCGCACACCAACCGACGACAGCAGGACCAGACTTGAGCACACCAACCGGCGGCAGCAGAATTTAGAGGCAGCACGGCGGACAGAAGCAGAACAGCGGGTTGAAGCACAAATGCAGAATGCAGAAACAACCAGATCTGAGTGAAAGAAGAAGCAGCCAGATTTGAAAGAATGAAATACATGACGCCAAAATAGCGTCGTTTTGGTGTGCCAAAATGACGCCATTTTGGCCAAAAAAAAAAAAAATTTAAAAAGGTCGACTTGGCGGATCCAAGCTGGGCCGAGTCGGCCCGAGTAGGTCAGAGTTGGGTCGAGTTGGACCCGATTCGGGCCGATTTTCAACAGTAGCCGATTTGAACCCCCCGATCCGGGGGTTCTCGGCTCGGCACTCAACCGAGCGGTGAGTACTCGGTCGAGTTTTTAAATAATGATCACAAGAGTGCATAATGAGATGTAACTTTACCCTAGTTAAAAGGAATTATGGGAGTCACAATTTAAAGTTAGCAGAACTCATTCATGTATTCATACTTCAATCTGTAATGTGAACGTGATTTGAATTGATCAGTGTTTACAAGGACGGAGCCAAGACTCAAGGATTTTCGGAAATGGGCCCAAATAGTGAGAAATTAAAGTTAAGGTGTGGAACTTTAATTAAAATTTGTAAACTTTTTGAAATATGTTTATAAAATACGGGGACCACGATCGCTCATTGCCTCAGCGTGGTTTTATCTTGAGATTCTGAGTCTTCGACATTAAAAAGGGATCCTTGTTCAACAACAAAAATATTATCAACAAAATTAACTAACAACTATATTTAAAGATGAGATCATTATAAAAAGGAATGTTAAGCTTTGAGTCCAATTTCCAAAATTAGAAGACAAACAAAAAGAATGATTGAAAAGAAATATGACATTACTTACATATTCTGCATAAGATAGTAAGAGTATCGAAATTTGCACCCCTCCAAAACTATTTATACACACCTTTACTAAGTTTTAGACATGACCACGGTTCGGTTCGGTTCCGGTTTCGGTTCCAAACCGACGGTTTCGATTCTGAAAAAACTATAACTGGAACCTTAACCGAGATAAAATGGTTCTGGTTTGATTTTGGAGTCAACGGTTTTATAACGGTTTTTGTTCTGGTTCCGGTTCTTTAACGGTTTCGATTCCGGTTCCGAAACCTTTTTTTAAATAAAAATAAATTTTAAAAATTAATATTAAACTATATTTTGATATTAAAAAAAAAAAATTCTATACACAAAAAAATAAGAAATTTAATTATTTGAACTTTGATTGAATTTAAAAATAAATTGACAATTTGAAATTTAAAAATAATAAAATAAGATTTTGAAATTTAAAAATAATAAATTAAGAATTTGAAACTTCAAACAATAAATTGAAAATTATAATTTATAGATATAATTAAAAAAATAAAGGAAATTAAGATTGAAAATTAAGAGAATATTGAAATTAAGAGTTAAAATTGAGAGAAGTTGATATTAATGGAGAGAAAGAGAGTTGAGATTGAGGGAGGTAGGTGTGAGAAGAAATTAAGAATGGGAAGGGTATTTATAGAGTAAAGTAAGGGGTTAAAAGGGAAATTAAGGGGAGGAGTAAAATGTATAAAAAAAAGTGACCAACGGTCACTTAAGATTTTTTTTTTTTTTTTTTAAAAGTGATGGAGTTTTTTTTTTTTTTGTTAGAACCGGAATCGAATCAGAACCACCGGTTCAAAACGGTTTCGGTTTCACCGGTTCTTTGAATCGGTGGTTCCGGTTCCATTATTTAAAGAACCGAAACCAAAACCGCTACAATAGCGGTTCCAGTTTCGGTTCTGAACCGGAACCAGAACCTTTGTTTTGGTTCTGGTTCCGGTTCTAAAGACTCGGTTCGGTTCGAACCGAACCGTGGTCATGTCTACTAAGTTCATTCTATTATGTGAGTCATAATTATATTTTATATGTAATTTTTTAGGTTAATTGCAATAACATATCTTGTGGTTTTTCATTATGGCTTAACATTCAACTAATTGAATTAACTGCAACAACGCCTGTTCCGTTAGATTTCATGGTTGACTAAAATGTTAGGGGTAAAAAGGTCATTTGTTAATTTATTATATTTAAAATAAAAATGGAAGCCATCGTGGCTGCCTTGTCCGACAAGAAAGAAACAGTCAGTGACCCAATGATAGGTTGCTCAAGGTCTCCACCCAAATCTAGGAAGGGGCCGCGAGCCTCCTCTATTGGTCAATGAAGGAGGGTACCTTCTCTTTCATACAGATGGAGGAGGCTCGAAGCCTCCTTCATCAAGTTGATGGAGGTTGCTCGGGCATCCACCCAAATCTGGGAGGAGGCCGTGAGTTTTCTCCATCAACTTGATAGAGGAGGTTACCTCTTCCATCTACATGAGAAGGAGGTTGTGACCTCCTCTATTGTGTGATTGCGGAGGTGTTATGACCTCCTCTGATTGGGAGAAGGTTAACTACCTTCTTTTAGCAAGATAGGAGGAGGCGTCATACCTATGGAGGAGACGTGATGCCTCCTCTATCACTAATGAAGGAGAAGCGAGGCCTCCACCATTACTATTAGATGCCTTGGCCTCCTCCAACCTAAATGGAAGAGGCATCGTCTCCTCCAGCAGTGCGATAGAGAAGGCTCTCAATCAGTAAGGCCATCAACAACTTTGTTGGCCACCGATGTGGCTTTTTTATTTTTATTTTTTTAATTGTTATTAAAAGTTATTATATATTTAATAATAAATCTTTTAATTATTATTAAATGGTTTTAAATGAAATATTTTAAAGATAGAGGGCATTTTTTAATTTTTATAGTCAAATGTTAAATGGAATGAAAATTCATTGTTCATAAAGCGCATTTTTTACTTTTCCTAGTCAAATGTTAGTCAAGTGTGATTAAATGGTAAAAAATTTTATCTAAATTCATGTCCAAATAATATGATATATAAATTATAATTGTTATATCAATCACCATATTACTTAATTTCTTACATTATATTGACAACTCATATATCAAATCACTTGCATATAAATTTAGATAAATTATTTGAACTATCTAATTTTTCTTCCTATATAAAACTTACAAAGGATGAGGCACTTACATCACTCATATATCGCCTAACATTTATTAATATATTAAATTACCATTAAATTACCCAAACCATTTTAATTTCAAATTAGCCATTCAATTAAAGTGTAATCCAATTATAGTTACTATGAAAAGATCGATCTCATCCTATCCTCTTAAAATGTGTTTGCATGTAGTACATAGATTTATATTTTTCTAATAAAAATTATATATCATGTAAACCACCCTCCCTAATATTAGTAGTATCGTACCTATGTATAGTAAATTAATTAATAATGTTGGAGCATGTCAATTTAGATTCGAAGGCTAGAATGTAAATCCTAGAATTTTAATTAATGTGAGAGATAATCTTAGAATTTGGACCAATTAGAGAGGAACACATCACTCAATGGCATTTTGAAATATTAAAACAAATGGAGAGCAAAGTAATTAAGGCCAACCTTAAATATATATATATATATATATATATGTAGAGATATGTTGGGTTTAATTGAAAAGTTAGTAAAAGTTAACATGTTTATGTTATTGTTTTATTTAGAGTGGTCAATTTATAATATTTGAAAGACAAGGGAACAAGTAACAATTGCAAGTCTTTATATAAAGAAGAGAATGTGCTGGAAATTTGAGAAAGGAAGCAAAATAGAAACGTGAGAGCAAGAAGGCCATTCGGCCAAGTGAGGAAGAAGAAGGGGGAAAGAAAATCAGCCAAGGAGCAAGTGATCTAGGGGTTTTCAAGGTTGAATCCTAAGCTTTTGAGCCCAAAAATCAAGTCTCTAACCTCCCTAGTTTATTCTCTACAAAAAAATTGGTAAGTTTGAGTAGTGATTTCATGAAAAAGTTAATTGTTGTTGAGGTTTGAGTTGGGCTTATAGAAATCTAATTAATGGGTGATGTTCTTGGCATGTGAAATACTAGATTTATAGCTTGAGTTGGTGTGGAGGTTGGCTTAGCACTTGAAAGGACAAAGGGGTAAGAAACTAGAAAAATTTGTATGTTAGTGTAGAGAATTTTTTGTGCTCTCCATGTGTTTGGTTTAATGCCTAGGTGAAGTGGATTAAATTTGTGATGTGTTTTGAGAATTTAATTGAGGCAATATGATGATTAGAGACCATGAAAAATTCAGCCCTAACAAGAAGTAGAAGAAATTATATTAGTTTGAGTTAGTTTAATGTTGAAAGGCATGGAAACTAGTAAGGAAATCATAGAAATTTAGTAAAGATTAATTAGGACTCATGAGGAGTTTTAGTGTTATGTCACTTGATAATATTAGTATATGATGTACTAGTGCTTTGAGAATGATTTTGAATAAATAAGAGGCATGTGGGAAGGATAGTTTATGCATGGAAATTGTTAGAGCTGAAAATATATGTTAATGAAGCAATTAAAGGGCTGTTCGGCCATGGTGATCATAAGCTGTCCAGAATTTTTTTGTTGTGTGTTTAAGTGATTTTAATGCTTATTTAGATGATATATGAAGGTAGAAATTGAAGGAAATTGAATTGGTATTGAAATGACCCAAAAATCGACAATTAAACTAGTTTAATGCCTAATTGTGTTAATGTATTTCAATGAATTTTAGGAAGATTTTAAAGTGTGTTTTGAATATGTTTAGTATGAGGATTTACATGAGAATGAAAGCTTGTAATGTAGACAAGCATGAGATGAGTTAATTAGTATGAGCACTTATAGAGAAATAAGTAGAAAAGTTTGCATGAAGTTGCCTAAATGAGAGTTTATTAATTGTTGAGTAGAATGTGTGAAGAAATTAATTTTAATGAGCTCTATTGAATGATTAATGTGTAATTAATGTAGGTGAGCCATCGAGTGGTCCATAGACAAATCCGATCGGAGGAAATCACCAATTAGTGAGTGTCTTTCTTTTTAACTAGAATTTACGAAACAAAATGTGTTTTGAAAACATATTTAAATTTAGTTAAATTTCCTTTCCTTTAGTAAATTCATTATGCTGAAATTTAATTATATTATGCAAACGATTTATGTTTTGGTACTTCTTAAGGCATTAGAGATATTACCGGTCAGAGTACTCCTATCGTGCATGGCATAGTCGGGGCGTGTCACTAACAACGGGAAAATGGGACTTTAGTAGTCAGTCAGTCCAGAGTCGCCCTCTGCACGTGTGGAGTATATAGAGTTAGCGCGCTATCTATTTTGTGGTGATGTAGAATTCCACCACATTCACCGGATTGCGACTTGAGCAATGTAGAATTTCGCCTTGTCACCCTATACGGTATTAGTGATGTAGAATTCCACTTTGCCGTGATGCCTAGAGTACCATTAGAATATGATTGACTAGTAGAAAAATAGAGAAATGCTATGAATTTGATTATGACAACAGAAACTGATTTTAGAAATTATAATTTAGTATTTATCATGAAAGGAATTTAAATTCATAGTTAATGCATTGAATTCATAATTATGTATTTTAATAGTTACTGCAATTTGAATAAAATTTTATGACACTCACTGGGCTAGTAGCTCATTCCCTACAATTCCCAAAAACATTTCAGGTACAGGCACGGGTGCATCAGAAGCTAGGACCTCGACTTCAGTAGAATAAAAGTGCTGTGGTGAACATAATTAAATAGTAGAAACAATGTATGATTTTGGCAAATTTATAGTAGTTAAAGTCTTGTATAAAGCTTGTGACTTGTATGTTTATAAACAGGTTAATAGCTATAGAATATTTATTTATGAAAATGACTTCAGTTTTAATTATGGATTTTGCATTATATAAACTGTTGTGGTTGATTGTGATTACCGGATTTTAATCCGATGGCAGTAATTGGCGTGTATGAAAATTTAGAAGTGTTTTAAAAGTTTCTTACAGGAAATAAAATTTTTGGATTTACAGAAACACAGTCGTTATGCTGCCAAAATTTTCCTAAACTCCAAATGGATTTTATTACAATTATATGGTTATTTAGTAGTTAAATCGGCTCAGCTTCACGGAAATTCTTCAATCGACCTAGATATGGGTTGGAGAGTGACCGTGGGGTGCCGGCGAGTTCCCTATTCTACAAAATTAGTAGCTTAGAAGGATAGGGACCCGTCAAAGTGGTATCAGAGCTCGGTTTGTTAGTAGTTATAGTGATATTCCTTAATATAATCCTAGAGAAATTTTCAGCGATTAGTATAAATATGACTTTGATGACATGTTTATGATATTTTAGTAACATTTTCAATAAATCCACAGCCACAGCAGCCACCATCGCCACCACCGCCGGGTTCAGAGCCGCCCAAAGTTACGATAGAGAGAATTTGTAAGTTGGGGGCGAAGACATTTAATGGCAGTGATGATCCAGAGAGTGCGCTTTCATGGTTAGACCCGGTGAATAAAATCTATAGGGTGGTGGAGTGCACTGATGATCAGAGGGTTCTATTCTCCTCCTTCCTGTTAGAAGACCGAGCCAAAGACTGGTGGGAGATGATAGAGAGGAGATATCTTGAAGGAGTCACTTGGGATCGATTTCAGCAGGAGTTTATGGATTAGTTCTACCCCCAGAACTACAAGGACTCCCGTGCTGAAGAATTCTTCAGACTAGATCAGGCGACGATGTCCGTGACAGATTATGAGCGGAGATTTTGAGAGTTAGTGAGGATAGTCCCTTACATTTCTACGGATGAGGATCAGAAGTGCAAAAGGTTTTTGGCAGGCCTACATCCTCGCATTAAAGTTCACATCTCTCAGACTCCTCCACTGCAGTATGGGCGGATTGTTGCAGAGGCTCTTAGGGTGGAGAAGAATGTGGTAGCTATGACTCAATCAGGGAAATATGAAGGCAAACGGAGCGCCCCCAGTACCTCCCAAGGTGGACCCAGTCAGGGCCCCAAAAAGAAAGGCCGATTCGGATTTAGAGGCGGTCGAGGTTCAGGTAAGGGAGCCCAGACCAGTCAGGGTTCAGTACGACCTCCAGTACCGTCAGGCAATTCCCGCGGATCTTGGACACAGTACCCAGAGTGTGGGAAGTGCGGGAGGAAGCACCCGGGAGAGTGTAGGGCGAGTTCGACTGCTTGTTTTCAGTGTGGACAAGAGGGACATTTTATGAGGGACTGTCCACAGTTAGTATCTACAGAGACATCACAGGCTGGGCAGTCTGTCTCATCACCAACCACAAGCACTCAGAAGTCCAATAGTACACCTTCCAGGGCTCCCAACGAACCGGGAGCAGGCCGTGGCTCAGGAGGTCGAGGCTCCAGAGTCCGAGGAGGAGGCCCAGTTAGACAGTCAGGGAGGCCCCAGACTCAAGCTCGGGTATATGCGGTGACCCAGCAGGAAGCTGAGGTGACTCCAGACGTAGTTACTGGTATGATTTCTATTTTTAGTCGCGATGCATATGCATTAGTAGATCCTGGAGCCACACATTCTTTTGTATCAGCAAAATTTGTTAGTAAGATAAATGTTCCACCGCAACCTTTAGACAGTGGCCTATTAGTATCCATTCCAGCAGGGGACTCGCTGTTAGCAGACAAAATGATTCCAAACAGCAGGGTAGTAATAGAAAACTCAGAGTTTCCCATTGATCTGATCATATTGGATATTAGGGATTTTGATGTGATTTTAGGAATGGATTGGTTAGCCATGCACCGAGCCACAGTAGATTGTTTCAAGAAGGAAGTGACTCTAGAGAGATCCGGAGAACCAAAAGTAATATTTAGGGGTATGAGAAGAGCACTCGCCACGAGCATGATTTCAGCAATGACAGCATAGAAAATGCTCCGAAAAGGGTACCGGGGATATCTAGCCTACATAGTAGAACAGAACCATAACTCGGTCAAGTTGGAAGATATCCCAGTTGTCAGAGAGTTCCCAGATGTGTTTCCAAATGACCTCCCAGGATTACCCCCAGATCGTGAAATAGAGTTTGAGATTAATCTGATTCCGGGAATAGACCCAATTTCCATGACCCCCTACAGGATGGCTCCTACTGAACTAAAAGAGTTGAAGGCACAGTTAGAGGAGTTACTAGATAAGGGGTTAGTTAGACCGAGTACCTCACTGTGGGGAGCTCCAGTTTTGTTTGTTAAGAAGAAGGACGGGAGCCTGAGATTGTGTATAGATTATAGACAGCTGAATAGAGTCACAATACGCAACCGATATCCCCTCCCCAGGATAGATGAGTTGTTTGATTAGTTACAGGGATCCAGAGTGTATTCCAAGATAGATCTGAGATCCGAATACCACCAGCTAAAAGTCCGAGAGTCAGATATTCCCAAGACTGCCTTCAGAACACGGTATGGGCATTATGAATTCCTAGTGATGCCATTCGGATTGACTAATGCCCCAGCAGCATTCATGGACCTAACGAATAGAGTTTTCAGATCTTATTTAGATAGATTCGTGATTGTGTTTATAGATGATGTGTTGGTGTATTCTGGCAGTCCGGAGGAGCATATAGAGCATGTGAGGATGGTATTACAGACCCTACGAGAACACCAGTTGTATGCCAAGTTTAGTAAATGCCAGTTTTGGTTAGACAGAGTTGGTTTCCTGGGTCATGTGATCTCAGCTGAGGGCTTAAGTGTGGATCCCCAGAAAGTTGAAGCAATAGTGCACTGGAATACACCCACAAATGTGACAGAGGTTAGGAGCTTCTTGGGAATTGCGGGCTACTACAGGAAATTTGTAGAGGGATTTTCTTGGATAGCCGCACCATTGACCAAATTAATTAGGAAAGATGTGAGGTTCGAGTGGACAGTTGAATGTCAACAGAGATTTGATGAGTTGAAGAAGAGGTTGACAACAGCTCCAGTGTTAGCACTTCCAGTACCAGATCAGGAGTTTGTGGTATATAGTGATGCTTCCAGACAGGGTTTAGGGTGTGTTTTGATGCAGAATGATAGAGTGATTGCTTATGCTTCTCGACAGCTTAAGAAGCACGAGCAAAACTACCCTACCCATGACTTAGAGTTAGTAGCAGTAGTATTGGCATTAAAGATTTGGAGGCATTATTTATGTGGAGCATCATGTCGCATCTTCACAGATCACAAGAGTTTGCAATACCTGTTTACTCAAAGAGACTTGAACCTGAGGCAGCAGCGATGGTTAGAGTTGATAAAAGATTATGATTGTACGATTGAGTATCATCCTGGGAAGGCCAATGTGGTAGCAGATGCCTTGAGTAGGAGACCTGATAGTACTTTAACACAGATGAAAGCAGTGTATCTTCCACTTTTAATGGAATTTCGATCTCTTAAAGCTCAGTTAAAGGCAACAGACTCGGGGGCATTATTGGCTACTTTTCAGGTTCGGCTAGTGTTGGTAGATCGAATACGGGAACTCCAGTTACAAGACCCTCAATTAGAAAAGATGAGGAAGGAAATTCAGGAAGGCAAAAGAACAGATTTTAGTGTAAGAAATGATGGTGTAATTATGATGGGCCAGCGGTTAATGGTACCAGAGATAGTTGAATTGAAGAGAGAAATTTTAGAAGAAGCTCATTCATCAGCCTATGCGATGCACCCAGGTAGTACTAAGATGTATCATACGCTGAAGGAGCATTACTGGTGGAAAGGAATGAAAAGAGAGACAGTAGACTTTGTCTCCAAATGCTTAACCTGTCAGCAAGTAAAAGCGGAACATCAGAGACCCGCAGGATTATTGCAGCCGCTCTCGATTCCAGAATGGAAATGGGAAAAGATTACGATGGATTTTGTAATAGGATTTCCACGTACTTAGAGAGGGCATGATGCAATTTGGGTCATAGTCGACAGATTGACCAAGTTTGCACATTTTCTAACCATCAGGAGTGATTTCTCTCTTAATAAATTGGCCCAGTTGTATATAGATGAGATAGTCAGATTGCATGGTACACCGATTTCTATAGTGTCAGATCGAGATCCCAGATTTACATCCAAGTTCTGGCCTAGTCTTCAGAAAGCTTTGGGGACTAAACTACACTTCAGCACAGCCTTTCACCCTCAGACTGATGGGCAATCTGAGCGTACAATTCAGACTTTAGAGGATATGCTCAGAGCATGCACCATGGAGTTTAAAGGAAGCTAGGATATACACCTACCGCTTATGGAGTTTGGCTACAATAATAGTTATCAGTCCAGTATAGGTATGACTCCATATGAGGCCTTGTATGGCAGGAAATGTAGAACACCTGTATGCTGGGACGAGGTAGGTGAAAGGAAGCTCATAGGTCCAGAGTTAGTACAGGTCACTTCAGACAAAATTAGAATTTATTCGTGACCGACTGAAAATGGCAAGTGACAGACAGAAGAGCTATGCAGATAACCGCCGTAAGGACCTTGAATTCTCAGTAGGGGATAAAGTTTTTCTTAAAATTTTCCCTTGGAAAGGAGTGCTCAGATTTGGCAGGCGTGGTAAGTTGAGTCCTCGATATGTTGGACCATATAAAATTATGGAGAGAATCGGGCCCGTAGCTTACCGATTGCAACTACCTCCAGAGTTAGCCAGAATTCATGATGTGTTCCACGTGTCTATGCTTCGCAAGTATACTCCAGATCCTTCCCATGTCCTTCAAGATCAGCCAATAGAACTCAAGGAAGACTTAACCTATGAGGAGCAACCGGTTCAGATTCTAGATCGCCGAGAACAAGTTTTAAGGAACAAAGTCATTCCCTTGGTGAAAGTTTTATGGAGGAATCACGCAATAGAAAAATCCACGTGGGAACCTGAAGCACAGATGCGAAATCAATACCCCCATCTATTTAGTACAGGTACTTTATTTAATTTCGAGGACGAAATTTTTATAAGGAGGGGAGAAATTGTAAACCACCCTCCCTAATATTAGTAGTATCGTACCTATGTATAGTAAATTAATTAATAATGTTGGAGCATGTCAATTTAGATTCGAAGGCTAGAATGTAAATGCTAGAATTTTAATTAATGTGAGAGATAATCTTAGAATTTGGACCAATTAGAGAAGAACACATCACTCAATGGCATTTTGAAATATTAAAACAAATGGAGAGCAAAGTAATTAAGGCCAACCTTAAATATATATATATATATATATATGTAGAGATATGTTGGGTTTAATTGAAAAGTTAGTAAAAGTTAACATGTTTATGTTATTGTTTTATTTAGAGTGGTCAATTTATAATATTTGAAAGACAAGGGAACAAGTAACAATTGCAAGTCTTTATATAAAGAAGAGAATGTGCTGGAAATTTGAGAAAGGAAGCAAAATAGAAACGTGAGAGCAAGAAGGCCATTCGGCCAAGTGAGGAAGAAGAAGGGGGAAAGAAAATCAGCCAAGGAGCAAGTGATCTAGGGGTTTTCAAGGTTGAATCCTAAGCTTTTGAGCCCAAAAATCAAGTCTCTAACCTCCCTAGTTTATTCTCTACAAAAAAATTGGTAAGTTTGAGTAGTGATTTCATGAAAAAGTTAATTGTTGTTGAGGTTTGAGTTGGGCTTATAGAAATCTAATTAATGGGTGATGTTCTTGGCATGTGAAATACTAGATTTATAGCTTGAGTTGGTGTGGAGGTTGGCTTAGCACTTGAAAGGACAAAGGGGTAAGAAACTAGAAAAATTTGTATGTTAGTGTAGAGAATTTTTTGTGCTCTCCATGTGTTTGGTTTAATGCCTAGGTGAAGTGGATTAAATTTGTGATGTGTTTTGAGAATTTAATTGAGGCAATATGATGATTAGAGACCATGAAAAATTCAGCCCTAACAAGAAGTAGAAGAAATTATATTAGTTTGAGTTAGTTTAATGTTGAAAGGCATGGAAACTAGTAAGGAAATCATAGAAATTTAGTAAAGATTAATTAGGACTCATGAGGAGTTTTAGTGTTATGTCACTTGATAATATTAGTATATGATGTACTAGTGCTTTGAGAATGATTTTGAATAAATAAGAGGCATGTGGGAAGGATAGTTTATGCATGGAAATTGTTAGAGCTGAAAATATATGTTAATGAAGCAATTAAAGGGCTGTTCGGCCATGGTGATCATAAGCTGTCCAGAATTTTTTTGTTGTGTGTTTAAGTGATTTTAATGCTTATTTAGATGATATATGAAGGTAGAAATTGAAGGAAATTGAATTGGTATTGAAATGACCCAAAAATCGACAATTAAACTAGTTTAATGCCTAATTGTGTTAATGTATTTCAATGAATTTTAGGAAGATTTTAAAGTGTGTTTTGAATATGTTTAGTATGAGGATTTACATGAGAATGAAAGCTTGTAATGTAGACAAGCATGAGATGAGTTAATTAGTATGAGCACTTATAGAGAAATAAGTAGAAAAGTTTGCATGAAGTTGCCTAAATGAGAGTTTATTAATTGTTGAGTAGAATGTGTGAAGAAATTAATTTTAATGAGCTCTATTGAATGATTAATGTGTAATTAATGTAGGTGAGCCATCGAGTGGTCCATAGACAAATCCGATCGGAGGAAATCACCAATTAGTGAGTGTCTTTCTTTTTAACTAGAATTTACGAAACAAAATGTGTTTTGAAAACATATTTAAATTTAGTTAAATTTCCTTTCCTTTAGTAAATTCATTATGCTGAAATTTAATTATATTATGCAAACGATTTATGTTTTGGTACTTCTTAAGGCATTAGAGATATTACCGGTCAGAGTACTCCTATCGTGCATGGCATAGTCGGGGCGTGTCACTAACAACGGGAAAATGGGACTTTAGTAGTCAGTCAGTCCAGAGTCGCCCTCTGCACGTGTGGAGTATATAGAGTTAGCGCGCTATCTATTTTGTGGTGATGTAGAATTCCACCACATTCACCGGATTGCGACTTGAGCAATGTAGAATTTCGCCTTGTCACCCTATACGGTATTAGTGATGTAGAATTCCACTTTGCCGTGATGCCTAGAGTACCATTAGAATATGATTGACTAGTAGAAAAATAGAGAAATGCTATGAATTTGATTATGACAGCAGAAACTGATTTTAGAAATTATAATTTAGTATTTATCATGAAAGGAATTTAAATTCATAGTTAATGCATTGAATTCATAATTATGTATTTTAATAGTTACTGCAATTTGAATAAAATTTTATGACACTCACTGGGCTAGTAGCTCATTCCCTACAATTCCCAAAAACATTTCAGGTACAGGCACGGGTGCATCAGAAGCTAGGACCTCGACTTCAGTAGAATAAAAGTGCTGTGGTGAACATAATTAAATAGTAGAAACAATGTATGATTTTGGCAAATTTATAGTAGTTAAAGTCTTGTATAAAGCTTGTGACTTGTATGTTTATAAACAGGTTAATAGCTATAGAATATTTATTTATGAAAATGACTTCAGTTTTAATTATGGATTTTGCATTATATAAACTGTTGTGGTTGATTGTGATTACCGGATTTTAATCCGATGGCAGTAATTGGCGTGTATGAAAATTTAGAAGTGTTTTAAAAGTTTCTTACAGGAAATAAAATTTTTGGATTTACAGAAACACAGTCGTTATGCTGCCAAAATTTTCCTAAACTCCAAATGGATTTTATTACAATTATATGGTTATTTAGTAGTTAAATCGGCTCAGCTTCACGGAAATTCTTCAATCGACCTAGATATGGGTTGGAGAGTGACCGTGGGGTGCCGGCGAGTTCCCTATTCTACAAAATTAGTAGCTTAGAAGGATAGGGACCCGTCATATCACCTTACATTTATTAATATATTAAATTACCCAAACCATTTTAATTTCAAATTAGCCATTCAATTAAAGTGTAATCCAATTATAGTTACTATGAAAAGATCGATCTCATCCTGTCCTCTTAACATGTGTTTGATGTAATGCATAGATTTATATTTTTCTAATAAAAATTATAATTAGTACGACCAATTATAAAAAGTTAAAAGATGATTTTTCTTGTATTGATTAACAATCTCAAATGAAATTATTTAATTTGACTTAGTTGGTAACAAACATAATGCATGTGCCCTTTATTAATTTGGTGACACAAGTAGATAAGAGAAACATTCAAAAACACATTGATATACAATCACGAAACGGTTAATGGCTTATTCCTTAATTTTCAACTAAACAAATATGATATTGAATCACACACCACCCCTAGGTAAGAGTCATTAAGTGCTTCTCTTAACCCTAGGTTTAAATCTTACCCTTATCCTTTAAAACACAAGGTGTTGGTGTGAATCTTCTCTTAGTAAAAATTGTCATCTTACCGGTTCTGGGAGTAAATATTCTGGCCCGTTATTAGTGATCTATTTCAGTAGGTCTTGATGGTCCTCTAAACCATATGACATTAACTTTAAAAAAATAAAGTATTGAAAATTAAATATCAATTTAATACTTTCTAAATTATATTTACCAATTTTATTTATTTTTAAGCTTTGTATTTTCTCACAACCATTAACTACTCTATCCACTTTTTTTTTTTTTTGCTCTTCTACCCTACTCCACTCTGTTTTCTCTTCTTTGTGTCCGCTGATTTGGTAAATCGGTGATTGCATTCTTTCTCCTTAAAAAAAAAAAAAAATCTCTCTCCTATTAAATTCATAAACAATGAATGATTTTGATTTGTGATCCTAATAATTTAAAAGTTATGATGTACTGACTATAGAAGCTCTATATATCAAAGCTTTTATGTTCAGTGCATCTTAACTTTTAAATTGTTAGGACCACAAATAAAAATCATTTATTGCATTCTCTCATTAAAAAAAAAAAAAAAAAAAAAAATTCTCTCTTCTATTAAATTCAAATCAAAACTCGCCACTTGCTATTTGACTAGCGAGGCAATGAGTAGTGAGTTCTTAGTTACTCAGCAAATACTCAGTTTGATCATTAAACAACGGTCAAATCTTTAACCGATGCTCAAACTGAGTCAAATCTAAAAAAAAAAAAAAAAAACTTAAAAAAAGTTCTATAGGATTAAAATGCAATAATATGACCATAAAACATTACCAAACTTATCTCATGCAATCTCAAAAATCACTTTAGTACAATCATATAATTAAAATAATAATATATAAATAAATTTAAAATTAAAATAATAATATATTTATTTTTTAAGATTGAAGAATTTAGTCTTTCGACTCTTTTAAATATTGACTGTTAGGATTTAATAGCAGCTCTTTAAAGGCAATGGATATTTCTGTTGAGTTTTCGGAATCTCAAGAGAGATTCATGTTATTATGACAAAACTCAGATATTTTTATAATTTCATTAAATCTCAAATGAGGTTTGTATAATTTGTCAATATATATACGTGTGTGTGTATATATATATATATATACACACACATATATCCATATAAACAAAAAAACCCTCAATCTCTCAAACAAGGCAAAGCTGCCTCCACCCCTCTCTATCTGTCTCTCTTAAACACAACAACGCCTCAACCTCTCTCTCTCTCTCTCTGATGGGCCCCTCTTCCTTATACAGCTAGGCAGCCCGCCCGGCAACCCCACGGTGGTCTTTCAGTCGGGATCTGCTCTGGCTGAAAGGTTTCCATAAAGTTAAACCTCTTACGTTTTTCTGAAAACCTTTTTAAAACTCCTAGAATTTTTCTTTTCAAATGGAAGAAAAATGGAAAATTTTTCTTCTTAAAGTACATTTGCAAAACAAGATTTATAAAATTCCGACAGTATAACGACTGTTTTTCTAAAATTTTCACTCTGCAAAAACTTATAGTAAACCTGTACACTTCTAAAAATCACATCATCTCAACTTCTGGGCCTCAGACCCTATTTTTATTTTCACAAACATGCTTTCAAATTAAAAGACAATTTGAAATTCATTGAACTTAAATAAAAACATTATGCACATAAGGTTTTAAAAACATAATTGTACATAACTTCTAAAACAATTTTTACAAAACTTGTATCTAATTTTAAAAGTTATGCATGTACATATTATTCCAAAAATAACCTAGTACAGAAGCGTCACGTCTTCAGCCCACTTGCATGTTTGATGAAGTTTCTTCTATTTGATTGCTCGTACCTATATCTGGGAAAGATTTTTATCAAAAATAAGAAAAAAGTGGTCAGTCTTTAACTCAATGAGTGGGTAACTTTTATAAACTATGATATTTGCTTTTAAAATATATCTCCTCTTAAAATAGATTGAAAAACTAATAATTTATCTCTTTCCATTGAAAACTGTAAAACTAGCGTAATTCAAATAAATATTATTGCTCGTAACTTTTATAAATTGAAAATTTCTTATTTTCTAAATCTCACGTCTAATGATGTACTTTTCTTTCTATAGTTTGTCTTATGAGTTAATTCAGAGAAACTTATTCTTCGTGACGGTACGTAGACACACCACTAGAATTGGGAAAATCTCATAATGTGTAGTCGTAGATGCGGGAAACTCTTGGGATCACGATTTCCCTTAATATCAGACAAATCTATACTATCTCATACGTGTATAAGGCAACACACTGATTCATACCCCCCTAAGTTAGTGACTCCCTCCATCTTACCATACATACATATATAGGGTACTTCGACCGAGTGTATTAGGGATTAGGGTAAATCAAAGGCGTTTAAAATATTTTCAATATGCTTAAAACTTTTACATTCATTTAGCATGAAAGCATATTGATTTAGCTCGTAAATGTTTTGTTCTCTATCTTATAGTTTATAACCGAAATACTTTCTTTCTAAGGCAAAAGCCTAAAACTTTCGAAATATACTTAGCATGTATTTTCTATGCATATATTTCATTCAAACTTTCTATTTTGCTTTGCTTCTAAGATAAATACATTTATAACATACATTTAAGAAACTATACATGCATTATAGTAAAAAAAATAACATGCTAAAAACTTGCTCAATAAAGCATGATAAATCAGATACTAGTATGATATCGTATTTATAAACATTCAATTGATAAAATTCATAAAAACTTTATAAAAATTCACACTCATAACTTGTTTCTCAATTTAATAAACCACTCCTTTCACTCCTTCCTTTAGCTCACCGTTTCACCTACATTTTAATACAAGCGTGATTTCCATTTAGCACTTACATATGCATCAACACATAACTTCAAACTACACAAGGATATCAAAATATCCTTTTCCAAGTCGTAACGACCCTAAATTCTAGCACATACATTCCACTCAAATTGCTCAACATTCAAGCATGCAAAACACTTCAATTAAGGTCCAATTTCCACATCATTGTATTAAACACATTTTTGGACCATTTTACCCTTAATTGGCCGAATATGCACCAATTTTTACACCATCAATCATATTCAATTTTTCTCATTACAAATACACTCAAACACACGTAATATGGTGTAAATTCTAATCAAATTCATAAAACATTATAATGATGCAATTACGAAAAGTTTGGCCGCAAAATAGTCATTTCACATTCAATAAGTTTCATTTTAATTTCCATGTCAATTCATCATCAACACAACCCATAAAATCATCCAAACCAACGAAAAAAAAGTTTTCTATAACATTACCATCACCTTGGCCGAATACATAGCATGTTAATATACCAACTTTTGCTTTTCATTTCAACATCAAAACTTGATATTTAAATATATTTGTATGCATGAAAATCACTCAAATATGTTAAACTCAATTTGAACTATTTCAATCATCTCTTGGTCGTGACTTGCATGCACACACAACACCAACCTTTCTTTAAGTTTTATACTTAAATTTATATCAAAATCACTTCTCATTTCATGGCAAAACAACCAAATTCAATTAAACCATCAAACTCATCCTTTGGTCGAGACTACATTAACATGCATTCAATTTTTCACACTTGATTCTACATCAAACTCACATGCAACTCAACCTCTACACTATTGAGGTCTCAAATCCTAAAACCCAAATATAATATCACAATAATCCATCCATTTTCTCAACAAAATCATGGAAACTTAGAGCTTACCTCTTGAAATCAACTTAGGATGGATGAAACTTGTTCCTAGACTTGCATGCAACCTTGATGGACTTGAAAATCTCATAAAAATGCTCTCAAACTATCAAAAATGGTTGCTGCACTCAAGTCTCTCTCGGCAGTACACAGCCCTCTCATGACCGAGTGTCTTTCTTTTTTTCAAGTGTTTCTCTTGTGTGTTTTTAGAATTTGACTGAATGCCTTCTCTTTCTTTCAGTTAGTTTTCAATTTCATTTTATATATGTCTTGCCTTTTGTGCCATTTGTCACCAAGCCCATATCAATTACTAACACTTATCATCAACCTCTTTTGCATGTATTACATGTGTCTCCTTTCATGCATCCATTCATGCCACTTGTTAAGCATGCATTTTTTCATTCTTCAATTTCACGCCACGTGTCAATCCATTTTCATGCATTCTCTTATTCCGGTTGTAACACCCCTCCACTCGATTCCCGTACGGAGCGGAAATCCAAACAGAGGTAAAGGGGAGGGACTTTACGTTTCTTTACTCAAATTCTATTTAAACTATTATATAAGTTATTTTTTCTTATTAAACACTGGAAAACGAAAACTCATTTAATAGTAAACGAAAGCACGTAACGGTTCCGAACCAAAATTCATTTATTAGTTTATTTCAAAAGTTTCTACTAAAATAAATAGAATCACTACTAAAATTTTTATTTTAAATTCTTACAATATTGAAAAATTTTAATACAAAACTTATTTAGGAAATTCTTAAACATCTTAAAACAGAAGTTTTATTTGAAATAGTTTATAAATAAAATTTTTATTTTTATTTAAAACTCTCATAACAATTTAAAACATTTCAGTTTCGGAAAAATCCGGCAGAGTTTCCTCTATTTTTTTTTTTTTTGAAAACCCAAATTTTCAAAACTTGTAGAGAAGATGATAACATTTCTATAAAATTCATTACTCAACTCCAATTCGGACCTCCCGTCCGATTCTTAAACCATTTCAACACACAATTATCGTTATTCTTTAAAATTTCAACATTTCACAACAAAACACATTACACAAAAACGTATTCAAACCCTCACCTAAGGTTCAAAATAAATAAATGTTAATAAAGAAATTCACATACAATTGATCAAATACAAAAATAATTAAATTTTCATGTTCTATAAATTATTTAAACAATTTTTAACCTATACCCATCATAAGAAATCAAAAACCCATAAACATACCTTGGATTGCACCCCTTTTGAGCGAAAATTAACTTGAAAAATGGATGGATTTTGATGAATTTAAAGTTTGGAATGGGTAGGTTATGAAAAAAAAATGAGATTTTAAGAGATTTATTCAACAAACAAACAAAGAAAATGAAAAATAGAAGAGGATGAAGTGCACAGGCAGAACAGAAATGGTGTGGGCAGAATGGAGAGAAGGAACTGGAAAAAAATCTGGACAAAACCCCTTTTTATAGTAACCAACTTTTCATAATTATGAAATTATCCCAAAATTTTCTTTATTTATTTTTGGCCTCAAACTTTTCTCTATTTATAATTTGACCTCCAATGACACTTATTACCATGACATTAGACACCCTTGCCACACACCATTCTACTATCTCATTTAATCTTATCCATAATCTTATTTATCCAAAAATAATGAATTTATTTTAATTTCCATTAACAATTTATTTAATAATAATAATAATAATAATAAATTCTTTTTATTTTTTAATCCTAACCTTACCATTTTTGACTTATTCTTTGACTAATTTTATTTAAATTCGAAAATAATTCGCTACGCAAGAAAACGTTTCCGAAAATATTAAATTTTATCTATTAACGATCAAAATAGATATATAATTTCATACCAATTTACTCTATTTCAAATTTACTCCCACATATTGATTTAATTATTAAATCAATGAATACTAATCGGACGAAAATAAATATCGGGCTGTTACACCGATTCCGTATTCGAAACCATTTTCGATCCATTCAAAAATCTATTGTAACTCAATTTCACGTCCGAAAATTCTACTTGAATTCGATTACACATCTGGACACTTTAAATTATTTCATTACTCCAAAAATACTATATATGATACTAAAATCGAAAAGGGTATTTTCATCCAAAAATCTTTAGATCACTTACAATCTATCCAAACAGACTCATTTTTTATCCGTTTAAATTTCCTTTAACACTAATACTAATTTCAAAACTTTTGATTTGCAAGGTTCGTTTTTCGAAAATTACTATTCAAGCAAACACTTTCCGTTCGAAAATACTATTCATCAAAAAATAAGATAAACTAGTTTTCATAAAATAAACTCTCTCTCTAAAACCTTGACATTGAATCGCTTCGTTAAATCGTCGATTGAGTGTGACAATCATGAATCTTGCATAACGATTATCATTGTTTCGACGATCATGAATCTCATGGAGGAAGCCAAGCCAAGCCAAGATGGCTAGCGAAGGAGTCAAGGTGCTGAGCCACGTTCTTCTCACCATGGGTAAGTCTCTCGTTGCCGATGGCATCATCGATGGAGTGTGTCTCCTTTTTCTTGCTTTTTCATTTTTTTTTTGTTAATTTTTTTCCCAAAAAAAAAATCCAAGTTACTTGTGTACTCGTCTTGATCAAGTTAGAACTTCCGATATGAGAGTTATCGGATCGATAATGTAAAACCCAAAACTTAGTCCGACGAAAAATAATTTTTTTCCAGTGAATTTTGTTTTCAGATAGAAAAGAGGTTCGTATGAGTAATATTTTCGAAAAATGAATTTCGTAGACTAAAATTTTCGAGATTAAAATTTTCGTAGATTAGAATTAAGGGAAGCTAAAGTGGAGTAAAAATAAGTCTTTTCGAATAGATTTTAAGTGATTCGAAATATATTGACGGAAGTACTTTATTCGATTAATATCCTGTAGATAGTATTTATAGAGAAATTAAATAATTTTCAATACCCAAATGTAAAAAAATTGAATTTTAATAGAATTCGAAGTGATATAATAATTATTTTTAGAGCCCGTAGGTGTTAATCGGATTTTAATAAATTTTCGGAAGTGTTAATTTAGTTCTCTTTTAATTTTCAAATAGTCCGGAATCAAATTCGAATTTGAAATCGGATTGGGAGATTGTGTGGATTAACACGTGGCACGAATGGATGCATGGATTGGACAAGTGTCATCCATGTAAAAAGGAAGCATGGCAAGTGGCACAAGGAACTTGTGCATGGTTGACAAGTGTCACGATTTCATTAGTCATATATATATATATATATATATATATATATATAGAAGTTGAAAGAAGAGAATGGTGGCAAATATTCATTTCGGTCTTCATCATCCAAATCAGCCCGTGAGAGAGCTCTTAAGAGTGGGAGTCGGTCTTCATTTGTTCAAAACTGAGAGCTCATCTAGTGAGAGAAGAAGATGCAACTCGATCATTAAACAAATAAGAAGCAAAAGTAGAAAGAGGGAGGAGAAGTTGAAAGCAAAGCTTAAGACAGAGAGTTTCACTTTCGGTCCAGAAGTCGAGAGATGAGAAAATTTAGTGAGAGGGAGAGCTCGAGAGGAAGAGAAGCTCAAGTAGCAAACACCCATTTAGTCTCATCCAAACCTGAGAGCTAAGAGAAGACATTCGGTCATTTAAGAAGTGGAAACCAAGAGAGATGAGGGAGTTGGCCGAGAGGAGCTACCAATGAGAGGATTCAAAGGTTGGCAGCCTTGCATGTTTGATGTGAGGACATTTTTGAGTTAAATCATCACATGCAAATCCATCAAATGTGAGTTTGCTATCTTGTAAGAATGTTTAGGTTGATTTTGAGTAGTTCTAACCCGTGCATGCCCTTTTGGATTGAAGGAAGCTCGGCGAAAGAAAGTGTATATAGGCAGTAGCTTGCATGTGCAATTGGAGGAGTGTTTGAGTTAATTCTCAAGAGGTAAATTAAGTTTCCATGGGTACTTATTGTTAAGAAATGTTTGGGTTTTGGTTATGGACTGATTTTGAAAATAATATGCTTGGGATTTAGGATTGGAATGGAGGTTCGATTGCATGAAATTTTTGGTGTGATAATGGATGAATTTTGATGTTGGAAAAAATTGCCAAATCTGCCATATACGGGCTGTTGTAATTTTGATTTTATTTTGAGATGTTTTGTCATGAAAAATGATGAAATTTGATGTGTTTGAAAGTGTCGAAGTGTTTTCTTGATATTAGAAAATTGTTTTCGGGTGGTTCGAATGATTTATGGATCAATTGGATGATGAAATGGGAAGTTAAATTAAATGTGTATATAGGTTGTCATGATTTTAGTTTGGGAGTGTTAAAATGATAAATCATGATTTTAGGATGGGTTGAGTTATGTTTAAGTTACTCGAATAATTTTCGTTGTGCGCGAACGCGTTTAATTGTTGAATTTCGAAGTCGAAATGAAAAGCGAATATATGGTTACTAAGCTGCCATGATTTTAACATCGTGTATATTGAAACGTTAAACTCTTATTTTTATATGTTTTGAATGAAAATATAAGTGGTAATGACATTAGAATAGATTGGAAAACTAAAGGAAATGTATGAATTATTAAAAAGGATAGTTCGTGACGAAATTTTCATAGTCGCGAAAGTATTGTGTTTTATGGTTTCGATTAAAATTATCACCATTTGGAATGTGTTTAAATGTAATTGCGATGTAAATAATCGAAATTGATGAATGGTGGAAAGATTAGTTTAAATTGGTTTAAGTGACTAGAACGACTAAAAATTGTCGTTTGATGCGTTGTTAGGAAATTTGTGATTAATTTGGAGAATTTAGAAATAATTGTGAAATGAAACGTATTGTGCGCTTTGATTCGTGTTATTGGAAGTGTGATTTTACGAATTAGATAGTTACGGCGTTGCCTAAAAATGGAATACTAAAATATGTAGGTAACGTGGAGGCGAAACAAACCGAAGTCGCAAATTATCACGAGCGAGAAAATCTTGAATCTTTTCGTGAGTTAGAAAACTGTGAGTGAAAATATATTTTATGAAAGTTAAATGTTTCAATAGTCTATTTTCGATGCATTTCTTATTTAAATATATTTCTATCATGAAAGTTAGCTTACGAACAATCGAATATTATTCTAGAAGAAAATATTTTAAGCATGAAATTATAGAAATATCGGGTTTTTACAATCTAGCATGATTTATGTAATACGTTGTAGTATTTTCATGCTTATAGAAAGAATTATTCAAGTTCGATTTACGTATAAAGAAAGTTTTCAAAGGCTAATAGCTTACCCAAGTTTATAGATATGTTTATAGATTTAGACCTGGCCAGAATATCCTATACGTATATGACAAGTTTGGGAGGGCGCATTACTGACTTATGTGTGTGGGGGATAGAGTCATTTGTGTCACCCTCTATACATGTGGGATATTATCTTACACTATGTATGCGATGATAAAATTCCACAGCGTAGTAGCTGAGATGTCTTTGTAGTTTGTCACGATGAGTGCCGTTAGCAATTTCGCCACGTGACCTCATATTGAGCGGCGCTAGTTTAGTCGTCATGTGATTGTAGCTCATGGGTTTTCTATTGATGCATTTTAGAAAGAAGCGTATAGTATTATTTATGAGAATTAGAAAAAGAATATATATATTAGCTGTTTTCGAAAAGTTCACAACACATTTATCACTTTATGAATTCATGAAATGTATAGATTTACAAAATCCATTAATAGAGTTATAAAGTGTATGATTTAAAAATGAGAATGTTTATGAAACAAAGATTTCTTATAAATAAATTTTAGGAGGCTATTCTAGAAAGTAAGTGTTGTGTAAGAACTATATCACTCATTGAGCTCCTTTGGCTCACTATTTCTTGTCTATGTTTTTATGAAAAATCTCCCTAGGTGCTAAGACAGGTGCCCAGAGCGAGTAGTGTGCGACGTAGTGCGGAGTGGACCTTTCTCGACGAACCTAGCTGTGAAATCAATGTACATTTTTATGTAATCATTAACATGTATGAAGTGAATATTTTTCTTTGATTTTATGTAAATATTTGAGATTTTTGTATGATGATTATATTTTAAAATTTGACGTGATTTCAGAATTAGTTATTCTGTTTCATAATTGAGTTATCTTATTTTGTGTTGAGTTTGTTTGTGAAGAGGACTTGAGGTCCATATTTGAAGTGGAGAAATGAATGAATGATTTTTAGAAGTGTTGTATATTAATTTACACGTCTTTTGAAAGGGATGGAAAAGTCAGAAAACAACCGTTGTACTGCTAGAATTTTTCCACCCTAATTTTTAGATGAATATAAGATGAAATTTTATTTTGGGTTCGCTCCACGGAGTTTCCTTATTAGTCAGTCACCGATATGACGATTGCAAGGATTTTCATTGGGGTACTGGAAGGGTTCCGCTGGGGTCCTAATAGGGGAAATCCGAGTTGGATCCCTTCAGACAAGGTGCCGGTCAGCGATTCGTCACGTAGAACTCGACCGAGTTTTTGAACACTGGCAATGAATGATTTTGATTAATGATCCTAACAATTTAAAAGTTATGATATATTAACTTAGAGTTTCTATGCTAGTGCGTCCTAACTTTTAAATTGTTAGGACCACCAATCAAAATCATTTGTTGCATTATTTCATATAAAAAATTTTCTCTCTCCTATTAAATTTATATGTAATGAATTATTTTGATTGATGATCATAACAATTTAAAAGTTATAATACATTGACCATAGAAGTTTTATATATCAGAGCTTCTATATTTAATGGGTCTTAACTTTTAAATTGTTAGGATCATGAATCAAAATTATTCATTTTATTTCCTCTCCGAAAAAATCTATTTAATTCAATTACAATAAATAATTTTGATTAGTGATCCTAACAATTTATAAGTTAGGACATAGACCATAGAAGATGTATATATATATATATATAAAGAGAGAGAGAGAGAGAGAGAGAGAGTAATGTTAGGCTTCCTAAAAATTTTGTTTAAATCCATACCTAAATGATGTGACATGTAAATTGTCAAGCTTTTATAAATTAATAGATAATGTGATAATTAATTGAATCTTGACAACTTACATGCATGCTACATCATTTGAATATGGATTTGAACAAAATTTTTGGAAAGTCTAGCGTGCGTGCGCACACACACACAGGTTGATGGATTCGAGTGCAAGTACAATTTTTCACCCATGTCCAACCCAAACCTGCACTAGGTTGGAAAATTTACATCAACACTCACCTATATATCACAAGTGAGCATTTGTGGGTTTGTGGGTGGAATGACCATCTCTAGTTAGTAGACATGACCACGGTTCGGTTCGAACCGAACCGTGTTTTCAGAATCGAAACTGGAACAAAGGTTCCCGTTTCGATTCAGAACTGGAACCGGAACTGCTACAGTAGCGGTTCCGGTTTCGATTCTTCAAATAATGGAACTGGAACCGCCGGTTCAAAGAACCGGTGGAACCGGAACCGCTTTGAACCGGCAGTTTCGATTCGGTTCCGATTCTTACAAAAAAAAAAAAAAAAAAAAACTGCATCACTTTTAAAAAAAAAATTAAAGTGACAATTGGTCACCTTTTTTTTTTTTTTTACATTTTACCCCCTCCCCTTAATTTCTCTTTAAACGCTCCATTTCCTCTATAAATACCCTTTCCATTCTTAATTTCTTCTCACACCTATCTCCCTCAATCTTAACTCTCTTTCTCTCCATTAATCTCAACTCTCTCTCAATTTTAACTCTTAGTTTCAATATTCTCTTAATTCTCAATTTTAATTTCCTTTAATTTTTTTAATTATATTTATAAATTATAATTTTCAATTTATTGTTTGAGGTTTCAAAATCTTAATTTATTATTTTTAAATTTCAAATTGTAAATTTATTTTTAAATTCAATCAAAGTTTAAATAATTAAATTTCTTATTTCTTTTGTGTATAAATTTATTTTTTTAATATCAAAATATAGTTTAATATTAATTTTTAAATTTTATTTTATTTAAAAAAAGGTTCCGAAACCGTTATAGAACCGGAACCGGAACCGTCGGTTCCAGAACCGAACCGGAACCGTTTTATCTATGTTAAGGTTCCGATTCTAGCTTTTTCAAAACCAGAACCGTCGGTTCGGAACCGGAACCGAACCGAACCGAACCATGGTCATGTCTACTAGTTAGATTCCTATTGGTTTATATGCTCGATTCAAATTGTTAAATTTAAAAACCTTGAAAATTAAATAGTAATTTTAATCCCCTCAAATAAAGTTAAGGGTAAAATAGTCAATTTATATAATCTACCACATTGATAGGATGGTTAATTAGAGGGAACATATTGGTGTATTTTAGAAATTTAAGGGATCAGGGATTTATGATTAGTTAAAGGGAACAAATTTATGTATTTTAGAAATTAATTTTGGGATCGCGGATTTCAAAACTACGAACACTGTGAAAAAAAGTATATATTCGCAAAAAATATAGGAATGAAAAAGAAAATATCCCTGTTAATGTTTTGATGCTCAAACAAGCACCTTTCAATATTGGAGAAAGTGGGAAATTATTTATTTCGAATTACACTCATCCCATTGAAGTATGTTATGAAGACAATAAGATAAAGAGGCTTTTTAATTATACAACAACACCCTCAAGACTTAACATCAGTTAAACATTATTTTATGTTAACCTATTTAATTTGTTAATTGTCTAACGTATCATTAATATATAAAATAATTATACAAAACTAACATAAAACAAAACATAAAAAAAATAAAAATGAATCAACCGAGAGAACTTGAGGATACAAAAACAAAACAAAAATAATGAAAATACATTGGAGGACCTTAAATGTTTCAACAAAAATAATAAATAAAAATCCATAAAATAAAAATATAATTATAACTGGAGTTCTCAAATCACCTAAAATTTTGCTTTTTTTTTTTAAGCACCTAAAACTTTACCTTAATTGAGAAGAAGAAAAAAAATGACAAACTGAATTCAAATCAAACCAATATATAAAAATAGTATTAATCACATGAGTTATATTAATTAAAAAAACTAAAATAATTAAACTTTTGAGCATAATAATGATGCCAAGCAGAATGATTTTCAATGATTTAAAAAAAGGATCCTTCATATTTTAGTACTTTTGTACCCTCTTTTTGTATCTTTATCATCTAATTAATAATTTGAAGTTCAATAGCACCAAAGTATTTGCACAGACAAAAATATCACTGCACCAAACTTGATTTTCACATAACACTTAATAGATCTCAAAGGAAGAAATTCCTTCTTTCAAAAGTTCCTTCCTTAATTTAAGGTCTATTACCTCTAAAAGGTTCTCTTCGAGAGTTATTTTATATAATTATATATATATATACATATTTCGATTCAAGTTTTGATCTTCTTACTATTTTCTTCTTGTTTGCAACTTTTAATTTAAACAATCTTAGGAATCCAACTTGAAAATGAAGAAAAAAAAAAAAAACCTTTAAGAAAAGTCTATAAATTTAAAAAACAACGTAAATATTTTGCTGCCATTGAAATTTGGTTTTTCTACCATGAAAAGTGCTATTGTTGAGAGAGAGAATGTGATAATTGGAGTAGAGTAATGGTGAGAAAAAGAGGAGAGAAAAAATGAAAAAGAGATGAAAGAGAATTTATGAATGAGAGATGAAAGAGAGTTTTTATCTCATTAAGGAAATTTTTGTTCGTGCATATACTTTGATGCGATTAAAATTTAAATTATTAAAAGGTGATACCTTCACAAGATTTGTCTCTGTGTGTATTTTTGATTGACTTATGTGTTCTTGTTCATTCTTCTCCTTCTGTATTTATTGGAATTTGAGTCTTATTTTATTCATCATAAAATGTGAGGGGTGAGAAGACATCTCCTTTACATTGTAGGAATAGCTATTTTGAGGACACAAGTAATACTTGATTGGACATGTTCTAATAGACATCGGATTTGAATAATCTAGGCTTAAACTGTTAGCTTCGGTTTAATTGATTAAGCTTGAAATTACGGGTTGAGAGAAAGATTGACTTGGCATATGGTGGAGGAAGTGTTGGATTGATGGGTTTAGTGCCTGTTTGGCATAGCTTTCGAAGGCTCTAAAAGCTCTTCTTGAGCCCAAAAATGGCTTATTGGAGTGTTTGGGTGGTTTTCCTAAAATGTTTTTTGATTGTGGGAAAAGCTTCCAAGTGAAGCCACAAATTGAAGCTTACCCAAAAAGAGCTTGCAATGAAAACACGGGATGCCAAAATTCTTTTAATGAATTTTTTATAATTCTCATTTTAGTGAATAATAAATAAAATTTTCTCTTCATATCCCCATCTTCATATATACATATATATATATATATACCTCTCTGTTTCCCTTTCTGAGAACTTTTTAGAACCCTAGCCACCATGAGCTCATCAATGACATGGGTTCAATGAAAAAGTAGAGAAGAAATTATTGTCCTCTAGTGCATGAATTACAATCTCGTCTTCGTTTGGTTCATCTTGTGCAATTCATTGTGTTCTTATCAATTTATTGTGTTCTTCATCAACTCTAGTGTTTTTCATCAAAGTAAATTATTTTTAGAAGTAATTCATTGTTTTAAAGTTCTTCATCAAGAGAATAATAAATAAATTAGCTCAAATTTTTGGATTTACATATAAACCTACCAATCTCTCGATTTTTTTTTTGGTATTATTATTATTTTTTGGTTGATGTGTTTTTTGTGTGTTTTTTAGTGATATATGTTTTCAAATGTATTGAGATTATAGTCTAAACATGTTGTAGCTTACACAAGCATAAAATGTACCATTGAATCTTTTGCATTTCATTGAATTTTTAGATTATATATAAGAATAAATTAAGTTGTATCAGAAGTATGCATTCAGATCACCACTATTCTAATCTATAAATAGAGGAATAAACTTAATTTGGTCGATAATTTATCAGAGACCTTAATATCTTTCCCATTATTTTTCTATTATTTCAATTCAAGAGTATAATATCTATCTTTATACAAGTTTATAGAGAAAACATACTGGCATGGAGTTCAGGGAAATTTGATGACATTTCACCAAAACAAATGTGAGGACTTGCAATTAGTGTCAAGTAGAATTGTGCTCTTCCATGTTTTTACCTCTAAAGTGATTACATTCCTAGTTGAAAACCTTTGGCCTTGCATCTAAAACTTCTTTATTGAAAATTATCTTGTGTGGCAGTAGCCCCATGTATAGCTAAACAGAGTAATGGGAAGATACTCATGTTAAATTGCTCACTGCATTTTGTGTCATTATTTCTATAGTCTTAGCATACTAATTATGTCATTTTTGTAAGGATATATTTTACTTCCTTGAACCCTTGTAATTTCTGATGCTTACTAGCTTCATCTACTATTCCACCTACTGCATCTTAGTTTTAGATTAAACTTATCTCCATCTGGCATGTAATTGTCTAATTCTTGGCTGTTGTCCTGATTTTAGTCTGATGATAGATTTGGCTTTGATTAGATCAGTATAGCTTCTGTTCTTTTAGGATTATTAAAAATTTTCTTGTTATTCTCTTCTGAACCTTGTTATTTTAATGGTTGAGACATCAAAATTTGGCTATCTATATCAAAGTTAACCTATAAATTCAGTACCTGTAATAGAGAAGAAAACAAACAGATAAAAAAAAAAAAACAATAGAATTGAAGTTGGTATTGTTAATTGAACTTGGTCGCACACAAATGTTGCCTATGAAGTGAGTTTATGGTGTGTAATGATAAGTGTAAACAACTTCAACCTTTTTTAAACTAGTAACTGTCGGTGTCACTTGATGTCTTTGAATCTTTACTTTCTTGTTAAAGTACTAGTTAGAAACTTTAACAAGTAGTCTAATATCATAAACAATATAGCAAGCACAAAAGTCATAGTCAGAAACTTCAACAAATAGTCAAATATCATGTGACGGTGGGCCTACATGTTTATAATTGATAAAAGCTTTGATTTAAATCACCAAAGCAGTAAAGACTATGTTGACATATAGATTATAGGTAACTTTAGGAGGAACCTAGGTACGTAGAGATAGTCCAAAAGAACTACTAGGTAATATAAAAACAATTATACACAGAAGAAGAATAATTCAAACTAATGAAATTTGATTATTAACTTGATTTAATTTTATATTTTTTTATTAGATGAAAAATGATGGAACATAAAGAAAAACAAAAGCAATATGGGATTCAAAAACACATGAGATTTGGGTTGATTTGGCTGTCGAATAAGTTCGGGCAAGTAATAAGAGTGGAACACATTTAAACAAACAAGGTTGGAAAAATTTCATTGAAAACAAGACAATTGCTAGACAATATGAAAGAAAACAACTTAAGAATCATTGGGATAATGTTAAGAAAGAATGACAACTATAGGACTCCTTATTGAGAGAAGAGACTAGAATTGGTTGGAATATGAAAAAGCAAACCGTCAAAGCTTTAGATGAATGGTGGGAAGCTAAGTTACAAGTAGGTATCCCTAAATAAATTATATATGAATTGTATTTGTGTATAGTTTAATTATATGTTTATAATTCATAGACTAACTTAAAAATTATAACAGAAATATCCTGAAGCTTCAAAATTTCGCATGAAAGGATTGGAGCATGCATTCAAGTTGAATGAATTGTTTCGAGATGTTACAACAATATGAGCTAAGGCTTGGGCACTAACTTCTAGTTTGATGCCTCCTTTATATACACAAACATCTATGATAAATGATAATGTTGATGATGTAGCTATTAGTTTAGATTCTAATGAAAGTAATCATGATAAGGAAGTAGAATGTAGCAACTACAACAAAACATCACTTGAACCAAATAGAAAGAAATTCAAAAAAGTGAAGGAAAAAAATTCTGCTACATCAAAATTATCTAAACACCTTAAGGAACTTTGTGAAAGCATTGGAGTTCATACATACATACTGATTCACCTAAATATAGTGTTCAAAAGGTTATTGATAAGTTAGCAACTCTTTCGGAATATGAACCCATGTCTCCTATTTTCATGATAGGTATTAGGTTGTTTGCAAAGAAGGCTAATAGAGAGATTTTTGTGGCCTTAAAGGAACCTGAATAGCAAGTTAAGTGGTTGAAAAAGCAACAATCTTAATTACAGAAGCAATGAATGGTTAAAGAAAAATGTCACTTTTTATATATTGACATACTTTTTGTGAAGAATCACGTGTATTGTCATTTTTTGTATATGTAAGAGCATACTATATTAAAATATGACACTTGTGATAGTTGTAATGTTCTTATAATACACTTGTGATGCTCTGTGTATTGTAAGAACATACTTTAAATATGTAAGAATCAAGTGTATTGTCACTAAAGGAAAAATTGAATTTTGAATTTAATGCGGAAATGTGGATTTTAAAAATTTTTTCATAATAAAAACACACCCAATCGATGCTAGTAATAACAATTCAATAATTAAATTAATAAGATCGAATCTTACCTTGCATGAAGATTGAATTGATCCATTTTGATTCGCAGATTCTTCACCACCCGATCTTCCTTGTTATGACTCTTTACAAAAAAAACTGTGAGTGGGTACAACCTCGAAGAATTATATCACGAAATCTTTTTAATTAATAAAAGTTTTTGATTCATGTAGCCAAAAATTCTCTCTCTCTTTTCTCTCTACCTTGTTACCAATATAAAACACCTTTTTATAATGATGAGTCAGAGTTTTCTAATTTAATAAGGAATATAATTTCCTAATTAAATTGAAAAACTTAATTCAAATCCAATATGAAATCAAATTTCTTATTGGTTTAAAACTCTTTACTTTTAATTTAATATGGAATCTAATTCCTATTAAATTAAAACTTCTTTAATCTAATTTAATATGGAATCTAATTCCAATTAAATTAAATTACCATTTCCATTAATTAAAAATTAAAAGATTTTTCATTAAATTAAATGATTCTAAATCATATATAATTTAATTACACCATTTATAGTTAAACTTTTAACCTCTACAAATAATTAAATAATTTCTTATATTTAAATAATCAAATTATTTAAATTATTCGTGAATGTTTTCATAAAATTGTATGTACACTTATAATTGGACAATTCAATTATATTCTTCCTTCTGTTTCTTTATGTGGTTGTGAGCTAGCAAGGGGACCAAATGAACCTATAATTTGAGCTCTAATAATATCAGAATTATTAATTAAACTCTTTAATTAATTAATTCACTATTATTAACCTTAAAGTTGCTCCACTAAAAACTTAAGATTGCACTCTCAAAATTATAGATGTTTTATACAATCTGAATTTTCAGTGTCCATTAATTTAATCATTTCATATGGTTTGATCCTCCACGAGTAGTTCATAATTAGAGCTAGATCATTAAAGTCTGTTATACCTCTCTAATTATTTCTTATTCCGTTAAGTACCATTAATTCTCTAATGAATAATATATTCATAACAACTTATGAATTTATTTTTCCATTTATTTACAAATAGAAAATCGAGCGCTCTTATTGTTCAAGACCCGAATCAACACTTAAGATAACTATTTATCTACTTCTTGCAAGAAGAAGTGGATTCCACTATTATGTAGAATGTTCCTAGTCACTTATTAAATCACATCTTCAAAGTACGAAACTTATTGACCGTAAATCTATAATAGTCTCACCCATGTAAATCAAAAGATATGACTCAACAAATCGGAGTCCATAAAACACTCAAGATTAAGATCAATCCATATATGATCATCTAGATGATAAATATGAATTTCTTTGTTTAACGAATATTAATAAGAAATTCATTTTATCATGGTCCAGTCCTATATAATCTCTATTATATAAGGTGCCTCAATTTTCATATCACCATATGAACGATCTCGGATAGGATCATCGTATCAAATATAAAATGGACTGCAGCTGTAGATTTACCACAAGCAAAGTACCCAACTTTGTTTGCTTTCTACGGATTCTTTAGATTACTGATCTCAAACTAAATCCTCTTGTATATAACATTTATATACTTAGTTTGAGACTACATAAGTAACCATGGATGTTACATGATATTTATATGAAGCAATCATTTCATAAATGCATATAAATTGAATAAAATAAATATATTTTATTTATTATTTAATTTAAATAATAAAAATTACAAGCTCTTAGGGCATATTACCCTAATAGTCACTTCATAAAATACGACACTTTTTATATATGTAAGAACATATTAGATTAAAATATAATGTTATTAATTACATTGTGATGCTCTATATTGTTGACTAATGGAAATTGTAGGTTTTGATGGTTTATTTGAATCATAAATTCTAAGATTTTTTACATGTTAGAATTGAAATAATATTTTTTATCAGTCAAGTCGAACAAAATAACATAAATGCCCTTTGTTAAACTAATGTTGAGTAACACTCACTAATCACATGGTCTTTTTTTTTTTTTTGGCAAAAATGATGTTTTGTTTCCGTCTCATTGAAGTCTTACCTCATGTAATTTGCTCTGGAGAATAACTTGTGGAATGAACCACTTGCTTTGCAAAATCAAAAGTGATTACATTATATCCCTTTTACGTTCGCAAAGCTGGAGAGTGGGGACCTCTACAAGGTCTGAGTCATCATTAAAGCTCCATAATACAAAGTGGAAATTACAGGAAATACCCAATAAAAAAACATAAATTTTGTTTTTACCCCCTGAAATTTGAAAAATTGTTTTTAACCCCTCAAACAAACTAATTACATGCTATACCCAAAATACCCAGAATACCCCTAAGTATATAGGTGGCAGAAAGTGATGGAAAACAGTTTTGGATCACCGACCAAGCGGAAAACCGATCGGTTTTTGAGAGAAACCGAGGGAGAGCGAAAAACCGAGCGAGAGGCGACGCACAACCACTTTTTCCGGCCACAACGGCGACGATTCCGACTTGCCCAGAGGAGGATAGAGCTCGGGGGACGTGAGTGCTTTTGGCAAGGTTAGTTTTCGGTTGGGTTGTTGAGTTTTTTGATTTTCATTCGCGATTTGAACATGTTTGTGGAATATGGATGTTGGGTATTGCTTATTTGGTTTAGAATAGGTTGGTATTGACTGGGTTTGGCCTGATTTGTGGCTGATATGGCCGATTCGGACCATATGAGCGTCGTCTGAAACGCATCGGTTTTCCACAGGTGTGGAAAACCGATCGGTTTTCCACAGGTCACCTGTGGAAAACCGATCAGTTTTCCACAGGTGTGGTGGAAAACTGATCGGTTTTGCACCACAGGTGTGGAAAACCGATCGGTTTTCCACCACACCTGTGGAAGACTGATCGGTTTTGCACCACAGGTGTGGAAAACCGATCGGTTTTCCACCACACCTGTGGAAAACCGATAGTGAAAAACCGATGAGTTTGGAAAACCAATTTTAAATGTTTGTTGGTTGAATAGTGAAAAACCGATACGGTAAACCGATGTTACATATGAAACTCTGATTGGGTGATGCACTTTGACATAGGTTTTTCGAAATGTTATGAATCATATCGGTTTTGTCAGTTGGGTTTTTGAGATCTGCTCATTTCAGGTGAAAAACCGAAGTAAAAAACCGAATCGGTTTTCCACATGTATGAAAAAGCGAATCGGTTTTCCACATCGGTGTGGAAAACCGATTCGGTTTTTAAAACCGATTCGATTTTTCACATCGATGTGGAAAACCGATTCGGTTTTTCACACCTGTGGAAAACCGATTGTTTATGTAGTGGCAGAATGGCTTTTAATCCTGATACTGATCTTTTTATCACTGTTTTTGTGTCCTACAGATGGAGTTCAAGTATAAATATAGTTTGCAAACAATTCCAAAGGAAACGAAAGGGATTACACATATTGGTCAGAAGTTGGTGAAGAAAATACTTGATATCCTGACTGGAAGGAACTTGTATGACCGGTTTATAAGAGAGTGCCCATTCGGATATATGTTGAGGAATACCAACCATACGGCTGCCGGCTCCGTTCTATTATGGGTTCTCGCTAGAGAAGTGGAGGTGAGTGGACGTAAAGATGAAATGTGGTTTGAACTTGGTGGGAGCATATATAGGTTCGGGAAACAGGAGTTTTTATTGATTACAGGACTTCATTTTGGAGGCATAGACCGTGAAATTTTCCAGGCAACCCAAAATGACCCGAACAGTCTCCTACAGCGATGGTTCAATGGAGTATTGCCGACTACATCCGAGTTTGCTACATTTGTTGAGGCAAGAAGTCAGTTGAACCGTGAAGACGAGGATGTATTAAATGATGAAGATCTTTTAAAGTTAGCGAATATAGGGATTGCTTTTCATCTGTTTATGGGGCAGGATGAGAAGGCGAAGATGTCGCTATTTTTGTGGATCATCATTGAGGATATGGAGAGGTGGAACTCATTCCCTTGGGGCACATTATGTTATAGTGTCCTATTCCATTACCTCCGCATGGCATTGACTGAAGAGCGGATCAGAAAGCCACCGCGTAACATCAATATTTATGGCTATGTCTATGCGTTTCAGGTATAACCAATACCGTTAATATTTATTCCTTTGCAATGTGGTTAAATTAAGTATATATAATATTTGTTTTTTTTGGCATTATAGTGGTGGTTGGTAGAAGTGTTTCCGGCATTGGCAAAGAGAATATCAGAAAGTGTCCGAGATTTACAAAATGAATTGCCAAGATGCTTGAGAAAGTCACTTAAAAGAACACCGACAATTATGAACAGTCTTGATGATTTATCTCCCGTAAGTGGCAAACGTCAACTATATTAGTTTAGTAAATTTATTGTTTGTTTTAATTACACTTATTTATATGAAGTATAACATTATAATGTAACTGTATACATGTATATAATGCAGATAGTTGGCTTAGAGCAAACCCTTGAGCCTACCGACGCCGAAAGACAAACGGCTTATTGGAAATCCTTCAACCCTAATAATTTAGTAACGGGTGAAGTACATAAATCTGGCGGGGGAGAGAGTGAGGGTGACAGTGAAAGTGATGATGATGCGGATGATGGCGATGATAGTGATGATGATGATGATGGTGATGGGGATGATGGTGATGGTGATGATGATCATGACGAGGTTGACGATGTTAGGGTGGAGGGTGATGATGTGGTAGAGGGTGACTCTGTCGCAAATGAAGACGTTCAAGGCATGCAATCATCATCAGAGGATTCCCTTTCAGAGTTTCGTTCAAAAAAGGTCCACGATATCCCAAACGTCCATCCTGAGGTACAAATCATCCCTTTATATGATTATCTACGGAATATGAACATTGTAT
Organism: Dimocarpus longan; assembly: GCA_022984855.1. NCBI lineage: Eukaryota > Viridiplantae > Streptophyta > Magnoliopsida > Sapindales > Sapindaceae > Dimocarpus > Dimocarpus longan. Next base: position 10,191,498 of record CM041013.1, read on the forward strand.
ATAATGTAAAAAATATGAACATTGTTGTGTGGTAGTATGGTGTGACGGAGAGACAGAGTCTCTAAACATGATAGACGAAGTGTAATTTATTATAAGCAGGTTATGTTTTTTTGGATACTTAAAAATACAGGGGAGACTCTGGCAAAATTTTTCCTACAATCGTATAACCGTGTCAAAATTTTGTTACAGGTGAAGCAGTTGTTTGAATATATTGTAAATTTACAGAAGACAACTAATGAGAAGTTGAGTAGGATGGAGAAGAGGCAGAAGGCAACTGTGAAGATCGTTGAGAGCATGGATAAGAGATTAAGACGGATGGAAAAGGATTTCTTATGGATTAGGACGTATCTCAGCGATAGCGATGATTCAGATGATGATGACGGTGACGACGACGATCATCGCGGTGGGAGCTTTGTCCCAGAGGAGCCCATTTATGTCCCGACTACAGATCAGCCAGCACCATCAGCTCTACATCAGGACGAGGGGGTTCGTCAAACATCTATCCCTGAGGACGAGAGGGTCCAACAGTCACCTATTGAGGTGGGCCAGTCAGACATCCAGCAGGAGATCCAGGATGTCGTTCTGGCACAGGGGGATCACCAGTCACCCATTCAGCAGGAGGAGCAGGAGCAGGAGATCAGCGGTGTAGCCGCTGCAGAGGCTGGGCCGGATGATGACCAGGTAGACATAATTTAAACAGTGTGTTTAACGTTGACGATTGAATTATAAATATTCTTTTGTGTCTTTGAATTTGAGTGCAGCAGCAGGGAGAAGACGGCCACGAACGGGCCAAACGAAAGACCAGGCCAGCAGCACCTCTACGGACTCCATACACGGATCCTGGGCCGGCGAAAAAGAAAAAAAAAATTGTCCAACAGCAGGTGACAGAGGTTGCACAGCCTGTAGATCCCATAGAGGCCGTCTATAATGAATATAAAGCTTCAGCACATTTGGACCTTAGGTATGGAAAACAAAATAATAATTTCCTACAATCGTAGTTGTTGCCGTAACTTTAAATTTTTACCACTTTTTTAAAATTTTTTATTTTAGACGTGCGGTTGAGCGTTGCGCGTGGTGCGTGATTCCGACCACATTGGTGACCTTGGAGGACGAAAATAGTTGGTTGACTAGTGAGCACATCGATGCGTATTTGATGTGCATACGAAACGGATGGTGGAATGAGGACGAGGATAGAAGATACGCCCTTCATGGCACTTCTTTATTTGTAAGTTATTGGTTGATAAATTTTTCTAATGTATCATTGAAATCAAATAACATTATTAATTTTTAAAATGTGCAGGGCATTATGACCATGGAATACAATAAGCAATATGTCAACCAAGGAAAGAGATTTGATCCAGCTACAGCCACTATACCCCCAGAATGGCTGCCATTCGGATGTGGCAAGATAGATGCATCGGTCCTGTGGTGGTGTATTGAGAATGTAAGTGTTGTTTTAATATTAGAGTCTTTTATTTGATAATTGGAATTAGTCCTACAACACTTACATTGAGAGAAACTGTAGGTACTATTGCCGTGTAGCTTGGACCAACAACACTGGGTCCTCTGTCGAGTGTGCTTGAAAGAGAAGAAAATCTATGTGTATGATTCCCGGGCGTCCATTGACATAGAGGTACGGCTCCGAGCATTGGAGCCGTTGGTGTGTTTTATGCCCGTTATGCTTCGCTTTATTGGGTTTTATGAGAGGACTCAATTACATATGCCAGCTGTAGATGAGCGATGGGAGGTTGAGCGTATTGATGAGTCAGCTGTGCCACAGCAACCCGATGAGTGAGTTGTTAGTTAATATTTAGTTATTAATTAATATTTAGTTATTATTTAATATTTAGTTATTAATTAATATTTAGTTAATCATGGAAGTTGTTAATTACCAAATAGTTAGTATCTCTGAATTGACATATATTTATGAAACAGGACGAGTTGTGCAGCATATGTCGCCATGTACGTACGGGACCTTTTGCAATCCAGGGAAAGTACATGGGAATCACGACCACGTGATACACCTGCGGACGCCCTCGCACTGAGGGCTTCGCTTGCACGAGATATTTATTCATTTTCACGTCCTTTGTATAAAGTAAATAACTCTGGAAAATGGATGATTGATTCTTACGGGGAAGTTGTACTTAAGTGACATCAATAAACAGTTATTTATCCATATCCTATTCAAGTTTTGACTTCAAGTATTTATGTCAATCAGTGAAAACAATAATTTAGTTTAAATATTTTTTTAGTTATTAAAATATATTAATATAATTAAATAACAATAATTTAGTTTTTTATAATTCCACTAAATGAATAATTCCACTTAATGAAATCATGAAATCAGTCGCACTAAATATTTCATCAAATGAAACCAATTTAAGTTAAATAATATAATATTAGAGTCTTTATTATGGTTAGGATATGTTAATTTAAAATTTCGAAATCATGAAATCATTGGTTTTGAATCATCCAACACTAATGATTTCATCAATTGAAATCAATTCAACTGAACGCATTGGCCTTTAGTTATTAAAATATATTAATATAATTAACTAACAATAATTTAGTTTTTTATAATTCCACTAAATGAATAATTCCACTTAATGAAATCATGAAATCAGTCGCACTAAATATTTCATCAAATGAAACCAATTTAAGTTAAATAATATAATATGATATGTATATTTTTTTAAAGAAATAATATTATATTATTGTGTAATTTTGAAACCAAAGCTTGATTCGGTTTTCCATAGATCTGGAAAACCGAATCGGGTTTTCAGATTCTTCTGGAAACCCGATTCGGTTTTCCAGATCCTCTGGAAAACCGATTCCATCATTCAGATTCCCCCTGAAAAACCGATCGGTTTTTCAGGGTCACCCAAAAACCGAACCGTTTTTCAGGGTTCCTGAAAAGCCGAACCGGTTTTCTAGGGTTACCAAAAACCGAACCGGTTTTCCTTTGCATGGAAAACCGATTCCGCTAAAATATTGGCCTTTCTGTAACTGATTAAAGCACTTATAACAGATGAATGTGGTGTGCGGACACAGTCAAGCAACTGTAACAGATACTAATCTATTAATCCGTTAAACAAAACTAAAAGCAAGACCAATGCGATTATAATACATCAATTTAACGAAATAAGATAACTTAAACATGCTTCAGAGAGTTCATACGCGATTCCTACTCATTGTTTTCATCATTATCCATTTCTTGATTGGTAGCAGGAAATCGCAGAGGACATCGACGTTGGTTGTGTCCAGTCTCATGACACAAGCGGCATCTGCGGGACGGTGGGCCGTTGTCAATAACAGATGTGCTTGGGCCAGCTTCCGCATCCGCAGAACCTGAGCTCATCCCACCCCTGGTAGAAATAGGGGGGTTAGGGCAACGAAGACGGTTGTGTCCCCTCTCGCCACATCTTCCACACTTTTTTCTACGACGATCTTCTCCGGCTGAAGGAATCCGAACTTCTTTCGGCCTACCTGGTTGTCTTTTTCCTATGGGTGGTAGTACAACCATACTTCTAACTTCCCCAAAAACATTCCAGCTGGCTAATTTAGGGACTGGATTGATCGAACTTGCATATGCAGCTTTCAACCATTTTGTGCTGTAATACTGACTGGAAAGTGTATCACAACTGACGCCCTTGAACCTGTCAAATTATCAGGTAATACAAGTTGAAGTGTATAGACATAACATGAAAAGCTGAAAGCAAACGTTGAAATATCATACCTGGCCACAGCACATGCATGAACACATGGCAACTGATCTAAGTTCCACTGCTTACATGTACATGTGTGCTCTTCAATATTAACCACCGCATCTCCTTTACTAGGATGCATGACACTGTACGTTACCGGTTCTGTAATGGGATATACACAACCTTCCGTTGCTAGATTTTTTGCCAACATGATGCGATCGTACGCAGCAGTGGTAACATAAGTTGTCAATTGAGCAGCAGCAATACGTCTATTATTAAACCATCTCTGCAGCACATTTCTTATATATTCATGTGCAGTTGTTACTGGCAAACGGCGTGCTTGCATCATACATTTGTTGAGCGACTCTGCAATATTGGTGGTCATTATTTCATATCTTCTTTTAGGACAATGTGATCGTGACCACCTGCTCACCCCAGCTTTAACCAAAGTTCCATGTGTCCTCGGATGTAACACTCGCATTTCTTCCAATATCCAGTTGCATTCCTCAGTTACATAACAGTATGCTGCATTGTAAAATGCATTTTCCACATCCGAACGCTTTTTACAATGCTGCTTTAGGTTTTGCCATAAGTGAAAAAAACATAACACATGTGGAACTTCTGGAAAAGCTTCTTTCATCCCATTCGATATGCTTTTATGACGATCGGATACAATAAGCAAATCGTCCGACACGCCGATCGCCAATCGTAATTTTCTTAAAAACCACGTCCACGAACAGTCTGACTCTCCGTCAGCAAATCCATAAGCAATGGGATAAATCATCTCTTCTCCATCTTTGCATGCAGCAAAAAAAATCACCCCTTTATATTCACCTTTCAAATGCGTTGCATCAACAGCAACAACCGGTCTCATATAAGCTCGGAAACCCTCTATCGAAGCTCCAAGTGCAACGAAAGAATACAAGAACCGATCGTTTTCATCTCTCTCAATTGCTGTTATTGTGCCCGGGTTTGCTAACTTTAACATCTCAAAGTAGGACGGAAGCTATTGATATGACTCATCCGCTTGTCCATACGCAAGTTTCTTTGCATATTGTAAAGCCTTCCAAGCTTTGCTATACAAGATTTGAACTCCATACTGCTCTAGCATTTCTCCAATCAATCGATTAGGTGTATACATATCTCTCCCCACCTTTCCCGCATACAACTTTCCGATGACAATGGCCTTCACACTTTTCATATGTGATTCCATGGCTGTCTGACGACACGTGTGCTCCGCCTCATACTTCAACACAAACCACATCGAGCAACCCTTTCTGCATCTAGCACGAACTATAAAGCTACAAGTTTTGTCCTTGCAACTAGCCTCAAATCGCTCCGTGTCTGAACGTCTAACCCGATATTCAAATTTCGCTTTCAGAGCATATTCTCCAATAGCTATACTCATTTCTTCTTTACTATTAAAAAATGCTCCCTTGTATAATGAACCAAGTTGGTAGACGGTTGACATAGCACTTGAAGCAGGCTCAATGTCGCCCAGTTCAACACCAGGAACAATCCAATGTGGTTGTAAAGGATTGTTCTGAAATTGTAAACCTGAAAATCTTATTTCTGGAAACCCTTCTTCTTCAGACACATCATCACCTCGAGTTCCCTCGTTATCACTATCTCCAGTTTCCTCAGAATCACTATCCCGTATCTCACCACCATTATCATTTATGTCCCAATCTTCATCATCAGTACCATAATTCATATAGTCATTGTTAACATCGCAAATTGGACTTTCTGTACATGTAAATTGGGTGCCAGCAGCATCCAGCGGATTATTGCTCCCAATTCCTGAAGTTCGATGAAAATGACTTTCAACCATTTGAGGATTTATAGGTCTTGACGTTTCTGCCTCGTTGTATCTTCTTCCTGGTATTGAGTTGGTGGCAATCGGAAAACCGATACGCCTGCTAACCTCAGCTCCACAATCTTTCACAATCTTATCCACATAAATCTCTTTAACATCAATATTTTTTATTGCCATCAAACCAACAACACCAAGATCGGACTTGATACGTATCTTTTTAATTTTACCACTTGTCGCACTTTATAGTAAATAATGTATACGAATATCCCACATTCTCCTATCAATACCAGCCTCTCTGTACACAATATCGACTAATGATGAAAAACTATTATTACTGTGAACCCCACACATGATCGACTCCCCTCCTACGTAATTACATCCATTCCACTCTCCGTCAAAATTGATTACAATTGTTTCTTGAGTCATTCCTGTAACGTTCAAATAAAATAATAAATCAATCTCATTTCAATTGGGCAACATTACAAAATACAATCTTATAATCAACTTAATTTATTATTTTAAATTAACTGTAATCGGTTTTTCAGTACGGTTTTTCAGTGCCACTGGAAAACCGAACGGTTTTCGGTTTTCCAGTGGCACTGAAAAACCGAACGGTTTTCCAGTTTTTGCTAGGTTTTTAGCCACTGAAAAACCGATCACACAAAAATCGATCGGTTTTTATCCCTTTTTCTGTGATCGGTTTTTAACAGAAACCGGTTTTTATCCCTGCAAATCTTCAATGTCTGACTGAAAAACTGAAATCGGTTTTTCAGACGCTATTCGCCCCTGAAATACCGATCGGTTTTTCAGTTTTTCACTGAAAACTGATCGGTTTTTCAGATCGGTTTTCACTGACTGAAAAACCGATCGGTTTTTCAAGCCACTGAAACTGAACACCGATCTGAAAAACCGATCGGTTTTTCAGTCCTGAAAAACCGATCGGTTTTTCAGTCCTAAAAAACCGATCGGTTTTTCACTCCTGAAAAATCGATTATCACTCACGAAAAACCGATTTCGTCGCAACTTCTGCAGTTTCCGTCGCATTTTCAGATTTCCATATCCATCAAAACCAATACAATCTTACAGCCTTAAACCATGCAAATATGAACTAAATAACCCAAAAACTAACAAATAAACATATACATTACCTTTGATCACCAAATTCTTCAACAATCAAATCCTTCAATGGATGCCACTAATGTTCAAAATCCTTCAATGGATATTGTGAGGAAGAAGATGAAGAGCAAATATAGACACTCAAACTCAAATCTCAGAAATCATCAATGCAAAAGTAGGTAGAGGAGAAATATGGAGGTTTTAGGAGGAAGATGAAGGTTAGTTTTGTAATTTTGAGTGGAAGATGAAGGTTAGTTTGGTGATTTAATCTTAAGGGTAATTTCGTAATCTTGGGTATATAATAGAAATTTTTGTTTGAGAGGTCAAAAACAAATTTGATTAAGAATTGGGGTAAAAACAAAATTTCTCATTATATTTGGGTAAAATTCATAAATTTCCCCAAAAATTAGATATATAGATATAACACGAGATCAAAGAATTTGAAATTATGAAAATAAGTGAATGGGAAAGTGAATTTGAGAATGGTGTGAGTGTGTTACTCGAATATGTACGTCTTCGATTCTAACATGTTAATTAATAATTCAACCTAAAACGTGATATTTGACTAATATATTTATATTATCTTCCACAGCAAATATGAGGTTTTCTTAGTAATAAAACTGGATAACATAACAAATAAAATAATGAAGACATTATTAAAATAGCATATCCACATAAAGTAAAAGAGCACAACCCACTTACCTGGAAAGAAGATGCAGCCAAGAACTTTGGAAGTTAATTAAAGCAGGTGATAAGTATTACAGTATAACTTTTGCGACGAGGATGGTATCACAAGCAATTGCTTTGCCAAAAAAAGGGAAAAAAATAAAGAAATTGATTAAAATTAAATCATTTTATGTACCTTTCAAAAGCAGGAAATTAATTATTACTTAGAGTCTGGTCGTAATCATAAAACAATTGATGGATTGTTTCAAAGAAGAAAAAGTACATAAAATGGTGTAGGAACTGAGAAATAAATAAACAATGAGTTAAGGATAACACTATCTCCATGAACCTGGCTAGCTAGTGTCTGAACATATATAAATTGATAAAAAGAGTTAAAGTATGACACTATCTCCGGACCCTGTTAGCTTTAATTTGGCACATAGATTCAAATAAATAAGAGGTTTTTTCTTATTTTTATTAAAAGTTGAAGGGAAAAAACAGTAATTCTGCTCCAAGTGGACAACAAGATTCCATTGTTTATATAATATGGATCACAGCCTCACATGTGAAGCCGCGAAACAGCTACCGAGAATCTGTTATGATATGTATTTTTTGTTGACCAATGCAGCCCATGAATTTATAATTGCAAAAGCTACTAATTAAAGAAATCTGCAGAGAGCACTATATAATAACTAGTTTAATTAATTTTCTGCCAACATTTTCTTGATAAAATATATAACTCATTTACCTGGAAAATAAGCAATGCGCCTCAGACCTTTCGAAGCTAATCAAGGCAGCTAATGTTGCCAGTCAAATCAGTGGGTGTTGTCATTCTATACTGAAGTCTTACTTGGGAGGCCCATTTTATAATAGACAAACAAGAGAGAAAGCTAACTGAGAAAGCTAACTTTTGCATATGCATGTTTTGAAAGCAAACTCATATAATATACATTTATATATTGATCTTCTCAACTGTAGTCTAGGATTCTGTTATTCTAAGAAGTTTATTGGTTAATCCAGAAATTGCTTTTACACTTCTGAATATTGTTCTTCTTAATTAATTTGAGTAATATTTGATTTTCTAAAAATCAGGTTTTCTCTTTACATTTTCCATTCTTCAATGAAGTTTGTCTGATCTAGGGATATTTTCTTTACCAAAAAAAAAAAAAACAGATACTTGCTTATTGGCATTTTTTCTGAGATCAAGCCACGGAAGGGTTACACATAAGAAGTCAGGCTACTACCGTCCATTGAACTTATAGGTTGTCTAATGACCCTATGTAATTAAGTGATATGGAATTTTGATATCTAGTTGACTTAGAGTGCTTTAGTTTAGGTCACTATTTAAATATTTTGAGTCTAGCCATTACCAATGTATAAAAACTCGCTCGCTAGGTTCTCGTTAATCGGCATTCCATCGATCCAAAAACCCCTTAGATCAAGGGTCTAGCTTGTCGGAGGTGAAAACTCGACCAAGTTGGCTGAGTACTTGGTCCAACTCTCCAACTCGACAATCCAACCATAATAAAATTGGTCAAAAATCACCCAAATACCACTAAAAAAGAAAAAAAAAAAAAAAAAAAGCTAATTAAAATCCATCTTTGACGACCAACAAGCAATAACTACCACAAAGAAACAAAATTAGAGAAACAACGAGTGAAACCTATACGCTCAAAGTTCATTGACGACTTGAAGGAAAGAGACAATGGCAATAGCTTGAAGGAAGGAACAACATTGACAACATGGAGGGAGAGAAGGAGACTTGAACGGTAGGCTACAGGGAGAGAGAGAGAGAGAAGGAGACTTGAATGGTCGGCTACGATGAAGAGAAATTGGCTTTAGCTTAGACGATGGTGGCAGTTCATGATCTCAAAGAGATGACGGTGATGGCAACGGTGATGTTAGAGAGAGAAGAGGGATAAGAGAGAAGGGATAAAAATAGAATAAGGTGGGTGGGTGGGTGGGGGCGGGGGAGAGAGAGAGAGAGAGAGAGAGAGAGAATATGAGAGTTTGATCGACAGGGTGTGTTTTATATAAGGTAAGGATAATTTGGTCGTGGTCCCTGATGTTTAAAGAAATGTCAGCTTACAACCTTAGATTCGTCAACCCCCTCTGCTCCCCACTCATTCCCTCCCTTACCTCCCCCTCCAAAAAACAGTAAAAAGGTACCGGTTAGTTACTGTCGACGTCTGGATTTAGTTGATTAGGTTTTTCAGATCCAAACTACAGATAAGATCGAAACGGTGCAAGAAACAGATGAAAAGCAAAGAAGAAGGCAGAGAAAGAACACAAGGCAATAGATTTTTAAATGGTTCGGCCCAAAGTATGCTTATATCCACTGTTCTCTCACTATTTTTGCAGAGTAACGACATTCAAAAGTGTTTCTCTCCTACTTTACAATGAAAATCTTGCCCTATTTATAAAGAATGGGAGGTGTTACAGTTGCATAATAAGTTAAAATGAAATGATGGATTACATTTAATGAGGCTGGCATCTGTCAGGTCAACTCTGTCAAAGCAAGGTTTAGACGATCTGGATTTAGTCGATTAGGTTCTTTCAGATCCAAACTACAGATACGATCGAAACGGTGCAAGAAACAGATGAAAAGCAAAGAAGAAGGCAGAGAAAGAACACAAGGCAATAGATTTTTAAATGGTTCGGCCTAAAGTATGCTTATGTCCACTGTTCTCTCACTATTTTTGCAGAGTAACGACATTCAAAAGTGTTTCTCTTCTACTTTACAATGAAAATCTTGCCCTATTTATAGAGAATGGGAGGTGTTACAGTTGCATAATAAGTTAAAATGAAATGATGGATTACATTTAATGAGACTGACATCTGTCAGGTCAACTTTATCAAAGCAAGGTTTAGACGATCTGGATTTAGTCGATTAGGTTCTTTCAGATCCAAACTGCAGATACGATCGAAACGGTGCAAGAAACAGATGAAAAGCAAAGAAGAAGGCAGAGAAAGAACATAAGGCAACAGATTTTTAAATGGTTCGGCTCACAGTATGCTTATGTCCACTGTTCTCTCACTATTTTTGCAGAGTAACGACATTCAAAAGTGTTTTTCTCCTACTTTACAATGAAAATCTTGCCCTATTTATAGAGAATGGGAGATGCTACAGTTGCATAATAAGTCAAAATGAAATGATGGATTACATTTAATGAGGTTAACATCTATCAGGTCAATTCTGTCAAAGCATGATTTAGACGTTAAACCTATACTGGTTAGGTGAGATTTCATTAATTCATACTGTAATCTCTGACAGAGTTAGGCGTATACGATACGCCTTACTGACTTTATTCTGGTGGTTCTGACAATATCTGACTCGCGTCCTGCGAGCTGTAGTAGCTGAGAGCTCATTTCCACGAGTTGAAATGTCCGAAGTCTGACTGAGTTTGTCTTCGTGAATTGATCATATATAGTTGAGAGTATGAGTTTGCGAGCTGGCTGCTTGGCGAACTATATATCGAATGAGCTGAACCCTAGCGAGTTGTGCCTTAACCAAATATGCAGTCTCTTTGAAAAACTCTTAGGCTTCTACTTGTATTGGGCTTTTACCTATCTTGGGCTTTTACTAGCCCATTTAAGTAACCCAAAAATATTCATAACAGTTACTCGACACACACTACTTGTTGGGTAGCGGTTGAATTGTAAGTAGCGAGTTTTGGAACCTTAACCATTATAATATTAAGCATATTTGGGCTAATGGTCTCAAGTTTGAATCACAGATACCATATATAATACAACAAAAAGCAACATAGATATGTCATATGTGCCAATCAATGTGAAAAACAAGATTCTAACCTTGTATTGTAAGTGAGGGAGATGTATTAGAATTTACAATGTTTAAATATTGTTTATTTTTTGAAAATGAGTGTTTAAATATTATTGTTGGCCCTTTACTACTTGGGATCAGTTCCTTACTAGTAAGCATATATGAAATCTTATCATACATTTAATTTTTGAAAGGGCAAAAATCTTGATCTCTAAGTTTTAGAAAATGATAAAAAATTTAACTATATTACAAAAAATGATTAAATCATTTCTAATATTTCAAAAAAATATAAAATTAATCACTTTCGTCAGTTAATTGACGGTCAAACCTAGCAGCCAACATTGTGGACAGGGATAATGTTGTCATTTTGAATTGTGAAGAACAATTCAGGATCTTAACGCATGTACAAACTAGATGATTTAAAAAAAAAAATTAAGAAAGAAAGAAATAAAAATAAGGAAAACAATTAAGAAAAATAATAATAAAAAAAAAACAAATTCCGGCGATGAACATCACCAAAATCTGGTGCTTGTTCATCATCGATTCTGGTGATGAACTTCATCACCTGGCGATGAACTAGACCACCGGAAGCTCAATAGAGCACACACTCAGAACACTCTCAGTGCACCATCCCGAGCTCTCTCACTCTCAAAAACTCTCTCACAGACACATCTCTCTCTCTTACACGGTCTCAGCTCCAGTTCTCTCACCTCTTGAATTTACCACCATGCATCTCTCACCTCTTACACGGCCTCAGACCGTAAACATCAATCACTGCCGTAAGCGGGAGCGTACCACCATCAGGACCACCCTCTCTCACGTCTTCGAGTGCCATTTAGGAACCAAACCAGCAACTTCATCACATCCTTAAGCCACCATGGCCGTCCTGGTCCTCATCCTCATCACCGGTGATTGATGGAGTCACCATGAGAGATGACCAGTAGAGGAAGAATGTACCTAGGGGCGAACCCAACATTGGGCCAGGGACGTGCACCCCCCCACCCGAAATTTTTAAAAATTTAATTAAATAGTTTCAATGTCATATTGTTTCACATCTGATGATTGGTGTTGGTGGTTGCTGTGCTAGTTTCTCTATCTCATGTCACAGGTCCGAATCTTACTAATGCGTACAAGATTTTGCTTTTTGTCTTTTTTAATCACTTATATATTATATAACTAAATCACAAAAATAAAGCACAGCTGCAAAATGGCTTTGTTGGTTATGGTTGCCTTCCCTTTTCATGAGAAACCGGGTTCAATACCATTTGCCTCATTAATGTCCATTTTCTTTTTCTTTTTTTATTCACTCATTGCTTTGTTCTTTTTTTTTTTTCTCTCTCTCTCTCTCTCTCTCTTTTTTTTCCCCTTATTATTACAAACTGATTTTCAAACTTAAAATATTTAGACTTTATAAATTATTATACTCACTTCAAATTATTTTTTTATTACAAACTATATCATGTTTATACAAACTAAAGAATAAAATATATTGAGTTATTTAGTCTTATTAAGTTTGAGTTTACTCACGATTATTAATGCGATTTATTTTTCTTTTAAATAAACTATTTTATATGATAAAATTCATAAATAAAAATACTCATATGAATTATAGTTATTTTTATCTTTTATTTTTATTTTACTTTACTTTATTATAAATCACTTATATTTATTACATAAAAGACTATAAATGCAGCTTGATTAGTAACTTTAGTAATAAAAATATGTAGTTTGATTACATACATTTATTTGCAATCTGAATAACAACTATCATCATAGAGAAGACATATCTCTAAATTAATTTTTATTTATTTTTTTAGTAATATGAAATTTGAACTTCTCTCACTAAGAAAAATAGAGCTAATACATAATCAATTCATAATTAGTATACTTTTATTTTTATACTTGTATTAAGAATATTATTGTAAAAAATTTTATTTACAATTTTGTAAAAGATAAAACTACATATTCTCTACTGATTATGTGTTTTAACTATTTTTATTTCATATAATGTTCTTCTAGTAATTGAAGGAAATATTACAAAGAAATTTTTATATATAAAAGTGTCCCTCCTCACATAGATTTCTGGGTCCGCCACTGAATGTACCGGAGTATCAAGGTGACGGAAGAGGCAAATGAGGAGAAGAATCATGCCCGCCGCACATGCCAGGACCTAAACAACGCCAGGGAACCCTTCCGGCAGCCACGCATACCGAGTTGAGGGCCTCTAACTTAGTGGGTGATTGGGTTATTCAAAAAGGACCGATCCTGGTAACTGGTCCCAGTGATGAACCAGATTAGTTTTTTATTTTTATTTTTTATATTTACATTTATATGTTTTAAATTTATTAAAATTAATCATATTTTCTCTCTCTTTTTTTTTTTTTTAGTTTTTTAATTATTATTTCACTTTTAGTTCTTTAAATATTTTGAAGATTTATTTTTTTTTTTTTCATTTGTGAATTTTTTCTTGATATTATTTCGGCTTGAATAAAATTGAAGATGACAATGAAAATGTGAATTTGAATTTTTTTTTTTAAATTCATTTTATTTTATAGTTTACTTTTAATTTTTAGTTTTATTAAGGGTAAAGCAGTCATTATATACATTATAACTGAAGTAAGGGATAAAAGAGTATTTTCATATTTTTTGTTTGATTTAATCGTTAATTGACTGACGAGAGGGAAATTTGATACTTTTTTGAAACATTAGGAAAGATTTAATCATTTTTCAAAACATAATTAAAAATTTAATTTTTTCTCAAAATTTAAAGATCAAAATGATTTTTACTCATTTTGAAAAGAATAAGAAGTCGTTTTGAATAGTGCTGAAGACTAAAGATTAAACAGTGATTAAAACTTGAAATTTAAATAACATGTTTATTATTATTTAACTTATTTAGTAATTTTATTTGTTTTCAAAATAAAATTTGAAAACTAATAATTTGACATTTATATTCTTTTACTATTAGTTATAATGTAACTTCATTTAATATAATAGAAAAAATTATAATAAGTTATTTAATAAATACTGAAACATTTTTATGTATATATTACTAATAGTTTTATTCATAATTAATATATGATTAATTATTATAGTAAATTATTTTTTAAAAAAAATTATATATAAATAAATTATTATAGTAAAGTAAATTAAGTTTATATATTTAAATAAAAATAAACAAAATGTAATGTAATATATATTTTAGTTATTACAATATTTCACTTATTACATTCAAAAGAAATATATATAATGTTAAATTAGAACGAATTTGGAAATATGTTATTTTGGGAATGATATATTTAAAATAATATATTTTAAAAACCATTAAGTAATTTGTGATTCATTGAAAAATTAAAAATTGTAGCTTTTTATTTTTAGTGGTTTTTAGATGGTTTTAAGTGATTTGACCATTTAAAAAAATAAACAAAAATTATTTAATAAGTGTAATTTAGATTCATTAAGTGAAAATTGATAAAAACAAATTACCCTAAGACATCGTTTGGTGTGCAGGATATGATTGAATTATTTATGTGAGATTGGAGTGGATTAGATGAGATGAGATAAGATTAGATTGAATTAATTTGAATCTTATCTCATTGTTAATAAAACATAGGATATAATTAAAAATAGTGAGTATAAACTTTGATTTTAAAGAAATTTTGTCAGGGTTTTTTTTTTTAGAAATTTTGCAAACGTTATATTAATTTACACCATTTTCCATCATTTTTAGATGCTTCTCAAAGCTAGAAAATCATAGAATCGCCAACCACCACCACCCTCCTCCTTATGTCCCCTACATCAAGCCTCTCTTTTGTCATCCCTCTATAGTTCCTCACTTTCACCGCAAAGTCGTACCTCTCACTCTCTACCATCATCTTTGCTTTGTCTTTGAATCGACATCGAGCAATGTTGTTTCCAGAGCTATTTCTAGTGTCGTTTCCAGCACCATTTCCAATACGATCTCGTTGGACTTGATGATGACGCGATCACCATTGTCGATGTCCAAATGGACATTGATGTGGTGGCATGTTCACTTCGAAAGAACACATCAGGGTCGGTGAGAAAGAAGAGGTTTGATGGGAGAAAGTTAACCCATAATTTAAATGCGTTGGATTTATCCCACTCCAGTGGGATAAAATTTTGATGGGTTAAATTTATCCAACCTCATTTGTCTGCACCAAATGTGAGTTTACATAAAATTTAATCCAAATCCAATTCAATCCTGACAAATAAACGGGGCCTAAGATTATGTATTTATTCAAACTCTTCATGCAGCGTGTTGCTTTTAAGAGATGGAAGAAGGAGGACAATGCTGGTCCCCAAACGTAACTAGTCATGTGGCACATTTTCCAAAACAATCTATTAAAATATAAATGTCAAGAAATTGATACTCAATCGTAGTGGAAATTACAGGAGATTAGGATGACTGAGGGAAAGAGAAAGATTGATACAGTCCTAAAAGAACAAATAATATAAATATTTTTTACTCGAGCTTTCTCCGAAATTATTAAGGATAATCCCAGATTTCCTCTATTGTTTGACATAATCACTAATTACTCCCTATAATTTATTGAAATTTAATTTAATCCCTTAACATGCAAAATGATGAAAAAGATTAAGGGGTTTTCTAGATTTTTTTTTTAAACTATAAGAGATTTTCTGGATATTTTTTTAAACTACAAGGGATATTTTGTTTATTTAACAAATGATAGTGGGGTTCTTGGCGATTTTTCAAACTGTGGATTTTGACTATTATGTCAAACTATAAGGGAAAAATAGAATTATCCCAAATTATTAAAGATGCCTTGTTACTATGTATTGATTTCCTCATTCTGATCTTATGTAAAGAAATTTTATATGATGTTATGACAAAGCTTTACAAAAGAAAGTACGTAGATGTTGTATTAGGCCAACTTTTTATACGATGCTATTTTATATAACATAATATTCTGATTTGGGTTCTTTTAAATTCAATTTTGAAGTTATTAATAAGTCTATGCATAAAAGAAATAGTTTCAGCAGCATGTCCTAGTTTCGCATCCTTTACATAATCACATTATTAACTTTACATTTGTATGGTATTTTTTTTTTTAAGGACTAGGACTAGCTCATGGGATTATTGAGATCAATCGGAATAGAAACACTGATGGTGTTGTCCAAGATACTACTCATATATGGGAAAGATCCATTCACACAAAAGTAGGGAAGAGACCCACACAATGGTGGAAGGATAACCCACACATAAAAGTGGGAGAGCTTTGTTATTTTTTGCTACTCCGGGTGTTGAACTCATGTCACCAAAGGTATGGGCGTAGTTGGCGCCTAAACTGACCGTGCCAATTGCCATTGACCATTTGTATGGTACTTTATACTTTATACTTATAGTTTTTATATCAAAATCTATGTTTGTATTTACTTAATTCATATTAATTAGAAGCCGTTAATTTTACACATTAAACATACATGTAATGATTAACTTTATATTTGATAAGATGTCAAGAAAAAAAAAAAAAAGAAAAACTTTATATTGATAAGGCAATGTAGTGGTGAAAGAAGACAAAGGTAAAGTGACAAAGGAAAGAATAAGGGTCACAATGATTTCAGTATCAACATGAAAAACATAGAAAGAACGATGCATCCTCCTTTGACCTAGCACCTCAAAGAGGGAAAATAAAGATACATAGATAACTCACCAAAGGATAAACATATATATATATATATATATATATATATATATATATATGTTGTAAATGGCCTATCAACATACTATACACTTTGGCCCAATGGCTTCACGGTTTTGTTTTTGGGACTTTAGGCCCAAAATGTGTATTGATGGGGGAAGACCTATAACCTCATTTAAACCACATCTAGCAGCCGTTCGAGAGCGATGTTGGACTTTCATTATACCCTCTTTTCAAGATCATGTTGATAACGTGTTGTAAATAACCTATCAACATTGTTCGCTTTGGCCCAACGACTTCACGGTTTTGCTTTTGAGACTTTAGGCCCAAACTATGCATTGATGGGTGAAGACCTATAGCTCCATTTAAATCGCATCTAGTAACTGTTCGAGAGCGATGTGGGATTTCTAATCATAACAATATATATATAGCTTTTTAAAATAAGATATATCTGATTTTAAAAAGTTAAGGACTAATCAATTAAATTCATTTATTATATTTGGATTAAATTGGAGGGGGGGAGGGGGATTTGTTTTAAAATAAAAAATGCAATGAATGAATTTGATTGGTTAGTTAGTCATTACTTTTTAAAATTAGGTATACCTGATTATAAAAACATTATATATATATATTCTTTTTATACATATAAGATATTGATACGCATGACAAAAAAATGAATGATTGCATTATAAAATAGTTTATTATAATTTACTATATATAATTATAACTAAATAAATTAAATCACCATTGATAACAATTGATAAACATATTCATGTTTATTGATTGTAATTAGATATGTTTAATTATAGTCAAATATAATAAATTACGATCAGTAATTTTATAATGCAATCATTCATTTTTATGTTAAATGCATCCTAAATATATTGTAAGATATCCTATATATATAATAATTCTACCATTAATATCTTCTAATTTTAAAAAGTTAGAATGAACCAATTAAATTTATCAATTATATAAATTAGAGGAAGAATTTATTTAAAACAGATAATAGTTGATGAATTATTTGATTCATCGTATCGTAATTTTTTAAAGTGAAGAGGTATTAATGATTGAGTCAGTATATATATGTATACACATGATGACTCGTTAAGTAGCACGAATGCCGATAACGTTTGATAAATACAGCGTGGGACACGTTCCATTTTGTGAATTTACTTTTTCACTTCTGTTATCTTCAGGACAGGGAGCTTGGAATAAGAGAAACTTTATGTAGACCGCAGACCCACAAGTTCATTGATGGGGATGACAAAATTCTTCAAGCCGACCCATGTTGACTGGCTTCTGTAGCTTTTGTCTGATCTGATCCGTCGCTAGATCTATTTATATATATATATACATATTAGTTTTGAGTGCAAAACTCATGCTTAAATTTATATTCGTTTTTGTATCAAATCAGTTTTAAGGTTAAAACAAATTATTAATTAAATATTATTATTTATAATTTATATTGAGAAAATGGTTAGATTTAACTACTTCATTAACAATATCTTTTTACTTAAATTATTATCACATATGTGATATCATAAATAATAATTCTAAGTTTAATTATATCTACAATAAGTTTAGTTTAATTAGAAAATAAAAATGAAGATTCATTACATTTTTATTCTATACATATATACGTCCTAGTACAACAATCACAAGGATCTCAGAGAGTAAGTTTAACTTGGCTTGCCTTCTTCTCCTTGGACACATCAGTGGTGCCAAACCTAGCACCCATAGCGACAAATTCTTTATAGTCTATGCCATCAAATCCAAGTTTGAACTTTCGCTTAAAACAAACAATGACCAATGGTTAGTCTTTATAAAAGCATCATACGGCTTAATGAGATTCAAAACCTGCATACAAAGTACCATCTTTGTAATGATCCGCATTTGAAAATTCTCTCTCCCAATCTAAGCTTAAAGAAAGCATGCACAAACCACACCAACTTACAAACTGAAAACAGACAATACCAAACGAACGAGGTAGACAACCCATGAACCAAATAAAGACCAAAAGAAACAGACAGTTCACAGTTCTCATCACAATTTTATCAATCCAAAAACAAGTTAGCTTTCTCAAAGCTAAATCACCCGAAAAAGCATAACCATTTATCAATTATAAAACTAAGATATAATTCCAACAACACGTTTACCGCACAGATCATGGTAACTAAATGTAGATTCAAACAAATTCAAGCTCCATGACCCCAGAACCACAACCAGCACAGTAACCATTTCTGCTTTTCTTGTTTTCACAATAGAAATACTACCAAAATTCAAATCTTTTCAAAAACACTACAAGCTAGTACATAGAAATAAAGCTACCTCTTCAAATCATCAACTTTACCACTTTACGATCATCAGTTTCAAGTCTCAACTCCTCCTTTTTCTGCTTGTTCCACCTTTGACTTCAAACCTTATGTTCACACAGTATATATTCTGATACTGTCATCAGATTTTCTGTAATTGTTTTTACAAGTGCCATGGATTTTTGTTGAGGATCTTTCTTAACTGAGCCTGGCAAAGTTGCCAGCCCTTCAAAAAGGAGAGAAAAAAGGTGGCCATATATAAATTAAAAAAAAAAAAAAGATTTTAAGTAACCTAACCAAAGCAGTATTCCCTGCATTGAGAGCTCGTTCCCCTATCAGAGTAACTATGACAAAAAGCTTCATTTGGATGTTAGTACATAGTCATCATAAAAATTCATCATATAGGAGATGTCATGAGAATGAAAACACATACTTAAAATTTAGAAGCTCAGTTACAAACAGAATAACATAATATATAATAGTAGTCAATCCAAATTCCAAATTTTAGCATCAAAGCATAAGACAAGTTGATGCATTTTGACCATGGAAGATGGAAGATTAAAAGCCAAGACACAGCATAATCACCTGTCCTAGCAAAATATGGCATGAATGATCAACAGCAGAATCAACTCTAAAACCTATATGCAGAACACATGTTTACCATGCTTCAACTCTAAAACCTGACAAGAACAAGATTACCCGAGAGTCAAAATTCCTAATATATCTTAACAACCACACATTAGATAAAAACAAAATAGGAAAATACCCATCAATATAAACAAACTACCTTATTTTCCTGGCCTTACATGCCTAAAGGCAACTTCAGCGGCAGTATTTGCCACAGCAATAACATCAGCTGCCCTGTCTGTAACACCCTAACAGGCCCATCCTGGATAACATGTGTATGTGCAACAACAGCAATAAAACCATCAATGTGACACCCCATGTTGCTGCACCAATTAAAAACCCAACGACCAATTATCCTCCAAACACAAATTTCCCCAAGTGAAAAAATTACAAGCTAATCAAGTAAACAAAACGCTTACATCTTCACCACATCACCTTCTTGCAACACGGTCTCATCGCTTGCAAGCGGCAAAAAATGACACAATATTGTTTACAGACACGCAAGTCGGCAGCGCAACACCCCTCTCAATCTTCTTCTTCACATTCTTGTACATATTCCCTGTTTGCCTTTTTTAACACAAACAAACAAACAAACAAAAAAACCACATCAGAAAACAAACAAATAATTAAATCAAAACAACACAACACACATTACACTATCAAACTCATTCTCTGATAAATGAATCTCCTTTTTCGCATAAGTCCACAATCTTAGCTCCCGGCTTGCACGCTGACACTACAACCTGCAATGCCTCTGCAAAGTTGAACATAAACACAACAAATAGATATAAAAAATTTGGACTCTTGATAAGACAGTGTGTGTGTATTAAACTATTAACTGTTGATGATCTCAGCAGCGCTCTTGTATTTGGTGACGACCTCAGGATAAGTGAGATTCAACTCCTTCTCTTCCCTCTCATTGTCCGACGACATCATCGTTTTCGTGTCGCAGCTTTTCAACAATCAATAAACTCTATAAAAAAAAAAACAAAAATCGAATCTTCATTATCGTTTTTTGAAGTTAAAGACAAAATTAGAATCAGCAAGAGATAGAGAGAAAAGAAGAGAAACTCGAGAGTGACTCACTCAGTGCGATAAATTGACTACGGTGGAGCCAGGGTCTATCGAATGGAGACAAAAAGAGAGAGTGAAGTAATTCAAACCAGATACGGCAGCAAAGACAGGGCCAGCAGAAGTCCAAGCAAGGGCTTGGAAACATTCAGGCGAGCAGAGGACGTCGTCATAGGTGGTTGGCTTCTTAACAGCCATGATTGTCAAAAGTAGCCAAGAACTCTACAATTCCAGCTCTCCAGAAAGACCATGACTTGACCTCACTCGGCCCCAAGCATGAAGCTTTCTGTACTCTCTGTGTTGGTGTCCCCAGTCGTTGCCTCTCTCTCTCTTCCCCTAAAATCCATTACCCACCAAACCCACGACATCATCATCATTCGTACGGTCGATTTAACTACTCACTCGATTGTCAAATTATAATGTCACTGAATTGTCTCCCCATCCTTTCATTTTCAAACAAACACATTTCAATTGCAAAAATATCATGAGTGTAAATTTTATCACTGTTTACAAATCCTTTTTCTATTTTTTATACATAAATAATAGACACGTGTCTATGTTTATGTATAAAAGATTAGATATTTATATATTTGATAACTATAAATATATTATCATATTTTAAAATTATTAATTATATTTTTATATTTAATTAAAATTAAATAAATTATATTATATTTATTTATAATAAAATATAATTAATAATTTTTTAAATCAATCATTGAGATATATTTACATCTAAGCCCGCCGAAAAACACACACGCACATACATATATATATATATAACACATTTTTTGTCCACCAGCCACCACACCACTGAATCTGTAGACTACAGTCACTGTTCTACTCTCTACCACCCACGTTTTTCTCGCCAGCCACCCTCATCAAGCCTCTCTTCTCTCCTGCTGTCGACAGACGAAGTCCCGTCTAACGTCACCGCTGAAGTTGACTTTTCAACCTCTTTTGCTCGCAGTCCGCCGAAGTCAACCGTGGACACCAGTAAGTCAACTGTGGACACATGTTTCAATTTGTTATTGGTTCAACTGAAGAATTAGAAAAATTCTATCAAGTCATTGGTTGGTTTTTTGCTTTGTATTGTCAACTACTATCAATTATAATAATCTTCATTTTGGTTTTTGTTTTGTGATTTTGACCTGCAATTGTGAGTTTTGCTGTGATAGTCATGACTTACATGCATGCATATTTGTTGGTTCGGTTTTGTGGCATAACTTTATGTTTATTTTGGTGTTTACACTAAATTATTAGCGTTTGCAATTAATTGTTTTGGAGCTTTTAAGGCGCTTACAAATATATTGCAATTAACTCTATATTGACAATGATTAAGATGTGATAAATTAGAGTCAAGTTTATGTCATTGTAAGAGTAGATCTATCTGAGCTTGTATTAAGTTTAATGTTTTAATCATTCTTTTTTTTTATTTTTTAAATTTAAGTCACTTGAATCTGAGTAATTATAAAAAATTTAATGTTTTAATCTACTTATGCCGTTTATATTTGTTTTGTACTATTAAAATTTTTATTGTTTTTCCAAAAATCAATCTGGTCAAAATAGACTGGATTTGGGACACTCTGTCCAAATAAGATCAGGTTTGGAGCAGAAATCGAAAACCCATTTGGATCATGGAACGGGTTCGGAAACATCCACTACCCAAACCAGTTTGGGTTTGACGGAAGCAATTCAACCCTGTTTTGATTCATTGCCATCCCTATTCACAGTGACAAAATCAAAGTAAATATAATCATTTGCATTTATTTGACCTATACAATTTATTTCTCTTCAAATTATTAAATACATTACTAAACATTCTTCGTATATAACCTTCTAACATATAGGTCAATCGAGCATTGATCAAATCAATCCAAGGAAATAGGTAACTATCAGAATCTTTATTATGGTTTATTGAATAATCCTTTCCCCGCCTAAAATCATCAGTAACTTGCAGTGCAAGGAGGAGAGGAATGCAGCTTTTCTCGGAGAATTTCATAAAACTTTGGAACGGATGGGAAGTTCGAGTGTTAATTCTACTTAGTCTTCTTTTACAGATTATTCTTGTTATTTTTGGTTCTCGAAGAAAATTCACAAGAAGAATTTGGACGAGAATTCTTGTTTGGTCTGCATACTTGACAGCAGATAGCGTAGCAACCGTTGCCTTGGGCTTCCTTGCGCGTAGTCAAGTAGACTCTGAAGATGATTCTTCAAAAGACAGCAATATTCTGCAGACATTCTGGGCACCATTCTTGCTGTTGCATCTGGGTGGTCCAGACACCATCACAGCTTACTCGCTGGAAGACAATGAGTTGTGGTTAAGGCATTTTCTGGGGCTTATTATCCAAGTTGGAGTGGCATTTTATGTCTTCTTGCGATCTTGGAGCAACAAGGCCCTTACGTATATATCCATTCCAATGTTTGTCGCTGGAATGATCAAATACAGTGAGAGAACTTTTGTCCTTAGATCTTCAAGCAGCCAATGTTTTAAACATTCCTTGCTGTCAAATCCTGATCCTGGTCCTGATTTTATTGAAATCCAAAGAGTGAAGACACAACAACGGCAACAACCACAAGAAGCACAGCAACCACAGCAAAATGTACTGATTGAAAGCTTGGAAGAATCACCAGCAGCACCAACTGAGAGGCATATGTCTCGTCTGTTCAGTCGAAATCGTAGGAAACTACAAAATCCCAGAACAGCAGAGATCTTACCGCGAAAAAGCTTGAGAGCAGGTGCAAATTATCTTGAAGTAGCTTACTTTTTGTTCAAGAGATTTCGTTATCTCTTCGCAGATTTAATTCTAAGCTACTATGAACGGGAAGACAGCTACTCTGAAATTATAAACAAGTCAGCAGAAGATGCTTTTAAACTCGTAGCAATCGAGCTTGGACTCATGTATGATGTCCTCTACACTAAGGCCTCTATTGTTTATTCTCAATTCGGAGTCCTCCTCCGTTTCATCACCTTATGTTGTTCTGTTTCAGCTCTAGTTTCCTTCTCAGTCATCATTGATGTTCATTTCTACTCACAACTTGACATTTCTATAACTTATGTATTGTTGGTTGGTGCTGTTGTTTTGGAGATTTACGCCTTCATCGCGCTCTTTTTCTCTGATTGGACAGAACTCTGGTTCCTCAAACATAAATGTCATAGTTCTCCAGTTTGCGGTACCTGTTCTTGTCATGCAATTCTTTCTGATCGCAATAGGTGGTCAGGAAAGATGTCACAGTACAACCTCATAAATTCTTGTCTCCGAACTTCTTGGATCCAAAAGTTACCTTTGATTGGCGAATTGTATAAGAAGTACCAGTACTTGACCTGGGAGGATGTGAACGATGATCTACAAAAAATTATCTTCAGCCAGCTCCTTGAGAAAAGTAAGGAAATTAAAGGTGATGATTTCAATATCGAGTCATGCAAGAAATTGTTAACACATAGAGGCGATAATGTGCTTCAGGAAAAGTATGGTCTTCTTGATCAATTTCGTTGGAGTATAAATGATGTGGAGTTTGATCACAGCCTTCTTTTGTGGCACATTGCTATTGATTTATGTTACAATAGTGAAGATGTTAATGAATGTGACCCGAAATGTAGAATAAGCAAATGTTTATCAGAATATATGTTGTATCTTCTAGTCTTTTGTCCATCTATGTTGCCAGATGGAATTGGTGAGATTAAGTATAGGGATACATATGCCGAGGGCGTGAGATTTTTTCTAGAGGAAGAAAGGCGTTTTCTGTGCTGGACATACGTGGTAAGGAAGAAAAAATATATCAAGAAGAATGAAGCTTGTGAGGCATTGCTTGGAGTGCAGTTCGGTGATGCAGAGGAGCTTATAAAAGGAGATAGAAGTCAGTCGGTTTTATTCTATGGATGTAGGCTTGCAAAACAATTGCGATCATGTGAAAAAAGGTGGGAGATAATAAGTGAAGTGTTGGTGGAAATGCTGACTTATGCTGCGAATAAATGTAGATGGAAAGAGCATGGACAACAACTTAGGAAAGGCGGCGAGCTGCTCACCCATGTTCGCCTTCTCATGTCACATCTTGGCTTGAGCGAACAATACCGAATCCAGCAGCCTTACTATGATCAACCACATAGACATCATGTGAAGGTAACATGTATCTTTGTATGTCATATATTTTACATGATCCTGCGCGGATTGATTCCCGAAAAATGTCATTCTCTTGGACGCAAATGTAATAACTGCTGCTGCTAAAAGGAGTGATCCTTATTCTAGTACTTGACATTGTTTGAATTTGTATATAAGTTGTCTCCTTATCAGCTTGTATGTATACTTGCTAGTCTCCTTATCAGCCTTCTTTTGTGGCACATTGCTATTGATTTATGTTACTTATTCAAAACAACAACCAACAATATAATATTTGTTTTTCTATATATCTAGAGTCGAATGGCCTAGGCCCCCATTACCCTCTGCTCTGCTTCGAAGTCAGTTTGCTTCGGGAAATTTAATTAACACGGCTAGAAGTCATAATTCGATCATCATGATTTAATAAATACCCATATGTTCCAAACCTGTGAATAGATAAATTCAATTCTAGAAATCAAAGGTTTTGATATAGAATAATCAACTTAACCAATATAATTACTCTTTGTAAATTGAAGGTAAATGCTTTGGGCAACAATACTTGCGACAGGGGACACATTGACATAAATAAAACAACATTGTGGGCAACAACCGACGGCACACAAACATAAACAACGATATGTATACAATGGACGAGGCTTGTGTGGTCTAGCTACCAGACTTTATTCTTATTTCTTCATCACCAAATTTCACAAGAAGCAAAGTTCCTCGAGCGTCATTTTCTCTATTGCATTTCGTTTCAGACTAGAAGAATCTCATAGCCTTGGCACAAGTATCTATGTTCCCAATCTCACCAATCCCTTCAGGCAGCATAAATAGATATAAGACTAGAGGATACAACACATAATTTGATAAGTACCTACAAAATTTGGATTTTGGTTCGGTTCTTTACCATCTCCATTGCTATCATCAAGATCAATATGGTAACATAAATTAGTAGCAATATGTCAAAGAAGAAAACTACGGTCAAATTCTATCCACTGTTCTAACAAACGGCCTAAGAGGCTGCCTGGACGTTAGACGGCTGCCAACTCATGACCCGAAAACCCCCTAATTAGGGTTTCTAGGTGGAGACCAACCTAGCTCCACCTAGGCAACTGATTAGGGTCGTCTAGGTGGAGAAATCGGCCACGTAGGCTGATTAATTGACCTATGCGGTTGATTAATTATTTTTAGGTTGATCGGCGGTCAATGTGTTGATCGTTGATGAACTGCCTGGGCGTTGGGCTGCTGTCTGACTAGCACCTATGCCTTTTAGAACACTTTCTACCTCACTAGTGCTCCAATGAAATTGATCTACAACGTACCTTTTTCTTTAGGACACGATCGTATCATCTTTAATTTCTCTACTTTTCTCTAGAAGATGCCTGTAGATCTTTCTTTGTTGGTTGACATTCATGTATCCGCGGGACAAGTACAGGTGCTTCTCCAACAAATTGCCTATGTTTTAAACATCTATAGAAACTTATTGAAATTAATCATTATTTACGCGATTTGAAAATCAATCAGAATAACTATTTTTATAATGCTTAAGAAGAAAAAACTGCTTACATAAACTTATAAAATTCTTTCGGTGGAAATTGAATCCCCGTCACTTTTATCATGAATAGGAAGATACACAGCTATTTATACTATAAAATAATATCCATTATATTTTTTTATATATAAATTAATTCATTAATTTATTGTATACTTGAAAAATGCGTATTATTATTTTTCTTATGGATTGGCTTGCATCCCTCTTAGCAATTAGAGAAGACTCAAGGTTTCAAAAGTGAATTTAACTTGATTCATTAATTAATCTTTCTTAATTTGTATTTTTGGTTTAACCCAAGTGACACTATTGTACGTCTTTGACAAAACTTAGGATAAAAATTCCAAATATATAAGAAGCCAAAAAATATTAATCGGCATTATAACTTTCACAGTATAACTTAATTTGATTATTTGTAAAACATTCTAAAAGACAATAATATATTGCACCTGCTTATGCAAATAATGCTAGATGGTATTTTCTTGCAAAGGCTAAAGTGATGTTTGAGCAGAGTAAAAGAATGATATATCAACTTGAAGGATTTGCATGCATCCTTTTTTAACAATTACAATATCTTACTTTTGTTTTTGACTTATAGATAATATTTTTACAGCTCATCCGAGACCACCCTATTCTTTTCTTCTTCTTTAAATCAGATGTAAAGGCACACATGACACTTTTTGCTTAAATATGGATGTGGAAGTATTGATAGAAGAAAACAATAGTCCCTCAGTTGAAACTAAAGAGATAATTAAGGTTCCTTAATTAAAAAAAAAAAAAGGAAAAAAGGAAGAGATGGTTAAGATGTTGAAAGAAAGTTTCTATATCTACACAGCTCATCCAGAAAGAAAAGAAATTTCCCTTTCTATCTTCATGAAACTTGATTTCTTTTCATTTTTTATATCGATTAATATATACATGTATTAGTTTTATGACGAGGAAGGGGATCTCCCTTTTTTTTTTCCTAATAAATTACATTGCGTTATCATTTTATAATTTCTAACATTTTTTTTTTTTTACTTATTTCTGAAATATGTAAATCCAAAGAATACTAAAAATATTATCCAAAGCCAATGACATATTAACCCAAAATGTGAATATATCTCCAACTTAAATACGTTAAGTTAAATTTTCATTTACAATTTCTACAACATCGACAAGTAAGACATTCATTAAAAAGTAGAAGTAGCCGGATGCAATCAGTGCTATGTGAAGCCATTCACGCTCTTTAAGTATTTAATGTGGTATTTCACGTGGTAGACTAAAGAAGCGCTTTTGAATTCGATATCGCTCACTCAAGCCAAGATGAGCCATAAGAAGGCGTACATGGATGAGCAACTCTCCACCTTTTCGTAGCTGTTGACCATGTTTATTTGCAGTATATGTTAACATTTCCGCCCATACTTCGCTTGTCATCTCCCATTTTCCCTCTCCACTAGGATCATTCTCAATTCTCAGCTTTCATAATTGTTCTGCAAGTATGTATCCATAAAATAACGCAGATTGGCTTCTATCACCTTTCATTTCTTCCTCTTTAGGTCCGAATGTCACTCCAAGTAAGGCCTCACTGTTGGATAAAACTTTATTAAGGTGAAAACCTATACCAAAATCTAAATACTCATATTAAATCATTAAGAACTAGTGTAAAGAAAACATACCTGATTCCATATTGATAAATTTGAGTAGGATTGGGTCTTCTACAGTCAAATATCTTTAGTTACTCTATAATTTTCTTCTTGAATGAGGAAGGAGAAAAAAAGCAAAAATATTATGTTGATTTGACTTAGGGACCATAACCCTTTACAATGTTTCTTATATACTAATCTAATTATATTCCTATTTACCCTAATTTTATTAGTATTAAGTTTCTACACATTAAAACCCATATCTAATGGATATCTCTAGAGCCCAATTAATAGATCATTTATTTGGCCCATTAAAATAGATAACCTATAATATAATTGTTAATTAATATGTAAGCCCATAATAGGAAATATAAAAAACAAATCCTAACAATCTTCCACTTGGGCTACACATGTTTCTTGATACAATTATATTATCTGTAATCTTGAGTGCGCACTGAAAAGCTAAAATATCTCTTTAGTTACAATCTGGTTCATCTACTATATTAGTATGAGATCAAAGCGATATTTGTTACATTTATTCGTAACTAGATCCATCAATGGTCACCATACCAATATATTCAATGACATAGATCGAGTATGAATACGTAGTATGAAAATTACATGCAATTTGATCTCAAACATGCCTATTTTCAACTGATTCTACTTTAATCTTTAATAAGATCAAATACAAATAACATTCAGAGTTTATAATTGAACCACATACTTTATTCTGTAGAAAATAAATACAAAATGTCTATTACAAAGAACATCAAAATACTAACTCCCACTAAACATGCATATCATCAGTCAAAATAACACCCATATGAGCAGTGTGCTTATGAAAGACCTTGGGTGATAATCCCTTAGTAAGCGGATCCGTAATCATGGAGTTTGTTCCAATATGTTTTATAGCCATCTGATGTCTTTGAACTATTTATTTAACAACAAAAAACTTGATGTTTATGTGCTTAGACTTCATAGAGCTTCTATTGTTGTTGGAATAAAGCACAACCGAATTATTGTCACAATATTTCTTTAATGGTCTTTCAATACAATCCACAACTCGTAGCCTCGTGACAAAATTTCGCAGCCATATCCTATGATTAGATACCTCATAATAGACTATGAACTCAGCTGCCATGGTGGAAGAAGCTATGAGTGTCTGCTTAGCATTTTTCCAGAAAATAGCTCAACAAGCTAGTAGGTAAATATAGCCTGACGTGGATCTTTTACTGTCTTGGCATCCAGCAAAATCGGAATCAGAATACCCAACGATTTCTAAATGATTTGATCTTCGATATGTGAGCATGTGATATTTTGTTCTTTGTAAATAACGCATAAATCGTTTGACTATTTTTCAATGATCCATCCCTAGGTTACTTAAATATCTACCAAACATTCCTACTATGAATGTAATGTTTGGACACGTGCATATTTGAGCAGACATTAGACTTCTCACAGTTGATTCATAAGGAATCTTTTGCATTTCTTTTCGTTTCAACTCATTCTTGGGGCACTAGCTAAGACTGAACTTGTCTTCTTTAGCTACAAGAGTGTCTCCTGGTGCATAACCTTTCATGTTGAATCTATTAAGAGCTCTTTCGATATAGCTCTTTTGTGATAAACCAATAATACCTTAAGAGCGATCTCGTTGTATCTGTATGCCTAATAAAAAAGAGGAGTCTCTAAGATCTTTCATCTCAAAATTATTTGTCAGAAATCTCTTGGTTTCGTGCAATAAACCTATATTGCTACTGGCAAGTAGTATGTCATCGACATGTAACACCAGAAATATGTATTTACTCCCACTGAACTTATGATATACAAAATCTTCAACTTTATTTACCTCAAACTCATATGAGATAATAACTTGATGAAATTTGTGATACCATTGACGAGAAGCCTGTTTAAGACCATAAATGGATTTTTTCAGTTTGCAAACCATTTTCTTTGGATCACTGGATACAAAGTTTTCTAGTTGCATCATATATATTGTTTCGTCAACGTCATTATTGAGAAATGTAGTTCTTTACATCCATCTGATGTAATTCGAAATCAAAATGAGTCACAAGTGCCATTATAATCCTAAAAGAATCTTACATAGAAACTGGAGAAAAAGTCTCTTTATAATCAATGCATTCCTTCTGAGTGAAACCCTTAGCAACTACACGAGCTTTATATCTCTCAATATTACTTTTTGAATCCCTTTTGGTCTTAAATATTCATTTGCAACCAATAGATTTCGGAGCTTCAGACAATTCAACGAGATCCCAAACGTCATTGTTCTTCATGGAATTCATTTCATCATTTATGGCATCAATCCACTTTTGAGAATTAGAACTTTGTTTGGCTTGATGAAAGTTGATTGAATTATCTTCCACCATTCCTATATCAACCTCATATTCTTGAAGATAAACGATATAGTCATCCAGAATTGTACTTCTCCTTTTTTTAGTGGATCATCTCAATGGCATATCCTCTTGAGGTTGTTGAGTTTGCACTTCATGTATAATTTCTTCATTTTGCATAGAGAGCTCTTTTACATTGTCTTGATATTTTGGATTTACATTTTGAACAATATTAGGGATAGAAGCCTGATCATTGTTAATAGCAATAATAGGAAGAGAAACAAATTCCTTTTCAAAAACAACTTTTTTAACATTATCTCTCTCCACAAACTCAACTTCCTCAAGAAATTTCGCATTTTTCATCTCAAAAAATGATCTAGTAGTGGGATCATAAAACTTGAAATCTCTTGACCGTTCAGAGTATCCAACAAAGTAGCAGTTTACAGTTCTTGAGTTCAGTTTCTTTTCATTTGGCCTGTTAGGCTTTGTCTCAGCTAGATAACCCTAAATGTGTAAATATCTAATATTAGGCTTCTTGCCTATCCATAATTCATAAGGGGTTTTAGCTACCGCTTTACTCGGAACCCTGTTGAGGATATATGCTGCAGTCTTTAGTGCTTCTCCCCAGAGGGATTCTGGTAAGGAAGAATGATTGATCATATTTCTTACCATGTACTTAAGCGTTCTGTTTCATCTTTCAGCAATATCATTCATGTTAGGTTTGCCTGGAATTGTGTATTGCAGGACGATACACAGTCCTCTAGGAATTTCGTAAAAGGTGTTGGACGTTGTTCACCGGATCCGTCATATTTGCTATAGTATTAACCACTATAGTTAGATTTGACGGCTTTAATTTTCATGCCAAGTTGATTTTTAACTTCAACTTTGAAGGCTTTAACTACATCTAGGGATTGAGACTTCTCATGTATCAAATATAGGTACCTATATCTTGAATAGTCATCTATGAATGTAATATAATATTGTTGACCATTCCAAGAAGCTGTAGGAAATGGTCCGCAAATATCAGTATGAATTAGTTCTAAGATATCAGAACACCTGTTGGTACCTAATTTCTTAATTTCTGTTTTATACACTCAATATAGACTTCAAAATCTATCAAATCAAGGGGATCAAGAATCCCGTCAGACACAAGTTTCTGAATTCTCTTTTTAGAGATATGACCTAAACGCTTGTGCCATAGTGTGACGGAATCCCTACAAATTAATTTTCGTGTTGTACCTTGTGAATTTATAGACAAGGTTTCATTAATTGAGGTAATTGTATCGAACAAATATAGATTATCATGCAAAGATAAAGAACCAGTATCAATAAGATTCAAATCTTGAAAAAGACTAAATTTATTATTTCTAAATGAATAAAAATATCCAAATTTGTCCAAAATAGAAACTGAAACCAAATTCTGTCTAAAAGACGGTACTACATAAGTCTTCTCCAAATTTAAAAATTGACCAGTCTTTAATAATAACCTAAAAGTTCTTATAGTCTCTACTACAACTATTTTGCCATCGCCCACATAGATGAATATTTTAGCATCACTTGGCTTTTGGCTCCACAAGCAACCCTGCATAGAAACACTTATGTGAATAGTGGCATCAGAATTTATCCACCAAGTGTGTTTAGGTACAGAAGCTAAATTAATTTAGAACAAACTAGATTAAGAAACATACCTTTCTTAACATGCCAGTTGGCGTATTTGAGATATTATTTCGTCATATGTTCAGCTTTCTTGTAAAAGTAACAGGTAAACTCTCCATCCTGTTTCTTTTACATCTTATGCTGTAATGTTTTAACTGCAACTTCTTTTCATCTTTTTCTTTTTCTTGTCTTTAGAGATAGTTGCAAGTTAGCACTTTTAAAACTTTCTCGCTTCAATTTTTCCTCTTCTTGCACACAATGAGATATGAGCTCGTTAAGAGTCTATTTGTCATTTTGAGTATTGTAACTCTAAACTGACTATGTTGTGCAAGAAGAGAAATAAAAACTAAGTGCACCAGCAAATCCTTAGACAGTTGTAACTTTAGTGCCTTTAGTTTGGAAGCGATATGAGACATCTTTATGATGTACTCCCTTATGTTCCCTTTTCCATTTTACTTCATTGAAACAAGTTTCGCCAAATGGTACTTATTTCAATCTTTTCGTTTTTCGCAAAACGTTGTTTTATTTCCTCAAGGAACTTTTTAACATTTTCCTCTTTGGACATAGAGCCCTTAAAAGTTTTTGAAATGGAAAGTTTTATGATCATAAGACTCATGTGATTAGAACGGTCCTACTTATCCATACTCGCTTTTTCATCAGCGGAACTATTCTCATTAAGAGATGCAAGCTGTTCTTCCCGAAGCGCAAGGTCAAGATCCATGCAACAAAGAATAATCATAATGTTCTTTTTTCAATTCTTGAAATTCGTGCCATTAAGCACAGAAATGAAATTAATATTGGCAGATGTTGTTGAAGCAGTAGTAACCGAATCGAGAATAAAACCAAATGCAAGCTCACAATTAATAATCATGTCATAACACAAAAAATACTTAATTAATAAATTCATACATAACATGACTAAACGATTCCCATAGTGGTGGGCCCTAAAACAAGATACCTAGAACAACATTGACATTTAGTCTTTGGATAGAAATATCAACTGTAAGTGGTACTCTTCGTGTAGTAATCAAATATTGACAATTAATTCTGTTAACTAGTAAGCCTTTCTTTAAACCAACTTATTACTCATATGAAAAACCAAATAATCGTCACATATTTATTACCACATGTATGCCCATTATTTGACCAAATAACAACCTTCATTTGAGCCGATCATTATTCGCATAAATAACAAACACACACACACCTTAATATTCCAAAATAAACAAATTTACATTATAGAGGTTACTTTGGGAACATATATTTTCAATTCAATTTACTTTGAAATATCAAACTATATATATATAAGAAAAAAAAAAACTTTCTTTCAATCGAATCCTCAATTCAACAAAGTGAATATATATATCATAGATTTTATTTCCAAATCGAAAATGAAACTGTCATCAATATAATTATTATGGATGTATGGTTGATTTTATATATGATAGCAGTGATATATATATATAACTAAAATTGCAAGCAAAAGTAATTCAGTGACATTAAAGATTTCTGAACTGAATAATTGGGAAGGGCCACAAATCAAGCAAATCAACAAACGGATAATAAAATAAAATAAGTAAACAAATAACAAAAGATTTATGACCGTCCAACTTTTTCATTCCAGAATATAGATGACACATAAGTAAAAAAACACACAAAAAGGCACCAACATCCAATATATATATATATATATATATATATATATATTTCATATGACGTTCTTTTCCCCAAAAGCAAACATAGAATTTTCACTTTTTTGACTTTTACACCAATCTATATTATTACTATGTCGAACCTATTGCTTCCGTATAACTTTAAAAAACCACAAAAATTAAGAGATTCTTTGATCTTTGCTGATTCAGAAGAAGGAAAAAAAAAAAAAAAAAAACCTAGCAGAGACTAGATGTGACTTTCGCGCAGAACTTTATAGACTTCATTCGATCATATATATTCTTGTTTTAATAATCCGTAACAACATGAAAAATAAACCAAAGCAATTAATTCCTCAATGATCCAATATGAGTAAGCTCTGATACCATTTGTTGGATAAAACTTTAATAGGTGAAAACCTATACCAAAATCTAAATACTCATATTAAATCATTAAGAAATATTGTAAAGAAAACATACTTGATTCTAAGTTTATAAATTTGAGTAGGATTGGGTACCTAACTTTATGGCATAAGGTAAGACCATTATTGGTTTTATGGGAGGTGGTTGTTGATCCTGAACAATGATATCTTCTTCTTCTCCACATAAACATGCACAACATAACATTGGCAAATGTTCTGGGGCGGAACCTATTTCCTTTTGTCTTTGATAGGACAAGGTCTTGGATGATGGTGTTGTCGCTATTGATGGTTGTTGTTTTCGATAACTAGCCTCTTATTGTAGTTCATCAATAATGGGACCATTTATCTCTTGTTTTGGTAAATTTGATGGATTATTAGCAAATATCGGTCTTAATCTTTCAAAATGAAAGACTACTGCCTCCGTAGGGGATTCCCTCTCGAATTCATCAATAATGAAATCCCTTTGTGAGGCTATCGTCATTGTGTGAGCTGGTCTCTGGGGTTCATCAATTCTGGGATCCGTTTGTTCATTAATAATGAAATCCCTTCGTGAGACTGTCGTCATTATGTGAGTCGGACTCCTGGGTTCATCAATTCTAGGATTTGCTTCTTCATCAATAATGGAATCCTTTCCCGAGACTGCCGCCATTGTGGGGACTTGTCCCCGGAGTATATCAATATGAGCACCTGGTTTTAAACTTTCAGGATGTAAGACTATTGCCTCCGCTGGGGATTCCTTCCCTGATTTATCAATAATGGGATCTCTTTGTAAGACTGCCATGGGGACATGTCTTCGATATTCATCAATTCTGGGTTTACTTCTTCCCTACAACCCATACAAAATTGAATGAATCGTCACAGTCGTGGAAGTTATGATTGTTGTTCTTGCATTTGCTCATCTCGTTAGTAGATTTCACAAAACTTTAGACCAAGATGAGGATTGAGAGCAAGCAATCTTTGAAATATTGGTCGCTTGAAGATCTGAGCACATAACATCCTCTCACCACACTTGATTATTCCTGTGATAAAGATTGGAATTGTTTTCTATGTGAGTGAAGTGTTACTTCAAGATTGTACAAAGATATAGAATTCCAATCCAAGTTCGACATTAAGTCTAACAAAGTTCCTTGACCACAACTTATTATCTTCAAGAGAATAAACTGTGATAGTGTCCAGACCACCCAAATGCAAGAGCAAGAATGGTGCACAAAATGTGTGGAGAACGTTGTTCCATTTTTTAAAGCTATCTTTAGACACAGAGTTTGCTTGACTCCTTACAAGGATGCCCAACACAACAGTTGCTACCCAATTAGTCGTCATATATGCAAACCAAACAAGCATCCTTGTCTAAATTCTTGCTATACATTTACGTCGAGCATTAAAATGGTGAGGATGACTTGTAAAAGAAGCTTAAAGAGAATCAACAGCCGAATTTCTCATTCGTTCCAAAGTTATATAATTTTGTCCTGAAAAAGTTGCTTTGCCTCCCTCTTTTTCTGATGGATCAAAAACCTAAAAATGAAACAACATAAAACTTACATATGTCACTATGTGTCGATGTATGAATTCTGTTAACCTAGATTCTTTACCCAATACCTGCAAATAAGTTAAAACAGAAGAGAAAATAGGAGCAGAAAGAGAAAGAACATTGTTGCAAAGTGGTTTTTATGTGGTTTGACCCAAAAAGATGCCTACGTCCACGACTGTTATCTAGTTATTTTGACAGAGAGACAGTATATTATTAATTTCTTGGTTTTTTTATAATGAACTTTCAGTCTTTATTTATAAAAAGAGAGACTATAGTATTCATATCATAATGAAACCGGGAACTATATTTCCCAGTGTAATCCCAGTGTAAAAAACTCACGGAAGCAATAGAAGATTTAATCAGAAGAGGTCGCTTAAGGGAGTATGTAGCGCGACTAGAAAATCAGTGTTCCCAACATAAGCATCAGCCAGCATAGTAACGTCATGATCAGGCTCAGCAACCTGCCCAACAACAACCTCAGCAAATAGCTGATCAGGACCATATGCCCACGATAAGAATCATTTTTACTATTCATGATGGGCTGCATATTGCAGGGACATCAAACAGATCACGCTAGCGCTATGTGTGGGAGGCCAATCATATTCTACTAATGGGGCATAACGAGGTAGAGAGACCTGCAAAAAGAGCCAAAATGACTTCAGATGGTATCATGTTCATTGAAGAAGATGCTAGAGGAGTACATTAACCTCATAATGACGTGCTGGTCATCAGGGCAAGGATTTGTAATGTCGAAGTGAGAAGAATCATGATAGACATGGGCAACTCAGTAAATGTGATGTATAAGAGTTGCTTCGAACAGATGAGCTTGAAGCCCGAACAGATGACACCATCTCCTGAGCCTCTTTTCGGATTTACTAGAGATGCAGTCATGCCATTAGGGCAAATTAGATTCCCCATTTCTGTTGGAGATTCGGATCGATAAGTTATGACGTTGGCTGACTTTTTGATCATTGATAGTCCATTAGCATACAACGTCATCCTTGGAAGACCAACCATGAATGATGTAGATATGATAGTATCGACCAGAACCCTTACAATCAAGTTTCCAATGCCAAATGGAATAGGTTGTGTGTGAGGAGAGCAGGAATTGGTGAGGATATGTTATAGAGATGCAGTAAAGGTGGGGGTTAAAATGAAGAAAGTCAATATGGTAGTTGAGGAGAAGCCGCGGTCAGTTAGTGTAAGGGGGTAAGCTAGGATCTGGATCCAAGAGAGATAGAAGCAGATCAAGCAACAGGTCCTGTGGAAGAGCTCGATGAGGTACCCATCAACGAGCAGGATGCTGAGCGGTGCTTGAAGGTAGGGAAGGATTTACCTCTACATGTTAAAACACAGCTTACTGGCTTTTTGAAAGAGAACTTATATGTCTTCACCTGGAATCACGAAGACATGGTGAGGATCAGTCCGAATATTATGTCGCATAGGTTAAATATCAATCCTCACCATCGGCCAGTTCGCCAGAAGAGGAGGTCAATGAAGAAGGAACGTTACGAAGCGTTTAATGAAGAAGTAGAAAAACTCCTGGCGAATAGATTCATAAGGGAGGCTCACTACCCAGTCTGGGTAGCAAATTCCGTTCTAGTAAAGAAGAAGAATGAGAAGTGAAGAACTTGTATTGACTTTACCGATCTGAACAAGGCATGTCCAAAGGACAGTTTTCCTCTGCCAAGGATTGATCAACTTGTTGATGGTACTGTTGGTCATCAGCTCCTCAGTTTTATGGACACATATTTAGGGTATAACCAGATCCCGATGAACCTTGATGATGAGGAGCACACTTTATTCGTTACTGATCATGGGCTTTATTGCTACAAAGTAATGTCATTCGAGTTGAATAATGCTGGAGCAACCTACCAACGGTTAGTTAACATGATGTTTGAAGATCTTATTAGCAAAATGATGGAGGTATATGTAGATGATATGTTGGTGAAGTCTAAGCAAGTGTCCGAGCATGTACGTGACCTAGGAGAAATGTTCCAGATCTTGAGGAAATACCAAATGAAGCTTAATCCTTTGAAGTATGCATTTGGAGTGGCCTCGGACAAATTTCTGGATTTTATGGTCAACAATAGAGGGATTGAAGCGAACCTTAAGAAGATCAAAGTTTTGATTGACATGAGATTACCAAAAAAGATCAAAGATGTGCAGAGCTTGAATGGCTAGGTCGCTGCCTTCAGTAGGTTTATATCCAGGTCGACAGATAGGTGTATCCCCTTCTTTGATGCGTTGAAAAAGGCAAGGAACTTTCAGTGGACTGAAGAATGTGAAACGACCTTTCAACAGCTGAAGGAATATATGGGCTGAGCATCGTTACTTTCTAAGCCAGTAGAGGGGGAAAAGCTGATCGTTTATCTGAGAGTTACTCAGCACGCCCCCAGCGTAACCTTAGTTCATGAAGAAAACAGGATACAACTTCTTACATATTACGTCAGCAAGAGGTTGCTCGATGTAGAGACCAGATATACCCCCATGGAGAAACTTGCATACTGCCTAGTGATGGCATCAAGAAAGCTTTGCCCCTATTTTCAAGCCCATATAATTGAAGTACCGATCAGGTATCCATTGAAGTAGGTTCTTTAGAAGCTTGACACGTTAGGTCGCTTACTCAAATGGGCAATCGAGCTCGCTCAATTTGAAATAGAATTCAAGCCCCGAACAGTAATTAAGGGACATGTGCTAGAAGATTTTGTGGTTGAGTTTATAGGGTCGGTAAGTGAAGAAGC
Source organism: Dimocarpus longan (assembly GCA_022984855.1). Taxonomy (NCBI): domain Eukaryota; kingdom Viridiplantae; phylum Streptophyta; class Magnoliopsida; order Sapindales; family Sapindaceae; genus Dimocarpus; species Dimocarpus longan. Next base: position 10,229,899 of record CM041013.1, read on the forward strand.
CGAATCCTTTGAAGACCCATTTTGGGAGCTTTACGTGGATGGATCCTCTAACGAGCAGAAAAGTGCTAGAAGATTTTGTGACTAAGTTTATAGGGCCGGTAAGTGAAGAAGCCGAATCCTTTGAAGGCCCATTTTGGGAGCTTTAAGTGGATGGATCCTCTAGCGAGTAGAAAGTAGGGGCTGGTGATATGTTGATTAGCCCAGAGGGTCATAGAATTTTATGCACCTTGAGGTTCGGGTTTAAAACCACCAACAATGAGACCGAGTATGAAGCACTGTTAGCAGGATTAAGATTGACAAAAGAAGTACGAGTTGAGCGAATAAGAGTGTACAGTGATTCCCAGTTCGTGGTGTGCTAAGTTCGAGAAGAATATCAAGCCAAGGGTTCCGAGATGGCCATTTATCTGCAAACGGTTCAGGAGATGCTTGCAATGTTCGAAAAATGTGAAATGCACCACGTTCTACGATCTAAAAAATCACATACAGACGCCTTAGCTCGTCTTGCCACAGCAAACGATGTGGATTTTATGGAAGCTGTGCCGGTGAAGTTTTTGCTAGTCACAAGTACAAAGCCACGAGATGAGATGATGGCGTTAGTTGTGGCACAAAATTCCTGGATGAATCCTCTTGTTAAGTTCTTACAAGATGGAAAATTGCCTGAAGACAAGCTAGAGGCTCGTCGCCTTCGAGCCCAAGCAGCTTGATACTGCATTTATGATAATAGGTTTTATAAGAGAGGGTTTTCAGCTCCATTGCTCAAGTGCATTGACGGCTCGAACTGTCAGATCGTTCTAGAGGATATACATATGGGACACTGTGGTAATCATGCTAGGGGGCTATCTTTGGCTTAGAAAGCTTTTCAGTAGGGGTTCTATTGGCTGACAATGAAACAAGATGTGACTGAAATGGTAAAGAAGTATGATAAGTGCCAAAGATTCGCCAAGATTCCACGAGCTCCACCAGCTTTCCTACAACAAATGGTTAGTCTATGACCTTTTGCCATTTGGGATATGGATCTGATCGGTTCGCTCCCAACAGCTCGGGGAAGATGCAAGCATGTGATTGTGGTTGTGGACTATTTTATAAAGTGGGCAGAAGCTAAGAAACTCATCGAAATATCCATTGTAAAAGTCGATAAGTTTGTTTGGGAGTACATAATTTGCAGATTTGGAGTTCCTTAGCAGATCATGACAAACAACAGAACTCAGTTCAATAACAAGCAGTTTTAGAAGTTTTGCAAAGATCAGGGAATCACAAAGAGCTTTTCAACCGTGGACCATCCGCAAGCCAACGGTCAGGTTGAAGTAGTTAACAAGATCATCAAGCAAAACTTGAAAACCAAGCTGAAAGTAAGAAAGGGAGCTTGGGTTGATGAATTGTAGAAGGTGTTGTAGGCTTACAGAACAACTGTTCGTAACACCATCGGGGAGACTCCCTTCTCGATGGTGTATGGATAGGAAGCAATGATTCTAGTGGAGTATGAGGTCACCAGTTAACGCAGAGCAACATTTAGGCAGGAAGATAACGACCATCTGCTCGTGGCTAATCTGGATTTGCTCGAGGAAGCATAGGAAGAAGCTCGAATGAGGGTTGCTGTCTACCAACAAAGGGTCGCCAAATTTTATAATAGAAAAGTTCGAGTTCGAAGTTTCAAGCCTGGCGACCTAGTCTTACGTCTCATCTTACCTGCTGCTCGGAAAGCCAGTGATGGGACCCTTGGTCCAAACTGGGAAGGCCCTTATGTTGTAAAGGGTAGTATGAAAAACAGAGCTTATCGACTGGCCAACATGAATGGGGTTGAGATCTCGCGAGCATGGAATGCAGAGAATCTTCAGCCATATTATGTTTAAGTTGTTTAGTTCATCTGGTCTGTATGAACCAACTTTTTCATCAATAAAAATTCTCCAGGCAAATTAATCTAATCGCGCTTATTATTGCTTCTTGTCATTCGACAGATTATTATTATCATTTCTACTTATGCTTTAGAAGGATTGATTGCTACCTGTGAGTGAGTAGACTTTGGAAGGTGCAATTAATACCTGTAAGCCAATATTCTGGAAGATATGATTACTACCTGTGAGTAGCCAAGCTCTGGAAGGTGTGATCGTTATCTGTGAGCACATTTTGGAAGGTCCCAGTATTGCTTGTGAACGAGCAAGTTCTGGAAGGCATACTTATGGCCTGTGGACTTATGAAAATGTCCTGGAAGGTCCCAGTATTACCTGTGAATAAGCAAGTTCTGGAAGGCATACTTATGGCCTGTGGACTTATAAAAAACGTCCTGGAAGGTCCCAGTATTGCTTGTGAGCGAGTAAATTGTGGAAGACATACTTTTGGCCTGTGGACTTATGAAAATGTCCTGAAAAATCTATGTAGCCTGTGAGCGAGCAAGCTTTGGAAGGAACTTTTGATCTATGGATTTTGATGTTCTGGAAGGTACCAACACTACTTATAAGTGAGCAAGCTTTGGAAAATATGTTTATTACCTGTGAACTTTTATAAACCTTGGAAGGTTTAAATGATCTAATTATCATATGACTTGTGGGCATTTATATTGAAATTGTAGCTTAATTAGTACTTGTTTTATACAAGCGATCAGTCCAGATATTTTATTATTATCAGATTTGATTAACGACCAGGAAAGCTCGCCATGCAACATCAGCAAGGAAAGAGGAAATGAAGATAGCTAAGCAAAGAAATAACATTGCGTCTAAGGTTCACGAAATGAATAACTTGTATCACAAATCAAATGAAAAGAACAAAAAATTTCCTAAGTACTGCTAAGAGGAATGCTCTGATCGTTTGTAACTTCTGCTGAAGCTTTGCCTTCATCATTAAGAGCAATTGGCTATGAGGAGCTTGAAGAAGGTCTTGGATGAGCTAAAGCACTGCCAGAAGAAGGAGCCAGACCTTGAGAGATTCCACCTTGCGATGCTATAGGAGTTGGGCCTTTGGGTTGAGTTTAGGGTACCTCAAGATCAGACGAACCTGAGCCTGACTAGGGGTTGGGAGGCTAGCCTCTAGTTGAGCCTTTTTTGTAGCTTGGCGAGCAGCCCTCACTGCATACATCTTCACCTCTTCAACAGCTTCCCACCCAAAAAATGAGATATCTACATCTAGGCGCTTCCGCCACAAGTTGTATAAGAACAAACTGCTCGTTCTTTCTTTTGTCTGTTTGACTAAGGTTTGAGTGCGGTTCTGTTCCCGGGCTAGTTCCTCTTTGGTTGAAATTACCTCCTGTTGCATCAACTCGATATTCTTCTTAGCTTCATCAGCTCGATGCTTATGCGAAGCTAGCTCCTTCTTCAGTTTTTTGTTCTCTTCTTTCAGCTTTTCCTCCAGGTCTTGAGCATTATTCAGCTTCTTCTCTAAATCATCACCCTCTTCCTTCAACGAGGCGATAGTGTCATCTCGGAATTTCACAGCTTCCTTCAGACCTACTCTTAGCTTTTAGGAACGCTTAAGTTTTTCATCCAAGTCGTGAGCGATTTTCTGGGACTTTTCAGCCTCCTGCTTAAAGAACTCCACTTCACCATGGACTTTCTTTTTGTCACTTTCCAATGTTCTTATTATTTTCTCCATGGAAGTTTTCTCCTCGAGCCAGTTAGGAATTTCTCTGTGGAGCTTCATGAAAGCCATGAAGGCCTGAAACAAGATTTTAGCAAAGTAAAAAGGACAAGGAAAACAATAAAATATATCAAGTAATAAAGGAAGCTTACGAGCAGATTATGGTGACCAAAGTAGTTAATCAGCTTCTCGTCCTTCATATCCTTCCTGTAAAGTTAGGGCTTTTTAGGACTTAGGAAGTGAGGCACACGATTCAGGAAATCATTACAATATACCTCTACGTCAAAGTCCTGGATCATTCTTCAGCTCTGGGTTCTTTCCCCAGCGTTTTTTAGCACTTTGGGGGAGGTTCTACAATCCCCTTGCCTTTATCAACGTTCTGAGGACGCAGAGTAGGTGAGCTGCTTGGGAGAGGAGCTGATCGTGAAGGGGACTCCCTCTGAATATCCTTCTTTGTGGACTTCCTTCCTACTGATTTATATCTCATGACGTGATCAGATGGTGTAGAAGAATCTGTTTGGGTAGATGACCCAGTAGCAATTTTTGAGGTCGCATGTGGATCAGGAGCACTTGTAGCTTGAACAGCTTTCTTTGGTAGAGGAGGTGGAAGATCAGCAGTTTCTACCACCTGGACATCTTCCTCATCATCAGGAAGAGGCTCATCAAAGTGAAGTTGAACCATTGGTGTAGATTGACCTTCTTGTGAGCTCGGTGCTACCTCCCCAAAGGCTTCAAAGGCAGGATTTCTTTCTTTTTGCGAGCTCCTAGGTCCAAATGTTTATGAAGTAGTTTGCTACCAGTAGAAGGAGCAAGGTCGTATATCTAAAAGAGGTGTTCTGATGGCGGTTAGTCATCCAGAGGACTTTTTACCTCCAAAAATTTCTGTAGTAATGCTAACTTCTCGCTTGTCAACTCAATCTCACTCTTAGCAACGTCTGCACAGAAGTAAAAAGGGATTAGTAGCCAGTAACATATGTGCTTAATAGCAAGATGAAGATACATTCACCAGAAGAAGAACAGAATGAAAAATGTTTAAGATCGGTTAAGGAGAGGCAGGACGTATAAAACCATCGCGACTTGTAGTCGCCTACATTGGATTTACCAACCACTTTTGGGAGGTACACTTTATAAGGAGAATTACGAGCTGATATATAATAGAACCCGTCCCGTCTCTCTGATTTGGGGCCCGTGGTGCTTTTGAAAAGGAATAGATGTTGAATCATTGATGGGGTTGGTGGAGAAAGACTATTTTTAATAAAAATGGAGGCTGGGGCAGTAAGATGATCATAGGAATTGGGAGTAAGTTGAAAAGGGATGAGCTTGAGATCGTTTAAGAGGTCGATTAAGTAACTGGGAACCGAAAATTTGAAGTCAGCTTCTATGTGCTGGCGATTAATAGAAATGAACCCCTTAGGGGGGTGAGCTACATAATCGTGAGTGGCAGGCTCCATTGCTCAACACCCAGAAGGCAAGTGAAAATCCTCAGCGATTGATTCGAGCTCATTAGGATTGATAGAAGAATCATATATGAAAAAAAGAGAGCGAGCAGGAGCATTATTATGTCCTGTAGGCTCTGATACGGCCTCACCGCTGTAAGAGGTCGCGTTTTCTATAGTTCTAACTTGGACCACGACGACTATGACCAGACATCTACAAAATTAATAAGGAGGTCAGGTCACGAGTAGCAGACCAGGTTATAAAGTTTAAGGCTAATTTTATTTTTCCCTAAAGATCAAGTCGTGAGTACCGTGAGGAGGGGGGGGGTTGCCAAGTTCCTAGGAGCCTTGGTTGCAAGCCTAACTGGCTGCAAAGGTGACGACCCGACCAAAGTTAGGTTATCAAACGGTTACAAAACATAGAATGGTACGTATGCATATGACTAATACGATCAAACAAGATTTTTATTCAAGTTCATCAAGTTTTATCATGCCTAAAATGCAAGAAAGAGTCATAGGATATTCATGCGAGCATGAAAGCAGATTCATGTATGTAACCCAGCATGATGCAAGTAAAAATTATAACTGAAAAAGTTGTGGAAGGATATGAAAACTTACCTCGAGCACGATGAGGTTTGGTGATGGTGAAAAGACTGATGAAGAACAACAATGGTGGATGAAAGAAAATAGAAGATGAAAGGGCGTTGATTTTTGAAAGTGACTAGTAAAAGCAGAAAGTGAAACTACTAGGTTTATATATAATTAAAGCTCTAACCGTCAGATCAAAGCAGCTATGTAACCATCATTGATCCAGCGGTGTAGCGTGAAACCCACGATTTTATCATTATGTGCAGCCAGTGAGAGACGTGCATTAAATGCGCATTAATAGTGTATGACAAGAGATATGCAGTGATCTGACGCCTAGGGAAGTGCCACATGTCGTGGGATAAGTCAGTATTTGAAAAAGCAACATTATGGGTCTCGACAAAATTGCCTCGAGGATGAGCTCGTTGTTTCCAGTTCAAGGAATGTACTGAAAGTAAGGGGGCTAGTGTTATGGGTATTTTTGCGATTATAGAAAATGGGCTTATAAAGGCGCAAGGATGAGCCCAGTATGTTATGTTATAAGAAGAAGCCCAAGAGGTTGGTCCATTAGACAAATATCAAAGGAGGGAGCATACGGTCGTTTCTTAACCTGTAAATCCGAGCACATCTGATCGTATGGCTGATAGTTTTAATTACTATATGGTTGATCGTATCATTTGATCATGTGTTTGATCGCGTGATAGCCTGGTCGTGAGTTGTGATCGCTAAGCTGATCTGATCATGGACCAACAACTATTCGATAGTATTCTTCAAGAGGCAATCAGAGCGATTAGGAGGCCGTCCGTTGTGCGACCAGATGCCATGATCCTTCCAGAATGCTTAACAAGTCATGGGTTGATTGTTCATCTCTTCATCTGCTCGCTGTGAATAATATCTGATCGCCTGAATAATCTGCTCGTTCAAAGTGTTCGCTAAATTTGACTAGTTGACCTTCTAGAAGCCTGATGCAGTTCAGTTAAGGAAGAAGTCAATTTGCCTATTTTCATACAAATCAAATCACAACATTCTCGGTGGTTGTTACTGATATGGTGGAGAGAATCTTGGCAACTATTATCTTAATTAATGTATTTTATTTTTTACCTTATCAGTAAGATTCTGAAATCAATTCAAATTGTAACATGTCCATATATAAATAAAGGATCAAATTTATTGCAAAAGAGGGAACTAAAGAAAATATATAATGTTACTTTGCAGAAATAAGAGTGACAGTCGTGGACGTAGGCCATTATTTTGCTGAACCACATAAAAGTTAGTGTGTCCAATCTATTTTGATCCTGGTCTTCCATATTTCTTTTTGTTATTTGCTGTTTCGCAGGTATTAAGCTTCAAGAACCTGGTTGACCAGAAAATGGTGTCAACAGAAACCTAAATATATAAAACAATGAAATAGAAAAAAAAATTGGACCTTTTACCTTCTGCATTGATTATCCTTGAATGACTTACTACCTAGTCTTTTTTTATATGTTTTTACGTTAAAAAACAAGTGAGTTGGCACAATTATATAGAATCGTACTCACTTAGTTTTGATTTTTATTCTAAAAAGAAAATCAAATCTAACTATATAAAGATGTGTATAAAGGTGAGTGTTTATTTTTTTAAAAAGTAAATATCATGATATGACACTTTTAAATGTTGTATTGATAATCTTATATCATTTCAATAAAGTTAACAATTGAGTCCCAAACCTTATTTTTTTTTACACAAATACTCTTTATAAAACTTGTGAGAGGACTATATTTTTTTAAAAATGACTCAATTGTTACATTTATTGCAAGGATATTTTGATATTTTTACATATGATTTAAGATTCAATTGCTACATTTTTTTAAAAATGACATAAATGTTGAGTCATTAATATAATGTGCTATTTTTGTACTTATCCTTATTTTTAATTATACAAAAATGAAAAATACAGATTTTTCTTATCTGTATATTGACTGTTGAAATAAAGAAAAAAAAAAATTTCTAGTTTCTCAAATGTAAAGCCTACCAAAAAATCATTTATATCTTCAAAAGAAAACTCTTATTTTCTTTTTATAAGCAACAACTAGGATTTCCATTAATTTAAAATTGATATTGAAACCCTTGTTTATTAAGAATTGAACTATTGTCATATATAACATAATCAATTCAAAGTTAATTAATTTTATATTATGGAATTAAACTCGTGATCTCTAATAAATTAATTCATAATTAATTTAAACCAATGTTATTATTGAGAATTGAATTCAATACCTCTTATAAAATTAATTAAATAATTTTTAATTCATAATCAATAATTAACTAATTAATTAGAATAATCAATATTATTTAAATGTCAAGTGAACACAAATATTGTCACTCACGTAACAAATATAATTGGACAGTCCAATTACAATATTCTACATAAACGTTTCTTATAGTGACATACGTTATTAGGAGGACCCGATGGACCTATGGTTTTGAGCTTCAATAATATCTAAATTATTAATTAAACTTTTTAATTAAATAATTCACTATTATTAATCTAAGAATTACTCTACTAAAAATCTAAGATTGTATTCTTAAAATTGTAGATATTTTTATACAATCTAAAAATTTTCAATGTTCATTGATTTAATTACTATGTAAGATTTGATCCTCCACAAGTAATTCATAATTTCAGTTATGTCAAATATAAAATTCTATTTACCCCTTATAATTATTTCTTATTCCTTTAAGTACCATTAATTCTTTAATGAATAATATATTCATAAAAACTTATGAATTTATCTTTCTGTTTATATATAAATAGAAAGTTGAACACTCTTATTACTCAAGACTCGATTCAACCTTTAAGGAAACTATTTCTCTACTTCTCACGAGAATGAGTGGAATTCACTTTGTATATAATGTTTTTAACTACTTACTAAATCATATCCCTAATGTACGAAAGTTATTAATTGGACATTTACACCAATCTCAACTAGGCATGGCAAAAATATCCGATCCGATCCAAATTCGGAAAAACCTGATTTATTTGGAATGGATTTGGGGCTAAAAAAATTGACTTTGGGGTGGGTTTGGAGCTAAAAGGCTGACCCGTCTGGGTTACCGGGTCAGGAACGGGGCAAGCTTTTTTGCTCCGACCCGCCCCATTAACCCGACATATAAATTAAAAACAAAAAAACCTAACAGGTAACAGTAGCCACTTCTCCAATGTTTGAAAGCATTGAGATAGATTTTTAGCATGAATTTTTGTAATGTTTTCAATTATTTATTTATTTAGTATTTGTAATGAAACTTGATTATATTGTTACTATTATTTTAGTATTTATGACTATATAGTATTAATATTTTGGATTGTGTAATGACATTTCATCATGAATATAGTAAGTCTTTTAATATTTGTTATGTTTTTTTATTTAAATATTTATTTTAGTTAAAAACTAAATCGGGTTAATGGATCGGATTCGGAGCAAATCTCTCCTATTGGGTTTGGGTTTGGAGTAGAAAGTGATAATTCGTTTAGGGTAAGGGTCGGATTTGGAGTATGTTTCAAAAATTTCGGATCGGGTTCGAAAGGGACAAAATCCGATCCAATCCGATCCGTTGCTATCCCTAATCTCAACCATGTAAATCAAATGATATAACTCAATACACATGAGTCCATAATTCACTTAAGATTAAGATCAATTCATATATGATTATCCGGTCGAGAGATATTAGTCTTTAAGTTTAAGGGATATTAGTTAGAAACTTATATTTATCATAGTTTAGTCCTATATAATCTTTATTATAACTGAACAAGCAAAATTTTATAATACATAGAAGATTTATGAGAATTTTTCTAAAATGTTTTAGTAAATCTAGAGGTCGTTTGTTTTCTTGTTTGAAAACTCAATAGTACTGCTGAAGACTGAAAACTGAAGAGTGACAAAAATCTGAAATCTAATAGATATATTTACTTTTTTTTTTTTACCTCTGAATGTATAATAATCTTGTTTGTTTTTTAAAGTTAAAATTATCTGATTATTAGTAATTTAATATATATATCATTTTACTATTAGTTGTTATGTAATTTTGTCTCCAATTATGAAAAAATTATTCAAATGAATACCCGAATTGAATGCATATGATTTTTAAAGCAAGTTTGACTTATCTAGAAATCATCCCTTGTCAAATTGATTTTTATTAGAATAGTGAAAAACACAAGCTCCAAAAACCCACCATGGAGGATCAGTACAAGCTTTCTCATGATTGAAGGGAAATAGACAACTAGGCATGAGAGAACCTATCTCGTGATGGAAGTATAACATGGAAAGGTGATTGTTCTTATACTTTTGAATCTTAACAAAATCATTGGATTCATCCTAAATGAAAAAGAGACAAATTAGGTAGAAACTCTCCACAAGAAAGAAGGTAATAATACTAGAAAGATAGCAAAAGTCTCCATAAGTGTAGAAGAAAAAAGGTTGCTCAACACTTTGAAGCAAATTTTCAGGTATCTCAAGCATTGCATTCTTATGCGAGCCAACTGTTTATCTGCCTCAGTAAGGATAGAGAAAGCTTTACTCAATGCTTGTTCCTTTCTGGATGCTTGACATTGCCATGACCCCTCTTACTGGAATAGAGCACTCTGCATGGGGATTCCATTTGCTTGAGCGAGTTATCTTCCAGACCAATTAAGTAAGCATTGAACCAAGATGTTAAAAAGATGAAAAATTTTAAATAAGAGTAGGTCAAGATATTCATCCTTATATGGGGATAATAACTCTAATTATTGGTCATCTCCCCGAAATGATCAAATGAAATACATTAAGCTTCAAGCAGGTTTTGTGCTAATGAGGGCAGCATCAGATATCACAGAAAACCAAGGATGATCGATCAATGCAACTTTCCTTTGATGAAAAGTATGATAAGAGAAAATGATTATCTAACTTGAACATAAATCAAGGAATATAAGAAATGTTTTATCTTTTAAGTTGTCAAATACATAAAAATTTAACAATAGAATTTATTTTATATTTTGTTTTATTTTTTACACCTCTAGCTTTTACTATTATAGTATTATTACTTTAAACTAGCAAATGTAGTTAGATTAAATCAAAATTTTGTTGAATTTTTATTTTCACACCACACGTTAATGTCAACAATTAATAAATCGTTTCAAACCATTGTGTTGTTTTCAAAGGTGGCATCAGAGGTTACAGTTGGGTACACAGTGGCAGCACTTCACCGGATATCTGATGACAATTGTATGACGATTGTATCATGTTGAACTTCTAATTTCTCTTTTCATAATTGTATAGGTGCTTACTTTTGGTTGACATTCAATTCATATTATCAAGTACATCATAATCTTTTAAGTATACCATTTCGTATATTTTTCTAATTCATGTAAGGATTTCAATATTTTTCTAACAAAATGTGCATTGAACTGCATGTTTGAAGTTTTGAAATGATTGTAATGAGAAATAAAAAAAAGAGAACTGCACTTTTAGCTATTATGATATTATATAGATATTTGATAAATTGACAATAAAAGATCAGACTACATAAAAATATGCATGAGTAATGATAAAAGTTCAATTTCAAGATAGCAAATAAACTTATAAGGTATACAAGCGTGTAGTATGACCTAATGAACAACAAAGGCCTTGGAGGGAGAACATTCTCATGACCAACTGCATGAAACGAGTACATACAAATTCAAACCAGAGAACTAAATTCCTGTCCTTTACATGATTGTCAGTGAACATACACTTATTTTGAAAATGTGGATTGCACATAACAGTCCTTGTCCAGGAGCCTGGTAGAATGAAACTCCAAAAGCCCACCATGGAGAGTCTATCATCTCATTGTCTTTGATCAGTTCATACATACTGAGTTTGTTTCAGGAAATAAATAGACAACTGGGCATGGGAGAACCTTCCTCTTGCTTGAAGAGTAACATGGAAAGGTGGCAGTTCTTGTACTCATCGGTTCTTATAGAAATCATTAGTCATCCTGAATGGAGAGAGAGAGATTAAGTTGACATTTTACACATGAAAGAAGTAATGATGCTAAAAAGAAAACAGAAGTCTACATAAAGGGAGAAGAAAATAACGTTGCTCACCATGTTAGAGCCAAATATTCAAGCATCTCACATGCTGTTACATTCATTTTCCATCAACCAATCTAACAATATTATGCAAAAGCAAGTTTAAACCGTCAAACTGTGGTCCTGGCCCTGGAGCTTGGGGACTGCTTTTATTACCATAAAGAAAAACACAAACTCCAAAAGCCCACCGTGGAGAGTCCATTATCTCATTGCCTTTGATCTCTTCATGCATAGCAAGGCTGTTGCAGGTAACAGAAATACACAACAGGGCAAGGGAGAATCTTCCTTGCCATTGAAATGTAAAATGAAAAGGTGATGGTTCCTGTATTTGCCGATTCTCATAGAAATTGTCTGATTTATCCTAAACAAAAGGAGAGACAAATTAAGTAGGCATTCTACACAAGAAATAAGACAATAATGCTGGAAAGAAAGTAGCAATTTAAAATGGGGAAAAGAAAGAAGGTCGCTTACCATGTCTATTGCATTTTTAAGCTCGTATAAGCTATTCCAACCGTTTCCTCATAAGGAAGCTTCACTCGATCCTTGATTTTACCATGGCCCTATTCTTGGAATTGAGCACTCTATGCTGAGTTTCCACTGGCTTAAGAGACTTATCTCCAGGATCAAAGAGACATGAAACAAGACGTACTACAACATTAGTTATTCTAGGATGCTAGAAAGATTGAAAATGTAAAACAACAATAGTATTAGATGTTTGCTCATATATAAAGACATTTGTTGACTCAAATCTTAACTTTGTTGGTATTCTTACGTACAGAGATGATTAAATGAACAATCTTGAGCTCCAAGCTAGTTTCATGTTGATGAAAGCTGCATGTCAGATGTCATGAAAACCAAGGATGATTGGCCTTTGCTTAAAATTCATAAGATACATATTTCATAAAAATTGCATAGCGGGGCTAAGACAGTGTCAATTGTGACAACAGAGAACATTTAGACAAGATGCATGTTTCATTGAAACATATTTGCACAAGGACATGTAATTTAAGCACTCCGAATCTAAAGTCGTGAGATTTTATTTAACAATTGTGGCATTGTCACAGCATAGGGCAAATGAACTAATCATTTATTCCAGAATTACTAAACAAACTACAATTTCATCTCATCAAACAATTCTTAGCTATTAATTGACTGAGCATATGCCAATAACAATATCTCAATGAGTTTAGACTGCAGCCTCCAAGATAAAACTAGTTAATAGTCAACAACACTGATACTTTTTAATGAAATGAAAATGATTTTGGAATATCATCTCCATTTAAAATTTATTTATAAAAGCAAAGTCGAAAATACTTGCGTGAAATAGCAGAAGGTGCCAAATAAAAGAAACATTTGAGAAGACTCAGATGCCTTGCCAACATCGCCTCCATGTAGTACTCCTCATCCATCAACTTAGAGGTGCATGCATGCCAAATAGTAATATGAAATAAGTTTGGTAGAAATGACATTAGAAACAACAACTATCCAATTTCTACAAATTTACTTATTTATTTCAATTACCTTTTGCCCACAATAGTTCTAGAAATCAATGAGGTGAATAGTGATGAAAACTATGTTTTCAAGTATCAGCAGATCACAATTCCAATAAACCTAAGTTTCAAAGTCCAATTGGAGGCCATCCAACGATTCTAGATTTTCTAATTTTTTCCCACCAAAAATCAAAAGTAAAAACCAAAGAAGTATAAAACAGACGCATAAATCGAAAAGAAGGAACTTGAATTGTGTTTAGAAGTTAATTTTACAAATTGAGGCATTAATGAATGCAATAACAACAAACAGGCTCAAAAGAGTTCATTGAGCAGTGTCCATAAGCACTTACGAAGCTTTCCTTCTTAGTGATCATTAAATTCTGGCAACTCCCAAAGTTGTTTCTTATAGAAATCTTGGTATTCATCCTTATTTAAAAGAAAATGAATTAAAATGATAGTCAAGAGAAAGAGTAAAGAAGGAAGTCTATTTAGGAAGAAGGGATATACTTCCTCACCAAAAAACACTTCAGGTATATTATGTGAACACCAATCATTCTAGTACTAGCTAGTCAGTTCTGTTTCTACTTGAATTCACTGAAATGCTGATGCCTAAATTTTTTACTTCTACAGTTTTGCTTCCTGCTTTAAAAAACAGTATTGGCAGATCCTCTTTTTCACTACCAAGCACTCTGTGCCAGAAATATACATGATTAAAAGATGTTGCTTATATATTGTAAAATCACAGTTCATATGTTCAAAAACTAAACAAAAAATCATTTCAAAATGATAGTTAAACATATGAATGGGGCAATGATATCATAAGACAAATCTCATATGATTTTAAAGTAGTAATATGCTTAAGTTCAAAAGGCAAGAAGATTTGTTGACATGAAAAGATGAGATCAAAGTGTTTTATAGAATTGAATACAATATCAAATAGTAAAACAAAACAATTATTTATTTATTGACTTTTAAAAATGTTTTGCATTCTAATATATGTCCATCTCCGTAAAAAATTTACAACCATCTTCTTGAACTTTGGGTTGGATAGTAGTCAAATTTCAATTGAACTTAAATGAAAATGTTGTTCAACACTGTCAATATCAAGTTAACATTCCAGTAAATTAACATTGAAGTCAAGAAAAATCTTAATAATGTTTAAAGTTAACATACCTCTGTTTGAGTCTAAGCCACGTAGCAAGACTTGTCCCTCCTAAGTATCATAGCACTGTCAGTGTAAGCCAGTCAATTTCCTTTGCGTCCTTGAACATTAGCGTAATCCTTCTCAATGCTTCCGACTTATTTCAAAACTTTACAGCAATGCACAGGATGGCAGTTTGGCAAGCAAGGCAGAGAAGATAAGCCACTACATGTTTCAGTAATAAAACAAATACTTACTTCAAACAGAAAATAATTTCCAAATTGAAAAGATAAGTATCAAGAAATTTTGAAGAAATAAAATTTACCCCAAAAAAAGGATGATGTGTAACAACTTTTGACAATCTATAGAAATTTTGACCATTGATTTCAAGTTTCAGCAAACAAAAATATAGCCAACTTAGAAATAAATGTTAAAGACTTAATAGTAATAGTAATAAAGAGCGGCATTTATGAATATGACTAGCTTTGAGACCATGCAAGTGCAGCACATGAGCCCAGAAACAGAGATCAACAATTCACTAGTTACTCTAGAACAAAGAAATAACTGGTGTTTTTATAGAGCTCAAAGAGGTGCCATTTAATGGTGTTTCTGTTCTAGTAATGTTTTCTCTCAGGCAGTTTGTCAAACATGTGAGTCTCTTCATTCACTATCTTCATTTTTACATGATTAATAAATGAAAACAAATATTAAAGTATGTGATATGATTAATAGTAAAAATAAAGATGTTAGAATAGCAACACACCTATAGCATGAACTTGACTGAGCTTCTTCATCTTCCTTAATAAGAAAGATGTGTTTACTATCTATGATAACGTCAAGGATGTTGGAAATCTTGGACCACTCTCTTCCTTTATTCCTTCTGCATTCTTCTGTCAGCTTCGGACAATGCCAAATCTCTAATTTGTGAAGTGAGGATGGCAGGCCTTGCTTTGGAAAGCATGTGAGTTTTGGGCAATCGCAGATCTCCAGATATTTAAGTGAGGATGGCAGACCCTGATCTCCTAAAGATGTGAGATCCGGGCAACTCCTAATGTGCAGAGATTGAAGAGACGTAAGGTTTTGAAAACCTTGGCTCCATAATTGTTTAAATTTTGGAATACTTTCAATTTCCAGATGAGTTAGAGAGGTGAGATTGTGCAACCCCCACTCAACCAGTGGCCTATAAAAATTCTCACATTCAATAATTTTAAGACATTTTAGGTTGGTGGGAAACTCTTCTTGATGATTAAGGGATGTGATACTTTCACATTTCCATATTACCAATTCTTCAAGAGAGTTGAGGCTGCGCAAGCCAATGGGTAGGGCTTTTAGCTTCTCACATCTTCCAATTTCGAGTCGTCTTAGATTGGTGTTGGCTAGCCCTCCATCTGGGAAGCATTCAACACTTGGACATTCCCATATTGTTAGCTCTCGTAAATGTCTAAGATTGTGGAGGCTATTGGGTATTTGAAGGATTTCACAATCTACTATCTCTATGACTTCAAGAGATGTGTTTGAATCATGAAACTCCTCCGTTATTGTTGAGAGCTGTGGACACTTTTCAAACCTAAGGTATTTGAGTGAAGCAGGCAACAGACCACTTCGTGATAACTTTGTGAGCTGTTCACACGAATCAAAGTCAAGGTGTTTGAGTGTAGCTGGTAACTGAATAATTGATGATAAGCACGTGAGAGATGGACAGTGAGAGACTCTCAAGTATTCAAGAAGAGATGAGTTTGTGTTTTTGCCATTCTCTTTGCCCTCCCTTGAACTACAACTTCCCTCTCTATCATCCCACAAACTCTCCAATTTCACACATTGGCTTATTTGAAGCCTTTTTAGAGAGGGGGGTAATTGGCCTCTTACAATACATTCTAGAGAATCACACTCCTGAATTTCCAAATTTTCAAGACATGCATTCTTTATTTTCATCTCTTCGGGTAATGACATTAAACCATCGCACTGCTGAATCTCAAGTTTACTCAAATAGGGAAGGAAACAAACCTCAGGAAATGAAATGATACTTGAGCAATCAAAAATAACCAACTCTGTGAGAAACCTGATGCTCTGCAATCCGTCCGCTGGTGGTTTCTCAGGACAAATTTCATCTGGCTGCACCTTAGACTTGTTGTGCTTGATTTGTTGAAGTTCAGCTTTCCCAAAGCACTTTTGCATTAGCTGATCACTAAACTCTGAAATTTTTGATAAAGTTAAATACCTTATTGACTTGAAGTCCACTAGATTGTCACATGCGATCCTCTTGCATCCATCTATTTTTATTTTACAGAGCTTTGGATTGTCTGAGATTGAAACCACCAACTGCATACAATTCACAATGACAAGTTCCTCCAAAGCCGAAAGATGTCTAGGCAACCTTCCAAAAAGTTGGGGACATTTTTTGATGGAAAGTTTTTTAAGGCAAGGGAATGCATCACCATACTCATTTTCTTCGATAGGTTCCCAATCTAACCATGCTGGTAAATTGTCAAAACAAAGTGTCTTTAAGGATTTAAAAAGCTGACTATTCCCATAAAACTCAGAACTTATATGTGTTAACCCTTCCATCCCTTCTATTGTAAGCTCTTCAAGTGAGGGCAATACCCCAAATGAAGGTAAATATGCACATTTCTTACAGTTTTTCAATGTTAACACTTTCATGTTGGAATATGATGCAGCTCCTACCCAAGATGAAAATTTTGCACCACCATAATATGTGATTGTGAGCTTTTGTAAATTTTCATGAGGTTGTAGCATGTCTAGTACCTTTTCTTCAGTTACCTCACTTCGCGACTCATGAAAATAAAATCCCCACTCTAGCAACAACTCTTCTAAGTCTTTCTTATCTCTTAATATTTTGTGATCGCAATTAATCACATTATCTAATTTCGAAATACATAATTCTCCATGAAGCATATTTAAACTCATCAAATCTTTTAAATTGGAATATACACCCTTAGTTGCAATAAAATTAGATAATTTCTGCAAATTTTGTAATTTTTCCATTCCCAAAGGCATCTCTTTAATTAAAATTGCACCTTTAATGTCAAGGTGGCGCAATTTTATCAAATATATGAAGTTGGAAGGTAACTTCACTAGACGAGAACAATTTCTTAACAACAAAAATTGCAGATTGTACAACAGGCTTGTTGACTCAGGCAAGCTTTTAATCATAGTGTTTGAAAGATTTAGGTACCTTAGATGTTTCAAACCACCTACTGGAATACGTACCTTTAGGACACAATATGATTGTAGAGATAGTATCCTCAATCGTCTGAGATTTGGCAATAAATCGGAAGGGATTGAGTTAGCTATGTATCTAAGATAGCCAACTTGCGAAGTTGAAAAGAATGTCCTTATTCTTGCCTTTAAATCCTCAATTTCTTGGAAGACTTTAAATCTATTTTCGCCATCATACTCTTCAAAAGTGTGAGAAAAGTGACGAACCTTTTTCAACCCTCTTGATTGCCCATTGGCAGCTAATACACCATCCAACCTTAAATTTCTTTCTCCGAAAGCCCATTGAGCTAGATCATGGACAAGATCATGCATTACAAATTTCTGACCATTGTCGCTACTTGATGGTTGAAACATTGACCTTCCCAATAAATCAAAAAAATATTTATATCCCGACTCTTCTAACTGCTCATTTTCTGTTGATTGCTGAACAAGTCCTTCAGCTACCCACAAGAGCACAATCTCCTCAATTTCAAATTCATGATCTTTGGGAAAAATTGCGCAATAGGCAAAACATCTCCTTAGATGAGAAGGAAGATGATGATAACTCAGTTTTAAGACTGCAGGGATATTATTTCCATCATTTTCCGATAAATTCCACAATTTGCTGTTTAGTACTCCCAACCAATCATCAATTTGCTTTGAGCGTAAAAGACCTCCAAGTGTCTTTGCTGCTAGTGGCAAGCCTTTGCACTTTTCAATGACATTTCTTCGTATTAATTCGAAATGAGGATGTGCGAAAACAACTTCATTCTTCTCAAACATGCACATCGAAAACACCGACCAGCAATCTTCATTTGATAGAACACCCAGTGGAAATCTATTGAATGCCATTGTTGACGCTACCTGTTCGTTGCGAGTGGTCACAATTATCTTACTCCCTAATGCACTTCCCATAAACGGAGACCGTAAGGTCTCCCAATCACCATAATTTATGTTCCAAACATCATCTAACACAAGCAAGAATTTTTTTCCGTTTATTTCCTCCTTCAGCTCCTTCTGCACTTTGTTGAAATCTTTCTGATCCGAGTCGGGTTTACTTATTATGTCCTTATGAATTGACATTGAGATTCTGGTAACATCAAAGGCACCATCAGATACACAGACCCATGCTTTGACCTCGAAAGATTCAACCTCCTTATGATTGTAGACCTCTCGAGCAAGCGTGGTTTTACCGACTCCTCCCATGCCGACAATGGGTACTACGAGGATGTTGGAATCATTTGGCTCATTCTTCAACACCATTTCCAGTAGTTTCTTCTTGTCTGCATCTCTTCCATGAACAGCCCCAGTTGGAAGAGACGAAGTTGGTGGTCTCTGCGGAGCAGCGCTTGTTCTTGATGATGCTGATAATGCCCCTCCTGTAATGACTTGCAATCCAAGTTTGCGTCTAAGTTCACAGAGTTGGTCGAATCGGGTAGTGACATCATTAACCTTAGACCTCATATGAAAACGGAACCTAATAGCATCCAGACTCCAGTTGCAGAAACCAGCAGGGACGTGCTTCCAAAACTTGCTAGACTGTAGTTGATCCATCTTTGTCTTCCTTGCAGTAGCCTCGTACTCGAACTCATCCAGCATGTCCTCCACTTCATAAGCCAATTCTTCCAGATCATCCAGCCATATCTTCACGGCCTTGTTCGTCAGTTGCTTCTCCTCTGCCTCCCCGAGCACTGCATTGATCATCTCTAGAGTCTTTCCCCACTTGTTGATCTTCGTCTCAAACCCCTCTTGACGTAGAAATCGCACCAACTCAGGAGAAGTTAGTCGGTCAAACAATACATTAAAGAAGGCACCGAGAAAGGCACTGAGAAAGACCTCACCCAAAGGCATGGTTTTTAGTTTTGTTGGTCGAAATAAAGGAATTGAGAAAAGGATTGTCCAACACAAGCGAAGCAAACAATGAGAGCAAACAAGAGATCAAAGAGACTGGTTTTTTTGCTTTTGTGTGGAAAGAGTGTGAATTTCCGACCGAAGTTTGATAATCAAAGCAAAATGCTTTCTCTCAGATTGAATTAATTTAATTACAATAATAGTTTTATCAGTGATTACTAAAAAAAATATAATAACTTGATAATAAGGTATCTTTGCATGTGATGTAGTGACTGTCTAGTCAAAAGAACACAAGAACATGGCATGCACTCCATTGTTTACATAATCCTAGACACTCTCTCACATGCCGACTGGCAGCTGCCACTTTTGATCTTTTCATCTTTAGAAAAACAAAAACAATTATAAGTGCAAGCTGTATATAAGACATGGTTAATTAATTTAACAGTCAAGATAAAGCGTACTAGAATTAAGTATTATCAACTTGATTGATATATAATATTTACTTTATTACTTTTGAAAAGTGCTTTCTTTCAAACTGTATCATTTTAATTAAATAAAATTGATAGCTTATATTGAAGACAGAAACATGCATGGCACGCCCTTTATCGTCTAAACCATTTTTAGTCATCCTAGGCACTCTCACATGCCCACATTACATCATTAAAATTTTAGATGAAGAATCCTAATATCTATGCACTTGCAGCTACTGATTGATGAATCCTTAAAAAATAAAAATTAAAAAAAAAAAAAGAAAATCAAATTGTGTAATTCTATTTCATTTTTGTTCATTAGTTTATATGGACGGGAATATTAAATATTTATTATTTGCTTCATCTTTATGTGTATCATAGAGAATTTATTGAATACATTTATCCTCCAACTTCAAATTTCTAGTTTCGCCACTACTCTTATGCATTGATAATTAATAGATTCATTTACGATGAACTAAGGTATAAATGTGGGAAATTTAACATTATTGCAAAACAAACATAGAATAGTCATCTATGTAGAATTTTGTATTTATATATATATATCTGGTAATTTTTTTTTTTTTAATAGTAAGAAATTTTCTTTGTAGGAAAGTTTTCTAGAAAATTAATTGATTATTTATGGTGGAAATATTTGAAAAGATGATTGACTAGGAGAATAAATTGATGGCATGTGTATTAGGGGCAATTTCAGACGAATTTAATACAATTTGAATTGCATATTATCTTCTAACTTGTCCCTCGAAAACAGAGTATAGTTGGTATAGTTTGGTTTATGTGGAAGCTTGAACTTTTTGAAAAAACAAGTGTGAATTCGTTGTTTTAATAAACAATTGAAAATATTTAGTGATGTGATTTGATTGAAAATATATAATAAATTAGAGAGTTGTCAGAATCTACTAAGATGAATTATTAATAGTATGGTCTGAATAACTAATCGGGACATAATAACTCTTATTAAACAGATAACACTCTTAAGAGCTTATATTTCAACAGAACTAAGATGGGATTACAATCCTTGACCTCTTAGGGTAAGGAAGAGCACTAATCAATTCCTACCAAGAGAAGGTCTTCGTCAAACAATATATTAAAGAAGGCACCGAGAAAGGTCTCACCCAAAGGCATGGTCTATAGTTTTGTTGGTCGAAAGAAATAAATTGGGTGAAGGATTGTCTAACACAAGAAAAACAAACAATAAGAGCAAACAAAGAGACAAGAAAGACTGGTTTTTATGATTTTGTGTGAAAAGAGTGTGAATTTCCAACCCAAGTTTGATAATCAAAGCAAAGTACTTTCCCTCACATTGCATAAATTTAATTAAAATAATAGTTTTTTTTTAACCCATTAAAATAATAGCTTTATCAGTGATTACTTAAAAATTATAACAATTTGATAGTAAGGTACCTTTGCATGTGATGCAGCAACCGTCTAGTCAAAAGAACACAAGAACATGGCATGCGCTCCATTGTTTGCATAATTTTCAGTCATCCTAGACACTCTCGCATGCCCATTATGATATCATTATTTTTCAAGAAAATTTCATTTTAGTCCATAAATTTTAAAAATTAACTGCTTTTTAACAACTATTAACAAAATAGGATGCTTGGTCCTTAAAGTTTCAGAAAATATATCAATTCGATTAAATTGTTAGTTGATTGTTAGTCAAACTTAACGGTTTTAAGGGTATTATTGTCTTTAGACCTAAATAGAACACATGTCATCACGAAATTAAATTATATCTAAAAAGCACAAAAAATTAAAAAATTAAACTTAAAAAATAGAATTAAAATCATATTCAAATATTTGAACGATCTGGTTCGAATGAATCCAAAATAATAATAATAATAATAAAAGACAGAAAATATTCATATATATAAGCCTCAAAAGACTGCAACAAAAAAAAAAAAAAAAAAAAAAAAAACCTAATCTATATGGATTCCACTACTTAAAAATGAAATAAAAAAAAAATTTATAAAACAAATCTAGTTAATTGGTTGCTAAGTTTAAATAAATTAATCTCATAACTTATATGAAACTCTCTCAATCAAATATTCGTATACAAGTTAATTATTTTATATATTTTCTCTAAAAATCATAATATGTATCATATATATATGGATAAACATAGTAACCTGCCAAACTAGTATGTAAATTAAGACAAATCTCACATACGTATCGGAGAATCTCAATGCAAGGAAAGTTGAGGATGAATATCCGTCGTACACAATGCGATGCGACTCAACTCTTAAGTTCAAAAGTGCTATGCCATCCAACAATTTTAGATTCTCCATTTTCTTAGCCCTGCAAAATATAAAGTTTGTAAGTACCAAAAAAAACATAAATAGGAATAAATAACCAAATTTTTTTCTGAAAACTGGTACCAATTAATGGCTTATCAACACACATGTAGGGTCCATACCAAGGGTGTCACAGAAGAGGGAAGATGAAACAGACAATGAAGAAGACTTCCTCACTCGGTCATCATTCAGGATTGGCAGGTCTTGTAGTTTTTCTTCTGCAAATCATGGTGCTCATTTTTATCAAAAAGAAAAATAAAATAGGATGATAATCCACAGAAAAGATAAAAGAAGGAAGTCTCTATTAGAAACAACAATCAATCAGTATTAAATACAGATATAATACACGAAAAAAAAAAACAATAATAGTATACGTATATAAAAGAAACAGAAGTGAATTAATATCAATTGACTTGAATACAGAAATCCGATAAAAATGATAGAGGCTTGCAGTGAGTGTGCAATATCCTAAGACAGTATTTCTCCCATTCCACTTACATGAAGGATGAATGGAGACTGCTCCCAGGATTCAACCATCAATTCTTCCGTGTTGAAGCAAAGCAACCCAGAAGTCAAGCAAACTACCGTGAATGTAAAATAAACAAAACTCAAAAATATAATTATTAACAACTGAAGAATACTATTTATAAACAGAATTGTATAAGAACACAACTTCTCAGAACCAGTATAATTTTTCAGAATCGACACAACTTTTAAATTTAATTTAAATTCAAATTCGAAAATAAAAATTAGTAAATAAATTAAAAAGATTGGCTGACGGGCCAGGACACAACCTAAAGAGAGCCCAAGGCCCATCTTTTGATAATTAAATATATATATATATATATATATATATATTATATGTATGTGGGGAGCTGGCCTTGTTGGCCATATAATAACTTAACCCATGTTATCTTTCTTATATACTTGAAAGATAGAGTGTTTCTTTTTTATGTGGGATATTGTAACTTTTCATTTCAAAATTCTTTTAAAATCTCAACAGTCTCTATCTGGGGAGAAGGGACATTGTTGCTTAGGACTTAAAGAAACTTTCAGGTGTACAATTTGGATGTCAACCATTCTAGTAAAACCAGACCATCACAACGGCAGCTCATAGAAATCAATGAGAGTTAGATATATTACTTGTTGATTAAATAATATTTAGTTAGAATTCAGTATCACGTATAAAAGAGGATATCAATGTAACCAAATTTCCCTTTCTTTAAACTCTAAAAAACACCCTGCTTCACCCATGCATATGTACTATAAATTAAATTCCCTTCCAGGATTTTAAGGGCCTCACCTCAATGGATTTCAATTAATTAATTAATAAGACAACTATAAATTTGAAGATATAAAGTTATTATGGATCAAAGAATTGGTAACGTTATTGACTCCCTGATTAATTATTTAGCAACCACCTACAGGATTCCATTCCATCATCTGTAGTCTCTGGACTCCCTGAATCATATAAAACATTGAAAACAAATTTTCAATTCACACATCAATTATTTCTCAGAATCACTTCCCCATTTATTGAAAAACTAAAAATTACTACATATGTAATTTGTAATCAAAATTATAGTACATTGCCACACCAGGGAAGGGCATTTTGGCTGCAGATGAGCACAGGCGCTATTGGCAAGCGTCTAGATAGCATCAATGTTGAAACAGGTGCCCCGTGCCAGCTGTACTGTTAGGCTGGAGCCAGGTTCGCCAAGTAGCGTGCTGTCCTGAAAATCGGCCCCAACGAGCCATCCGGATTGTCAAACCAGCAAAATGCACGGGGCTGGCGCGCTATGCCACCATTTGCCACGAAAATGGGCTGGTCCACATTGTTGAACCTGAGGTGTTGACTGATGGGAAGCATGATATTAAAAAATGTGCTGCTGTAACGGAAACCGTGCTTGCAGCAGTTTACAAGGCCTTGAATGATCAACCTGTTCTGCTTGCAGGCACATTGCAGAAGCCTAACATGGTCATCTCCAGGATCTGATAGCCCAAAGGTAATACATGAACCTTATAAAGCATGTCAAACACTTTAGTTTGTCAGGCTCTTAAACTTGAAAAAATTATTTCAAAATGATTACCTGACCTTAATTAAGTGAATGTAAAATGTAAAAAATAGAAGAATCTTGGTGAAAATGAATTCTGCATATCTTTCAATGAAATGATGTACACAATATATACACATGTACAAGAATCAATCAGATCTTTTCCTAAGGCTAATAATCTGTGATCCACCTATAATGGAGGGATTTGATTTATGCTAATTAAGGCAAGTCAACTATCTAAAACATTTACATTCATTACAAGAATATTTCTTAATACTCCCCCTCAAGTTGGAGAGTGAATATCATGAAGTCCCAACTTGTTTCGTAAAGTCACAAACTGATCCTTTCCTAAGGCCTTTGTGAAAACATCTGCCAATTGGAATCGTGTGGGTATATAGGAAGGTTTAATCATTCTAGCTTGTAGCTTTTCTTGCACTATGTGACAATCTATTTCAATATGTTTTGTAAGCTCATGGAAAACAGGGTTGGCTGCGATATGTAACGCAACTTGATTGTCACAAAATAGCAGTATGGGATCTATTTGTGGAACTCTTAAATCTTGCAAGATGTAGTGCAACCAAGTTAGCTCCAAGCATGTGTTTGCCATAGCTCGATATTCAGCTTCTGCAGATGATCTAGAAACATTGCTTTGTTTCTTAGATTTCCATGAAATAAGTGAATTCCCAAGAAAGATGCAATATCCTGTAATCAATCGTCTTGTGGCACGACAACCTACCCAATCTGAATCGTAAAAGGCCTTTAATGTGAGATTGTTGGTGGAGTATAGCAATAGACCTTGTCCAGGAGTGCCTTTCACATATTTGAGAATTCGTAAGGCTGCATCCCAATGAGGCTTTCGAGGTTCTTGTATGAATTGGCTAAGTACCCGAACTGAAGATACTATATCTGGCCTTGTGACAATGAGGTAAATTAGCCTTCCAACCAATCTTCTATACTTGGTAGGATCATTCAGCAATGCTCCATCTGCGGGAGTAAGTCTTAAATTTTGTTCCATTGGGAATTTTTCTGGACGAGCACCCATGAGTTCAGAATCTTGTAAAATATCCAAAGCATATTTTCTCTGAGACATGAAAATACCTTTCTTGGAACGTGAAAATTCAATTCCCAAAAAATATTTCAAATCTCCCAAATCTTTGATACGAAAGTGCTTGAGAAGAAATGTTTTGAGCTGATCAATTTCTTGAAGATCATTACCTGTTAAAAGAATGTCATCGACATAGATAAAAACTACAGTAAATGACGTACCTCGAACTTTTGTGAAAAGTGAATAATCAGCCTTTGACTGTTGATAACCCGCCTTTTGAATGGTATTTGAAAAAGTAGAGAACCAGTTTCTTGATGCTTGCTTGAGCCCATAGAGTGACTTGTTAAGACGACACACAAGATTCTCTCCCTGTCATCGTAGACCTAGTGGAGGTTCCATGTATACTATTTCATCTAGGCCCTTATGAAGGAAAGCATTCCGGACATCTAATTGGTGTGTAAACCAATTTTTAGTGGCAACAATAGTAAGAATACAGCAAAGTGTAGTTAGTTTAGTTGTAGGAGAAAATGTTTCTTGATAATCAATGCCCTCAACTTGATTATATCCTTTTGCAACGAGACGAGCTTTGTAGCGTTCAATGGTCCCATCGGATTTGTACTTGATTTTGTAAACCCATTTGCATCCGATTGGTTTTTGTCCTTTAGGAAGAGGAACTAAAGTCCATGTGTTGTTTTGCTACAATGCACTTAATTCTATATTCATGGCTTCTTGCCAATGTGGTTCAAGAATAGCTTGAGCATAAGTTTTAGGCTCTGTGTCTCCTGTAATGTTAGCTAGAAAGATACAATGTTTTGGACTAATGCGGGAATATGAGAGAAAATTTGAGAGTGGATACCGAGTACTTACTTTTGGACTTGAGCCTAAGGCAGAATGATTGACTTAAGATGATAGCACGTAGTCTTTATGCTATGTCGGAGGCTGTTTAGGAAGAGTGGAATGTCTTATTTGAAGATTAGTGGTTGTTTGAAGGTCTGGTGCTGTTGTAAGTGTCGTATTTTGTTCGTTTTGAGGTGGTGATGGAGTGGGTGCGGTTGATGTTGTTATAGGAGATAGCTCAGGTGTGTTGTCAACATGTGTGGCTTGCTCAGGTGGCTCAGTTTGTTGTGTTTTGATACCAGAAGTGGGCACATTTGTGGTGGAAAACTGTTTAGAAGATATATTGTCTGTAATGTTAAATGAGATATTGGGTAAAACGAGCTTTTGATTGGATGAAACTTTAATATCGGATAAGGGAAAATGGTTTCATAAAATTTGACATCACGACTGACAAAATTTTTTTTCAGTTTCTATGTCATAAAGTTTGTAACCCTTTTGACCAATTGGGTATCCCATAAATATGCAACGTTTTGCACGAGAATCAAATTTCTGAGTTGGATGAACAACGGTTGCATAACATAGACAACCAAAAACCTTTAAGTGATCAAGTGATGGTGGGCGATTGTATAGTAGCTCAAAAGGAGATTTATTTGATAACAATGGTGATGGTAATTTATTGATAAAGTACACGGCAGTTAGAACACATTCTCCCCCAAAAAATGAGTGGCAAACGAGATTGAAAAAGCAATGCACGTGCAATAATAAGGATATGATGATGTTTTCGTTCCACGACCCCATTTTGTTGTGGGGTATAAGCATAAGTGCGTTGGTATTCAATCCCATGAGATTGAAAAAAATTTCTCATAGACAAAAATTCAGATCCATTGTCAACTCTAACAACTTTAACATAGACTTGAAATTGTGTATATGCAAAATTAATGAAGGATTTCAAAATGGATTGTGTTTCAAATTTATGTTGCATAAGAAATATCCATGTACATCTTGTGAAATCATCAACAACGGTAAGAAAAAAAGTGCCCCTGAATGTGTGGGAACTTTATGTGGACCCCAAATATCACAATGTAATAAATCGAATGGAGCATGAGTTGATATTGAAATTAAAGGAAATGGAAGTCTTGTTTGTTTAGCCATGGGACAAACGGTACAATTCTTATCAAAAGAGATATTATTAGAGGATAATAATAGAGAAACCAGTTTTAGACGAGCTGGTGATGGGTGTCCAAGACGCATGTGCCATTGGTTCGGTGACTGAGAGACTTGATGAGAGGTTGGTGTCCTTTGCAACAGTGACATGTAATAAAGACCACAATGCTGTTTACTTGAGCCAATCATCTTCCCCGTAGCCAAGTCCTGCAAGACACAGAAATTTGGAAATAAGATTACACAACAGTTTAGCGCAGAGGTAAGTTTGCTTACAGACATCAAGTTTAAATGAAAGGAGGGGACACATAGAACATTATCTAAGTTTATGTTTGGATTGAATGGTACTGTTCCTGTAGCTGTGATTGATGCGGAAGACCCGGTGGGTAGGTTGACGGTGAGTATTGATGAGGGTTTTGTTTGAGTAAAAAGTGTGTGGTCCGAGACTATGTGATCTATAGCTCCGCTATCCAAAATCCAAGGCTTTGTGAATACAGAATTGATTGAAGTATTGAAAAAAGTAAACAGACCTGCAGCATTTGCATAAGCCTTACTACTATCCGAAGCATGATTTTGATTCATAATGGATATGGCATGAGCAATCTATTGAAGTTGTTCCGCAGTAAGATTATGTGTTAGTTAGGAATGATGAGTAGGTGTACTTGTGTCTCACAGATGTTCTTCATGTACAAACTGTAAAGAATCCATTATGTTAGCAGTGGAAAAAGTACTGTGTTCGTTTCCTCGAGGTCCACGTTGTTGTTGATTTTGCCGATTGTTTTGACCTCTTGCATTGTTAACAATCCATGTCCCATTTTTGTACTTGCACCTATCCTCAGTATGGCCTTCTTATCACAATACTTACAATGAAATTTTAGAGTTTGACAATTTTCAATCGTATGACCTGCTCTGTTGCAATGATCACAATACTTATCTTTGTGATTGTTTGATGAGTTGTTTGTTTTCCCGTGTACTGCAGCAGCAATGGAGAAATTTTCGGTCGAATCCGTTGTCATTTGCCACTGTGTTCTTCTTAGATCACAAGAGAATAAGCTTGACGGACGTTAGGCAATGGCGTCATCATGAGGATATTGGTACGGACGACGTTGTAGATATCATTAAGCCCCATAAGAAACTGCATCAATCGATCTTCTTCTCTCTGATCGTAGTGCCCCTTCATCTGATTACATGTGGGAATTGACCGGTATGCCTCTAATTCATCCCAGAGGCCTTTGATTTTTGTGAAATATGCTGAAACTATCATTGTGCTTTGTGAAAGAGATGCCAAGGATTTTTGAATTTGATAGATTGCTGGTGCGTTCCTATATAAAAACTGATCTTTGAAGTCTTCCCAAACTTATTGAGCAGTCTTTGCATGAACCACAACAGTCTTTGCATGAACCACCCTTTTTGCAAGGTCTGGCTCGACCGAATGAGTGAGCCATGACAAAATCATGCTATTACATTGATTCCATAGAGCGTATTCTGCTGGCTGTTCTTCTTTAGATGGTGGTTGGATTGATCCATTGATAAATCCAATTTTGTTTTTGGCTGTGAGAGCATGAATCATGGCTTTGCTCTATGAAGAGTAATTAGCTCCATTCAATTTTGTTGGAACAAGAATGTGTCCAGGTTGGTTTGAATGATGAACAAAATAAGGATTTGAAGGATTCATGGTAGAGTTGGTGGTTGGATGGTTGGAAAGTTGCATTTGTGATGGTGATGTCTGGTTTGCATTAGCCATTGTATTAGCAGGAATGTTGTGTATGATGATTAGGAACCCAGAAAATGCTCTGATACCATGTAAAAAATATGATATTTAAAAAATAGAAGATTCTTGGTGAAAATGAATTCTGCATATCTTTCAATGAAATGATGTACACAGTATATACACATGTACAAGAATCAATCAGATCTTTTCCTAAGGCTAATAATCTGTGATCCACCTATAATGGAGGGATTTGATTTATACTAATTAAGGCAAGTCAACTATCTAAAACATTTACATTCATTACAAGAATATTTCTTAATATAAATACCATTTTATCTTTCAAGTTATCAAATACATAAAAATTTAATAAGATAGAATTCATTTTATGTTTTCTTTTTGCACCTCTAACATTTACTATTATAGTATCATTACTTAAAGCTAGCAAATGCAGATAGACTAAATCAAATTTTGTTGAATTTTTGTTTTCAAAGCTCTCGTTAATGTAAACATTTAGTTAAGTGTTTCAAATTATTGTGGTGTTTTCAAATGTGGCACATAGTGACAACATAGTGTTCTTGTCCAGTGGGCAAAGCGAAGAGGAGGCAACGGTTAACCAAAATGCCATGAACAAGCTAGAGGTGTTAAAGCTATGGACACTCTCATTCTCATTTGGACAAGCCCTTTAACAGAGCACACTAATACATGGGGGTGGAAAGGAGAAGAACGTAGCCAAAGCTCAAAAGGCATTCCTGGCTAGGTGCAAGGCAAAATTTAAGGCCATCTTGGTGAGTACACTGGCTCTAGTGTTGGTGGATTGGCTTTGGAGTAAGGGTTACAAGTACTAAATACGGTTCATATGTTGCTGATTGTAATTTATTATTATTTCATTATTTCTTATTACAACTAAATAAGTCAGATCATATTTACAACAATCGATAGACTGAATCACGTTTACTTATTATAATCAGACATATTTAATTATAATCAGATATAATAGAGATAAAATAAATTACAATAAGTAATTTTATAATGTAATCATTTTTTTTTTTGGTCAAGTATATCGATACCTTATGTATATTATATATACACATGTATTAGGCTGGCGATTATATGAAAATTGTACCATATTGAGCTTTTAATCTCTCTCATTTAATTAAATATGCTTAACTTTAGTTGATATTTTGGTTATATTAGTAAATCATATTTTTTAAATGTTCCATTTTGTATATTTTCCTAATTCATGTAAGAAATTCTTTTTTTTTTTTTAATGTGCTTGAAACTACAACTTATTTAAAGTTTAAATTGACTGTTATGAAAAATAAAAAAATGAAGTTAACTTTTATCTATGTTGAATTCACATAAATTTGTTAAAAAAAACCAACTTCATAAGATCAAGGCATAAAAATTTGCATAAGAGTAATGACACATTCAAAATTAAGATGGCAAATAAACTTATAAGAAATACAAAAGTGCTTGTAATATGGTCTCATTAGGCCTTGAGGGATAAATTCTCATGAACAACTGTATTAAGTACATACAAATTCAAACAATAGAGCTGAATTAACTTGAACATACAATTCAGGCATCTCACTTGCTGTTACATTCTTTTGTGGCACATCAACTATTCCAACCATTTTACGTAAAAACAAGTTTGAACTGCCACATTGTGGTCATAGCCATAGAGCCAATGGAATGCTCAAAAAGTTCACCGTAGAGGGTCCATCATCTAATTGTCTTTGATCTCTCCATACATTATAAGACTGTTCTTATTATAGAAATTGTTAAAGTACCTTAAAAGGAAAAAAAAAAAAAAAAGAAGATAAATTAAGTATATATTATACACAAGAAAGAAGGTACTATTGCTAGAAAATTAAGAAAAAAAAAAACTGAAAAAAGGCAGAAGAAATAAATTTCCATACCATGGTGAACGCAGATTTTTAGGGATCAACTACTCCAATTGTTTATTCTGCCTCAATAATGTTAGAGGAAGCATCACTCAAATGCTCATTCATTGCTTAATGCTTGATACTATCATGAGCCCCCTCATTGGAATGGGGCCCTTTGTGCTACAACATTAATTTATCATAAGATGATTATGGTTCTAAAAACCCCACTCGTTAATCGACTGATGAGGCAGCGATTAACGATTTATTGATTATTTGGTGAGTACTGTTGATTGACAATCAAACTGGGTTAAAGCTGTTGAAAAAAAAAAAAAAGACTTAGAAAATTTTCTATGGGATCAAATTACAATCATATGACCACAAAACTTCATCAAACTCATCTCATGTAATCTCCAAAGCCACTTTAGCACAATCACATAATTAAAATAATAATATATAAACAAATTTAAAATTAAAATAGTAATATATTAATTTTGAAAATTAATGAATTTTAGTCTTTTGACACTTTTGACCATTAGCAGTTAAGATTTAATGGCAGCTCTTAAAGATAAAGGGCATTTTTGTTGAGTTTTCAAAATCTTACAACCAAGGGAGGTTCAAGTCATAATAACCAAAACTCATATCAGGGGAGGTTTGTGTAATACGCCCAAATATATATATAGACACAAACCCTTATCATATCTTTCACAGTCCCCTTTCACGCCTCTTCTGACCTTTCTCAAATTGCATTAGTGCACCAACAAACACACCTTTTTGCTCATTCTCTCTCTAAAACAACACCATTCTTCAAAAGACACCATCTCATTGAAAGCTCATCCAACCATGTCGCATTGCGCTCTCTCTGACTCTCCTCTACCACAACTCCACCATTTCTCTCACTCTCCTCCATCGCTTTTGCACCACACTCATGCCCTACCTCTCTCTCTCTCTCTCTCTCTCTCTCCCCCCTTCAGCATTGCTCCACCACCGATTATCGTTGAACAATATTGACTGGTTTAGTGAGATTTGTGGTGTGGTGGTACTGCTGCCTAGTTTGTTGATGGCGGTGAAAGTATGTTATTTATTTATTTTTTTAAATAATTTGAGCCAAACCAAGTTGGTCGAGTTAGGTCAATTACTCAGTCTGTCGATTTCAGCCTCTAATCTCATGCTAATTGGACTAGCACGGTGCTATTGGTTACTTTTCAGTTTCCATTCAGTAATTAAACCTTGCAAGTATACGTATCATATAGATGTCGTATAGCGATTGGGGGATCGTCCCTATAGGGATGTGTGAATCGATTATCAAACTATAACCAAATAAAAAAAAAATAAAGTGTACTAGGATTTTGGATTTCATATAGATATAAAAATTAATTATCAAAGCATTGAAGATTTATTAATTGTGTTTATTGTTGGTTTATCACTAATACTCTCAATACATCTCTTCCGATAATGCATTGAATATACTTACATCCACTGATATTGATCTTTCGATAGCTATCGAATGAACGAGAGTTTATTAGGTTCAAGATAATCTACCACCTAAGTTGAATTAGTATTTTTATGAGGTACTTGGCTATTATTTGACCATTTAGGGAGACCCGGTTGTCACATGAGTAGCCTATTTCCCTTTTTTAACCTAGGGTAGGCATTTTATCGAGCACTTTACGTGCTATTCCTTCCGATCTCAACACATAACCTCAATCATGTATATGGTGGATAATTACATACAAGCATTAAGTTCTAAAATCCTTACTCAACATATATACCATTTTCAAGCAAATGATAATAAACTCTATTAACATTAAAAATAAATATCCATCATCATCCCAACACAACATGAAATTTGTGGCTATATACAATGGATATAATTATAAGAAACACAATAGAAGTTAAAGAAACAACCAGCCCCTCTATTTCGAGTTCGAATCGTTGCTTCGTTTTCTCCACTCATGTCATGCTTCTGTCCAAAGTATGGGTGAATGATGTCAATGGGTGGAATTTTGAAGGTGAAATGGAGATGTGTGAGGTGAATTCTTAACCCCTCAAAACAATTAAAAATGTGAACTTTGATCCCCTTTTAAAGGTGTGGAAGTTAAGGCATGGATTGAAGGGTGAAAAGTCAAAAATGACTTTAGAAATGCTCTCTTTCATATTGTTGGAGTCAGCTAGCAGTGTGTGGCGTTTCTTGGTACGCTGGTAGGTGCGCTTGGATGAAGGGGTGAGCTGCTTAGCATGCAGGTTGGTGAGGGAGAGCACTATTCCAATTCTGACCCTTGTTCACTAAAATGACATATCTTTCTCTACAAAGCTTCAATTCATGAATTTTCAATTGTTATGGAAACTAAACATCCATATCTTTTATTTGATAGGTTGTAGCTCACATAACTCAAACTGATGACTTCGCACAAGCTCTCACAAGTCAACCCATCTTCCAAGCCTGAAAGTCCATGATGATGCCACCTTTTTCCCAAGACTCAAATCCAACATTTCTTTGACTTGATTTCACATCGAATCCTTTTTAATTAAGCCTGCACACCATTTAGAGATTTATTCTCTAAAAAACACCAAAAAACACATAAAACAACACTCAAGAACAATGACAAAGATAAAATTTGGAGGCCTAAATCTTCCTTTAAAATGCCCTTATATCAAGTGCCAGTCACTGATTAACTGATGAAAAATTGGTTAAATCGGCTGATTTTTGTAACAATCTTAGAATGATATAAAATTGAGAACAACAGCAAGGCAAGATGGTTCATCCATACAAAAGAATACTTGCCAATGTAAGATTAGGAAGGTTATAGGGACAATAAGATGAACTACCTTGGGCTCTAAGTCAATTTTGTGCTGATGAGGGCTGCATCTCAGATATCTTGGAAACTAAGGATGATAGATCATAACAAATGCCCTGTAATAAATAGCAGCATCAGGAAAAATAAGATTGATATTCCTATATAGACATTTCACTAAAATTGGATTGCAATTGAGAAAATTATATACACATAAGCAAATAAATGTACATTACCCAAGATGACAGTTGAAGCATAAAATGTGTGCTGATACTGGAGCACGTTAGTAACATTGAAATTCGAGGGCGCTAACAGAGTTGAGAGTACCTAGCCTAAACCTTGTGGCATTGTCCAATAAGCAATAAAACAAATCATTCATTCAAGAATTACTAAGCAAATCATAATTTCATCCTATAATTTATAAATGAATCCTAAGTCATTACTTGACTAGGCATGCCAATAACAACATTCCAATGAGTTTATACTGTACTTGTAAATATATAGCCAGTAGCCAATTTTGGTGAAAAAAAAAAAAAAACACAAATTAGCAACAATATCGATAGTCCTATAAAATGCAAATGGTTTAGGAATATCAAGCATTAAAGATTATATATAAAATCAAAATTAGAAACACGTACATGAAGTTAAGGAAGAACCAAGTAAATGAAGAATTTGAGAAAATTTGAAGCTTGCCAACACAGCCTCCATTTAGTCCTCTTCATCCACAAGCTTAATAGATAATCCGAAAGATACCTAGATGTGCATACCAATGGTAATACAAAGTACGTGTAATATATATGACATTAGAAACTACAATAAAATACATTCTACAACCCAAGTTCACCTATTATTTTTTGCCCACAATAGTTCAACTATGATCTAACTAACCACAATTCTAATAAATCTAAGTTTTCCTCACTTGGTGCTCTCATTGAAGATTGGTAGCTCTCGCAGACATTTCTTCTAAAAACCTTGGTGTTCGCACATCTCGAAAAGAGAGATGAATCAAAAAGATAATCTACTGAAAAAGTAGAAAGAGAAGTCTGTTTAAAGAGAAGGGATATAGTTCCATACCACAGGGTTAAGAAAAAGTTCAGGTTTATCATGTGAACATCAATCGCTCTAGCACTAGCTAGTACTGTTTCAATTAGGATTCGTTCAAATGTCAATTGCCAAATTGCTTCCTTCAAAAATTTACTTCCTGCTTTACAAAACAATAGAGATGATTTAAGTCATGTAAAATATCTAAAGAATGATATTGTTAAACAAATTAATTGGGCCACACTTGCAATTGAGTAATCTATGCATATTAAGTTACATTAAGGAGGCATTTGATTTGTTACTTGAAAATAATTATAAGAAACTGATGTACATCTTTTTTGTAAACAATTTAACTAGTAATATGGCAAAAGATAGAAAATTAATAAAAACTAATGAAAAATCTGATTAAATTCTTTTACATGGAAGCTCATACCACTCTCTCTGGTTCCTTAATATTGGCACATCCTCTTAGAACAACAGAGCACACCATACCAAAAGCACTATTAGTTACAAGATGTTGAAGATCAATATTGTAAAATCACCGTTAAAAGATTTATTGATTTGAAAATATGTGGTCAAAGCATTTTGGTGAACAAAATTCAATATCAAATAGTAAGATGAAACTAATGTTTGTTTGCTGACCTCTAAAAATAGTTTGCATTCAGTCATGGCCCAGCTTCACACAAATTTTACATTTAACTTCTTTAACTCTCTGTCAGTTCCTAATCAAAATATTAAAATGGAATCAAGAGATAGTAATGAACTTACCTTTAATTAAAGTGAATTGCAAGAATAGAAAAGTATTAATTACGCACCTAGTTTGAAAATGTTGCATCACTCACTGTCAAGTACCTGACTAGCATTTCAATAAAGTGGCTTCATTAATGTTATGTTATATTATCATAAAAATTTTGATAATGTTTAAAGTTGACGTACCTAAATCATCTATTGTAGAACTTCAATCCAAACTATCGTCCTTAGTGCTTTTACAACAATGCATGGGATTTATCAAACAAGACCTGAAGCAAGGTAAAAAGGATGAGCAATAAGTATCATACACAGGTATTTAGTTCAAGCAGATACAAGATGTCCAAATTGAAATGATAGTATCAAGGAGTTTTGGAAGACTAATTTCAACTTCCAAAAATGATATGAAACGATTTTTCAAATATTCAAATTTTTGAACATAAATTTGAGTTTAACTAAGCAGAACAAAGGACAAAATAAAATTACCAATTATCTAATTTAAAAAGAATAAATATATATATATATATATTATTGATAGTTAAGGTTTTTATACATGAAGATTGCTATAACCATACTAATTAAAAGATAGTAACAAAATACTCAACATTTATGATTAAGGCAAGCTTAGATGACAAGCTTTATTATTATCTTTAATTTAAGAAAGGAGACTGATTTGTAACATCATAACAGAGACTATACATTGTGCTTACTTGGACAATGAACATCATAATAGAGACCATCATAACAGAGACTATACATTGTGCTTACTTGGACAATGAACATCATAATAGAGACCATACAAGTGCATCACTTGAACCCAGAAAAAGAGATCAGCAATTTACTAGTTAAAGGTGCAGCTTAACTATAGTGGTGATATGTTAAAGGTGCATCATCAATTCATTTTTACATAATTAATAAATGATTAAACAAAGATTAAAGTGTGTGATATGATTACTCATAAAAATAAAGATGTTAGAGCAATAACATACATATAACATGAACTTGACTGAGCTTCTTCATCCTCCTTGGGTTCAAAGATGCGTATGCCATCTATGATAATCGCAAGGATGTTGGAAATCTTAGACCACTCTCTTCCTTTATTGCTTTTGCATTCTTCTTTCAGCTTTGAACAATCATAAATCTGTAATGTGTGAAGTGAGGATGGCAGGCCTTGCTTTGGAAAGCGTGTGAGTTTTGGGCAATTGCAGATCTCCAAAGATTCCAGTGAGGATGGCAGACCTTGATCTCCTAAAGATGTGAGATCTGGGCAAGACCTAATGGTCAAAGATTGAAGAGAGGTAAGGTTTTGAAAACCATGGCTCCATAATTGTTTCAATTTTGGGAAATGTGAAATTCTCAGACGAGTTAGAGAAGGGGGTAACATCTTTTTCAATTCTTGTTGTGGAAATGACTCCACATTAAGAAATCCCCAAATCTGGAGGGATGTTAGAGAGGTGAGATTGTGCAACCCCCACTCAACTAATGGCCTATACACATTTTCACATTCTCCAATGCAAAGAGATTTTAGGTTGATGGGAAACTCTTCTTCTGGATTAAAAGATGTGATATTTGGACATGTTGATATTTCCAAATCTTTAAGAGAGTTAAGGCTACGCAAGCCAAAAGGTAGGACCTTTAGCTTCTCACAATTTCGAATTTGGAGTTGTCGTAGATTGTTGTTGACTAGCCCTTCTTCTGAGAGGTATTCAATGCTTAGACAACCCCATATTGTTAGGTCTTGTAGGTGCCTAAGATTATGGAGGCCATTAGGCATTTGAAGGTTTTCACAATTTTGTATGGATATAACTTCAAGAGACGTGTTTGAGTCTTGAAACCTCTCTGTTATTGTTGAGAGCTGTGGACAACGTATAAACTTAAGGTATTTGAGCGAAGTAGGCAACAAACCACTTTGTGATAACTTTGTGAGTTGTTGACACGAAACAAACTCAAGGTGTTTGAGTGTAGCTGGTAAGTGAATAATTGATGATAAGCACGTAAGAGATGGACAATAAAAGACACCCAAGTATTCAAGAAAAGATGAGTTTGTGTTGTTGCCATTCTCTTTACCATGTGTTGAACTACAACTTTTCTCTCTATCATCCCACAAACTCTTCAATTTCTTACATTCTCTTATTTCAAGTCGTTTTAGGGATGAGGGTAATTGGCCTCTTACAATGAATGCTAAAGAATTACAGTACGAAATTTCTAAACTTTCAATAAGAGATGAGTTTATGTTTTTATCATTCTCTCTATCATCCCACAATTTCTCCAATTTCTCACAGTTACTTATGTGAAGCCTTTTTAGAGATGGGGGTAATTGGCATCTTACAATGAATGCTAGAGTATCACAATAACAAATTTCTAAACTTTCTAGACAAGCATTCTTTATTTTCATCTCCTCGGGTAATGATATTAAAGCATCACAATCGTGTATCTGAAGCTTACTCAGATAGGGAAGGAAACAAACCTCAGGAAATGAAACAATATTTGGGCAATCTGAAATAACCAGCTCCATGAGAAATCTGATGCTTTGCAACTCGCCCATGGGTGGTTTCTCAATTTCATCTAGCTGTACCTCAGACATGTTGTGCTTGATTTGTTGAAGTTCAGCTTTCCCAAAGCAGTCTTGCATTAGCTTATTGCTGAACTCTGAAATATTTGATAAAGTCAAATACCTTATTGACTTGAAGTCCACTGGATTGTCACATGCTATCCTCTTGCATCCATCTATTTTTATTTTGCAAAGCTTTGGAATGTTGGAGAATGAAACTACCAACTGCTTACAATTCTCAATGATAAGTTCCTCCAAAGCAAAAAGCCGTCTTGGTAAGCTTTTAGATAATCGATGGCATTTTTTGATGGAAAGCGTTTTAAGGCAAGGGAATGCATCACCATACTCATTTTCTTCAATAGGTTCCCAATTTGCCCATATTAGGAAATCTTCAAAACAAAGTGTCTTTAAACATTTGAAAAGCGGACCATTCCCATAAAACTCAAAACTTATATGTGTTAATCCTTTCATCCCTTTGATTGTAAGCTCTTCAAGTGAGACCAATACGCTAAACGAAGGTAAATATGTACATTTCTCACAGTTTTTCAATCTTAACACTTTCATGTTAGAATAGGATGCAGCTCCTACCCAAGATGGAAATTTTATGCCATCATAACATGTGATCATGAGCTTTTGTAAATTTTTATGAGGTTGTAGCATGTCAAGTATATTTTCCTCAATAGCACTACTTCGTGACCCGTGAAATTGAGATCCCCACTCTAGCAACAATTCTTCTAAGTCCTTCTTACTCTTAATACTTTGTGATTGAAGCTAATCATATTATCTAATTTCGAAATACATAATTCTCCATGAAGCATACTTAAACTCATCAAATCTTTTAAGTTGGAACATACACCCTTACCTATAATAAAATTAGACAATTTCTGCAAATTTTGTAATTTTTCCATTCCCAAAGGCATCTCCTTGATTAAAACTGCACCTTTAATGTCAAGGTGGCGCAATTTTATCAAATATTTGAAGTTGAAAGGCAACTTCACTAGATGACGACAATCTCTCAACAACAAAATCTGTAGATTGTACAATAGGCATGTTGACTCAGGCAAGCTTCTAATTGAAGTATGAGAAAGATTTAGGTACCTTAGATGCTTCAAATCACCTATTGGAATATGTACTTGTTGGAAATTGTATGATTGTAGAGATAGTATCCTCAATCGTCTGAGATTTGGCAATAAATCCGAAGGGATTGAGTTAGCTATATATCTAAAGTAGCCAACTTGTGGAATTGGAAAGAATGTCCTTATTCTTGCCTTTAAATCCTCAACTTCTTGGAAGATTTTAAATCTTTTTTCGCCATCATACTTTTCAAAAGTGTAAGAAAAATGACGAACCTTTTTCGACCTTCCCGATTGCCCATTGGCAGCTAGTACACCATCCAACCTTAAACTTCTTTCTCCAAAAGCCCATTGAGCTAGATCATGGACAAGATCATGCATTACAAATTTATAACCATCATCTCTACTTGATTGTTGAAACATTGACCTTCCTAATAAGTCAGAAAAATATTTATATCCTAACTCTTCTAGCTGCTCATTTTCTGTTGATTGCTGAACAAGTCCTTCAGCTACCCACAAGAGCACAACCTCCTCAATTTCAAATTCAAGATCTTTGGGAAAAATTGCGCAATAAGCAAAACATCTCCTTAGATGTGAAGGAAGATGATGATAACTCAATTTTAAGGCGATAGGGATTTCACTTCCATCATTTTCTGATAGATTCCACAACTTGCTGTTTAGTACCCCCAACCATTCTTCTATTTTCTTTGAACGTAAAAGGCCACCCAGAGTCTTTGCTGCGAGCGGTAAACCTTTACTCTTTTCAATGGCTTTTTCACGTATTAATTTGATGTCGTGATGTGCTGGAACAGCCCCATTCTCAAATGCACATGTAGAAAACGTCAACCAGCAATCTTCATCTTGAAGGTGATTTAGTCTATGAAAACAAGTGGGTCTCAGTTTTGATGCAACATCTTCAATACGTGTCGTCGCAATTATCCTACTGCCCAATTGACTTTGCATAAAAGGGGACAGTAAGACTTCCCAATCACCGTAACTTACGCTCCAAACATCATCTAGCACAAGCAAGAATTTCTTTCCGTTTATTTTCTGCTTCAGCTCATTCTGCACTGTGTTGAAATCTTTCCGATCCGAGGCGGATTTAATGATGTCCTTAAGAATTGACATTGAGATTCTGGTAACATCAAAGGCACCATCGGATACGCAGACCCATGCTTTCACCTCAAAAGACTCAACCGCCTTATGATTGTAGACCTCTCGAGCAAGCGTGGTTTTACCAATTCCCCCCATGCCGACAATGGGTATTACGAGGATGTTGGAATCATTTGGTTCATTCTTCAACACCATTTCAAGTATTTTCTCCTTATCTGCATCTCTTCCATAAACAGCACCAGTTGGAAGACTCGAAGTTGATGGTCTATGCAGAGCAGCGCTTGATGTTGATGATGCCCCTGCTGTAATGACTTGCAATCCAAGTTTACCTCGAAGCTCACAGAGTTGGTCGAATTGGGCAGTGACGTCATTAACGTTAGACCTCATGCGAAAGCGGAACCTAATAGCATCCAGACCCCAGTTGCAGAAACCAGTAGGGACGTGCTTCCAAAACATGCCAGACTGTAGTTGATCCATCTTCATCTTTCTCGCAGTAGCCTCGTATTCAAACTCATCCAGCAGGTCCTCCGCATTATATGCCAATTCTTCCAGATCATCAAGCCATATCTTCACAGCCTTGTTCGTTAGTTGCTTCTCCTCTGCGTCCCCGAGCACTGCATTGATCATCTCCAGAGTCATTCTCCACTTGTTGATCTTTGTCTCAAACCCCTCTTGACGAAGAAATCGCACCAACTCAGGAGAAATCAATGCCTTAAGTATGGCACCGAGAAAGGCACCGAGAAACGTCACACCCAAAGGCATTGTTTTCAGTTTTGTTGGTCGTCAAAAGAAAGAAATTGAGTAGAGGATTGTCTAACACAAGCAAAGCAAACAATGAGAGCAAACAAGAGATCAAAGAGACTGTTGTTGTTGTTTAGGTGAAAAGAAGGTAGTTTTTCAATTGAATGTTGATAATCAAGCAAAGTGCTTTCTCTCAAATTGTGTTAATTAAATTAATAGCTTTTTATCAGTCGTTAATAAATAACATAATAGCTTGATAAAATGTATGTGAACCCAATAACATATTTTCAAAAGCCATTCTATCATGCAGCTAATTTTTAAAGAAGTTGGTAAACAACTTCGTTAAACAATTGCACAATTATACATTCCTCTTTTTTTATTTTTTATTATTTTTTTATTGGTCATGACAAACTTAGGGATCCAGACTAAGTAAGATTTAACTCTGTGATGCAGTCTAGAGAGTGACTCCCATATAAGAGAAAGCATCTGATAGATGGAGAGAAAGTCCATATAAAGTAAAGGGACATTTTTATACTCTAGAAAAGAATCTCATTTGCAAGTAGAACTTTTGACTTGAAAGTCACAGGAATCAGCGGACCCACAAACGGCATCTCTAACCAACTACAATTATACATACCTATGCTGTTTTCACGAGGAGCATGAACATTAATTAATATGACCAACGACAAGATTACAATTGCAGTATAAAATTATAGACCAAAAACGTGTAGAGTCCACGAATTTACTACAACGATTGTGTATGAAATTGTTTAAAACTTACGACAAAAGCTGGTCAATATATATATGTACATATATATTTGTAATGACCATTCTAATCTTTCTATTAGAGAGAGAGATCTGATCTTTCTATTAGTAATGGCCATTCTAATTAATTCAAGTATAATTTCTTCGACACTAACTTGAAATATTAATTCATAATTATTAATTGTTTAATTGTCTGAATCAGAAACAAAAGTCACAATTTCAAAGGATTGCACCAACTCCCAAAAAAACAGAATGATGGGCATTCCATTGACTTTTTTGCACCTATAGATTACGCCATCGCACCTTTCAGCTTCATTTGACTGTGTTTCATTTAATTATGATGTATTTTAATTAAAATACATCCCTAGCCAACTACAATTATACATACCTATGCTGTTTTCACGAGGAGCATGAACATTAATTAATATGACCAACGACAAGATTACAATTGCAGTATAAAATTATAGACCAAAAACGTGTAGAGTCCACGAATTTACTACAACGATTGTGTATGAAATTGTTTAAAACTTACGACAAAAGCCGGTCAATATATATATATATATATGTACATATATATATTTGTAATGACCATTCTAATCTTTCTATTAGAGAGAGAGATCTGATCTTTCTATTAGTAATGGCCATTTTAATTAATTCAAATATAATTCTTTCGACACTAACTTGTAATATTAATTCATAATTATTAATTGTTTAATTGTCTGAATTAGAAACAAAAGTCACAATTTCAAAGGATTGCACCAACTCCCAAAAAAACAGAATGATGGCATTCCATTGACTTTTTTGCACCTATAGATTATGCCATCACACCTTTCAGCTTATTTTGACTGTGTTTCATTTAATTATGATGTATTATAATTAATGAATAATATTATTCTATCTAGAATTTTATCTAAATCACATAATAAATTAATTTATAATTATCATATCATCAAGTTGATCATCTCATAATTAAAGTAATTAGTATAAAATAGTTCATCATATTATTTGATTAAAAAAGTTGATAAAAAATTTGAAAAATTCAGTGATTATTCTTAATTAATAATTGAAAGATTTTATTGGATAATGATTAAATTCTCTTTGGTCATTGTTCTTGAAAGATTGAAGTGTACATCATGTCATTTTAAATTTATGAATGTTTTATCTTTAAATAGATCAGCAGTCTAAACAATTTGAAAATTAGAACGCACTAACTATAAAAATTCTCTATGTGTGTATGTGTTTGTATATATATGGTGTATTCTAAGATGCATCCGGTGTATACATACACTTGACCAAAAAATAAAAATATGTAATTATATTTTAGAATGTGTGATTTTAAGTTATTATATATGATTACAATTAAAGATGTGTGATTATAATTAGTAAATGTGATCACATTTACTTATTGTAATCACATATAATCAATTGTACTCATATAAAATAAATTATAATCATAAATTTTAAAATATAATCACGTATTTTTTTTTTTATTAAGTATATGCATACGTCCAATGCAAATAACGCGACCCATATATATATATACACACACACACACAGAGAACTTCTATGGTTATTACATCCCAATTTTTGATGTTAGAGTCACTAATCAAATTTATATGTATAGCATACACATGAGGTTTGCATATATTTGACCAAAAAAAAAAATGCATGATTGCAATTTAAAATATATGATTATAATTTATTATATGTGATTATAACTAACAAAATGTTATTACGATTAGTAAATATGATCATATTAAAAAATTTATTTTCCTATTCAATTTAAATGCAATAAATGAATTTGATTGGTAAACCTAATAATTTAAAAGTTAGAATAAACTGAACATAGAAGTTTTATAAATATATATATACATACATAAAAAGAGAGAAAGAGAGAGATGTTCTACTGTAAGGACGAACTAATTATAATAATATCAGTTTTAACATTTTGAGTTATTGGATGCATTAACTTTTATAATAATTAATATTTAAAAATTGGTGAATGACAGAAATGACACATTAGAATAAGGGGTTAACATTCATGTCCTTTTTTATAAAATGTAACAAATGAATCATAAAGTATATATGAAAAGACCAAAATATCCTTAGGATAGAAATAGGTTATCAATTTTTTTACTACTGACAGCCCTTACTTCTTCTTCATTTTCTCCTTCTCTTTCATTTCTTTTTATTTTCTTTACTTGACCACCTCCGGCTCGCCATCACTGTCGAGCCATTCATCTTCTTCCTTCACACCATCGGATCAGGCGCCGTCAACCCCTCAATCTTCTTCATTTGCTTCTCCTCATGGTTTTGTTTTATCTTCTTTGACAGACCGACACACCACCTCCATTTTGCAATCACTATTGGAGCCGTTTATCTTCCTCCGCACCATCGGA
The DNA here is from genome assembly GCA_022984855.1 of Dimocarpus longan. Lineage (NCBI taxonomy): Eukaryota > Viridiplantae > Streptophyta > Magnoliopsida > Sapindales > Sapindaceae > Dimocarpus > Dimocarpus longan. Next base: position 10,273,968 of record CM041013.1, read on the forward strand.
CCAAGTATGCTGCTTCTCTTTCCTTTCTTGTTCTTGTTCTTCTTATTCTTTCTCTCATTTTTTCCCTTTGTTCAGATCTGTTTTTCATTCCACACCACTGGATCAGACGCCGTCAGCCCCTCCATCTTCTTCATTTGCTTCTACTTGTGGTTTTGTTTTATCTTCTTTGCCAGACCGACATACCACCTCCCTTTTCTCGTCACCATTGGAGCCGTTCATCTTCTTCCTCCGGACCTGGTATGATGCTTCTCTTTCCCTTCTTGTTGTTCTTATTCTTCTTTCTGTCAATTTTTTTCTCTGTCCAGATCTGCTTCTCATTTTCTCTATATATGGTGACATTTCCTAATCTTATTATATAAATGACTTTTAGGTGAGGACATCTAAGTTACAACGTTCAATAATTTGGAAACTTTTTGATACATTTGATAGATTGATAGGGTAATGGAGAGGATTTTCTCTACTACTGATACGGGGTTTGTTTCAGTTGTGGTAAGTAGTTTTGTAAGGAACTTGGGTTTGGGGTTTTATGCGAATGGTGAATCGGTGAATGGGTTGAATGTAGGTGATCATGTTATAGTGTGGCTCAATGTCGGGAGGGGTTGGATGGGTGAATGTGGCTTGTGATGATAGAACTGATAGCTGATTGCATACAAAAGTTTCTGAATTGATAGCTGATTGCAAATGTAAATGAGAGGGGACTTGTTTACCGTACACAAGTTAAACCACAAAAGCATACCAATTCAAAAGGATCACAATAACTGCTGTAGATTTGTATGTAAGTATATCAGTGTATCAACAGGAATGGTGCATCATGGAATTGAGGGCAACCAGAAGCTCACAAAATAAGAAGAGAATATGTCTTTGCCATATTTTGTAATGTTGTTGACGAAAATGTGGAGTAATTATTGCTAATGATGTAGCACATTTATATATCAATGTATATAAAGTTACTTTAAGATGTTATGTAACATTTATGTTTTTTACGAATATATTTTGCGTTATTTTGAGGTGTTATGTTAAACTTGTGTTATGTTTTATTCAGTTGGCAAAAACCAATAGGCAAAACACTAATCACACCAACAGTGACGAATGTTAATAATACTCGTCACTATTGGTGTGACTAGTGGTGTCATGCTTTGATGAAAAAAAATAGTAGGCAAAACACTAGTCACACCAATAGTAACGAGTATTAATAATACTCGTTATTATTGGTGTGACTAGTGGTGTCATGCATTGATGGAAAAAAACAGTAGGCAAAACATTAGTCACACCAATAGTAACGAGTATTATTAATACTCGTTACTATTGGTGTGACTAATGGTGTCATGCCTTAGTGGAAAAAAATCAGAAGCTAAAACACTAGTCACACCAAGTGTGATGGGTGTGCATCATACTGATCACACTTGGTGTGAGTAGTGGTGCCCTGTCGAGATGGAACAAAAACATAAGTGAATACACTAGTCACACCAAATGTGCTAAGTGTGAATCATACTGGTCACACTTGGTGTGACTAGTGGTGCCCTGTCGAGGTGGAACAAAAACAGAAGCGAATACACTAGTCACACCAAGTGTGCCGAGTGTGAATTATACTGGTCACACTTGGTGTGACTAGTGGTGCCCTGTCGAGATGAAACAAAAACAGAAGCGAATACACTAGTCACACTAAGTGTGACGAGTGTGAATCATACTGGTCACACTTGATGTGACTAGTGGTGCCCTGTCGAGATGGAACAAAAACAGAAGCGAATACACTAGTCATACCAAGTGTGCCGAGTGTGAATCATACTGGTCATACTTGGTGTGACTAGTGGTGCCCTGTCGAGATGGAACAAAAACAGAAGTGAATACACTAGTCACACCAAGTGTGACAAGTGTGAATCATACTGGTCACACTTGGTGTGACTAGTGGTGCCCTGTCGAGGTGGAACAAAAACAGAAGCGAATACACTAGTCACACCAAGTATGCCGAGTGTGAATCATACTGGTCACACTTAGTGTGACTAGTGATGCCCTGTCGAGCTGGAAAAAAAAACAGAAGCGAATACACTAGTCACACCAAATGTGACGAGTGTGAATCATACTGGTCACACTTGGTGTGACTAGTAATGCCTTGTTGAGGTAGAACAAAAATAGAAGCGAATACACTAGTCACACCAAATGTGACGAGTGTGAATCATACTGGTCACACTTGGTGTGAGTAGTGGTGCCCTGTCGAGATGGAACAAAAACAGAAGCGAATACACAAGTCACACTAAGTGTGCCAAGTGTGAATCATACTGGTCACACCTAGTGTGACTAGTGGTGCCCTATCGAGATGGAACAAAAACAGAAGCGAATACACTAGTCACACCAAGTGTGACCAGTATGATGCCTTGTCAAGCTAGAAAAAAAACATAAGTGAATACACTAGTCACACCAAATGTGATGAGTGTGAATCATACTGGTCGTACTTGGTGTGACTAGTGGTGCCCTATCGAGGTGGAACAAAAACATAAGCGAATACACTAGTCACATTAAGTGTGCCGAATGTGAATCATACTGGTCACACTTAGTGTGACTAGTGGTGCCCTGTCGAGATTGAACAAAAATAAAAGCGAATACACTAGTCATATCAAGTGTGTAGAGTGTGAATCATATTGGTCACACCTGGTATGACCAGTGGTGCCCTATCAAGCTGGAACAAAAACAGAAGTGAATATACTAGTCACACCAAGTGTGATGTAACACCCTTACCCCGATGTTCCCGTCTATGCAAGGATCGAGACGTGGAATGTTACTCTTTTTCTTATTTCAAAATTTCTTCCATAAAAATTTTGTTTTCAAAAAATTTGATTTTATTTTAATGAAATTCCGGCAGAGTTTTCTTTATTTTTCTGAAAATCCAAAATTTAAACCTATAAAGAAAATACACTTCTATACCAATTCATTTCTCAACTTCCTGTTTCAAACCTCTCGTCCGTTTCCAATCCACATCAACCCACAAACATTTAATAATAAATATTTCATTTAACATTTAAACATTTTACAAAAATAACACTATATAAAAAAATTTTTAGCGGATAATTTACAGAATTTACCATAAGTGATAAAATTTAAATACAAATTTGTTTACGGAATTTACAACGCTAACGAAAAGCACACGACATGATGGTGGCCAAAATATGATACTTCTGCAACACAAAAATGGTGATTACCGAAATGATGAGGGCAGATGTGACTTGAGAGAAGTTGCAGCTAGTTTATCTTCATCTTTACTTCAAGCCCTACTCAACTACCTGGGCGCGGTAAATCCAACGTGCTAAGTCTTTTGACTTAGTAGGTGTACTCATATAATATTGAAATCATATTTGTTTTCAAAATACGAGCATAAATTAAAAAAATATGCACGATCATGATTTATTTATCGATAAAAACACACTGTACACAATTTCACAAAATAAATCATCATCATGTGACTTTCCAATACATTTTGTTGTAAACACAATTATAATCTAATTCTTACAAAATCAATTATCAAATAAATTTATAAGACTTTTCTTTATTCAATTTATTAGAGCCCTTCGTAAAGTCTATCACAATACCATGGATCGGCAACGGGTCTCCTGGCATCGGGCATTCAGTGGCTACCTACCAGAATAAATAGTGACCCAGACATCGGTCGCTCATTGACTATCTACCGGATCACATATCACAATCTGTTTCCGTTTCAGGACCGGACACTCAGTGTCTCTCAGGGTCCATCATACAACGTCTGTGATCAATCGTAACGGTGTAATACTGCTAATAATTACCCTATTGGCTAGCCAACTACCAATCCCCACCTACCGGTGACTAATTTTACTAGGGCCCTTTAAATTTTTCAAAATTACAAAATGTTTAAATTTTTAACAAAAATTTAATCACGAAGACTTTATATTTCATATTTAAATCGATTATTCTAAATTCTTCGAGTACCACTAGTGGTCATTTCAAATGACCATTTCGCCCCTAGTTTCATTATCACATCTTAATAAAATTATTATCTCTTTTCTCATGTTTTAATTCAATCCCAAAAAATGATATTTTCAAATTTTTCATTCCAAATTTCAAATTCATCAAACATACCACCCAAAACATCGCATAGTAAACACATTAAGGAAAGCGGAATGACGAACATATCCCTAGAATATTTTACACATCAAATTCGACTATAGGGGATTTTAATTTCAAAAATTGTTTCGAAATCATTTATCATCAAATAAATTCATCAAATAACATATAATTAATACCTAAAACTATTTAATATCTCAAACAAACAAATTAAACAACTATCAAAGTATATATATTAAAATTCGGAATTAATAAACATAATTTTTATAAATACGAGTACACCAACCTTTGGACTTTCCACTAGCTTCTATAAGCTTCTAAATGATCCCTACAATCTTTAATTTGAATTTCTTGGACCAGAATCACGCACCTCTCGACCTAGGGTTTGAAAAATTAAAGAAAATTATGCTTGAGAGGAGATTAAGCTATCATATGATGTTATTGATGTTTCCTAAATGTTCTAACATGCTTCTACATGAATTTCCATACAATTTTAAGCTCTCCAATGGAAAAATAATTGACTTACCCGAATTTACACCTCACTAGAAATTTTTCAATCTCAGATCTAAGCATCTAATGGCTTGAATGAGGTTAGATCTAGGTATTTCGACCATAAAATGGGTTAAAAGGATGATTAAAAGTTAAAGAAATAGAGAAATAAATAAAGAAAAAAAAAACAAAAATCTGCTAACAGGGGACGAGTAGGCCGAAGAAATAAGAAAATGAATAGTGGCGACACTATTCTTCTTTTTTATATATTTTTAATTTGACCCCTCAAAAATTTAAAATTCTAATTCGACCCCTAAAATTTTTAAAAATCTCATTTAGACCCCTCAGACAATAAATATTCATAACTTGATCACTTCTCTCTTTTCTTATTCTATCTTAGGCCCAAAACTAACTACTTTATTCCATTTATGTCACTCATTGAATTTTTATTTTAATCCCACTTGAAAATAAAATTCAATACTCTACTATATATCTATTTATATATATATTCCTAAAAACATATCGTAGAAAATTTTTGGGGTGTTACATGTGACGAGTGTGAATCATACTGATCACACTTGGTGTGGCTAGTGTATTCGCTTATGTTTTTGTTCCATATCGACAGGGCACCATTAGTCACACCAAGTGTGACCAGTATGATTCACACTGGTCACACTTTGTGTGACTAGTATATTCGCTTCTATTTTTGTTCCATCTCAATAGGGCACCACTACTCACACCAAGTGTGACCAATATGATTCACAGTCGGCACACTTGGTGTGACTAGTGTATTCGCTTCTGTTTTTGTTCAATCTCAACAGGGCACCATTAGTCACATCAAGTGTGACCAGTAAAATTCACACTCGTCACACTTGATGTGACTAGTGCATTCGCTTCTGTTTTTGTTTTACCTCGACAAGGCACCACTAATCACACCAGGTGTGATCAGTATGATTCACACTCATTACACATGGTGTGACTAGTGTTTTCACTTCTGTTTTTATTCCATCTCGACAGGGCACCACTACTCACACCAAGTGCGACCAGTATGATTCATACTCGTCACACTTGGTATGACTAGTGTATTCGCTTATGTTTTTGTTTCAGCTCGACAAGGCACCACTAGTCACACCAAATGTGACTAATATGATTCACACTCAACACACTTGGTGTGACTTGTCTATTCACTTCTGGTGTGATTAAAGTTATTTACCTTGTGGTACACGTGTTTTGAGTACTGCTTTTTGCCTACTGAATATACCCTTACACATGAATATCACAACAGCTTTACATAATGCAAAATATATATTATATAATAAATTCAACAAAACCACAAATGTTACATAGCCTGAGTCAAAGTAACTTTATATACATTCACATATAAAATGTTATACATCATTATCCACAATTACTCCACATTTCTATCAACAGCATTACAAAATATGGCGAATGCATATTCCCTTCTCATTTTGTTAACTTATGGTAGCCTCCAATTCCATGATGCACCTTTCCTACTAATACCAACGAGCGTATGCATTCCCTTCAGCAAACAGCATGTGCATTCCTTTCCTGAGAAAAGAAAACAACTACCTACCAACGAGCGTTAATTAACATGCACCATTTATAGCTATAAAATCAAGTACCAAAACACAAATAATCTATTATCAGAAGAAAGTAGCAAAAACAACCATCGATATGGCTTGAAGTTCGTCTATAGCATAAAGATAGAAAAACATACTCCACATTCAAGCACATGATTATGCTCCTATCACCCAATTCAAAAGCCTAGCAGAATGCTTTATTATGCTCCTATCACCACTTGGTGTGACTAGTGGTGCCATGTCTCGGTGGAACAAAACCAGAAGCCAATACACTAGTCACACCAATAGTGACGAGTGTGAATCATACTCGTCACATTTGGTGTGACTAGTGGTGCCATGTCTCAGTGGAACTACACTAATCACACTAAGTGTGATGAGTATGATTCACACTCGTCACATTTGGTGTGACTAGTGGTGCTATATCTCGGTGGAACAAAACCAGAAGCCAATACACTAGTCACACCAAATGTGACAAGTGTGAATCATACTCGTCACACTTAGTGTGATTAGTGTATTGGCTTCTAATTTTGTTCCACCGAGACATTGCACCACTAGTCACACCAAGTGTGACGAGTATGATTCATACTCGTCACTATTGGTATGACTAGTGTATTGGCTTCTGGTTTTGTTCCACCGAGACATGGCACCACTAGTCACACCAAATGTGACGAGTATGATTCACACTCGTCACTATTGGTGTGACTAGTGTATTGGCTTCTGGTTTTGTTCCACCGAGACATGGCACCACTAGTCATACCAAGTGTGACGAGTATGATTCACACTCGTCACTATTAGTGTGACTAATAACATTATTAACATTATAAACCCTAAAGCCACTTCCTAGAGCTCAATATCACCATAGCTAACCACAATAATAAATAATAACTGAAAAGAAAGCGTTCAAAAGTTAAGATATATTACCCATAGCATAGAAGATGAAGATGGATGGTGGCTACTACAGAAGCAAATAAAGATGGATGGTGGGTGGTGGATGGTGTCTGTGTAGTCGAAAATGCGAAGAGAGACCAAAAGAGAAAACAGATAAAAGTAGATCGGTAGAATAAAGAAATGAAGGAGGAGGAGAAAGTGACGAAGAAGCAGGAGCTGTCAGAGAAATGAAGGAAGAGGCGAAAGTGAAGAAGAAGGAGGGGCTGCCAGACAAATGAAAGAGGAAGAGAAAGTGAAGAAGTAGGGGCTGTGTAGTGGAAGAAGCAGGGGCTGTCAGAGAGAAATGGATGAGGAGTGGGCGGCAAAAAAATGAGAAAATGAAGAAGAACCAGACTAAGAGAGTGAGAGAGAGAAAAGTTTGAAATGAGTTAAATGAGTTTTTAAGGGCATTTGTGTCCAAAAAAGAAGGGGTTGGGACACAAATGTTAAGTTTATTCAAATGGGATTTGAATGTTTATTCAATAGTTTAAAGTGACATGAGCTGACATTTCCTCTTTAAAATTAATTATTTGTATATGATCAATGCATCACAATATTAAAATTGATATTGTTAAAATTAGTTTGTCCTTCCTTTCTATTATATGGACGAACTAATCAAACCGATGACCCAATTCAAATCAAAGTTTGGATGTAATTGAACAACTGCACAAACAGTTGTAAGCAATTATCAAATAACTACTCTAGCAATTATGTTATTACAATTAACAATGTACAAACACAGAGACCAAAACAAAGAAAACACATGCAAAAGACAAAGACCAAAACAAAGAAAACACGTGCAAAAGATAAAAGATTCTTACATTATAAACTGATATTTTAATTCAATTAATTTGGTGGTTGAATTTCTACCAGTTGAATAACCAAAATCGAAAGTGATTTTTCATGGGTGAACAACTTGTTTCTTTGTGTTTTTTTGATATACATAACATGATTGATTTTACTTTCATATATATGTAGAGAGAGATAGATCTGATCTTGCTATTAGTGATGACCATTCTAATTAATTTAAGTACAATTTCTTCGACACTAACTTAAAATATTAATTCATAATTTCATTAAAGATTAGCTATAAATTATTTAATTAGCTGAATGAAAATAATAATAATAATAATAAAAAAAAAAAGTCACAGTTTTAAAGGATTTTATCAATTCCCACCAAAACACATAGATAGCATTCCATTAACTTGCGCTTAGGGTGTCAATTTAATGGTAAATTTGTACACCCCTTTTTTTCCAGTCGTGGGTTTGACAAGCACACCTCACATTCTCATTAAAAATAAGATGAAAATTTCTCACCTTTGTATGTGAGGGCAATTTTTTCACCTATGTATGAGTCGTTTTCTCCAATTTTGAAGTCTTTCTTTGATTACGTATTTAGTGTATAATTCCATTTGGTTCTGATTATTTCCTAAACCAAACCTAATTATATAATGTAAAAAAAAAAAGAAAGCATTCCACTGACTTTTCTGCACCTATATGCTATATGCCATTACACCTTTCAGCTAATTTTGAATGTGTTTCATTTAATTATAATGTATTTTAATTAATTAATAATATTACATTATCTAAAATTTTAGCCAAATTTATTATGCATATAATATAACAAGATGATTTATAATAGTTGTTGACGTTAGGAATTAGTCATCAAGGTTTTTTAAGCCCAAGTCTACGAATCAATGAAAAATGGGACAAAGGTGAGAAAATAGAGGCAAAGAGGAAGAGATCAGATGCAGTTTTTACGTGGTTCGGTCAAGGGAAAGGTCTACGTCCACGGTGCTTGCTTCAGTGGTGGAGAGGCAGTCACTGTTATTGCTATATTTTCTGATTATAGAGAGAGAGAGAGAGCAGAGCAGAGCAGAGAGAACTCTCTCTTTTACAATAATTCTCACATCTATTTATAGAAGGGGGAGGTGCTACAGTAGTGCTTAATAAGTTAAAATACAATGATGATTACAGTTGGGTTGCATTAAATGAGTCTAATAGCTGTTAAAGCAAGTTGCTTAGGCGGCTAATCCAAGTGGGCTAGATAAGATATTTGTAATCCAGGCTGTAATATCTGACAGGGCTGGCCGTGCACGTCACGCCATTGCATGAGTTGGTTCAGATTATTAAAAATGAACTGATGAGGTCGTTTTGGACGAGCTGATGAGTTGGGAGCTGATTAGCTAGAAGTTGATGAGCTGGGAGCTGATGAGCTGAAAGCTGATTAGCTAGGAGCTGGTGAGCTAAAACTGACGAGCTGGGAGTTAGAGAGCTGGAAGTTGGTGAGCTGGAGCTGATGAGCTGGAAGCTGGTCAGCTGGGAACTGGTGAGCTGGAGTTGATGAGCTGGAAGCTGGTTAGTTGGGAGCTAGAGCTGATGAGCTTGAAACTGGTCAACTGGGACCTCATCCCGGATAAGCTGATATTCGTTCATCTGTTCGCTGGCTTGCTCACACATTGACTGCTTGTCCAGTATTCTGCTGGGTTGCTTCCGCGAGCTAAGGTTTGGTAAATTGAGTCCTTGTCTGCTGGACCTTTGAGCTTTTACTAGCCTATTTGAGGGACCCCAAAAATATACGCAACATTAAGCCCCCCAGCTCCTAGTTCATTTACGAGTTGGGAGCTTGAACTTAGCTGGTAAAAGCCAGTGTGTATGAGCTTGCTGCCTTGATGAGATGCAAAAGTATTAGAAGCATGTTACCGATCTGCCTTGTGGTGAGGTCTATTAGGCATTTGCTTCATCTGAGTTTCCTATGGACTCAATAGTAAAGTCATTAGTATTAATAAGCCTCTCGAGCTATATCCAAAGGGTGTAGGAACCCGATGACCTGGCGAGAGCTGAGAAGGTTGAAACTTCTGTTGTGTTTACTGGGTCGTAACCCGAGTTGTATAGTAAACTGCGCTCACAAGATAGGGACTCGAGCATCTACAACAAACTATGCTCACAAGGTAGAAATCTGAGCATCTATAATGGCTGCGCTCACAGAGTCAAAACTTGACCATTTACAGCATAATATTCTCTTGAGCTACGCTCACAGAGTCGGAACTCGAGCATCTATAGCGAGAGTTGGGGAGGTAAAAAACCTTAACTGTGCTCTATGGGTCGTAACTCGAGCTGTACAGTGTAATGTTCTTCGCGAGCTGCTTTGAGGGTTGTTACCCATAACAACGCTTGAGTATCTGCTGAGTTGCACACCTTTTGGTCAGGTGGCTTGGCAATTAAAAGCATAGAGTATATATATATATAATAGCCCAAAAATGCAAATTTTAAAAAAATTAAATTAAACATTAAGAGTTTCAACTTAGAAGGTTACCGAATATAAAGATGTGCTCCTGTACTGAGGTCATTGAGTGGCATGTTCATGCCTATTGTTCAGGAGCTCGTTACTGAGCTGGTTGTCGAGCTTATTGAGGTTGAGAGCTCGAGCTGAGCATCTTAGGAGCTGGAAGCTCATGCCTACGAGCTGGGGGAGCTGAGAGCTTGCTCTGGGCTTGCTGGAGCTCATGTTTGGGAGCTGGAAGCTAGTGAGCTGCTCTGGGCTTGTTGGAGCTCATGCTTGTGAGCAGGAAGTTGGTGAGTTGCTCTAGGCTTGCTGGAGCTCATTCTTGTGAACTGGAAGCTGAGAACGGCTCTAGGCTTGCTGGAGCTCATGCCTGCGAATTAGAAGCTGGTGAGTTGCTCTAGGCTTGCTGGAGCTCATGTCTGCGAGCTGGAAGCTGGTGAGCTACTCTAGACTGAGAGTCCTGTAAGTTGGGAGCTCATGCTTGGTAGTGATGAACTGAGCGCTGATGAGCTGGAGCTTGAGTTGAAAGTCCTAGGAGCTGAGCATCCTGGAAGTTGGGAGCTTATGCCTAGTAGCAATGAGCTGAGTGATGATGAGCTGGAGTTCGAGCTGAAAGTTCTAGGAGCTGAGCATCCTATCGTTGATGTAGCTCTTGAAGCCCCCCGACTACTGGGACTGCCGAAGCTGGCTGATGGGAGGCTGAAGTGAGCTGACTTTCAACAACGTCGCCCAGGAATTCTGGTTGACCTGCAAGTGCTGTGCTAAAGCTCCTAGTCTTTCTTTCCCTTACCATGGCTGCCTGAAAACTGGAAAGAGATACAGTTTGGGCCCTTCCTCTAGCGCCAAAATGTTGACGTTGAGAATTAGTCAACAAGGCTCTTTAAGCCTAAGACTACAAATAAATGAAAAATGGGACAAAGGTGAGAGAATAGAGGCAAAGAGGAAGAGATCAGATACAGTTTTTACGTGGTTTGGTCAAGGGGAAGACCTACATCCACGGTGCCTACTCTGGTGGTGGAGCAGTAGTCACTATTATTGCTATATTTTCTGGTTATAGAGAGAGAGAGAGAGAGCATAGTAGAGATAACTCTCTCTTTTACAATAATTCTCACCCCTATTTATAGAAGGGAGAGGTGGTATAGTGACGCCTAATAAATTAAAATACAATAATGATTATAGTTGGGTTGTATTAAATGAATCTGACAGTTGTTAAAGCAAGTTGCTTAGGTGGCTAATCCAAGTGAGCTAACTCAAATGGGCTAGATAAGATATTTGTAATCTAGGCTGTAATATCTGACAGGGCTAACCGTGCACGTCATGCCATTGCATGAGCTGATTTTGATTTGGATAGGGTAGAGCTCATAAAAAACGAGCTGATGAGGTCGTTTTGGATGAGTTGATGAGCTGGGAGCTGATTAACTGGAAGCTGGTGAGTTGGAAGCTGATCAGTTGGGAGATGGTGAGCTGGAACTGGTGAGTTGGGAGCTGGAGAGCTGGAAGCTGATGAGCTGGAAGCTGGTCAGCTGGGAACTGGTGAGCTAGAGTTGGAGTTTGGCCCAAGAATGCCTATAATGGTTAGGGGTTTGACTCTGGATGTGACCCTTTGGGGTCAAAGGGTTAAATGAACTTGCTGAGGCCTATGGGATATAAGACGTACCCTCCTAGCGAGCTCGGTCTATAGGTGCCACAAAGCGTTTCGAGGTTGATGCGGTTCTCGAGTCGCCCTACCCATGTCTCCGGGTCGAAATTGACCATCAACATAAAAACGAGCGTTATGGTTTGTCAGTGTATGAGAGGGTCACTCTCTGTAATGATTTAAGGCACCCGTAGGTTGAGCGAGCTGAGAGAGTACGTCCTATATCCTGTAGGCCCGAGTGAGCTGGGAAGGTACGTCTCATATCCTGTAGGCCCCAATGAGCTCGTTTAACCCTTTGACCCCTAGAGGGGTCGTGTCCGGAGTCGAACCTCTAACCTTTATAGGCACTCTTGAGACCAAACTCCTATCCACTAGCGTGCTCAGGCTACAGGTGCCTCAAATCGTTACGGAGAGTGGCTCTCCTATGCGCCCACAAACCATAACGCGTGTTTTTATGTTGATGGTCAATTTCGGACCCCAATAGCCTTTAACCGTACCAGGCGGACCCAAAGGCGTGGGCAGGGTGATCGAGAACCCCAATAGCCTTTAACGTCTGGAATCGTTCGAGGTTGATGAGGATCTCGATACACCTTGCCCATGCCTCCGAGTCTGTCTGGTGCGATTAAAGGCTACTAGGGTCTGGAATTGACCATCAACAATAACATTTTGGGCATGCATCCCTAAAGTCAGATTCAATTATAAATGAAAACGTGAAATTTTCCATATTACTATTCTTTGGATTATTGATTTACCGAATTCTTCAATAAATGTTGCGTATAAAAGTAAAAGCTACTTCTCGAGCCAAGTCAAAATAATATATGTTAGCTGAGATCCATCCATATTAGGTTACAAGCTATTCTTTATGACCTACCTGGATATACAAGCTTGGTTGACGAGTTTGCAATATATTAGCTGAAGTCCATCTATGTTAGCTTACGAGCTATTCTGTACGACCTACCTGGATGTATATTTTGGCCAACAAGTGTCTTCTTACCATAAAACAACGTTGTTAGCTGAGGATCATCCATGTTGGCTTAAGTGTCATCTGTGAGACCTACCTAGACATCCTGACAAAGTTTATGGTGTATCAGCTTAGGTTTCGATCTTTTCAGCACAGTTGAGTTTCCCACCTCTACAACTTTTGCTATGTAATTCGAGTTTCGACTCTCTGGACATAGCTCGAAAGGTTTATTATATTGTATCAGCTCGGGTTCTGACTCTTTGAGCATAGGCGAGATTTCCACCTCTACAACTTTCACTATATAATCCGAGTTTCGACCCTTTGAGTATAACTCAAGAAGTTTATTATGTTGTACCATTTTGGGTTCCGACTCTTTAAGTACAACCAAGGTTCTCACCTCCATAACTTTCGCTATATAATCCGGGTTCCAACCCTCTGGGCATAGCTCGAAAGATTTATCTCACTGTTAGCTGAGGTCCATCTATGTTGGTATAAATACCATCTGTATGACATACCTGGATAGCTCGATCAAGCATACAAGTGAAGGCTTTGACCTCAAAAGGCCTTATCTCCCGAGTTCACGAGCTCGCATCAGGTATTATTATCTCTGATTTATACACAAATAACTTTATTTTTCAGTCTATAGAAAACACAAGGATTTGGTGAAATAAAAGCACAAAATGATGTTGAAGTAAAGCAAGCAGACACCAAGTAAGTCTTACAACAAGAAAAATCAGGCGACCTGTTCTCTATTCCTCTCCATCTTAGCTTTCTGCTTAGCCTTGGCAAATTGTACTTAGGCCTCCTTTTTGACAAGAGCAACCCCTCTTTCAGCAGCCAAAGCTCGCTATACGACCTGCACTCTATTCATTTGAAGTCTGACCTTGCAACTACATAAATGTCTTCCTCACAAGTCAAAGTGATAAGGTATAATTTGAAAAGACAGCACAACAGATTCAGATGCATCGACTTTTACCAACAAGTTCGAAACTTCTAGCCCGCGGAGCGCATTAGGAGTTGGGGAACTAATGTTATGGGTATTTTCAAGATTGCTTAAATAGGTTGGTAAAAGCTTAATGAAGTGGCCCAACAGGTAGATCCAATAACCAAAAGCCTAACTGACCAGCATCCAGCTGGTAGAAGCCAGCCCTCAGATCATAAGGCACTTAGCTCGTATAGAAAAGCTCCCAGTTCGCTAAACTCAGATCGCCCAACTCATAGAAAAGAGCTCTCTCTCAAGCGCTGCTCAATCATGGTTAGAGTTGCTCAGCGCCTGGTCCCAACTCACCCAAAGCAACATCTAGCTCGAAGCGTGATGTGTACATTGGGTTTTTTCCAGAAATATGGTAGCATGATTTAAGGAAATCTCAACTACTGAATCTGGAGATAAGATCGAATCCCTAAAATTGTGGACACATTTTTAGGAAGTGTAATTAATACTCAATTATTTCCTATTGTATTTTATACAAATTGTAACACTCCTCTTTCTATAAATAGAAGCTGAAATTCATTGTAAAAAGGGAGACAACAAATAATACGCTGCCACTCTACCCAAAAATATGGAGAGAAAGTAGTCGTGGATGTAGGCAACTTCATTGGCCGAACCACGTAAAAATCTTCTTTGTTCTATATTCTTCCTCTCTGCTTCTCTTATTTCTGCTTTATTTGTGATTGATTGTAGTATTGAGCCCACGAACCTGAGTTGACTGAATTCGAACGTCAACATCAACCAATATGAAGCTATCTAACACCCACCCTTATGCATAATGTGCCTACTCGGCAATACCTATATCCAAGTAACTGAGTTTTGGACCCAACCCAAGTTCTGATATCTTGTCAGAAAATGGTTTTTGGCCTAATTTCATCACAAAAACTAGCTCATGAGTGGAGATTTATCCTTATCTTATAAGCCAATGTAAATTCACTTCTTTAACCAATGCAAGACTATCTAACAGTCCTCGGCATGAAGGAGGCCTGCAACTCAGATTGTAGAGTACGAGCATGACCATACTAGCCAGTTTTGTGCTGATGATGCACCGTTGCATTGACCCAAAATCTATGCATTGTTTTCACCTCAACTTTGATGAAAACAAAAGTTAACAGTTGTCCTGTACTCTACACCATGACAGGAAGAACATATAAGCATTAACTCCTTAGGTTAGCCTCAAAAGTTTTCAAGTATGTTTTAATAAAATCATAACAAAATATTTGATCTGAAACAACAGGAAATTTTAAACAAGTTTTTTTATCTTGATTTTCTCTTAAGGGGCTTATAAAAATCCCCATCATTATGACAAACTCGTGATCATAAGCTTAGGATATTTGCTTTATTCAACAACCAAGTTCATAACATCTATGACTCAATTGATGTTTCTTACAATTGAGATAATGACATTAAAGATCACAAACAAATGGACATGCTTCATCTATAAACAAGTTCGAATTCAGACATTAAATGCCGTCGCTGTGATCACAATTTGAGGCTTTAACATTTGCCACAGCAATAGACAAGTTTAAAAAGCACACCCATAAGCTCCCAGCAACAGAATATTGTAGCACTCGTAATTGTTGTTTCTTCCACCAATCTTGGAATTAATCTAAAGCAAATAGAGAGATGAATTGAGTAGACATTGTACTGAAGAAATAAATAGGGAAGTCTATAAGGAGGATCCTAATAAAAAGTTGTACTACAACATCAAATAATTTTAAGATACTAAGAAATGATAACATCAAAACAGGGCAAGATTGTTAATGATCATCACTTGGAACATCTTTTTTTTTTTAAATATATGTTTGTAGATCTATATGGACTCCACCAATATACAATAGTGTTATATTGATTATTAATAAAACTCGTGTAGTAGGACAATTTGGAGACAGATTTAATGTTAATTGTATGCAATTTTTATTGTAACTAAATTTCTGTTGACTTAAAAAATCTTTGAACACTTCTTTCAAAAAAAAAAAAAGTCTTTGAACAATTTTAGAAGTTTTGTTTTAAATTCAATAACATTTATATTACTATAAAATAGTAATGTTTAAACATGATTACAAGTCTTGTATTCATTAAAGTAGCGTACACAAATGTATCACTATATTAATTGAGCACTTTGTACATTTAAATTAAATTTATTAGAGAACCTAACCTATAATCAACCATTTTTATTTATAACCTGAATCAACAACCATTCTTCTATCAACTCAATTATGAGCCAATTTTCCATCTGCTAATTATCATTCTTTATCATTTAATAGGTCTAACCACTCTTCTTCTCTTTGCTTGGAACGTAAAATGTCACTGAAAGCTTTTGCTGCCAAGCCTTGCACAGTTCGACAACTTTTTGTCTAACTAATTCATTATTGTGATATGTTGAAATATCTTTGCTCGCATATGCATGCATTATGAAAATGAACCGGCAATCATCATTAGATAGAAGCTTCATTTTGTAAATTGTAGTAGGATTCATTGTTACTGCTACCTCTGCTAAACGTGTCGTCACAATTATCCTACTTCGTATTGTCGCAGCCCTGAAGGGAGATTTCAACTTTTTTCCATAAGTTATAATCCTTGCTATATACATCATCTAAGACAATCAATAATCTTTTTCCTGTTATTGTTTCTTGTAATTTGATCTGCTCCAAATTCAAATTTGTAAGATCACAAGTGGAGAAAGTGATCAACTCGAGAACTGCTCTCGAGATTCTCAAAACATCAAAATTATCAGGTACACAAACCCAAGCTTTAAGGTTGAAATCTTCTGTTGCCTTATCATTGAACATCGCTTGAGCAAGCGTTGTTTCCCGATTCCTTTCCCTCCGACAACAGATGTCACCCGGAAGCCGGCATCATTTTGTTTGTCTCCAACAGCATTTCAAGTATTTTTGCCTTATCTCCATCTCTTCCATAGAGAACAGGTTCAGTTGGCACACTTGTAGTCAACGGTCTTCACGGTAAATCATTTGTTGATGACCTTTCGGCAAAAAGTTCCAGTCCGAGATAATTCTTTCGCTTGCAGAGCTCGTGTAAACGGCTACTGACACCATTTATCTTGGACCGCATAAGAAAATTGAACAAGACAGACCTCGACTCCAACTTATAAAGAAAGAACGGACGAGATTCCAGGCCTTGATAGTACTCCTATGACGTTCTTCCATCAACCTACGCTGTGAAGCTTTCACAGCAAACTCATCAAGCACGTCCTTCACATCAGAAGCCAAGTCTCGAAGATTGTCAAGCCACAATTTGACAGCCCCATTTGTCAGCTGATTCTCCGCTGCATCAAGGAGCACTGGCTAAATCATCTCCAAGTTTTGTTTCCATTTTTCAACCTCTGAAGATAAACCCCCTTGAAATGCAAATTGCAGCACTTCATGGGACGCCAATCGATCTTACTATGAACAGTAGAGAGCAATGTTCATCTTTGGTTTCTATACAAGTTTGAACAATTTTCAGCATTCTAGTGGGAGAGGCAAGGCAGCAGCATCTACAAAACACAAAGAGTGCTGCATCACACCTTTGAAGAAAAGTACAGAATTCTATATACTTTTCTTCACTGGAATTTGCCATGATACTCAAAAACAAAAATTGCAAAAGAGGGATGTTCATATACATTTGTCTTTTTCCATTTCTAGAAATATATGTATAATGTTTAATTTTTGAAACTTTCCATTTCTTTAATTTTACGAATTTTAAAGAAGAAGAAGAAAATTATATAAATGCAAAATATGTGGAAATGTACGGACGAAAATTATTTATGTCTGGGTCATATTTCGGACCCAATACAGTGACCCTTGTCGACTGCCCAATTGGTTTAGAATTGTTGGACGTTTGACATACTTGTCTTGGTTGGACCCAATAAAAGGCCCATCCTAGAGTTGCCGGATGTTTTGTTTATTCAGTGGCTCTAATTGTTTTTGTTTTTGTTTTTTTATTTTTTTAATCTTTTTGACAGTTATATAATTTTTTTTTTTAAATTGTATAACTTTTTCCTTTTGACCTTCAACAGATACTAGTTCAAGGTTTTTATTTGCTTTTGTTAACTATTTAATAAGACTGAACAATCATGTAAAAACAATTTTTTCTGATAATTCCAGGATTTATATGTAATATAGTTTTTTCTTTCAAATACCAATACGGTGTAATTATTTAAGTATATAACTTGAACTTAAACATTTATCATATCAAATAAACACTCTTTACCATCAATGAGTTTGAATATCAAGACTTGAAATTGTGTTCGTTAAAAATATTATACATATGATCCATTGCAACATGAGATGAATCACATAATTTTCTCAACGTCAACATTGTTGGAAGATGTACATCTTTCCTCAAGGAAAGGATAAACTAGTAGCAAATTATAAGAAAATAAAATCTAAATACTTTTGTGGTCTTTTAAGTTGTACGGTGGTGGCAACAACAGCAGCTTTGGCAACAATCGACAAGTGTGGGACCCATTATCTATCTGTAGTTGAAATATTTTTTATAGGCAGAAATTGATATTGAAAAAAAATAATAAGCTCCTCATTACAATGATCCTTCATTGTGGTCGCATATCAAATAAATTGGAAAAGCTCTGCTCGGAGGATGTGCCAGACAAGAGGATTCAAATAATTAGCTTATTACGAGAAACCATATCTGACAATTGAATTCATCAACTGATTGGCTGCTGAATGTGGAAAAAAGATTTGCATTCTGCTATAATAAGAGCAAAAACTGTTATAATCTTTGAGTCATTAACTTTCCTTGAACAAAATTTATCAAAGCTACTATTACATGTCTTAGATGAAATCCAGATCAAAACTCTAACTATCATTAACAAGAAAATGACATATATTTTATTCTCCCTAAAATATCATAATAAGATCACTTAAGATTTTTCAATATCAAACAGCCACACACATATATATAAGGAGAAGGAAGAAAATGTTCAATAACATCTCTCAGTAGCCAAACACATAAATTGGAAACCGATCCGCGTGTTTGAACCTATATTTTGTTTGGCCAAAAATGAATTCTATACAATTGTACTAGAGAATTAAATTCTTTAATTTGTATAAAATGATAAAAAAAAATATGAACTAGCTGTGCTCAACTATAGCGAGAGCAAAAAAAACCTTCGAGCTGAGTAGGCATGGTCTTCTATGTATAAAAAATTTGGAGTTATACAACTTTTTTGACGAAGTAAGAAATTTACAAGAAAAAACTTCAACTCAACAACATAAAACTAATGCATGATACAGAGTCCTACAATTGAAAGCAATCAACTTTTTTACTTCATTAGTAGATAAAACAAAATTAATTAACACAATTTAATATATTGGAGAAAATCTTAAAAGAGAGGATGTCTTATCTTTATGGTCCTCACTTCTATGCCATCACATGCAGTTGTAGTAGCCCTTTTGCTAGCATGAAAAACTTTGGAACTATGGACCAACCTAGCCACCTCCTCATAACTTTACAACAAAGAACCTGTAAAAATGCAAAATTTCAGTCTCTAATATAAGCAGATAGTATTAAAATCTCAAAGTTTCTGTAAAGAAATTGCAAAGAAAATTTCCAACATAGAACACTGCACCTTATGTGATCTGTTAGGTCATTTATTAACATTATTTTATATTTATTTTACTTATTATTTATGCTTTGTTTTTGTGTAAAATTAGGGAATCGGCTACTGTACGTACACGAAAAAACGTTCGTATGATACAAACAATATAGAGGATGGCTATGGACCGTTAGATCAGAAAAACTGAAATCTACTGGCCATAAAAAAAAAGTAGAAAAAATGTATTTTTTAGTAAGGAAAACAGGCAACTGGTCTCTCTCTTTCCTCTCACAATCATGCACTGCAAAAGCTAAAAACAAATTTCTCTTTCCTCTCACAATCACAGACTGTAAAAACCTAACTCCAGCTGCCTTTGAAGGCCTCACAAATCACTTCTCATCTATTTCATTCTTTTCTATCTTATTCTCTTGATTTAAGGATACATTAATCAAATAAGAACTTCAGTTGCACATTATTTCAAGGCTATTATTTGATTTTTTTTTTTCTGTAATTTGAAGTATTTTTCTTTAGGGTTTTATGATATTGTTGTGTGATATTATGTATATACTTTTCTGTCACTATGCCGAGAAAAATTTCTCCCTCATTTTCTAGTGAAAATTTTGTACTAGGGGTTTTAAGATTGGAAACATTGTAAAGATTGAAGCTTTAATGCTTGTTTGCTTGCCTGAATGTGGGTTTTTTATTTGATTTTGTAGGACAACATTCTGTTCGACGATGGAAAGAAGGCTCCCAATGTGGTCTACAGAGGGAAACATGTTGATGGGGACCATTGGATCGCTGTCAAATGCTTTAATCGAATGGCATAGCCTGATTCAAGATAGTTCCTTGTTTGTACTCTTCATTTTTTTTAATGCTAAAGATCACTTTTTTTTTTTTTTTTTACATAGTGACTGATTTTAGCTTGTTTGATTTGAACAATAATGATAAATTTGTAAAGGGTATTTTGAATTGTGTGAATTGATTATGGATTTGTTGTAAGGAGGTGTGGGTGGTGGGGCTGTTGAGGAGTGAGAGGTTAGCAAATTTGATAGGGTGTTGTTGTGAAGGAGAGGAGAGGTTGCTGGTGGCTGAGTTTATGCCAAATGGGACTCTCTCTAAGCATCTATTTCAATGTAACGATTTTTTTTTTACTAATTTAGTTTCATGTTTTGCAGCATTTCGAGTTTATTTGTTTAGTTATTTGGCAAGTGGCTAGTCTCTATATGCATCAGCTTTAACAAAGAACAAATGCTCTGCTTCTTTCTCCACCACTGCTCTGATTTTTTATGACACTCAATTACGGGTCTGTTCTCTGTATCTCTCTATGGTTTTTTGGTTGGTTTGAATGGAATTTGAAATTGAGAAGATCGAAATTTGAATAAGTAAATAGTTTGTGTTGGTGGGGTTTTAATGATTAAGTGTATTTTATCTTCTTTGTCCATTTAAAGAGTATGCTTGTTTGACTATTTATAACAAAAGGTAGTGGAAAAATTTTCCCATGTATATCTTGAATAGATTTAATGTTTTCTTGAAATGTTGAATGAGCAGATTTTTTTGAATTTTAGAAGAAAACTAGTTTTATTTGTGGGGTTGTTAGTTAATAGAAATTATTTGTTTCTTTTACTATATTGTTTGATTTTAATTCAAATGGCAATGAATTGTTGTTGAAAATTTATTGTGGTAAAAGAATGAAGAAGATGATTTTGGTCAAAGTGGGTTGGTGTTTTTTTTTTTGTTATTTTTGTTTTTCAGTTGTTATCTTATGATGCATGTAGCACAAGTTTCTCCCAAAAAGGGGTAATGTGTTTAAATTCAGGTTGCTTGTATTTTCAATTTGAACCTGATGAGTTTGTGTTGATCATTTTGAGAATGTGCAGCAAAAGTAGTCATTTTAGTAGTTTTGCGAATGCAGATGAAGAATTGTTGATGAAGTTGATCAGATTAATATGGTAGTTTCTGTCTGAGAGTTGTTTTTAGGTCTGTGAATTGATTACAGTTTAAAGAAAGTATTGCTCAATTTGCACAAGAGAAATTGCTCGTCATGCATCAAAAATAGACCAAACAAACACATTCCTGAAGGTTGTAAGATATGATTGATTATCATTTTTTTTTAATTTAAATATTAATTTTATTTTACAATACCGGTTTATGTTTTTGATTGCATTTCACGTTCTTGCTTCAAAAGGTTAACTTATGGAAACTAATGAGAGATTCTAATCTCCATGGAATAATTGTACCAAGGAAAGTTATTTTTTGGCTTTACATTCTCATAAATTACTTATTACCCTGAATTTTTAGGAGTACATGGCATGTCTTGATATTGGTAGTACATGTGTCTCGCTATGTGATCCTAATAAATACTTAAGGTGAATTCTCTAGTAGAGGATTATGGACGACTTGGTCTTGGTTACTTATATAACTGTTTAGCAATGGAAGGAATTATCCATGCTTCAGTGTCTGTAAGGCTCTTTTACAATTGTATATGCATTTGACCAAATTGTTGCTGACAGGATGATATTTCGAGGCAAGTTGTATGGTTGCATTTTGAAGTTTTGTTACTTCTCAGGTGCAGTGATTTGAGATTGTTATTTTTATTTTTTTTTAACAACTCAAGAACTACTCCAACCACTGTCGCAAACAAGAAATGTTGGGAAGAAACTAACAAGAAATTTTAGGTGTGGCCCCGAACTACATGGCCATCGGTGGTCATGAATCCTATCAGTCGCCAGAATTTCATTGTCAAGTCGCGTGGTGAATGGAGGTGTGGTTGTAGCTTATGACTTGTTGACTCTTTTCGGTTGATTGGTTCATGTCATTTTATGTCATGTTTTATTTGGTTTCAACACTTGCAGAGAATGTTTATTGTCTGATAATTGTGGCCTTGGTGCCTTCTTTGTATACTTAACATTTCCTGATACTGATGCTGTTAATTATGTCAATCTTGTTTATAATTATAAATAAATTCTAGTGATGCATTGATATATAGATTCTTCTTAGTTTCATGTTTAATATGCAATTTATAGTTCACTCAATTTTAATAAAGAATTCAGATTAAATTACAATTTAGCCTATTAGTTGGAAACTTATTGCAGGTGGAGTCACTTTTTGTGTTTTATTACAATTTACACTACTGCCATTAGAGTGTCTCTGTTAAAGTTAAGTGAGATAAAGACAAAATTGTTTTTTTATCTTATTTTTCATTTTCTTTAAAAATAAATTATAAAAACTTTTAAATAAATTAAATAAAAATTTTCTTTATCTTTTTCTTCTTCTTTCCTTCTTTTCGCTTCTCTTTTTCTTCTCCTCTTCTTCTTCTTCTTCTTCTCTTCTTTCTCTTCTTAATCTAGGTTCAAATTGAACCCAGATGGCAATGGACCCATATTCCATCTGGGTTCGATTCTAACCCATATTTCATCTGGAACGAAGCCTGATTTTATTTGGGTCAATTTGATATTGGCTGGTTCATTTTTTTAGTTGGTTTGATTTTCAGATAGGTTAATGATGGTTGGTTTGATTCATCTGGTTTCTCTTTTTTTTTTTTGGTGTTCGTTGGTTTGATTTTTAAGGGATTTTTGGTGATTGATTGTTGATGATCATGTTTTTGGATGGGGAAGAAGTGGATTGTTGATGATTTGTTGATAATGTTGGTGATTGATTGTTGATGAAGCGGCAATGTTAAAGCTTTTCTTTTAATTTTTTCTTTTTTATTTTTTTTTATAGATTATGGATACTCCACCATCCATCTGATGAGATGGATGGTAGAGATCCAATCCGAATATTGGATCTCTTTTTTATTTTTTTAATTTTATTTTGTAATGAGATAAAAATGACTTTTGGTTTTTATGTTGTTATAAATGTTTTATGTTGGGATAAAAACGATTTTTGGCCACAATGTCACAAATGGCCAAAATCCACCTCATTCCATAAAATGTTGCTATAAATATTCTTAATTTCATAAATGGTCAACATACATCCTAACACTTTTATTATTCTCCAAAACTCACTATATCATCAAAAAATTTCTGAAACCTCATAAGGATATATATGTAAATGTAAAATTAAATTCTAGAAAGAACAATTTTCTAAAAGTATATTAAAATTAAGTGTTAATACATTTATGTGTTTTTAAGAAATAAATTTAATAAACTTATTATATTCAAAAATATATTTACATAATATTTTAATCCAATTTAATTATTCTTTTAAAAATAATCCAATTTAAGTTATTATATTTTACTATATTTTTTATTTTTAAATTAAAAATTAAATTAGATTATATTGGTATGACTACGTGGCCACGCTGAAATAGTGGTGTGGTCCCATACCCATGACAAGTGCAAGCCTCAGCCATAACGGGATGGGCGAGCCTCCCATCATGCTTGGCATGACAGAAAAGTCTCCCATCACGCCAAAAGCAAGCGTGATGGAAAATCCTCCCGGAAGGCTATCCCTGTCATGCCTGTGCATGACATGACAGTCTCCCATCATAGTTCTCCTATCACGGTATTTTTATAATTTACTATAACAACTTTTATTTTTTTAATAAATAAATTATAATTAAATTTCATTTCAAATTCGCATCAAAAAATAATTCTTAATTAATTTACAATTCAATTACAAGTAAGAATTTTAATATAACAAAAATTAAAATTTTTATATTTTAGTCTCATCATATGCTATGTTAAAAAGTTAAATTGTAGGCGTAACTTTTTATCATTTTATTAAGTACGAAAATCTTTTAAATTTTATTAAAATTCATTGTAATTTTATTTTATTTTTTTATATATTCAGTAATATATAAAAAAATAAAATAAAAATATTTTTATATATTTTAAGAAATAAATTTTATAAAATTATTTTATTAAAATATATTTAAATAATATTTTTAATCCAATTTAAGTTATTTTATAAAAAATAATTTTTAAGTTATTATATTTTAAACATAATTCAATTTAAGTTATTATATTTTTCTACATTTTAAAATTAAAAATTAAATTATATTGCATTGGTTTGGATATGTGACCACGCTAAAACAATGGTGCAGTCACACACCAACACTGGAGTAAATTGAAGTACTCGGCCACACCAAGATGTTAGTTAAGCCATGCACCCATGATTAATAAAAGGATTGCACTTGTATGGGTGTGCGACCACGCTAAAATGGTGGTACAGCCGTGCACCAACACTAGAGTAAGAACGAGGCCGCATCAGCATGTGAGTGCAGCCACGCACTGATGATCAATGAAAGACTTGCATTGGTATGGGAGCGCGACCATGCTAAAATAGTGGTGTAGCCACGCACCAATATTAGAATAAGTACGTGACTATACCATTATATAAGCGTGATCACACATCCATGATCGGTGGAAGGCTTGTGCTTTAGAATTTATGAAAATTTTACATTTTAGAATTTACTGATAGGATGTGTCAAACTAAAATTATTAAATATAAAAAAAATTAAGGGAAAATTTCAATACGAAATATTAAACTTATTAATTAAAAAGATTAATAAAAAATATTGAATATCATTGTATATTTTGCAACATATAATATTTTAATTTAGTCAAAAATAAATTTTAGAGTAAATTACAAATTATCTACTATGTTCGGAAATATTATGTTATGATAAATTTTGTGGTTTTATAATAAACGAAATATATATAAGATTTAATACCTATTTGTAAATATTTTAGTTAATTTTACTAAGTTTAATTGGCTACATTTATATGTGTAAATTAATAATAATAATTAGTTTGGATAAAGTTAGTGAAATAAAGCGTAATCTAATGCTTGTGACATTATACTTTTAGATGGTATCATTGTGTAAAAAATAATATTCGAATGCTACGATAATCATGAAACGAACGTTAGTCTCAACAAGTTGACGTTACATACTTGTTAAAATGGATGTTGGAGTTATTCATGAAATAACTCCGACGTATGCTGATGTCATGCTAATGTCATACGTCCAATTTTGTTATATTTGAACAACTTCAGATGTTATGCTAACGTCCAACTTGTTCACAAAACAACTTTGACATTGATCTCAACAAGTTGAGGTTACATACTTGTTAAAAGGCACGTTGGAGTTGTTCGCGGAACAACTTTGATGTATGCTGATGTCATATGTCTATTTTTGTTAGATTTGAATAACTTCAGATATTGTGCTAATGTCTAACTTGTTCATAGAACAACTTCGACATTGGTCTCAACAAGTTGACATTACGTACTTGTTAAAACGGATGTTGGAGTTGTTCATAAAACAACTTTGACATATGCTGATGTCATGCTAATATCATACGTCCATTTTTGTTAGATTTGAACAACTTCAGACGTTGTGCTATCATCCAACTTGTTCAAAAAACAACTTTGACATTGGTCTCAACAAGTTGACGTTAAGTACTTGTTAAAACGGATGATGGAGTTGTTCATGGAACAATTTCAACGTATGCTAATATCATGCTAATGTCATACATCCATTATTGTTAGATTTAAAACACTTCAGACTTTGTACTAACGTCCAACTTGTTTACAGAACAACTTTAATGTTGGTTGTAACAAGTTGACGTTACTTACTTGTTATAATGGATGTTAGAGCTGTTCAGCGAATACCTCCGACGTATGCTGATATCATACGTCCATTTTTGTTAGATTTGAACAACTTCAAATATTGTGTTAACGTCAAACTTGTTCTTAATATGACTTTGACGTTGGTCTCAACAAGTTTAACGTACTTGTTAAAATGGACGTTAGAGTTGTTCACGGAACAACTTTGATATATGCTAATATCATACGTTCATTTTTGTTATATTTGAACAACATCAAACGTTGTGCTAACATCCAATTTGTTCTCAGAACAACTTTGATGTTTGTCTTAATAAGTTAGCGTTACGTACTAGCTAAAACGGACATTTGAGTTATTCACGGAACAACTCCGATGTATGCTGATGTCATACGTCTATTTTCATTTGATTTGAACAACTTTAGACGTTGTGCTAACGTCAAACTTGTTCACAGAACAACTTTGACATTGGTCTCAATAAGTTGACATTACGTACTTGTTAAAACGGAGGTTGGAGTTGTTCATGGAACAATTACGACTTATGCTGATATCATGCTAATGTCATACGTCTGTTGTTAGATTGGAACAACTTTAGACGTTATGCTAACGTCCAACTTGTTTACATAGCAACTTTGACGTTGGTCTTAACAAGTTGATGTTATGTACTTGTTAAAATGGATGTTAGAGTTGTTCAGCGAACAACTCTGATGTATGCTGATGTCATGCTGATGTTATACGTCAATTTTTGTTAAATTTGAACAATTTCAGACGTTGTGCTAACATCAAACTTGTTCTCAAAACAACTTTGATATTGGTCTTAGCAAGTTGACGTTACATACTTGTTAAAACGGACGTTTGAGTAGTTCACAGAATAACTTTAATGTATGTTGATGTCGTGCTAATGTCAAAGGTCTATTTTTGTTAGATTTGAACAACTTCAGACGTTGTTCTAATATCCAACTTGTTTTCAGAACAATTTTGACGTCGGTGTTAACAAGTTGACGTTACCTATTTGTTAAAATGGACGTTAGAGTTGTTCAGCAAACAACTTCGACGTATGTTGATGTCATACGTCCATTTTTATTAGATTTGAACAATTTCAAACGTTGTGCTAACGTCAAACTTGTTCTCAAAACAACTTTGACATTGGTCTTAACAAGTTGACGTTACGTACTTACTGAAATGGACGTTGGAGTTGTTCACGGAACAACTTCGATGTATGCTGATGTCATACGTCCATTTTTGTTACATTTGAACAACTTCAGATGTTGTTCTAACGTCCAACTTGTTTTCAGAATAACTTTGACGTTGGTATTAACAAGTTGACATTACTTACTTGTTAAAATGAACGTTAGAGTTGTTCAGCAAACAACTCCGACGTATGTTGATGTCATGCTGATGTCATACGTCCATTTTTATTAGATTTGAACAATTTCAAACGTTGTGCTAACGTCAAACTTGTTCTCAAAACAACTTTGACATTGGTCTCAACAAGTTGACATTACGTACTTATTGAAACGGACGTTGGAGTTGTTCACGGAACAACTCCGATATATGCTAATGTCATACTTCCATTTTTGTTAGATTTGAACAACTTTAGACGTTGTGCTAACGTCCAACTTGTTCTCAGAACAACTTTGACATTCGTCTCAACAAGTTAATGTTACGTACTTATTAAAATAGATGTTAGAATTGTTTACGAAACAACTTTGACGTATGTTGATGTCATATGTCCATTTTTGTTTGATTTGAACAACTTCAGACATTGAGCTAACATCCAAATTATTCACAGAACAACTTTGACAATTGTCTCAACAAGTTCATGTTATGTAGTTGTTAAAACGGACGTTGGAGTTGTTATGTGAACAACTTTGACGTATACTGATGTCATGCTGACGTCATACGTCCATTTTTAATAGATTTGAATAACTTCAGACATTGTACTAATGTCCAACTTATTAACAGAACAACTTTGAAAATGATCTCAACAAGTTGACGTTACGTACTTATTGAAACAAGCGTTGGAATTGTTCATGTAATAATTCCGACGTATGCTGATATCATGCTAATGTCATACATCCGTTGTTGTTAGATTTGAATAACTTCAGATTTTGTGCTAACGTCCAACTTGTTCACAGAACAACTTTGATCTTGGTCGTAAGAAGTTGAAGTTATGTACTTGTTAAAATGAACGTTAGAGTTGTTCAGACGTATGCTAATGTCATACATCTGTTTTTGTTAGATTTGAATAACTTCAGACGTTGTGCTAATGTCAAACTTATTCTTAGAATAACTTTGATGTTAGTCTCAACAAGTTGATGTTAAGTACTTTTTAAAACATACATTAGAGTTGTTAACGGAACAACTCCGATATATGCAGATGTCATACGTCCATTTTTGTTAGATTTGAAAAACTTCAAACGTTGTGCTAACGTTCAATTTGTTCTCAGAATAACTTTGACGATCGTCTCAACAAGTTAACGTTACGTACTTATTAAAACGGATGTTGGAGTTGTTCACGGAATAACTCCGACATATGTTGATGTTATACGTCTATTTTTGTTTGATTTGAACAACTTCAGACATTGTGCTAACATTCAACTTGTTCACAGAACAACTTTAACATTAGTCTCAATAAGTTGACGTTACGTACTTGTTAAAACGGAGGTTGGAGTTGTTCATGGAACAATTCCTACGTATGCTGATATCATGCTAATGTCATACGTCCGTTGTCGTTAGATTTGAACAACTTCAGACGTTGTGCTAACATCTAACTTGTTCATAGAGCAACTTTAACGTTTGTCTTAACAAGTTGACATTACATACTTGTTAAAATGGACGTTAGACTTGTTCAGCGAATAACTCAGACATATGTTGATGTTATACGTCCATTTTTGTTAGATTTGAACAATTTCAGACGTTGTGCTAATGTCAAACTTGTTCTCAAAACAACTTTGATGTTGGTCTCAACAAGTTGACGTTACATACTTATTAAAACGGATGTTGGAGTTGTTCACGGAACAACTCTGATGTATACTGATGTCATGCGTCCATTTTTGTTAGATTTAAACAACTTCAGACGTTGTGCTAACGTCCAACTTGTTCTTTTGATATTCGTCTCAACAAATTACATTACTTGTTAAAATGGATGTTAAAGTTATTTACGATACAACTTTGACATATGCTGATGTCATACGTTCATTTTTGTTTGATTTAAATAACTTCAAACATTGAGCTAACATCCAAATTATTCACATAACAACTTTAACGATTGTCTCAACAAGTTGACGTTACATACTTGTTAAAATGGACGTTGGAGTTGTTCTGTGAACAACTACGACGTATGCTGATGTTATACATCCATTTTTGTTAGATTTGAACAACTTCAGACGTTGTACTAACGTCCAACTTATTAACAGAACAACTTTGACAATGATCTCAACAAGTTGATATTATGTACTTGTTAAAACAGATGTTGGAGTTGTTCATGGAACAATTTCGATGTATGCTGATATCATATGTTCGTTGTTGTTAGATTTGAACAACTTCAGGTGTTGTACTAACGTCCAACTTGTTCATAGAACAACTTTGACGTTGATCTTAACAAGTTGACGTTACGTACTTGTTAAAATGGACATGGGAGTTGTTCATAGAACAACACTAACGTATGCTGATGTCAATATAATATAATATTTTATAATAAATTATTATATTTATATATTATTTTAATTATTATATAATATATTTTAATTCACTAATAAAATATTAATAATATTTTAAAAGACTTATTATATCATTATAATATTAAATTTTATAATAAAATATTATATTATATATTATTTAATTGTTAAATTATCATTTTAATATTACTTATTATAAATTTAATAAATTTAATCTACAGCAATCGGTTGAAACCGGTTGCTGTTGGTTTCATAAGCACACTTTAGCTGCCAGCTGGTA
This sequence comes from Dimocarpus longan, assembly GCA_022984855.1. Lineage (NCBI taxonomy): Eukaryota > Viridiplantae > Streptophyta > Magnoliopsida > Sapindales > Sapindaceae > Dimocarpus > Dimocarpus longan. Next base: position 10,304,024 of record CM041013.1, read on the forward strand.
GCTAAATTGTGTTTGTATGGTACAAACAACTATAATCAATCCTATAAAATTAGTACTTTTAATGTGTTTAGTGCTTTTGTGTCAGAATTTAGTTTTAGAGAATAAAATGATAGAATCGGTGAATTTTTGAAGATTAATGCAGCTTTGGAAAATCGAAGAAATTCAAAGGGTTGATTGTTACAATTGCTATTTGAATCGAGTCAAAAAAAGAGACAACAATTCAATTCAATTCAGAATTCTTTTTAGTGCAAAGTTCAAATCAGAAATGAAGATCAAGAGAAATTTGGATAAAATTAGGATTATTCAAGAAGAATTGAAAAATGATTCAAGAATTGAGTAAGAGTTGGATATAAATTAAAATAAAGAGTAATTAAATGTAAGACAATTTTTTTATTTTTTTTTTCATGTGAAGTGTCAAGCCCCAATACAAGTAACTTTAGTTGCTTGTTATTACAGCTTGAAGTGGTAAATTGCCACAAAGGGCTACCATAACAAGCAACTAGGGTGTGGCTTATTGCCACAGGTAGGAAAGATGGTCACAAGTTGCGACTACATCAAGCGACTAAGGTGGAGGCTATTGACGTGAGGAAAAATTATGATACAAGGAGTGTTCACAAGTTACGAGTCCCTATTTTCTCATATTTTTCGATTTATCTCAACATTTATTTTAAGTGAAAATTTCGGGCAATTATTAACCCGATTTTTGAGGATTTTCCACTGACCTATCACACCTATAAATAGGTGTCTTCTGTTCACAATTTTATAACATGCAGTCAAAGACCAGGAGGAGGCGTAAGCTACAATTTTCGGCTTCAGTTATATTTTTCTTGTTTTCTTTATTTAATTATTATGTGTTATTTTAAATCCATAATAGGAGCATATTTTTAGGATTATGTTGTAAGGATATAAATCACACACCTTACGAGAATATTCTTAATTTGTAATAATCAATTACTTACGAACCAATTGAGGGATATTAATTCATAGATACCTAGAATAAACGTCATGTTATAGGATTTGTGTGACATTCATATTCTTTTAGCTCTTAATGGGTTCCTATTATTAAACCAAAGTAGACGTCATGCTAGGTTATAATGGAATACAGGTATTTACACAGACGTGATGTGATTTACATACAATCAAAGGAAGAATTAATACTACATGCAATATGACAATTACCTTGTCGTAAATGTCTTTATTATGCATTAATATTGTTGTGCTTCATTAATTTAATTATGATTGAAAGATTGTTTAATGGTGGATAAAATGTTCTAGTTAAGTTTTCTCTACTGATTTTCTTTTAAATAATTTAATTTTCTGTTACAATTTAATTTTCAATTCAATTTCAAAACCACTTTCGATTTAATTAATTGTTTTTGTAATTTAGGTTTTTGTTATGGGTAATTTAGCGATTAGGCTGACTGGATCAGAATGGATCTTCAGTGCAAGCCCGACGGCCCAAGGGCTCAACAATCTGTCCTTCTTTCTGATCGCCTTCCTGACTCTCCATTCTGTTTGTATCCCAAGTCCCCTACTGATCGTCGATCTACTCGCGAATAATGTCGATTCCCCGATCAGTGATATGTTCGTTATCCTACATGTAAATGGATCAGTTCTGTTCGCTCAGGCTGATCACCATATCTATTCGCTCAGACTAGTCGTTGTATCTATTCGCTTGAGCTAATCGCTATACCTGCCCGCTTAGGCTGCCTGTTATGCCTGCTCGCCAAATCTATTAGCTTAAGTTGTTCGTTGAAGGGTGATCGACAGATTCATTCGGCTCGGGTCTGTTCATTCAGAATGGTTCTTCCTATTGTTCGATAGTTTCTAAGCATGCTCGTAAACCTACTCGTTTGCGGGGCTATTCGCCTAATATTACAGCCGGCCACTAGAGTACTAATTCGTGATCCGTATCTTGAACCCTCCAAGTATCCGTTCCGTCAGAAGCTTATATGTTCGCCAGCTCAATTGAATATTCTGTCCGCTGGAAAGCCCATCTCAGCCTTGACTCTCGAAATCGCGAGTCAGTGGAAGCCAAAGATGCCATGTAAGATACAGCTCAAAGCGTAACGCACGCCATCTCTGTCAAAAACTACAGCCAAGATTTTGGTGGCCTCCTATGACCCGTACAGATTAATCGCCTGAAATCGCTCTCGGGCAGACCTTAGAAGTGACAGTTTTAGTCGCATTCAATGTAATTTTGGCCGCATTTAATGCACTGTCAGCCACATTGAATGAAGTCCCTGCGTATTAAATGCGGTCCATCATTGTATTTTCAATTTACTATACGTTTTTGTCTTATTCTATTTTACTGTAGCACCTCCCATTTCTCTATAAATAGGGGAGGATTTTCATTATAAAAACGGTTACTATATTTTGAGTGTCGTTATTCTACTAAAATAATGAGAGAGTGAACAGTAGACGTAAGCATCTAATTGGGCCGAACCACTCTAAAATCCTTTGGTGTTTTTTACTCATCGTCTCTGATCCCTCCTCATTGCTTCCTTCATTTCGCACATTCCATATCAACTACACGAAACTGCAGCTTTGGCTCAAAACGAACCTCGTTGACTAGGGATCCAAATCCGGACGTCAACAGTTTTAAAAATAAATTTGGAATTAAAATAAGTTAATAACTCCTCATGGGATTAACCCTTGTTTGTTGTTATACTCAATCAAACGATTTGTGCACTTGTAAGGTTTAACATTTCTTAGCAACATGATCCACTTATAACAGAACATCTCTCAGCAATATTATGATCAATTATAACAAAGAAGCATAAAGACTTGTCTAGAAAAAGAAAAGTACATCAACGACTCGTAACTCAATAGAAAACAGTGAATGATGTTCCAGTACTCAAAAGAGGGGAGGTCTTCGAATGCTTGAAAAGCAAGTATTTTCACTCGGGGAAAGATGCACTCAGCAGAGAAGATTGAGTGCTCACGGCAAATTATTCCTAACTCCTTCTATATTAAACTATGGCAAATACTTCTGTATGAAACACTAAACATACTTGTATATTAAAATTTTCCAGGACAACGACAAAGATATAGATTTGCAGCCTAAATCTTGACTCAAAATGCCCTTATTAGGTTTACTCTTCGGATGGACTTGTGCACGTCAAACTGATGAACAATCATGCATACATTTCCGATCAGAGATACTGCAATTCTAAATATAATGACATTACACATACGTTGGTTTGGGTGTACGGTATAGCTGACATTTGCGATGTTGTAGACTTCACAAGAAAAGCCATGAAATGCACAACCAAGAAGTAGTAGATTATGAAATTTAACACTACAATCACCACATGAGCATATTGGTTCACATATATAGTTTGGATATTCCTTTGCAAACTTGGAAACATTAGACTACGTGTACGACGATACCTATAATAGCTTGTATGTTCTATTAATGAATAAAGTTTCAAACTTCACAAATTAGCCAGATATTTTACTCATATCGTAACCCTATTGATAACCGGATCTGTTACAATGACAAACCTACAAACTTATGGTTATTTTGATGAGACTGAAAATTGAAATTTCTTATAACTATGGTCACATGAAGAAGGATAGTAACTCATTTGCAATCATTGGTTGAACTAGCCCCTATTAACAAAGCATTAACAATGCCACAATAAGACATGGAAAACACACATTCAGAGTGCAAAACACACCTATTTCTCAACCAGCGAATAACTAATTGCATTTCTCAAACCTTTCTTCCCATGCCAACACCAAACCCAAACCAAAATACAAGCACAAACCCATTTCCTCAACCATTATCTTCATATGAATGCGCAAACCTTCATGAAATTCAAGCTAACTATTAGCCTAGTTGACCAACTATCAATCTCAAACCCTTCTTTTTGTGCAAAACTCAACTCCAAACCCAGACCACAATGCAAGAAGAAAGTCATTTCCTCAACCATTTTATACATATGAATGTGCAAACCTTATCAAACTTGAGCTAAATATCGCATTAAAAATGGGGTTTTTTCACCTCAGAAATTAACGAAATAGCTTTAGTTGTCTCACAAGAGTGTTGGTGAGATAAAAGAATGTAGAAAAGAGATGAGAGTGAAACTGAGAGTGAGGGAGAGTAAAGGATTTTTCAACAAATTTGAAATAAAAAATAAGAGAGGAGACTCATAAGGTTTTTAATGAATGGTAGTATGACTTATCAGCTGAGGAGGTTTTAGTAAAACTGAAGTCAGTTCTTTGGTGTTAGTTAAGCATGGCGTCAGTTCTTTGGTGCTGTTTCGTGTTATTTACTCTACTCATTGAATACACATTATTATACTACTAATAATAATAAATATAATAAACATTTCTAATAAATGACAAATATTTATTTTACACTATTATGTAAGGCATATACACAACACACTAACACACTCAATGGATATGTTCTTTATTAATTGTAATACCATCACGAAAGAATTACTCGGTCTGCTTGTTTAGGAAATTCTTGAACCAGGTGGCTGACTGTTTAGGATATCGTTTCAAGCCATCTTCATAGTCTATGAAGTAGATGCCAAACCTCACCATGTAACCAGCGGACCATTCAAAGTTGTCTAGAAGTGACCATGCAAAATAACCTTTAACATTCACACCCTCCCTACAATGCCAACAAAAAATGGTCAACCATCATGAATTAATAATAAATAATAAGATATAGTTACTTTCTAATAATAAGATATACTTACTCAATGGCTTTGTGGAGGAACCAAAGGTGGCGATGATAGTATTCTATTCTTACAGGATCTTTTAAGGATTCTTCAAGAGGTAATGTACTATTATTGAACTCATCCACCCCTAAAAAATAGTGCATTTTCATTGAGCTTTTTTTAACCACGAACTAACCGATTTATTGAAAAATAAATTCTTACCATTTTCAGTAATGTAAATGATAGGATTCTTGTAATATTCCTTCACGTAAATGAGAAGATCTCTCAAACCCTTTGGGTAGATGTGGAGCCAGCTTGAAGCTGCCTGTAATTCTTCCATCATTAGTTTAATGAATCTTTGTGAGTTAAATTAATCTGATCAATTGCATACATAATTATTTATTATTTATAAATTTATTTTTTAATTATATATGTACTAGTAACCTTTAATTACTTGTTTTAAAATTAAATTTTGCATATTTACCTGTGGACCAATCAGGAGGCCATCACGATCAGCTGCAAAACAGAAAAATAAGAAAAAAAATATTTTTTTTCTGTCATTTATCGATATCATTAGGTTATGTTTTACAAGAAGGATTAATCTCTTATTTATTTATTTAGTTTTAAAGCTTACTAGTCAAATGACTAAGAGAATCTGTAGAGTAGCTGATATCGATGGAATTTGCAACTGGAACATTAACTGCATAATACGAAGAATAGTAATTTAATCCAAGAAAATCAAAAGATCCTTGGACCATAACAGACTGCTCTTGTGTGAATTTTGGCAATCTCTCTCCCAGAAGGACACGCATACTGATTGGATAGTCACCATAAGTCAATGGGTCCATAAACCTATAAGAAGCAATGATTGAAACCAAAGAAAATATAAGTAAGGGTTTTCTCTAAATAATTATACGTTAACACCTACTTCAATAAAAATTATTGTTCATTAACAACCATTGATTACATTATTTAAGATATTGTAATTTGGCAGTTACTACTAAGTTAAAAAACGAGATTTTCTCTATACAAATCTACTTTTTTCTTTCTTTCTTTTCACATATATTTTAATGATGCTCCCATTTTAAATAATTAAATTTGTAAAATTTATAAGGATACTTCATTTTGTTCAAAATTATCCTTTTTATACGAACATTTCATTTTAAAAGAATCAATTAGAAAGAGGCTTGTTTCAAAACCCTTATTTTTTATTTCATTGCTTCTTAATATCCCATAAATGATATTACCAAGACTCTTAAACACTTAAAAATTATTTTCTGAAAATCATTTTTTAATCATTTCACACTTATGTTTTTCCAAAGACTACCCAAAATAAAGTTATTTTGTAGGTTTAAAACTAATAAAACATTTTTTTCTTAGTTCACGTACTTTTCCTACTGGCAGAAAAAAAAAAATATATATATATATATATAATTTTCATTAAAATATTAAAAAGATGCTAAAAGAAAAAGACGATAAAAAAAGAAGAGAAAATGTAAGATATTATGCATTCTAAAATTTTACAAGATGTTAGAAGGAAAAGGTTTTTGCGTCATTAAAATTTTTTGTTTAATAACCTTAATTAAGAATAAAATTCTCACTAAAAGACATTAGTAAAAATATATTTAATAGATTTTCAATAACAGCTGCACCCTAAAATAATTGACTCACCATCCGAACATGAAATCAAGGGCTCTTAAGGCTGCCTTAGTATGAGGTTTTGTTTTGGAGTGGGGTACAATCCAGTGGGATATTAGTGTTATCCCAATCTTGCCCTTTTGAGTTGCCTACACATTCACGTTTTTAATGACATAAGTTCAAAAAAGACACATATCTTTTCTTAAAATCAGCAGTTTTAAACTTTTTAGTCTAATATATATAGCTGAGATAATTAATATCTGAATAAAATAAAAATTACTATGTCCTTAATAAACTTTTCAATATGACTTAGTAGCAGAGAGTGTTTATTCAGTTTATATATATATATATACATCCACAGTAAAAGAATTCCCAAATTAATGTGGACCATCCGGGTGATGGTAGTATAAACACTAGTAAGAGCATATTTATTTCTGGTTACAAATTTTGATAGAGTATTGATTCTCACCTGGTACTTCTGCTTGTATACATCTGCAGCAGCAGCATGAGATAGAAGCATGTTGTGGCTGACAAGATAAGGCTCAATGGAGGAATCTCCGGCTTGGCAGGCCTCGTTTACCCATTTCGAACACCTACCTGGTGCAAAGATGCCTTCATCATAACCCCTGCTACTGTATGTCCATGGCTCATTTATAGTGATCCAATATTTCACACGATCACCAAATTCTTGGAAGCAAAGTTCTGCAAAGTCTCGGAAATCATTCCTGCATTGATAATTCAAATTAAACGTAACTTCAATTTATTATTTACAAAAAAAAATAATAATAATAAAATAAAATAAAAAATAAATAAAGTTGGAAACTAACATATACATTTACTTACACAATCTGAGGACTTAAAAAGCCACCATATTCTTCTTCTAGTGACTGGGGAAGATCCCAGTGAAAGATAGTCACATATGGTTGCAAACCTATATATACAATAATTGCATGGAAAATTAAACACTGTTTATTCAAGATTACTTTTGTGTTTTTAAATCCTAATTAATTTGTTATTGTTTAATTAAAAGCAGAAATACGTCCATTATATTATTTAATGGAGTTGTAGGTACAAAATAGTTATATATATATATATGTATGTATGTATAGTCTATTTGTTGTTGACATGAAAATTTATGTCCAACATGTAATTGATGCATCATGATGCTATACATCCATTAATTTCAAGTGGGTGTGTAGGTCATGATGATTACTACATACCGTTTGTAGAAAGTGTCATTTTAATTATTTTGTAAAGGACGAAAATATACAAAATGTATGAAAACGTGACACAATTATTACCATTGGATAGAAGCTCATTGATGAGATTGTTGTAGAAATCAATGCCTTTCTTGTTCACTCCCCCGCTTAGCTTCCCACCTATAAATAATAATAATAATAATTGTTATTATTATTATTATTATTAAATTTGATTCAATGACAAAAGAATATATGAAATGTGGACTTATGCAGCACCAGAATAATTAACAGGATATTTCAAAAATAATATTTTTATTTGACCAAATAATATAAATTTGTAATTTTCTTTTTTCACCCAGGTAGTCTGGTCTTTATCCTATCATAAAATTGTGAATTTGATTTATTTTACTTTATTTTTTTACTTTCCCTTCTATATTTCAACGTGCAGGTATGCTATCAAAAATAATTTGTTATGATTTAATCAATAATTGTCTCTAAATTATGATCTTACGGGGTAATAATCTTGACCAAGAAATCGAGAATCTGAAAGCATCCAAGTTCATGTCCTTCATTATCTGCACATCTTCCTATCAAAATTCAACCATCATCATAATCAGGTCAAGAGAAGTACGCTTCAACAATTGAATAAGTTGTTTCAAGGTCAAATGATTAATAAACAGAAAAAGGAATTGAAAAAAATGAATTCGGAAAATTGTGACAGAATCATAGAATTTCGAAAGGGAATTTATAATTAATACTAGTTTTCCAACCTTATAACGCTGGTAAAAATCAATTGCTACATCTCCATGGCTGCCATCTGCTATTCTATCTGCAACATTTACCAGAAAGATTAAAATATATATATGTATAGAAGTCAATATATTTACTTAATAGTTTTGATCATTTTTGTTTTCAATTCTCATGCCAATGTCCTCCCTCTCTCTCTCTTATATATATATATAGTTATTATCATTTTACCCTAAAATTAAAAGTAATATTAAACCATCTGTAGTATTGAAAATATTAGTAAAAACAGTCCAACCGTTAATGATATAGTGATTTCATTAATAAATTAACGGATCAGTCAATTTAGAGAGTAAAAAGGTCAATAAGGATTGAATCCATAAATGGATTTCAGCCAAATAGAAAAACCTATTTTGTTAATTAAAATAAATAAATAAAGACTAGTGAGAGCTTGTCATTTCACCTAACCACACCATTTTTGTCATCTCTTCCAACCATCGTCACCGTTCAACTCCATCACCACCCACCCAACACCAAAACTTAATCCCATCACATCACTCAACACACCAACATAACCCATCGCCGCCAATATCATCGCCGCCGCCACCATACCATCCGCTTAAATGCCACTAAATGATGTTAAAGGAGAGCAAATGGTGGGGGCTGTGATTCTGTGAAAAAACACTAGAAACAGAAGCTGGAAGCATAAATCCAGAGGAAGATAACAAGAAGAAGGACGGGGGGGTGGATAGCTGGTTGCAGTATCCTATAGCAGTGTAGCAGACTTTAGGAGCTGTACGCAGTACTAGACAGTGACCTCCAAAAGCAAGCAAAGTTTGGATAATTTTTTTTGTTTTTTGAGCATTAAATTCATCAAAATCATTTTCAAGGTTTGTAAGCATTTATTTATATATATGATTGTGGTGCAATAATTCCACAGGATCTGTAAATTCAAGCCACAAGCTTTTTGTTGTTGTTGTTGGGACATTTGGCTTATAGCGCTGTGTATGGAGAGCTAGCAACAAAAGTGAGAGCATGGAAGTGGGTCAGATGCAGAGGAGCCTTGCGGACTACACCAAGTCTTTGTTTTTCTTATATTTTGTGTTAGATTTCGATTTTTTTGTTTTTTTCTCTTGCCTTTAATGAAGATCTGGGTTACTACAATGAAGAACTGGATCTTCAAACATTGAAGACCCAGATCTCTTGAAGATCTCTAGGTTTCCTTTTTTTTTTTTTTTAATTTTTTTCTTTGCGACCCAGATTTTGTTTTTTACTTTAATTAATAAATTTTTAATTTTAATTGGCTTGAATATAAGAGTACAAACTCCATTTTTTTAATTTTAATTGTTTGTAATTATTCATTAATTAATTTTTAATTTATTATATTTATTAAATATTTAAATACTAAATAATTGTATTCAATTATAATTATTTAATTATAATTTTTTTTAATTTTAAAATTTTCAATTTACTAATAGTAATTTTGTCTTTTCATAATTTTAATATTAAACACTTTTAAACTGACGGTAGAATTTTTTTTTTTAATATTTTTACGTATTGGGATAAATTGATAATACTTTTCATTTTAAGGGTTGTTTAGATTTTTTTCGTGTATATATATATATATATATATTTATTTACACATATAGTTGGTTGAATAAAGTTTATTCCCTTCAAACGAAACATAATCAAAACAAAAATTGAAAGGGAGTCAGCTATATATGTTTGGGATTTAAGCTAGTATACGAATTCCATAATTATAAGCACATGGTTATAAGGGAGATATTATCTCTTCTTTATATTTTATTTTTATTATTAAGAGTTCTGATATATATTTGAATTTTTGAATTGTAATTTAATGGATCTCATTACTCTATATAGTTACAGTCTGTACAATATCATGGGCCATGTTAACTGCTGCCGTCTATTTTTTTTTTTTAACAACATTGTTGCCGTCCACTGATATAGACATCTGTTGTGGTTTTATTGCAAGTTTTTTAACAGAGACTTGATATTAACGGAGACTGTCAAATACGAGAGTTATTATTATTTATCTTTATATTTGAAACTAATACCTAAAATAATAATTAAAATGTTCCAATTCATATATAATTCCGTTAATTCAGTAACGGCTCTGATAATATTGAGGGTAAAATGGTAATTGGCCACGGATGGTCTTAACAAAACCCATTCATTCTTCCCTCCTCTCACAGTCTCTTGTCTCTAACAGTCTCTCACCCCTGTCTTCTCTCTCTCTCTCTAACCCGATTGAATCTCTGTTTTTTTTTTTCAAAATTTTTTTTTTTTATTTGATCTCCAAACCTCTTATTTTTCTTCAAAATTGTGTTTTTTTTTTTTTTAGCCCAGATCTTCAAATTTTTTTTTTCAAAATTTTGTCTTTTTATTTGATTTGTTGAAGATCCTGAATGATGGCTCTGTGGTGGCTGTCGAGAATCTTCCCAATAACAAGTAAGTCAAATTAATTATCTTGTTTGTTTCTATGAAAAATATTTTCCCACTGAAATTTTTAAACAAGAAAAACATTTTTTTTTAGTCAAGTTGAAACATTTTTGGTCAAAGCAGAAGGAATGGAATGTATTATTGTTGTTTATTTTATGTCTTTTAAATCCAAGTTTTGCGGTTAAGTTATTGTGTTGGATTATCTTTGTTTGTTTGGTCCTTTCTTTTTTTTTTTCAAAATTATTGCCTGTTAAATTGCTTTTTGATTTTTTTATGTGATCTTCGAACTTTTTTCTTCAAAATTGTGTTTAGTGTATATTATAGGCTGCTAATGTTGGTTCATTAATTATCTATCTTTTGTAGGTGGTCTCTAATTACTGGTACAGTACCAGGACGTACAGATAACCAAGTAAAGAACCACTGGAACACTCATCTCGGCAAGAAACTTGGCATCAAGAAGCAGAAAAATCGAACATTGGCAGGTTGACACCTTGGCATCAAGAAACTTGAAGATCTGAACGTTGGTTGAATCTTCAATTTTTTCTTCACAATTGTGTTTTATTTATATTTAATCAAGATCATTTAAAGATAAATTTTTTTCTTCAAAATTGTGGGTTTTTTCCTTTTTTTTAATGAAGATTTGATAAAAACCCAGATCTTCAATTTTTTTTCTTCAAAATTATTATTTTTTTATTTAATGAAGAGTTTCAATTGATTTTTTAATTTCTTTCTAATTAATCTCCTCCATGGACGGTGAGATCCAAGGAAAATTTTTTATTTAGCTTATTTAATTTTTATTTAATAATAATTATTATTTCAATTATTTAAAAATATAATTTATTTATTTGACTTTATATAAATTTAATTATAAATTCTAAAAATTTATATTATTTATTTATTTGTATGAAAGGGTAGTTAGGTAATTGAAATTTTTTTTGTTTTTTATTTTTGAAATTTTCAATATAGAAAGAGTATTTTGATCTTTTAACTGATTTTGTTACAAAACCATTAAAATTTGGATAATGACCGATTTTATCTTAAGACAGGAATTTTTAGCTAATATTTTAAAAAATTAGGCTAAAATGAGATTATTTAATTTATCATTTTGAAGGATTTTTAGATTTTTTGCTAAATAATAGAAATATAGTTTTCTATTCGGTCACAGACTTAGGAGTCTTTTTTCTTTTTCTTTTTTTAATTTTTGGAACTAAAGGCTTAAAAGTATTTTCATTTTTTTTTTATTTTACTACATACATATTCATTTATAACTTTCGGATCTCAAGGTTAACCTTTTAAAGAATTATTTGGATAACAGTTACTATTACTCTGTTACCTATATAAAGTAAAAAAACTGTTCACAAATTATTGAGATTTATAGTAAATTATTCACGCAGTTCACATGGTGTATCGGTGTACTCGAAGCCATGGCGTAGCTTATAGAAGGCATCAGAAGTGCTTACGTCTGTAAGTAATCTTATCAAAATTATTTTCATTCAAACTATCAATTCTCTAAAGCAAGTGTTAATATGAGCCAATTAAAAATTAGATGTTTAAATTTTAATTGGTGGGTACATAAATATCTATAATAGTGGGCCGAATGTGCATTTAATTATATTATTGTTGAAAAATGATCAAGCATATTCTGTAAAAAACAGCAACTCTACTGTTTGTATTAACTTGAAATTTAGGGTTGGTGAGAAACCTGAGAAATTGTGGGTGAAGGTATCCCATATGGAAGGGCCCCTGCCATCGTCATTTGCAGCACCTTCATACTGAAAAATCATACAATTAGCACTTATAATGAACAATCATATGAAACATTAGATTAATTTTCTTAGAACTTCTTGCACTAGTTTAGGCATACTTATACCTGGTAAGATGAGGAGGCTGTCCCGAAGATGAAGTCTTTTGGAAAACTGCTACGATTGAAGTTAGACAAGATATGAGGTTCAGGACCTGTACTTGCAATGACAGAATGGGTTTGAGTTAGTAAAATTGAGATTATAACTACAATAGCACTGCGTATGATCGCCATAACAGGGAATTTAATTTGGTTATGTGGTTCCACTATGAAGGAAATGCTATGTATAGCTCTATATATATATGTTGACAGTGGAACATCGTAGAACGTGTAATAGTCATATGACAATTTTGTACTTATCTAATAGAATATTTTATTAATTTCTCTAAAATGGAATGCAAATCTGCAAGTCATCTGAATGTAATTCAAATTCAGCGTCAACTGTAGAAGAATTTTATCCTAAAACCCAACTTGTAATACCGTGGGCTATCTGATTACCTTCTCTATGTACAAAAACAATGGGACCTATATTATATACACACATCAGATGTTTAATATCATGGATGATATTTCTAACATAAAACCTAGTGAGATCATCTCCATTACATAACTGAATCACACGCAGTGTGATTCAGCCTCCATGCATAATGGAAGAAAAGAGTGTGCAACTGCTGATTGCATCCCCTGTCGGATTGCTTTGGCTCCTACAGTCTCAACATCCATACAAGGATAAAGTTTAAAAGTTGCAATCAAATGAACTTTACCCAAATGGTCTTGAATGACAACACCAGCCCCTACCTTCTTTTTCGCTTTTATAACAATTGCATCTGAGTTAATTTTGAAAGAGCCAAGAGAAGGGGAAGACGCCTGAAGGGAATGGAAACAGAATTGGGTAGATTCGAAATTGCACTTTGGGCTTGTTCGATTTCCAACAAAAAACGTGCAGCTTTACTCTAACAATCCTCAACTGGACCATGATTTTTGCCATGGAATAATGTGTTTCGATTGTACCAAACAAACCAGGTTGTCACTAAGAAAAGCTCAACAAAATTCCTTCCTATCATAGAGAGAAGGTAGGCTACCTTATCAAGAAAATCTGTATAAACCAACTTACAAAAAGAGTTGTCTAATCTAAGTGGGCTTGAGCTCCATTTCTAATCCACTAACTTACACCTCTATAGTGCATGATCAACAGTTTTCACCTTCTTTTTTCGCACAGTTGATAGTAACCATCTCCCACTATTTTACGTTTACAAAGGAGAGCTCGAGTAGGAAGGATTTGATTACACGTTCTCCAGCAGAACAAGATGTAAATGCTCTGGTTGTAACTTTTTCCACCACTCTTTGTGGTGTGGTCTAACCAAGATATCTCTTTTCTTAAAAAAAATAAAATAAAATAACATTAATATTAGTATTAATATTAATTCCCCCTATCTATTTGTGTGGACTGATCACCCATCCTTGTGTGGATCGTTTCTTCACTTCTGTGGAGGTGGATCCCTCCCATATAGAAGCAATATTCCGGCCTGTACCATCAATATTCTCATCCCGATTAGTTTCAATAGTCCTCCGGACCAGTCTTAGTCCTTAAGGAAAAAAGAAAAAAAATATTAATATTAATTTTTTTTAATTATATGATGACGAATTTGGATTTTATTTGATGTCCTTCAGACACACCTATATATATATATATATATATATATATATATATATGTATACGTAATTCCCACTTGTAAATTCTCTTATATAAGATTGATGTTGAAAAGGCTTTTACATTTCTGATGAAACCTTATAAATTTTCATGACTTTTTTTTACACTAATTTAAAAAGGAAAACAAAACAAAATGTGTTTATGAAATTTTTTTACATAAATTTTTAAGTTCATGAAAGAACTTCTTTCCTTTAAATTTTAAGCTAAAAAATTTAAACAATTTGAACACAAAAGAAAAATTAGGAATAAAAACATTTATATGAAGGGGGTACATGTGAGAATTCATGTACATTAAGATTTTTCTAGTGCAAACCTGTTTATATCTACACCATCCACATTTTGATAAAATTTAATGAATTTTGATTAAAAAAATTGTATGGATGATATGAAAAATGAAACAAATTTACTTAAAAAAATTTATATTTTTTTCTCAGAAAATACATGCATGTGTGAGGTTTTATTATAGGCTAAAACTGGAGAGTTAAGATTTGCTTTGTTTTATTCTTTTAGCAATGTAGCTTAAGTACTACTTCCAGCTCCTTCTTTATTTTAAATATAAAAATATAGTTGAGTTGGAATTGCTAAAACATGCATGTAGTCGATGGGGAGATATATATTATCTTTAAAATGTCAAAAGAAGATCGAGAAATGGAAACAGGCGTACGAATTTATTTTAACTATTTGTCTGTATAAACTAATTAATTGTATATACTGCAAAAAAAATAAAATTAAATTAAAAAAAAAAAAAAAACTTGTTTAGTATATCATTACTCACATCGCTAAAGAGTACAAATTTTAGATAAAGTAGAACAGGTGGAATTGTTATGGACGACAGTTTCGAAAAGTCCATGGCAAACATGAAGGCTGCAGTGGCCAATACAGTACATATATTGTACTGCTGGTGGTGGGGTCATTCAGTCTGGGCTACTTGTAATGAAGCATCTTTAAGTGCATATCTATAATAATAATTATTATTATTATTTTACTGGGATCATGCTGTCGGGGTCAGTTAATAGTGAATCTGTTAACTGACAGTGAAATCCATAAAAAATTAATAAAAAAAAAAAATTAAATGATCGAATTATAATTATACAACTATAAAATATTATAAAACTTATTTTATACAATCTCAAAAGTAACGTTAACACAAACAATTAACATAATAAATTATAATAACAAACAAATAATAAGTTAATAATTAATATAAAAAAAAAAAAACTTGCAACTTAATACTGATAAATCAATGTAGATTTAAACAAAGTAGATTCTGGTAAATAAGTAAAACAATTGGCGGTTGACAGGCAGTATTAAGTGGCAAAACTAGCAAAAGCCACTAGATGCCAAATATAAAATAAGCACCACAATAACATATCAAAATATTTTATTACTAGAGAGACAGAGAAGGCATGTTCATCAAGAAATAAACCAATGGTCTATAGTTGAAACTGTTGGTATTTGAAAATATAAGACGGAGTAGGCTAGAAAACAACAATATATTTAAGAGATAACATCTCATTTTTTATGGATTATTCATTTTTCTTCATATAATTTTGTTTTTATCTAAATACCGTCTGACTTTTAAATAAACATAAAAAATACTCCTTAAAAGCGTATGAAAAGACGATAATATCCCTAATGGTAACATATTTCATTAGATAGATAAGATTGATCGTTTGATTCCAGAGATAAAAGCAGAAATAAGAAGAAAATTAAAAAAAAATAATTAAAATATAAAAAATAAAATAAATAAATAATATTAAATCTAAAAATCTAAAAAATAAAGATATTTTTATTTAAAAATTTAAAAAAAAAAAAACTGAATAAAATGAATTTTTTTCCTGTCACTCAACTCTCTATCTCTACCTCATTAGTCTCTCTCTCTCTAACTCATCTTCTTCTTCTTCTGCTCCATCGCTCGCCATCGCCTCCACCAAACATCTACCACCGCCCCTTGCCATGCCGACTCCTCTTCGGTTTTATCTCTTTCCGGCATCGTCATCGCCACCTCTTGCTCTCCCTCCTCTCCTCTTTCTTTTCATCATTTGAGTTCGTCTGGATTCGAACCCAGATGAACCTTATTTGGGTTCAAACCCAGTTCAGAGTTCATCTTGGTTTGAACCCAGTTGAACCCTCAACTGGGTTTAACTGGGTTCGAACCTAGATGAACTCAATTGAAGGTTAGATATTTGATGATGTTTGATTATTTTTTATATTTGATTTTTGATTATTTTTGGGTTTCTAAGTGTTTTTTTTTTTTTAATTTATTATTGAATTCATATTTTAATCGAATTCTGACAGGACCCGATCCGACCCCTATCTTGAGTTCAGAAGGATCCTATGAAAACTCGAATTCTCATAATTAAAATCTGAATTCAATAATAAATAAATAAAAACCTTTTAAAAGAATCCTCATAACTCTAAAAATCACTTGATCAAAATGCAAATTTAACAAAACTAAAATCTTTAAGTTTCTAAATTTTAAACTCATAAACTGGTCCTATGACATAGTTTTTCAATTCTTGGTAAAATGATCACTGGTTTGTAAAACCAATTTCGAAAATACACTTATAAAGTTTGGTAAGTAAACTAATATACAAAATTTTCACTTTTCTATCATCATGTGGCCTTCCTCGCAATGTACAGAAATCTGCACGAACCTATAACGGATACCCGGCGGAAGAATGAAATAAAAGGGTGAGCCTAATGCCCAGTGAGTGAATATAAATTTTTTTAAAACCATTTCTAAATGAAACGAAACATGTTTTTAGTATCAAAAACTATTTCTCGATAAATCATAAAATTCCACATGTTAAATGATAAAACTAAATTTAAAACATGATCTCGTAGTAAAATAAAATCGTAAACTTTCTAAGATATCTCTAGGTAATACGTAAAATTTATTATTGGTAAAAAAAGGAAACAATTCTAATGATTCAAAGCTAAATTTATCTGGAAATAACACTTTTTAACAGTTTCACATAGTCGCAAGATTATAATTTTTATAAAAAAAAGAAGTTATCTTAATAACTTAGTAATATAAAATGAAATTGAAAACCCGTAATACTTTTCAAAAAAATCACTTTATGTAACTCTGATATCCAGTAATTTCTTTTCTCTGAAAATTCTCGTTTGGAAACTCTGATACTCTGTAAATTCTTTTCTCTGAAAAACCTCTTTTTCTCTTTATGCAAAATATGAAAATTCAAAATTTGTAAAACTTTTTTGAAAATATGATTTTAGATTTTTATCTACACCAATTAGTATCCGGGGATCTTTGTCATATGTGGTGGAGATACTCAACACACACGTAGAGGGCGGGGGATAACCTCTGTCATCCCTATGCTAGGCGACTCAATGACTCTTTCTCTCTCTCTCTCTCTCACGTCCCAAAGACTCATTTCTCTTACCTCTGCACTAGCATGGGTATTGACCTTCATTTCCTTCTTCTCTTATCAAGCTACACTTAGAGCATATTGAAACACCCCAAGGTAAATCGTGAAAGTCTCCCATTCGTTTGGTTTTGATAGTAGTGGAGCTCACCCGATGTATTCTTTGAGCTGCTAGAAGACAGTCTCGCATTCTTTTGTCCACTTAAAGTTTTTGGCATTTTTCAAGACTGCAAAGAATGGGGCACCCTTGTCTGTGGCCTTGGAAACCAATCTGCTCATGGCAGCGACTTTACCATTGAGGTTTTGTACTTCCTTTAGCGTAGTTGGTGACCTCATATCGAGTAGGGCTTTTATCTTCTCTAGGTTGACCTTAATTCCTCTGTTGTTCACCATGAATCCTAAACATTTCCTTGAGGCTACTCCAAATACACATTTGAGGGGGTTAAGTTTCATCTGGTACTTTCTCAAAATTTGAAACATTCTCTCGAGGTCATGAACATGGTCAGCCACCTGTTTGGATTTCACTAATATATAGTCAACGTAGACCTCCATAGTTTTTCTTTTTTGATCTTTGAACATCATGTTTACTAGCCTCTGATACGTAGCCCCCAACGTTTTTCAATCCGAAAGGCATAACCTTGTAGCAATACAGGCCACAGTCTGTGGTGAACGAGGTATGTTCCTCGTAGTAGGGTGCATAGGAATCTGATTGTACCCTGAGTATGTATCCATGAAGCTGAGGAGTTCATGACCAGTAGTTGCATCTATGAGCTGGTCAATTCTGGGTCGTGGAAAATTATCTTTAGGACAAGTCTTGTTCAGATCTATGAAGTCTATGCAGGTCCTCCATTTCCCGTTCTTCTTTTTCACTAGCACAGGATTGGCTACTCAGACCAGGTAACGGGCTCCACGAATAAATCTGTTTGCCAGGAGCTTATTTACTTCGTCTTTTAAGGCGTCGTAGTGTTCTCGGGTCATTTGCCTCTTTTTTTGGCAAACTGGTTTGTGCTAGGGATTTATGTTTAGTTCGTGCGTCATCACCTTTGGATTGATCCCCACCATATCTTCGTGATTCCAAGCGAACACATCCAAATTTACCTTGAGGAATTCAGCTAATCTGGATTTGACTTTTGGGGCCAAATCCTTTCCCAGCTTGAGGCATTTTTCAGCATCTGCCTTACTGACCTGAATATCTTCCAGCTTCTTAACTGGGCCGGTAGTTTGGTTTGTATCTAGCTTCCTAGGATCCAAGTCATGATTGACCCCGGAGATACTGACTGTCTGCAGCTCGCGAATCGAAGTCTCATTTGCCTTTTTCCGTTTAGCCCCCAAGTTTACTACGTCTTTATAGCAGCGACGAGCAACTTACTACTCTTCTCGTACGTAACCTATCCCATTAAGAGTTGGGAATTCGATTGTGAGGGCTCTCATTGAAATGACCATGACCAGTAAAAAAAAAAACAAATGGATGGAATTTTGCTTTTTATTTTATATTTATTCACACGTCCATTTTTCTCCCCCACACATTAAAAAAACTATCCTACCAACTTCCTTTGCATTTCCATCTTTACCCTTTTCATAACTTTCCATTTCCAAACTTGTCCTCTTCTTTTTGGGTATTTTAAATAAAAGTTCCTAATTACATCTCTTAGGATTTTTATTTACACTCCACCAAACTTTTAAAATAATACATATATAAATAAATACTAGTCCTATTAAACTTGTTCAGATTCGGGGTGTTACACTTAAAGCTATATTCTCTCTTTAACTCTTAATCTTTCAACCTCACAAGCTTTCAATATTAGGATTTCCTTGTTCTCCTAATTTATAGAGACACACAACATTTTCACAAATTAGACACACTTCTCTTACAACTCTCTCAATAATTATAACAAAGCCTACTCAAACATGAAATTACAAAATAACCCCAAACAACTGTACACATGAAGTTACATTTGAGACATACATCAACAAATTTCAAATACATTGAAAATGTATAGGGATGCTATTTTTGAAGACTATAGTCTTGTTGTACCATAGGTGATGGTCAATTTCTCTATTGTGCAATTATAACCACACAACGTCATAGTACAACAGTTGTGAGATCATTCCACAAAGATGTTTTTGGAGATGATTGACTATACTAAATTCTACTGTGAATAAATTGAGTACTTAAAAAAAAAAAAAAAAACTAAAATTGATTCAAAAGAAAATTTGATTAAGAAAATTATGCCAAATTCTAAGAGAGAAAACAAATGGAATGAAATGTTAGGTAAACAATGCTCTATTGTATTTTGATTTAATCAAAGCCCATTAATTCAATTAATTAACTTTATTTCTTAATGGAGAACCCTATCAATTCGGTCAACATATGAACATTAAATCCGATCCCTAATTACTACACCTATTGGTCCTAGAGTGCATTGTAATTGAAAATTGAATAAGAGTATCATCTTTTAGCCTAATTAAACAATGGACATGCTCAATCAAATTATCATTCACCTAGGTCTCTTAAATACTCTCTAACATCCAATCATTCATAGTCAAGATTAGAAATAGAATTGGTCTTTCATATCCAAAACCAAAACAATGAATGAATATGACAAAACCCATCCCGAGTCCAAAAGAATACTATGAAAACTGATGGAACCCATCTTGACTTGTCTTTTGAGTCTAGGAGGAAGCTTTGAAAACTTTGATCTTTAAAATCATTTTAGAAAAATCATTGTAAACCTCATGATTGCTTTATAAATATAATTTGAACAAATTAAGAATCATTGCATTTCTTTTGTTGAACCCGTAGACTGAATGTATATTAAATATTTATAAAATATCTAGAAAAGATATTCCATCTATAAAAGTATTCTTGAAACATATTTAAGAAATCTAGTTAATTAAAAACAATATACATTAATGCAAAATGTTTGTCATTTATAGCTCTTTTGATGATATATAATAATCTACACGTACCTACGATGGATACCTAAAAAAATGAGTTTTATAAAACAGTGAACGCTAACACCCATTAAGAAAAGAGTTTTTTCAGTGGTACTATGGGCTGTCGTTCTGTATGCCTAAAGCACCTTCTGAAGCTCGTCAACCTATGCTCCCTTCATGGCTTCAAGCTTGGTCTTTAAGGTTTGCTTAATGACCTTGTTGATGGCCTCGACTTGGCCATTAGTTTGGGGATGATCCACTGTTGAGAAGCTTTTTGTAATGCCGAGGTTGCTACAGAACTTGAGGAATTGTTCGCTTGTGAACTGAGTCCCGTTATCTGTGACGAGCTGTTGAGGAATTCCGAATCTGTAAATGATATGATCCCATATGAACTTTTCTACTTTCCTTGTAGAGATCTCAGTAAGTTCCTTTGCTTCTACCTATTTTGTGAAATAATCTACTGCGATAATGGCATATTTGCATCTACCTTAACCTATTGGGAGAGGTCCTATCAAGTCCATACCCCAGATTGCGAAGGGCCATGGACTGATCATCTGCTGCAGATAGGCTGGTGGAGCTCGCGGAATCTTAGCGAACCTCTGGCATTTATCACATTTCTTTACCAGGTCGATGACATCTTGCTTCATTGTTGGCCAGTAGAATCCTTGGCGGAGCGCCTTCTGGGCTAGGGAAAGCCCCCCGATGTGATTACCGCAATGACCTTCATGGATGTCTTTCAAGATGATAGTGCAATCTGGTTCATCAATACATCGTAAAAGCGGGGTAGAAAAACCTTTCTTGTAAAAGCGGGGTAGAAAAACCTTTCTTGTAGAGCTTATCGTCATAGATGGAGTATCTAACAGCTCGCGTACGCAGACAATGTGCTTCCAGCTTATCATCTAGTGTTTTACCCTCTTGTAAATAATCAATCAAAGGGCTCATCCATGAGTCCATCGCCACGGTCAGGATCATCACCTTATCATTGGGCTCTATACTTGGCTTAGGCAGGACTTCTACTGATATCTCACAAGAAAAATTTGTGTCCTGAGTTGTTGCTAGGCGAGCTAAAACGTCTGCATGAGAATTCTGAGTTCGCGGGATTCGATTTATTTCATACTTTTCAAATGTCCCTAACAACTCTTAAACTTTCTGAAGATAGATTATCATCCTTGCACCTCTGGCTTGGTACTCTCCTTTAATATGACATACCACGAGCTGGGAGTCGCTGAAGATCCTAAGTCGCTCAGCTTGCATCTTTTTGGCTAAGCAGAGTCCTGCTAGCCAGGCTTCATATTCCACCTCATTATTTGTGGCCTGACATTCAAACTTAAGAGCATAGAGGAATTGATACCCTTATGGGTTGATCAACAATACTCCAGCTCCAGCCCTCTGCTCGTTGGAAGATCCATCAACAAATAGCTCCCAGAATGGCCCTTCTGAAGACTTGGCTACTTTATCTATAGGTCCGGTGAATTCCGTAATGAAGTCAGCTAGCGCTTGCCCCTTAATTGTCGACCTTGGTTTGAACTTAATGTCGAATTGAGCGAGCTCAATGGCCTATTTCATGAGACGACCTGATGTGTTAGGCTTTTGGAGGATTTGCTTAAGAGGATACCTGGTCAATACCTCTATTTTATGGGCCTGAAAATAAGGGTGCAGCTTCCTGGATGCTACTACCAAGCAATAAGCGAGCTTCTCGATTGGGGTGTACCTTGTCTTTGCATCAACCAGCTTTTTACTGATGTAGTAGATGGGGTACTGACCTTCATTTCCTTCTTCTCTTATCAGGGCTACACTTAGAGCATACTGAAACACCCCAAGGTAAATCGCGAAAGTCTCCCCTTCGTTTGGTTTTGATAATAGTGAAGCTCGCTCGATGTATTCTTTGAGCTGCTAGAAGATGACCTCACATTCTTTTGTCCACTCAAAGTTTTTGGCCTTCTTCAAGACTGTAAAGAATGGGGCACACTTGTCTGTGGCCTTGGAAACAAATCTGCTCAGGGCAGCGACTTTGCCATTGAGGCTTTGTACTTCCTTTAGCGTAGTTGGCGACCTCATATTGAGCAGGGCCTTTATCTTCTTTGGGTTGGCCTCAATTCCTCTATTGTTCATCATGAATCCCAAAAATTTCCCTAAGGCTACTCCGAATGCACATTTGAGGGGGTTAAGTTTCATCTGGTACTTTCTCAAAATTTGAAACATTCCCTCGAGGTCGCGAACATGGTCAGCCACCTGCTTGGATTTTACTAACATGTCGTCAATGTAGACCTCCATAGTTTTTCCATTTTGATATTTGAACATCATGTTTACTAGCCTTTGATACGTAGCCCCCAGTGTTTTTCAGTCCGAAAGGCATAACCTTGTAGCAATATAGGCCACGGTCTATGGTGAACGAGGTATGTTCCTCATCAGCAGGGTGCATAGGAATCTGATTGTACCCTGAGTATGCATCCATGAAGCTGAGGAGTTCATAACCAGCAGTTGCGTCTACGAGCTGGTCAATTTTGGGTCGTGGAAAACTATCTTTAGGACAAGCCTTGTTCAGATCTGTGAAGTCTATGCAGATCCTCCATTTCCCGTTCTTCTTTTTCATTAGCACAGGATTGGCTACCCAGACCGGGTAGCGAGCTTCACGAATAAATCCATTTGCCAGGAGCTTATCTACTTCGTCTTTTAAGGTGTCGTAGCGTTCTCAGGTCATTTGCCTCTTTTTTTGGCAAATTGGTTTGTGCTTGGGAATTATGTTTAGTTCGTGCGTCATCACCTTTGGATTGATCCCCACCATATCTTTGTGATTCCAAGCGAACACATCCAAATTTACCTTAAGGAATTCAGCTAATTTGGATTTTACTTTTGGGGCCAAATCTTTTCCCAGCTTAAGGCATTTTTCAGCATCTGCCTTACTGACCTAAATATCTTTCAACTTTTCAACTAGGTCGGTAGTTTGGTTTGCGTCTAGCTCTCTGGGATCCAGGTTGTGACTGACCCCGGAGGTACTAACTGTCTGTAACTCACGAATCGAAGTCTCATTTGCTTTTTTCCTTTTGGCCCCCAAGTTTATTGCATCGTTATAGCAATGACGAGCAACTTGCTACTCTCCTCGTACGCAACCTATCCCATTGGGAGTTGGGAATTTGATTGTTAGGGCTCTCATTGAAATGACCATGTCCAGGTCGTTCATTGCGGGTCTTCCTATCACCATATCGTAAGTGGAGGGGGAATCTATAATTAGGAAATCCGCCAGTACTGTTGATTGCCGACCTGCATTTTCAATAGTGAAAGGTAATCTGATTTGCCCAACAGGAGTGACTGAATCTCCTGTGAAACCATACAGAGGTTCTGGAGAGGGCTTTAGTTGTTCATCTCCAATGCCCATCTGGTTGTAACACTCCTTGTACATCACGTTCACCGAGCTCCCTGTATCGATCATGATTCGTCTAACCTCCGCATTCCCGATACAGGCTCAGATCACTAGGGCATTGTTGTGGGGCCAATGAACACCTTTAGTGTCTTCCTCTGTAAAATTATCTCTTCAGATGCCATCCTCACTTTTTTGGTAGGTCCTTCAGCCTCACTTCGACCGGCGAACTGCACATGATTAGCTTCGAGTACGTAGCGCTCTTGCGACCAGTTCGAAATACCTACTAAGTGGGGACCTTCATAAATTGTAAAGATCGTTCTCACAGAAGGTTCGGGATGAGGGTCAGGTATCTGTTGGGCTTGAGCAGGTTGCTCTTATCGGTGTTGTGGTTGAGATTAAGGACGATGTTGTAGGGATGGTCGTCTTGCAGGTCGCACTATATAGTCCCTCAGACGGCTATTTCTAATAATCTCTTTGATTGCGTCTTTTAATGCCTAACAATCAGAGGTGTTGTGCCCTACTTCATTGTGATAGACACAGAATTTGCTCCTGTCCCTGCGTGCTTTAGGAGTTTGAATGGGAGATGGTCTTCCAAAGTTCTCTTTATTCCTTTCAGTTGCAAAGATCCTATCTCTGGAGTCTGATATGTCTGCATAATTTTCGTAGCAACCTGAGCGGGGAGGGCGTTCATGCCTATGGTTGCTCCATGGTTTGAGCCCGTCCCTAGCCTTATTTGTAATTTGATTGTTGTTCCTCTGACCCCCGTTGTTGCCTCCACCATTACTTCTTTTCTTATTATGGTTGGAGTTGCCAGCTTCATCCTTTGGACTATTATGCTTCTTTGATCCGAAAGCTTTTTCCCATCTCATTTCTTTGGAAGCTCGCTCATAGAATTCCCTCAGATTTTTTACTGGGGACTTGTATATGCTTTCATAGAGCTTCCCATCTTTCTTTAATCCCATCGAGATGGCTGTCAGAATTCTTTCGTCAGTGGGGTTTCTACATTATTTACCCTGTGCCTGAACCTGGTGATGTAGTCCTTCAGCGACTCGTCAGGGCGTTGAAAGATGGTAGCGAGGTGACAAGGGGGATCGAGCTGTTTTTTCAGAGCTTTATACTGATCAACAAACTTTTGTTGGCAGTCTTCCCAGCTTCTGATACTGCGAGGTGGGAGGTTTCTCAGCCACGTTCGGGGAACATCTCCGAGTGTTACGGAGAAGACACGACATTTGACCAGCGAATTGGTTGTCTGCAGATCCATCTGGATATTGAATGCGTCCAAATGGTCGTAATGATCTGAGTCCCTGTTATATTGCGGGATGCTAGGGATTTTGAACCTTATAGGAAGTGGCTCCAGCTCGATTTCAGGGGTGAATGGGATTTTTTCACTATACCGGTCCCTCTGTTCCTGAGCCCCAAGCTAGGCTTCTAATTGTCGAACCCTCTGAAGGAGCTCTTCGACGACCTGGTCCTGCGTTCCAGACCGGCTGACAGTGGATAGCCGACTCCTTCTGCTATCCCTATCAGACGAAGTCTGGTTTCGAACTCCATACCTCCTTTCATGTTAAAGCTCAGGGAAGTGGCGCACAGGTTCATTTCTTCGGTGGGGCCTGTCTAGCCCATCTTCCCTATGTGGAGTTCCAGGTCGGTGCCGTGGTCTATCCTCGTTTTCTCGAACTGGAACTCGCGTATGTCCCTGGTTTGGCTCAACTCGCCAGGGTACGTTCTGGTTTGCTCTCAACCCTGATGGATGGGTTGTATTCTCATCATCGCGAGCTCGCCGGTCCCGAGTTCTAGACTGCACGTTGGAGGAATGGACTGATCCTTCCGGTGTTGGTGCTTCTCTGGCTGTCCTTCCATTGGCAACTGGGATTTCGACGTGATGCCGCTGTGAAATTTCATTGGTCGCAGCGGTTTCGTCAGGCCTCTGAGTTGCCTGGGTTTGAACTTGGGTCAGCGTCCTGACGGCGTCAGCTATTTGCAACACAACATTTCTCCAGCACTTCCTGACGCCATTGTAATGCTTGCACGACGTCTTATTTGACAACATTAGGCACAGGCTGAGAAGGGAGAACTGGAGGTATACCTTGCGTATTCTCGGCTAATGGTATATTTGAGGCTCCAACCCCCAGATCAACTGGCTCTCCAATTGGCCAGGCACCTCCCTGGTGATTTAAATTGTTGAGCTAATCAACAATCACGTTTGAGCTTTTGGTGATTCTTCCTCTAACCATCATGTCTGGCACGCGGATTCTTGCAGGAAGGGCCCTCCTTCTAGCGCCAAAATGTCGACGTATGGATTTAGCCGACGAGATTCGTGTAGGCCCAAACTGCAGGAGATGTTAGAAATAGTATAATTTGTAACTAAAAATAAAAGAAAAGATAGAGGAAGAACACAAAACGCTCAGGATTTTGAAAGTGGTTCAACCCAAAATTTGCCTACGTCCACTATTTTCTCACTATTATATGGTGTGGTGTAAATAACTACACTCTCCCTTTTGCAATAAGGGTCCTCCCTTATTTATAGGGGGGAATGTGCTACAGTGGCGCCTAATAAGTTAAAATACAATGATGATTACAGTTAATGTTTCAAGGTTACGTTTAATGCGCTTGATTTTGCATTTAATGGGCCTGAAATGCATTAAATGCGTATGACAGCTGTCAAAGTAAGTTGCTTAGGTGGCTAATTCAAGTGGTTTACTAAAGTTGGCTAGATAAGATTTGTATAATCCAGGCTGTAATCTCTGTAATCTTTGACGAAATTGGCGTGTACGACACGTCTTAATATGTGATTGGTTTGATGCTTCTGACTGAAGTTTACTTCTACTTGCGAGTTGCAGTGGTTGAGAGCTCGTCTCAACGAGTTGGAATGTCAGGAGTTTGACTAAGTTGGTCTTTGTGAGTTGGACATGTGGTCTGATGGTGCGAGCTAGGCGACTGGCGAGCTACATATCTAATGAACCTAATGGCTGATGAACTGGATATCAGATGAGCTGGATTCTACTGTATTCTGATAAGTTGTATATCTGATAAGCTGGATTATGCTATACCTGGATGAGCTGTATAGCTGATAGGCTGTTGGGCCGTATTCTGAATAAGTTGTATTGCGGATGAGTTGGACCCCTCAGTGGACTGTGCTTTAGCCACCTGTTCAGTCAAACTTCTTAGAGGATATTGAGCTTCAAACTGTCTTGGACCTAACAGTATTGGGCTTTTACCAGCCCATCTAAGGTAGCCTAAAAACACCCATAACATAACATATTACTTGTAAAAATAAATAATTCTCATATCATAATAAAACTATAACATCTGTATGAATCATCATTATTTCTTTAATAAAATATATTCTAAAACATTATTTGTATAAAATTTATCTAAAAACAATAAGAAATCATTTTGATATGGTTTATAAAATATAAGCTTGTTTGCTCAAAACTTTTCTGAAATCTCTTTTGAATACTGCATTTGCTTCTCTGGTTTGACCACTATGCTTCGAGCCTTCATTGGATTCCTATCCATGGACTTATAGCTTTTATACACATGTGGTCTCTAGTCTCATAATAAAACTGCAAACATTTGTAATATGAAAATTTGTACCAAGTAGTATCCAGGGGAACCTAATCATGCGTGGTGGCTACGCTCAACACACACGTAGAGTGAGTGTGTTGAAAACATCTGTAATACAAAAATTTGTACCAACTAATACTTAGGGGAACTTGATCATATGTGTTGGACATACTTAACACACACGTAGAATGACGGATAATATTTGACCATACACATGCTGGGTAACTCTATAACTTCCCAGACATCTGCTATATACATGCTGGACAACTTTTTAGGGCTTACACACTTGAAGCCTGTTTGAACATTAAGGGGAGGGTACAACCTTGGTGTTCTGAAAACATCTTTATTTTTATTCATAAATCTCAAGAAATTTTCATTTGCAAATATATGTAATTCTCTTTTTGAATATACATATAATTCTTAATAAATACTTTGATCAAAATCATAAACATATATTCTTTCTCGAAACATAACATAATATTACTATAAATATTCTAAACAATTTTTATAATAAATTCAAGTTGAAAACATAATTTTGATTGGAATTTCCAATGCATATACATATATATGACTTTGCAATCAATTCTAATTTCAATCATAAAACATAATCAGTATAATCATTCTTTTTCAATAAATAATAAACATTGAAATATAAATCATTATAATTAAATAAACCAATTTAAACTAAAATGATTCACTTACAGAACTCCTTTGTCCAAAATCTAGATCGAAAATGCTTTCCCATCTAATTCCTTCTCATCCTGAATTCACCCTAAAATCATACAAAACTTAATTTAGAGCTTATGAAAAATTAACTATTTTTCTGGATTTCAAATTCTATTAAAATAAAATAACTTATCTGGATAAATCAGGTATGTAAATATTTCATTCGTCCATCCTGAATTTTCTTGATTTTTTTTTTCTTTTCTTTTCTTCTCTGTAAGGCCTCAATCTAAGTAGACCCAAATTATTAACCGAAATCCAATTCATTGTTATTAATTTGGTATGGCCTAAGTTTAGAAATAAATAGATATATGGATAAACATTCATTTGGTAAACATTTTGAAAAGAACTTAATAAAATGGAGGGTAAAAGACCATAGCAAAAGGTAGGGTGCAAAATGAAAATTTACAAGACTAATGTTGTGATAAATATGATGGCCAAAAGAATGAGGTGAAATGGTAAGTGGTTTTTTAAAAAGAATGAAATACATAATATTAAAATAAGTAAATGGTGATTTTTTTTTTAGAAATTTGGATATGTGTCATGAAAGCAAGTTGAAAGAAAAAGAATGATAAGCATGAGATAACAATGAAAAAAAAAAAAAAGAGAAGGACATGTGGCATGGATGTGAAGAAACAAGCATCAAACCAAAGAGTGGGTGCATGGAAGTAAAGGCAAAAGAGAGATGATAACTCTATTTTTATAGAGTTATTTTATCTTTTTAAACCTAAATTCTTGTTAGTTCTTGAGATTTTTTTATTATTAAGTAAATTATTACATCTTTTTATATTTTTCATTTTCAGAATAAAATTGATGAAAAATCGCATATGGACCCCATCAAGTGCTATTGTTTCGTGACAACATCATTACTGTAAAATGAATGTCATTCGAAGCAGTTCATCCCTTCAAGAATAACTCGAATCAGATATCGCATAAAGAAGTTATCGTAGTTTAAAGATCGAGTATTCTAGAAATAAATATTATGTCATACTGATGTAAGAACTTATGTTATACTGATGTAAGTAATGATGTAATGTGAACTATGATGTAAGCAATGATGTAATATAAAATTTGATTTGCATGAGGTGGATAAATCATTATGTAAGCGATGATGCAAAATGGTGAAAAATTAGAGATGATGCATACGATGATGTAATTGGAGGTGAACTTTGCCTATAAATAGGCTTTAGGACCACTATTTCAAGAATTCATCAGAGATCAAAATGACAAACAGATTAGAGAAAAAGAAAGCTTAGAGAGGAGGAGCAAAGCAAAGGAAGAAATTCTACGACGAAGTTTCAATCCGCTAAGTTTTCTTATCTTTTATTATATTTAATTTTCTAGTCTTTGTCAAATTTTAATTTAAGTATGGAGTAGATTTATTTTTTTAAGGTTATGATGTAGCCTAATTTTGATGTTCCAACCCTTTGTTCAATTCAAGGATTTTCTATCTTGGTTGATGCATTTAATACTGTTCTTAATACTTCTAAATAATTAGTCACTATTTAGTTGAAATGTTAATCATAATGATAGTAGAAGCTGATTTATGTGTCTTAGTTCATTATATTTAATGTCATAAATTACATACAGGATAGGAATATACCTGCATGGTTTGTGTAGTCTATAAAAGAGATCCATAAATCTTAATGAATTTTTTAATGTTTTAACTTGCATGGGAACATAGTAGTTAAGTTTTACAAGGTATTTTACTTAGACCTCGGGAGAAGCTATATAGATAATTCAGGGAATCTTGACTAGCAATCAGATAATTAATTTTTGTTAAAAAGAACAAAAGAGAGGAATATATTAGTTATGGTGAAATCAGAATCTTAGAGTTTTCATTTATTGAATTAATCTAAGTAAAAATTCATTTACATTTATAGTTAAATTTAGTTGTAGTTTTCAGCTCCTTTAATCAAATTTTGTTTGTCAAATAAAAATTGAGTTATTTTAATTTTGAAAATTAATTAATAATAATCCTCGTGGGATGATACTTCTCATCATTATATTACTTGTTCGGCTCGTCCACTTGCGATTTTGTACGATGAGAGACATAGAAATGAAATGAGGAAAAGCACAAGCAAAAGCAAATGTTCCATGTGCAGCCATAATAAAAACAAATGAATGGCATGTTGTTTAAAAAACAATACTGAAATTGGATAATAAGGCAAAAACAAGTTAATGGTTGTCATGTTACATTAAAGAGACATGTGTATCATCCAAAGATCAAAGGAGAAAAAAAAAAGAGGAATTATAGAATTAAGAAAGAGAGATGAGGTGAGGAGGTGGAGTGTTATGTTATATATATATATATATATATACACACACATAGATATATAGCAAAACAAACACAAAAAGAACTAGACAAGCAGAAAAGGAAGAGAACAGGGTGGGTGAAGTTGAGGAGAAAAAAAGAAGCAAAAAAAGAAGAGAAAAAAAATGAAGAAAAACTCCTTATGTTTGTACAAAATATTTAGGTATCTAATTTATCCAAATAAATAAGTTTATTTTAATAGGAGTTGAATTCTAGAAAATTAGTTAATTTTTCTATAAATTTTAAATTTATGAGTTTTATGTGATTTTCGGATGGATGCAAGATTATGAGAAATTAAGTGGGAATCTATTTTAGATCCAGATTTGAGTAAAGAAGTTATATGAGTGAATTATTTATTTAAATCAAATTAATTATTTACAATTATATATTTTAGATTTTATTTATTTAATCGTTATTAGAAGAAAATTATTTAATTAGATTATTGATTTATTGATTATGTATTATGATTTATGATTTAGTTATAGAATATTTATTTTTGATAATTATATTTATAATCAGAAATTGAGTTATACAATTTACATATAAAAATGATTTAAGATTTGAAAAAGACTAAAAATGTTTTTAGAACACTAAGGTTATATCATCTCCTCTAACAGTCAGACAGATTACACATATGTGAGTCATAGGTTCGCCCAACACATGCATGACAGATGTCACAAAAGTCATTAAGTTGTCGAGAGAGTCACTGAGTTGTCCAGCACGTACATGACAGATGTCATCTCTTACTCTACGTGTACGTTGAGTACCTCCACTACGTATGATAGATTTTTTTGGATACTAGTTAGTGTAGATTTTCAGATTATAGATGTTACATGTTAAGTTTGATCAACATAGGAAGAGATTTACAGAATATCAGTTTTACTGAAGAGATTTGATTAAGAGTTTTTAAAATTATGCGAGATTATTTATATAATAATTTGACGAGTTATTCAAGAATTTTGGGATAAATCATTTAGTTAGAAAGAATATATATATCAAATTTAAACATTTTTCTAGCTTACTTTTTATAGAACAGATTTAGAATGACTTATTATTATAAAGTTGTGAAGATGATTTATAAAGAAATTTACAGTTTTATTGCGATATAAGGTTTAAATTCGTTTTTACTTTTCAAATATGAAATTATATGAATAATTGAGGAATATTTATTGTTATCAGAAATATGTTATGTTTTATTTAGAAATAGTTTTAGAAAATTTATATCCACTCATTGGATGTTAACGGTCACTCTTTTATAAACTCATTTTTTTAGGTATCCATCACAGGTTTGTGCAGATTATTATAAATCGTGAGAAATACCATATGATGATAAACAATTACATTTGTGTATATTATTTCTTTTATTTACCGGATTTCTTAAATGTGTTTCAAAAATATTTTTATAAATGAAATATCTTTTCCAAGTATTGTATGAATGTTTTATATATTTAGTTTAGAGGTCCAACACGAAATGTACAGATTGTCGATTTGTTTATGTTAAATTTTATAAAGCGATTATTAGATTTACAATAATTTTCCTAAAGTTATATACAGTCGACTTATTTTAGGAATTGCGGGTAGATTACATCAATTCTTACACCAAAAGGACCAATCATTTGAGTCAATCATCATCTAAGAAAACTCATAATTTCACACCAATTTTGATTTAAAAATTTAATAGCATAACTTAAAAACGGAGCATCAATTGTCATATCATTTATAAAATAAGACTAACAAAAAATGAAAGACAAGATAACTTTTAATTTAGTATGAATATATGCTCATTGTCACCCATTTCTAATCATAAAATAATTTCTTCTCACCCTAAGAGCTATATCCTCTTCTTCTAGTCACAATTATGATCTCTTCTTACCCATAGAGTTAGAGATTGTTTGTGTTTTCTACTTATAATTTAATGGTGCTGAACTGCACCCATGAAGTTATTTTTATTTATTTATTCTTTTAAATGATCAAACTATATAAAACTACTCAAAAATAACTGAAAAAAAGAAGTTAGAATTCTTGACTTTTAACTTAATTACAAATTATTTAATGGTATTTAAAATATTCTATCATAAGTCTATTATTCCCAAAATAATGTATTTTTAATTTCATACTAATTTTATGTTATTTTTAATAAAAAAGAAAAGAAAAGAAAAGAAAAAGAAAAACCTCCCAATCCAAAACTTTCTAAAATTGGACTAATATATTCTAATTTACAATTTAAATATTTACCCTTTTTAGTTGCTTTTTTTAACATGATTCAACTCATAATAATTTCATTATTTTTATTTAAATATAAAAATATTATTAATTCTACTATACTTATTTTAATTATAAATAAATACTACAAATAATTATTTATGCATTTTTGTTTGTATTGTATTAAATAAAATTTCATAACAACTAATAATAAAGATAATATAAATGTCAAATTACTAGTTTTCAAACAATTTTTATTTTAAAAAACAAACAATTTTATAGTGCATTTAGAATTAAAAATATATATATGTCATTCAAATTTCAAGTTTTAACCATTATTTAGTCTTCAATAAGTTTTAGCACTATTTAGGTTTCAAATAAAAAAATAAATAATCCCTTATACCTTCTTCTTTTTTCCTAATCTAGTGGTTTCTTTGATTTTCACATCTATTATGAAAAAAATATGACATTCTATTATTAAGAGGAGAGAACAAAAAATTCACAAAAAATATTTCATTTAGAGAAGTAACAAGGCATCAGATCGACTACTTACCAGATAGCACCAGCATCAGATATGAGCTTTAATATTTCCAATAGAGTTGCACTACTGCATTAGGATAGATGTACAATAGACATATCTTTGTTGTGGACAGGATTTTTAGTAGATGTTTGGTTGAAGGAAGAGGGTAAGTACATAATTAATAAAAAACTTGCATCTAGTGGTTTGAAAGAAATGGCCTATGAGATGAGGACTAATATCTAGAGACTAGTATATATATGTAGAGTAGCCTGAGTTTTCATGCTCATTATAGGAGGGAAGTGTTCTAGACTCTACTCATTCTAATGTTGACTGCACCAGGTCTCGTTCATGGAGAGAATACAAACAAACATCAACATGAACTCATCTTGTGCAACCAAATGCAGAAAAATGGCGTTCAGAATTCTAGTAGAAATGTTGTATTACAAGGATATGATTCAGTCGCCCCAAGTGAGAAAAAGAAAAAGCATAAGAACAAACCAATTTAAAGGCCAATTAAGACAAGAGAAGAATTTGTCCCAGTGCTGACACTTACATCTGAGAGAAAACGTTTTAAAAATTCGAGTAAACTATACTGATCTCTTGAAAATTTTTATAAGGAAGGGAGAGAGAGAGAGAAATTGTACTAGTTTTGTTTGTTTACGAATATTATTTTATTAAGCTAAAAGTCTAGTAATTGGATTTTGATACAATCTTGTGCAAGATGCAACTTTAAGAAAGAGAGAGAAATTGTACTAGTTTTGTTTGTGGGGTATAACATTATTGTTTCCAAAGTTTTGAGTGTCCTTTAGTTATACCATCACCTAATGTGTCTTAATGGCAATTGGTAGAGAAGATCCGTTCAACTTGAAAATGTTATTATAGAGATAGACAAACGAACAATGAAAATTTTATTACATATTGTTGTTTTTAACTTCTTTCCATTTTTCTTCTTACTTCCTACAATTCCACTCATTCATCCATTACACACACATATGTGCGCGCATATACACACACAAACATTAACTAAACTTCATTCATCATTAAGTTAATGCTGTTTTTAATAATTTATTAGTTAAACCTGAACTCTCATAGAATTTTCTTACCTAATTTTGCAAGCATGAACCTTATGTATTTAAATAGTTTATTGGGTAAAAACTTAACTCCCAAAAAATTTATACTATCTCAAAAGAAGACTTGTTGCAATAATTGTATCCTATTGATATATAGTCTTTTTATGAGGTGAAATTAAATGCAACTCATCCGTAAGTTTTGACGTATTACGTATTTCCCTAACACTGATGCACAAATGCTTGACTGGAAATAATGATAAAGATAGTATTTGCCTTAGTTTTGTAGAAACAATCTTTTATATTCAAAAAGAAAAGAAAATTTATGAAATGAAGTTGGAGCCAAATGTAAACTTTTTGTTACTTTTCTAATTGTTATCTGCATATTTAGACACAAATATTAGTTCATAATAATTGTTAGTGCTCATCAAATAGTAGGTTATAAAATGCCCGACGTAACAAATTCGTATACAGGTCCAAGGAGCCAAATTGTTAAAAGAGAGAGTGAATCCCACATGTGACATTACAAAATGGTCCAAATCACAAAAATACTACATAACATGGAAGTTAATTTAATATGCAATCACTCATGAGATTACAAAAAATCCAAATATTGAAAGTAAATTTAATATATATGAAAATCAATTTAATATACATTCAATATTAAGGTTTTAAAATATCTAGAGATTACAAATGCATTTAACATAATATAGAAGTTAAATTAAAATGCATTTATTGTTAAGATTATAAAAAATCTAGATATAAAATTTTTATGTTCATTGTAATTGAAAAATTACTAAATGTAGAAATAAATTTTAAATTTTGTAGCTATCTCTTAAGTTCTTAATAGGTAATATGTAACTTATGGCATGTAACTCATGTTTTCCTTACCATTTATATATGTACATTTATTTACCATATTTATGACTGACATTAAAATCATATCTAGACACTAATATCAATAGTTGCATAAAAAAGTAAAACGGAAATAATAAAAAAGTATATATATATATATATATGTTATGAAACAATATGATACTCTATTTTTAAGAAGAGAGAACAAAACAATCTCAAAATATATTGCATTAAAGTAGTATGAAAGTATCGGATCAACAACATACCAGATGGTAGCAAAATCAGGTATGAGCTTTATTATTTTTATTAGAGTAGTATCTGTTATGAGGATACATGTATCATATGCATTTTTCTTTTGCGATCTTGGCATATTATGCTAGATTATTCACTTTTGTATTTCTATTGTGGCAATTATGCTAACCAAAAATGTGATTTCTAAATTTATTGTGTCATAATATATAATACCTACTAAATAAGGGTTTAATTAGATATCTGATTGAAGGAAGAAGATGAGTACATAATCAATAAAAAATTGCATTTGTTCAAGGAGATTGAATGAAAACGGCATATGAGATGAGGATTAGAAACCATAGAGCGGTCTACGTAGAGCAGCCTGAGTTTTTAGGCTCATCGAAGGAGGAGAGTGAGACTATAACTCTACTCACTCTAATCCTGACTACACTAGGCATCTTTCATGCATGTCTATTAACTATCATGGAACATTTAATTTGATTACATTTTGGAGAAAGAGAGAAAGAAGCACTGTATAGAAGTTGCAAAACTCTATGATTTAGAGGTTGCAATAAATGTTTTTGGGCATGATGTTTCTAAAGATCAACTTAGTGTAACCTAGGTAAGATATATATATATATATATGGATCTCTGTGTGGAGATCTATAGAAATAAGGAAAATACTTCAAAAGATAGGCATAAAGTTAATATTGTAAAAACCACATCAAACTTTGTTGCACGCTTCAATCTCTCCTGTTGATAACAACCACCACTACACCAAATCGACATAAAACCATAAAAAGAGTTATTGATTCATCTTTTCACAAATGATTTGAAGATTTATTGTCATCTCTACTCGTTTCTTGATGTGTTTTTGCTTGTCACAATTTGTAGTCAGGAAAAAAATCACTCCTAAGTGTGTGTGAGCTAGCCAGCAAAGAGTGGTTTGAAAATGTCCAATGAAGAAGAATATCCAAGGGCTTGAAGAGGAAATCAGACTACATCGAACTCAAGTGTGGCTGCACCAGCAAAAGATATGGTGACACTATCGGAAAACTTAAGATTTTGGCAAAATTAACTCATCTTCCACTGACCAACTGCAGCAAAATAGTGGTGAAGGTTCTAGCAGAAATGTTGTTACAACGAGAAAGCTTAGACATACCCAAGTGAGAAGAGAAGAAGAACAAACTCAGTTCAAAGGTCAATTAGGACAAGAGAACTTGCCTGATTGCCAACGCTTACACCTGAGCCTGAGGCAAATAATATGACCAAGGTTGGTTTGGTGTTCCTGTGCGACCAAGTGTTTGATGTCTATAAATTAGAAAGTCATGTTCATAACCATATAGCGACCCATGGAAAAATATTACTACATTAAAAAATCCTGAATTGATTGGCTTCTAACTCGGATAGGAAAGACCAAGAGGTTCACCATTTTTTTTTTTTTTAAAGTTGAGCAATTAACAACTTGTGCCAGTGACAAGAGTGATAATACTTGCATGATTTGTGCTAATTGTGGGAAGTTTTATCCTTTGATATTAAAGTTTTGAACCATTGCTAGGAAAACATTTCAAGGATACTAGTAAATCAGATGTTTTTCATCCTTTTAAGGGGGAGAGAGAGAGAGAGTAAATGTACTAGTTTATGTTTGTTTTGGAATATTTTCGTATCAAAGCTAATAATTCTACTAATATAGAGTTATTGACGCAAGAGAACTCCATCCTCAAACGTGCAGTCGCTAAACAACGGGAAAGCCAAAAGGAGTATGACAGCAGAAACCAGGAGTTTCAACATTTGAATCTGTTGTTGTCTCGATATTTGGAGCTGTTGAGAAACCTAGAGTTGAATAACAGTGCCCTGACAATGCATTTGAAACAGGGTCAGCAAATGTCCGGTTGTCTTCTTAAAAAAGAAACCGAACAGACGGGAATTGAATGCTTATCTTCCATCATTTAGGTTGTGTCTCCTAATGTGTTTTGAGATACGTGCTGGTAGCTCAAACAAACATCCTGCTGAAAATATTTATTTGGAGAATGGAAAGACGCTTCGTGACGTTACGGTTGCATACAAAGATTCTCAATTGGAAACACCGAAGGAGGCTCTACAATTGGTTGTTGGTTCTTTAGTCAGGACTAACTTTTGCTTGAACTGCAGATGTCTTCTTCGGATCACTTTTAATAAGCATTATGTGTAAATTGCTGGCTATTAAAAGTTTGGGCTATTGAATCAATTGCAGTTCCTATTATGGAATCTGGCAAAGGAGTAACAGATAAATAGCAA
The DNA here is from genome assembly GCA_022984855.1 of Dimocarpus longan. Classification (NCBI taxonomy): domain Eukaryota; kingdom Viridiplantae; phylum Streptophyta; class Magnoliopsida; order Sapindales; family Sapindaceae; genus Dimocarpus; species Dimocarpus longan. Next base: position 10,341,696 of record CM041013.1, read on the forward strand.
GAATGTATTACATCTTTAGTTAATTTTATATGATGTCGGCCAGAGGTTGTGGAATATTTGTTACGAAGACATTGTTTGATTTTGGTTGGTTCAAGTTCAATAACAGAGCTTCTGGAATCAGCCACCTATGGATTTTAAGTTGATAGAAATTTTTTCAATTAACTTTTCAGATGGTAGTATTCAGATGTTAGTAAATCCTCTATCTAGGGTATCTTGGTAAAAGAAATAAGAATATTTCAGCAAAGTTTATTCTATATTTAAAGTTGGCCAAAAATTTCATTGCTTGCAACAATCAATTCGCTCCACAAAAATATTATAACTTCATATAAAAGGCTATCTTTCTACAAAATGAACTCTAAAACCCAAATAACCACTTCTACCAATATAAAAACAACGTTAAGTTTGCCACAAAGATTACATGGAATGAAATCTACATAATTTACAATTTTCTAGATATATATACAAAATTTTTACGTACGCTTTCACAATATACAACAACATAATGCCATCTAATTTTTAAGGAGCAACTTGTCATTTGATCAATTATCTTATGATAAAATTTCTAGTTTGAATTATTATTTAGCACAAGTACAAGAGCTTTCGGTAATGATAGTAGGCATTGCCACTAGCATACTAGCTTAATTCAAAGCTCATCAAAGAGGATAAACAAAAATATCTAAAATACAAAGGGATAACCTTTCAAAAATGTACATCTAATGATATTGAACTAGTCCATAAAATCGAGTTTCTTTTGTTAAATAAATTGTAAGATGAACCTTAATGTCAAAGTGTAAGGCCCGAATCTTAATAGATTTCGAGGATTAATTGAAACTCAGGTTATTGTTATTAATTTAGTCTGGCCTAAAGTTTAGAACTAAATGGATATATGGATAAACATTCACTTGGTAGATATTTTTAAAAGAAATTAAGAAAGTTGGATGTGAAAAGAAATAGACCATAGACAAAAAAATGCAAAAAGTTTAGTCAAAATGTTGAGACAATTTGGTGTGACCGTGCCTAGATAGAAAAAAGAGAGATAAGAGTTAGTAGATTAGCTTGAAAAATAAAGAGGAGGAAAGTGAGAGATGATTGTCAATATTTTAAATAAAAATGGATAACTATCATGAAAGCAAGTTGAAACAAAAGGAATGATAAGTATGAGATATCAATGAAATAAAGAGAAGGACATGTGCCATGGATATGATGAAACAAGTGTCAAACCAAAGAGTAGGTGTATGGAAATAAAAGCAAAAGAAAGACATGTGTTCATTTCCAAACCAAGTAAAGAAAGTGATGGTGGCAAATATTTTAGTATATAAAGGAGACAAGTATCATGCATAAGATTAATAAGTAAAAAGGAAAAAAAAAATGAAAAAGAGACAAAATGAAGTGTAGAGTCAAGAAAAGTCAAATTAAAGAAAAAGAGATAGCAATGAGAGAAAGAGAGGCGTTGTAGCTGTATATATGTATAAAGTTAAGTACAAAGTAAACAAATAGTAAAAACGGGTAGAATTTGATAGCATAAGAAAAATAAAAGAAAATAAAGTAAAGCCGAGAAAAGAGAAGAAAAAAAGAAGAAAAAGAGGAAGAGAGAGAAGAAAAATAGGAGAAAATTTCATATGGATAATCTGAATATTTAGGTGTCCGAATTATCCAGATAAGTAATTTTATTTAAATGGGATTTGGATTTTAGAAAATTAATTAATTTTTTTATGAGTTCTAAATCGAGTTTATGTGATTTTAGAATGGATTTAGAATAATGAGAAATCATATGGGAACCTATCTTAGATCCAAAAATAATCAAAGAAGTTATGTAAAGGGATTTTTTTTTTTTAAATTAATTTATTAAATCGAATTAATTATTTACAATTATATATTTCAGATTTTATTTATTTAATTATTATTAGAAGAAAATTATTTAATTAGTTTATTGATTTATTAATTATGTATTATGATTTATGATTTGATTATAGCATATTTATTTTTGATAATTAATTTTATATTTAGAAATCGAGTTATACAATTTATATATGAAAACGATCTAAGATTTAGAAACAAATAAAATAAAAATGTTTTCAGAATGCTAAGATTGTACCTTTCCCTCTAATGGTCAGACAGATTACATATATGTTAGGCCTAGATTCACCCAACACGTATATGACAGATGTTGTGAGAGTTATTGAGTTGTCCAGTACGTGTTTAGTAGATGTTATATCTGATTTTACGTGTGTGTTGAGTATTTCCACCATGTATGATAGATTTTCCCAGGTAGTCGATGTAGATTTTCATGTTATAGATATTACATTTTAAATTTGATAAGTACAGAAAGAGATATATAGAATATTAGTTTTACATAAAGAAATTTGATAAAAAGTTTTTGAAATTATATGAGATTATTTATAAAATAGATTTGATAAGTTATTCAAGAATTTTTGGAAAATTATTTAGTAAGAAAGAACATATATTTTATTATATCAGATTTAAAAATTTTTCTAGTTTTTTTTTTCTAGGCAGATTCAAAATGATTTATGACTACTTTCATAGAAGTTTTATGCAAGTTATTTTTATGAAGTTATAAGAATGATTTATAAAGAACTTTATAGTAAGAACTTTATAGTTTTACTATGAGATTAGATTTAAATTCAATTTTATTGTTTCAAATATGAATTTATATGAATCATTAAGAAGTATTTATTTAGAAATTTTTTTATAAAAGTTTATATTTACTCACTAGACGTTAGCACTCACTCTTTTATAAAACTTATTTTTCAGATATCCACTATAGGTTCGTACAAATTATTACAGATTTTGAGCAAGGTCACGTGATGATGAACGATTGTATTTGTGTATATTATTTCTTTTATTTACTAGATTTCTTAAATGTATTTCAAAAATACTTTTACAAATGCAATATCTTCTCCAAGTATTCTATGAATATTTTATATATTCAGTCTATGAGTTCAACACAAGAAATGTAAAGATTTTAGATTTGTTCAATTTGTTCAATTTATATTTTGATCAAGGTGATTAGCAGAATTATGATAATTATTTTAAAGGATTTTCAGTAAATTTAAATTTCAATAAGAAAGATATCAGTTTTCACGTGATCCTCCTGAACTCAAGATAGGAGTTAGGATGAGTCCTGTCACAAAGATAAAAGGATGGAAATACCTTTCAAGCATACATATGGTCAAATGTGACTTTATCTTTCATTAATTCTAACTTAATTTTATCAATCACTCTTTGGCATATGTCACTAAAAAATTAGCATAACTAAAATGTGGTAATTCTTAGACCTTTTGGCATGATATCTCATATTGCTACCAATAATAATTGTTGTATTAAAATATAACAATCATGAGACTTGAGTCCATCTATCTTGCATTCATCTAATCATAGGTGAAACCAAGATTTTGGTCTTGGGGTAGAGGGGCGTGGGCCCAAAACTTGAACTAATTTTAAGATGTCAATGTATTATAAATATAAAAACATCAATAGGTAAAAATTAATAATAATAATAAACTAGTATATCAATGTATTATAAATATAACAACATCAATAGGTAAAAATTAATAATAATAATAAACTAGTATCATCTTATCTTAACTATAAATGAAAGTTAATGAAACATAATATAGTCTATATATGCGAATTATATAATGAAACTTTTTGCTCTTTTATATCTAAAAAATAATCTATAATTGAATTATACTGAGTTTCTTCAGGATTTCTACATTTTACAATTTTTTATACTAAATTTATAAATTCTAATTATATATAATCGTATTAAATATGAAATTGCATCAAAACTTATTTTTAACAAAATAATTAAAGCCTAAGAGCAACAATGTTTAATATTCACTTAAATATAAATAAAATAAAATAAAATGATTGAGTAATAAAATTATAAAAATTCACATAAAATTCAAATGTAGTAATCACTATAAACACAAAGCCACATAAAATTATTAGTAAAATTCAACAATTCAAAAAGGTCAAACTTGAATTCTTATTTGTAAGTGATGTAGAAAAAATAGCAATTATTTATGAGCAGCTCAATTATTGAAACCAGTTTTTGAAAAAAAAAAAAGAAATTAAAGAAAGTTAAAAATTTTCAAGTATAAACTCATCAAAGGAAAAGTAAAATATAAATTTATCAAAGATTTTTAAACCTATTAAACTATATACTTGGGATTGTATAATCCGGAGATAACCAATTGTTATTTGTTGAAATTGTGGCTATGAAAAGATAACCAAAAAAGTAAACAAGGGTTTAAGGCGGACCTAATTAATTAATAAAGAGAAAACATAAAATGAAAAAAAAAAGTAAAAATTAATTAATTTAATGTTTAACTATTTTGAAACTTGTTGAATAAACTAATTACTTTCTTCCATCATAAAAATTACATGCAATAATAACAAGAATAAAAAGTTTAATGCATTTAGGGAGATAAACTCTAAAGTATCCATAATTTTTTTTTTTAATTAAAAAAATCTATTACAACTTTATGAAAACTTACAAGTTTCATTAGCCTAAGGGGCCATCGCCCTCCAGGCTATATAATGGCTGCACTAGCACATCCAGCACATTTAATGCAATACAATTTGAAATATTTTAGCAATAACCGTTGGATACCTTTAAATTAAACAACTGCTTATAGAAGAGTTGTTTTTGTGCCTTTGATAGAGTGTGTTATGCTATAGCTAAATAAAATTTATCTTCACACTATTTGACATGAAGCTCATGCCTAGTGCCTAATTGTTGTATGTTTGTACAAGAATTCACACTATCTTTTGTTTTTGTCATTCTTGACCAAAAGTATGCTAGCAAGACTCTCACAAATATACATTTTTTTTGTTCGATGTGCATCACATCTAAGTTATACCGCAAAATAATTCCTATAGATTAAATACACCAATTAAATTTGTTTCAAAAAATATAAGTTTTCTTTTTAATAGGATTACCTCATGATACAGTAGGTTAAAAAAAGATGATTTTTTTTTTCCTATAGAGAATTACAACTTCTCTTTTGTTTCTTCTTTTTCTTCTTTTTAAAATCATTTTCAACTTCTACACATGTAAGTTAAACAGATTCATCGAAACTTATAGTAAGCTTAGGATTCATTTATACTTTTCCATCAAACCAAAATTTCTCTTTCCAAAATGTATGATCCATAAGAAGGAATCATCGATGATGACACCGTACCAACCTGCATGATCAATAAATGCCCCACACACACAAGAAACAACCCAAACAATCCACACAAGTAGATAAAGATTTGCTAAATTTCAAAGGGATACAAAAATCACTACCTAAAGAAAACTAGTAGGCTCACCACCAAACAAGTCTAAAAAGGATACAGAGATTCACCACTCTAAAGAACTAAACAAGGATATAGTGCTCAAAGGAAATTCACCACTCAATGAAAATCTACTAAAGAGATATATAGTTTAAAGGAGTTCTTAAAAAGAATAATTTTCATTTAAAATAACATCATAATCATCCTTAGACTTACATGAGACTCTAATATTTATATACTAATCTTATAATAGCCCCCCAAGTATAGAAAATATAAGAAATAAATGCAAACATCTGATAACAAGAAGTAATAAAGAATTAGATATCTAAGAAACTTGAAACTTTAGAAAAACTCTTCAATTCTTGTAATCTATTGACTATTAACCACCAAAACTTAATCAGTCATAACTTCATTTTGGAAACTTCATTTGATGTGCTTCAATATGCCAAAATAAAGTTAAGACTCTGATTTTTCCAATGAGCTATGACAAGTCTCTAACTTCTTTAAAGTCAAAAGATATAAAGTCACAAAATTACCATTGGTGTAGGATTTGCTGCTTATCAAATCATAATGAGAATTTGAAACCTCTTTGCTCTTTGATCTAAATTCATGTAATGAAACACTCTCATGTTAATCTCCTTAGGTTGAAAAAGGCTTGTCCTCAAGTTTGAAGTGCTAACATTACCATGATAAGGAGAAAGATCAGCAATATTAAATGTAGTGAAGACTCTATAAATGTCCGACAACTCAACTTTGTATGCATCATTGCCAATATGTTGAAGAACTTTGAATGGACCATCAACTCTTTGTGGAACCCTGAATTTTCTCTTTTTCATGATAAATGAGGTCATACAGATAAATAGTAACATTTATGGATGAATAGTAAAATGGGGTGAATAGTGATTTTACGGAGAACTAAAAAAAGACATAGAATGACTTTTAAGAATTACCAAGACTATTAGAAGTATATAGGAAGTCCAAAAATAGGCCTAAGTGAATTTTGAAAGAATTTCAAAAAAGTTCTGAAAAAACTGAATTCGAGCGTTCCGAAAAATTCAAATTGAAAAAAAAGAAAAGAAAAGATAAACATGTGGAGTAAGGAAACCATGGAAATGTGACATGTGACATAAGAGATAAGGATGAAGACAAGTGTCAAACTTTCATGGATGACATTTTAGTAAATTTGACTAACTTTAAGGAGTAAGATTGGTATTATAGTGTTGTTTAAGGGCAAAATTATCTTTGAGCCTCCAAATATATAAATAAGAAGCATGAAATGAAATTGAAACAAGAAGGAGTCGAGCAAGCAAAGAAGGAAACCAAAATAAAAGAAAAGAGAGAGCCTTGAGAGGAGGAGAAGAAGACCGAAGAAGAGAAAGAGAAAAAGCTAAGAATTCAAGTGGCTTTTCATCGTATCTCACTCTAGTTTTCACCTACAAATAATCAAGAAGAGTTGAAGAAGAATTGGTGAGTAAAATGAATTTATTTTGATGTTATTTGATAATAGTTTCCATAGGTTTTTAAAGATTGATGATATGATGGTTGATAGATGAAATTTTTGGCTTGAATAGAGGTGGATTATCATCACACTAAGGTTGGAAGTGGCAAAGGGGCATGAATCCCATATTAATCAAGGGTTTTGATAAGTTAAAGTTACGGGTTTTTGGTGATAGGTTGAATGCAATTTATTTGAATTGATTTTTTGGATGTTGAATGAGTTTTGAAGTATTTTAAATGCGATTGATATTGTTGGAAATGAAAATGATGAATGGTGTCTGTGTTAGTGTAGTCGGCCAAAGGGCTTTGTGGTGGTCATTTTGTAACTTTTTGATGTTAATGAATTTATACGAAAATCTAAGTGAGCTTGAGTTGGTTTGTGTAAAAAAAATGAAAAAGAATTTACTAGAAAGCTTGATGATGAATTTGGTTAGTATATGAGTTTTTATATGTTGAGTTGAATTTGGAAAATTGAGATTGTTTTTGGTGATGTTTTATGTGGTTTTTAATTGATAGAATTAAGTTTATGGAAGGGAAATAAAGTTGGAATTAATTGAATGTGAATTTGTTTATAACTTAAATATTAAGCCCAAAGTGTAATTAAATTGTTTTAGTGAAGTTTATATGATGGTATGGATGTTTTTAGGTGTGTTTAAATTAAATAAGTGAAGGGAAAAACAACAATTATTTTTGTTAAAATTAAGAATTTTGAGGAATATTGACTTTTAGAAATTTTTATAAAAACTCAAGAATCCTAGATCCATAAAATAATGAAATAAAATAATATAAAAAAATAAAAATCACATTTTTACCTTGTATATTAATCTCTGTATATTGCTAATCACGTAGCCTTCCTTGATATGTCTCTAAACCAAGAAACAAGTAAGTGGACACAATTATATAGAATTGTGCTCATTTTCTATTGATTTATTTTCTAAAAATAATAAATAATATATGTAAGAGGTGAGTTTTAATTTTAGTTACACAAAGAAGAAAGATATATATTCTTCTTCTCTGTATTATGCTGTAGAGAAAAAAATTTTCTTTTTATTTCAAAGAAAATACAGCAAAAACCAAAATAACTTATATTTCTTTTCTATTTATAGACAACCACTTAGGGTTTTAATTAATCAAAATTAATATTAAACCTCATGTTTATTAAAATTAAACTTTTACCCTATTTAACATAATTAATTCAAAATTAATTCATGTTATATTTTGAAATCAAACTTGTGACCTTTAATTAATTCATAATTAATTTATACCCGGTCACTACTGAGAATCGAATTCAACACCTCTTATAAAATTAATTAAATAATTTGAATAATTAATGTTATTCAAATATCAAATGAAAACATATTTTGTTATTTACGTAACAATTGTAATTGAACGCTTCGATTATAATATTCTATATACAAGTTTCTTATAGTGAAATAAACTATTAAGGGGACCTAATGAACCTATAGTTTTGAGCTCCAATAATATTACAATTATTAATTAAATTCTTTAATTAATAATTCACTATTATTAATTTTAAAGTTAATCTACTAAAAATCTAATATTGCACTCTCAAAGCTATAGATGTTTTTATGCAATCTGAAATTTTCAATATCCATTAATTTAATCACTACATATGATTTGACCCTCCACAAATAGTTCATAATTAGAGCTAGATCAAAATATTCGTTTTACCTCTCTAATTATTTTTTGATCGTTAAGTATCATTGATTCTCTAATAAACAATATATCCATAACAACTTATGAATTTATTTTTCCGTTTTCATATGAACAGAAAGTTGAGCGCTCTTATTGTTCAAGATTTGAATCAACCCTTAAGAGAACTACTTCTCTACTTCTCACAAGAAGGAGTAGATTCCACTATTGTATAGAATGTTCCCAACTATTTACTAAATCATCTCCCCAAAGTACGAAGTTATTGACCGAATATCTACACTGATCTCACCCATATAAATTAAAGAATATAACTCAATAAGTAGAATTTCATAATATACTTAGGATTAAGATCAATTTATATATAATCATCTAGTCAATAAATGTAAATCTATAAGCTTGACAGATATTAATAAGAAACTTATATTTATTGTGGCCTAGTTCTATATAATCTTTATTATATAAGGTGCCTCTATTTTCATATCGTTATATGAATAGTCTTGGATAAAACTATTGTACGGAATACAAATTGGACCATAATTGTAGATTTACCACAAATAAAGTACCTAACTTTGTTTGCTTTTTATGGACTCTTTAGATTACTTATCTCAAACTAAATCCGTTTATATATAACACTTATATATTTAGTTTAAAATTACATCAATAATTAAGGATATTTCTCATGATATATGCAATTTTTGCAAAATATGTAAATTGAATAAAATAAATACTTTATTATTTATAAAATCGTTTATATTATTACAAGCTATTAGGGCATAAAACCCAACAAGAAGTGGTTAGAAAATAAAGTAAATATGAAATTCCAAGATTTGATTTTAATTTGGAAAGTTTTAGTATACTAAAATAAGTATGTGTAATTAAATTTAAGTGGAGTAGTTTTATTTTCAAGTGAAATGAGTATGTGATAGACTCTTTATTAAATGGTGAATTTTAGGTGTTGAATAAATTGAAGAATCAAGGGGGAAGGTGAAAAACAAGTTTCCAATGTGTGAGCAAGTGAGTATCTAAATCTCAAGTGTTTATTTCATCAAATTTAATATGTTATAATGGTTTTATAAATATCAAATGATTTGAAGATGTGAATTGATCTTTATACAATTGTTAGTTTATGCACATGTTATATAAATGTTTGATTATGACAAAAAAAAAAAAAAATACATATGATCTCATAGAATTTTTGAAATTGATTTTATGCCATGCAAGATAATATTTTTAGGTGATTAAAAGTATTGAATAAAATTTTGATTGATTTGAGAATGGTATAAAAATTTATATATTTCCAACGCCAACAGATTGCCCTATATGTTATGATATGGAATTGACGGATATGAATTTATATATGTATGATTAGACCTGGTCGGAATACTCCTGCGTAAATGGCAAGAATTGGGAGGGCGCGTTACTAACTTTTGGGGGGATTGAGTCTATCTGTTGAGTCGTGTTACCCTCTATATGTAAGAGATATTATCTCATTTACGCTTGCAATGCAGAAAATTTCGCTGCATGTTTATGATGTTTTATGTTAACTTACATTATGGTCACGGTGAGCGTCGCCAATGAATCGCCATGGCTCACGTGATTATGTTATAAGAATTCTAGGGTCCCATTGGTAGAATTTCAGTAAGTTATGAAAATACTTTTGAAATGCAAAATTTATAAAAATTATTAATTTCTTGTTGTATTATTATTTATGTACTCATACTAAACTATTATAATTTTGCATGCATAAATTTATATTTTAAATATTAGTTGCGAAATGATTAAAAATTTTTATGGAAATTTCAAAAATGTTTACAAAAGAAAATATTTCTTTTAAATATTTTCGGAAGATACAACTTTAGAAATGAGATGTTTAAATCAAAAATTATAACACTAATTGAGCTCCTGAAGCTCACTATTTTGTAAATTCTTTTTTTGTTTAAAACCTCCTTAAGTGCAGGTACTAGTGGCCGGGATGCTCGCTCCCATCCTTTGGATCAAGTGGGCTAAAGAAAATAAATTCTATGAAGTCACCATATTAGCGATGCATAAGTGAAATCTATGTTTTGTTATATTATTATTTTGGGCATATAAATATGAATTGAAGTTATTACTTTGGATGTATATAAGTTTTATAAATATTAATTTTGATTTTTAATCCTTACGATTTGGCAAATGGGGATTATATAAAATTTTGATTGTGAATTATTTTTAATTATGTTTGAATTAGAAACTATTGTGGCTAGAATTTGCCATTGAGATGGACTGAAGGTCCAATGGAAGTTGTGAAGTTCGTTTGAAAATATTTGAAGTGCTTTTATTTCTCTACAGATGAATTGAAATTTTTGGGACCTCCGAAAAACAGCTGAAATGCTACCAAAATTTTTAGAAAATTTTAAGTTAAGAAAAAAAATAAATTTTGAAATATTAAGTTATAAGTTTATGAAAATGTTTTTAAGTTCCGGGCTTCGCTCCTTAGATTCTCTTTTGGAAATTGGGAATTAAAATCCAAAAGGGTTTTGAAGAGTGCCGAGCGGGCACCTGGGTCCCATTAAGGAAAGCTGGGGCGGGTCCCATTAGGGTTGGTATCAGAGCATGGCTTTTATGTGATTTCAAAATGAGTTCCTGAAAATAGTTATTAATTGTTTTATGGGTTGATTTTCTGTGATTGTATAAATTTTCAATGTCAATTTTTATAATCATCATTATGCATTGCATAACCACATTAATGATTGAACTTACACATAATGATATGCCAATGAGGTTGCCCAGCTAAGAGGAGGGTAGTTAAAGAGGCTCTTGCATCTACGTAGGAAAATGTTAATGAATTAGTAAATGTCCCCACACATCAAACCACTGCAGGACCCTTCCAGTCAGCAACAAGAAATGTAAATGTCGAACAGTTGGCTCAGGCATTGGCATTGGCGATCCATCAGCTATAAGAGTCGAGGGTCTCGATTGAACGCGCTAAAAAACTAAGCGCTAAGCCATATGATGAGATAGGTGATCCTGAGAGCACATTTTCTTAACTGGAGACTAATGAAGAGATCTTTCAGGTTATGGGATGTACAGAGGACCAGATGGTTATTTTTTCCGCTTTTCTACTGAAAGACAAAGCCAAAGACTGGTGAAAATCAATGTAGAGGAGGATTTCAGAAGGGGTGACTTGGATAGTGTTTAAAAAGTAATTCCTGGACAAATTCTGCCCTAAAAGCTATCAAGATTCTAAGATTGAAGAATTTTTAAAGCTTGAGCAGGGATCCATGTCGGTGGCTGACTATGAGAAGTGGTTTCAAAATTGATCTGGATGGTCCTGTTTATTGTTGATAATGAAGAACAGAAGATTAAGAGATTCATAATGGGCTTAAATCCAAGAATCAAGCCTAAATATCAATAGTGTCCCACCCACATTATGGTGAACTAGTTGAGGTAGCGATCAGGATGAAAAAGATCGTGGAGGCCATTCCCAGACCAAGAAAGTAATTCCAAAAATGGGGATGGTCAGGTAGCTATTCAGGAGGATCAAGTAAATTTGCAAAGAATAGAGAGAAGCCCACCGGATCAAACAACTGAAAGTAGAGTCATGATGCACAATCAAGCCAAAGCTCCGTGAACCCACTAGCTGGGTCCAGAGGAAGTTGGCAACACTGGCCAAGCGTAAGAAATGCGGTAAGAATCATTCGAGCGAGTGTCATCAGAGACACCATCAGATGTTTCAGATGTGGGCAGCAAGGCCATTTTATGAAAGATTGCCTATATATAAGTGATACAAACAGAACAGATACTTGCACTATATCACTCGGTCAGATAGGCAGAGACCGAGGATCTGATTGGAAAGACCACAGGCTAGAGGATCTACCAGTTCAGATCATTCAGGTGGAGCAGTTGGTAGGGGTACACCATTTAAGGGACAACTAAGGAGATCCCATATGTAGACCAAGGTATTTGCAATAATGCAATAAGAGGCGGATGCTACCCCAGAAGTGGTAACAGGTAGAATTAAAGTTTTTCGTCATGATGCATACTCCTTGATTGATCAAGGGGCTACACATTCATTTGTTTCCATACACTTTGCTGAAACTATCAATGGGAAACTGGAACCTTTAGGGTGTAGTATGAGAGTGTTAGTTCCTATAGAGGATTCGCTTATGGTAGAAAAAGTGTATATAGGTAGTCAAGTAGTCGTCGGGGATTAAGAGTTTGCTGCGGACTTGATTCTGCTGGACATCTAGGATTTTGATGTGATTTTCGAGATGAACTGGTTGTCCAAGCATCACGCTATGATGGATTGCTTCCATAGGGAAGTCATATTTGCTAGAGCAAGCGAGTCAGATGTGGTTTTCTGTGGAATACGAATAATGCTTTTAGAAAACCTAATAAGTGTGATGAAAGCCACCAAAATGCTCCGAAAATTTCCATAGGGTTACTTAGTGGATGCAATAGAAGCAAGGGATGATAAAGTGAAGTTGGAAGATATCCCAATGGTTAGACATTTCCCTGATGTGTTTCTAAAGGACTTTCTTAGCTTACCACCAAACTGAGAGGTCGAATTTGAAACAGAATTGATTCTTGAAACGCAACCAATTTCGAAAGCACCTTACAAAATGGTTCCTTCAGAATTGAAAGAATTGAAAGTGCAGATGGAGGAGTTAATGAATAAGGGTTTTGTCAGGCTGAGTACCTCACCATGGGGAGCACCTGTACTATTTATAAAGAAAAAAGATAGAAACATGAGATTGTGTATAGATTATAGGCAGTTGAATAAGGTGACGATGCGCAATCAATACCCGTTTCCACGAATAGACGACTTGTTTGATCAATCTTAGAAATCTTGAGGATTCTCTAAGATTGATCTAAGGTCCGGCCATCATTAATTGAAGTATCATAAGGAAGATGTTCCCAAGACTGTCTTTCGAACATGCTATAGGTATTATGAATTTTTAATCATGCCAATTTGGATTAATCAATGCCTCTATAGCATTTATGGATCTGATAAACAGAGTTTTCAGGTCGTATCTTGATAAATTTGTGATTGTGTTTATAGATGATATACTAGTGTATTTGGGCAGTAGGGAAGACCATGCAGAGTATCTTAAAAGAGAGCTACAAACTTTAAGGAAGCATCAGTTGTACTCCAAGCTAAGCAAATGTCAGTTCTGGATGGATCAGGTGGCATTTCTGGGGCATGTAATTTTAGCAGAAGGCATTTCCATAAATCCCCAGAAAATAGAGGTAGTAGTCAATTGGAGACCACCCACCAGTGTAACAGAAGTCAGAAGCTTTCTGGGTTTAGCTGGTTATTACAGAAAATTTATAGAGGGATTTTCTAGAATAGTAGTGCCACTAACCAAGCTAACTAGGAAGGAAGAAAAGTTCGTGTGATAGGCCCCTCACAAGCTATATTAGCTAGACGACCTGCCCGGCACCCCACAGTGGCTTTCCAATCGAGATCTGCTCCGGTTGGAAAGTTCTCATGGAGCTAAACTTCTTTCCTATATGAAAATGCTTAAAACTCTTTCTGTTCTGAAAATGGGTAGGAGTTTTGTTCGTTGAAAATAACTTTACGAAGATAGATGTTTACATAAATCCGACAGCATGATGATTGTTTTTCTAAGATTTCCACCCTGTAAAAATTTCACAAAACCTGTATAATTTCATTCAATAATTTTCTCAATCTACTGGGCCTCAGGCCCTTTTTCCAATACCACAAACAATCGTACAATATGCTTTCAAAGCAAAATAACTTAATCATGCAGAAATCATACTTACTTAAGAAAAATCTTAAAACATCATTGGATGTAACTTATTGTAAAATCGATTATCCAAAAGAATATTTACAAACATGAGATGAGTTTGAAAACAAAAATAATGCAATACATGGTCTAACTACTGAAAACTAGAGCAGCAGTGTCGTGTCTTTAGCTCGTCTATACGTCCGATGAAGATGCTTCCACTACCTTGCTCGTACCTGCACTTGGGGAGGATTTTTATAAAACATGGAAAATAGTGGTGAGAATAACTCAGTAAGTGTATGTTTTATAATAAATTGATGCTTTCATTATTATTTTAAAAACAATAAAGCTCATGTAAACGAAAGATTCTTTTAGTAAACTTTTCGTAATTGAATTTTCTTATTTTTCTAAACTTACATCTATTGACGTATTTAATTTCTTTAACTAACTTAGAAAGTAACTCAGGGAAAACTCATTCTCTTAAGCTAAATATCTACATGACATGAAATACTAGGAATTTTCTATTTGCGTGTGCTCAGATGTGGGAACTTGGGATTACGATTCCCCCCACATCAGTAAATGCGAGAACTTGGGATTACGATTCCCCCAACATTAGGAAATGCGGGAACTTGGGATTACGATTTCCCCCATCTGTTAAGCCGTACGAGAACTTAGGATTACAATTCCCCCCATCTATTAGGCGTACGGGAACTTGGGATTACGATTCCCCCCCATCTCTTGCCATACACGCATATTAATCACTTTTAGAAATATCTCATAAGTATTTCGTTTTCTAGTTTACGGTTTAAAACCGAAAAACTTTCTTTCTAGAGCAAAAACTTAAATCATTCGAAATAACTTTCTTATGTATCTCTATGCATGTATTTCATTTACACTTTCTATTTTCTTTACTTTAAGACTAAATACATTCATAATATATATTTACAACTATACATGCATTATAAGGAAAGCGATAATATTCTAAAATTTTGCTCGAATAACATAATAATCATAAACTAAAATGGTATCGCATTAATAAATATTCATATAATAGAATTCATGAAAGTTTTATGAAAATTCACACTCACTACTTGCTTCCAATAACTTATTAACCACTCCTGTTATAGCTCTCGTCCGCTCGTCGGTTCACCTACAATTGGTTTCGATCGAGTTTTCGTTAAAACATGGCTCGCGCAAATACTAAACTTAAATCACACAGGGATTTCAAATCACGACATTTCAAGCGATTATCCTCACACAATAACAACATGGAAACACTAATAAACTATTTCGAAACCAAATCATTATTGCAACATAATCTAATCAAAACTTTACGATTTCGCTAGCTATTCAACTATTCTGAAATCGACAATAACGTCGTTCATTCCCAATCAATATCATCTAAATCACACTCTAATGGACTCAACAAAAATAATATTCGAATCTAACGAATAATGTGAACTTTGCACGATTTCAACAATTTATCGTGAACTATCCTTTTTAACGTTTTGCGCGATTATTTCGTTTCCAATCAAACTTATTGTCAATACAACTTGTAACTTCACTCAAATAATGGAAAACGAAGATTCAAACACTTTGATACACATAAATGAAAATTATGGCAGCATATTATACTTTAATTAAATTTCCGTTTCAACTCTGGAAATAAACGATTTAAGATAATCGTGCGCAACGAAAACTATCCGATTAATTTTAATATATTTCAAACTATCCTAACGTCAACATTTATCATTTTAATGAGCTTAATAACACACAAAGGCAGCTTGATAACCTCAATTACATTTTCTTATTCGACAACGAAAATCACACACTGAATATATTCGCATTCGCGGAGAACTTATTCGAATCACTTGAAAATGATTTTTCGATAATCGAACGACTATTTGATACTTTAAAATACATCATTATGCATCATTCGCCATGTCAATAAACTCAAAATTATAACAGCCCCTAAATCTCCTTATAATAGCCCATAATCAATTTCGCAACGAAACAATCATCGACAATTTTATTCGAAATCACAACCAAACAATATCGAATGAACCTCCGCACTAGTGAGGTTCTAAATCCTAAAACCCAATCATGACATTATCAAAATTCATTCTCAACTCATCCTAAACATTATCCACCAAAACGAAATCTATAAAACTCAACATACCTTTCGAAACTCACTTTGAAACTTCAAAAATTACTCGCAAAGGTACCGTCCTTATACTTCACCTTTAATCTAAACTTCTTTCAATCCAAACGACACAATCAACCTTTAAATTCACTCAAAACATCACAACAAAATCAATGGGACAGCACTTACCTTTACACAAATTGTTTTTCACTTTGAAACAGCCCCCGAGCATCCGCGATGGCAAGATGATGCTAAGAAGACACTCATGACATCAAGAATCCTTTTTCCTCACTTGCATGCACAAGCTGTCAGCTTCCTAACTGCACATACAACTCCATAAGCTGAAATCACTCAAAGATAGCACTCAAAATCCTTACAAAGTTGTTGTTTTTCATGCTCAAAATAGCTTCAAGTAAACTTATCAGCTACTGCACTTGAATCTCCTCTTTCCCTTGCTTGTATGTGCTATTTTTCCCTCAAAATAGCTCTCAAATACCTACTATATTCTTCTTCAGACCGAACTGCAGTTGTCTTCTCTTGGAGCTATCTTTGCATGCACGAGCAGCTTGTCTTCTCGGGTTGGTTTTTAGTCTGCACCACTCCGTCTGTTATGCTTGCTCTTGATCTGAACTGTAGTTGCTTGTCCTTCCTTCCCTTCACGAGCTCACGATTGCGCTCTCTCGTATCTGAAATAGGGACTGAAAAGATGATAAATTTTGGGTTGATGCAGCTGTTGCTTGTCACGCCTAACAGCCCCTCTCTCACCTCACAAGCTCCTCTCTCTCTCAGCTTTGCTCTTTGACCGAGTGGATGATATTTGCTTGAGCTATTCTCTCTCAAAAACTCTCCTTTTCACTCTAACTCTCCCTCACATTTCACTCTCTCGGTCATGAAACAATAACTGACCGAACTTGACTTGCTTGATTCCTTTTTTTTTTTTTTTTCAATTTTGATATATGTATGCTTTGCTTTCTCATGATAAGTGTCACTTATGCACTTTGCATGATTAACACTTGTCTTGCTCCTTCCTTACATGGGCGACATGTGTCCCATATGCATGGATCCCGCTTGCCATTAGTCACATTCATTTCATGCATTCTCCCATTTCAATTCCGAGTTCGAATCCGTTCCCGTCCATCCGGGAATTTGCTTATGACTCAATTACGCCTCCGAAATTATTTCAAATTTTGAATTCATCTCCACGTACTCGAAATTATTTTATTATTTCTTTTCTAAAAATATTCTGAATGATCCGGAATCGAAAAATATTTTTCTGCTTGAAAATGCGATCCATCGAAAAATAATTCATTTTCTGACGAACGAGGTTCCGGGTTTTACATCGTCTAATCAAATGCTTATCAGTAAAGCTTTGATGAATTAAAGAAGAGATTGACTTCAGCTCCTGTACTCATGATTCCTATAGGAAGGGATTGATTTATAGTGTACAGTGATGCCTCTAGGCAAGGCTTAGGATGTGTGTTAATGCAATATGATAAGGTGATTACGTATGCTTCTAAACAATTGAATAGGCATGCACAAAACTATCCAACACACGACCTAGAGCTTGCAACTGTGGTATTTGTCTTGAAGATATAAAGACACTATCTATATGGAGTTCCTTACCGAATCTTTACAAACCACTAAAGCTTACAGTATCTGTTCACTAAAAAAGAACTTAATATGAGACAGAAGAGGTGGATAGAGCTTATTAAAGATTATAATTATACTATTGAATACCACCCCAGAAAGGCTAATGTGGTCATAGATGTTTTAAGTAGGAAGCCAATAGAGTCAATTGCACATATGAAGACTATATATCTTCATCTATTAGTAGAATTGAAATCATTAGGGGTGCACTTGGAAGTAATAGATTCAGTAGCATTGATGACTACTTTCTACGTCCGCCCTATTCTAATAGATAGAATACAAGAATTACAACCTTAAGATTCCTATTTGGTGGAACTGAAGAACAAAATAAGAATTGACCCACGAAAGGACTTCTTACTGAAGGATGATGGGACACTAGTTTTGCGAAATAGATTATGTGTACCGGACATAGATCATTTAAAGAAAGAGATAATAGAAGAGGCACATTCATCAACCTATGCTATGTATCTGGAAAGCACTAAAATATACCATATCCTAAACGAACATTATTGGTGGAAGGGCATGAAAAAAGACATAGCAGAATTTGTCTCCAAATGTTTGACCTGCTAGTAAGTAAAAGCTGAACATCAAAGACCAGTAGGTTTGCTACAACTATTTCCCATCCCTAAATGGAAATGAGGGAAGATCAAAATGGATTTTGTGGTAGGACTTCCACGTAGCCAGAGTGGTCATGATGCTATATGGGTGATTATAAATAGATTGACGAAGTCTGCCCATTTCTTACTAATAAAAAACAATTATCCATTAGAGAAACTGACATATTTATATGTTAATAAGATCGTAAGGTTATATGGTATGCCCATTTCTATAGTGTCAGACAGAGATTCCAGATTTACTTTCTAATTTTGGCCCAACTTATGGAAAGCTCTAAGCAATAGATTGAATTTCAGTACAGCGTTCCACCCACAAACAAACGGTCAATCAGAATGCACCATTTAGACATTAGTAGACATACTTAGAGCTTGTGTACTGAAATTCAAAGGAAGCTGAGATACACACCTACCTCTGATAGAGTTTGCATATAACAACAGCTATCAAGCTAGCATTGGCATGATACCTTATGAAGCTTTTTATGGAAGGGAATGGAAGACGCTGGTATATTGGGATAAGGTACATGATAGAAAGCTAATAGGTTTCAAGTTTATCTAGATTACCTCAGAAAAGGTTTAGATTATTAGGGACAGGCTGAAAGTAGCTAATGACAGATAGAAGAGTTATGTGGACAACAAAGGAGGAACCTAGAATCTCAAGTGGGTGATCGGGTGTTCATTCGAGTGTCGCTATGGAAAGGGGTAATAAGATTCGATAAGCATGGAAAACTAAGCCCACGATATATTAGGCTATATCAAAAAGACCATTTTCACATTCTTTCCAAATTCTACCAAAATAAGGATCACCTTTATATAGCTCTTTTAAAATTTCAAACCCTATAACTTCCACTTGCATTATGGATAACAAGGAATGTTTTTTACTTAAAGCATTAGCTACCACATTCTGCACTCCTGATTTGTGCTTGAGGGTAAAGTTGTAAGCTTGAAGAAACTCTACCCAAACTGCTTGGTTGTTTGCAAAGAACTCCTTGTCATGAGTATTTTCTATTAGAATTATTCAACTTCTCACCTCTTAACTTAGGACGGCGCCAATACCAGGATTAGAAGCATCACACTCAACTTCAAACACTTTTGAAAATTTTGAAGTGAAAGAATTAAAGCTTCAATTACCTTCTTTTTAATAAGCTCAAAACTCTTACTAGCTTCATCCGTTCCATTTGAACCTAATACCTTTCAAGCATTTAGTGATTAGAGCAACAATAGAGCTAAACTCCTTGATAAAATGTTGATAAAATGATGCAAATCCATGGAGGCTTTAAATGTTATGGAGTGACTTTGGTTCTGGCGAACTTAGAATTGTTTCCACCTTCAATGAATCCATCTCAATTCCATCTTTAAAGACAACATAGCCTAAGAAAATTAGGCTATTAGTAAAGAAATTGCATTTCTTTACGCTGGCATAATGCTTTTGCTCTCTTAATATGCCAAAAGTCACCGAAGAAGATTCAAGTATTCTTTTTCATCTTTGCTATGCAGAAGAATGTCATTAAAATAAACAACTACAAATTGCCCAATACAAGTTTTAAGAATATGATTCATGAAATGCATAAATGTACTAGGCATTAGAAAGGTCATGGCATAATCATCCACTCATAAAGACCATCACTTGTTTTGAAGGCTATCATCCATTCATCCGCTCTTCTTATTCTAATATAATGGTAACCACTTCGTAGATCGCTCTTTAAAAAGTTGGTAGCCTCATATAGTTGATCAAGTAGATCATCTAGTCATAGAATAAGAAAACGATAATCAATTTTGATCTTGTTCACTACTCTACTATCAACACATATACGAACCATCTTTCTTTGGAACCAAAAGGGCTAGAACAACATATGGACTCATGCTTTCCCTTACCATCTCTTTATTCAAAAGCTTATCAACTTGCCTTTGCAATTTTTCATGCTCTTTAGGACTTATTCTATAAGCTAATTTATTTGGTAATATTGTATCCGAAAGAAAATCAATATAATGTTGAATGTCTCTCAAAGGAGGCAAGTTTGATGGTATCTCATTCTGAACCACATCATAAAATTCCTCAAGAGTAGACTTCATAATAATTGGCGGTTTAGTTTCAGCTTCATTCTCTTTAACCACAACAAGCATGTACATTTCACTATTCAACTTTAACTTGTTGACACACTCAGATTGAGTAAGCAGACTACTTACCTCTCCTTTAGAAGGTTTGTTAACATTTTCTAGTTTAATAGGACCCAAAACAATTTGACAACCATGTTTCACAAAAGTATAAGTGTACTTATACCCATCATACATAATATACCTATCATAATGCCAAGGTCTACCAAGAAGTAAATGAAAATCATCTATAAGAGCTCTATCACACCATACTTCATCTTTATAATTTTTGCCAATAGAAAAAGGTTTACCTTAACCTCATTATCTCTCTAAAGTCACGAAAGCTTGTAAGGATAAGGATGTTGTACTGTTTTTAGACTTTTCCACCAAGATTGTAGAAACCACATTCTCAATGCTCTCACTATCAATAATCGCCACATACACCCTTCCATAAGAAGTGCAATTATTGTACAAAACATTCTTTCTTAGCCAATCTTCTTATTCTTCTTCATGAACAACACTCAAGTATCTTTGAATTATAAGTAACATTCCCTGATTAGCACAAGTCACTTCTTTATCTTCCTTTTGATTCTCATAATCATTAGCCCTTGAATCTTCCTCCCTTTCCTTACACTCTCATCTTCAACCAATGAGACAATCTTGAGATTTGAGCATTCCAAAGCAATATAACCAAACATTTGACACTTGAAACATCTACAAGAGCTATTGCTAGAGGAACTAAGCTGTGACTTATTAGCCACTACACCATCTCTCTTTTGATGTTGACTTTGAATTAGTTTTGGTTGCTACACTAAATTTTGAACTTGTATTTTTTGCCTTTTTAAAAGAGTCATCTTGTGAACCATACTTAGAACCTTTACCATGAAACTCTTTTTGTTGTTTCTCTATTTTAAGAGTAAGTTTACATACATCATTGAAGGTCCAATATGGTTGTAGCTACACCATATTAGAAATCACATAATTCAAACCACTAAGATAATGTGTAATAGTTTACTCCTATGGTTCCATTAGATCTCCCTTCACCAATTGAAAAATCCTTTTGTCGAAGGTTATGAATTTTTAAGAAAACATCTTGTTGATAATTGTCTGGTAGATACTTTCTTTTCACCTTTTTTTTCATCTTTTCCCAACTCACAATCTTACTTTTCTCTTCTCTATCTCTTTGTTTCTTGAGATTTTCCCACCAAAATGATGAATGCTTTCTAAGTTTAATAGTTACAAGTTTCACCTTTTTATGATCTGAAACATCTTGATAGTCAAAGACATGATCAACTGTATTTAACCACTCTATGAATTCATCTAGTTGCATCTTCCATTCAAACTCTGAAATTTTCACCTTTACATGATGTGTGTATGTTAGAGTTTGGCCAAGAGGGTTTGTATTGATAATTTTGTAGCTTTTTGATGTTTGATGAATTTATATTAAAATTTAAGTGAATTTGAGTTGATTTGTGTGAAGAAAATGAAAAAGAATTGATTGGAAAGCTTGGGGATAAATTTGGTTAGTATAGGAGTTTTTATATGTTAAATTGTTTTGGCAATGAAACTGATGATTATTGAAGTAATTGGACATGATGCTTGAGTTGGAACGAATTGGATAACTTGAGTATGTTATGTACTAGTGTGTGTGACTAACTTGGAAAAGTTTATGTAATTGGATGGATTTTAATGTTTAAAGGAGTTTATGTGTGATACTATATTAGTTTGAAGTGATTTTTGGATTGAAAATATAAGTAAATAATTAAATGAGTAATTATATTAGCGTATGAATCAATTAGGTTATCATTGTGTTTGTATTTTTAATGTTCGAATGACTTGTTTGATGTTTCGGAATGAATTTAGGGCGATTGAAATTAAAAGAATGAATAAATTTAGAGTGATTGGAATTAAAAGAATGAATGAATTTAGAGTGGTTGGCATTAAAAGAATGAAAGAAAATTTAAAATAGAAAGTTTGGATATAAAGTTGGGTTGAGATTTAGAATTGGTGTAAATGTGTTGTTTTGACCCTTTTGAAGTATTTTAGTGATGTTTAGGATGTATTTGAGTAAGTTGATGGAAAAAGAATTAAAGAAATGGATGAATTTTGTAGCCTTAAACCTACTTGTGGATCTAGCTCGAGGGAACTACGAGAAGGAGTAAGAGAAGTTATAAGCTCAAATTAAAGGTGTAGAGGAGTCGTACAATCTTGCCCAAAAAAGTTGGTGTACGCTTCCTTTGAAAATCTCATTTTATTACTAAAAGTTAGTACTTATAAGTTTTTGAAATATTATGAATTTAATTAAATTAATATAGGAATTATATTTGATTGTTGATTTTATATAAATTGAATATGTTTTAAATGATGTTTGAGTGGAATTTAAGTTGAAAACAAAATTTTAAAAGAAAAATGGTGTTTGACCGAAAATGTGCTTGAAAAGAAAAGAATGGATTTTGTTAAATTTTGATGCTGAAATTAGAGGTAAGATGGTCATTTGAAATGACCAAGATTTACGTTTTAAAAGATTTCACAAAATTGATACAAATATGTGATTAAATATTTACATGATTTAAAATTATGTTTAATTTTAAAATCCGTGAAATTATTCCGTATGATTTTATTGAATTTCGAACGAAAACGGAAAAAGAAATGGAAAGAAATGGATAAGTTCAGTACTTTGACCGAGTGTATATCGGAAAAAGGGCACGAACATTATGGAAAAGATTTGATGAGTTAATTGAATGAAAAATGTAGTTTTGCGATGTCCATATTGATAATTTGAAATTATGGGAAAAAGTGTGACTAAAACTGTATTTATTGCTTTTCGAATGAAATTTTTACTAAAGATAAAAGTTGTAAAAAATATGAAGTTTTTGGTAAATAATAAAAATTTAGAAGAGCTCGAGTAAACTTGAACATTGGTAGGTGGGGATTGGTAATTGGCATGTCAATAGGGTGATATTAGAAGTACTACATCGTTATACCTATACATAGTGTTCAACAGATGGATTATGAGAGGCACTAGGCATTCGATCCTGAAGTCGAAACTAATGCTGATATGCTACCCGGTGGGTAGGCACCGAATGACCGATGCCGGGAACGCCATTTATTTTGATGGGTAGTCACCGAGTGGTCGATACCAGAAGACCCGAATCCGATCTATGGTATCGTGTCAGAATCTATAAAGGGCGCTAAAAAATAATAAAGAAAACCGTGTGAAAATGAATGAAAATGAAAATTTTTGAGTATTTTTTTGTTTTTTTATGGATCAATTTGAAATTTAAATTCTTTGTAATTTATTAGTAAAAGTTTGAAAATTCGTGAAATCCTAATTTACAACTTGAGTTTTGAGAAATGTTATTATATGGTGAAAATCGTGTGGCTATAAATAGAAATAAATTATTTTATGTATTTCATATGTGTAATTATTAGTAAATTGAATTACTTAGTGAATGTTTTGATAAAAATTTAAAAATTGTCGTTAAAAGTGATTTTTAATTTTCATTAGTTATTTACTTGTTATATTGTTATATTCTGAAATTTGAAAAATATCGAAAGTGTAAATTTATATTATTATGAAATAAAGTTTTGTGATATTTAAATTAAGTGTACACTCATTAAGTAACAATACTTAGCACGTTGGAATTTTCATGTGCAGGTTAAGGTTTGGGCACCGTAGATAGAGTTAGATGAGAAGATAGCTTTCGCGCTTCCTGTAAGTCACAATCCTTTTGTATCTGATAATTATTCTTTTATGGTGTATTTACTTCACTTGAAAGAATCGGAATAGGAATCGGGATGATCTGGAATCGGAATGAGGTATCGAAATCAGAATAAGTTATTTACTTTAACTATAGAAATCATAATTGGAATCAACAGTATTACCATTGAACTGTTTACTTTACTTTGGAATTAGAATGAATTAATTGAAGTTACAAAAATACCCTTAATTAAAATTATGGATTAATTATAATGATGTACAGTTTTTTTTATTATAATATACTACTTTTTTTTTTTAATATTGAATAAAAAACTACATATTATAATAAAAAAATTGCATATTATTTTAATAGTTTACTAACTTGGTGTGCAATTTTTTATTATAAAATGTTTTTTTTAATATCAAATAAAAAATTACATATTATAATAAAAAAAATTACATATTATTTTATTAGTTTATTATGATAGTTAAGAAATTGGTGATGAAAAATCAATGGTGTACAATTTTTTATTATAATATACGTTTTTTTTAACATCAAATAAAATAGATTTTTCTTTATTTTTTAAAGAAGGGTATAAGAAACTTTTTATTTTAACAAAAGCAATGAGAATGAGATTCCTAAGTGGGTTGAAGGTAATGAGATTTTCATTCCATAACCCCAAATTGATGTGAAGCCCACACATTCATTCTCATTACGAAACGAATTTTAAGCAAGTAAACACCATCAATTAATTTCATTGCCCATTCCCATTTCTCAATCCATGAAGTAAACACACTATTAATAATGTGTATGGTATTAATTCATATAATGATGTATGTGCATGTATGCTAAGTCGTGAGAAATTATAAATGATAATGTATATCCATTGTAAAAAAAGCTTTTGGTTTGTAAAGTGATTTGTAAATGAATGGGTTATTATCTTTTAATTAATGTTTTATTTTGATTAAACTGATTTTTATTAAATGTATATTTATAAATATTTGTATGGTGAAGTGATTTTAAAATCGGACGGATGGTCTGAAACGAAAGCTGAGAAAGTGAGTGTATTTTAGATGTATTATCGTTTTTCTTGTAGATTTTTAAATTTTGGATTTTTCGATAAACAAATGAAACTCTGTTGGATTTTCATTAAATTAAAATTAACATTTTAACGAAATTTTTAACAACGAAAATTGAATGAAGAGAATAAATGTTTTAAATAAATTTTAATAAATGAATAAATCGATTCAGGTAACATCCATCGATTCGGTTTCTATTTTAATGGAAACCGGGTGGAGAGTATTACATAAATATCTAAGAAACTCAAGAAAAACTCTTCAATTCCCATAATCTATTGGCTATTGACCACCATAACTTAATCTGTCATAACTTCCTCTGGAAACTTCGTTTGACATGCTTCAATATGCCAAAACAAAGTTAAGACTATGATATTTCAATATAGCTCTAGCAAGTCTCGTAACTCATTTAAAATTAAAAGATATGAAGTCACAAATATACCTCTCATGTAGGATCTGCTGCTTAATAAATTATAGTGAGAATTTGGAACCTCTTTACTCCTTGATTCGAATTCATGTAATGAAACACTCCCGTATCAGATGACTTATATACACATTCTTCTTACTATAGTGCAAGTATTTAGAACATGTGTTCAAACCAAATACAAGGCAAACATATTTACCTATTCACACAACACCTTACCAAGGTTTCATATGCTAAAAAATCATTTATGGTCTATATTAAAATGAATTTTAAATTAAAGGTAGAATTAGCATATCCATTGTACACTTCTACTCCATTTTGCTATAATTCATTTATATCTTCTACAAGACCAAGTACACATCAATATCATTCCATTGATGTCTTTTCCATGGAATTAATATGTTAGGATCAAATTTTCTTTGGACACGTATTTTCAAAGAGGAAGATTGTATGTTACTAATACCATAGACCAACATGTTGAATTAAGGTCTTTAAAAGACTTGAATACAACTACAACCAAATGAAGCCTTAAGTTATGTAGTTTTGATGTAAACCACGGACGTGTGATCTATAGTCTCCTATGTAGGTTAATCAATAGCCATTTTGACTTGTATAGGTAGAATTTCATGTCAAGTCTTTATTTCAAGTGATTTAAAATTTTTCTTAAATCATGATATTATTGGAAAAGTATCAAAGTACTTCAGTAAACACTCCTTGATAGAAATCTTTAGTATAGTTGTTTACTTTACATTAAGATTCACTATAGTGTGGACATTCCTTAACATACTTAAAATCTTTTCTAAACAAACAACTATTGCTAATGCATGCATGTATTTTTTTATATCCTAAAATGAAGATTTTATGGCGAGTACAATGACTTAAGAAGAACTTTATCTTGTAGCAACATATCGAGAAGTTCATCAAAATCCTTATCAGAGTAACCATATATAGCTTTATTTTTATACAAAACTATAACAACAAACAATTAGGTGTATTTTGTCCTACTAATATACAAAGTTTCGGCATCTTCCACATTCTTATCAGGATTGTCATCTCTTATTTCAACCTCTTGATCAGTAGAATTCTATATGTGTTTGTACCCCTAATTCCTATTCTTTTAGCTTGGTTCTCAAGTGAAATTGTTAGATTTGAGGTGTTTTGCATAGTGTTTCAAGTTTTTATTTACTATTAGATGGTTAAGTTTTAAAAGGGGCATTTTGGGCTAAATTTGATTGAGGAATGTGTTTTGCGAAGAGCAATCCATTACCAAGTTGTTTGTGACATTTGCCTCACGAATAAGCTTGCAAATGTCTCCATTTTAACCTACTATTAGGGTTTGCTACAATTTCAAAGAAGACTGACATAGCGGATCATCCCATCTCTATTTTAATTTAAAATATTTGGAGGGTAACTTGATCTATTTGCAGCATAGGGTGTCTTCATTATGAAAACCTAATTTTTGAAGAGTTTTAGCAACCACCATCTAGAGATGAACACACATGACTCTTCATTCATTTCTTCATCCATTTTCTTCATTAAACTCATATGAATTGGTTAATTCTCAAGTGAAGAAGAAAAGAAATCAAGGAGTTCTTAACCAAGAAAAACCCAAGGGAATCATTGGAAGACCATTCAATGCAATAAATTTCTAGTTAGGGAACCAATGTTCTTTGTACTTTGATTATCATTTGCTACAATTCAATTAATAATTTCATTAATTATTTTTAATGTTTCACATTGTTTTGGTTTTGGATTTGAAGGACAAATTCTTTTCTTAATCTTGACAATTAATGGTTAAATGTTGGATAGAATTTAAGAGGTCACCTTGTACAATCTAGTAGACCTAGATGAATGATAACTTGATTAAGCAGGCACATTAAGACCAATAGGTGTAGTGATTATGCATTGATTATTGATCGGCCTCAATCCTTATACTCTATTCCTGTGTACTTGGCAGTCTATCGGTAATCTCACGGTAGCCCTCCAGGCGATATCTAATCCGGTTGAAAGGTTCTCGTAAAGTTAAGTCGATTGTTTTTACTAAAATATCTTTTTATAACTTTTTAGAAATCTCTTTTCAAAATGGCATTGGGTGGAAAATTTTCCTTTTAAACATATATTTCCAAAACAAAGTTATATAAAAAATTTGGTAGTATAACGGCTATTTTTCTAAAAATTCTACTCTGCAAAAATTTGTAGAGAACTTGTACACTTCTATAACCATTAAATTTTCAATTTCCAGGTCTTAGACTGTAAAACCCAAAACCGCGTTCGTCGGAGAGCAAAATATTTTTCCGATGGATCGCGTCCGATCGGAAAAATATAATTAGCGAGTTCGGAAATATTTGGAATAATTATTTTCGATTTAGAGAAATAAATTCGAGTTCGCGAAGACGGATTCGGAATTTATTTTTTCTTTTATTCCAAAGGCGAAAGCGATTAAAAAGCGGATTCCAGGACGGACAGACGAAAACGAAAATCCGAGCTTGGAATTAAAAAGTAAGAATGCATGAAATCAACTTAAGTTATTACATGTTGTGACACATGTCACACATGCAAGAGAGGAGCAAGTATATATTAATATATGAAGTTGGAATTGAAAAAGATGGAAGCAAAATCATCAAGCTCGGTCACCTATGCATTCAAAGACAAAACCAAAACCAAAACTATCATTCGGTCAACAACTTATTATAGCAAAAACCGAATCCAAAGGAAGAGTAAGAGAAAAGGGAAACTCGGTCATCACTTATGCACTCAAGACCAACCAAAACTAAGCAAAACAATCTGTCAACTTCTTCTTCTTCATTCCAAAAGACAAAACCCAAAACTGAAATGTGAGAAGTGCTGCTCGTGTAAGTGAGAACCAAGAGTGAGCGTGAGAATTTGGAAGAGCAAGAGAGGTCGAGTGGCTGTCTTCATACCAAGAAGACCAGATCAAGCAAGAAGAGAAGCTCTCGGGTGCAGCAACGAGAGAAGCCAAACCAGAGAGTTTACCAAGCAACCCGAGCTGCTGTCTTTAGACCGGATGATGCAAGGTGGAAGAGAGTAAAAGAAGCAAGCAATACATATCCATCAAGCTCGGTCAGCACTTCATTAAAACAAGCAGTGACCTCATTTTCATTTGAAAACAGAAATCAAAAACTAGAGAGAGCTGAAGGAGAACAAGAGAAGGACGCGAGCTCGTGGAAGAAGTTTTTAGGCTGAGTTGATGCAAGAGCTGATCGAGAGCAGATCTTGAGCAATGGAGGACATGCAAGGGCTGATCTAAAGTGAGGACGTGCATGCAAGCAAAGAGAGCTGTCGAGCTGTCAGATGGTGAAGAGCTTGCTGCCGTGCTGCTGCCAGTGTCGCCGGTGGAGGGAGCTACTGGCGTGAGGTGGTAGTGCTGCCTTTGTTGTTGCTGTCGCTGCCTTGTGCTGGCGTGAGGTGTCGAAGTCAGCTGCTGTCAACGCCAAGTGCTTTCTTGCTGTCTGATGCTGCACGAGCTGAACAGCTGCTGTCACCTTGCTGCCGTGAGCTGTCCAAGCTATGCTCACGTTGCTGCCGTATCGTCATCGCAAGCTGTTGTCCAAGCTGCTGCCGAACGGTGGTCAGGCCAAGAATCCATTTCAAAGCTGAAACGAAACATCATCTAACGGGACAGCTTGCTGCCGAGAACGTGCGAGAGTTTTGTCGCCGTTCGGAAGCCATTTCGAAGCGAAACTATTAAGTAAGTGCTGCCCCATTTTCTTGTTGAGTTGTTTTGGAAATTAGTAAGCAACCATGAGAATAAAGTTGAGATAAATTGATGATATTATGTTGAGACTAGGATTGGGAACCTTGTTAGTGCGGAGGTTCTCTCGTTGTTGTTGCGATTGTGTTTTTATCATTGATCGTGTTCGTTGTGTTTGATGTTATGGGCTGTTATGAGATGTGTAGGGGCTGTTGAGTTATATTTTTAGTTTCGCATTCTTTGTTGTGGAAATTAGTCAGTATTAAAGTGTGTTAAAGTATCGGATAATCGTTCGGACATTTAGAAATTGGTTCCGAGCGTTTCGGTTGAATTTTTCCACGAATGCGAGCGTTGTTAGTTTATGATTTTCGTTGTCGAATATAAAAGGATTGTGAATGTTATCTCGCTACCCCGAGATTGTTATTAAGCCCTTAAAGTGTTTCAGTTGAAGTGAGGATAGTTCGAGTTTTAAATAAGTTAATTGGATAGGTTTTAAATAGCGCGAAACGCGTAAAATCGATAAATCGCGATGATTAGTGAAATCGCGTAAGCTTTAAGTTCGTTGTTTAATTTCGAATCTTTTGTTTAGTGAATTCATTAGAATCTGATTTTGATGATGTTACATTAGATTCGAATGGCATAGTTGTCGGTTTTATGACCGTAGAGTTTTGAATATTTTAAGTTGCGATATTGAATCGGTTCGAAATAGTTTTCGCGTGCGAATATGAGTTTTTCGTTTTGTTATCGTGCGAGGATAGTCACTTGAATTATTGTGTTTATAAATCCTCGTATGGCTTAAAGTTTAGTTACGCGCGAGTTATGTTTTAACGACATCTCGATCGAAATCAAATGTAGGTGAATCGGGAATCGAACGAGAGCCGTAACAGGAAGCGGTGATAAGTATTTTGGAAGCAAGTTGTGAGTGTGGATTTTTAAAAGTTTTCATACATTCTGTTATTGAATGCAATCAGTTTTAGCAAGTAAAAGATTTTGAGATTCTAGTAAAAGTTTATAGTTTTCAGTTTATCATCTATAAATGCATGTATAGCTTTAAAGATTATGCTATGAATATGTTTATATTCTTCAGTAAAGTAATTGAGCAAGTTGAAATTATATACATGCATAGAGATAGTATTTGTGAAAGTTATTTTGCGATATTATAGCATATTGCCGAGATTTCATTTTATATATGCCTATGGTTTACCCTAGCTCCTAAGATTACACCCGGCCGAAAGTATTCCATACGTGTACGGTAGTTGGGAGGAGTTACTAACTTTGGGGGGATCGAGTCTGTCAGTCACCCTCTGCACGTATGGGATAGTGTAGATCTGCCTGATGTTGGAGGGATTCGCGATCCCAGAGTTGTATCCACATCTGCGACTACACATGGTGAGAGTTCCCCTATCCTAGTGGCGTGTCTTCGCACCGTCACGAAGGACGAGTTTTCCCTGGGTTGCCAGATAGGCTAGTAAGAAAATAAGAAAAGTTTTAAGAAAAGTTTGATAAATAACTTTCGCAGCTTTTAAACGAGTTTACAGTTTTCAGGAAAAGAAAGTAAGTAAGTAATAGTTTTCCAATCTATTTTTGGGAGGAATAGTATTTTAAGCAAAAGTATAGTTTATGATAAACTTACCCACTCACTGAGTTATTCTCACCACTGTTTTGCTGTTTTCTTTAAAATCCTCCCTCAGGTGCAGGTGTGAGTAGCGCGGCAGAGGTATCTCCTTCGGACATGCAGGCCAGCTAGACACGCGCGACCAGACTGCACTATTTTCTAGCATAGCATCATGTATTGTATTTAATATCATTTTCCAGATTCTCTAGTTTGGTAAATATTATTTTGAGTTAATGATTTTATGTAAATATCATGCATGTCGTTTTTAAGATTTATTCAAGTTACTTCCGCTTAATTACATGATTATGAGTTTGAAAATGGCCGGAGGCCTATTGATTATAGAAATTGTTTGTGAATACAATTATACAGGTTTTATGAGATATTTTACAGGGTGGAATTTTAGAAAAACAGCCGTTGTGCTGCCGGTTTTCTGTGAAAATCCTATTTTCATAAAGTTATTTTTAACGAACAAAATTCCCACCCTTTTTCAGAATAAAAAGGATTTCAAGTATTTTAGAAAAGAAAAGAGGCTTAGCTTCACGGGAACTTTCCAGTCAGAGCAGATCTCGACTGGGGAGCCACCGTGGGGTTGCCGGGCAGGTCGCCTAGCTAGTAGTTAGAAAGGGGCCTGTCATAGACTCTCTTTTTCTTTATCCACAAGCAATCATAAACATGTTTTCAGTTTGAAAGACAATATAAAATTCATTTACATGTCATGCATAATTATATTACATATTTTCCAAAAATTTCATATAATTACAAACAAAAGTTGTTTTACAAGTTTTCAAAAGTATATATAACAAACATGCACAAACACAATTGCACTCGACTACATCTGTCTACTCTTAGGTCGGAGTTTCTGTAACTGACGCACTTGTACCTATACCTGCTCTTGGGGAGGTTTTATTTATAAAACATAATAATAATGGGTGAGCTAAACAAGCTCACTGAGTGTCATATTTTGCTATTCCAACTCTAATATCAAAATTAAACTTCCCTGAAGTGTAACAATGTTTCATAAATGCAATAATGCTGAAAATCACATCTAATCTAATTGCATGAATAAACATTTATAATAATTATAAATCATGTATCGTAAAATTGTATCTTAGTAATATATTGAAAAACGAGTTTTTTTATTTTGAAAAACTATTTTAAAACGTTTCTCAAATCTGAATTATATAAATAGCATTTCGCATGATTAAAATTTTCTATTGTAAAATATAAATAGTTGTGGCAATAAAACTTTCAGAAAACCTCTAAGTGAAACAAGCCGACCATTATTAGTTTGTACAACATAGTACCCTAGGTATTGAGCAGAATTTATCCTTGCTCAGGCCTCTATGGAATTTGCCTTCACTACGACCACTTGTCCGGTTCTATGTAGTGGAATTTTCATTTACTCACGCAGGATAGAGGCTAACTATTATATACCTCTATAAATGCATGGGCTACACACTATACTGAACTAACTGATACAGTCCTTTCCTTTATTAGTGACAGACACCCCTGACACTATCATGCACGTATTAGGGTACTTTGATCGAAAATATCTAAGATACATGTAGGTTGTACCATAGACTTACAAAACATGCTTTTTTTTTTTTTATCATACCATCTATTTCTCATATAAAATTTCCAAATCCATGTAAGAAGTTTTTATATTTAAATCATTTACTATAAAAATCAACTTTTAATCTTGCACAACATGAATTTAAATATAACATAAAATTTTATGGTGAATAGAAAATGAACAATTCAAGATATTTTTAAAAGACACTCACCTTCTAGTAACTCACGATAAAATACAATTTATGGTTATCTCGTTTTCACTTTATCTACACATGGTTACTTTATATTTTTAGGCAATGTTACAACCAAATTTATTTACACATACACTTCCATTGTCATGCATTAATACATCTAATGCCTAATTACATGAGAATTTCGAAACACCATTTTCGTGTCGTAACAACACCAATCATTCACATATAATTTCCATTCGAAATTCTTAATATCCGAGCATGTAAAACACCACAAAATAGGTCTAAATTTCACAGTAATGTATGAAACACAATTTTGAACCATTTAACCCTATGTTGGCCGAACCTTCCCTAAAATTTTATACCATTAATCTCATTTAATTTTCTCATCTTAATTATACTCAAACACATGCAAAATGATGCTAAATCAATCCAATTTCATAAAAATCACACTTGAGCAATATAACCTAGTTTTAACTGTGAGATGCGTCATTTAACATCCAAATAATTTCTTTTCAATTTCATGCTATTTTCATCACCAACATAGTCCATAAAATCATCTAAGACAACCAAAAACAATTGTCTATGACTTAGAGTTATCTATGGCTGGATATATAGCATTTCAATACACCACATTTTTGCTTCTCATTTCAACATCCTAACTTGATATTTTAGCATATCTACTTGCATAAAATCACTTCAAATAAATTAAACACAACTTGTCATACACTCCCATTCTTGGCTGTGAACTACACTTAAACACAACACCAAAATTTCATCAAATTTCCGCTTGAAATCACATCAAATCTCATGGTAAGGAAACTAGTATCTTAAATCACATCAACTTAAATTTAAATCTAAAAGTCATCTTTACTAGTAAGCTTACAAATTTCTCTAGGATCACTAGTTTTACTTTCCCACAAGTTTAAGGTCTTAAAACCTTAGATCCGTATATAAAAATCATAAATAATTCATTACATAGCATTAATATAAATATTTACATATGCAAGTTATGGAAACTTGGATCTTACCACTTGAAATCAATCTGATATTGATAAATTTCACTCCTAGGCTTGTATACACCCTTGGTATGGTCTTAAAACACTCAAAAATGGTCTCAAAATGATCATACATAGCTACTATCTTTGGTTTTCCTCTCTTGGCCGAGACCTCTTTTCCTCTCAAATGAATTGCCTTATGTTTCTCCAATTGGGTTCAACTTTATATAGTCATTAGTTGTCCTAACAATTGCCTCCAAACTAAGCTTATATTTACAAGTTTGTTATTAGTTAAGTTTGGAGGCTTTTGATTGGTTGAAACCTAAAAACCAATTCAATCCTAACTAGTTCCATTCCATTTCAACCAAATGTTAACTAGTTAGTTAGTTTGTCTCCAAAATTACCCATATACTATCTTTATCTCTACATTCACATGCACTCTCTCACATTTTAAATTTCCCAAAATGTCCTTATACATATCTTAAACTAATTTATTTAATCATATCTCTTTTTGGTAATTCCCTTGACACCGATTTTATGTTAAACCCTAATCGATCATTATACCTTTTCTCGCATTCGAATTTATCTCCGATCTATCCGAAAATTCGACTAGAATTTAATTGCATATTTGGGCACTTTAAATTAATTTATTATTTCATAAATAAGGGTATATTTTGTACAGTACATATACAGTACTAGAATCAGAATGATATATTACACATATGGTGACTGAATCGATAGGACACTACATTAAGAGTTGGGGCTAATTAATTCAATTAATGAGTTTTGATTAAATCAAAGTACAATAGAGAATTAGTGGCTCAACATTTCACTCAACATTTCATTCCATTTGTTTTCTCTCTCAGAATTTGGCATAATTTTCTTAATAAGTTTCTCTATTAAGTCAAACTTTGTTTTATTTTTGAAACTCAACTTATTCACATTAGAATTTAGTATAGTCAATCTTTTCACAAAAAAACTCTCTGAGGGATAATCCCACAATTGTTATACTAGAGCTTTGTATGGTTATTATTGCATGATAGAGAAATTGACTATCACCTCCGGTTCAACGTGACCATAATCTTCAAAAACAACATCCTTATATAGTTTGAATGTATTTGAAATCATCTCATTTGTAATAAAAAATCTCGGGTTTTCTCTATAAAAATCCTAATAGCGTAGGTTGGATTCATTCCATTAATGACTAAATGTTCTTATACTATCTTTATCGAATGAGAACTTCAGTTTTGGCATTTTCCGTGAGGGCACAATATCATATCAAAAATTGTGCTACTTTTTGCAGTCTTAACAAAGTTTTGACATCATCTCTATATTCTTTCTCAATTCTAAAAATGAAAAAGTGAAAAAAAAAATAATAATTAAGATCTAAAGCCTGCATTTGCCAAATGATTTTATTCTGAGTTTAGTATGTTAACCTTGAATATTTTAGCCAATGCTTATCCATATATATTCAACCAAATTTCTTTATGTTAAGTTATTAAGTGACTAATGAAAATAAAGAGAGAATACGAAATAAGGGCAAACAATTTTTATGCGGAACTTTAAAATGAGGGGTCACTCTGACCAAGACTAAAGAATCCATTTGTTGATAAATATATACATCCTCAAGCTTGATGAACCAATTTTCATTCCTGTTAATTTATTTAAATTACTCTTATGCAATTTCCTAGTCTCACAAGACTTACTAGGCGACTAAGCACATATCCTCGAGCTATTATCGAGCTTAACCCACCTATTGGACATAAATTTTTCAACCTGATAGAGTTTGGGTTAGATAGAGATGCAAAAATTGCACCCGCATCCGAATCCATAAAGCCGTAAAATATGATTATAATATTATCTTTATTTTTAAAAGATAAAACTATTATCAAATTTGAGATTTATCTAATTGTAAGAAATTATTCTAGTATTATAAATTATCTAAGTTCTTATATTAATTAATTAGGGATTACTATCTAATTGTTTTTTATTTAACCATAGAGCAGATGTTAAACCATTTTTGTTTTATTCTAAGGATTTGGTTTGAAATTTTTGTCCCTTATACATTTGGTTTGGTATTTATTTTCACAAACTTTCTTGGTTCATAGAGCCTTTTTTTCAAAAAAAAAAATTGTTATGTTCGCATAAACATATGTACGGCTTACTTCATAATCAGTTGCTGGTATTCATTGAAATAATCGGTTATGAAATATTGGGGCTAACAAATTTGGGATACATGTCCAAGGAGCCAAATTACTAAACGAGAGGGCGAATCCCACTTGTGATATGTGACAAAATTGTTCCAAATTACAAAGAGACTATAAAAAATTCAGTTGTTAGTTTACCACAAATCAATAGATTGAAAGTAAGTTTAAGCAAACATGGAAGTCAATTTAATATGCACTAATGAGATTACAAAAATACCAAAGCTTGAAAGTAAATTTAACACTTTCAAAAAAAAGAAAAAGTAAATTTAATATATATAAATATCAATTTAATAGACATCGAAATTGAGATTATAAAATATCTAGAGATTAAACATAAATTTAATTAAATATCGTAGTCAACTTAATATGGATTTATCATTAAAATTGTAAAAAATCAGGAGATCCATTATTGCTTTCTTTGATACTGGTGCTATTAAATCCATCATTAATCCAGATATTTTACCTTTATCTTACTGGCAGCCTCACAAAGAAACATTCCATGCAGCCAATGATGAAAGTTTTACAGTCACTCTCATTAGTAAGCCTTTTACTTTGAAGTTTTTCCTGACTGTATTACAACTCAAAGAGTTTTTGGTTCTCATTTATCAGGAAGAGATTTAATTTTTGGATTTCACCTATATTCCAAATTCTCAAGTCTCAGAATTCTCCTTAAATGTCTCAAATATAAAGCTCATTTCAAACCATGGACCTCTTTTCTCAGTCTCTTTTCCCTACAACTAGTTGTTGATTTCACTTCCATTCATCATCAAATCATTCATGATTTCTGTTCAAAAAGTCATCTTGATTTTCTCCAAAAATATTCTCATAGTTTATGGCAAAATCCAGATTTTTTTATCAAACTCCCTTTTCACTTGAATGAAGACATTAATCCCATAAAAGCTAGTCATTCAGGTATGAATCTTGATAATCTCCAACTAGCACGAACAGAGTATTCTCAGCTTCAACAATAGAATCTTATTAAACCAACCACTTCTTGTGAAGCCTTTTATGTCAATAAAAGAACAGAACAAGTTTGTAGAAAGCTTTGACTTGTTATCAATTACAAACCATTTAACCAGTTTCTTTAAGATGATAAGTTTTCTTTACTCATGCAACAAATTTTGTTTGCACATCTTTCAAATGTTCATGTCTTTCTAAATTTGATTTGAAAGCCGGTTTTTGGCAATCAGACATTCATCTAAATGACAGACATAAAACTGTATTTTGTCTTCCAAAAAATCTTTTCCAATGGACTGTCTTACCTTTTGGTCTTAAAATAGTCCCTTCGTTGTTTCAAAAGACCATGACCAATAGTTATGCTCTCATACTTAACAGTGCTCTCATCTATATTGATGACATTTTGTTATTCTCTAAAGATGAACACGACCATTTCCAACTTCTTCAACAATTTGCCCAAATTACAAAAGAACATGGTATCATGCTTTCAGAAAAGAAAATGCAAATTGCCCGGCAACACATTACCTTCCTTGGCATGACCATATCACATGGCAAATATCAACCTTAACCTCACATTGGACAAGAATTGCTCAAATTCCTTGATCAGCTCAATACTAAACATGAAATTCAATAGTTTCTTGGTTTAGTCAACTACATCAAAGCATTTATTCCCAGTGCTACAGTTATTACCAAGCCATTATTAGACATGCTAACAAAGCATTCTCCTTCTTGGAGTTCTCGGCAAACTCACTCAGTTCAGTAGATTAAGCACATTTATCAAAACTTACCCTCTTTATAGATTCCTTCGACAGGAAAACAAATTCTCCAAACTGATGCAAGTGAGAAATTCTGAGGTGCTGTTCTTTTTGAACAAACAGATCAAGGTACCAGACAGCTGTGTGCTTATCAAAGTGGAAGTTTCAAGCCTAGTCAGTTACATTATCATTCAACTTTCAAGGAGATTTTAGCAGTCAAATATGCAATTAAAAAGTTTGAATTCTATCTCATCGGTCATCACTTTTTTTATGGAAACTGACATGAAATCTTTTTCAGAAATGCTCAAGTTCCACTAGAAAAAGCTACCTCATCAACTCCTCCTCGGATGGTAAGAATGGTTCAGTAAGTATTCCTTTACTGTCAAACACATCAAAGGAAAAACCAATTTTTTGGCTTTCTCTCAAGGCCACTTCAACCACCCTCATCTCCAATGCTCATGATCCAATACAATCCCTTCATCAACCTAGAATTCCAAAATTCTCTAAACTTTTAAAAGCTTATTTTCCAAAAGAAAAAATCAAGGAATTATTGTTTTCTTATCGGCTTAAATGCATCCAGAAACATGGTCAGATTTTTCTTAATCTTCTTCGTGTTAACCCTACCTATCCATTGTCCCAAGTTCTATTTCTACTTACCCAATCTCAATTTCCATACTTCATCTTCCCAATTGAATTTTATTGGTTTTTATGGTCTTTAGGTCATCTTTATTATTTTGCAATAGAAATTCCTAATGATCTTTTTCTTCGTGCTTTTTCCTCAACTCATAAATCAACAAAAGTTGGTTTCTTGGTTTTCTTTATTGATTCCAATCTCTAACTTAATGGAGAAAATGGAAATCTATTCTTCTTCTCCATCACTGGTCTATTCTTATGTTACATTATCTATTTACCAGTCGTTCTGATGAACTTTATTTCACAAAACAGAAATTTGAATTCATTAAACAAAACCTGATTCTTGTTTTTGATGGACAGCTCAATTATGCTGCAAAGATCAGGCCAATTCAAAAGTTACTTTTTGAAAAAAATCGCATTATTTCAGATGAAATTTGGCCTTCTCTTTTAGATTATGTCGCCAGGAATCATTTTCCTCCATCCTATCTTATACACTTTCTGAGGCTCATAACCACTATCTTGACTCTCTCGTCACTCAGTTTTCTCAATCAGAGTTTCCTATTTGGTATTATCTAGACTCCCAGCCTGACACATGGCAAGCAGAAGATCTTGAAGAAGCAAAAAGAAGATATACTCAATCTCACCAGCAAAAAAGACAGAAGTACAATAATGAAGCTGGTCCTAGTAACCAACAAGATAATGACATTGCTCCACTTGCTTCTTTGTCCTTATTTGATGATAATAATGATAAAGACGCTCCAGAATACATTCCTGACTATTGCATTGCATGCCAACTAGGTTACCATTGCCTTGAACATTCAAACATGGGATACACATCAGGCTTTGAGTCCAATGAGTTTCTAAGAGTGATTAATATCTTGACAGTTCTGAAGATTAGCACTAATAAAATTGAGAATGAGAATTTTGATAATGGATCGGGTTTCCGTCCAGTTTTTGATATCAAAGCCTCTCACCA
This sequence comes from Dimocarpus longan, assembly GCA_022984855.1. Classification (NCBI taxonomy): domain Eukaryota; kingdom Viridiplantae; phylum Streptophyta; class Magnoliopsida; order Sapindales; family Sapindaceae; genus Dimocarpus; species Dimocarpus longan. The sequence goes on from CM041013.1 coordinate 10,381,209, forward strand.
TTTTTATGACAAGTACTACATTCATGGCTACTTTTACTTCTCCCGAGTTTTCTACTTCTCCATTTTCTAAAATCGATAGTTTGTATGAAATTACTTATGCTTCTGATACACAAGTTCTTCTAGATACTAGTCTTTCATTTTTAAATCCTTATTCCTCTTATCGTAAGTCTTCTACTTCCTTTGTTCATTCTGTAAAAACTCTTGTTAAACCTTCCAAAAAGCTTGTTAAGGAATATGTTCATTCCTCTAAGTTTAATGCTTGTCCTATTCCTGCTTCTCTAGATAAGCAATATGTTCCTTTGAAAATTCCTCAATCCTCCATTACTCAATGGTTATCAGAAGGATACACTCATATCCATTTTGGTTCCATTAGAGTTGCAGTTCCCTATCATGGAAGAAAAGGTCTCTTTGTTTCCTGCAGGCTAGCTTTATTGGACACTTGTTATGTTTCTTACCAGTATGTTTGTCTTGCAACTGTTCAAACCACCTTGAATCCAGGCACTATCATTTTCACCCTAAGGCCAAACTTCAACATGTCTCTTAAAGATCAGTTCTATTCAACTGCTTTGTAAGTTCAGTTGCAGATCACTTGAGCTATGCAAAAATCTGGATCTATTTCAACTACTCTCCATCATCAAATGATCTGGCGAGTACAAGATCATGCTTTTGATTTATCCTTCCCAACCACTTCAAAGGCCTTGTTGCTTACCATGGATTCTGATCATGTTCCATACTGTACATCTATTCCCAGGCAGATCACTCGAGAAAAAATTATTGAGCTACTGCCAAAACAATGGATCACCTCATATGAAAAATAGTGTAAGCCTCTTACCCCTGTTTTTGCTAAAGAATCTGTAATACTCCAAAATTCAGATGGTACAACCATCATCAAGTTTGTCAAACTAGGAAAGCCTAGTGCTTCTCCTGATGAATTTGCCACCCAATTCATAATTCAACCAGCTATTGCTTTTGATCATGCTTCTATACAACCATAGGTTAAGTATGTTACTCAAGAAGGTCAACCTATTTACTATTTCAGAAACCCAGATAGGCATAGTCCTTTGATCTTGACTGACAATGTAAAAGCTGTTAAAAAGCTTTTGAGAAAGAACATTACATACCTGTAGTTGCTAAAAAGCCTACCAAGCCTAAATCTCTTTACCAATTATGGCTTGACAGAGACACTTCTATAGGTCCATTAGAAGAATTTTCTGGCAAATATGAATTCATTGTCAGATATTATGATCCTCCTAAGCAACCTCTAATCCAAAATCCATCTTGGGATCTTGATCCTCCAGATCAATTTGAAAAAGGATTTCCCAAGTGTCCATGTTTATCTATTCTTAAGACTTCTTCTTCCTTATCTTTACCTTGTTATAAGAATAGTCTTAAGTAGATTTTTAAATTTCCTAAGTCCAAATCCTGTAAACCAGTTCAGAAATGGGTGCCCAAAACATCTCAGCCCCCTCTGGTCCAGCCAGTTATGATGTTTCAACATCCCACTTCTTCCTATGACATAGATTTTCCTCCTCTTGAAAAAACCATTAAATGAGAAGTCTTAAAGCTCAACTTGCATCTCTCCAGGAAGATATTTACAAATAGACTTTTCATGTTCCTCCTCCAACTCTAGTCTACAATCCTTTTGAAGCTTCTAGCAGTTCTTGGACATTCCCACAACCAACTTTTCCTAAAGTCAGTCAACCATTTACTCCAAGTGAGACCAGATCAGAAGCAGATATTGCTTTTGGTACAACTCATCGACTTTATGCCAATTTAAAAGGACAACAAGAAGCTTAACGTGCTAAGCAGAAAAGACAGAGACATTTGGCTCGTAGAAAAGATAAATCTAAAACTAATGTCTCTTATCATGATTCTTCAAGTTCTCAATCTCCTTATCATAATAAACCAGATGATCAATATATGGTTTCTCAACCAAATTTGATCTCCCAAACTCTATAGGATATAGGATCCTTTTAGATTCTATATATTCCACCTCCATCCCCACTTCCTTATACCTTAATTCTCTAGAACCCACTCCAAATACTTCTTCAAATACTTCTCTAAGTATTCCATCTACTCCTGCTAGTTTCATTCCCCTGACATCTGATGAAACATCTTCCTTAAACATCTAAACTACCTCTTCAGACTATTATGAAAATGAAACCCTCAATTTTACAAATTTTAATCCCATCTTTATGAATACTGAGCCATTGATTTATAAGAAAAATGTTAGTATAGAATCTGATGCACCTCAACAGGTCCCTCTTGTTCAAGTTCCTCCTCTTACTGCTCATACTTCCAAACTGTTCACCTTTACCCTAAATGATCTTCCATTTTCTAAATGATGAGACAAAATTTTTAAATTCCAAACTTGGTTGCAAACAGAGATGTTTAAGCCATATGCTCAACTTCAACAAGTTCTTACTCAGTTCACTATCAGACTCACTGGTACTTTACGAGAAAGGTGGCAAGAGTTGGGAGAGTACAGACAAATTCAATTTTGTCAACTCCCTAACCTTAATCAAGCACTTTTTATTCTCTACAATGAATTTTGTGGTAGACCACAGGCATATGAAGCAAAAATGAGGGAAGAGTACTTCCAAATGAAGTGTTGTTCTTACAAAAAGAAAGATCTTAACAAACATTATCAACAAATGTTGAAGCATTTTCATGCTCTTCATGGTATAGCTGATCTTGCCCCACCAGTCAGATCATGACAGACTCCTACCAATCCAAAAAGTCAAAAGTTTGTCTGTCATATGTGAAATAGTAAGTTTAAAAATCGAGTCTGTAATGATTATGTCTTGATGTAAGCCATGATGTCACTATACATTATTGCCCGTCTGCATTATTAAATTTGAATTATTAGTCTGTATTATTATTGTTTAATGTCATCAGTGATGTCATCTTGTTTGTAAGCTTGTTCAGTCCATCTCCTATAAATGGACTCATCTTCTTTGTTATATTCAGAACATATCAACTAGATTAGTTATCAATAAAATGTTTTCTAGCTAATCCTTTCTTCCTTGTCTAGGTACTCCTTAGACACCCCTTAGTATATATTTATTTAATTGAAATCGGCATACTTAGCCGACTTTGAATTAGACACCTAGCCTATATATGGGCTTCGATTGCTCTACTTTTATAGACTGAATAATCTGCTTTTGTGCAACGAGAGAAGCAGAAAACAACTCCTCCACAATGTAAACACTTTATCAATTAAATATATTGTCGTTTTCTAGTCTAGTTCTCTGTCTCCTATTTTCTAATGCCAACTATTTCAACACTAAACCATTGGTTTATTTCTTGATGAACAATCCCTCTCTCTCTCTCTCTCTCTCTAATGATATCATATTTTGATATGTTATTGTGATGCTTTTTTATATTTGGTTTCTAGTGGCTTTTGCTAGTTTTGCCGCTTACCACTACCTGATCAACTGCCAATTGTTTTACTTATTTACTACCAGAATCTACTTTATTTAAATCTACATTGATTTAACAGTATTAAGTTGCTAGTTTGTTTATTTTTTTTTTTTTTATATATATATTAATTATTAACTTGTTATTTATTTGTTATTTTCTTTATGTTATATAATTTATTATGTTACTTGTTTGTGTTAATGTTGTTTTTGAGATTGTATAAGATAGGTTCCATGATATTTTGTAGTTATATGATTGAATTATAACTATATGATTTTTTTTCTTATATACTTTTTTATGAGTTTTACTGTTAGTCAATAGATTGATCATTTGACTGGTCTCAACATCACCCTTGACAAATCTTAGTAATAAAAACACAAAATAAAAAGCTACAAATATACACTTGAAGATGCTTCATTACAACTTGCTCAAATTGAATGACCCACCACCAACAGTACAATATATATTTATAATATATTGGCTACTGCAGCCTTCATATTTGCTATGGCCTTTTAAAAACTGTCGGCCATAACAAGCCACCTGTTCTACTTTATCTAAAATTTGAACTCTTTAGCGATAGGAGTATTGTTGAATATTAATAGTAATATTAATTTTTTTATTATTTGATGTTCTTCTGACACACCAATATAATAAGATTTTTCAAGTCCAAAGTGCAAACCTGTTTATATCTACACCATTCACATTTTGATAAAAATTAATGAATTTTGATTAAAAAAATTGTATGGATGATATGAAAAATAAAATAAATTTACACACAAAATTTATATTTTTTTAAGTTCAGAAAATATATGCATGTGTGAGGTTTCATTATAGGCTAAAACTGGATGGTTAAGATTTCTCTTGTTTTATTCTGTTAGTAATGTAGCTTCAGTACTACTTCCAATACCTTCTTTATTTTAAATATAAAAATAGAGTTGAGTAGGAATTGCTAAAACAGTGCTTGCAGTTAGGAAATTTCTACTGAAAAGACACAGTGGTCATAATAAGTCAAGGGGGTGATATATAGAATATCTTTAAAATGTCAAAAGAAGATGGAGCCAGCAACTCTAATGTTAATATAGACACGAAGAGCCAGCTCAATGGAAGCAGTCCCGCTGTATTTGAATTACTTTCAGACGACTAGCAAATTAATAAAATATTCTATTAGATAATTATAGAATTGTTATATATGACTATTACACGCTGTACGATGCTGCACTATAAGCCTATATATGTAGAGGTATACATTGCATTCTTTCATGGTTGAACCATATAACCAAATTAAAGTCCCTTACAGTTGTGGCGATTATTCACAATGCTATTGTAGTTATAATCTCAAGTTTACTAGCTCAAACCCATTCTATCATTGCAAGTACGGATCCTGAACCTCATATCTTGTCTAACTTCAATCGTAGCAGTTTTCCAAAAGACTTCATCTTCGGGACAGCCTCCTCTTCTTACCAGGTATATATAAGTATGCCTAAATTAAACTAGGGCAAGAAGTTCCAAGAAAATTAATCTAATGTTTTATATGTTAATTATAAGTGCTAATTGTATGATTTTCAGTATGAAGGTGCTGCAAATGACGATGGCAGGGGCCCTTCCATATGGGATACCTTCACCTACAATTTCTCAGGTTTCTCACCAACCAATTTCAAGTTAATACATACAGTTGATTTGCTGTTTCTAACAAAATATGCTTGATCATTTTGTAATAGATATGTCCAACAATTAAAATTTAAACATCTAACTTCTAATAGGTTGATATTAACACGTGCTTTAGAGAATTGACATTTTGAATGAAAATAATTTTATAAGACTTACTCACCAAGATACTTGCCTAAGTGGAGATAAGCACGCCCCGATGCTTTCTATAAGCTAGCTTGTGGTTTCGAGTACACAGGTCCACCATGTGGTCAATTATGAATTAACCCTCGGGTGTGGTCAATCTACTGTATATCCTTTGAGGGCAGTTTTCCTACTTTATGTAGGTAGTAATAGTAGTTGCTATTGTCTGGACCAATCCTTAAAGAGCTAATCTTTGAGGTCTCGAGAGTTATAAATGAGTGTGTATAAAAAAAAATAAAAAAAAATAAAATTTGATTAGACTTTTAAGTCTTTAGATTCTTCCCTACCCAAAAAAAAAAAAAAAAAAAAAAAAAAAAAAAAAAAAAAAAAGAAGAGGACTTTTAAGTCTTTGACAGAAAAGAAAACTATTTTTCTATTTAATAGTCTCCGTTAAAAGACTTACAATAAAACTGCAACAAATGTATATATCAACCGACGGCAACTATGTTGTTAAAAAAAAAAAAGAAAAAAAAAAAAAAAAAAAGAGAAGACGGCAACAATTAACATGGCTCATGATATTTACAGATTGTAACTACATAGAGTTATGAGATCCATTAAATTACAATTCAAAAACTCAAATATATCAGGACTTTTAATAATAAAAATAAAAAATAGATAAGAGATAATATCTCCCTTATAACCATGTGCTTATAATTAGTGGATTCGTATACTAGCTTAAATCCCAAACACATATAGCTGACTCTCGTCTCAATTTTTGTTTTGATTCTGTTTTCTTTGAAGGAAAATAAACCGTATTAAACCAACAATATGCATACATGCACACATACATACATATATATATATATATATATATATATCTCTCTCTCTCTCTCTCAGAGAGGGAGAGGACATTGGCATGAGAATTGCAAACAAAAATGATCATAACTATTATATAAATATATTGACTTCTATATAGGATTTTAGAAAGCAGGCATGGGGATGTAGCGATTGATTTTTACCAGCGTTATAAGGTTGGAAAACTAGTATTAATTATAATTTTTGTTTTTTTTTCGTAATTCTATCACAATTTAACAAATTCATTTTTTTTCTTTTTTTTTTTTTTTTTTTTTAAATCTTTTGACCTTGAAACAACTTATTCAATTCTTGAAACGCACTTCTTTTGACTTGATTATGATTATGATGATGGTTTGAATTTTGATAGGAAGATGTACAGATAATGAAGAACATTAACTTGGATGCTTTTAGATTCTCAATTTCTTGGTCAAGGTTATTACCCCGTAAGATCATAATTTAGAGTCAATTATAGATTAAATTATAGCAAATCATTTTTTATAGCATACCTACACGTTGAAATATAGAAGTGAAAGTGAAAAAATAAAAGTAAACGCAATCAAATTCACTATTTTACGATAGAATAAGTACCAGACTACCTCTTAGTGATCGGTGAAAAAAGTAAATTACGAATTTATATTATTTGGTCAAATAACAATATTATTTTCAAGATACCTTGTTAATTATTCCCGTGCTCCATAAGTCTACATTTCATATATACATTCTTTTGTCATTGAATCAAATTTAATAATAATAATAATTATTATTATTATTATTTATAGGTGGGAAGCTAAATGGGGCAGTGAGCAGGGAAGGCATTGATTTCTACAACAATCTCATCAACGAGCTTCTATCCAACTGTAATAATTATGTCACGTTTTCATTCATTTTGTACATCCTCATCCTTTACAAAATAATTAAAATAACATTTTCGACAAGCCGCATGTAGTAATCATCGTGACCTACGCACCCACTTGTAATTAATGGAGACATAACAGCAAGATATATCAATATACATGTTGCATATAAATTTTCATGTCGACAATTAATAATATATATATACATACATATATGTGTATATATATATATATATATAACTGTTTTGTACCTACAACTTCATTAAATAATATAGGGAAAAATATGAGAATCCTTTAAAATAGTAAATAATCTCAGTTTATCTCAGCTTTCTAAAATATTAGCAAAAAAAACCCTTACTGTAAGCCAAATATAATTTCAATCCAAATTTTTAGTGGTTTTGTGACGAACATGATAAAAGACCAAAATACTCTTATTATATTTAAAAATTAAAAAATAAAAAAAAATTAATTCAATTACCAAACTATCCTTTCATAACCAAAATAAAATAAATTAATAAAAAATATAAAAAATAAAGAATCTTTATTAATTATTATTATTTGTTAAATTAAATTAAATTAATTTAATTTCTTAAATTAAATTTATTATTATTAATTAATTATAATTTTTTTTTAAATAAAAATTGATTTCAATCATCCGTTGGAGGACAATGATTTTTAAAATATTAACATTAATCCTAACAAATATAGTAATTTTAAAAAAATAATAATAATTCAAACCAAATGAAAGATCTAGGTTTGAACCCAGACCTTCAACATGATATGTTAAAGATCTAGGTTCAAACCTAAATCTACCAACAAAATAAAAAAATTGAAAGATAAATGAAAAAAATACAAACAAGAAATACAAAAATATAAAGTATCCATATCTTGAAATCATGTTGAAAATCTAGGTCACAATCAAAGTTTCCTAGCAAAAAATTATTAAAACAAAAAAATCAAACACTCCATCCACTAATAATCACACAAAAATTTCATCTTCTTGATAACCAAACACCAAAAAGGATTTTTTTTTTTGTAAAAAAAAAGAAAAAAAAAAAGAAAACCAAACACATTTCATTCGGATCTCTCAATTTCTCCCTTTTACCCAATGTCGCTAACGAGGCCACCGATCATCCTCGCTATTGACGACCAATGAGGACCTCGAGAAAAAGATTGAAGAGTATGAACAGACCTCTTCCAACTTGCAGAAGCAATGACGCCTCCGTCTTTTCTTGTTCTAGTCCAACTTGAGGCCTTACAATCCATCGATAGCATCTCTAAGTCTGACGACCAATCCTTGAAGGCTTTGAATGGCACCACTCTCTTGAACAAAGGTTTGTCTGGCACTAGCAAAGCAACAGCTAAGGCCAATGATGAGAAGGGAGAAAGATGGAGAGTTAAAAGAAGGAGACGGACGACAGTAGAGAGAGAGATGAAGAGTCAACTTCGCGGTAAAGAGAAGAGAGAGATGGAGAGTGGGCTAGTGAAAATGATAGAAAGATGGAGAGTTAAAGGGAGGAGAGGGATAACAGTAGAGAGTGAAAAAAAAAAAAAAAAGAAGAGAGATAGATGGAGAGAGTAGACGTGAGTTAGGGTTTTGTGTATTTAAAACCATGATAAATTTACTTATTTACCGTTAACCACTAACAAAATCATCTTTTTTAATCGCAGATCATTCTCTGATTTAAACCGATAACGGTAGGGGGTTTTTTGGATATTATTTTTGAAACCAGTGATAGTTGGACAATAATTTTCATTTTAGTGTATAAAATGATAATAACCCAATGGTATATATGTACATATTTCTTATTATTATTATTCTTTTAGAATTCAAATATGTACATATTTCTGTTTTCAATTAAACAATAACAAATTAAGTAGGAATTAAAGACACAAAAGTAATCTTCTCTCAACCATTGAAAGGACGCCATTCTCACTGTATACAACGTTTTCCCAAACAAGTTTTATTTATAATATATTTTTCTCTTATACCAATGTTTATATCTTCTTCTCATCTGATTATAGTAATGAGAAGTGATTGTGATTATGCCTACAATAACTTGTTACATGAATTTTTATGCCCACATCGAGACAGAAAACGAAACTATACTAATTAGGTTGCACAAATTGTGGTTGAGTCTTGAATAAACAATGTTTAATTTTTCATGCAATTATTGTATAGGTTTGCAACCCTATGTGACTATCTTTCACCGGGATCTTGCCTGTTGTGGGCATTTTGGTACTATAGAAAAGCCCAAGAAGTACTGGTCAAAATAGTCAGAAGTCAAAGGAAAGAGAACAGTTATTCAGTAACAGATATACCCGATCACTTAAAACGTTAAGTATAGAATGATTGCATAAAGAAAACATGAAGGTAGTCTGCTCGTAATCAGAAGGCTATCCAATAAGTATCCTTCAGAGGAAACTATCGCAGGGATTAGGAAGTTTGCTCGTATGTCCGATAGTCCTAGCGATTAGGAAGTCAGCTCGTGAGCCGTATGATCAGAGGGACGGTTAGGTCTGCTCGTCTGTTCGGCAATAGAAACGAATGATTCTTGAAGTAGTTTGCCCGTTTGTTGCGACGTCTGGTCGCTGAGCAGTTTATTCGTTAGAGTTGACCAGTTGACCTTCTGGAAGGAGAATCAATTCAAAATAGGAAAAGAGTCGACTTAACTATTTTCATGCAAATTGAATCTCTACGCTCTTGGAAATTGCTGTATATGTGGTAGAGATAATCTCGAAAGATATTATCTTAATTAATGTATATTATTTTTTGCTTTGTCTGTAAGATTCTTAAGCCTATTCTGATTGTAACACCTCCGTTATAAATAGGAGGTAGAATTCAATGTAAAAGACAGAGTGAAATAAAATACAATTACTCCGAGAGTGAGAAGGGGTAATTGTTGTGGACGTAGGCTATTGTTTTTGCTGAACCATGCAAAAGCTTTGTTGTGTCCTGTTTGTTTTGGCCCTATAATACTTGTTTCGTGTGAGATTTGTTGTGTCGCAAGTATTGGGCTTGGAGAATCGGGTTGACCGAAATTAAATGTCAACATTGCCCAACCACTAGAAGAAGAATATGGTGGCTTTTTAAGTCCTCATATTGTGAAGTAAATGTATACATTAGTTTCCAACTCTATTTCTTTTCTTTTTTGTAAATAATAAATGCAAGTTATGTTTAACTTGAATTATCAATGCAGGAATGATTTTCGAGACTTTGCAGAACTATGCTTCCAAGAATTTGGTGATCGTGAGTAATATAGGACCACTATAAATGAGCCATGGACATACAGTAGTAGGGGTTATGATGAAGGCATCTTTGCACCAGGTAGGCGTTCGAAATGGGTAAACGAGGCCTGCCAAGCCGGAGATTCCTCCATTGAGCCTTATCCTGTCAGCCACAACATGCTTCTATCTCATACTGCGGCCGTAGATGTATACAAGCAAAAGTATCAAGTGAGAATCAATACTCTTATCAAAATTTGTAAGTAAAAATAAATATGCTTTAACTAGTGGAGACGCACGTTTACCCAACCATCAAGCGGATGGTACACATTAATTCTTTTATTGTCGATATAGATCTATATATGTAGACTGAATGAGCATTCTTTACTACTTTGTCACATTGAAAAATTTTTTATAAACATATTAATTTTTATTTGATTCAGGCATTAATTATCTCAGCTATATATATATTAGACTAAAATTACTGGATTTAAGAAAAGATATGCGTCTTTTTTGAACTTATATCAATAAAAACATGAACGTGTAGGCAACGCAAAAGGGCAACTCCAAAACAGAACCTGATGCTGAGGCAGCCTTAAGAGCCATTGATTTCCTGTTCGGATAATGAGTAAATTATTTTAGGGTGCTGCTGTTATTGAAAATCTATTAAATATATTTTTGCACTCCACTTTACTAATGTCTTTTAGTGAGAATTTTATTCTAAATTACGGTTATTAAACAAAGAATTTTAATGACTCAAACACCTTTTCCTTCAAACATCTTGTAAAACTTTAGAATACATAATATCTTACATTTTCTCTTTTTTTTTTTAGCATATATTTTAATATTTTACTTGATTGTGATATAATAATGAATATCATATATATGTTTATATATATGCATGTATGTATGTATTTTGCCACTAGGAAAAGTATGTTAACTAAGAAGAACATGTTTTATTAGTTTAAACCTACTATATAACTTTTTTTTGGTAGTGTCTTTGGAAAAACATAAGTGTGAAATGATTAAAAAATGATTTTTTAAAAATAATTTTTAAGTATTTATGAGTCTTGCATCTTTCATGGGATATTAAAAAGCAATGAATTAAAAAATAAATGTTTTAAACAAGTCTCTATCTAATTGATTCTTTTAAAATGAAAGGTTCGTATAAAATAAATAATTTTGAACAAAATGAAATATCTTTATAAATTTTACAAATTTAATTATTTAAAATGGAAGCATCATTAAAATATATGTGTAAAGGAAAAAAAATAGAATTGAATAGAGAAAATCCTTTTTTTTTTTTTAACTTAGTAGTAATTGCTAAATTATAATATCTTAAATAATGTATGGTTGTTAATGTACAATTATTTAAAGAAAACCCTTACTAATTATATTTTCTTTGGTTTCAATCATAGCTTCTTATAGGTTTATGGACCCATTGACTTATGGTGACTATCCAATTAGTATGCGTGTCCTTCTCGGAGAGAGATTGCCAAAATTCACACAAGAGCAATCAATTATGGTCAATGGAGGTTTTGATTTTCTTGGATTAAATTACTATTCTTCGTATCATGCAGTTAATGTTCCAGTTGCAAATTCCGTCGATGTCAGATACTCTACAGATTCTCTTAGTCATTTGACTAGTAAGTTTTAAAAAATAAATAAATAAATAAGAGATAATCCTACTTGTAAAACATAACCTAATGATATTGATGAATGATAGAAAATATATATTTTTTTCTTATTTTTCTGTTTTGCAGCTGATCGTGATGGTCTCCCTATTGGTGTACAGGTAAATATGCAAAATTTAATTTTAAAACAAGTAATTAAAGGTTACTAGTGCATATATAATTAAAAAATAAATTCATAAATAATAAATAATTATGCATGTAATTGATCAGATTAATTTAACCCATAAAGATTCATTAATTAATTTCTACTAATGATTGAAGAATTAAATTAATTTACAGGCAGCTTCAAGCCGGCTCCATATCTACCCAAAGGGTTTGAGAGATCTTCTCATTTACGTGAAGGAATATTACAAGAATCCTATTATTTACATTACTAAAAATGGTAAGAATTTCTTTTTCAATAAATTGGTTAATTCATGTTTCATAAAAGCTCAATGAAAATGTACTATTTTTTAGGGGTGGATGAGTTCAGTAATAGTACATTACCTCTAGAAGAATCCTTAAAAGATACCGTAAGAATAGAATACTATCGTCGCCATCTTTGGTTCCTCCACAAGGCCATTCAGTAAGTACATAATGAAAGTAACTATATCTTGTTACTTATTACTAATACATGATGATTGACCATTTTTTGTTGGCATCGTAGGGAGGGTGTGAATGTTAAAGGTTATTTTGTATGGTCACTTCTAGACAACTTTGAATGGTCCGATGGTTACACGGTGAGGTTTGGCATCTACTTCATAGGCTATGAAGATGGCTTGAAATGATATCCTAAACAATCAGCAACCTGGTTCGAGAATTTCCTAAACAAGCAGTAGACCAAATAATTCTTTCATGGTGGTATTACAATTAATAAAGAACATATCCAGTGAGTGTGTTGGTGTGTTGTATATAAGCCCTACATAAGAATGTAAAATAAATACTTGTCATTTATTAGAAATGTTTATTATATTTATTATTATTAGTAGTGTAGCAATGTGTATTTAATGAGTAGAGTAAATGAAATGAAATAGCACAAAAAAACTGACGCTATGCTTAACTATTGCCAAAGAACTGACTTCACTTTTACTAGCACTTTCCTAACTAAAATGTCAATACTGCCCTTCATTAAAGAGTCTCCTCTCTCATTTTTCATTTCAATTTGTTGAAAGAATCTTTCAATCTCCTCCGCTCTCAGGTGTGTGCATTTCACTCTCAGCTTTACTCTCATCTCTGTTCTATATTCTTTCATCTAACCAACACTCTTGTGAAACATCTAAAACTATTTCGTTCATCTGGGAAGTTATTTTATTTATTTTTTAGGTAAGAAAGCCATTTTAAATGCGATATTTAGCTCAAGTTTGATGAAGGTTTGCACATTCATATACATAGAATGGTTGAGGAAATGGGTTTCTTCTTGCATTGTGGTCTGAGTTTGGGCTTGAGTTTTGCATAAAAAAGAGTTGAGATTTAGTTGGCCAACTAGGCTAATAGTTAGCTTGAATTTCATGAAGGTTTGTACATTTATATGAAGATAATGGTTGAGGAAATTGGTTTGTGCTTGTATTTTGGTTTGGGTTTGGTGTTGGCATGGGAAAAAGGGTTTGACAAATGCAATTAGTTATTCGTTGATTAAGAAATAGGTGTGTTTTGCACTCCAAAAGTGCGTGTTCAGTGTCTTGAATGTGCGTGTTCCACACCTAATCATGGCATCGTTAATGCTTTGTTAATAGGGGCTAGTTCAACCAATGATTGCAAATGAGTTACTATCCTTGTTCATGTGATCATAGTTATAAGGAATTTCAATTTTCAATGTCATCAAAAGAACTATAAGTTTGTAGGTTTGCCATTGTAATAGTTCGGGTTACCATCAGGGTTACAATATGAGTCAAATATCTAACAAATGTGTGAAGTTTGAAACTTTATTCATTAATTAAACGTACAAGCTATTATAGGTATCGCCGTACATGCAGTCCAATGTTTCCAAGTTTGCAAAGGAATATCCAAACTATATATGTGAAACAACATGCCCATGTGGTGATCGATTGTAATGTTAAATTTCATAATCTACTGCTTCTCGGTTCTACACTTCATGGCTCTTCTTGTGAAGTCTGCAATTTTGCAAATGCCAGCTATACTGTACACCTAGACCAACGTACGTGCACCGTCATTGTATTTGGAATTGCCGCAAGTACGCATGATCATTCGCCAGTTTGTCATGCACAAGTCCATCCAAAGTGTAAACCTTCTGCAATATGCGAAGGAATAATAAAGTAATCTAATTACATACCCACAAAAGTACGAAATTGTGATCACCACTAGACTCACTACAAGAAAATAACTCATTAACGGAGCACCTATTCGCTACACAAAAAAAATGTTTCACTAAAACTAATATTTGGTGACACATTAAGCATGGCGTCATTAAATAAATGTTGTCAAAGTGACACTTTAATTTCATTCTTTGATGACACAATTATGAAGTTTTGATGACATCTGCTTGTTGACGTTATGGCTAAATTTTATATTATGTCATAGAATGTATCAAGCCTTGCTAAAAATGTGCTATTAGCGAGACATATTGATTTATGCAGCCATAATGTCACTAAAATGATAATTTTATAAATTACAAGTAAAATGTTTAGTTTTTATTGATTTTAAATAATTTTATACATACATATATGTGCGATCTAATTCAAGTATTTCACTTTAGTTAAGTAAAATATCCATCTTTTATTGATTTATATTTTGTTAAAAAAATGAATATAATGCCTTTTTTTAACCTATTATAATTAAATTGGGTCTAGGGGAGGAATATGACCCCGAACTCTCAACTTCTAGTGTGTAAATGTAAGGGGCTTACCACTGGTTCAGCCTCAACTTATAAAATTATAAATTTGTTAATCACTTTCTACTAGTACTTTCATAATTAAAGTCTTTTAATTTGATTTGTTTTCGACATAATTGACATTACAAATCAATTATATGTATAGAATAACCTTTTGGTCACATGTATATTTGTATGAGTAAAGTCAAATATTATAACCAAAAGTCATTAGTTTAGTATTTGTAATAAATAGTTTTCCTATTTTATACGGTATGTATTATGTTATATAAAACTTTTATAATCATTTTAATCTAAATATAGTTAAAGCTGACAAATTAAAGTTAACCCAATGATAAGGTCTCTACATTTACATAAATTCGATTGTGCGTTTGGGTAATCTTGAATGGTAAACTGATGTATTTTGTAAGTAAGCATTAAATTTCACAGTTGAATTTGTGTGATTGCAATACATATTAATGACTCATATAATTTATAATTAATTGACATGTGGCCAATTGATGTGTTATAGTTCTTGTTTAATGCAATTTTATACAATAATTCAAATGTAGGATACATGGTATTGATGCTATTTATTAAATATAACAATAACAGTTATTTTTATTAAATTTTATTTTATTTATTTTTTAAAAATATTTTTACTACTTTTTTTGAATGATCATGCTATTAGCTTTTCTTAAGCAATAGTCTTAATGATTTTTAGATACTTATTACCAATTAATTTTGTGATAATAGTATTCTAAAAAAAATTGCAATAATAGATTTGATCAATGGATTATATAAAATTTTGGGGTAGGTGTCATGGGTGGAGTTGCTCAAGGTAGATGATGGAAAATAAGGAAGTTTAAAAAGGGAGAAAAAAGAAAAATAAAAGGATAAAAGTTTATTTGAGTATTTAAAATTTAAAATTCTCATAAAAGATAATAAAATTTGCTAAGAACCAATTAAAGAAAAAAAAGTGGTCCCATTTTTTTCTCTTTCATTAAAAACTGTACATCCCTTTAATCGTTTTTTCCTCTATTTAGAAACTTGATAGTAGATCAAAACCATTTGGTAACAGTTCAAAATCCCCTACTTTCTTTCTTCCAATTTCAAAGATAGCAAATTCTATGACAATTTTCTTCTGGTTATGTCTCTAACTAATCACCATCTTTCTAAGTTATTTATTTATTTATTAATTATATATCGTTGTTGATGTTAACTTGTTCTATTCCCTTTTTTTTTTTTCATGTTCTATTCTGTGTTTGATTACCCTATTAAAGTTTTTTTTTTTTTTTTCAATGTTTTCATCAGTTATCTATAATTAATAATCTTATTATTGCTTTTATCTTTCGGTGTCTTCAACTTTCATTTTTTTTCTAAAAGAAAAAAAAATCTTCAATTTTCATGGTCTTTGCACATAAAAATAATGAATTGTTTTGTTTGTCTTGTTTGCCTATGAATATAAAATATGAGAGTAATTTTAGAAGTGTTGTTTTATTTTGTTTTATTTTATTTTATTTTTTCAAAAATCTAGAACATATGAGTTGTATGACAAAATGTTGAACATGTTATCTTTTTCGTCCATATTATATTTACTTTTGAAAACTAACAAATTTTTATTTGCTTTTATCTTGTTTATGTTATTAAACTTTATCCACTCATATTGGTTATTCTTCCAAATTGCTTTAATCTTGTTTGTTTGTCCATCACATTGTTTATCCACTCATCTTGGGTATTCTTCCAAATTGTTTTTATCTTGTTTGCATTTGTTAATTTATTATAATTTCAAGTCTTAAATACTATAGTTGGGTCATTTCTTATTAATTTACGCTTTTAAATTTGATGATAACTAAATATGTTTTTCTAGTTCAAATTCTTTCTCCTCTATTTATCTAAAAATCTTTTTATTACATATATTATACAGTAGGTGACGTTTAATATGTATTCGTTATTTGTTATCTATCTACGTTATAAGTAAGATGACGTGTTAATATATCACAACCTCAAGTTTGTTTAATATATGTTCGTCATTTATTACCTCTCTACGTTACACGTAAGATAACATATTAATATATCATAACTTCAATGCTTAAATAGTATCATTGGGACCTTTCCTATCAGTTTAAGTTTTTGTATCTGATGATAGCTAACGATATTTTTGAAATGACAGTGATGATTAACAATATATAATATACCAAGAGCCATGATGCGTAACTAATTTTGAAGTACTTTTTTAATAATAGTTCTTTTGAATTTTGTAGGTGGAAGCTTGTCGGATCTAATTAAATTCATATATCAAGGGTTTTTTGAAGTATACAAGAGACAAGAATATGGCAAAGTACAAAAGAATTTGTGAAAGTTTAGAGAAGTTTTGATTAGACCAAAATCAAGTTAGTTTGATTGTTCATCTTGTTTTTTAAGATATTAAATTGAATAAATTTATATGTTTTAGTTAGTTTATGTTAGATTTGATTTATCCATTTTTTATAAAATTATTCATGTTAGATTGAATTTTAATAGTATTTGAGTTTTCCTTTTGTCTCATGGATGATGTACATTGAATTTATGTAATAGTCTTATAAAAAAACTGTATAAATATTACTTTTACTTAAAAATATGTATGAAT
This sequence comes from Dimocarpus longan, assembly GCA_022984855.1. NCBI lineage: Eukaryota > Viridiplantae > Streptophyta > Magnoliopsida > Sapindales > Sapindaceae > Dimocarpus > Dimocarpus longan. The sequence goes on from CM041013.1 coordinate 10,398,477, forward strand.
ACAATATTTAATTATGTTTAACAAAAAATAATAATTGAATTAAATATTTAAAATGAATAATGCTATGGTAACTAAATATGAACAATATTTTTAAATATAAATTCAATTAATATTTTCAAATTAATTTTAAAATGTTAATAAGATTATATTTAGTTACTCCTTTACTGTGTTACTCAATGTATAATAAAAATGTCACTAATATTTAATTGAGATAAACAATTTAATATTTTGATAAATAAATACATAATATTTTAATATTCGTAAATATATATATACACATATTATTATAAAATAAATGCAATATTAAGATATTGCAAAATAAGAACAAAAACTAAAGATAAACACAAGAATTTTTGGAGAGAGTAACTATTTTGTTGTTTCATTTCTTATGCAAAAGGAATACCACAAACAAACGTATGCATCCTTTATTTATAGACTAAGAATCATAAATATAGAAAATGGAAAAGACATAAGTTATACATAATATTAAGACACTATTATGATGATCATTATTTGATGATAATGATCTTTAGTATTGGGGTTATAGAAAACATTAAGGTACTATTATGTTGATCATTATTTGAGTGATAATGATCTTTAATATGGAGGTTATAAAATACTAAAGGGTGGCATCTAATTGATTTACAACACATATATATTTATAAAATAGTTTTACTTTGCGTGACATATTTCGATTGTCACCAAAATTTTTGTTTATGGTAACAAATTGAACTATTAAACATTTATGGTGACATTATACTTTTGTCACATAAAGTAGTTCTTTTGAGACGTAAATTTTAAGATATCACCTATTCTTTTTAGCGACATGGCTGGGGGAGACACATGCTTTGGTGTCGTAAAAATGATATAACGACGTAGATGTAAGATTTAGTGATGACTAACAAGCATCACCAAAGGACAAAATTGTTGCAGTGACTTAGGATTTTCTTTTTGGGGCATTAAAAGACAAAAACGGGGAAAAACCACCCTCCATGATTCACATTAACATAGTGTGAATGCTGGATTTTAATTTTCCACCCTTTTGGTTTTTAATGAACCCAAAAATTATAATATTTTGTATTCCATTCGTATAATTATAAAATACAACGCAAGAACTAGGAAGTAGGTTAACATAAAAATATAAAGAAATATATATGGAGGCAAAAGGCTGTAAACTTACCTTTGTAATCATCATCAAAGTAGGAGGATTAGGCCTTCTCTAGGAGTCCCCACTTTCTTTTGCTTTTTATTTTGTGGATTTGGTTTGAAATTATTTTGCACTTTATATTTTTATTTTGGGATTTATTTGTGCATATTTTCAAGGTTCTTGGAGCTTTTTTAATTGTTATGTGCTAGTTCGACACGATTAGTTCATAATAATTGTTAGTGATCATCAAATAATAGGTTATAAAATGCCTGAGGTAACAAATTCGCATGTAGGTCCAAGCAGCCAAATCGTTAAAAGAGAGAGTGAATCCCTCATGCGACATTACAAAATAGTCCAAATTGCAAAAATACTACATAACATGGAAGTTAATTTAATATGTGTTGACGTTGAAAAATGGGTCAATTAAGTTCTTCTAAGCTCAATGCTACAATATGATTAAATAGCACTAGAAACAGACAAATGGCAAGAATATGGGCAAAGGAAGAAAAAGGGACACAAGGAATTTTTAAGTGGATCGGCCTTTAGGATGCCCACATCCATTGTAGTTTTTCTCACTATTTTCGCAAAGTAACGGCACTCAAAATGTTTCTCTCCTCCCTTTACAACATATTTGCTCTTCTATTTATAAAGAATGAGAGGTGCTATAGTAGCATTGCAATAAGTCAAAACGAAATGATAAATTACATTAAAGAAACTGATATGTGTCAGGTCAACTCTGCCAAAGTATGGTTTAGACGCTAAACCTATGCTGGTTAGGTGAGATTTCTTTAATTCATGCCGTTAACTCTAAAGGATTATGCATGTACGACACGTCTTGCTGATTTTGGATTGGCAGTTCAGTAATTAAATTGTGACCTGCGAGCTGTGATAGATGAGAGCTCATTACCATGACTTGGAATGCATGAAGTTTATAAGCCTTTCTTCATGAGTTGAGCATGTGGAGTCTGGGATTCTGAGTTATGAGCTGGCTGCCTGGGCAAGCTGGGCCATTAGCAAGCTAAGCCTTAGCCAAATGGGCAATCTTGTTGGAATAGTCCTGGGCTTTTATCAATAGGTTTGGGCTTTTACCAGCCCATTTGAACATTCTAAAAATACCCATAACATTAGCCTCCCAGCTCTTTGTGCGATCTGCGGACTGAGAGTTGGTAACTTGCTGGTAAAAGCTAGCGTTGAAGGATTCGCTGCGCAGCTGTTTCAACTTTTTATTGTCTTGGGACACGTGGCGGCTTTCTAAACAGCGGTTTTAGTGCATGCTTTGTGCAATGCGCATTTAATGCGCACGTCTCTCAACTGTCAGCCCATGATAACAAAATCCCGATATATATGCTAAGCTATTAGATCTGAGGCGATTGATAAGCCACTAAATCTAATGGCTGGGTTTCGCTCTGTTCCCCTTATATAAAGCAGAGGCCCAGTCATTTTTAACTTCTTTTTTGTCACTTTCAAACATTTCAGATGCTTCGTCTTCTTCGCTCTCACTTCAAGTTCTTCATTTTGGTGCAAGAGGAACCTAAAACTTTCTTGGAGATCAGCGCCTCTTCTTCCATTTTGCCCAAAGTAAGTTCTCAAAAATCTTGTTATTCTCTGGTTTTTATATCTGGTTTATATGTATTAGGTGTTTTTTTAGGTTTGGTGTCGGGCTGTTCTCCCGATGTTCTTGCTTCTGAGGATTTGTTTCTTATTGTAACTCTTCGTTTTTGTTGCTTTGATCTTGTTGGTTGGATTTTTATGTATGCTTCGCTATTTGTGGCATTGGCGTATTCGAATTATAAGTAAAGATATAGATAGGTCGTTAAATCGTAAGTGATTCGAACTGTAGGTTGAGCCACCATACCTTTAGCACTCTGTACGACGTTTGTGATCTGTAGCTTAGGAAATTCATTAGAAAAATAGGAATAGGTAAGGATGGTCTACACATAGACACTTGATTACTCCCTTTTTATGTGTAGATGTCTTCAAGTCCTAACAGCCAACAATACAGAGTATATGATTTGTCATCTAGCATTGAGAAATCGAGAATAGCTCGTGGTGTTGAGGGAACAGTTTCTATCAGTGGTGACATTATTGAGGAGTTTGCAGCTCGGGTAGATCCCATAACCATCCTTCCGGCCTCTGGGTTGATAGGTCACGAGGTTTTTGGCTCTCACCCCACAAAATTGCAATATGACAAAATGGGGGGAATTGTCTTATAGTACCGCCTTCCCAAAGACTGTAGCATCATGCTGCCGTCTACTAACTATTAGGCGGCCTATCCACTCCCGAGGTATGTCACTGTCAGTACCTACCACCTGAGGTTCGGGCTCAAGTTCCCAGTGCCTAACTACCTTATCAACCTTCTGAATCGGCTGAAGCTTAGCCCATTTCAGCTAACCCCTAATTTCTATGCCCAGCTAACCTCGCTGGCATTGGTATTCTTAAGGAATGGACTTGAGGCTCCGAACCCACGGATCTGCTCCCAACTGTACAACTTAAAGGGAGTGGCCAGCTCGAAGGGGGGGGAGGACGCAAAAGGGGATTTATTACCTGACAGCTCGTAAGTCGGACTATAAGGACCTTTTGTTAAAAGGCAAGGCAAAGGGCAAGTTCAACGTCGAGGCCTATAAGTCGAGCTGGTTTTACATCTTCTGCCCATCCTTTAGATACCTTCAATACCGTAGCTTTGTCCAAACTCCAGGTAGTTATAGGGTAGATATCAGTGAGTTGTTTTATATGTGTATCATAATTATGACATTTCTTGTTTGATTTTGCAGAAGGGGGTCGAGGAGAAATCACTAAGGGGAAGAAGGATCTTCTCACCACACTTGCACACCCAGGGGGAGGCAGCATCATCCATGCCCTTGACGACAATCTCCTCAGAGAACATCAGCTCTCTCCTGCTGTAGACAGCGAGCTAATTGACAATAAGAAAGACATCGGCATCAGAGGTCAGTGTGAGTTTGTCTACGTCTTCTGACTTAAATAGGGAGAGACCGATCCTGCCCCCACTCAAGCTCCAATAGTGGCAAAACTTAGTTTGGTCAAGCATCCTAAATGTCCCTCTGCTCAACCTACTGCCCCCATGACCTCCGCACCTACCGAAGCAGCTACATCTGGTTAAGCTGCAGGACCTTCAGAAGCTCAGGTCCCCACCTCACAACCAGAGCCAATTAAAATTGAAAGTGACAGGGAGACCCATGCAGGTGAAGCTACGTCTAGAGGGGCTTCGACGAGTAAAGTTCCAACTGTAGGGACTATAAAGGGCAAGGCTCTAGCTGCCCCAAGCAAAGGCATCAAGAGGAAAACTATAGCACAACAAGCTCCAACAAAACGCTCACGAGCTGAAAAGGGGAAGCAGCCCTAGGCATCAGAGAGAAGTATTACACTAGAGGCCGAGGATGAGCCTAAGCGCATTCCTAGAGTACTCTATCTCGAACGGATTCTTGACTACCTACCAACTTTCTTGGAGGACCACGCCAAGAATTTAGACACTACTGAGCTTAGCCGCGATCGTCTGTCCATCTGGGCCATTTGTCATGAGCTGATGGTAACACCTAGCACCTCGCAATCTTTTTTTTTTTTTTTTTGCTGACTTATCATCTTTTAGTCCATAATAGGGATCAGGAAGCAGATGCATGAGGTTCTGGTCTTGTAAGAGGAGAAGGAGTAGCTCGAGGTTGAAAACAATAAGCTCGAGGTCGCGAAGAGAAGCTCATGATCGAACAGGAGAAACTCAAAGACAAACTTTCCTTCCATGCCAGGGAGGCTGTGAGAGCTTAGAGGGCAGAACAAATGCTCAAGATTAAATTAGAGAATGCCTAGATAGCTCAGAGGGAGGCCAAAGAGACATTGGCTCGCGAGTACGATACGAGGACCCAGACATACGCCAAGTATCTCAACATTCAAAAGAAGCTCGAGAGGACTAAAAAGGATCTGAGAAACAGGCTGAAGCCACTGAGAAAAGGGTGGATGAGGTCACATAGCGAGCTGAGGCTATTGAAAAGGAAGCTACTGTCGCTAAAGAAAAGGCCACCAAGGCCCAGGAGGAGGCTGAGGATATCTCCACTGATTTCCTCTATACCCTATGGCTTGCTTATCCCGACCTGGACTTCTCGCCTTTCAGGGAGGGAGGACTTAAGGAGATAGCTAAGTTCAAAAAAGAGGCCGCCCAATCATTAAACGCTCTTAGGGAGGCTCCACAGGGTGCGACCTCCCAAACAGAGGCAGTCCAGGCCAACATACCTCCAGAGTCTACCTCTCATGATACAGGTACTGATCCATCTACCTCCCAAGGGGGAGGTGTAGAGTAAAGCGTCCTCGAGATGGGACTTAGGAAAATTTTCTTTTTTCTTTCTGTAGTAGATTTACCTCATTTGCGAGGTCTTAAACTCTTATATAGACATTGACCCTGCTTGAGGTTTTTTATTTGCTTTATAATATTGTTGATTTCTGTTTTTTTTTTTTTTTTTTTTTTTGAGTTCTTGTGAGTTGATAAAGAGTAATTTTGGAATATTTATAATAATTACTTGGCATGAGCTTGAGCTCATTAATTATGTTGTGTTTTAGTTAGCCAACCATAATATGAATTCGAGTTATATTATAATACACTTGAAATTTTGTAACCTAGGATATATCGTGAAATATTGTGTATATACAATTACAAGGATTGAGTCCATTGCTACGACGTGATTTATAAACAGGACGTAATGGTGACTTAGGCATAGTTAATTATGCCAAAATTTTTTATCAACTCGTACTAGACTGCATGATCTAGGCCGACAATATGGCTTATCAATGAAGGTTGGCGAGAAGGAACCCATGCCTTTTATAAGCTATGGTTTGGTTGCACAGCGCGATTCTTGCAAGCTATGATTAAGTGAAGCTCATTTTCATAGCACGATTCTTGCAAGCTATGATTTGTTTGATTGCACAGCGCGCCCATTATCAAAGAGAATGATTGCTCAAATGAAGATAGTCAATAGGGAAATAATTTATTAATATTTGAATCTTTGAATTGACGTTGGTACATAATATTATTGAAAATATGGGCGAAGATGTTCAGCGTTCCAAACTCATAGAACTTCAGCCCCATTCATACTTGCGAGGTGGTATGACCCATTTCTCAGATTTTCTTTGATAACATATAGGTCTTCCTAATTTGGACCAAGAGATCTATTACTGGCTTTACGAGCTCAAGGCAAGATGAGTCGTAGCACAAGATCGCCAACGTTGAAATGTCTAGCTCGGACCCTTCTATCATAAAATCTTGCAACCCTTTATTGGTAGACGGCTTCTCTCAGGCAGGCTGCATCTTTGGTTTCTTTAAGAAGATCGAGATTGGCTGTGAGTAGTTGGTCATTGTCTACTAGATTGAAGGTTGCTGATCTCTGTAAGGTCACTTCCAGTTTAGCTGGGATCATAGCTTCTGTCCCATAAACCATGGAGAAGGAGGTTTCGTTGGTGGAAGTGCGAGCTATTGTTATGTATGCCCATAGTGCTTTCTGTAGTTTGTCTACCCAGACCCCTTTTTTTGCCTCTAGTTTGATTTTCTAGATCTGCTTGATTATCTTGTTAACAGCTTCGACCTGACCGTTGGCTTGTAGGTGATCCACGGTCAAGAAGCTCTTGATGATGTTCATGTCGTTGCAGAATTTGATAAATTGGTCGCTGCTAAACTGGGTATCATTGTCAATTATGATCTACTGGGAGACTCCGAACCTGCAAATGATATTGCTTCACACGAATTTTATTATTTTTGTATTGGAGATCTTTGCCAATTCCTTGACTTCTACCTACTTCGTGAAGTAGTTTACAGCGACCACGACGTGCTTGCAGTTTTCGCGAGTTATTGGTAACGACCCTATCAGATCCATTCCTCATATTGCAAAAGGCCAGAGGCTCACCATCTATTGGAGATAGGCGGGCAGAGCTCATGGGACCTTGGTAAATTTCTGACACTTGTCACATTTTTTGACCAAGCTGATGGCATCCTGCTTCATAGTAGGTTAGTAAAGTCCCTGTGGAGTGCTTCTCGGGCTAAAGACAGCCCATCTGCATGGTTTCCACAATGTCTAGCATGTATCTGTTTCAACACCATTTTGCAGTCTCGACCATCAATGCATCAAAGAAGCTGGGTTGCGAACCCCTTTTTGTACAGCTTTCCATCATATATGCAATATCAAGTTGCTTTGGTCCGTAAGCAATGTGCCTCTAACTTGTCACATGATAGCTCCTCGCTTAGTAAATGAGCCATGATTGGGCTCATCCAGGAATCTGGTTGGACGGTTATGACCATTACGAGCTCCTTTTTTTTGTGCTCGGGGTGGGTAAGAACTCTATCAGAATGGTTCCTTGAAAGTCTGTATCTCGGGCCATCGCTAAGCGAGCTAATGCATCTGCATGAAAATTTTCAGCTCGTGGGATCTGTTTTACCTCGTATTTATGAAAAGTGGATAGTGGTTTTTGAACTTTCTCGAGGTAGGCAGCCATTTTAGACCCTCTCGTCTTATATTCCCTCAGAATGTGACATACAATAAGGTGTGAATCACTGAAGATCTTTAGATGCTCAGCTCGCATCTCCTTTGTCAAACAGAGGTCTGCCAATAGCACTTCGTACTCAGCTTCGTTGTTGGTGGCCTGGAAGTCGAACCTTAGTGCACAAATGATCTTATGTCCTTCAAGGCTAATCAGCAACACATCTGCTCCAGCCTTTTGCTCGTTGGACGACCCGTCTACATATAACTCTCACGTAGGACCCTCAAAGCATTCTACTTCTTCTTCCGTTAGTCGTGTAAATTCTGTAATGAAGTCTGTCAGAGCTTGGGCCTTGATCACTGATCTGGGCTTGAACTCGATATCGAACTGGGCGAGCTCTATGACCCATTTGAGTAGCCGACTTAAAGTGTCTGATTTTTGAAGGACCTGTCTCAGAGAATATTGGGTGTTTGTGGGCTTGGAAATAAGGGTGCAATTTCTTGGATGTGACCACTAGGCAATAGGCCAGTTCTTCCATTTGTGAACACCTAGTTTCAGCATCGAGTAGCCTCTTGCTCATATAATACACTGGTAGCTACACTCTATCCTCTTCCCAAACTGAAGCTACGCTCAAGGCATGTTCAGATACCCCCAGGTAGAGAGTGAGCTTTTCCCTATCCTTTGGCTTTGATAGGAGCAAAGTTTAGCCCATATAATCCTTGAGCTGTTGGAATGCGAGCTCGCACTCCTGTATCCATTCGAAGCTTTTGGCCTTCTTTAATACATCGAAAAAGGGAATGCATTTATCGGTAGCCTTTGATATGAATCTGCTTAACGTCACGACCTGGCCATTGTGGTTTTGCACCTTTTTTATCCGATTGGGAGATCTCACGTCGATAAGCGCCCTAATTTTTTCTGGATTGACCTCAATTCCTCTGTTATTGATGATGAAGCTGAAGAACTTCCTAAAAGATACCCTAAATGCACATTTGAGCAGGTTTAACTTTATACGGTAGTTCCTCAGAATTTGGAAAGTCTTCCCCAGATCGCGTACGTGGTCTTTCGCCTACTTAGATTTTACCAACATATCGTCAACATGTACTTCCATTGTTTTTCAAATCTGATATTTGAACATCATGTTTACTAGACGTTGGTAGGTAGCCCCAGCATTTTTTAATCCGAAAGGCATCACCTTATAGCAATATAGCCCGCGATTTGTAATGAAAGACGTATGCTCTTCATCCTCCGGGTTCATGGGTATTTGATTGTAGTCAGAGTAAGCATCCATAAAGGTTAGAAACTGATGATCAGCAGTTGC